>OX421901.1:2563367-3843801 GCA_949128165.1 Lathronympha strigana | reverse complement strand
TCTCGGGCAAAAACAAGTGACGACGCGACAGATAAGTAACGGACCGCCGAGAAACAAATTTTGATTTTCGTACGATTATTATAAAACGTTCGAAGCTGGACTACAGAAGCCTGCTTCACCGCGCTGACATAGCGACAATAGGGATGACGACTAGGTTGAAAAAGTATTATTTTATTAAGGCTGCGTTTTACCAAATTTTTGTTCCGAGAATAACGCTTACTCTCAGAGAGTAACGTCAAATTACTATGGGATTTTGACGTTACTATCTGAGAGCAAGCGTTATTCTCGGAATAAAAATTTGGTAAAACGCAGCCTTAGTCCGTCAGTTAGATTATCCAAATTTATTAGACACGTGTTTTTTCCTAATTCAAGTTGACGACGATACAGAGCACCAAAGTTCCGGGGTTGGGGCTAGTGACGTCACTTAGAGGTAAGAATCGTACCTAATTATGACGTCACGCGAAACTTTAATGCACTGTATCTCCGTCGTTTTTCATTTGACGAACACAAAAAAAAATACGCGTCGAATATTTTTTAATAATCTAACAGAAAATACTAATTAGATTTTATTTGTCGTCTAGCCAAATGTCACAACGCTTCTATAGTCTGGCAAGCAAACGATCGCAATAACAGTACGACAAAAAAAACTATATCCATCTCTTTTTTCGGGGTAGTAATACCAGCGCAAAAAAAAGACAGTACGATGCTTTTACTCTACTGCGTCCAATTGCTTGTCAGTGTATATGAACTTTATTATGCAGCAGACATATCGCTTCGTCAGCACGGTGAAACAGTCGGCTGGTCTATAAAGAGAGTTCCCCTATACTGTGATATGGGGGCTGGGAGCCCAATCGCGCTAAAATATTCATTTTAAACGCGTTGTTGTTTGTTGTCTGTTGCGATAGTTGAGCGTATAAAAATGTCAAGCGCACTGTCGAGGGACAAGTTTTATGTCAAGCGCTAGCTTACTAGGGAATGTAAATCCGGTTATGATTTGTATGAATAACTGGTTATAACCGGTTACGACCATACAAGACTAACCGGTTCTGCGTTTCCTATTTTTTTCTTTTTTTTGTATAAATATGTAGTTAGACTATTTTTTAAATAAATGGGTCAATTAACTATTTCTTGTCACTTTTAAAATCAAGGTTTTATGGCATTAAAATTCAGAAATGCATTTGTCCCCTGGCTGACGGGGACAGAGTAACAACAAAAAATAATTAATTCACTCAAATATATTAAGCTGGCTACATTGACAAGGTGCGCTCAACATTTTCATAAGTCGACCGTGTACGTGGCGTAAACGCACCGTGTACGCAGCGTACACGCAGCGTGAACGCAGCGGCGGCATGGTACGTACCGTTGAGCGACGCCAGCCCGTCGTCTTGTTGTTCCTCGGTGTTGTACTGCGACTCGCGAAATGAGCTGCATGACGAGAGTAGACTGAAAACAGAAAAATACCAATATCAGCCGGGCCCGTACTTTCCATCCCGGTTTCGTACGGTCGGCTTAATAAATATATATGCATCTGTATTCAATTTTATACATATATTTATAGACATGACTGTAATAATGACGTATACAAAGTATTTTTGAGCAATTGATTTAAATTCAAGGGTGCATTCTTAAGCTTAAATTAAGTTAATTTCTCAAAGACACCGGTATTCTAATTAGCTCCATTTAGAAAATAACTACTAATTTAATTTTATCTGCTATGAGATTTGCATGTGTGTAAACGGAGTATGAGTATTGGACATGACATTGATATGTCATAGTTGTCACTTATACACTTTTACATTAGAGGTTGATGCAACATTTAATTATTATATATGAGAATTATAAATTAAAAGAGATGTCATATACTACAGAAAAAGTGACTAAGTCCCCCGGCGAGCAGGGCTGGGATCGAACCAGCGACCTCCTGCTTTCACGGCAGGCGCCCTAACCACTGGGCTACCCGATGACGAATTTAAAATTGTATGTATGAGAAATAAAAAAATAACGATTTTAATAAAACTAACTATGCCATTATGTTTCCTTAATAGGCTAGACGACAAAAAAAACTTAATTAGTCCGTCTGTTAGATTATTAAAAAATATAAGATACGTATTTTTTCTTTTGTTCGTAAAATGAAAAATGACGGAAATACAGGGCTTTAAAGTTTCGCGTGACGTCACACCTGAGTACAATTCTTACTCAAAGGTGACGTCACCGGCCCCCACCACGGAACTTTGACGCTCTTCATATTCGTCAATTTTAGTTATCTTGAAAAGGGAAAAAATACGTGTCTAATAATTTTTGATAATCTTTCTGACGGACTAATTAGAATAATAGTTTTTCAAACTAGTCATCATCCCTATTATAACCAGCCACATGACAAAGTTAAAACAAATGCACAAGAACATGTACTCGTATAAGCTGTGGCTACATTACCTGGTCCTCTTGGGCGGTGTAGGTGCCTGCTTGCCGCGCCGGTTCGTCGGCCGCCGCATCTGAACGCGGGCCGCGTCGCCGCCGGCCTTCTTGAGAGACATCTGCGGAGTCCCAGTGGAGGCGACCCCCTCTTGCAGTTGCTTTTCAACCTCTGCGGATTGCATAGTAGATAGAAGTATAATATAAACCAATACAGTAAATAATAAATAAATATTACAGGACATTCTTACACAAATTGACTAAGTCCCGCAGTAAGCTCAATAAGGCTTGTGTTACGGGTACTCAGACAACGATATATGTAATATACAAATACATAAATATATAGAAAACATCCATGACTCAGGAAAAAATATCTGTGTTCATCACAGAAATAAATGCCCTTACCGGAATTCGAACCCAGGACCGTCGGCTTAGCAGGCAGGGTCACTACCAACTATGCCAACCGGTCGTCAAGTAGGTACAGTCAGTCCGGTCGACAGTAGTCAGGGATAATGGGTATTTCTACACTTTGCTTTTCACTTCGATTGTGAGGAAAATATTATACATACATATTGTGGGACAATATTGCACAAATCGACGTAGTCCCACGAAGCTCAATAAGGCTTGTGTTGTGGGTAATAGACGACGATATATATAATAACTGGATACAATACATAGAAAACATCCGTAACTCAGGAATAAATATTCGTAACGTAATAGACACACAAATACATGGCCAGGATTTGAACCCGGGACCTCCTGCTTCGTAGGCAGGGTCACTACCGAATAGGCTAGGAGGCCGTTATATCGGGTTTTATTTCACTTTAAATCGTTGAAAATGTAACATCTACTTACTACTATTACTAAATTGTGTAAAAAACTGACATTCTGAATGTTCAAACTGAAATGTATTTCGAAAGAATACGAACCTAATCCAATATTATTTGCCATGTCGTAAACGCTCCAAGAAACTGGTTTAATTATTGAAACGTCTTTTTAACACTTTAGAGACGTAACAAAATAGAAATAAAATAGCAAATAGGACTATTTTTTTCCACTTAAAATCCGAATTAAAATCAGCGTTTCCTTTAAAAAAAATACGTTTCATTTAAAGTAAAAGTTTTTGTAGGATTTTGGCATTTCTACTCAGAAAAACGAGCTCCTTCTTTCGAGAAAATAACTGTCTTAATATTCCATACTTACATGTTTTGTATTTGGGTGAATCAACTTTTAAGTGTTCAACATCAAACGTACAGAGTCCCTGATCGATATTACAAATTTATATAAAGGTAATGAGCCTTACTTGCATTCCATTTTGTTCCCAGTAATATTACGTAACATTTCATCACGAAACATTTAATTGTTTTTTACAATTTACTCGGTTTTTAATGGTTGTCCGAAGGACCAAAAGGTGGTTTTCATAGTAGGTCAAATTGTCCCTTTGCGACGATGCACCATAAAACTTTGAATCAAGAAAAAAAATACTATTGTGGGATTGATATACATACACATAATCATTTTTATGGATAAGTATCATCAATAAAACACCGATTTCTTATATTTTTACTAAACCGTTTATGAATTTCTTGCATTTTAATTTTGTCCCTTGAAATTATCCGCGTCATGCAGTTCCATCGGACAACCATAAATTTGTTACGGAATCTAAATGTAGTTGGCCCAGTAAGGCACTTGACAACAAGCTTAATTTCCTAGTAATCTGATAGGCCTAGCCGCCATTTGGAATACACGACACTCGCGGCGTCAGTCGGTCGGGTACTATTGGTGAGTGTGGGGTGGCTTTATTGTCTGTCCATCGGACCACCGGCACAAATTCGTAAGTTATTAATATATTTGAATAAATTATGTCGTACTAGATTCTGTTATATACATGTTACGGTAAGGATGAAATAAAACACAACAAATCATTAATTTTTGCTGTACGGGTCAAAGTTTAAGAAAAGTCCCTCGGACAACTAGTCACTCGGACAACGGATTTGGTTGTCCTTAGGACATTTTGGTTGTCCGTTAGACAAAAATGATGTGATAAGATGTTTAATAGGGTAAATACATGTGATAAGATGTTAAATAGGGTAAATACCCAGTCTTTGATCTTTCGCTTTGACATAAGGTTAATTTTAAGATATCAACAACAACAATTTTATCTCAATCACGGGGATCTTTACCTTAATTAATAACTTGCTTACACGTATTTCATGAAAATAAAACTGTCTGTATAAAACGATTTAAAAAGATTAATCGCGTTTATTTTTTGTAAATTCATCCAGACGTTTTGAACCCTTAACAGGTTTCGTGAAAAAATATATTTTTAATGTTTTATTTTTAATCTACCCTGGGGACCCGTTCGAACCCTCGTTCGAACCCTTTAGGGTTCGAAACGTCGAGATGAATGTACGAAAAATATACGCGATTAATTCGTTTAAATTGTTTTTAGGGTTCCTTACCAAAATGGTAAAAAAGGAACCCTTATGGTGTCACTTTGCTCCACCTGTGCTCACCGTAGTGCCGGTCCCAAGCCTGAAAAAAGGCGCAGGGTTCATCGAAGGGCCAACCACCGCTCATGGTAAATGCGTGCCACGACAAAACAGGCAAACTTCACACTGAGCGTGAAAAGTGATCAAACGGTGGCGTGAATACAGATCTGTTAAACATCGGTCAAGTCAGCCCTGAACCCACTTTAACGTATTACGACGTCTAAGAAGATCTCTTACCACCTTCGTTTAGTGAAATCAAGGAAGCCGTTACAGGACTTAAAAATAATAAGGCGCCAGGACTGGATACTATTTCCGCGGAACTCCTAAAAAAAGGTGGCTCCATGCTGAAAAACAGACTGTTGCTAGTATCAAAAATATGGCAGGGAGAAAAGATGGCCCAGGAATAAGATTTGGGCATCATATTGCCTATTTATAAGAAAAAGGGCGATAAAGGTACATGTAGCAACTATAGAGGCATAACAGTACTATCGACTGCATATAAAGTCTTCGCTAAGGTACTGAACAGGCGGCTTAGTGTATACGCTGAGGAAATACTGGGAGACTATCAGTGTGGTTTCAGGCCGAACCGCTCTACAACTGACCATATACATCTGATGAGTCAAATGCTGGAGAAGGCCTACGAATACAATTTAAATCAACACCATATGTTTGTCGACTTGAAGCAGGCTTTCGATAGTGTCAAACGATCTCAAATACTGTATGGCATGTTACTGCTCGGAGTGCCAAGCAAATTGGTAAGATTGGTAAACACTTCTCTAGCCCACTCCAAATCTGTAGTTGCCATTCAAAATAAAGTATCCGAGCCTTTTGAAGTATATTCTGGAATCTGGAGTCAAACAGGGAGATGCACTTTCGTCTATAGTATTCAACTTGGCTGCAACTCGCCAACTTGGTATCAACGGCCTGATCGATTATAACACCACACAAATAGCGGCAAATGCGGATGATATTGTTATCACCAGCAGGTCCAAAACCATAATGATCGATCACGGTGTTGGTCTTGAAGCAGAATCGATTAAGTTTGGTCTGCATGTCAATGCAGACAAAACGAAATACATGTCCTCAACGCGCCAACCGGCCCCATTGCTAAACATTTCGCTCGGAACTAACACCGTTGAGGAAATTGCCAGCTTCAGGTACCTAGGATCCATACTTACATCCCAAAACAAAACTGAAGAGGAAATAAGGGCTCGCTTAATGGCAGGTAACAAGTGTTTTTACGCATGCCAGAAACTTCTCGGATCTAAGTACTTACTCGTAAGTCTACGATCAAAAGTCGTCATCTACCTAATTATCATAAGGCCAGTTGTAAAATACGCATGCAAAACCTGGGCTACGACGCAGAAAATTGAACAAAAACTAACCGTGTTAGAGAGAAAAGTGCTGAGATAAATCTACGGTACAATTAGAGAAACAGACGGAACATACCGCCTGCGAATGAATCACGAGCCAGATGCGCTAATGCGACAGGAGACCATACAGCGACTGCGTTGGGCGGGCCATTTAGAAATAATGCCAGATTCTAGAGCAACTAAGATATTAACTAAATGGAAGCCGCAGCAAAAGAGACCAAAAGGAAAGCCAAGAAAACGGTGGATAGACTGCGTAGAGGAAGACTTACGGAAAATGGGAAAGTACACAAATTGGAGGAAGGAGGCTAAGGAGGCTCCGTCTGTCTGTCCGTCTGTCTGTCACAAAGCTGGCTATCTCAGGAACTGCAAATCTTATATTTTTTATAAAGTTGTTGATTATTAAGAATTGTAATAATATTTCTGTTGTTCGGTGTGCTGAAATATTAAAACTGCTTGCTAATACTTCAATAAATTTGTTTTATTTAGTACCTTCCTTAAGATTGTAGGCTCTAAAATGTCCTTTGGACAACCAGATATGTCCTTGGGACAACTACGTTGTCCCTGAATTGAAAACCACTTATTATTATTTTTTTCGTTTTAACACCCAGAATAGTTGATATTGTTTTAAAAATACAATAGCACAATACAAAACCAAGTAGCCGGAGGAATTTTGTTACATTACTATTACTATATAGCGTTTTAATCGAAAAGTTCCGATCCTGTGAAGTTACAGTTGTCCTGGGGACATGATAAGGGGAAATATTGTGAAATTCAGGGCGATTTTGCCATAT
Organism: Lathronympha strigana; assembly: GCA_949128165.1. Lineage (NCBI taxonomy): Eukaryota > Metazoa > Arthropoda > Insecta > Lepidoptera > Tortricidae > Lathronympha > Lathronympha strigana. Next base: position 3,836,733 of record OX421901.1, on the reverse strand, counting down.
TTATAGATAAAACATGAAACTATATTGTTTAATCAATGTAGGTAAAATAACTGTATTCACAATAATTGATGTCTGGTATGTTAAAAAATTAATTTTAAATGGTTGTCCAGGGGACATCAGATTTGGGCTGGTGAACTTTTTTTAGTAAAAATCACTAAATTCGCAAAAAAAGTGCTCTGCTCTATACATAATCATAAATTATAGAAAATTATCTTTAAAATGAAATAATGAAATATTAAATATAAGAAAAAAAAATATAAGTCCATAATTTCATCAGGTGGATATTTAAAAGTTGATTCACCCATTTCCATTCTCCTTACCTTACCTTATATACAGTATAAGGAAAACGTAACAAAATAGGAAGAAAAATTACGGGATATTTCTTTTTTCTACTGGAGTTGAAAAAGCTTGTTTTCCTGAGCAGAAATGCAAAAAAAGGAACCTTCACATTTAATTTTTAAAAGCAACGCTTAAATCTGACGACTCCAAGTATGACAATACAAGCTTGGTTGTTAGATAAACTACTTACATTGTGATCGCAAATGTTTTTGTCATATTATTCGTTTTGCAACAAAAGTCTTTGTTTATAAAACACGGAAGGTAAACAAACGCGTCTAATATCCATGTTTATTAGACAAAGTTAGGAAATCCCGGGGCACGGAAATAACTACGTCCGTTTGCGATTATGCAAACAATGCCAGACTAGAAACAATATCCCATTGCTTTTCAAAAATAGTATCATCACGAAATCCAAAAATATCAAAGGAAAAAATAGTTAACTGTTATTCAGAAAATATTATTAACCATACAAACTTTATACATTGAAAGAGCTGTCATATACAACAGAAAAACTGACCAAGGCCCCCGGTGAGCAGGGTTGGGATCGAACCAGCGACCTCCAACCCTGCTCACCGGGGGCCTTGGTCACTTTTTCTGTAGTAAGTATATGACATCTATTTCAATTTCTAATTTATATGTAGGAGACTAGGAGTGTGACTATTTAAAGAACAAAAAAAAAACATGAATCCCAAAATTTATTACATTTAATAAATGATTTGATTCGTGCTTTACAATTGCATACAAACTTTATCGAGACTGTAACACAGACGTATCAGACATAGGCAGTTTATATCAAAGTCACATAGGTTAAATTTGAACGTCGAAGATTTTTCGATATTTGAATTTAAACTTTGCCCATGCCCATGTCGAACACTGGTGCAGTGTCGAGCACTGGTACAGTCAAGTGCAAAAATATGGTTCGACATAATCGACTCATAAATACCTATGGTACTACGCTCTTATTACACCGGCATAAGGTGACATATTTTTGAGTAAGATGTGCACCACCATATTTTTACACTTGACTGTACGTCTACGTTACTTTTATTAGACATATATTTAAATAGACGTTGTAAAACTACAGGGGCCTTACCATACGATTCAGTTGAAGACCTAAACTGAGTCGCTTCCATACAAATGAGCCTAAACTGAACCTAAACTAAGTCAAGACATCACGGTAAAGCCCCAGGTGCTTCAAGCGACGATTGTTCTAAGTAGTCTTCTTGCATGACAAAAGCCGCAAAAATATATGACACGCTCTATAAATATGATTGAGTTAGAACTTTTTGAGATGGACCGATCTAGTAAAAGACACGTACTCCTCTAAGGTATGCTTGGTTGTAAGGGAAGAAATGGAGAGGACCCGATGGAGGCAAATCATACTCGTACACTCCAAGTGCAAGCCATCCAATGAACACTACGATCATCAGTCATGAGAGAACGACAAGAGAAAGAGAATCCTAGAAGTAGACGTCGGGAGAGCGGACACATGGGGGCAGTTTCACAGCGGGGCGACGCTCCACTGCGACCTGCGAGGGACTCAGCGGTCAGACTTACCCTCGGTGATGCTGTTGTCCTGGAACATGTGCTCCAGGTCGTGGTGGATCTTGTGGAAGGTGGGCCGGTCGGGGGCGTTCCACTGCCAGCAGCGGCGCATCAGCTCGTAGACGGCGGGGGGACAGCCGGGGGGACACTCCATTCGGTAGCCCTGGGAGAGAGAATTTATCATTAATTACACTTGGATTATGGCAGCGGGGTTCTCATCATCAGGCATGTCAGGCAGGCATCATTTAGTACGAATATTAAAACCGTAGAATGAGGTTAGGACAACTAATTTGAAACTTGCGCGACGCCTGATAGCATACCACAAACAATATAAAACAGTATTTCCTTATACTATTATCTTGATCACTTCACTTCGCTCGACTCCAAATTCTCCTTATGCTTCCACGATTTTCTCATCTCACGACCTATCTAAGGTCTCGCTTCTATCAATATTTTGATTCATCTAGCCTAGTTTACATTACCGAAGTAATTGTAAAATGATCTGTTTTCCCTTTTTACAGTAGGTATGTGTAAAAGTCTATTCAACATTTAAACAAAAGCGGTTACAAGTATGCTATCGATTGTTAATAGATTATAGAAAAACTCGCCAAGTGCGTCAGACTACGCATAATTGAGGGTTCCGTCCCGTCATGTACGATGAAATAATTGTGAACGCAAAAAACTTACCCAGTTTTTTGGCAATAACTCAAAAACTGTTTGTGTCCAAAATAATTTTTCTACTATTTTCGAAATTTTTGGACCTTGTATGGACCTGCCTTTTCAAAACGTCCCGGGGACGACCTAATAATTCTCCACCCACTCTATAGGGTAACAATGACCCACTTTCAGAGTATGAGATAAGGAAAATGAAGTAAATAAAAATTTAATAAATATAGAATATAATGTCATATTTAGAACTGTAAAAAAAAAAATTAATAAAAGAATCACGTGACTAAAGTATTTTGATAACATTTACATATTTTCAAAATATATACAGTAAGTGTAACTTACCTAACTATCTACCTCTAACTACGTTAAATCTAAAATAGATCTTTGAGGCACTGTACCTAGGATGCTGGCGGCATTTCCTCGTTGTATCGCAATGCTGATACGTCGTGCGAGGAAGCCACCAGCTCTTCGGTAACCAGTAATATCAACCAGACGTTTCGCAATTTCTACGAAAAACTTGCGTGCGCTGGGACCCCATGGACCAAGTCTCGACGCCGAATGGTACAAAAGGGTACTCTCTGCGCAGGCTCTTATATTTATTAAGTTTTACAATTTCGGCGCTTTCAGGCGCTCCGCCAGCTTTTACATTAGTTCGTTGGAGATGGGACGATGCCAGCGTGTCTACGCAGGTAGCATCCCACACTAGCATCCGTCCTAAATATAGGCATTATAATCTTATAGGCATTCATTTCATACTGTAGTAGAATAGTTAGATTAGTCAAATCAATTTATAGTGGATTTTATTATTATTTATTTTAATTTATACTACACCAACGGCACCGAGTGATGGCACTTTTGACGTTTGATAGCTCATGAAGTTCCGTAAATATTGACAGCAAAGTATAAAGGAACAAATGTCAAACTTCATTGTTGCAGGTGTCGGCATAGTGATGTTCTGCTATTTATCGATCGCATTTCGATTCTAGGTACATATTATTTAAAGAAGTGACGTACTTATTAATTACTAGCTTTCCGCTCGTGACTTCATCCCTATTTCATCTTCTGAAAATGTATTATATTTTTTGACATGTATTCTTATATCAATAAATATAATTTCCGTTTTTTTTTGGCTATAGATATAGAGGTATAGCCCGTACTTTTCATGCCAATGACGTAAAATTGACGTCAGTCTGCATATAGAATGGTTTTAATTTGTTATATTGTAATTTTCAACCATAATCATCAATCACTTAATCCATGTATTTTGTATTTTTTTATTTTTCATATTGGTAATTGTTTATTAGCTATAGCCAAAGCGGCAGATATTGAGTGATAAGTGTTACAAATGACATTATATTCATAAATTAAATATGCTCTGAGTTGGACCTACGTCCATATATGATTAAATTAATGGTTGATAAATACACTTAGACTAATTAAACTTACGTCAACGGCATGAAAAGTACGGACTCTGGGCCTATAAGTCATACGGCCCGGCCTGCCTATTTGAAAGTGACCCTGCCTATACAACGCAATTGAGTTGATATGGGCACAAAACAAGGGATATCCAGCGAGACACAAAACAGAGCCTCCATTCACCATATCAAAAATGTTAAAATTATTAAGGGCGAATAAGGAAACATTACGAAAGAGATTTGAACAGAGATAACATTTTAGATAGTGAAATAATAATTAATGTAGGAGATGATAGCAGTGATTCCTCAAGGCGTGTCATAGTGATTCGGATTGAAATAACTAGTTATGTTCATTAAATACTTAATTTATCATAGATCATGGTATTTTATTCTTATGCGTTATTTATTTAATAAACTCTTTAACTTGAAAATCTGTATAAAAGTAAAGTATATTATATACAGATTTACTCAACTCACACTTGACTGATGTTCTTACGATAATCATTTGAAGTGTTTCACTACCTACCTACATTATTGCCAGGTGTCCAAAGTGCCATGATCGATGCCGCTCCAGGTACAAGTTATTTAAAGACAATTGCATAAGAATACTTAGTTTTATCATGAAACATGTTCTTTTATATTTACGCGTTATTAGTGTAATAAACTTTTTAAAAATATACTTAACTTTGAATACTAACTTATTCAACTCGCACTTGACTGAAATTTGTAAGATAATATTTTTTAAGTGTTTTACAACACTATAGTCATGTGTAAAAGTGCCATCACTCGCTGCCGCAAGTGTAGTTTTATTTATTTTTAGTTTTGAGTTTTGTGGGTTATTCCGTGGTCACTTATAATATGTAACGTTTAACGTTTCGTATCAATTAATACAACATAAATGATCGTCTCTTCCAAGGGAAGTAAATAAATATTGACAACATTATTAAAATTAGAACGCATAAGTAAGGAGTTGGTACATTCGATAAAAAAAATAGGATATTTAAAAAAAAAAAGATCTATTTCAGAATACTGGTTCCATATTTTATTAGTATAACTATATGACTAACTATATGAGGCATTACTTTATTTTAATAACTTTTCGTCACTTTCATAACGAGTTGGGAAGGGAAGTACGGGTTATTTTACTACTTCGCTATCCAGATATTGACTCACTGAAATATAACTATGTTAACATATATTACAAGTTATAATACAGTAGTTCTCTGATGTAAACAGTAAACAAGGATTGTTTACACAGTATACGGCATCCCGTGAGCGCATTGCAACAAAATACTCTAATTGTAAACCGAGTTATATACGGTACGATGACAAAAACTGCATAACTTTTAAGACGAACCAATCGCCGACACTATGTCGCGGTCACCGGTCATGTTGTAACTGCTCGGATTAGATTATGACAGTTGTCTTACCGCCGCGAGATACTGACGCGATACTCTTGTGTGGCTTCAAATGATAGTTGATTTCTATCTTCTTACCTTCCCGGCCTATGCAATTATGATGCAAGGGGCGTACGGGGGCGAAGCCCCCTGCATAAAAGATAACACATCACTAGCTAGAGTCACCCCCAGGTTCACATGAAGAAAGTGCACGTAGGGCTTGGGGGGCAAAGCCCCCGCATAAAAAAGCAACCACAGCACTTTTTGTTTACCGCTAGGAATACAATACGACGGTGGAGGGCTCGGGGGCGAAGCCTCCTGCAAACACCTCGCATAAAAAGAAACAGCACTTTCGTTTGATTCACCGCCAGGTTTACAATAAGGTATAAGGGGAGCTCGGTAGGCAAAGCACCCCGCATAAAAACAAAACTACAGCACTATCGCTAGCCCTTTACAAATTAATCCCAAGATATGGCGTAGAAAAAAAAATCGGCCATGAGCATGTCAGGCCACGTGCAGTGTAGGGTTCCGTAGTTAATCGTCCGTCCGTTTTATTTAGTAGGTATCATGACCATAACTAGCAAAAGGGAGTATATTCACAGCACTACGACACATACACATTATTTTACTAAGAAAATATGACTTTTTATAAAAAAAAAACAATAACGGCTTAATTGACCATGTTCAAAATAATTTCCCTGGAAAGTCTTTCTTTATACAGCTCTACTTTCATAATTTTTTGTATTTTTTTTAAACGTGCTGTTTAAAAGTTAGAGGGAAGAAATATGTTTTTTTTAATTACTGGAGCGATTATTTTCGGAAATATTAAATTAGTCAAAAAATGTTTTTCAAATATCTATTCACTTTTATTAGGATTGAAACGAAAAAAAATATTACCTACGTGAACTTTTTATTTTACCACTTTATCGGCATGACTGCTGTGTATATTCATACTACAGCTTTCTAGTACTAACGGTCACTGAGCTAGGCCGTAAGACTGACAGACAGACATGGCGAAACTATAAGGGTTCCTAGTTGACTACGGTACCCTAAAAATAAGCAACAGAGAGCGATAATAAATTCACGAGTGTAAAAGACACAATAAATGAAAATCGTGACCATTTTCGAGCTACCAAGTCTACCCCATCTAACCGCATAGCCGGCATGCTGTTTGAAACATTCTTACCAGTACCAGGGAAGGGTGAAAATTTAATACAGATGTCTATATATTTACGAAAGCTTAACGTACCATGATTTTATAAAAAAGTAGCATCCTGTAAGCTAAACGTGCGGAGCTAACCAAAACATACCGACGGCATATATAGGCGATCATCACACGCGCAGCGTGCAGACGCGAAGCGGTCGGCGCGCCGGCAGGGATCATGCTCCCCGGGAAGAGCTTAGTCTACGTGCTGCTTCTAGCAGTCACCGTGATAGGTGAGTGTTTGTAAACCGTAGGTATACCAGGGAATTAAAAAAAAATGTGTTGCTATTTTTTTATATATGTAGGAGGTTTTGTTTGGGTGTTTTATAACCAGAGTCACGAGTACTATTTATTAAGAAAAAGAAAAAGAGTGTCCCTTTTTTGGTCAGTTTCGTAACGCAATTTTTCATACATTTTGTATGGGCCGTTACGAAACTGAGATTTTTTTTGTATTGAAAATCAAGGACCCATTTTCTAGAAATTTTGACATTTATATTTTTAAAATTCAGAGACTAACTCGAGTTGGCCCCAATTTTCATATCGATCGATATCAAATAACGTGCGACATTGATTGCAATAGACACTTGGTTTCGAACTAAACGTCATCTCGACTGATATTAGAATAGAGGTCAAATTTAATTTCCTTGTTTGTCAGAAATGTTCGAAATTTGTTTTTTTTTTAAATCGAATTCGATAATATAAATTAGCTATAATAACATTTACACAGATAAGAAACTTGTAACATAAAAGTTTATTATGGGGGGGGGGGGTCTTTATATGCGGTTTTTGAACGCATTATAGAGGGCTAATGATATATGGGTATATAAAAGATCTAATAGGCTGGACGACTGAAAAAATCGAAGTCCGTCAGTTACATAATCAAAAAATATTATCCAAGTATTTTTTCTCTCGTTCATCACAAAAAGAAGTAAAATACAGTGCATTCAAATTTACGTAGGTAATTTAGATAGGTTAGGTAAGTAGTTGGTAAGATTATACTTTGAACGTTTTCAATAATTAATTCAGTATTTATAACATAGATTAATTGGTGTGGGCGAAGTCTCCAAACCGCGTTGAGAAAACGTGGCCAGCCGTGCAGTTGGGCTTTAGTAGGAATTTATACCATAAATTATGTGGTCGTGATCATACAATAATTGTTTTTCATTGCATAAAGTCTACTTCTCAGTAAAAAAAAAATTGATGCTCGCCCCCGCGCTTCCCCGCACTAGGGTTGCCTACCATTAGAAATATTCTATGATACTGGCGGCGCCGTGCACCGGCAAGTGTGATGGGCAGCCCGGATCCGGCACAAGACAAAATACGATCGATTGGAATTCGCCGAGTTCCAACAGCCTGACAGGACAGAATAACAACAAGATACAGTTCAAAAAAGTTCAACATTTCAGGTAAGAAAGAGCGTCACAAGAAACCACTAATGGCCAAGAAGGGCACAAAGTTAATACCGGCGACAGTAAAAGGACTGCAGTGTTACAACTGCCTGTCGTACGACCACCCGGGCTGCTGGGACCCGGACCATCCGGACCACTCCAACGTCACAGTGAGTATATCCCATTGACTTATTAAAAGACATAGACACACAAAGCAGAAAAAAACAAAAAAATGTGGGTTAGAATGACATTAGCGAACAATTTGCATTGAATTTTTTCAAAAGAGAAATGTTTAGTGGTAAAAAGAGCTTACTCACTTGTCCAGTTCATACACAGAACTACCAACACTGTTCATACTTTATAGGCTCTTGGCACTTAACTAAACGTCACGTTCCAAACAAGACTATATAAAAAATTCTGCAACTGCAGCACTTTTACGGCGCAAATTTTTTCAACTGATTGTTTATCCAGTTATTCTATATCTATCGTATAGCTACAGACCTTTATAATCTTTAAAATAGATATTTATTCTTCATAGAAATAAAGGACACCAACCGTTGGGGTTCATCAAAAAAATCTTGTCACCAGTTGCCATGGTTACGGTCTCCTGGGTCACTTCTAAAATTACGGTTATATGGCATTAAAATTCACAAAACATGATATTTTTTGGTAGTTATATTCCTTTCCACGATGGGCGCATCTACCAACCATATATAGTCTGACAACCCAACGAGCGCAGTAACAGTAGGATAGAGAGCATCATACTGTCTTTTTCTTACGCTAGTAATACCACCCTGAAAAAAGGGATGGATATAGTAATTTTGTCCTACTGTTACTGCGCTCGCTCTCTTGTCAGACCTAGTAGAAAATACTACGTTTCTTTTAACAAACTGTGCTACATTTGTCACCTGGCTGACGGGACAGAATAACAAGAAATAGTTGCATTATTTCATTCCGAGTGATTTGTGTCTCCCATTACAGGTACCTAACATCGACTGCTACATACCCGGCATGGCGTTCCTGTGCCTGGTCATTACTGCGGAATCGGCGAAGCTGGGTAAGCATAGGTTTTGAAGTTAAGAGAATTGGGTTGGCTGAGTATCAGAGAACTCGAGTACGAGATAGAGCATACAAGACAAGTCGCGGTCACTACACACGTCCAGTCCCGTACAGTCACGTCTATAAATGTAGTTTCATTTCGGAACTTATTATAGGGGAAGGGTCGAAATTGAATACAGATGCATATACATTTATGAAGCCAATCGTGCTAGTTTAGTATGGGAGCGCGACCGCTTATTTCAGTTGCGCCCACGTTCACGATAAGCTCTCGTGACAATAAAAATTGTTTACAATTTTTTTTATCGGGTCAACCTGAAATATTGTAGTATAAAATGGTGTAGGGTAGTACTCGGTTATGCCACAGCATAAGGATGTATTCTATACAGTGGGTTAACTCCGCCGATTCTGGGTCATCGATGGAGGTCGCGCGGGGAAGGAGGCGGGGAGGAGATGCCGCCGAATTTTCATACAAATTCAGCGGTCTATTTTAAGGGGTGTAAAATGGAAATTAGTTTGCCAAACAGACTGTAATATCTTTCGCATAGTTTTTGACAACCCTGAGCCTCAGCACGACCGCCGAACCGAGCCGCTGGCTGTGTATGACGTTCCCTCACTGTATAGAATACATCCCTACGCTCATGGGTGAATGGTTGACGGGGAGAATTCGCATTCTCTCTGTCATCATCTTAACGCTGTGAAAACGAGTGCTGTAAAGGGCTCGAGCCGTAGGGTCCTCGTGTTAATAAACGCGATTAATCCGTTCTAAAGTGTTTAACTTACAAGTGAGGTTAATAACCTCACTTGTAAGTTAAACACTTTAGGTTAATATGGCGGTTTGTTTACATTTGCAAGTTGGATTAACGGCGGTTTAGCGCTTTTTCGCATGACATGGCGTATTATTTTATTGCTTTGAGAAACAATTTTTTTTATCGAAATCTAGATAAACATTAAACAATTAGTTATTGTTTTTATAAAAACTGATAGAATATAGGCACATTTTCGACCAACTAACTACGTACCAACTGAAAACTTACGATGTTGCGATCTTTAGAATACTGAAGACATATCATTTGACATCGTCAAAATGTATGGGAAACGCGACATAAGAGGCCGTATCTTTTGATTGCGTAGAGGTAGTTTTAGTTTAGTAGGTTTAGTTTAGTTTAGTAGGTTTAGTTTAGTTTAGTAGTTTAGTAAGTTTTTCACAGTTTCAAGGAACCGCAGACCTGTGTATGTGGTATTCATTTCAACTTGCTAACTTTACAGTTTCCGAGATAAAGGGTTTTGACAGACAGACGAACGGACGGACAACGATCCTATAAGGGTGCCGTTTACCCTTTTGAGGTACAGAACCCTAAAACTAACTCTTTTTTAATATTTTCAGTGGAGACCGGCACTGAAATCGGCCCAGTCCGGGCGCGAACCTGCGTCCCAGCCAAAGACTTCAGCAGGAACACAGTCTCGCACTCAATGTGTTACAAATTGGGCAAAGAGCTTTCGGCCTCGGAGATATTCTCCAGAATTTCGGTCACCAGGCCTCGATGTTCTCTATGCAACAAACATCTATGCGCGCCAATCTGTTAGTCTGTCTTAAGTTCCATCATGGAGTATATTGGGTAAATCGAATAATACTGGGCATCTTCGAGCAACGCGGGCTACCAACACGCTGGAAGGGAGACGGCAAAGCGATCGAGAGAAGCGAGATCTTACCGTAGAAATTGTTCACTTCTTGGGAAGGGGAAACGTGCACAATAACGCACTTCTCACACATTACTATTACCTACAGATTTTCCTAGACGACGAGTTGTAAGTGCTTGACAAAGTAAAAACATCGATATCTATAGAGAGCGTACAATTCATGCCGGTTTCGTTATAATGACGTGTATAAACACAGAGGATGTTTTTAAATCCGTAATGAGTTAATGACAGATAAAGTCTATCAACGTTCGATTGTAACGTCGAACTTAACAGTTTTGACACTATTCAATGACATCACTATTCATTCAAACGTAAAACCTGAAACAAGCTCTATGAAGCTCTTTCTTTTTTTTTTTTCTTTTTTTTCATTTAGGCATACGGGAAACGATAGGTATGCCGACTTCCCCCTCCCCCTGCGTTATTTGAAGCTGGGCATCCATCCTTCATCTGATCGTTCATAGGTAGACACAATTAATTTTACTCTGACGCGGCCAAATATTGAAGGACGCCCAGCAACTGACATCCCACATTAAAAATAAATCCTATTTTAGGTAAAGAGAATTAATTTTTAGTATAAAATAGCCAGTTATTGAACAGTGGTTAGTACGATTTACCCTACTCCGATTTTTTATTTAAGATTCGTTTTTTTTCTTTAACCTTATCGACGCCATGTTTAAAAACAAAAGTAACTGAGACGCCATGTCTGTCAACAAAACTGACATTTAACTGTATATGCATTGAGTATCTTGCTGTGACGGATTAATCTGTCTTTAACGTTGGAGTGGAGCTATGGTTCGGTTCGGATATATCCGTTATTGGCGTCGAAAAGGTCGATTAAAAAACTGAGTTAAAAGGAAATCTACGATTACTACTTAGTATTTTTTTTATATGGAAACGGGAGAAATTAATGTGACATTGTAGATATACAATAACTGTACCGACTACCGATCATGGAACATTTAAAAGCGAACTTTTGATATTTCTCTGATACCTGTAAAAAGCTGAAGTTGAATGAGTTAAAAGTTGAAAGTCCTTTTCTTATTTCATATTTATTAAGTGTTTCATGTAAGATATCTTTATCGGTTTCAAAATAGTGGCCAAATGAAAACGCATCTTTTTTGGGCCGATAATGGGATTTTCCAGTGAAAACTAGTGCAATATTACTAAATATAAACATTTCTGCAGTAACAACTGATTGCAGGTTGACCTTGATTCATGGTTAACTCAATCAACGAAACACATGCTGGTGTAACAAAGGAATAAAAAATTGTGACAGTTATTTTAAGCTTAATCCGCTGATATCGGCCCAACCTCCTTCGTTCCACCAATTTTTCGAAACGACAAGACAGAAATGACCAAACCTCAATATTTAGCAGCTGAATGACCAGTGTTTTTTTTTAATACTACGACGGTGACAAACAAGCATACGGCCCGCCTGATGGTAAGCGGTCACCGTAGCTTATGGACTTACTTGGTAGCTGCAACACCAGGGGTGTTGCAGGCGTCAGGCTCAAAAGGAGGAGGAAAAGGAGGAAAGGAGGAGGAGGATTGGGGGGGGGGGGGGAATGTTAAAATGGTTCCAAAAAGTATAAACGACTTAATGAGGATTTGTTTTCATATAGCGTCTCAGTCATTACCCATACGCCGTCCATTATCTATGCGTTTACTATATAAAATTATCAAATTTTACCCTACTATAGTCTGAAATTGGTAGTCATTCAAGAAAAAAACCTTTTCAATACAATTTTTGTTGATACAAATCAAATTATTTAAGTAATATTTTGATATGTTATGAAAGTAGTAACACTACTGTATATAAATTAAAACGAAATAGATGCCATAAACTAAAGAAAAAAAATCAACTCCATCCAAGGCCACGTCGGGGATAGAACATAGAACCCATGTTTTCATTTTGGGTCAAACACAAATGATGTTACACATCATCGCTATACTTACTCAACCTCATATTTACAGCAATCATTTGATGGAAATGTCACCTTTCTGTCACTAGACATACGGGTGTTTTCTCTATCAAATGAGATTTGCAGATACGAGGTTGAGTAAGTATAGCGACGACATCTAAATCTAATCTAATCTAAATTAAATAGTTCACTAAGGATTTTTATAGATATATTTCGAACCTAAATGTAGCTGTAATAAACTTCTTAGATATTTTACCAATTGTTTTATTTCACATGTTTAATAGAAAATTAACTTAATCATAACATGAAGGGAAAGTACCTTAAATATCTTAGATAGGATATTTTGCTGAAATAAGACTTTTGTAGAAATGGAAATATCGCTATAGCCGAGCCGAATTTAGCAGACGTTAATTATGATTTTCAACTTAATGTATCATCAGGAATATGCTGTTAAAACCTCTCGCAATGCTCACGAGCGCCGCGTATATAGTTTAATTTATGTTCTATTAACATTGAATTATTAAAAGTAATAGACACACAAAGCTGAAGAAAAACGTCATACAATATGGAGAACGTTAGGGAATAATGTTGCATTGATGATGATACAAACGACAAATGTTTTTTACGATAAAGAACCTAACGACGTAAGCATTAAGTGCCATATTAATAAACAGAACTACCAAGACTTAAAACTTTATAGGCGGTTGGCACTTAACGAACACACGTTCCAACCAAGACTACATGCAAAACTGCTGCAACGCAGCAGTATTATGGCGACATTTTAATGGCTGACTGGGTATCCAATTCGTTTATTCTACTTATATCTATGACAATCTAGTTGGGTAGGCTAGCCTATAATGGCTATAATTATGGTTGACGTCCGACAGAAAAAGGAAGATGTTATTTATAAATTTGATAAGCATCATTCAGGTTTTTAAGTTTTAATTTATATTGAATGAGTATATCTCTCAGAGGCCTTACCACGACCTAAACTGAATCGTTTCATACAATTCAGCCTAAACTAAATCGCGTTAAGACGTCATGGTAAGGACTCTGCTGTTCGTTGCAGTTCAATAATAGAACAAGGTCACAATCGGTTGATTTAAGTAACCTAATGGTAGCACAGTTGACAAATAATGGTATATTTACAAACAGTCATTACCTAGGGCAGTATTTAGCATCACCCGCTGGCACCTTTACCGATTTTTGCAGGGGAGGGGACTTCATAACCTTATAACTTAAAAATAGCTGTCAGATCTTCAGTCCATACTAGTGTCGAAAAAGTCTGGGCAAAGTTCCGCTTTTCCCAGACGACTCGTTCTTCTCGGATGCTTTGGGAAAAAGAATTTGCGCTCTGATTTTCAACTTTCTTGGCATATTTTGTATAACTAACCCAGTAAACTTGTGTTCCTCCCCCTCCCCCCTCCTTAGCAGCATAATCATGGCTACACGACCACAGTAGTAATAAACGAAAGTTTTAAGAGAGGTATGCGGATGCATAATTGTATATCGTTTAGTGTGGTAGGGCACAGCACAACGAATGTCGTCTCGCTCAAATCAGGAGCAGAGCCTATCTGGGGAAGTACCTCCACCTTACAGAAAACCGCAGTTTAATAACACTAGACCCTACTCATAGTGTTGTGTTTCTGTTGGTGAGTAAGACCGCCAGAGCTGCAAGAGGATTCACTGTGTTGACAGCTGAGCTTGTTTTTCACCGTCGTAGTATTAAAAAAAACTAAACGTGGAAAAAGGGGTCTGATAACATTCGCAACCATTTCTGCCTAAACAAATTGTAAAGCACTAACCTTCTCAAACATATGGTGGACATCAGCCAAATCCACTCTGTGATACAAGTCCAGACGTCGGACTTGGTCCTGGAGTTGTTATGTCTAGGCTAGACGTTGGGGGGCGGTCCATTAGTGAGGTAACACTAACCTTCTCAAGCATATGGTAGACATCAGCCAAATCCACGCCAGGATACGGCGACATGCCGTAAGTGGCGATCTCCCACAGCAGTATCCCGAAGGCCCAGACGTCGGACTTGGTGCTGAAGATGTTGTAGGCCAGACCCTCGGGGGCGGTCCATTTGATGGGGAACTTGGCGCCGGCGTGAGCGGTGTAGGTGTCGTCACGCATGAGCCGGGCGAGGCCGAAGTCGGCGACTTTGACGAGGTGGCTCTCACCGACCAGGCAGTTTCGGGCCGCGAGGTCCCTGCGAACGAGAAAATTGTTAGTCTGCCGTGATTTTTGCGCCAGTATATTATCTTTGCTTCATGACTAGGGCTTCCAAATACAGGACCCTTTGCGTCATCAGTATTAATACCGGAATGGACGACATCAATACCAGGATCCCGGGATTTTGCGAAAAAAAATGGAAATAAAGAAATTGACACTTTAATCTGAAAAGGAACTTAAACTTTTTTTGCCCTCAGAAAGAGTCGAATCGCCTGAAAAGTACGTTAAAACGAGGTTAGGGAAAACAATATTAGGACATATATGAGGTACCTATGTCAAAAAGTATCTTTATTAAGGATTAATTAATGATAATGATAAATAATTAATAATTCGTTTTTAGTACCTATTTTCATTTTGAATATGTATTAATTATACACTTGTACAGTGGATTTAAATATGCAAATATTGTAAATTTGACTTACCATGTAATGAACATGTTACATTATGGTTAATAAATAAAATTGAAATTGAAAATTTCGTTTGTCCTAAAATCACTTGCCCTAACTGCTTTGTCCTAATACTCCTAATGATCTTGATCATAATCCGTCACGATCAATTTTCTTAACGATTATTTGCCATTTGTCATACTGATATTAAATTGCAACGGTTAACACTCACGTGTTTTTATAACAATAGGCGTGACATGTTTCGAATGCATAGGGCAGTCATCGTCGGACAGAGTGGTGTTGTCACCTTCGCGGCTCCGAGACCGGCGTAGCTAACGGGTCGCGCGACGAAGCCGGCTGATTCGAGCAATCAGGCGCCCTCCGCCCCGAATAATTCCGATATAGCCCTCACCTGTGTATAAAGCTCCTGCTCTCCAAATAGCTCATGCCCTCAGCTATCTGCGTTGCCATGTACATGAGCACCACGGCGTCGATCTGCTGCCGGTTCCCGTTCCTCAGATAGTCGAGCAGGTTGCCGCGCGACATGAACTCGGTGATGATGTAGAACGGGGGCTCCCTGGTGCACACGCCGAGGAGTTTGACTAGGTTCCTGTGGCGCATCTCTTTCATGATGGCTGCCTCTTCGAGGAAGTCTTTTAGGGCCATTGTGTCGTCTTTCAACGTTTTTACGGCGACCTGGAGAAGATGGACATATTACAAGATTAAACGACGTAATACATAACACTTAAAATAAATAAATATTATAGGACATTCTACAAAAATTGACTAAGTCCCGCAGTAAGCTCAAGAAGGCTTTTGTTACGGGTACTCAGACAACGATATATATAATATACAAATACATACATACACAGAAAATATCCATGACTCAGGAACAAGTATCTGTGTTCATCACACAAATAAATGCCCATACCGGGATTCGAACCCAGTACCATCGGCTTAGCAGGCAGTGTCACTACCAACTACGCCAACCGGCCGGTCAAAGCACTTGTCATTGGACTAAGAATTAACAGGGCATGTATAGTAGAACCATGTTAAGTCTTCCAGCCAAGTTTTAAGTGAAGTAAGATATTTTCATACAATAGCTGGTTATATACGGCCTTCTAGCCCACTTGGCAATGACCCTGACTACGAAGTAAGTCCGGCGTTCGAATGCTGGTCAGGGCATTCATTTGTGTTTATCACGAATGTTCCTGAGTTATGGGTGTTTTCTACGTATTTAGGTACTTATCTGTATATATCTATTATATATGTCGTTGTCTAGTACCCACAACACAAGCCTTATTTAACTTACTGTAAGACATTTGTGTAAGATTATCCCACAATATGTATGTATGTATGTATAATATTTTCCTCACAATCGAAGTGAAAAGCAGAGTGTATAAATACCCATTTTATCCTTGACTACTGTATTGGGTTAGATTATACATCTATACGTACGTCTACGTCGTCGTACGTCTTAACGTACTCTTTAACCCTGCTAGCCCCCCGTATCTAAAAGACAAATTTAACTTTTTGGCTGAAGGTAGCGATCATCGTTTACGTTCTAGTACTAATCTTACTCTTGCCATACCTTCTCATAAGTCGCGTACACTTGCTAAATCGTTTGCGGTTTGCGCAGTGAAGTTGTGGAACGAGTTGCCGCTGTCGCTCAGACGGTCCCAGTCTGTAGCGTCGCTCAAGCTTAATCTTAAGAAGCTGTGGCTGTCCGATTCCAACTAAGTGTGTTTGGTTGAGTTATGACATTTTTAATATTTGATATGTATTATATTATTATATATTTATTACATTTTATTTATTTATGTATAATTTTATGTATTTTATTTATTGGTTATAATATGTAAATGCGTATTTATATATGTTTACTCGTCTAGTAAAATCATTATTGTACATCATTGTGTAAGTTTGTCTATCGTAATATTAGTTTTCCACTCATCAACTCTAAGGTTAGCTGGAAGAGATCCCTTACAGGGATAAGTTCGCCTTTGTACTTCAATTCGTTTCAGTTGTTTTGTGATTTATTTTGTGTACAATAAAGTGCTTACTACTACTACTACTACTACTATCTACTATTATGCAATCCACAGAGGTCGAAAAGCAACTGCAAGAAGGCGTTCGCCTCCATATTTATTATTATTTATATACGTTCGGGAATATCCGCCGTAGCACCTAAAGCTGCAAATAAATGTATGGGAAATTAGTCTGGCGGATGCCCGGCGGACTTATCCACTATGGAGATTTGACGGATCACCCGAAGTTATATATATAGAAGACCGGCACCGTATTCTCACCAGGAGGCGCCACTCACGCGTGGGTCCTGTGTCAGTTTGAGAGAATTGTCAAAGTGACGTTTGAAATGTTCCCGCAGGACCCACGTTCCACTAGCGCCCATAGCGGAAAATCGACTCGGTAATCCTCATTCAGTGCCAAGTTAGCGCGTTGGCACTTTGACAAGCTAACGAGTAAAGAGACACTCACCGTGATGTTAAACTTCTTCCAGCCAGCCTCGTAGACGTCGCCATACTGCCCGCCTCCTAAAAGCAGAGTTGCATTATTATCCAAATATTCGTGGGTTGATTGTATTCAGAGACAAATTAGATGTCGTATACGGAGGGAAAGATGACCTCCAAGGCCTGAACTACTAGACAGAGCGTACAAAAGAAACTCGTCATCACCTTTTCGTCATTAAAATATTACAACAGTTTATTACTGTATAAATAATTATACCGACTCTACTCTAACACTTTGCAAATAACATTAAGTACTTACGCAGTGTTTCCATAAGCGCCTTACAAACATAGCGATCCCTCATAAACGAAGAGGTAACAAAAACAACGACCGACATTTGATATTCAAAAGAAATTTAAATGTTTTCCCAAAATCTGTTAAATAATTCATAGCGAATATTAATCTTTGAACACTTTTTGTGAAATTGCCTGTGAAATGTTTCATTTTGCTTCACATCCCTAGTGCGCAAAATGTTCAAGTTTATAATCAAGACCAAGTGCGGGTAGTTCGTAAAACCCGCGCAGCTAGAAGATGTTGATGTCAACCTCAGCCAGTCTTTCTCCGGGACCACGGGGACAATGTCGCCCTTGAAACGTCGGAGGTTTGTTTTCAAAATCTGTACACGATTAAGCCCCGTTTTAGTAAATTTACTATTTATTTATTTTATTTTATTTTTTATAACAAATGGGCTTACTCTTGGCCACAGACTAGCCGAGGGCAAAGACGTGGCCTACGATGGAGCGAGCTCGCCCAGAAAGTGCCTGTTCACCCTTGATTTGAAGGCTGTCGGGTGTCGGGCGCTCTTAGCAGAGCGCATAAGAAAAGAAGAAGCAAAGCGCTTCGTGCGAATTGGCGGAATGTCTACCAAGTAAGGGTGGAGTCCGGCCGTGCGTCTAGAAGTCCGATGGTAGAATGGGGACGGTGGAATAAGCTCATGAAGCTCAATTAGTTAGTATGATGAAGTGAAAACCTACAGAATACATAATTTTTTAAAGTTGTTGAACTAAAAATGTTCGGTTTGGGGAGTACTACCCTGTTATGGGCCACACACGATATATACCTAATTTGTGCTTCATCACAGGGTACAGCCGAATGATCAGCCACCAGCGGTCTGCCAGCGTGTACGTACCTAGCTTGTGCTTCATCACGATGTCTGTGCGATCGATCTCCCACTGATCGGGTGGGGCGAGCGGGAACACGGTGGGCTTGTTCCGCTTCGGCGCCGGGTAGAGAAGCTGCGTGATCAGCCCGTCGCCGAGCACCGAGTGGTGGTGCACCAGCTCCGCTAGCGTGCCGAATTTGGACTCGGACGTCACGTACACCTGGGGACGATAGGCGATTGTATTCAGTCGATGAAGCGGCAAAAATAAAATAATATGTTTAGTCACTGTTTATCCTTGTATTTTCGCACTGACTCATCAAAAACCTGGGCCAAATACGCGGATTGAAATAAACTAGAATTGAATACATTGATTTATTAAAAGAAATACACACAATGCAGCACAAAAACGTAAAAAAAATATTGGAAAATGTTGGCATTTAACGAAACAAGACCATACAAGACTATATGAAAATGTACCGCAACTGCGGTACTATTGATTTTATTTTTTATCAGCTGATCGGGTATTCAGTTCTATTATTCTATATATATGACCATAAAAAGCTGCGCTTGAGGAATTTACGTGACTGTTAACCTTTTCAACGCCTTAACATGTGGCCTACACGCTAATATCTCGGTTAGTGAATAACGAATATAAACCCTTATCTGTCAGCAGGACAGTTGGTTTGACAGAGTCCGCCATGACACTTTTAGATGTCGTTGGCGTGGTAGGCACGGCAGTGCATGGCACCTTTAGGTGTTCTTGGCGTTGAAAAGGCTTAAGTGCAAGTACGATGCCATTTTGAATATGTCGTTTAGATTTGTGAGGCCCACTCACTAAAATGCGACTGATTGAAAACCGTACCTTTCCGTCGGAGTCTTCGTTGATCCTGTAGTGGTAGACGCGACCCTCGTACCGCAGCGATATGCTCCTCTGGCCCGGGCTCGACTCCGACTCGCGCACCTATAATTCATTATGTTTAGATCTGTCATATGGATGATTGTAATCCATCTTTGGGCATGTTTACGAGAAGAGATCCAAAAGCTCTTTTTTTCTAAAACAGGTGATTTTTTTTCTACTCTTCGATCCTATTAGGAGGAAAAAAGGGACCCAATTTTTGTTTTCCATTCCGTTACCATTTTTCCAACACTTTGTACAGCGGTTACAGAATGGAGAGTACGTAAAACATTTGAAAAATTTGACACCTGTTGTCGTAATTTTTTCTCCTCTCTTGAAAGAGCTCGTTATCCTGAGTAGGAAAAACGAACACAGTTAACGAATACGATTACCACTTGAAAAACTTTAAAAATTAGTAACCTTTAAGTCGACTAAAGCTGACCATATCAGTTAATTACTGTTTACAACTAAACTACAATTTTTATAGTTAAAAGCTTTTACCAGAGTAAAGAACTAGTTATTGCTCATAAAGGACAATGAGTAATTTTGGTCCATATCCTCAATACTTATGAAACCTATCCCAAATGATAGCTTCAATGCTATCATTCATTTCATACTATGACAGTTAAGTCGAAGTCGCGGGCCAACATGGTATTTTTTATATAAATAGAACCCAGTACGGCAACGGTTATACCATAGTATGTGTTATTATAATATAAAGAAAACGACACGTTATGCATTTTATTATCATTGTATTTATATTAATCAAAAATGTTTGAAAAATAATAGTATCGAGGCTTTTGTTAAAAATCATGTTTGCACGTTTACCCGTTTCTAGGAAATATGTTGAAATTTTATGTATATTAATATCAGGTACCTAGTTGTTATAAACATTGAGATCTAGACGTCTGAATGATAACAATTTGACCACGGTCCCTATAATCCCATGTCCCAAAATGGCTGCAGCCCACCGGTGGGACACTCACCAGGAAACTGTTAGCCCAGGGGGTCGTGACCCAGGTGACTTTCGTGGCTCAAAATGACACCAAAACTCAAAATGACTCCCAAGATCGAATATGCTGCCTGCAGCCTGCTGCCGGGTCACTCACCAAGAAGCTGCCGTTGATGCCCGACGAGAGCAGGTACTCGGCGGCGTTCCGCGAGATGGGCCCGTGGTACCACGAGTGCTTCTCGAGCGAGTTGACCGGCGTCACGTAGTTGCTCGGCACCCAGCCAAGGGCGCCGCTCAGAGTGTGCGCCTCGCACCACTCGCCGCTCGCGTTGTAGCTCATTATACGGACTTGTTCTCCTGTGGGATAGCAAATGTCAAGTACTTAGTTATGACACTTTTGATTATTTCACCATTTCAGCAGACAAAGGTAGGGTCTGTAGATAAAATATTTTTTTATTATCGTAATGTAATGTAGTAAGACCATTTAACCAAGCCGACCGGCAATAGGCTAGACGACTAAAAAAATCTATTTGGTCCGTCTTTTACATTATTAAAAAATATTGTACACGATTTGTTTCTTTTGTTCGTCAAATCAAAACTGACGAAAACACAGTGACGAAATCCCGTGTTACGTCATTGTCATGTCGTATAAGAAGCCCCTTGAATTATAAGAAACCCCTGGATTAGTTTCTTCTAAGGTCCGACCGAGACTCCTGTCCGACCGAGATTAAATTGAGTTCTCGGCCGAGACCGAGACCGAGATTTTATAATAAATACGAAACGCGCCTTTTCCACAAAAAACATGTAATAGTCAAGAATTAAACTGTTGTTTAATAAAGCCATCACTAAAACACAACATTTACAGTCAAAGCTCGAGAATTTTTTTTAATTTGCATTACGTACGATAACACGGTACACTATAATTGCATAAAATACCCACCAAAATCGCAAAAAGTGTCAAAATCGAAGGCCGACGAGAGCCGAGACCGAGATCTCGGCTCGAATTTCGGCCGAGACTGCCGAGACCGAAATTTTGGTCGGACCTTAGTTTCTTCTCCCCCAAAAGCAAAAAAAAACCTGCCGGCGACACTGGTTTTCTAATAATTTACCCGCAATGCCATCTCCAGTCTCCCCAATTGCCGGTCATATACGTTTGGACAATCGGTCAGATCTCCAAAGTAGGTATGCCCGCCGGGCATCTGCCAGACAAATTTCTTATACATTGATTGACAGTCCAGCAGGCCTACCACGAACATTGAAACATTGAACATTGAAAATTGGCATTGATGGGAAAACCTCTTTGTCACACCAATATGCAAGTGCGACAGAGATGGATATACAAATCCGCAATCGTTCGAGTTTCGTGGTGTAGGCGCAGATATGCCCGAACCTAGATGGCCGGGAAATATCTGGGTTGCGAGATATAAGACATATTGCAGTGGTTTTCTGGTTTTACGGTAGGTAACATGAACGTATAATTTTTGACATTACAGTCATATTTTACTAGCCTTTGCCCGAAACCGGAAAACACTCAACACCTTTAGGAGATCAATTACAAAATAGCTTTTAGATAAGAGGATTGATGATTAAATGATTTTAAAAAACTTTTAATTTTCTCTGAAACTTGGCGTGGTTTTTAAATATTATCAGGATTGCTCACGGGCACCTTGTACGTATTATATACTAGCTGGTGCCCGCGACTTCGTCTGCGCATTATCTTTATAAATTGTGGCCTATGTGTTATTCTGATGTATAAGCTATATTATTGTGAAGTTTCATTAAAGACCATTCAGTAGTTTTTACGTGAAAGAGTAACAAACATCCATACTTACAAACTTTCGCGTTTATATTATTGTAGGATAACCTAAATTAAGTAATAGTCATAACATAACTAATCTCTTGGCTATGTAGAATGGGAAGGCGGCCGGGACAGTAACCTGCAGCTCAAACTCCAGGGAAATGGGCTGAAAGAATGCAAGAAGTGCTCGACAAACCTGCATCCGGGCGTCTCTACACTACCGCGTCTACATTTACAATCTCTGGGCCACAGTTGAAAGAGTTTAGAATATAGTTCAGTGGTTTTCTGGTTTGACGGCAATATGTATAATATATATACATATTGATTACAAAGGTGCCATTCGATTTGGCGAGCGGATTTTATTTGTAGCAATACAATACACAGTAGGTATTTGAATATGTAACGGATTTAACTTGGTCATTGCCCTACTTTTATAACCATTTTCATTTAACCATCAGTTTACATCCGATTGCGGAATGAGTGATGCTTCAGTCTATACTTATACAGGGATCTCAGAGATCTCAGTCATTGGACAAACCTTGGAATCCCACAATTTTTAATAGACATAGCCACATACATAATCATAAAATTAAAACCATGTAAGTAACCTACATTATAAAGGGTAGTTATAACCAAAATGCTAGTGGTCCGAGGAGGTAATCAGTATCGTGGTCTGATTAGGGAAGAAAATGAAAAAAAAATATGGAGTGGCGGGTTGGCCTATTAGGATTTAGAACCATCTGCCCCATACAAATATACGATTTTAAGCTAACATGGTCATTTGCATTATAACTCATTTACTCCGTGAACATGACGCTTGCAACAGTGTCGAAATATCGGGTGCTCAATAAAACTAACATACTATGGTAATTATCCCGTTTCAAATATAAGTAAAAAAATTGTAGTTTTTAATAGAGATTTTAAATACCCCGCGGTATTTAAAATGATCATAAGTCATGACACCCTACATAGATATTGGTCACCAACACCAACCCCGCTTAGCTACTTCTACCGCTGATTGTGGATACCCAAAGTGCCAGTGTTATGAAATATTATCATAATATTTAATGAAACCGAAGTAATGGGGACATGAAACAGACAGGATATCAGGTGACTGTACGAGTAGTTATAATAATACAGGTGCGAGGCGATCGCCATCAGATAAATCGGAGCAGCCTAGGTGTTCACAAATATCTAAACACGCCTCTATTCTCAATGCGCTAATGCTCGTTATACCTTACAGCTCAAACAGACAGGGAAATTGCTAATAAAAGGTGCGCTGGGGTAAAATGAAAAGGTTTTTTCTCGGGGCAAAACAAAAAGTCGCCCTTAGTTACTTAGTTTTTCTGGGCTTTTTCCGCAACTCGACATCCATTGTGCCTTTTTTGCGTGTTTTTTTTTCTTTTTTTTTAAGTCGCCCTTATGCTAACAGCATTACGTGCGCCTTCTTACCATAGGTATACTCGTAAAAACCGTATTAAAACTGTTCACTTTATCCTTACGCACCCTTCACGAGTGAAGCTGAAAGCGTGTAAATGTATGGTCTTAGACGCCGCTTGTGTGGGGCGTGCGGCGAGGCGGGCAGCGTGGCGATCATATTAAACACTAGCAAATGTATGTGAGTGTCCTGAGTGCGCGCTGCCCGCCTCGCTACACGCTCTGCAGAACATTCGCCACTGACCTTAAGAACATGCTTATCGCTAGTCGTTTGCTTTGTAGTGCTATGTTCATTGTGCTAGTAGTAACTTTTGGGGGGTAAATTAAAAAATTGGGATTTCCGGGGGTAGATTTTTTACCTTTCTTGAGGGCGAGCAGTCTCGTCCGGCCAAAGGATTTCTCCCCGTCTTTAGGATGCATTAATTGAAAAAAGAATCTCATTAATTACACAGAATTTGTACCATACAATTAGATTACATACGTACAATGTGCAAACATACAGGGTATATTTTCAACCGTCAGCTTTATTGTGCCGGGTGAGGTGAGGTAAGGTTATATTGAACAAATTTTAGTCTCAGAGAAAAGCCGAAATTGCGAAAAATTGCTGTCCCATAGAAAACAGCCGACTATTAATCGGGCCTTTTTTATGTAACTGCAATTTTTTTTGCATATTTAGGATGCGGTCCTACATAGTAAAAGTAATTTAGTATGACTTAACCCTTCGCGGGGCCCTAAATAGCTAAAGGTTGAAAAATCCTGCACAAATTTTGGGGCATACGAAATATACGAATCATAACATTGTTATAATTATAATTCTACTTAATTATACTGGATTACAATTTTTCTATGCATTTAAGTACATCATGATCTAAAATTAAATTTTGGCTACAAGTAAAAAACCATCCTGTATCGCGAGTCTGTTGTGTGTGTCTTGTCATATTCAGGGAAGTATTGTGAAGTTATATTAGCTTGATATCTTAAAATTTATTGTAGTAATTGCATACATATAAACTTAATATTTATGTTTTTATATTGATTCGTACTTAGATCTTCAAAATTATATGCCAAATGATATAAATTCTACATATAATTTGAAAGTAGATCCTTATAATCAAATTAATGCATCCTATTATACATACGTAGCTTTCACTGCGTAAGCCAGGGGTCGTCAAACTTTTGAGAAAGAGCCAATCGCAGAATTTTCCAATATAAATAAATAAAAAGCCTATTTATTCCTTTAACAAATGGTAAAACAATATTACAGAGATTCATGCATACATGTTAATTATTTCATTCACATTACAATAAATATATTAATTACTTTATTATAAAATTCAAATTATTTAATTTATCATTATTAAATTTAAATTAATTATTTAAGGACCCCATTAAGGGCGAAGGCCTCCTCCAGTTGTCTCCATCGGTCTCTATCTTGTGCCTCCTGTCGCCACCCACCTCCTGCTGTTTCTTTAATCTCGTCGACCCACCGTTCTTTCTGTTTTCCTGACCTTCGCTTGCCTTGCGGACCCTCCGAGAACGTGGCTCTATTTGTGTGTGTGTTCTTGTCCATTCGAGCCACATGGCCGGCTGGCCATGTGGCTCATTGCGGTTCATGCGGTTCATTTCCACTTTAACTTCTGTGCGTGTTCTAAGGCATCTACTACTTTAGTGTTTTTTCGTATAATAGAGTGTCTTATCTTATATTTTAATTTTAGACCTGACATGCTTCTCTCTATACTTCTCTGACAAACTTGTATTTTATTTCTTGCTGTATTGTTAAATACCCACGTTTGGCATCCATAGGTCAAGCAAGGTAATAGGCAAGAATCGGCAACTTTTTTCTTTATAGGCTTTTTTCTTTATTATATATTAGACTTGAATATCTCCTTGTGGCTCCAGTACTTGTTCCAAGTTATATTTATGCGTCTCTTTAGTTCTTTTATATGTCTATCTTTCTTGAAAGTTATCAATTTGCCGAGATAAATATATTCGTCAACGTATTCCAATTGGTTTTCCTGTACAGTTATGGGGATAGTATTAGGGTTATTTGTCATTATTTTGGTCTTGGTTGTATTTATCTCTAGGCCGATATTTGAAATTACTGAGCATATTTCTGTTAGCATTGTCTGCAGTTCAGATGGTGATTCAGATAGAACTACTATGTCGTCCGCGAAGCGAAGGTGACTTAAGCGCTTATTTTTCATCCATATTCCTTTTCTAGTCCAGGGCAGCTTTTCCATTATATTTTGCAGTACTGCTATGAATATTTTTGGTGAGATGGGGTCATCCTGTCTGACGCCTCTACATATTTTTATGGGCGGCCCTGTGCGATCTAATCTGACTTAAAGAAAAAGAAAAAAAAAGAAACTTAGAGACAGATGGACTTGGAGGTCACCCGATGGTAATACTAAAAGCGAACTAGACTATATCATTTCAAATTTCCCCAAAAACTTTATGGATATTGAAACATTAAATATAAAATACCCTTCAGATCACAGGCCAGTGAGAGCAAAAATAAAAATACAATTCCCAAGGAAAAGTAGAGCAAGTTTCAGTGGAAACCGCTTAAATACACTGAAAACTGAAGAACAAAAAACTATTTATTTAAATTCTCTCTATGACAACATACCCGCCGTACACAAGACAGTTGCACAGCTCAAGAATATTGTGAAAAAATAATAAATATTATTGAAAATAGCGCTAAGAGTGCCCACAAAAGCTCTACAGATACCAGATCATTATCAGTATTATCCGATAACACACGAGAATTGATAGCACGCAGAAGTGAACTCCAAAAAACGAAACCTAAAACTAGAAGCATGAAAAATGAGCTTAAAGCACTATATAAGTTGACAAGTAAGTGCATTAAACGCGACTATAGTACTTATAGGGCAACTACAATAGAAAGGCACTTGAACGCTACTGGTAGCCTAAAACGAGCACTTAAAGAACTACAAACGCACAAGGGCTGGATAGAAAAATTAAAATATCACCAAGAGGCGAGTAATAAGAGGGAAGATATCATTAACATCGCAACGTCGTATTATAGAAACTTATACAGCTCCGGCACGCATGAACTGGCATCAAACTACGATACTTTGGTCGACGTAGAAAAAGTAACATCAGTAGAACCATTTGATGAAAAGGAAATATGTATACAAATACAGAAACTGCAAAACGGTAAATGTCCAGGTTCAGATGGAATACCAAACGAATTGCTAAAAATTGGTATTCCGTACCTACTTCGATCAATCACACAACTTTTCAACAAAGTATTGCAGGAACAAAGAGTTCCAACGTCATGGTGCGACTCTAATATTATACTGCTTTATAAAAAAGGAGATCCAGCAGATATTGGGAAGTACAGACCAATTATTTTGATGTCTTCTTTGTACAAACTGTTCTCATCGTGTATAGAAACCAGAATAGGCCCTATCATAGAGACTTACCAACCACCAGAGCAAGCGGGATTTAGAAAAAACTATAGTACGGTCGACCACATTCACGTCCTCGATCAAGTTATAGAAAAGTATGTAGAATTCAATAGTCCACTCTACATAGCTTTCGTGGACTACGCCAAAAACCCAAACGCCAAAGCTTTTGACTCTATCTCTCACAATAGCATATGGGAAGCTCTATTATCACAATCTATTCCGCAAACTTACATCACCATCTTAAAAGACATTTACAACAAAGCTTCAAGAATTTTCCAATAGTAAGTATGAATCTTAAAGAACCAGCAAATACGAGTAAGTCAAAATTTAGTTATTCTGTGATTGAAACATTTACATTACATGTGGCTTGTAGACCCCTGCCTTAAGTGTGTACTAGTAGATACACTTTGGTATTACAGAATGCAACGGGTTTGTATGAAAAACCCTGGTTTCGGTTACAAAACTTTTCCCAGAATTTTTCCCATACAAAAAAATACCGATTGCATTACTTAATAAGTAGGCATATCTTAACAGTAATTGTGTGATTGAAGACTGTCAAATATGTTTTCATTCTGATGATCAGATACAACATATGCTACGTTTTCATTACTTTTGTTGTAAAAAATTATACTGAATTTCAAAAACTGTATCGGTTAGTATTGGTACGTAGACGGCAATATAAATAAACAAGAAAAAAATACATCATCGTCACCTTTTTGGAGTATGAGCCGGTTCTCCCGCCTTAGAAGCCGGAGGGCGAACAAAATATTTTCTTGATATCTTCGCAGTAGAGGATGCGCGATGTTGGTGAATATATAGGGCTCCGTGTAGCATGGATGTTTCTCGATGCACTATCTTTGGAAAAGGGTCGGTCGCAACTTACCTTTCTTTAGACAGAAACGGTTCTTCACACTTTGGAATTCGTTGCGAGCCAAAGCATGGAAATTAGATTTTTCCATGTGCATCTGTGGACTTGGAATCAGTTGCAAGTTACCTATCTCGACGTAGACTTGGTTCTCCCGCGGTGAAAGGGTAAAATAGCTGGGGTTCGGTGTAGTGTGGAGGTTTATGTACTTATAAGTTTGGAAAGAGGTTGGTAAGTTTCCTTGCTTCAGGCTGAGCAGGTTCTCTCCACGCGCTTGGAAGTCATAGACGCCTACGAACCGGATCGCCCTCCACGTGGTGCATGAGGATCCTCCTCGAAGCCCATTTAAACAACATATATTTAGAAAAAGGCCGATCGCAATGTACCTTTCTTTAGCCGAAGGTGGTTCTTCCCGCCCGCTTGTATGTCGGCTGCGGGACGTCATCCTCATAGCGCGGGATGTTATCCTCCGATGTCCATCTGCATCACTTATTTAGTATGAGGTCGGTAAGTTACCTTTCTTCAGGCTGAGCTGGTTCTCCCCGCCTGCTTGGAAGTCGTAGAGGGCTACGAACAGTTGCGGGTCGTCCTCCTCGTGGTGCGCGAGGAGGTTCTCCTTTGAAGTCCATCTAAAAAGTAAAAAAAAAAAACATTAAATCAGTATACGGGTAATACCATTATGTGATATTTGACGTGTGTTTAAAGGTATAATTTGCCAAGATTATGTATTAGACAGACGGTTTACCGCCCTTAATACACAAACGTACTAGGTACTATAAACCCGCTTCGCGAAAGTCGAGATTCAACACGATATAACAGAAATGTCAACTTTTGTGTGACAAATTATTATTGAGCTTACCGTGGGACTAGGTTGATTTGTGTAAAATTGTCCAACAATATTTATTATTATTTATTATTATTATTTTGTTTATTTCCTTTTCTCAGCATTTCTAAAATACTGGTGTAATGAAATCCACGGGCCGAAGCCAAGTGCATTTCATACTAGCTACGTCTTAGTTAGGTTTCTTCGTATTGTGTTTGAGGAGTTATGATAGCTACAGGTTGAGTATGGGTTTCTGGGGTTTGTAAAGCGGTCTGTAAAAATTTTCGGACTATACGGCATGTATTTAATATTACTGCTTTTTGCATTAGTACGTAAGATGATGGCGACAAAGTTAAGGTTTTAATCGAAGTGTGTAATTGCTGTGGGATGACACCTGTGGTAGATAAAACTATGGGCACTATGGTAACTGTTTTGAGTTTCCATATCCTGGCTATTTCATCTTTTAGATCGGTGTATTTAGAAAGTTTGTCAGCTATTGTATTTTGGATGTTATGGGTGTTTGGTATTGCTACGTCAATTAATAGGGCGGTTTTGTTAATTTAGTCTACCACAGTGATGTCTGGTCTATTGTAGTGTGTGGTTCGGTCGGTCAAAATTGCCCTGTCGAAGTACATTTTGTGGCTCTGGTTTTCTAAAACGTTATTTGGCGTATACTTGTAGTATGGAACGGCTGGTGGAGGGATGAGGTTGTATTTAATTGCTAGTTTCTGATGTATTATGTTGGCTACCTGATCATGTCTATGCTTGTAATCTGTCTGGACTATTGCTCGACAAGCTCCTGTAATGTGTTGAATGGTTTCTCCTGGGCTGTTGCATTTTCTACACAGATCTGTGACTCTATTTTTCTTTATGATGAACTTCTGATAGTTACGGGTCTCAATAATTTGGTCCTGTATAGCAAGCATGAAGCCCTCGGTCTCTGGAAATAGCTCGCCATGATTCAGCCACGCGTTCGACGCCTCTTTATCGACATTCGGTAGGCTTAAATCATGACAGTGCCTTCCATGTAAGGATTTTGCACTCCATTCTGCTATTTTGGTCGTGTGATCAGTAAGTTCCGCAGTTTTCTGGGTAGTTCGGTCTTTTAAGTTTAAGGGTGTTAATTGGCTGTCATTACATTCTATAGCTTGGTGGATCGGAGATGTGTTTGATTTTTGGTGGAAGTATGCTCTTAATGTAGTAATTTGCTTGTTGTGCAAGTTTATTATATCTATAATGCCTCTGCCGCCTTCTTTTCTTGGTAAAGTTAATCGCTGTAGACAGGATCTTGGGTGGTGCTTTCTAAACTTAGTCAGAGTAGTGTTTATGGCGCGCTGTAGATTTTTAAGGTCCGATTTACTCCATTTAATGATCCCGAACGAATAAGTCAAAACTGGAATTCCGTACGTGTTTATTGCTTTAGCGGTATTTCTTGAATTCAACTGTGTTTTAAGTATTGCATTGAGTCTGTGTTTGAACTGCACCATTAATTTGTTTTTAGTTTCTTTTTGATGAATTTGTCGTGACTGTAAATAGCCTAAGTATTTGTATCCTGTCTTTTCATCTAATGGATCTATTGATTCTCCAGATTCTAAGGTATAACTGTGTTTGTAGCTTCGTCCTGCTTTCATACAACTGATTTTACATTTGTCAATACCGAATTGCATTTTAATGTCTCGTGAAAAGTTTTCTGTTAAATTTGCCAGATGGTCCAGATCGTGTTCGTTAGAAGCATATAATTTTATGTCGTCCATGTAGAGCAGGTGGTTAAGGTTTATTTTGTCGCTATTTGTCTGTTCATCAAATGTACTAGGTGTATATTTAAGAGGGTATCCTTTATTATTATTATTATTAAATGACAAATTCTCAAACGCGAAATATAATAGCTGTTGTAGTGTGTGCTACATACGCCACACTCACACTCTCTCATACCGCACATATATAAGCTGTAGGCTAGGAATCTTATTACATTATACGTCTATACTCAAACCAAGTTGTTTCCTTTAACGTCCCACATCACACTGCCAAATAACTCAGTACTAAGGCCGCGTCAGTACCGACAGGCGCGTCACCTAGCGAAATTGTTGGGAACCGGCCGGACTGCGAGCACATGCCTGCACGCCTACCACGAACATCGAAAATTGGCATTGACTGGAAAACCTCTTAGTCCGTGTGGCAAGAGATGGAGATACAAATCCGCAATCGTTACAAGGCCCAGGCGACTGAAGAATGCGGCAAGCGCGCAGTCTGGTTTGGAACATTCCCGAACATTTGTTTTCGGTACGTGGCACGCCAGCAGAAGAGTGCTGCGACAATCTCGAGGTCGAGAAAGACACCTGTCCTTTTCTAACTGTTCGGATTAGACAATGACAGTCGACTGTCGCGGCACTATTGTGCTAGGGAGTGTATAGCTCAGCTACCCAAAATTTATGTTCCCTAATATTTTTAGTTCCACTCCCGTTATTCCCCACTTTATTATCCTACGCGATTGTGTAACCATTAGACGCATCCTCGGAACGCATTTGTTTCCACTGGTTTTTGTTTCTGTTTCCACTATTCCTTCCCATCTTTTTTTCCTTCACAACCTAACTCTCCGTCATCTAGTCCGTCGAACTGTGGACTTAGGTATAGGCGCTAAGCAAGTCGCCTGTTAGTGCGAACGGAGCCTAAAGAGACAGTAATTATTTAATTAATCATAGCTGCGGGATTGGATGTCGGTATACACGCGCGTTAGGCGTTACGTTGTCTCATAACATAATTCAGTCATTGAACTGACAGCTTGTATGGAAATTTTGATTATTTGGGAAATAATTAATAATAGCTGTTCTTTGTAGCGTAACGGATAATTTGTGAGTCTAATATCATGTAGGCACCAAAATCCAACAAAATGTCGTTCCATGCAAATCGTCACAAATATGTACACACATGTTTCAATCGTTTTTCTTGTAAGATTTTTCTGTAGTTATGTTGTTTTAGTTGTTTAAGAGAGTAGTTGGGTCAGGACCATTTTTTTACTTATTACCATTTGTTTCTAGCGAAATACCTATCTATCACCCACGCCGTACATTTTGTAAGTTTTACCGTTTTACGTGAGTCAGTTTTCTTCGGTTTCGCTTTTAACACATCATAGAAGACAAATATGTCGTCATGTTCACAAACAAGATAAATATTTACCACAGTAAATTTAAAAAATCGACTTAGTTGAGTTTTATTTTTTTATTTTTTACCCATTCCGGAAGAAAAGTTTGTAGGATTTTTGCATAAATTATCTATAAATATCCCATTCGAACGTAATTTGAGAAAATCAGGCTATTATAAATTAATGTCTGTCAAAACCGTGTAATTCCTGGGTTATCAGGTTATCACTCAAACACCGGAGTTAGGTCCGAATCGCATCCAGTGTAATGTCCCCGTTAGCGACACAATATTACAATATCTAACGCAATATTTTCCCTGAAAGTACAGGCGTGCGTTTACCTAAAGCAATTTTTCAATTTGTTATAGTTTATAATACGAGTGCCTCACAGCGAATACTTCAAGTTAATATAGCCTCCGTCCCGCAATGCGTAAGTAAACTGCATTGATGCAGCTTCATATGAGTATATTAGTTATTAAATTCTAGGATCGCAAACACGTGTAATGTGCTTGCTAAGCAAATATGGTTCCTATCAGTAGCGGAGCGTCAAAATATTCATGGCAAGCCAGAGCTGATTTGGTCTGCTTTTTCTTTGAGTAGTTAAGGAAAAATGCACTAGATGGGCTCACGGAAGGCAGGTCGGCAGGAATCGAGTTATACGAACGCCCTGCTACTGGTTCCTATC
Source organism: Lathronympha strigana (assembly GCA_949128165.1). NCBI lineage: Eukaryota > Metazoa > Arthropoda > Insecta > Lepidoptera > Tortricidae > Lathronympha > Lathronympha strigana. The sequence continues at coordinate 3,803,823 of OX421901.1, read as the reverse complement.
ATATTAAGTTACCTACCGCCATTGTTTGTTATACTCTTTTTTCTACTCCAGCACTTCTATCTGTCAACTAGATGACTGACAGCGATATAAAAGTATACATTATAACGTTGTCTATGGTATTCCATAAGAACACTGCTCCTATGGATTTTCATACAATATATGAGCACTGTTGTTGTTTTTTTTTTAGTTTCCATAGTGGCCACAACATCTTCCCTATTCTGCCACGTTTCTAGATTTTGCTTTTTACGCTATTTTAGCTGTCGTAGAAAAACTAGGGTATGCAACAACCTTATTATATCACTGTTGCATAAACTACTATTATTATACTATAGATACTGATACTGTCTTCGCACTTCAGTCAATCGATCGATATCTCTTGAATGAGCCCCAACTGAAATGGTCGCGTTTCCTCGAGAAATTCCTTGTTTATTACGGAATGGGGGTTAACGCGAGTCAATTCACCGCTAGAGGCGCTAATGGAACGTGGGTCTGGAACATTTCAAACCTCACTTTGACAATACTTTCATATTGGCACAAGACCCACGCATGAGTAGCGCCGCCTGGTGAGCGACAATACGGTAGCTCCCATTAGATCAAATTTCTGGAGCATTCTGCAGCAGCCTTCCCGCTCGCGCTTGTCATGCCGTCTCATTCGTACCTGTTGGCGGTGTCGAGGGGTTGCGGGGTGGCGGGGGCGGTCTCGCCGTCCGGCAGGTCTGGGATGTGCGGCAGCGGCCGGCTCTGCAGCAAGGCTTCTGAAAGACCAGAGGAGACCGATTAAAGACAAGACTGGTTTATTATAATCAAGCGAAATATAAAAACGGTTAACAAATATGGTCCGTGCCAGAACAGGGTTGCAAATCCGGCCTTTTGCAGTCCTGTCCGGATAAATTTTGACTAGCCCGGCTTTTGCATATAATGATAATGACTGGCTGCGTCGTTCGCGGGTTTCAAAAACTCTTTCTTTTTCAAACGGCGTATCGAGCTTTTAAATTTATACATCCAGGTTTTTCAGTTTAAGGCCTGGCCCCACGTGACGCTTGACAACAGAATAAGACTTCAGATAAAGGGCAATAAGGGCATACCAGTGGACCTAAGCGTTCTAAGCAAACGTCAAATTATCATTAAAAGACTAATGAAGGAAAACAACAAATATAAAGTAGATTACGAATCGACTTCCGTTTTTAATTTCTGCCGCTTTTTTTTAATTTCGACTTATTAGGCAGGTTTTTCTGGGCCCTTTCGTCCAGTTTGTTTACATTAGGGATAATTATTAGAGTATTTTGATAAACAAACAAAACACCCCTTTTTATCATTTTACCCCATTGATTTCGGTTAATTAACAGGTTATTCCAGACAGTTAAAAACCAGTTTTCATTCCCTATTCTAAATATATGAGTAGTAGGCAGAACTTGGTAATCCATTGATCGTCCTATTTGGATCGGAATCGGGCTAAATTTACCGGCGATCGACCTGTTTCTATCACTGCAATGACATTAAACGACCTACATTTAGGTACAAAACCAAATCTAAATCTAGGTCGACCTACATTTAGTGCATAGGCCAGCCAAGAAACCGGTATATAACTTGGGGGTACCAAATTTCCTTTATACAGCAGTTAGACATGTTTATTAGGATGTTAAAAAACCATCATGGCCTTTTGAAGTGGTAGCCAATAGAAACGGCGGCTAATCGAAGATGGCGGATGTATGACAGGTATAGGTTAATTTTGAAGATATGTACTACTAATTTTCCCTTTCACAGCAGATAGGTAAGCTTATAAAGACGTCAAAAATCCATAATTGCCATATTTAAGTGGTAGACACAAACAAAAATGGCGGCCAATCAAAGACGTCGAATGTCGAGTTTTATAAAATCAAGTAGGTAGGTACATATCGAGAACTATTCATCCTATCTTAATAGTATTAAAAAAAAAACATTTTCGAGTTTTTGGCCTGCTGGCCCATGGACTAAGTAGGCAATATCCCAATTATGCCGTTAAATATAATATTCTGATTAAGATGTATAAAAAAATAAGTATGTACTCGAATATCAATATAATATTTTTTTAAGGGCCAGTTGCACCAGTTGGGTAACCCCGGGTGGCGCAAGTGGCGTTACGAAAATAACTGGCTTCCAAGGGTATAGTTTTTTTTTTAAGTAAATGTTTTTGTTACTTAAGAAAACACCAAAAATCATGCATGTGCCTTTCAAAATTGAGGAGTTCTCTATCCATATATTTAGGTCTCTTTATCAGATCATAACTAAGGGCTCGCTGAGGACCGCTAAGCTCGAATGGCTTCGGCTGGACATGTCTGCCGCATGCACCCGGAGCGATGGGCTAAATTGTCTACCAATTAATTGGACCTTACTGGGAGCAGAGGCAGACCATAAAGGAGATGGCGGGATGACCTGGACTCATTTTGTAGCGACTGGTGGGAGCATGCACTAAGCCGTGACGAGTGGAGCAGAGGAATACATTTGTCCAGAAGTGGGACACAACATAGAACCTTATTTATAAAAAAGCGAGGTTTTTTCTGCTGTTTTCGCAACACTCTTGGTGATCTTTGGTGAGGTTCTTATGCTAGGGTTACTGACGGTTTCAATGTAAATTGGTAACAGAGGGCTTATTGGGGCGGTAAACCGATCAAACTTAGTATTATCTCTGAGACAACGCACGTATTTTGTGATTAAAGGGAATAGTAGCTGGGCTACACAAAGCATGTATAGGGGATCATTAGTCAGGATTATTCGCGATGCTCTGTCCTGATAATTAACATTCATGCCAAACTAATTAATATGCAAGCCACGCTCGAGCGTCTGCTCTATTTGCACGTTTATGTATTTCGGGATCATTAGCAGCCATAAACGTAGAGGTATGTCCGCGGGTCTGCATATTTGTCTGACTATTTGTCTGGCAGACAACATTCCTACCATACATTGACAGATTTGACCGACGGATACTCTGGGCAAAAACCATTTTTTTTTTAAAGAACAATTTTACATTTCAATAGCAGCCATACACGTAGAGGTATGGCCACGGAATTATTCCGCCAGATGTGCGGACAGATGTCTATGTTTGGAAGGAATTCGGCGCAGATTTGTCTAACGGATGTGTCTGGCAGACAACATTCCTACCATACATTGACAGTATTGTGCGACGGATACATCTGGTAAACACATCGGCGGGCAAATTTCTACGTCAGCTAATTTCGTTTTACGAGTCATGTTTAATTGTGGTTTGTAAAAGTTATATGCTTGCTCGCAAACCGTAAATTGACTTGTAGTATGAGTCATAAGTCAGGCGACTGTACCTACTTTTTAAATAAAAATATAACTAAAAAAGCAACATTGTATTTATAACAAACGATACACTATTTACTAGGTACTCGTACTTGCACGACCTCGCAAAAGCAATCATCCTACGATTTCGATCTACGAGTAATATATACGATTTCCGACTATTAACAACGTTTAAATCGCGAGAGTTAAGTTCAGTACAGTCACTCGCTTAAATAATAATTGATGATGTATCAGTCACTTTACGGTAAATTGTGATTTTAGACTCTTATCGAATTATCGCACTAGCGATTTGCGTGCGTGTTGAAAGCGAAGGCGCGGCGAATCCGCCGCGTATAAACACTTATGGCTCTATAAATAAGATTGTGTAAGTTATCACTTTTATCACTTTTCGTTGTTTAAGATCATATTATAAATGTACTAATACGGGATGTAATCGTGTACAGCAATGAAAATACCGGCCAAGTGCGAGTCGGTCTCGCCCACCGAGGGTTCTGCACAAAGGATCCGGTTTCCGGATTTTCTCCTGTACATGTGCTACAAGCTCTTGCTTTTTGACACATTTCGTGATTCTAGGTCAACGGGAAGTAGCCAGTACATTTTGATTCCCATTGCAAATGTATAGGAAATGCGACATAAACGGCCGTAGGCTATCATTGACGTAGGTTTTTCACATCTTCAAGAGACCGCAGACCTGTCTATAATATTAATTTTAACTTGCTACATCTACGCGTTCCCGAGATAAAGGGTCTTGACAGAGAGACGGACGGACGGACAACAAAGTGATCCTATATGTGTTCCGTTTTTCCTTTTCAGGTACGGAAACCCTAAAAGATGTTGATGTCAACCTCAACCCGTCTTTCTCCGGTACCAAGCGGGCAAAGTCGCCCTCAAAATGTCGGACGTTAGTCTCAAAAGTTATAAGCAGACACCACACATTGGGGGTTGCGTTTTGCCTCTCACTCGCACCGAAGCAAAAGTTTACTGGTGAGAGCGAGAGGCAAAACGCAAATACCCGCAGTGTAGAGCGTCCATTACACGATTAAGGCCCGTTTTAATACATTTATAATGTGTGAAATCGTAAAGATCAATTTTTCTTGTATTAAATTTCATACAACAACCTGTTTACGCAAACAACTGTTTGCGTCCGTGTGAACCAAACAGGCGTTTTGTATGAAACCGAACGCAGCGGAAATTACGCGACCGAAATCATGCCGCTCGCGACAGAAAAGTTAACGCCAGTCTAGCTTCACCCTTCACTCATGAGTAGACGCTCGAGCGGGGCGTAAAGCGGAGCTGGCCGTGCGGCGTTCATGTTAAACACAACTAAATCTATTGGAGCGTCCCGAGTGCCCGCTGCTCAAAACACGCACGCCACGCTTCCCGCCCCGCCGCACGCTCGCCACTCAGGCCATATGCGTTCGGGCATATTTACCGGATCTGCCGATAAATGTATGGGAAATATTATGCAGATCTGACGGATTTCCCGGACGAATATAGCCAGCATAACACTTATAGTTATTGATTTTCTCTCATCGTCCTATTCAGATGCAATGGCCATCCTAATTGCATTATGTAATTGTTGTTACAAAGCACGCGTCAGTCATCAATCTAATTAACATATAATTAGTGCAGGTAACTCAATTTGCACACCTGCGTGTCATGTACAGTCGAGTATACAAGAGAATCAAAATAACTCAAAATATAATCTGTCTGTCTTAACCCTTAAATGCATGATGATCGATTTATGACACAGAAACGAGACAAGTGACAATCAAGTTCTCTTGGAATGTAGACTTTGTCATATCGTCGTAAGTTCTTAATTTGAAATTAATTTGGCTGTCACTTAGGATGTTTTAGAATCAATATTGATAATTCATGAATTTAACATAATCTGGATAGGTCATTTTCCATATAAAAGGTTTCGCATGTTTATGACGAATTTGTTAAATATAATGTGTGTTATTTTATTATTGTTTCTTAAATACTTAGTCGACGAAAAGAACGAAAATATATTCTTAATCCTAACAAAAACGCATATTTTTTTTGCTTTCGCGCAAATGAATGAGCACGCTTGGTCATATTATATTTATCAATAATAACCAATATGTAAAAGTTTCCTAAACATCGTAAAGATCTGCAACAACTTTAGTATGAAAATGTGCTGGTGCATATGTACAGTAGGGGAAAATAATCTATCATATTTGTGTTTTGTAAGTATTTTTTATGAGTACGACCAAGGCTGCCTAAACGATTATCATGTTAAAGTCCTTTAGATGGAGAGTAAAATCATATACTTCATTTGTATGACACCATATAAGAAACTCGTTTTGTACGAATTTATTAAAAGTGCTGATATGTCTGAAGTGTCCGAACATGGCCGGCTAATGAAGAAGTTTGTGTCAGATATCCTTGTGGCCTTCACAGCGGAAGATGATATTGCAGGTGACTGTACTCGGGTTACCGAAAGCGATCTGCATCTGAAGAACCAGAGAGTTTCCCCACGAATCAAAATGTAAATAAAGTAGGTACTAGGAAATAATTACGAGGTACAATCAAAACACGATACCTATTACTCTCTTAATCGATTCACCACGATTGTTTTTGTTAAACCCTGTTTGTAGTTAAAACTGTTTACGGGTATACTAGGTATATTAACGAAATTGCTGAAAATAATCATAACCTAAATATTTTGACAGTCCTCACTATTTCCTGATGTTTTATACAATCCCGGAATCCCATGAACATAAATAATGAAATAATATTTATAAAAAGCCCAGTCGATACTTGCTGAGCGTATAGGTATAAAAGCATTGGAATTTCAAATACAAATACGTTTGTTTCAGTACATGTAGTACTACATAGTATGCTTATTTAGTTAGGTATGTGTAATGAAAAAGGTGCGAGAACAGCTTGCTGGATCCAAACCCGCCCTTGGTCAGATTAAAAAAAAGAGGTATTTATTCCTAACGTTTATATTTCAAACTTATACTTATACCAATAAAAACGGGCTGTATGTTGTGCAAAATGAAGAAATCGAATTTCAAAAAACCTTTTAATTTTTACCTAATTTTATTAGGTTTCTCAAGTTACCAAAGTAGATGAAAACATTAGCTCATTGTTCTGTTTATTTTGCTTTGAAACCTATTGTGTCAATTTGAACAATTCTTTGCTCGTAAATTTTCCATTTAATACGTAAAACAAACATCTATTATACTCAAAAACAAACAATAGGGACATAACAAATGAAATACCTAATATCAAAACAAAGTGGAAACAAGTACAAAACGATAACAACAACAAACGATGGATTCAAAGCACCCAATTTATAAAGCTTATTCAATATTCATTCACTAAAAATGTTGACAAAGTTATTTATGAAATAAAGTAAAAACAATTGCTCCTTAAGAATACGGCTTTGAAAAATATTTTAACTCTATAAGTAATTAGTAATTTTAACCAACTGATCCCAGTATCATATATACATAAACAAATACAGACCGTCCCAAGACTATGGGACATGAAGGGAGAGTACCTTAAATATCATACTCGTAGATAGGATAGTTTGCTGAAATAAGACTTTATATTATTTTTTAAACCTAGTAAATAATACTGCATTCAAAGATATTCTAAAAAAATATACTGAATTGACTTTGGCAGTTTCGTGTGTTTCTAATTTGATTAAATTGATTAATTTCAGGTTGTTCCTTTATTTTAAAATACTATGTTACACAAGATGAATTATTATTTTTTGTCCATTCTTTCGATTGGCATCATAAAAATAGGGGTTATTTTTTTCCAAATTTATGTCGGTTCGATTCCCAGACGTAGCAAGTAATTTTTAGAATATTTTTGAATGGTGTAGTCTTCCTTCAGCAAAATATCCTATCTACGATATTTTCAAGGTTTATTCGGTACTTTAGTACTATACATACAAAAACTTAATAAACTAAAAAACGTTATTTAATTTATTTAGAATTTATTTCATTATATTTAGGTACCAGTAAGAGAGTCAAAACTTGTATTTATTTCGTATAGGTGAGAAAACCACTACGTTCGTAAACTTTAGTTTTCGATTTCAACTGATTTTTGTATCGTGATTTCTCGATAAAAATTCGCAAATGGCATACTATTTGAACCTATGTCCTACATACAAATAGTAAGCCATTAGACCGCAAAAAAGCACCAAAATTATTATAATTTGCGTTAAATCTCACTGAAAAAGTACCAAATTCATGAGAGTTTTTTGAAGAATATGGACTTAACTTACGACAACCGAGTACGAGTACATTTCACTTTTGTTCGGGTGACAATCCCTCATATACGTAGGTTCAACTTTGGAGGAGTGAATAGCATTTGGCAGCTCATAAATCATAATGCAACTATTGTAAGGAACGATTGCTTGTTCCTACTACCTCTTAACTCCGGGTTAGTTGCCTAACCCCGATGACGGAAATTGGCGCTTATATTAAGATACCTAACATGCGCAAAATATTTGAAATTAATATCTTATTATAATATAATTCGGAATCCGCTTCAAAACCTGCACAAGTATTAGGTTATACTAGAGACAGTCTCTAGATATACTAATTATACATTTTTTGTGCAAGGCGCCATGTGAGCGGTCTTATCATAAGCCGGAGCATCTGCGGGAGAGGACGAAAAAAGCTACGTACCCCGATTTAGACCACATATGTACAATTCAAAGCAATTTGAGACGTAAAACTGTGAAGATAAGGTGTAAAAATTTGTAAATACGTGTCAAATGTCTCATTTGAAGCAGGTTTCAAGCTTATTCCTTTTGAAATAAGATTGAAATTTGTTTGAACGTTAAAGCAACGTAGATGCAGAATGCCGTAAGTCAGTACAAGAATGGTAAGGAGACGGACATTCTGTTTTAGGAGAGAGTAAGTGTGTCACGATGAGGAATAGATCTATATTTGTAAGACAATACGTTATTAATGCCCGAAAATTGTAAGGTAATTAGCTGAAGTAATTAATTATGCTTGGGTTGTCTAAACTATTTATAATTACATTCATCGGACGACCGGTTGGCGTAGTTGGTAGTGACCCTGCCTGGTGAGCCGATGGTTCTGGGTTCGAATCCCGGTAAGGGCATTTATTTGTGTGATGAACACATATATTTGTTCCTGAGTCATGGATGTTTTCTATGTATTTGTATATTATATATATCGTTGTCTAAGTACCCGTAACACAAGCCCTTTTGAGCTTACTGCGGGATTTAGTCAATTTGTGTAAGAATGTCCTATAATATTTATTTATTATTTATTATCTTACAAGTCTTGTAGGGTGGCAGGCAAAGCAATAAAGAGGTATATCAATATAACAAGGAGCCAAATTTTGAAAATGAAGGTGTGAAGGGTTGGTGCCGGCTGCCTTCAATATTTGACACCAGAACATAGACGTACAACAATACATATAACTGGATACCCAATCAGTAAAAAAAATACGCCATTAAAGTGCTGCGATTGCAGCACTTTTTCATATCGTCTTGTTTGGAACGTGACGTTTCGACAGCCTATAAAGTTTTAACAATGTTGTTAGCTCTGTATATGAATTTGACACTTAATGCTTAACGTCAGTAAGCTCTTTTTCGTACGAAACATTTATCGTTTGTATCATCAATGCAAAAGTGCTGACTAATGTCATTCTGACCCACATTTTTTGACGTTTTTGTTCTGCTTTGTGTATATATTTGTTTTAATAAATCAATGCACCAAAATAATTTATCAAAATTAGTAAAAGTACATCCCTCTACGGATGGCAAGACAAAACAAAAATAAGTAAGTCTCTGAACGGATGGCATGTTAAAAGCTAAAGTGCTAAAGCTGGCAATGAGAAATCCAAAGGTAAGTCAAAGTTAGAAAGGTCCACAGTTAAATGACAACTAGGTTTCCATATGGCTCATTGGCACTATGTAGGTACATTCGAGTAAAAAACAACTGACCTGCATCCTTCGCCCGGCACTGGAACATCTTACGTGATCTCAGAAAATTCATCGCACTTAAAACTTTACAATAGAACACTAGAGTTCAGTCCAATAACTAGCACGGAGTCCCGTCGTAGTCGTGTTATTGGAGAATCAAAGTGTCAGCCAAAGTGCCGACAATAGGGCACTTTACCATATCACTAGAATCCATGGCACTAGCTGTCAAACACACGCTTCAGTTCAGTATTAAACAGTCTAAGTCACTCTTATTACATGATATAGTTAACCGGCATTTGGACCATCCAGCGTTCTTAGGATGGATTTTGACAGATAACTTCGTGTTATTTATCTGATTTGTGCAATTTGGCGAGTCCTTTAACGCATTGTGACCTACAGCGTATACAATTTCGGGCTAGGTAGAATAGGTAATTTACTTCATGGACACAACTGTTAGACGGAGAGCTGGCCACGGTAAGCCGCATTACATCCACATATTATAATTATTAATTCATCCGGGCGCCTGGTAGCTGTTCAGCGGTGGGTGTGATAGTGGTTGGGCAACAAAGGGGTATACCTAATAATTAATTTAAGGTGTACAATTTATAGAGCTCTGAGTTTTGTGTGATATAATATATAGTCAATTATGTACATATTCAATTCGAATATAACATTGCCAGGCAAGGCAGTTCAATCGGGAGAAAAGTAGTGCCAGGTGACGTTCCAAGGTGCGGTAAACACCCACCGCTGAGCAGCTGTCAGGCGCCTGGATTAATTAATGATGCTAGTATGGCACACGATAAAATTATACACCTCTCACATTAGTATAAAACAAGTTTCGTTAACAAGAGTAAATTAAAAATTTATTAAAAATTATATTTCTAATCATGAGAATCTAAGCGCCATTTGGGCCAATCGAGGTAACCCAACTAACTCGGAGTTAGCTATCAAATTCTACATTTATAAATGCTTAGCCCGGGGTTATTTGGCTAACCCCGGATGACGCTAATTGACGTTATAAATTGCAGCTGTTTGTTATGCCTATTTCACGGGATTTATCATATTACGCAAACACTTCAACATGTCAACGTTAGCACCACTTACTTCCGGGGTTAGCAGACTGTCCCGGAGTTAAGCGTTTTAAAAGTACAGAACTTGACAATTAACTCCAGGTTAGTTGCTAACCCTGGTTGGCACAAGTGAAGCTACCGCACTCGACGCATTATCAAATGAGTTACCGGGATTACATGACCGTGACTAACAACTATTATGGTCTGATGTGCACTTGTTTTCACAATACAGAGCGGTCACGTCGGATTGACAGTAAGGCGCGGGAGACACTGACCACTGAACCTGCGCACGCGGCGACCATAAACCGGTCAGGCCGCGTAACACCTTCGACCGCAGGTGAGTCGAAATATTGAACCTACCAGCCTGATGTAGCCTTTAGATAAGTCGCTATACAACTGGGTACTTACCATAAGTTGTAAGTGGCCGTATTCGATAGCGACTACGGCGTTAGGGGGTATGTAGGACATACTTTCGAGTTACTATTGAGTTATCGCTATTGAATACAGTTGCGTGCAACTCATTGTAAGAATAAAGGCTAGAGCGTCCGCTCGAGCGGAGCGTGCGGCGAGGCGGGCAGCGTGGCGTTCAGATTTAAACACAAGGAAATGTATGTGAGCGTCCTCAGTGCACGCTGCCCCCGACGCCCCACGCTCACCACTCAGGGCTTACACTTACACGACCCAGATGGTTGACGTTTAACAAAATCACATATTTTTGGTTTAACATTAACGATTGTTTTGGGAAACAAACGAGAACAAGTCTAGATGTAGAAAAAGACCAAATCCATCGGCGACCGAGACGTGGATCTAATCCGGGTCTTCATCTTACGCGGCCAACGCCATAACCTAAGAGAGTAAATATACCAGCATTGCTGGCGCTGTAGCATAACTTCGCGTGACAGACGCCAATTCATATGTTTTCCCTTTTTGACAAGTTATACTAAGGTGGCAAGGCTGGTGTTGAAGACGAATTAACGCTAACAGCGAGACACTGTCATGTCCCGATAAACCGGTCAGTAGCTTTGTCAAAATTGACCAGTATAACAACTACTCTACTACCAACTACTATCATAATGATAAAACAGTAAACATAAAATTATACTGTAACGTCAAATATACCAAGTATTTTACTAACAATATTTAAATCGTCAATATATCAATGATTTCTTTATAAATTATAATCGGTACTTCTGACGGGTCGATTCGCTCAAGTCCGGTGTACAGTAACACTCATACGTAGCCTAGGAGAGAGCATATCCGCAGAACATGTCGAACTCACTTAACAGATTCGAATTTCACGTCACGAGTAACGATACAGATTAAACCAGGGGCTATTTATCGATCGGTATTATACCAAGTCCAAGTGGCTCTTAATATTATTTTATTTTAATACCTAAATAGTTAGCAAAATGTGTGCAATGCGCGCTTTTAACGTAAACTGTGCATCCATTAGGTACACGTAGTTCCCTGTTAAGACTTATGTCAGGAATGTGTAGATATAGGAACGTCAAACACACATTTTCGTGTATACGGTGGACACTAAATAATTATGTTAAAAGTACAGGCGTTAAGCTGAAGTGGTTTTATCGTGAAAATGTCAACTTATATTTCTAACTGTAGTAAGTAAGACCTAAGTTTTATTTTAAGATAAACAAGAAGGAAATGCTCTACGTACGCGACAAAATCGCCACCATTACAGAGATTTTTCAATTTTTAGCTGACCGCACATGGGCTGTTCTCTTTTTAAAATGACACACGGTTATCCCAATTTATAGGAAAATGTATATTTTTGACAAAAACTTATTAGTAATAGTAACTTGTGTCATCATTTAATATTTACAAGTCTATGTATTTCCATACCTACGCGACCTACAAGTGTATTACCTAGGTTCCATAATATTGAGGCATATACATCGTACCTAACTCGAGGAAAAATACTAATACCTATTAATGTATGGTCTAATAAGAAAACCGTCAATGCGTTCAGTGACGCCTTTGCACCTTGATCAAACTGATATTCAGTATTAAAATGTCCGTCTGCGTTGAAGCCAATAAGTCGAAAACGTGAATATTTACCAACCCTGCTGTCACAGAGAGGTATTGAATTGAAACCCTAGAGCAGAAACAAATCAAAATGTGAATATGTACATTCAACTATCAGTCGGTGAATGCAGTAGAAACCACTAATTTTAGTGTCCTGGAGAGCAAATGTTTATTTAAGTAAAACCAATTTTTTCTTGAATAGATGTAATAAGGATTACCGCGAGTCGATTTTCCGCTAGGGGCGCTAGTGGAACGTGGGTCCTGCGGGAACATTTCAAACGTCACGTTGACAATGCTCTCATACTGACACAGGATCCACGCACGAGTGGCGCCGCCTGATGAGCGACAATACGGCAGCTCCCATTGGAACTGGACCTCTCAAAGAACCGAATGCGGGCTAGGCATCAGTCGCAAGCGTCAAGCTACGGATTCGCTAAAAAAAAAAGCAGATCCGGCACATATGCCCGAACGTAATATATAGCTGGCTGGATGGTTATTGACTAAGAAAAGCCTTCTGTCTACACGGTATCTATCTTCATAGTTAAGGATCATTAATTTTCTGTCTCTCTTATAGAAGAGTGCCACCTACAATTAGCATTCACCGTCCTTCCCTATTCGCCTCTCGAAACTCGACAACGATCCTTCATCCTGCACCATCTTAATTATCTAGACAATACACCGCCTGGTATTGCAAAAATGTAAAGCATGATGTACAGTCGCCATCAGATATATCGGAGCGTCCGAGGCGTTCAAAATATCTGAACAAGAACTCTAACGTCTTGACAATAGAGGCGTGTTCAGATATTTATGAGCGCCTCGGACGCTCCGATATATCTGATGGCGACTGTACGAGTATCGGGGCTTATCGAGTAGGTTTCAAGACAAGTCAAAGAACATTTAAGCTGGTTTTTTAAAGGTACCACTTTCGCAGTCAGATATATCGGAGCGGCCAACGTGGTCACAAATATCTAAGCATGCCTCTATTTTCAAAGCGTCAGTGCGTGTTCAGATGTTTTTGGTCATCGCCGATGGCGACTGTAATAAAATTAAATAATGGCCAGTATCCATTAATTTTTACACAACGTCGTGACGTCACAATAATCGTGTCAAAATAATAAAAGAACTCAATAAAATTAAATTTAAAGGAATCTCACTTAAGTGAATGTGGGGCGATGATACTGCTTTGGTGCTATTTTGAGGTTATGTCATATTGTTACGTAAGAGAGAGAAAGGAGATTATGCGGACTTGGAAATTAACTTTTTTATATACAAGTTGAAGAGGTCTAAATGGTTTTGTTTACAATTAAATTACCGGAAAGACAAACTGTAGTCAAGTTTTTAATTACATATGTGTGATCCACAAAATCAATACCTATAGTCCATACTCCATAGGCCAGAAACCGGTATAACTTGGAGGTACCAAATTTCCTATACATGTATAGGTGTAGCAGTTAGACATGTTTATTAGGATGTTGAAAAACCATGATGGCCATCTCGGAATGGTAAATAAATAAATAAAATAAATAAATATTATGGGACAATCTTACACAAACCGGTAATGGTAGCTAATCAATCTAAGATGGCGGGTATTATGACCGGCCATCTTTAATTGGTAACTAACAAAAATGGCGGCCTATCAAAGATGGCGAATGGCGAGTTTACCTGCTAAAGACTGAAAACTTACCTACATCATTTATCTCAAAATATCGTGACAGAGTGGTCAAACGGAAGGCTGTCTTCGCTGAAAAGGGCCACTCTGTCACGTTGTTTTCTAGAAAACAACTGAAAAGAAAAATACCTTCACGACATAAAACGAACTATCAAGTAGTCTATTAATATACTTTTATCGGGTCACTCGATACGGGAAAATAGATCGACATGTTTCGGAACGGTCCGCGTCCCATAATCATGAGTGAGAACCGCTTGCGGCGGTTGCTCTGCGCAGAGCAATCGCCGCAAGCCGATATAAGTATATTAATATGTCTAATACTCATACGAGTTTTCTATTCAAAATATCAAAACCCTACTCATAGTGTTGTGTTTCTGTTGGTGAGTAAGGTCGCCAAAACTCCAAGAGGATTCACTGTGTTGACAGCTGGGGACCCACGGAGCAAAGCTTGCCCCTTTAGCTGTCAACACTGCGAATCCTGCTTTTGTTTGAAGGGTCGGCAACGCGCATGTATTGCCCCTGGAGTTGCAGGCGTCCATATGCTACGGTGACCGCTTACCAACAGCGGGCTGTATGCTTGTTTGTCACCGTCGTAGTATAAAAAAAATACCAAGTAGGTCCTCTACTTCAAACACGTGTATCTTTTTTAAATAATTTCTACCGTTATCATTTTACATATGACCAAAAATAAGTAAAAATCCCTCTTTGATTTGTCGGCCTTTTCTTTCATTGTTTAACTCAGTCAGTCTGTTACCTCTTCACGCTAAAAGCGTTGAAGGGATTAAGATGTATATAGAGATAGTTTGACACCTGGGAAAAGACAGGATAGTTTTTGTTCTAAATCTCAGGCGAAGTCGCGGGCAAAAGCTAGTTACGGGCATTTTCAAAAATAGGGTACCATTTTTTTTTATAGGAAGTTTTGGGTTTTTTATAACCAGAATCACGAGTACCATTGATTTTAAAAAAAGAAAAAGAGTGTTCCTTTTTTTGTCAGTTTCGTCACGCAATTTTTCATAGATTTTGTATGGGCCGTTACAAAACTGTCAATTTTTTTGTATGTATGGAAAATCGAGGACCCATTTTCATTAAAATGGTGCACTTTTTTCTGAAAATGTCTTTACAAACAACGGCCAATTAATAAGTATAACAAACAAAAGATGAGAGAACCCTGGAAGAAGGCAAGACGAACAAAACACGACACAGAATAAAGAAATAAGCTTTATGAATTGGAAATGTTTTCATGTTTTCGTAGCATTGTCGGCAGGACCACAGATTAAGACAATTTTAAAAACAAGACTCGTCACTAGTTTCGCCGGTCCCGAGCCGGCCGGCTGGAACCGGGAAAATCCCGTTTACCTATCCATAACCAGAAAGGCTAGCATGGTTACCATTCTATGGACTATCACGTCATGCGTCACTCTCGCACTTACATACTCGTTAGTACGTGACAACTTCGGTGATAATCGATAAAAACCGAACTATAATAGACTAGCAACACGTTAAGCGCAATAGTGCGCGCGAATTCGAGAGACCTGTGTACAATTACCACGAGTTGTACGCAACTATTCGATAGCGACTGCGGTGCTCGAAAGTATGTCTGTATCGCTCCTACCATTAATCTGGCAGGAGCGAGACGGACATATCCCCGAACGCCACAGTCGCTATGCTGTATGCAACACAGCACACAGCGCTTACCACGTTCTTAACTGGAAGCGAGATGTACACACAATCGAATCGCGCATTCGCTATCGACTACGGTTGCGTAGAACTCATGGTAAGCACGTTGTCATTATTCAAATTAAAACAGTTAGAGAGTGTCAGGTACTTATATATCTTACTTGATCGCAAGCTTACGTCGCGCGCTGTATTTGCGAACTGTGTAGTACCAGGGCTTGCAGTTTTCGTTATAGAAATGTGGCGTTCAGAACTTAAATGCGGTATTCTTACTGGATGCGAATCCGCATGTGACTCCGTTGTGTAAGCAGGACATCGCTTGACATCGCTGTATAGTGCTGTCTCTCTCACTCAACCGAACGGCACGTTAACGGTAACATTTTCATTAATTTAGGTACCCTAGCCTCATTAAATAAGGTGTTTGGAAGCTACTCAATTACCATATGCTATGCATGTGTAGGTAAGTAATGCTATCTACGGGATATGACAAATAGAGGTAGGCACAAATAAAGGGTTCGAGAGGTTCTTTATAAAAAATCAGAGGTCAAAATTGAGAAACAACCGCCAACTTGAATTTTTCAGTTTGATCACTTTTCCGACAACCATCCATTCCATTTAAATCCGTTCAGAACGGAAGATAATAGCGGACAAACATACATATGTACATACAAATATACGGGCCCAACTAAGAACCTCCTTATTTGTAGACGGTTGAAAATTACGTTTAGTACGCGGGCGAAGCCGCGGGTAAAAGCTAGTATCCAATATGGCGTCTTCCGCGAAAGCAGGAGATCGCTGGTTCGATTCCAGTCCCGCTCACCAGAGGCCTTTGTTACATTTTCTGTAATATATGACACCTCTTTCAATTTTTAAGGAATACCTAAAAGTGTCTCGCGTCCATTTCCCTATTACGTATTCGAATACGATACGACACAAACTTTCATCGAATTTCGTGGTACCTATGTACCTAAGTTTGATAATAGTGACGTCTCGCCCCGTCTGAAAAGTTTGTTAATCTGCGGCCGAATCAGGTCCGACTCGGAAGCCATCAAAGGAAGGAATACCTAGAATTCTATATAATGTGGACTGGGAATATTCTAAGTAGTCAATTTTAATGAAATTCTCCGGAGAGTGAGGGCCGCGCTTTCTAAACGTACATTTCATATATTAAATCGATGTTTGGCTCTCCTTCGTGCTCGCTTTACATACATGGGTTAATAAAGTATTGGTTACGGTCTACTAATATTTTTTTTGTAGTTAGGGCCTACGCTAGCTGACGCGGACGCCCGCCGCTTGCGCACGCTCGCGGTTCGCGGCGGGTGGATTTAGTATGGCGCACCCGCTCCGTGCGCCCGCTTCACTTAGCTGTTCATACAATTTCTTATCAGACGGGCGTCCGCTCCGGGTAATCCGCGTCAGTTAGCGTAGGCCCTTATATTCCCTTTCCATGATGGGCCATCTACCAAGCATGTCACTAGAACATACTGCGTTTCTTCTAGCAAACTGTGCTGCATTTGTCTCCTGGCTGACGACAGAATAACAACAAGAAATTTGCGAAGTTTGCGACTCGCAATCAGAAGGTAGCGGGTTCAAACCCCGGCTAGCTTTACGGAGCTCATGTACGAAATATCATTTGATGATAATTGATAACCAATCGCCTGTTGGTGAAGGAAAACATCGTGAGGAAACCGGACTAATGGTATAAAGTAAGATGGCCCGTCTGCCTCGATCCTTTGCGCTATACTAATTAAAATAAAAAGTGAAGATGAGGACAACCAAACATACGAATACTGATACGAATATCAATACAAGCATTTCAATTTCACCAATTTCCAGTTACCAAATGCGAACATACAATTGTGAAAAGCTGGAAAAGTATACAGTGAGCCAATTTGTTTCTTATTCAGTTAACAACAATGATCAAAATCCTGTGACAGAGGCGATGCACTGATACGAGTACACCGAAGTTTTTGCCACAAACTATTCGAAATACGTTCGCGCGATACAGAATGCATCTGACGGCTGCTGTCAAAGGATACAGTTCCGTTGAAACACAGTACGGTTTAATAATTAATCCTTACCGAGTTTCCGACTCCATTGATGCTCTTTCACTGTAAATGTTTGTGCGGGCAGGATATTCTGCGAATGGGGGGTTGAAATCCACCCGCATGGGGGTGGAATGCAACGGGTGGCGCCCGTGGCAAAATCGACAGACGTACCTTATATCCAGATAGTTCATTCTACTGTGTTAATTAGGTTCGACATTTGCAGCCTGTTTAGCCACGCTGAAATTGCGACAATTGTCACACCATTTCATGAACTTCAATATGCAGCCGTCATTGTCAGCGCGGTGAAACAGGCGGCTGAAAATACGTAATTTAACAAGCTGAATCCATAGCAATAATCTAAGTTTACTTGTACCAATTTTGAGCGGTAATTACGTTTCAACTCAAAGCAAAGTCTCGACCAACATCTTGAGAGGCTCTCGCTAGGTGGCTAAAGGGTCAGATACAGAAGGCGGTAATCCTGGACACGGCGCGCATAGTCCGGTTTCCTGAAGATTCCACCGGCAGCCTGAGCCCTGCCCTGTTGCCGGCGGGACTCTAGGTTAATCATTTTAATAATGTGTATTATTTTTATGCTGTTTTGTATTTTATTTTTATATACATCAGAAACAAACGAAAGCAGAGATGCCAGCACCTGCGGCATAAAGATGTTCTCAAACGCCACCTCGTCGCGTGTGGTATACCGACTGACAGCTGGGAGCGTATTGCGCAAAGATCCGTATGGCGTTCTAGTGTTGCAGCACTTTGATCAGCAGCGTTTGGAAGACCTAAATGCCAGGCGTCATGCCCGGAAGACGCGGCCTTAGCCCTCCTACACGTATACTCGCAACTCGACTGGACAACTCCATTGCGTGCCGTGTGACCGCGTCCTCAAGACAAAGTTTGGTTTCGCAAGCCACATCAGAGAATTCCATTAATCCCTTAATACGGACAATAACTGTTGATGGAGTCGCCATTGCCGGACACGGCACGGGTAAATAGCCTAATCTTAGAAATAAAATAAATAGAAATTAATAAAATACTTATGATACAAATCATATCACATCTGCAGAATCGAGACGCGTGCATACGTGCGTTCTGGATTATCGATTACGTAGAAGCTATGCATCCATTTTAGTCCACTAGTAGGTATATAAAACGTTCTCAGGGCCCACCCCGCTTCATCTTATTCCATTCTGTCTGAGGAGCAAGAAAACCGAAACCGGTCTCGTGCACAGAAAGCCGAAATCCGATCCGACTTAGTTCGATATCAGGATTTGCGATTTTCAATTTCAGAAAATTCGTAGAAGCATGATACTTCGCAGTGCGGTTTTGGCGGGCCGCTGCTCGCCTCACATTCAGAGAAATAGTAAAGTAAATTGTGTAAAGTACATAATGCGCTTGCGAATTTTCCGTGATATTATGTACTAAATACGAGTACAGTCAAGTGTAAAAGAATCGTATCATAAACATGTTTCGATGTTTTAAATAAATGATGAAATGAAAAGCGCTATCTCTTATTTTCTAGCCTTTTACCGGATATTGCTTGTTCAGATATTTTGAACGCCTCGGACGCTCCTACATATCTGATGGCAACGGCGATGAACGTGGAACCTTCGGATTAACTCGCCTTACCCATGAGCCACATATGCTGAACAACGGCACGGAATGTAAAGAGAGGCGAATGGCGAAATGGATCACCCGTATGTAAATACGAGTAAACATGCACCAGCATATTATTATGATACGAGGGCTGCTTAACAGTTGGGAGACCAGTGGTACCTAAGGCTGTACTTTTGAAGGTGACAGGATCAAATCCCGCGTACCAATGAATTTTTCGTAACTTATACCTGGGCATTTTCAAACAGAGTTTCATTTTCTATTTTTTTTTAATACAGGAAGTTTTGGGTTTCACGAGTACTACTGTTGATTTAAAAAAAGAAAATAGTGTCCCTTTTTTTTAAAGGAAAGGAACGAACCAGCGTTCTCCTGATTTCGCGGCAGACGCCCTAACCACTAGGCCACCCGACCACGGCGGCCAGGGTCCGAAATTTCCTAAGTATATGCAATCCTTCAATCTCTTCAATCTTATTTTTGAAACGTTAAGGTTTAAGGTGCGTTCCGCCAATCCTACAACTCAGACTTACGTCTAGTGCTGTCCTTCTAGATAATCTTTAAAGATTATTTTCAACTAGAAGCGAGAGATGGCGCCACCATACTGTACAAATATAAAGCATGAATTTGATGTCATATACGAGTACTACAGAAAAAGTGCTGAGATTTTACTATAAATAATAAATAATTTTATTCATGCTTTACAATTGTACTGTGATAATAGACTAGGTTTAACGCGACTGCAATACAGCAAAGTAGGTCGATCGCAGTGAAAACGACAGCAGAAGTTAATCTCCTTCCCATGATCATTATAATCTACGCTACGCGTCCGCTATCGGAGTGGCGGAAAAGCCTTTCTAATGATTATTTCATATCATATTAATTGAATATATACAGTATTATGTCCGTTAACTACAAGTTTTAATAAGAGGGTAGTACCATATTTATGAGACTATTTTCTCGATACATATTTTTGCACTTGGCTGTATTTATTCCCGTGCCTCCAAACCACAAAGCGGAACAAAAACGTCTAAAAATGTAGGTGAGAATGACATTAGCGAACAATTTTGCATTGGTGATGATACAAACGATAAATTTCTCGTATACGAAAAAGACCTTACTGACGTAAGCATTAAGTGTCAAATTCATAGACAGAACTGCCAACACTGTTAAAACTTTAGAGGCTGTTGGCACATAATGAAAATTCAGGTTCCAAACAAGACTATAAGAAAAAGCGTACTTTTTTTCGGCTGAATGGGTATCCAATTCTTTTGTTATATATCTATGCTCGTCGATATTTTGGGCCTAATCACAAGGGAGTTTGCTAGTCCCTACTGAAGAGTTCTTAGAGAGTACAATTGAGGTATTAATAATTTGAATAACGAGGGTTTCTTAACCATAGAAAACCGGGTTGTATTAATATTCTATTATGTTTTGAATGCATAGTGCCACTCCATATTTCAACTCCATCATCAATTGGCAATGTCACCTTTTGGCAATGGCAATGGTACCAAAATTATTGTACTGTCATACGTATTATGCCTACTTACAGATGAAGAGAATATCTGTGGACTGTTCGTATCGTTTGATTATCTTGCTGTCTCAATTGACTAAAGCCCCTCATTCACGGCAGTCCGCCGGCACTCCGGCATGGCTGGATGTAGCGCACACACGGTGTGCAAGTGGCCCGGCCTGGCAGTCCAATTCGCACTTATTCGTTGAAAGATGCGCAGCGCTGCGTTGTAGCGCATACAGTGTACTGGAATTTTAAAAATCGCCGCCATCTCGTATGTCATTTTTAATAATGAATAATTAATATTTTATGCATTGCCGCATTTATCAATTGTTTATTACTGTAATTTAGTGCAGTTCGGACTGCAAGGAGGTGGCCGGAGCTAGCAGGATGTTGCCGTACGGCACGCATCCGGCAACGACATTCACGATACTATATTACGTGCCGGAGGTGCCGGCGGACTGCCGTGAATGAGGGGCTTAACTGGCGGCTACTAAAGTTAGTTGAGATAGAAATACGAATTCGGATATTTCCGGCAAAATGCAATGGCAAACCATTATCCACCATATCAGGGCCCGGTTCGTCGAAAGTAAGGTCCGACCGAGATCTCGGTCTCGGCATTCCCGGGCAAAATAAGAGCCGAGATCTCTGGCTAAAATGAATTGTGTCAATGTTGGCTTTATTTAACAACAGAGTAATTTTGATTATTAAATATATTTCTGGGAAACGGGTGTTTTTTGCCTAGAATACAATTTAGTATCGGTCATGGCCGAAACGAAAAAAGTGGTTTCGGTCGGACCTATGCCGCTATACCCGAACGAATATGGCCGACTATAAACGCGTAAAACTGCTATTTAACAACCCCAACGAACCTTGAAAGTCTTGAAACACGTAAAAGCAAAAATAAATGTAGTTTATAATACAAGTCTGATATTTCACCACCATAAATCTTAACACAGCTTTTGCTCTTGCAATTTTCTTGCCGCTAACAGAATCTGCAGATTAAATAAAGCCCGGGATAAAGTCTAGCTTTTTCCAGTAATTCTTTAAAAGCTGGACCCGTTTCGCGAGCGTTCGCTTCGGACAAAGACTATGTCTAAAAATCTCCCCTGAGTATGAGATTTTAAAATACTTATATCGGGTTACTCACGTCAATAAAGTTGAAAATAGCTCGACATGTTTCGGAACAGTCCGTGTCCCTTTATTCATATAAAAACGTCTCGTGAGTGACGTCACACATTTCACTTAAAAAAATCTTTATATTTGTATATAATAGTACATTACATACCAAGGCCGTTCAAGTGGGAAATGCCTCGGATTCCATGTAATTGTCGGCCGAGGCGAAGCCGAGGTCGACTAACATGTGATCCGAGGTTTTCCCATTTACCGGCCGAGGTTTGTATACTATTTTTCTGTCCGACGGAGCCGGCAGGCGGCACTTTAGTTTTGCGTAAAGTGGCGCTTACCGGCCGGAGGACTGAAAAATATTTTTACCTTACTAGCTCGGTAAGCATTCTTTTATCCCTTAAAACCAGCGGGTGAAAACGCATTTTTTCTACTCGCCGACTTTAGTCTGTCGATTACGAGTAGGTACATAGACAAAACTATAAGCTCATACTTTTCGATATTAGACAGTCCAACTCAACTATAATATCTCATTTCGATACGCTGTAGGCAACTATAATAGAACTTCATACAAATTCAATACTTATTTGCGATGCCGCCTGAGACTTTAGCGAGTGCGCGCCCCGCGCTGCGCCGACCGCGCCCCCCGCGACTGCCCCGACCGCGCCCCCCGCGCGCAATTACATATTTTTGTGTTACATCCGTGTTAAGTCAATGAAATTGAATAATGAAATTGTTCCTCCATAGATGATGATGATGATGACTCGTAGAAAAAGTATTGTATACAATCGTAATATAATTAAGTTTTTCAATCTCGTACCTTACTTAGGCATCACGATTGTATAAAATACTATTATATCACTGTAGAAAGTAATTTTATGCAAGTTTTGATTGTAAATTTTAAGGCTTAAGATTGTTACTGAGGGCTCTGCCAATCACGTGAGGTTACTTTCGGATATTTTTTGACCACCTTGAACTCGGGACCCCTATATTTTAGCAACCCCTTCACTGAGATCCGACATGTTTTTGCTCTTGTTTAACATAAACGCTGCCCGCCCCGCTGCTCGCTCCACCGCACGCTCCGCTCGCGCGGCCGCTCAGCGCTTACACAAAGTAGGTTAAACGTTTAACACACAACGCAAGCGATCCCCAGTGGACGTCTAAGAATATAAATCACTAAGAAAAGTGGTTTTAATTTCAGTTATAACGAGACCAGAGGTTATAACTAGGCTCCGTAGTCACAAGAAAATTGTGCCGAGAAAAAGTAGGAAAATGGAAACGCATCTTTGTAGGAATTGCACGCCGAAGCCGGGATTGATTCAACGGTTCAACCGTCGTGTTTATTTAGCAAAATGAGCGAACGTCGACAATCGTGTTGTTAGATTTTACAAGTTAAATCATAACCGCGGTTCCTGACTCAATTAATATAAGCGGTCCATATACGTTCGGGCATATCCGCCGCCGGATCTGCCATGGAGATCCGATGTATATATAGCCAGCTATAGACATAACATAACGAAGTGCTTAGCGCCACTTACACAGGACCTCTACTTAACATACCTACAATACCTTCATACAAAATTTCAGGACTAATGAAGAGATTTTCACCCTTTAGCTTGAAAATATTGTACCCACTAAAAGCGCGATGCGGTAATTTAAATGCGGAAAATCGTTAATAATGAAATAACGCATATAAATTGCAATCGTTAAGATAGTATAAAGTACTGGTATTGCAAAAACAATATTTTGATATACCAAAAACTCAATTCTTACAGAGCTTGTTTTGCGAGGTGGTTGATTCATACAATATTGTACCTTGATATTTTATAATTAAGTTCATACACGTGAATTAGGCATAAAATGAAGTTAAATTTGTGCATCATTAACATTATTTCCATGAAATATATTTTATACATACCCAAAATACCCAAATATCCTAAACTTTGCCAATTTCTCTTAAATTTGCTTTAGCTAAATGTACATTTATTCAAAAAAAAAATATGAAAGTGGAAAAAAGTGTTCTATTTATTTCTTAGAAGACTCATTTTCCAACACATACATATGTATAACTTACATACCTGTTTGATATCATTTTGATATACAGAAAGCCTCAAGTATTTACCTCTTTGAGCAAAAATCGCGTAACCGTCCTCAGATTCAGGTACATTATTAAAAATCGAAAAACAAAAACAAAAAACTAGTTCATACAGTCCATTAGAATTGAAATTATCTTTCGTAATGTGTTAAAAAACTAACAGAATTCTTGTTAGTTGATCCAATACAGTATCAAAGAGTTAAGCAAAATCGTAAAAAAAAGTAGGTATACTTTAGACTCTTAATACAAATATGGCGCGATCATTCAAACTCATTATACTACATTTGATTTTATTAAAATATATAACTTGACAGCGTGAAAATCTGTTGGAATAAAATCGAGAGTGCAAAAATAATGGCGCAAATATTCAATCACCTCGCCAGGCGACGACAAAGAGCAACTATCACACCCACCGCTGAACAGCTACCAGGCGCCCGGGTTGATTAATAATTTTCTTATGGCACTATAAATTGCATACCTATTTCCGTAGCTAGTGTCAGTCCGTAATGGTCAGAACTGTGTAAGCAATGTATTAATTTCGAACTGAAAAAAAAGTGAAGCTATTCAACAATAACCTTTACCGGATTCTATCCAAAATGTGTATAAAAAAGCAAATTATCGAGGAATGAGGGCGGGACCACCCACGTCGCCACAGATTGTTTTTATATCACGTGCACATGAATAACATAATTTTACCTGAGACCCAAGTCGAGCCCGTCTGACGGGCGATTGTACTACTTATTTCTATAACGGTTAGGGTCATAATTCCATGAATAACTAGTAGGTAATTGATTTGAACCGATCGTAAGCTGGTCTCCGCGACAGTGTCTATCACTGGTGTTGAGAGAAGACAGTTGTTTTGCCACTTGGACAGGCCATCATACTGATACGGTACAGTCAAGTGTTAATATGTGTGTACACATCTTACTCAAAGGTATCGAAAGAGCTGGCGAATCCAAGTGGAAAACCATGCAAATAAAAAAAGTGGGAATGACAACTTTGAAAAAATAATCCCGATTACCTAATTGTCGTATCATTGAGCATCTCTTCCCGTAAGACGATATTGACTTATAAAAAGAAACAGAGACACAAAGCAGGACAAAAACCGAAATGCTACCATAAATGTGGGTTAGGCCAGGTTCAAAACGCAACCCTTACAAAAACGGTAACAATTCTAACCCACATTTGCGACCCTTAAAATTAGGAAGTTGGAATGTAAATTTTATACCGATTATAAAACAATAGATGATCAAGTGAATTAGAGCACGTTTAGGAATGACATTAGCGAAAGTTGTTTATGAAATGACGGTAAACCCAGAATGACATTAGCGACCAATTTTGCAACGATAAACTGCAGCACTCCTATGGCGTTATTTTTTTGTATCCAGTTCTTTTTTTCTATATATGTTAGTAAACCTAACTGTGTCGCGTTGGATCTGGATCGAGATAGGCGCGAAATAGAAAAAGTTGTTCATCCCCCGCCATGTTGTTATACCATTCGCAACTTTAGTGCATTGCGCAGTACAATATAAAGCATGTGCGGTAAAGCAATGATTTATGTACCACTAGCGAGCCGCCCCGGCTTCGCACGGGTTATTATTATACATACAAACCTTCGTCTTGAATCAGTCTATCTATTAAAAAAACAGCATCAAAATCCGCAATACAAGCATACATACAGACAGCGGGAACCGACTTTGTTTTATATTATGTAGTGATTTCGTACCTTTTCGTCGGACCGTGGGACCCACAAATAAGAGTTTAAATGTCATCTTCAGTACATTTCTTATATATAAGAAATGTACTGAAGTGAAGAGTTCCTGACAAATGTCACTAGAAATACGACGTACTTATGCGACGAGATTCCGAAATTTCCGATACAGGAAGAGTCTCATGTCAAAAACTACCGGTTATCATTTAAACACTATTATTCTCGTGACAATTGTCATAAAGTCTTCACCAGAATTTTTCTATTCATTGACATTACGGTTTCATTTAAATTATCGAAAATGTGGCAAACTAGCACACAACCCGCGCGATACTGAGCTGTATCCATACTATCCATAGGCTATGGATGCCTGAAACCTGACGTTACAGGCATAGGCTAATTCAGTAATTGTCAGACTTGACAAGTTTCGCCACCCTGATCCCTAGCGGTTATAAAATTGATTCATCTTAGGAGAAACTGATAAATCATTAAAATCCAACCACTTTTAAAATTATTCGAAGGCACAAAGAATACCTACATATACGACGATGCCCGTGAAGGTAAATATGCAGAGAAACCGTACTTGAGGGCCCGATGGCTCTTGAGCTCTGGCCTCCGCCCCAGTTACACTGAGCCGGCAATATTCGCGATATTTAGGGTTCCGTACCTGGTGCCTTTTTTCCGTAACTGGTAAAAAAGGAAGTCTTATGGTGCGACTCAGCCTGTCTGTCTTTCTGTATGTCTGTCTGTCACATCCTTAAATATCTCGAGAACTAATTAAGCTAACGATTTAAAATTTGAAATTATAAACAAAGTACACATTTTACTTAAACATGCAAACATGCGCGATAAAAGAGGTTACTTGGTCATGTGGGGTATTTGCACATTCTGAAACAATTTTTTTAAACTTTTTTATAATGAAAAATTATTAGATTTAAAAAAGAAAATGTAAAAATACCCCCTTTATCTCCGAAGTTTATGAAGGAAAAAGTATGTTTTTTTTACATATAACCTTAATATTATAATAAACATTACAGGAACAAAATAACATTGACTTGACCGTAACTTCATCAGATTTTTTTAAATAAAAAAACTTTCCGGAACAAAAGTTGTAATTTAACCAACTACTATTGTTTTTGTTTCTTCTTTAAACTTATGTGATATCATGCTAAAAGTACTGTCCTATAACTAAAGTTAAAACAATTGGTTTACGTCATTAAAAAATCAAGGAAAAACAAACTCGCATACTAACTCCATGCCATACAAACGAAGTCGAACCGACGCCATCTTGACGTTTGTTGGGGGATCAAATCAAATTGTGGCCTAGAGATGGTGTTAGCCGCGTAAGCTGAAGACCCAGGTGCGATCCTCGGCTTTGCCTCCAGTCTAGTGAGAGTTAGTTTGGCTATTAGACGGAGAGCTAGCGACCAAATCGGTCATGTGGCTTCAGCTGTATTGAAACTCCGTTAGCTACTTCCCTGAACAACCTTTTCCTATAATCTTCCATGCCATGCGAATGCCATTTGGCATTAAGTCCGCCATGTGTACAGTTTTCTGTCTTGTGCATTAAAGTTTAAATAAAAAAAAATAAAAAAAAATAAAAAAAAATAAAAAAAAATCTTCGTGCTGGCAGGCCGCGGGCGGTGGGTGCGGGTGTAGTGGGGTGGGGAAAAAAAAGAAAAAAAATGTGGGCTCAGCGACTTTAATTTTTGTTTCAAACAGTTGCTCTGTACTCCTTGTGCACCCAAAAAAAAATTTAAATCGATCGGGTGGTGGGAAGGGGTTGCCAGCGTTAATTAAAAGTACCAAAATAATAATAATTTTCATGTAGGCTCAGCTGTGTTGGCTTTTTTTCTGACGCGAGATTAATCCATTTGTAAGCCCCAAAAAAATAGCCATGCAAAAATATCGGTGCGAAGGTATCGAAAAAATTTTTTGAAATTCTCGGATCTTTTAGTGCAGTGTGGACCCTTTTTTATACTATTTAAATTCGAATAGAGATTAAATCCAGGTATTAACCGTAGGTTTATTTAAATTATATTATTATTCCAAAATTAGCTTGATCTAATTAACTTATAACGCACCAGTGATTCAACATAATTACGTGAAATTATTCTCTATCGCTATTACATTAAGTTATTATACAATTATGTTCATAATTGACCACATATGGACAATTTGTCTGAATTAAACGTTTTCATTTCATTTAATAATAATGATGTTCGTGAAATAGAAACCAATAAAAACCAGCAAGTTTATGCTACAATCTACATATTGAGATGCCTCCATCAAGCGCACCACCTACGCACTGCATTCATAATTTAAAATTTTAATTGGCAGCTTTTTTGCAAAAAAAGAACCTATTGGAGCTAAGATTGACAGAGGTTTATCTTAAAGAAATAGTGGTCTACTGTGACTAAATGTAAATATATATTAAAGTAAAGATAGGTTATACTAGTCTCTTGTTCTATTTTGCCATATTAATATACTTGTATCGGGTTACTCATCGCGTCAATAAAGTGCGCAGAACAATCGCCGCGAGTGCATCTCACTCATGATTAAGGGACACGGACTGTATCGAAATTTGTCGTGCTATTTTCGACTTCATTGACGTGAGTAACCCGACACCAGTGTATTAATAAGTCTAATTAATACTTGCGGAAGTTTTCTATTTAAATATCTGCCATATTTTTTAACAGGTCGTATGAAATAAGAAATAGTTATCTGAAAAATACTGTGCCGAGTCCGCACTGCACTGAAAGATCCGAGAATTTCAAAAATTTTTTTCGATACCTTCCCACCGATATTTTTGCATGGCTATTTTTTTGGGGCTTACAAATGGATTAATCTCGCGTCAGAAAAAAAGCCAACACAGCTGAGCCCACATGAAAATTATTATTATTTTGGTACTTTTAATTAACGCTGGCAACCCCTTCCCACCACCCGATCGATTTAATTTTTTTTTTTGGGTGCACAGGGAGTACAGAGCAACTGTTTGAAAAAAAAATTAAAGTTGCTGAGTCCACATTTTTTTTCTTTTTTTTCCCCACCCCACTACACCCTCACCCACCGCCCGCGGCCTGCCAGCACGAAGATTATAGGAAAAGGTTGTTCAGGGAAGTAGCTAACGGAGTTTCAATACAGCTGAAGCCACATGACCGATTTGGTCGCTAGCTCTTAGACCATATAATCTTTGACGTTTTACACCGAAACAAAAGACAGATGGCTTGCTAGGCTTTCTAATGTTGTATGATATCCTATTATAGTACTTTGAAGCCTATTATAAGAAACATAGCGGCAGCATTTCAGTGTATGTTTAAGATAATAACGACAAACCTAGCTGCGCGCCGCGAAAAAATGCACTGAAAATATGGTACGGTTGTACTTGAGAGCCCGAAGCCTTTTGAGCTGTGACCTCCACTCGAGTTATATCAAGCCAATCATATATTCGCGTTTATTTTATAACTACAAAAAGTTCGAACTCGCACACGAAGGGTTCCGTAGATCATTTATAAAACGGAAAAAATCATGTCTGTTGTGAGGGGCCCTTAAAACATTTTTCAATACGGTTGCTCAAATAGTGCCTCTTTTGGTTGTTTTACGTGCGCAAGGTTCGTTTTTTGCAAACTGGGGCGTTTTACTTTTTTTTCTTTTGTTCCAATTCAAGACTGCTTACCGAAGAGTTTTATTGTTAGTTAACTTGACCGAGAAGTAATAAAACTAAAAACCTACTATTAACGCCAAAATATAGTTTACGCCCCGTAGTACTGTCCCATCGGAAGACTTCAGTTTTGGAAATTTACACATATTTTGTCTATGAAGGTAACACCCAGTGACGCATATATGACAATGATTACGGCCCTTACCTATATTTTTTCTCGCTCTAACGCCTCTTTCTCGCTCCAACAGGACTAGAGCATTTACTATCCTACGCAATGCAATCTCAGTTAGGCCAAGGGGAACGTCAGAGGATGCACAATGCACTTGACTTTGATACGATGATTGAAGGCGTGCATGCAACCACATAGATGAGCACGCAGAAGACGTATAATAAATAGACGACGCATTTGAGCGGTTTTTTTTGCTAAATTGGATTTTTTTAATGTTTTCTTTCTATTCAGAGTCGCGAGCTCTTTCAATCCTAGTAGGAGAAAAAAGTATACCAAGATTTGTTTACAATACAACAATACAATACAAATACTTTTTATTGTTCACCGACAAGGAAATAAAAACAATATACATTAAACACTAAAATATAAACACTGGTAGACAACAGGCGGCCTTATCGCTAAGAAGCGATCTCTTCCAGACAACCTTTGGATAGAGGAGTCAATACACATGGAAATCCAAACAATGTATAGGTAAACCAAAACTGAGTACATAATTAATTTAATTAATATAACAAAAAACCATTTAATCACCATTTTTTTTCATGCGGTAATGCTGTAGCGCAATGGTAAGTTTGAATAATGTATGGATATATTAAGACACTTTTTTATCAATCCTACTAGGATTGAAAGAGCTCGCGGTTCTGAGTGTAAAAGAGCCAAAATTTCCAATTTTACACAATTTTTCATCGAGTTATGATCGTATTAGCGGTGACCTTGAATGCGCAGTGCTCAGTGCAGTATCTTTGGGGTTGGGGGAGCGGGATGCGCTTATGCGCAAACCACAACACTATTTTAACGAGTGAATAATCACAAAATCGAGCGACGCACTCGCATCGTCTTTAGTGGCTGGTTTAAATATACTGTATATGATTTTTATTTAGTTCTATACTTAAATTTCAGATTTAATTGTCATAAAACTTCTTTTACAGTACATATGGTGCTATATTACCGCACTAGTGCGATAATGAGCACTTTATGTGCCTATGTCAAAAATTCAAAGGGCCATATGTACTGAAAAATTTCGTACGATACATGTGCTAATAGGTAAGTTGCAATTGTATCTTCATGTGCTTTATCAGTTAAGTGACCACCACTTCTGAAAAATCAATTAATTCGATAGACTGCTGCGAAGGGACTGAGTGCAAGTCCGCCTTACATATGAAAAGAAGACTTCTAATAATTAATAAATTATTAAATAAAAAATGTGCTTGGTTAAGCAACTAACACCCAATAGAATAACTAAATACGTATTTACGTATTAAAAATTAAAACTTAAAGAAGTGAAGACACAATCAAAATTCATATACCGAACATGCTTATTCGCCTTATTGCTAACGTGATCTACTCACGTACGTCTGTGATAATGATAAACACACATATACCTTTAGGTGCACTACGCACCCATAACCAATCGCGTTGACAACTTGATAATGCGTCGAGATCATTTAGTTTTGCTTTCAATTACATATATCATGTTGCATATTAGATTTTATATTTTATGTATATCGACGCTTGATTGCAAACATGACAAAACCGAAACGTTATATGTTGGTTCCTTAGGGTAAATTATGCCTTATTGGGAATAGTCGGTTTCTTTACAATAGTTTGTTTAAAATTGATACTATACAACAAAGAAAGATACATATATATTCATCCTTTGCGAGCGAGTCCAACGTTTTAAAGGTTCCGTAGCTCAAAAGGAAAAAAACGGGAAACCTTATAGGATCATTTTGTTGTCCGTCCGTCCGTCCGTCCGTTAAGACCCTTTATCACAGGGTCGCGCAGAGGTAGCAAGTTGAAATGAATACCAGATGACACAAGACTGCGGTCCATTAAAGCTGTGAAAAACCCAAACCTCTACGTCATTGCAATCAAAAGACACGGCCGTTTATGTCGCATTTCCCACACATTTGCAACGGGAATCAAAATGTATAGGGTAATTCAAATTCAAAATTCAAAAATTTATTCTGCAAGTATGCCTCAAGGGCACTTTTACAAGTCAATAAGCATTACAGTAAAGCATTTGCATGTAAACAATTTGCAGGTACTTCGTTGACCTAGAAACACGAAATTTGGCAAAAAGCAAGAGCTTGTAGCACAAGTAGGTACAGGGAAAAATCCGAAAACCGTATAATTGCCGCACACTGCGAGTTCCGTGCCACCAGTACTTTTAAGTACCGCATAGGATGCTGGGCCATTTATGACCTTAGCATAAATGGCCCAGCATCCTATGCGGAACCCTCGGTGGGCAAGTCCGACTCACACTTTATCGGTTTTATTCCTCTTCCCATTGGTACTAAAGCTTACAAGAGGAACGTAGGACGCTTAGGAAGAAAGATTATATAAAACACTCAAGTGCAACCTGCAATTACACTGATTGGAAATAAATACTACCCAGGAGAGTGCGCTGAAGATAGACTCAGTTAATTAAGTTAAGTGTATTCTCAGCCATGTTTAACTTTAATAGGGATGACGACTAGGTTGAAAAACTATCATTATAATTGTGTTAGATTATCCAAAATGATTATAAAATTCAAATTTAATTTTAAATAAAACTAAGTACCAATAAAATTAACTATACATAAAACAATAGGCTAGACGACTAAAAAAATTCATACGGACTACCGTCTTTTAGATTATTAAAAAATATTGTACACGTATTTTTTCTTTTCTTCGTCAAATCAAAAATGACGAAAATACAGTGCGTTCAAGTTTCGCGTAACGTCACTGTTAGGTAAAATTCTTACCTAGTAGTGACGTCACCAACCCCCACCCCGAAACTTTGATGCTCTTTATCTCCGACAATTTTAGATAAATTGAAAAAGGAAAAAATAGGTGTCTAATGATTTTAGATAATCTAATTGACGGACTATTTAAAATTATAGTTTTTAACCTAGTCGTCATCCCTATTACATCTTAATTAGGCCCCTTATGCAAGGTGCCCAGCACGCAGGCGATATCCCGCGCTGGATTGCGATAGCAAGCTTTTGCGCAAGTAGGCTGTAGGATCCCTGAGTAATTTAATCCCTTAAAATAATCCCTTAATTTTCCCGCGCTGCCGGGCAAATGATAAAACACGTATTTTTTTTCTTTTTCATTATAACTAAAATTGACGAAGATGAAGGGGTGGGCGCCTTGTGATGTCACTATTAGGTAAACATTGTAGGTACCTAACTGTGACGTCACGCGAAACTTTAATGCACTCTATTTTTGTCATTTTTCATTTGACAAACAAAAGAAAAAATACGTGTAGATTTTTTTTCTACTCCTGCATTTACACTGCTAAACGATGCTCTGAATGATGAATATATTAACACTTTTGTTTTGTATCTAAGAAGTGGGCATATACGACCCCTTCCACATTCTGCCACCGTTTAATATTTTGCCTTCGCTATTTTTGGTGTCATAGAAAAACTAGTGTATGCAACAGCTCATGATTGGTTCTTCAAATTTTCGGGTCTATTATTAGAAAATTCGATCGACCGCGGCCCTTGAATTTTAAGAACTCTTATATCACTGCTATTAATAGTCTAACAGACGGTCTAAATACATTGATTTTATTTAGTCGTCTAGCCTACTCGTATCACTGTAATTTGATGTTTGCGTATATAAAAAGACTAGCAAAGAAAGAAAGCCAGATCATAAACGTAGCACAATTTGTTAGAAGAAGTGCAACATGTTCTAGTAACATGCTTGATACATTTACTACCACATTGGTGCAACAAGCATACGGCCCGTCTGATGGAAAGCGGCTCGTAGCCCATGGACGCCTGTAACGCGTTGCGTCTCAGCAAGACACAGCGTCCCGAGCAAGTTGTCATAGAATTAAAAGGAGGTTCTCTATATATTTGGAGATGGGTGCAAAACTTTAACTCGCCGAACTGTCGCCAGCGGTATTTTGCGGACCGATACGACCTTCAAACCTTCAAGAAAAGAGCGTTCTACCACCTTAGAGGCCTGTAACGCAGCGACACCTCTGGTGTTGTGAGTGTCTATGGGCTTACGGGGTTCTTGTCGAAGTTTCTTCATGGCAAATGTTTTTTCCCACCACCATTCGGAAACGGCTTTTTTCTTCCATGCTACAGTCGCGCCTCACTCCCTCTCGCCTTATTGTCAATGTCCTAGGAGTGTACAGAAATTTTAGAAGCATTGGAAATGCTGATATATTAATGAACTCGACTGTAGGAGGGATCAAAGTGGCAGTGTTCTGTTCAAGGACTACACATTTTTACGTTTTCGGGCATTAACTAGTGGCATCGTGGTGTTGGCATGATCCCGTTTTCGATTATTACAGATTTCTTTGTTTTAATTTCCTTATACTTGGTGTGAAAAGCAGTACAATCTACTATTGTTAGCAATTCGGCGTTTTTTTCGGCGCTAACTTTTATTCATTCTTACATTTATTTGATTTTTTAAAGATAATTTCTAATGTGGAGTGTATATAAATAAAGAAGCCTAGAAAATATTAAAGCAAAAACACTTTGAATTCGGCGAATTGGTTTCGAATCAGGCCTTACCTAAGTTATCATCTAAGAGTTGAATAGTACAGTTACCACAATATCCTAGTTATTCAATCACACAGTACAAAGCCTAGAATCCGCTTACCGCGGTCTGACCGCCTCGACTGGCTGCCTATTGTCTCAGGCTTATGGTGTTCCCACACTGGCTTTTATAAATGTTATACCAGCTAGTCTATGATGGTCGGGTTTTTATCGTTTACCGACGTTGCTGTCACGGTCTAACAAGTATGTATGTGCGAAAGTGACGCATAGCGTTATAAGCGATAAAATGGCAACCATGCTAACCCTACAGGTGTGGCTTACAACAGGAGCAATAAATTTAATCGTAGGTTGTACTAACTTGTACTCCTCATATTGAACAACATTTGTTCAGCTACTTTAAAAAATAACGTGGATTTACATTTTTATTACACTTTAAAGTATTTTAGAAGACGCAATGTACTGAAAGGTTTGACCTATTTGTACCATGACAAGAGACGTCAATTATACTGATGTTAACGTACACACGCGTTCAAAAGCGCATGGACATTTTATGAATGAATTCATTCATTAACTGCCGATGCAATTATGAACGTGATAGTACATTTGTATGAAAAATGATGATCCTATACATTTTTTTAGTTTAACTCAGGCCCTTCCGATTTTATATCGGTATTCTAGTATTTTTCGTATCACAACGCTGACCTAATATTAAGATACCACCGCAGCAGTTGCGCCGCATGGGAGCTTGTGGCTCCAATTGAATGTGTTCTTTAAGGTGGAAGTAAAATACTTACTCCTAACTTATTAGTTAGCCAAACACAAAGAGTAGAATCGGCTTACCGCGGTCGCGCGACCGCCTCGACTGGCCTATTGTCATAGTCTTAGTAAAAGTAGCTACTTACAAGCCCGCCGTCAAAATGATGTTTGAAATGTTCCCGCAGGACCCACGTTCCCATTAGCGGAAATTCGACTCGCGGTAATCCTCATTGGAACCCTAGGCCACTGTAGGACTAGTAACGCTGTAAATTGTAAGAAATCTCTCACTGCTGGGCATATTGACATGGTTCTAGCTGCCTAGGGTTCCAATTGGTTGCCGACAAGTCCTTGTAACCAATCCTCGACAACAATAATCGAGTCCCTGGCGGCTGCTGGCGTGTTTTGCATAACTAGTCCATTGTGTGCACCAATTTGGACGTCTGTTATACGTCATACTCATATGAGTAGGTACGAGGTGCAATCAAGGTACGAAGTTAGTAAATAGGCCCAGTGGATGACACAATAAGGAGGGAATTCCCACATTTTTTCAAATAACTTCCGAACTATCAAACATGCAGACTTGCTCGTGCAAATATGTAAACCATCTTCTTTCTGCATGTAATGCGGACCATAAAATGTATTATATTGTTACCATTGTCAAATGATTTCAGTTATCGGGCCTCCAAAATAGTAATATAACGAAATAATTAGATACAAACCCGCAATAAATGATTTAACAGTTTTAATAATCAATTACTAAAAACACGCACGATTGTAGTTATGGCCTTGACTTCCACGATACAAGTTCTTAACACATTCGCTAAAAACACTTAATTACGGAAACTGTCTCTCAAATACTAAATTATTTATTAAATCGGCCCAAGTTTATGAACTAAATTCGCGAATGTCTCTAGCTGTCTATTTTTGGTTATATTAATAGCGATATATTTTCCAAATAAACTGCAAAAGGTCATTCACTGGGTCAGTGTCATTCACTGGGCCGTTTACCTTATTGATTATAGATATATTTGTGTGGTGCTGCAGTAGTTATTTTCTACTTATTATGACACTTTTTTTCTCCTACTAGGATTGAAAGAGCTCGCGATTTTGAGTATAAAACAGATACAAATACCTAAACAAATACAAAACAATATTTGAGGAGACTACTTTAGGTAAGGTACATAATACCGCCAATGGGCACTGGGGTAAACAAGCGACAATTCGTGTTATTTAGAAATTTCGCTTTTGTCTTTTCGCGTAAACAAGATATTAATACCCTTAAAATAAACACATTAAGTCTTCTGTAAAGGAAGCACCTTGAATAAAAACACCCAAATAAGATTTAAATGTATAATTTATAGATGGGAATGTTTATTTTTTGTTGTTGTAAAATGTTTTTTTGCTAAATCAAAAAATTGTATCTGTTTATCGCCATAGCTGTGCAGAGAGGTAACGCCGCCAGTGTCATGGCGACCATGCCGCAGGCGGACCTTTTAGACGGGGTATTCTTTCTTTAATTGGGCTTTTGTAGGTAAGATTTTTTTTCCTTGTACACTTTTTATCTCTTATTATGCTTAATATCTGTTTTCTATTTAGAATCGAGAGCTCATTCATTCCTAGTAGAAAGTGTCCTAACATTTTCATACATTATTCAAACTTTCCATTGTGCTACCGCCATACTTAATATGTGAAAACCGGCCAAGTGCGAGTCGGGCTCGCGCACAAAGGGTTCCGTAGCAGCA
This sequence comes from Lathronympha strigana, assembly GCA_949128165.1. Lineage (NCBI taxonomy): Eukaryota > Metazoa > Arthropoda > Insecta > Lepidoptera > Tortricidae > Lathronympha > Lathronympha strigana. The sequence goes on along the minus strand of OX421901.1, from coordinate 3,767,130 downwards.
AATATAATAAACTTATTATGTCAATTTATACACCTGGTGAATGGAGCCTAAACTTATAAGGTTCAGCCATCGTTTTCAGTGTAAGCACAATAACTTAACCAAAATTACAGTTAAATCAACCTATCTCAAAAACTATAAGAGATACTTTGATCAAACCAAAAATCGTTGAAAGAGTTAATTAGCATGCATCACCTCTATTTTTTTTAGAATTTTATACCCCGTAGTTATAAAAATAGAGGGGGGGGGACATACTTTTTACGACTTTGAGAGCTGATATCTCAAAAACCGTTCACTTTAAGAAAAATGTTTTTTAGAAAACTTTATATCATTTTAAAAGACCTTTCCATTGATACCCCACACGGGTATGTACATCGAAAAAAAAATTTTCATCCCTCAGTTACATGTATGGGGGGCCCCACCCCCAATTCTTTTTTTTACTATTTAGTGTCATAATTTTGTAGCGGTTCATACAACACATATTCCCATCAAATTTCATCACTGTAGTACTTATAGTTTCCGAGTAAATCGGCTGTGACAGACGGACAGACGGACAGACGGACAGACGGACAGACGGACATGACGAAACTATAAGGGTTCCGTTTTTGCCATTTTGGCTACGGAACCCTAAAAAATGGTGGCGAAGTGGAAACAAATCTTGGGACATATTAAAATTTCCAATTCAGCAAAAAAATATTTTCACAGTAGGTACATATGGTGCTATATTACCGCACTAGTGCGATAATGAGCACTTTATGTGCCATGTCAAAAATTCAAAGGGCCATAATATACTGTAAAACGTCGTACGATACATGTGCAAATAGGTAATTCGTACTCGTGTTTTATTCTTTCGCAACTCATTGCACCTACTAACAGTAATAAATAATAAATAAATAATGTACAGTACTAAAATATCTATGGGCCCTGCCCGAAATAAATTATTATTTAATTTTAATTTAATTGCGATTTTTCTCTTATTCGCACATGTATCGTAATGTACTATTTTACAACAAAAAATAAAAATGCCCAGATATCACTATCAGACATGTTAATACATGTCTGATAGTGCTGAAGCTAATTATAGTATGTTCCAGGATATGGCAAGGGAAACCAAGAAGGAAATATAATGAACCAACAATAGACTACTTGACAGAGGGAACTTCCTTTTATCCGCTAAAATGCGTCGCTCGTCGATGTTAAATAACAATAATATAGTAAGTAGCATTTGGATTGGGACATATGTTGAATTTAATAATGAGTTACCGAAGAGCTGGTGGCTTCCTCGCACAACGTATCAGCATTGCTACAATAACTAACAATGCCTAAGGATCTATTTTAGATTTAAGGTAGGTAGAGGTAAGTTACACTGTACTGTATATATTTTGAAAATAAATGTTTTCTCCATAATGAGAGAAAACACACAGAATGACCTACAGCCATAGGACAAGTTTCGAAATCCCATTATTAGTGACGATCTACACCTAAATATTATTTTGATTACAACAGCAAAAAGAAACATACTGAATTTATCATTGGCAGTGTTTTTGACAGCAGCATATTAGCGACCCTGCCATTTTTTAGGGTTCCGTAGCCAAAATGGCAAAAACGGAACCCTTATAGTTTCGTCATGTCCGTCTGTCCGTCTGTCCGTCTGTCCGTCTGTCCGTCTGTCACAGCCGATTTACTCGGAAACTATAAGTACTACAGTGATGAAATTTGATGGGAATATGTGTTGTATGAACCGCTACAAAATTATGACACTAAATAGTAAAAAAAAGAATTGGGGGTGGGGCCCCCCATACATGTAACTGAGGGATGAAAATTTTTTTTTCGATGTACATACCCGTGTGGGGTATCAATGGAAAGGTCTTTTAAAATGATATAAAGTTTTCTAAAAAACATTTTTCTTAAAGTGAACGGTTTTTGAGATATCAGCTCTCAAAGTCGTAAAAAGTATGTCCCCCCCCCTCTATTTTTATAACTACGGGGTATAAAATTCTAAAAAAAATAGAGGTGATGCATGCTAATTAACTCTTTCAACGATTTTTGGTTTGATCAAAGTATCTCTTATAGTTTTTGAGATAGGTTGATTTAACTGTAATTTTGGTTAAGTTATTGTGCTTACACTGAAAACGATGGCTGAACCTTATAAGTTTAGGCTCCATTCACCAGGTGTATAAATTGACATAATAAGTTTATTATATTTGCTGCTACGGAACCCTTTGTGCGCGAGCCCGACTCGCACTTGGCCGGTTTTTTTTATGCTATAGGGGGCAAACGAGCAAACGAATCGCCTGATGGTAAGCGATTAACGTCGTCCATGGACACCCGCAACACCAGAAGTGTCGCAAGTGCGTTGCCGGCCTTTAAGGTGGGAGTACGCTCTTTTCTTGAAGGTTTGAAGGTCGTATCGGTCCGGAAACACCGCTGGCGACAGTTCGTTCCACAGTTTAGCTGTGCGAGGCAGGAAGTTTCATTTTCATTTTCTTCCATGATGACATTTGTCAACAATCAACGTGTTACAAGTGACATAGATAAAAACGATAATTACGAGTACAGGCTGCTCTACAGTAACATATAGTAATTTGTTAATTTTTTCGTAAACATCGTGGCAAAAGCCGGGAGAAGATCGATTTTGCAACCGTTATCAAAGTCCGATGACTGATGAGCAGGGCCCGTAATTTTCATGCCCGTTTCGCCATAATGACTTATATAAACACACAGGATGTTTTAATACGAAATGAGTTAATGACAGATAAAGTCTATCAACGTTCGATTCTAACGTCGAACGTAATAGTTTTGACACTATTAAATGACAGCATTATTCTTTAAAACCTGAAACTTGATGTATGAACCTTGACGTCATTTGTCTGTCATCGGCATGAAAATTACGGGCCCTGGGGTCAATTGCATAATCATTTGTAACTTGTAATATTAGCGGAACTCTTTTTGTAATGCAAGGGATTGAAAAGAGACTTCCGCTTATATTACAAGCTACAAGCCATTATGCAATAGGCGTCTGGATGAGTACATATTTACTTATAAGTTCATAGCATATTTAAGATGGTTGACCTAATACAGTAGAAGCTAAACGAGACTCAAGTATAATTCCCACGTCGCCATTGAAATAAAAATCGCAACTCAAAAGGTAATTAATGTTGAAAAGGTTCATCCGAAATCCGACCTTGAGTGTAGACCAATTAGACGCAATTTCGCAGAAACACCTCGTTGAAAACTAACCCTTTTGTGAGCCCTCGAGCGAGTATTGTGTGTAAATGGCACACTTCCTGAGATGCCGGGAAATGCGAAAGTTCTGCGTCTCTGTCGCCATTGTGACAGCGTACGTAAGTACGAAAGAGATGGAAAACTTCGCGGTTCGCGGCAGGCACTCCGAGCTTAAGATTCTACACGTTTTTGTAAAGCTGTGAGACGGTTTTGAACAAATAGTCTGCAAAGATATTTTACTAGAATTTGTTTTCAGCATTATCGTCTTGTCGACAGCCTACAAACTGTGTGCTGTGCGACTGCGGCGTCCGGGGGTATGTCCGTCTCGCTCTTGCTAGAGTAATGGCAGGAGCGAGACGGACATACTTTCGAGCACCGCAGTCGCACGCAACCAAATAAGTTGCGTGCAACTTATTGTAAGCACATTGATACGTTTTACCAGAAACACACATACCTATGTTAAACTAGTGTGTATCGGCTTGTATACAGTCATGTCCATACATATCTATACACTTCGGAACTTATTACAAGGGAAGGGTTAAAATTGAATACAGATGCATATATATTTATGTAGCCGACCGTACACATAACAGGTTTTATATTTGTATTATGACTGTTTGCTATAAAAGTCTTAATTATGCATCATTAACGATGAAATTGATTCCTCAATTAGGCTAAGCTGCGAATGGTGAAAGTTTCAAGTCATTACATATTTATTATTAGAGAGAAATAGTACAGTCGATTCATTCATATGTATGCATTTCTTCACCTTAAGCCCTTGGAATAAGGTTAAAAAGTGTGCAGTTAATGAACAGTCAAGTGCAAAAATATGGTCCGACATAATCGACTCATAAATATGGTACCACGCTCTTATTACACCGGCATAAGGTGCTATGGGACATATTTTTGAGTAAGATGTGCACCACCATATTTTTACACTTGACTGAACTCATCTGTTACAGTATGCAACAGTGATATAATAAGGGTACTTAAAACGTGAGGGTCGCCGTTACAAAACGGAACGAAGTCGAGTTTTGTAATAACAGACCTGAGTTTTAAGGACCAATTATGAGCTGTTGCATACGCTAGTTTTTCTATGACAGCTAAAATAGCAAAATCTAGAAAGGTAAAGGCAGTACCTACTAATGGCTCTGTGAGCTGTAGACCTCTCGAGATGGTACTGGCATCGGCGTAAAGGTCGTAAGCGCCTTTTTGGTATACAACGCTTAGGACCTTTGTACCCCTGCCATCTTGAAATTTGTTTGCCTGCAAGCATTTTTGTCCAAGCTGAAACGGAGACTCATCGCTCGCTTTGCTCACTCGATCAACGTAGTAGTGTGAAAAAGAGGAAACAGACAGATACCAATATGAATGTATAATGCGTAAAGCGATACGCTTAACAATAATCAATGCGTGCCTACTGCTACTGAAATGAATCATCGACGCACAGATAAGTAACGCTTCAGAATAACAATTAATACATATAATGGACGTGATGGCCCGGCCCAACGCGTGTGACTTTCAATCTGAAGGTCGCGGGTTCAATCCTGGTGGGTCGTACCAACGTGCGTAGGTACGAAATATAATTTGATATAGGAAATTACGTGAGGATACCGGACTAATCCCAATAAGGTCTAGTTTACTCTCTGGGTTGGAAGGTCAGATAGCATTCGTATTCGCCTACGCCAAATCTTGGGATTAGGTGCCAAAGCGGTACAGTCGGCAGCAGAGGTGAGCGGTTGGGGTGTTCCAATTAATCTTGAAACACTCTTATTGTCACAACGATACTCTTGTGCCAAGATAATTTTGAAAACCTTGCCCGTTCAGCTACTTTAGCTGCTGTCTGTACCTGTACAGATCTAGTGCATAATCAATTTCAACTGATGAAAAAAACGGAGAAGTTCCCGAGTCAACGCGTATTTTTTTTTTATGTATGATCATTGACCACGCATAACTTTTTACCGAGTAGGTAGTTCGATTTTGTTTTTTTTTTATCATTCGTATTTTCACGGAGGTGTCACGCTAGTTCAGTCAGTACTTAAAACAAAAAAGTACCTAGTATGTAATGTACAGTCAAGTGCAAAAATACGCATCGACAAAATCGTCTCATAAATATGGTACTATACGCTCTACGAATAAAATGCTATGGGACATATTTTTGAGTAAGATATGTCCATCCATATTTTTACACTTGACTGTATACTTCATTCAAAACCAGAAATCTTTCCATATAAATCGTACGTAACATAAAGTTGCATCATATATTCTAAAACATAAAATAACATGGCAATGAGGGAATCACATTCGCTGCAATTTCGCATGGCGGCATAGACAAATTAATTACAAAGATAAAGATTAGGTGGCGGCAATAATTACTGAACGAAGCTTACTTAAAATGAATTCTCTCATTAACAATGAATTAACAAGCCAAATAATAAAAAGGACGAAAAAATACTGTTCTCTTTGTACTCGTATGGTGAATACCGGTATACAAATTCAGACACTAGCATAAAAAACGGTCCATAATTACTTTGGACATGAACAAATTTGCCAAACTATATTTTTGCGCGTGTTGTGAGATATTGCAAGTCTCTGTATGAAGGAACAGTCACCGGCAATAATAACTAAACGAAGCCCGCAAAATTATCTTTCATTTGTACAGCCATGAGAACAAGTTGCGTATTTTTGCAGCGTTCACAGCGAAAGATACCACCGTGGTATCTTTCGGTGACAGTCAGCAAAAGAAGTCTCTAAATAGGTCACACTCAAATTGTAACAGTTGTTCAAATCGCCCGCTTGTCTAATCTAGCTGCTGACCGTAGAAAGCAATACTGAATTTTCCCTATGCCTGCAAAATCGCTAAATAATCTATTACTTGAACCACAATCAATAATACTATTAGAACAGTTAAGTAACATGCTATTGAAACTGCAAGAACAGTCCTATAATTGAAATGCATAATTCAGTTGTGGTAAAAAAATCTTTAGCAAGACTAGGAGTGCATTAAGTATCACAAGGGAATAACAGCCCAAATATGCATATTATCGTGTGGCACTAATTCTGGTGTCATCTTATTTTTTTTAAATTACTGATTGTAGTTGGTACAGAAGTATATGGGTATGAATTTATGAACATCTTACTCAAAAATATGTCCCATACTCCCTCTTAACATCTTATTCCGGTGTAATAAGAGTGCAGTACCATATTTATAAGACGTGTCCATACATATTACTGCACTTGAGGGTACTCCACTGGCAGAGCGATAAAATATTCTTCGGACAAGCTACAAGAGATTTCATCTGTTTTTTCTTTGAGTTGTTGAGGAAAATGTGCTAGATTGGCTCACGTAAGGGAAGCTGGCAGGAATCAAGTTCCATCAACCAATCAACGCCCGCCACTGCTGTACTTGTACCTAAGTTTCAAATTTAGCCACCCTCTATCAGAAAATAGGTAACTGGTTTGGAAATCTAACCCGTTTAGTGTTGGTAAGGTCTCCACCTCATGAGGCCGTACAAAGGACTCTTGTTGAGTTTAGTGTCAGTCAGGCCAGGATTTGACTGTAATGGACTTGCCGATATAGATGTTTAGGGGTTTGTCTTTCACCACACTCGCAGTGGGGTGAGTCCTTCCAACCCCACTTACGTTGGAAATTTACGTTTACAATCAAAGTTTAGACATCGTGTCTGAGGACTATGGCAACCCCTCACTGGTGACTTTGCCGGCTTGCAACTTACCATCCTGAGCCATGGCTCACTCAGCTTTAGGCTTAAAACGCCTGTGCTGTTTACGATCACATAGATCATGTGTGTGAGGTTTATGGCTCTGGAAAAATATGGTTCTAGTCATTTGGCTCCAGTCAAATGACAACTTTGCAGATAATAATTAAGATAAAATATGCATAATAGGCAAGTAAATAATGCGAAATACTCAGCATTCTATACAATAACTGATTGTTCCTAAGTTTTCAGCAATTTGGGCATGATTCATAACACTGTTTTACCAGGAGTAAAGTAAATGAAATGTAGTTGTATTTACAAATTCGCACACCGCTTTGGGTGCTTCAGTGGTCTGCTTACAACCAGTTGAAAATTGATATCAATTATACAGCAAATTTTTAAATCATTCAAATATGAAAAACAGTTCTGAGATTGCACCAATACTTTACATAGCCTTACTATTTTGCCTTATGTTTGTATTGTATGTTTTCACTGATAACAGTTCTATAAACAATAAACATTGACCATGTATGGAAATCAATGCATGTTTAATTTACTTTGAAACTAACTTTAAACAACGTACTGATATTGAAATGATTATCTTTTGCATAGTTATCTCTCTAGATATGTGAGATAAGTATGTGGTAAAAACACGAAGTCATGTCTTTTACATATTTTATCGTGAGTAAATGTAAATTATAAAAATATTAACTGGTCACTCTCGATTCAAATTTAAAATACCGTGTTTTAGTAAAACTTTGACCGTAGCAATTTTAACACATAAAATGTGTTTTTTTAAGGGATGTTTGTGACTCACCGCTGTGTTCAGTGAATATGTTCGAGCCAAGAATGCGGGGGTCCTTAGGCACGCGGGGCTTGCTCCTCGCGGAACGCATCGAAGCCCCGCTCGAGGTCCCGCGCTCCTTCGCTTGCTGCGCCCCCATGGCACCGCCGCACCGTCCCAAACACGACCCACACCACCACTCTAATTTAATAAAACCAACGCGACAGCACCAAACTTAATTTCATTATAGTATATTAAATACCACAACGCTATAAAGTCAATTAGACAACGTTTGAATAAAACTCTATCATCAACCGTGCATACTTCGAGTATAGTAACGTAATTTGACGAAAAATCATTACCGGGGCTGACTGGCTGTAAAAAACAACACAACCTCCGCCATTATGTGTCTGACATGTTTGACGTCGATTTTTTTGGTTGCGGGTTTTGCCGATGATGGCAGCACTGGCGTAAAACCAGCCATTCACGGGCACGTTTGACATCTGACTATGCTGGATGCTGGACGTAATGTTGGATTCTGTTTGAGGGTGGCGAAGGCTGGTATATTATACAGTTTGTAAGTCTAATACGGGCGATAAATTTAACCAAACATAGAATTCATTATTGTTATCAATAATTAAAACATATTTTAAAGTTACAATATTTTTTTTTTTTAGTTTATTTAGAAAACAAACAGCCATATACAAAATTATAGACACAAAAGAAGATACATAAATAGGCCTATAGTTTCCTATTTTACTACACTTACAAAATTACAGATGAATATAAAGATTTAACAGAATAATTTACTCTTATAAATACCTACTAGTTGTGTACCACACGCAATCAAGATGACGTTAGGTAGGTAAAATAATAGTTTAATAAAACATGCAAATTTGTTCTAACTATCAAGAGAACAAAATTAGCCGAACTTTATTCTTGAACACCGACAGACTATGCGCGAAAATATCAATTTCATTGAGCGATTCATTAAACATTAAACAAACACGAGTAAAGAAAGAATTATGACCCCATAATTAATTTTTTTATAAAATTATCAGCAGCAATGTACTATAAACTATTACACGTTGACAGTTGTCAACGGATGTTTAAGGCGAGTATGTTTGCATTACATTGCGGGCCGAATTATTTTGTATGGATAAAATTTTAATTGCAATTCCATTTAAAAGTTACCTAATTACATTTCTTATGTCCTATTTACTAACCACCGTTAAGAGGTTCGCCCGTATTAGATTTACACACTGTATATCTACAACCTACTATCTATTCTAACTTTACTGGTGCGCTCTCTTTCCAACAGATGGAGTTTATTAAAAAAAGTTAAAACGGATACTTCATATTGTGGAAAATTAGGCGCTTACATTTGGTAACAAGTATTTATTTAGAACTACGAATGACTTACAGAATAGAGGTATTTTTACACAATAAAAAACTAATTAGGTAGATTAATAGAGCTCCACTAATACGGGTATTACATGGGGTCATAATCGGGTCCCGATTCTTGGCTTCGCCCTGTATATTCGGTTAAAGGGAACTACGGGACTCGAGGGAGGGAGAGAAAGCAGCAGGGGCTAGCGATGATCGGGCCCGACGGATCAGCCCATATAATACCCGAGCTATGTTTCCATAGATTTGATAGCACAGACTGTTAAAGTGTTCAGTACCTAAACGTAATAATTTCATAGAAGTTTGATGATTAAAATAGCACTTTAAAGTTTGACGGCAGCTCCACACAATAGGCCATGATGGACGAGGATAAGGGACGCAGTTAAGAGTATGAGAGGTTACGCAATACTGCCATCTCGTTCTGCTATATAGCTACGTCCCGTCTAATTGCCCTTGATGGCTCATTGTGACGAGCGGCCATGACAGTTTATCTTCTAGGAAGAGCTATTGTGGTTTGACCGTACGTTTACATGCTCGGGCTCTCGGCCGAATGTTTCGGCCATGTTAGTACACGATGATTCGAGACAGACTATATAGAGAAAACTTAAGCCAGACCAGAGACAATTTAAGTACTTTTTCAGGTAGTTTGGTTGAGTTAAAAGGTGTCTTAAATAATTTCACTTCGGGTAAAGCTATTTAAAAAGTGTCTTAACTCACCGAAACTACCTGAAAAAGCTTAAATTGTCTATGGTCTGGCGTAAATTTTATCTATATAGTCTGTCTCGAATGAGCGTGTACTAGGGTGGGCCGAATCATTCGGCCGAGAGCCCGAGCATGTAAAAGCACCATGAATCTAGTAGATATTAAGCCATTTAAAACTAAGGGTGAGTTGGATAAGTTTTGCGTTTTGCTAAGGATGCGTTGGAAACCTGTGTTACACGAAGACTGTGCTAGAAACGGCTGTGATGGTTTCGTTACTACCCGAACTGGATCGTGAATAGCGCCTTTAGGCAGCAAGGATATTTAGGTGTGGCAGCACATAGTGCCGCCAAGTTTGAACAATGCAAAGTCCGATTTCCGCACTGTCGATTTTGAAGGATTCTTTTCTTAGCGAAAATGTTTTCGTTATATTAGTTCGCCATGTTTCTCAGAAACCTTAATTACTACTCAGTTTTAAATTTCAATATCATTCGAACTGTCTGGGAAGTAGGTAGGTATTATTTTATAAAAACTCAGCTATTGTTGTGCTGGCGGTATCTATATATTGTAGAGATGTAACCTAAAGTTGAACATTTCTCTTATTATGTCTACGACTTTTATGAAGGTTTTGTTTAATTATTAACTTTTAGGGTTTAAATATATTTTTCTTGTATGATCGCTGTTTGCATTGATTTGATTTGAATTGAGCAGTAACTGCGTTTCAATAGTTATTAATATTTTTCCAATGATGCAGTAACTACGCGCTAAGAATGGACAGGTACGTTCGCGTACTTTACACCATTAAAAATGTACAGACGCCATCAGATATATCGGAGCGTCCGAGGCGTGCAATATATCTGAACAAGCACTCTAACGCCTTGACAATAGAGGCGTGTTCAGATATTTGTGAACACCTCGGACACTCCGATATATCTGATGGCTACTGTACCTACTTCAAATATGCTTATTTGCCACTGACGTAGTATTAATATTAATAATTGGAAAATACGCGACGCCAAGTGCGTGAACATCACGCGCAGTTTTCAAGGATTCCTAGCTGCTTCGTCGTATTCTTGTTTCAACAATATTCGCTGTTGCACTCCTGGTACAATGTCTAAATGAAAATCAAATTTAAAAACAAAATAGCTAAACCAAAATTAATTGGCTTTTTGTGATTATAGTAAATATTTCGTTTTAGATATTTAAAACCAAAGAGTCACAGTACCTAATTGCATAGTTGTCATATTGAGAATCAGAAGAATCGGGTCCGGCTAAGTGTTGGCACTCTGCTTGTGCACGCGTGACCACATGTGTCTTCAGTGTCTTGTCAAGGTTCTTCTGCCTTCCAAAGGCCATAAAAGGGTTACTCAAATCAAAAACACACTAAAGTTCAGCGATTTAATTGTATTAAAACGATTTATATTCATTACAGTGTAATTCGAGCAAAACAATTGTATAAAAAATAACAGATAGCTAACAATAATTAATACAATTTTCAAATAATAGCTTAAAATGCATGTATATCACTCCAGCCTAAGCCATAATGTAACACAGACACAGCCACCCATTATGAAAAGTTAAACACACATAGGAGTGCTCAATTTAACTCGACAAATTCTACAAAGTTAATCCATCCTAAATTGTGTTCTATAAAACATTCCGGGATTTACTCAATAATTTTTTTTCTAATGTTTCTAATTTACAAGAGTATAGGTCGTACGTAGGTAAACATAGATGCAACAGAAGTGGTCGCCCTCTCGTATTGAATAAGAATGGGAGAAGCAAGTGCGGTGACTACCGTCTTAGAAGCTCCGTGTAGCTAGTTACAACCCGTTTACTAAGGTAAGGCCTGAGTGGTGGCGTGTAGCCACTATGAAGAAACACAAGGAGGAAGTGGTGCAACGAGTCAAGACGGTACGCGTCAAACTTCAAGTTCTGAACAGCTATCTCCCGCTCCGCACGAAGTTGGTCTACAAAACTTACGTTAGATCGAGGTTGACGTACGCGGCTTCTGCGAACACGCAGTCTGCCACCCTGGCAGAGTCAAACAAGAAAAGACTCAGAGCGCAGGACGATCGTGAATGCCCCACGCTCCGCTTAGAACATCAGAAACTGGACGACTTTGTCGGGCACTTGGCGCACCATATGTTCGACAGAGCCGCTCTCACCGCTCACAACACCAACTCATCCAGGGTATAGCCCCCTGCACGCCCGCCCTGAACCAAGCTCCACCACGCCGCAGATTGGCCAACATGACCCCCAAGCCATGAAGGTCAACCCACAGACAGACTATAAAGGGAAGAAGAACAACACCCCTAGCTCTACTACAGCTGGTCTAACAGACCGGGCAGTCATCCTGAAATGGCCTCCTCACGCCCCGGAAAGGGAGTGTCAGATGATCAAGAGAAGTGAGCGTGTAGCGGAGCGTGCGGCGGGACAAGCAGCGTGTACTCAGGACGCTCATATTAATTTGCTTGTTTAACTTAAACGCCACGCCGTCCGCCTCGCACGAGCGGCGACTCATGCCTGACAAAGATCCATTTGTAAGCGGGTAGTTGAGGTGGCTGTGTCAACGCACCTAAAAATAATGCGAGTGGACAACATAAATTATCTATTATTAAGTCAAGGGCCGAGGGCCCGCTGCCGACTAAATACTGTTAATAATATTAATTAAATTAATTAACTTACTAATTTAGTTATTATTTGGTTTATGAGTAAATAAATAAATAATAAATATAAATAAACCTCCGTCCGTCCGGAACGGACGCCCTTCTAATAAGAAATTGTATGAACAGCGCTAAGTGAAGCGAACCCACGGAGCGGGTGCGCCATACTAAATCCACCCGCCGCGTGCACCCGCTCCGTGCACCCGCGTCAGCTAGCGTAGGCCCTCACTGAATAACTTTGGATTTAGGCAACGTAACAATACATCTAGAAAAATAAATTAATCGCCTTTCCCTCCTACCGCCCGCACAAAAAATGCCAGTGACTTTTGAATCTATTGCCGAGGAAATATAATTCAATTTTAATTAAGGAATCAAAACAAATGATGTTCTATTCTAACCAAACAGAATTCAAATTTCATTGAAGTTGAGGATGCCGTTGTATAGGCTTTTGGGCGGCGGGAGGTTAAGTGCTTACTAAAATAAAACATGATTAACTATAGAATATAATGTAAAACTAGTATACCATAAAACAAATACCCTGAGCTAATAATCTCTATACTTGATTTTATTTATAATTAAAAATATTTTTATTACAAAAATGTCTTTTAACAACCATAATTGGCTTCTTAAATTAAAATACTGCATTTGCGCCAATCCGCGGCAAGAGTAACGTGAGTCACAATTTTATTGTATATTCCCTTTATTCATGATGCAAATTCAAGTGATAACTGATTTCTAAAATACTATACCTAGATATATATTGAATACATTTGCATGTCCAATTCAAATAAACGCGCATCGAAGTCATGACTCACGTTACATATACGTGGATTTACGTATTTGCAAACTAGTATATATTTATAAATTACGTGCGTATTGAGTTGTTATTATTGTGTAACAAACTATAATATAACATATTAAGCCAACTTAGGCAAAGTTCAACAGACGCGAGGCAAGCGTCCACTGTTCGTGGCTGCTACAAAAATACGGTAAAAAAGCGAAGGACTCGGATACCGGTATTTTCTCCATAGAAAAAAAAAATAGTACGCTGTTCGGTCTTTGGTTTATTCATTCATTGTTACACGAAGAGGCCAGTACTAGAAACGCCGATAACATACATCGACCGCGCGGACATGTTTCAATCCAAAAATGAGCGACATACCCCTTAAATCAATCAAGTTCTCTTGGAATGTAGAATTTGTCATATCGCCGTAAGTTCTTACACGCGCGTTGTCGCGTGTGTTGTTGTGTTTTTGTTGCGCATCTTGGGTAAAACTAGTTATAACTGAAAATGAACGAAATGAACGAAAATTAAATTAAACAAAAAAAACATATCATAAAGGTATTTCAAATAAAATTACAGTACTGAACAAAAAATACGAAATTCTAAAACTTAATCTTTATAGGTCGTTCTTTTTTACCGACAATGGTACCATACTATAAAAATATTGCATGACTGAAATGCTATATCCATCCCTTTTTATCAAGATGGTAATACTAGTGTAAGAAAAAGACAATATACTTAGACCACACTGTCTTGGTGCATACCACTTTATTGTCCCTTACAAAACGCTTTTGCCTTGTACGGCTTATACTGCCTGTATAAGTAGCTCTGCTGTATAGCAGAACAACATACTGCCAATTTGTTATAATGCATGTAAAATAAGACTGAATATGGCATTGTGACGGCAAAATTTGTACAGCTTTAAAAATTTGTTTATATATTGGCACTAGGAATAGGGATATACCGAGTCCTAGGAAAATTTAGGCGTCCAAGCCCTCCCAGGGGCGCAGGGGATGAAACAAGAAAAGATAAAAGGGTATTAAAAAGATAAAGGGTAAAAGGGTATTAAAAATACAAAAGGGTAAAAGTGTATTAAAAAGATAAAAGGGTATTAAAAAAATATAAAGAGTAAAAGGGTATAAAAAGATAAAGGGTAAAAGGGTATTAAAAAGATAAAAGGCAAAAGGGTATTATGAATGCACATTTTACAAACTAGGCAACTGAGGTATTATATTCGATGTAATTTCGTGCGCTGAATCGAATGAGACCAAACTTATACATATAGGATCAACATTTTCCGTGATATGAACGGTTTTCGTTGAACTAAATTTAAAATATGCCTAGTCAAAGAAGAAGCTCGTGTGACTTTTGAAATATTTCAACCAGCGCTATTATTTTGATGTCTACTTTTATAGAATATCCCGAGCTATCAAATAAAGTTAACAAGATCGGTCCACGCGTTTGATCTCTAGTTTGCCACAAAGGAACAAACATACATACAATATAGACTGTTAACACATTACCCTTCTTTGCGTTGCGCAGTCGGGCAAAAACTACAGGTCAATTACCGGGTTTAAAAATAGTAACATGTGTAGATCATTATTTCTATACTTCGTTTTTTTAAGATTAGAATTATCTGTCATACGGGTACACAAAGAAGCAGTGGTCGCAAACCTTCCTTCTTCGATTTCGGCCGATATCAGTGAATTTCTAGGAACTTATGTACATACATATCATTTGATATTTACCAATAGCTGAATGCATAGTTTTCACATTTATTACTAATTTGTGGGGTATAAAAAATGTTTTAAGTGTTTATAAGCAAGATGGTGGAAATTTAAAAATATCTAAATAGATCAACAACTAACAATGAAATCCAACAAAAATGATAACAACAATCTTTAAGTAAGCTAACAGCAATAGAAAACACAACCGACAACAATATGAACTCGAATGAAAGAATTCCTATCCTATCCTATCATAATCCTATTTGTTCTGTAGTATTCAGCCAAGGCAGAAATATCTCTGATAATGATAATTTGTTATAAGCAGTATAATAAAGAAATATTATCGTGGGATACCCCTATGTACACCATAACCGTTAATAGTCCGAAAGACTTTAACGGTGTACTCCTAACTGCATTTAAGGATTATAATGTTATATAAAATTATCTGGATTTGGCTTGGTTTCAGAGATAATGACATCTTTCTCTAAAACTGTTTTTCGTCATAACGCGTACAAAAACGCTCTTTAGACTGCAGTGTTACCACTATGAGTTTTAGTTTTGACATACCTACTTACTGACTGATATTAGGTAAAAAATAGAAAAATCTTCGCAAAAAAAAACGTCTACCTCAAAAAATGTTTAAAAAAAACTTTAATACACTTTTTTGATTATGACTTACTACAGGCCATGAGTAAAAGTATATATTCGCAATAAATAAAAAATACATTTTTTTTTTCAAAAACATTTTTTGCTACTTTTAACGTCCAGAATACATGGTTAAAATCTTTTGGGTTATTAACGGTTACGGTGTATATAAAATCTACTTTCTATAAATTATATAACAAATTCAAGCCACTTAGTAAGTTTCATTATAAACATTGCAACGTTAATTTTAAAATAATTAAAGTAATAATATTCTTAGTATTACTCGTATAATAAAAAAGAACGACCTTTGATGGTTGGATTAATTCACTAACAAAGCAAGCGTCTCTTTTTAACACAGCGGGATTGAATGAGACATATCATTAGCATATAATATGTCACATCAATCCGTTATATCTTATCTGTAGACAATTATTTCAAAAAGGTCGTGCAAAAACGGGATAGTCAACTATTTGTGTCTACTGGACCTTTTAAATTTAAATAAATTATAAACTATAGTCTAACAACTAAACGAACGCAGTAACAATAGGTTAGAGAAAATCATACTGTATTTTTCTTACGGTAGTATTATCACCCCGAAAAAAGGGATGGATATAGTTTTGTTGTCCCACTGCGATCGTTGGCTTGTAAGACTATAACATGCAGGTTACTTCTTAGAATGACCAATGGTTTTTGAAGTTTCTATTTCTATGTCAAGGGGCTGACAACACCTAATGTGAGCTACCGTGTCGCTCACCAGGTGGCGCCACTCATGCGTGGGTCCTGTGTCAATATGAGAGAATTGTCAAAGTGACGTGTGAAATGTTCCCGCAGGACCCACGTTCCACTAGCGACCCTAGCGGAAAATCGACTCGCGGTAATCCTAATTAAACAGATTTATTTGTAATATTGTCTTCTGTTACCGCGATTGTTATTCATTGAAATTAAACACTTTAGAACGGATTAATCGCGTTTATTAACACCATGATCCTACGTTTCGAGCCCTTTACAGCACTCGTTTTCACAGGGTTAACCTTTGTTTTTATTTTTAAATTATTTTTATTTTTTGTATGTAGGTAGTTTGCAGGGTTAAGATGATGACTGAGAGAATGCGAATTCTCCCCGTCAATCAAAAAAGTTACTTGTGCAAACTACCTACATACAAAAAATAAAAATAATTTAAAAATAAAAACAAAGGTTAACCCTGTGAAAACGAGTGCTGTAAAGGGCTCGAAACGTAGGATCATGGTGTTAATAAACGCGATTAATCCGTTCTAAAGTGTTTAATTTCAAAGATTTATTTGTCTTTGATTAATCATTAAACGGTTCTATATATTTTTTTGACTTAAATGTCTGCAATTAAAATCACAATTTCATTAAACTTACTCATGTCTCAACCGCCAGAGTCACATTTAAAAAACGCACGGTTTTTTTTATTTTAATACTTATCACCGGCCGGTGATAATGCGATCTCATTTACTCCGATACAAATAGACAGTCTGCGCTGACTTGGCTGTTGTCAGCCCCTTAACCACAAACCACAACACATCTACATTAACCTTTTCCACGCCAAAGGCGTATATATTGGCACCGGAGGTTCAACGCCAATGACCGATATATCGGCCACAGATCACAGAGTAAAATAAACCTACACTGGTAAAGCATACACTTCAACTTCAGTTTTGACATTTCGATGACGTGGCGTCTGAATGATATCTTGTAAGTTTGACGTGGCGTCGAAAAGGTTAAATTGAAACCGAGACAGTGTCCATAAAAACCACGGGTCATTCACAACCAAACCAATATGTAAATTCACACAATTTATAAAGCTAAACATTTACACAACATTGCTACTTAAAAACTATAAAAAACAGATTTCGCTACATATCAGATACATACTAATAATCAGGGCCCGTCATTTTCATGCCGATGACAGACAAATGACGTCAAGCTTCATACATCATGTTTTAGGTTTGAAAGAATAATGCTGTCATTGAATAGTGTCAAAACTATTACGTTCTACGTTAGAGTCAAACCACGTTATCTTTTCTCAGCAAATGAACTGCCAAACTTGAAAGTGTTATTTTAAACGTCAAACTTCTATGAAATTATGACGTTTACTTAAAACTTTCACAGTCTGTGCCAAAAAGAAGCTCGAGAAAAAAAGTACAATATGCCCTATGGTTATAGCTTTAAGGTTGGTAGTATATCAAAATGTAGGAAACTTAGCGTAGACACACTCTAGAATCGAACGTTGATAGACTTTATCTGGATTGTCGTTTGTTACTCAAGGTGGCGGCAGCGCCTCTGGAATAGTTTTTTGTTTGCAAAATGTTGTTTAATGTGTAATATTGATAGCTAATTGTGCAGTAAACTAACGAAGCAGTATACAACTAATGAAAAAATAATCCTGAAACGAGTTCAGTAACTCATTTAGTCATCAAGCGGCAGTCCCGGAATCTTGACCCCCTGAGAAACTATATTTTAAGTCTTATAGCTATAAACTTAACATATAGCGAGGCCAATTACCGAACAACGTCGCCCAAGTTGCATTATACTATTCTATATGTATAATACCTGACACTGGCAAACTTGTCCAAATCTCGGCTAGAAGCCATTACTTAAAAGAAGAAGAAGACTTTATCTGTCATTAACTCATTTCGATTTAAAAAATCATGTGTGTTTATATACATCATTATGTCGAAACCGGCATGAAAATGACGGGCCCTGCTAATGATGAATATTGTGCGCGTTTGAATATGTCTTACGTGGTTGAGAGAAAGCGCGAGGCGGTACAGTGCGAAAGTGACAAATATTATATATACGAGTACATATACGTATGCGGTCTTTAGGCGAATGCGAAAAGGCGCAACGCACTGCGGCGCTGATGTAACACGCTCCCGTAGGTACAATACGATTAAAATCGGTTAACAATTCGGCTATCATCGCCTAAATTCGGAGACGAAAAGGGTACAAAATACATTGCCGTGATTACTTTAAGGTAGCATTCAACTTGATGCATCGTAAACGCAATGTATACGAGTAGTAACTGCCAAGATGACATTACTAACCGGTAGATCTATTTTGAAGACGCGACATCGAAACCCCGGATGCATTAAAGTTTCGCGTGACGTCACAATTACGTACAAATCTTACCTAATAGTGACGTCACCAGCCCCCACTGTGAAACTTTGATGGTCTTCATCTTCCTTAATTATAGTTATCTAATAATTTTGGATAATCTAACTGAGGAGCTAAATAGAATAATAGTTTTTCAACCTAGTCGTCATCCCTATTACCGAGGTTGGCCGAATCGTTAAGAGAGAGAGGAGCTACCGTATTGTCGCTCACCAGGCGGCGCCACACATGCGTGGGTCCTGTGTCAGTATGAGAGAATTGGCAAAGTGACGTGTGAAATGTTCCCGCAGGACCCACGTTCCACTAGCGCCCCTAGCGGAAAATCGACTCGCGGTAATCCTCATTAACTGAACATCGGTAGAATTTATGGTTAGGGATTACAAATGGCCAGTTAATTTTAGAAGCTGCAAGCAAGATGGTTACGGTGACACAAAGGACAAGGAGTAACATAGACAAAGGAACACACAAGAATTGCAAATTGGTGGAATAATTGTAAACTGTTGACGGACTCACTAGATGGCGTTGTAAGATCCGCGTATGCGGCAGATGTAGTCCTAACCACAATGACAGTAGTAGTAGAAAAATAACTTATACTACTTTTATACTGAGAGAGCTGGCTGGCTCGGGTATACGTACTTTTTTTCTACTACTTCTATAATCTAACTAGGGAGATTGTAATCTATCTGAAAATTGTAAACTAAGTCTAATCATCCATATTATTCATATACTTTAAATAAATCGACCTCGGTACTTTTAGTACTGACACTGAGTGAAATAGCATGACATATTCGGGCGTTTCCGTGAAAATACTAAGGCAATAATACATTGTGCATCTAGGGGGGTAAGTACCGGATTACTAACGATCGTCTGTTAGAAGCCCGACGCAGCAGGCGGAGGGCTTTTAATGACTCGAGTTTGTAATCCTCTTAATTTGAAATAAGCCTTAGCTGATGCAAAACTCCTTAGTCTGAAGTGAAATGACGTACGATATTTTAAAGTCATAACTCCCTATTGTACTAAAATCCATTACTCCCGAGGGGACTAAATCGGCCCCAACCGCTCTATACGCCTGCGCGTTATAACACCATAACCGAGCAAGTGTGATGAAAAACATTATACACTAATCATCAGTACAATAATCATCACCACAATGCGCATCTTATGTGTGCTTTGTCTATGGTTCTATATTAGAATATTTACAACAACATTAGTACGCATGCGAGATTGCGAGCAGAAATGAATGGTTATTTATTATATCACATATCTTAGAGACTTAGATACATACCCGTTTTTGGTCTCGACAAACTCGATCACCACTCGAGCTCGGCCGCGCTCCGTGGATAACCTGAAGTTACAATAAGAAAATATTATTAAAAACAATAGAAAACAACGCAACTGTACAGTCAGCAGAATACCTGAGATAACTTGGGACAAGTTCTAGGGATTCTATATCGATAAAAAAGATGTCGATGTAAATAAATGAATACATGTGCTCATGAACAACGGCCTCCTAGCCTAGTTGGTAGTGACCCTGCCTACGAAGCAGGAGGTCACGGGTTCGAATCCTGGTCAGGGCATTTATTTGTGTGTTTATCAAGAATATTTGTGCCTGAGTTATGAATGTTTTCTATGTATTTAACTCATTCACGGCCGACGATTTCCTTGTAGCGCGAATTTATTTTTTCGAATAACATTTAAATGTTGACAGTAACATCGATATATTTTTTGTCGATAAAATATTTTGCTACATCACTTTCGTGGATATAGACGCCCCGAATTATCTCAGGTATGGTCAGCAGCTCTTCAAAAATTATCTGCACGAATATCGTTGTGAAAATAAGTGTCAAGATCATTTTCGATTCCACACTCTCGGCCATTTTATCTGCTGACTTAACAAGCTATTAAACATGTCGTATTTAGAATGACACTTTTGTCAAAAACTTAATACCCCGTAGTAAACTTATAAGTTATTGCCATACTATTACTAACTTTTATGCTAATGAAATAAATTGTAATTGAATTTTGAACAACATAAAAGAGACAAGAGATTTTAAATATGGCGGAACAAGGCTTGACAGAGCCGTGCTTTGCGATCAGTTCTGAACACTTGATGGGGACTTCATACAGTGTATACTAACATATAAATAAAAATTACAAGTAATCAATAGATATGAATACTATTTTAAGGGTGGATCAACTATTTCTTGTTGTTATACTGTCCCGTCAGCCAGGGGACATGCAGCACAGTTTGATAGAAGTAACGTTGTTGTATGTTCTACTGACATCCTTGGTAGATGGCACTTAAAAAAGCATGATTTGTGAAATTTAATGACCTTAAAAGTGACCCAGGAGACTGTAACCGTGGAAATTGGTGATAATAAATACTTGATTAACCCTTATACAAAAATAGGAGTAATTTATGAAAAAAGACAAAAAACTATGAAAAAAGGTAACGACATGGAATAAAAACTTAGTACACTCTTTTTCTACTAGAATTACTAAATAAAATAATCACATCAAAATTATAGGTAAAATTAAAATGTAATTCGAAAAATTATCATTATATTAACAATTAAATATGATTAATGATTAAATAACTATATTAAATGAGCGTGATTACGACTAACGTTATAATATATCCAAAAAAGCTATATCGATCGGTACACACAAAAATTACTAATTTAAATATAATATTTGGGGGACAACACAGTAGGTATAAAACCAGCCAAGAGCATGTTAGTGTAGGGTTCCGTAGGTTACCGTCCGTCACAATAGGCAACCTTAAATACCATGCTCAATATGCTTATAATAATTAACAATTCGATGATACTTTCGATCAGACCCGTCCCGACCCCATCAACTCCGGAAAAGTCTTAACAGCGCGAAGTAGACCACGGTACAGGATGGAAGGACAGACAGACTTGGCGAAACTATAAGATTTCCTAGTTGACTACGGAACCCTAAAAACGCCCTTAAGTAACTTTTTTTTACTCATACTCAATACATACAGTTGCATAATGCAATCTTAGAAATTCAGACTTAGTGTTCTTAGCAAGTTGCAAGTTCAACCGCCGGGGTCATGGTTCATGTTAACTTGTTCGTAATTATAAAACTTGGTCAATGCAGACAGTATCTTAGCAACTGTAAGAAATTATTACAAGAGTTTATATACCCACATATCATTAGCCCTCTATAATACATTTAACAACCGCATATAAAGAGCCCCATAATAATATACTTTTTCAATACAGTTGCTCAAAAAGTGCCCTTTTTTTGGCTGTTTTGCGTGCGCAAAGTTTGTTTTTGCGAACTAGTGCTTTTTACTTTTCCAATCTTTTTAAATTTAGTTGTGTTCCAATTCATGACTGCTTACCGAAGAGTATTATTGTTCGTTAACTTTACCGAGCCGTAATGAAACTAAATACCTACTATTAAAGATATTGATATTTCATATTTCAATAATTACTTCTTCATCATACTAATGATCATTCATTAAAAATATTAACATTTAATACAGTTCTTATAAATATGTGTGTATGAAACGGAACAGCATGCCTACCACGAAAATCGAACGATTGCGGATTCGTATCTCCATCTCTGTTACACTTGCATACTGGAGTGACAAAGAGGTTTTCCCGTCAATGCCAATTTTCGATTTTCGTGGTAGGCATGCAGAGCCTACGAAACGTCAGTCAAACAAGAGGCGTTTTTCAATCAGGTAAACATGTTCGAAGGGCCTCTAAGACATGACGATACGATTTGTCACATGCGATTTATTATTTTGTTTATGAGAAATAATTATAATGAGATTGAAAATGAGAAAGTAAATAAGATAAGATAAACATTTTGAAGATGTTATTAATATATCAACTGTATTACAATCGTGTCACGGAAATAATAAAAAAAAAACTTTAAATTCGTTCTTATGTATTTATAATTTTTTTCGCATCTGTATTGAAAAACGTCGTTCGATTCACGTGCGGATATGTCATTTTTCACTTGTCCCGAGTATTGCCACGAGCCTATTTCTTATCTGTGAAAATGATATAGCTATAGTTTGATAATCCAAGGATGCAGCAGATTTTTGTTTAAATAATGTGCGTCCCTTTTTTTCAACAGATGAAAAGAGTGACAGTGGTAGATAGAGAAAAAACTCGAAAATTTCAGAAATAAACGAAAGTTTCATTGAACATTTTGAATTCAATTTCACATTGAATTCAAAAAACATTTGATATTTTCGGGAATTTTCAACGCTACTCCCTTCCAACCTGTGTTGCTCGAGGGCAGATAACGACAACGGATTGCCCGAACGGACGTGGCGGGCTAATGATTTATAAACAGCTACACTTACCTAACAATAGTAAATAGGGATTATAAATGGCCAGTTAACAGAGTTAGTGATACTTACGTCAGATATGGATGCGGGCGGTTGGCGAGCCGTGAACCGGCCGACCGCCGCCGTTGAAATAACTGGCGTGTTATTGCTACCGGATTTACTGTTGACAAACACAATACTTTTCAAATTCAAAAATTTAATCTGCAAGTAGGCCTCATGGGCACTTTTACAAGTCAATAAGCATTACAGTAAAGCATTTGCATGTACAAACATTTACAATATATAAGGTGCTAACAATTTAGTCACGGATATTTTTACCGCTGATACGTAGCTCACTCGATAAATTTTGAGATGCTCTAAATTTAAAAATGGAACGCACCCATGTTATATGTTTTTAAAAAGCAAATTTATTTAAAAATAGAACACTAGTATCCAGTACACTCTAATTTCAAAAATAGATTAGTTCCAGTTGTTTTGCTACAACGTTTTCCGTGGGTTTTCTTTGAAACGATGGAGGTGAACCGCTAACATTTTCGTGCTATGATATATTACGATTTTAAATTTGGTTTAACCGAACAACTGACTTTGCAGCGATTACAATCGGCATTAGGAGACTCTGCTCCATCCCGGGCAACTGTTTTTAGATGGTTTAGTGAATTTAAAAGGGGCAAAACCAACCTCGAAGATGAACACAGAAGTGGTCGCCCTCAAACAGCAGTAACTGCAGAAAACGTATGGACTACTGAAATGTTAGTGCGAGAAGACCCACGAATTACATACACGGACATCGAGAAGATCCTAGGCATTAGTTCGGGGAGTGTTAATATCATCCTACATCAACACCTTGGAGTAAGGAAGCTTTGTTGCCGTTGGATCCCGCGTTTGCTCTCCGGAACTGAGAAACAAGCTCGTGTGGATTGGTGTCATGAAATGCGTTTAAAATTCGAAAACGGAACATCAAGACGTGTTTCTGAAATCATTACTGGAGACGAAACATGGATTTATCAATATGATCCGGAGAGTAAGCGGCAGTCGTCAGTATGGGTGTTCTCAGAGGGCAAGTTACCAACAAAATTACAAAGACCTCGAAACGTAGGCAAAAAAATGGTGGCTAGTTTTTTTTCTCGGGGGGGACATCTGTCGACTTCAGTGCTGGAAAATCATCGGTCTGTTAACTCGGAATGGTACACTACAGTAGCATTGCCGCAAGTTTTCCAAGCAGTGCGGGAGAGGAGACCAAAGGCTGGACTTCGGGGAATCATGCTGCATCACGACAACGCCTCTTCACATACGTCCCTCAGAACAAAGGCGTTTATTGCAGAAACTGGGGTTGAAACCTTGCCTCATCCACCCTACAGCCCTGACTTGGCTCCCTGCGATTTCTTTTTGTTCCCAACAGTGAAGGAAAAAATAAAAGGCAAGTTTTTTTCGAGTGCCGAAGAAGCCGTGGCTGCCTATGAAGGAGCGATTTCTGACCTATCCGATCAAGACTGGCAAAAGTGTTTCCAAAGTTGGTTTAGACGAATGGAACTTTGTATAAAGAACGATGGAGAGTAATTTGAGAAAATGTAAAATAAATAGTGTTTATATCTTCAATAGTTTTTTTGTATCTCAAAACTTTTCGAGTGACCCACGTAGTACTCAGTTTTCGGAGTACATTTAGGTATGAAACATCATAAGTTTTAAGTTAGACGTAAGACGTTAAGTAGGAAACGAATTTGTAACGTTAAAACACCCAGTTAGTGTGATTCTTAAATAAGTACTAATTGAACATATTTTAGTACCTCTTTTACCTAACACCTAACTGGCCACTTAACGTCAAATCAAATACTTGATTGTCAACGTTATGCTAAACATCTTGTCAGTTAAATTTGCACATGGTGATTATTTTTAGACGGAATTATAATTATTATTTTTGTTCGGTAAATGAAAACAAAAAAATTATATACACAGGTTCCTTAATTATAGTTTAAAGTTAATTGTTTTAATACAATGTATTATCCCTATGTCCCTAATGAGGGGTAACAGGAACAAATCATCATCATCATCATCATCCCTTAAAATATCCGTGACTAATTTGTTAGCACCTTATATAGTAAGAAGTAAAAGTATAATCTAAATATTAATAATACAACAGCCAAAACCTGGGTAAACAATATTAAAATAAATGTGTAATATGGCAAGAGATGTATAGTCTCTATAGTTAAAAATTAATTAAGTTTGGGAGATGTAAAAGGTCCCCCCACGTCAAAATAAAAAATAAAATTTGGAGATGTAATGGCTCCCCAAGTGTCAAAATAAAGACTGGAGATGTAAAAGGTCCCCATCGTCAAAAAATAATACTAATAGGATTTGGAGGTGTAAAGGCCTCCAAACGTCAAAATATAATATATTTATGATATAAATACCACAAGTCATCAGACTGTTAAGTTAACAGTCTTATATCTAATGCTACAGAATACATAACTAATATGTATCCAACAAGTCAAAATTATAGAATCCAATAGAGATGTAAATCTCTATAGTTAATAATATGTACATTAAATTTGGAGATGTAAAAGTCCCTAAGGTCAGAACAATAATATGTAATAATACTAAATTAATAAAAAAAATGGAGGTGAGAACCACACCTCCAAGTGTCAAAATACGAGTATGATGTAACAGCCAGTAACAGCATCGTCTGAGCATCATGCAAACCACTCCGGGACACTGCTAGCCTGCTAAGACAGCTTTTGAGACTTAATACTTGGCCATGGCTCCTTGTCTCCTAAGTAATCGTCGATTTTATAGTACCCCTTTTTAAACAGTTAAAATTATAAATATGACTTGATGAATGAATGACTTGAATGAAGTGAACGGCAAGTCCCATGCCTCCAAGGGTACTTTATTGTAGAATGCCACACAGTTGCCTGGAAACGATTTTTTTACTTTCTGTAGACGACACTTGGGAACCACTAACATATTTTTATTTCTTGTATTAAATTCATAAGAGCATTGAAACGATACATGAAATGTCTACTTACTACAACGGGATACTGTTTTATTAACCGCTGCGTAGCTATCAAATCTTGTGGATTATCTGTTGGCCGTCCATCGGCAATAAGAAGAGCTTTATGCATATCCAACCAGTTTATGTCATTACAACTGAAGGTTAAAAAGTAAGTTGGTGGTCCTAGACATCGAATTTGTGCCAATAGTTCATTCAATGCAGTACGCCAATATGCCGCTGAGCCTCTAAGGTTTTTAAGATAAAGATGAACATCTTCGACCTTACCATTCTGGCCTTCAACTTTTTACAGCAAGCAGATATCGTTGATTTTACCCTGTGATACTCGAACATTGATAGAGCGTAAAACAAGTAGTCATTTCGTTGAAATCTAGTATCGCTTCCTAGAATTCGATATTGAAAATAATCAAGAGGTGAAATTTTGATATCTCTGAGTTGATTTAAGCCATTTATTCCATAAGGCAGCAGAAATAACCATGCAAATTATTCCGCTTTTTGTTCATGAGCCGCATTTACGATGTTACCTGATGTCTTTTTGGTTCTGTTCTTCCGTGGGTTGTGCGCTATCGATAGGAGCCATTACTGAAGTATGTACGGGAATGGCCTGACAAGTTGGGTTTCTTTCATTTTCAGATTCAGATATAACAGTTGGGGGTATTCTTTGACGTTGCTGTGTTCTTTGATTTAAATTAATTTCAATTTCTCTTGATTGGGGTGTATTGATTGTAGGTATAACTTGGGGAGATCGTTGCAAATTATGTTCTGTAGTGTTATTTGTATTATTAAAATTCTTATAGCGGGTTACTCACGTCAATAAAGTCGAAAATAGCTCGACAAGTTTCGGAACAGTCCGTGTCCCTTATTCATGAGTCAATGCGTGTAGCCGCGGCGACTGCTCTTTAAGAATTAATATGTCTGATACTCACGGGAGTTTTCTTATTATTTGTATTGTCCATCAATCTGTCTGTTATATGAACATCTATGTACTCGTAATTGAGGGTATACTGTACGTTACCTAAACCTGTAGCACGTTTGCAAACTCGGACAAGATCATCAAGGGAACTACATTCAATAACACAAGCTTTACCGTGAGTATCAGACGCACTTCGTGTGCGTCGTGCGAGTCGCGCGTCGTGCGCGTGCGCGCCGCTCCAACTGGTGGACCAATACACCTACCTGGGCCTTGTTATTGATAAAAACTTACACTGGAAGCCTCACGTTGAAAAGGTATGTAACAAACTTCGATCGCTGCGTGCTAAAATTAACATTCTTAAATATAAATTACCGTATAATACTCTAAGATTACTTTATCTTTCTCTAGCTGACTCGGTAATAAGTTACGGGCTAAGTAGCTACGGACGAACGTACAAAACATACATAGATAATATTTATAAACTTCAACTGAGTAAACTTAAAACAATAATACCCAAATACGTGAATAAATACGATAATAATTGTGATTTTTTTAAACACTGTAAAGTAATGTCTATATTCGATAAAATCAATATGTCAATAGTTCTTGAAGAGTATGATAAGATACAATTATTAGTGAAAAAATGTAGACACGAACAATTACGCAGTACAATTGTTCAACCCAGATATAATTTACCGCGATATATTAATGTGTATGGCAGAAGGACATGGGAGTACATGCTACCTGACATACTAAATAGTTTACCAGAGGATACATATAAAAATAGTCTCGAAAATAAAATTAAATGTAAAACTGCGTTGAAAAAATTGTATATATCAAGAGCGGACGGCGATGTCTGACTCATCTGTTGCACCCTACCTACCTTTTTTATTTTATTTTGTTAAATGTGAATAACTGTATTAGCTGTAAGCGTAGTGACGCATTTGTACCACGCATAAACCTCTACAGGTTTCTGTGGCGCATCTTAGTTTTTAAGTCATGTGTATTCTTTTTTAAATATAAATAAATAAATAATAAAAAAAAACTTGCACCTTTTGGGCCACATGCGTGGGAGTCGGTAAAATAATATTTATTATTATAGTTCATGACACCTAGAGATTTTGATGTGGCAATTAGAACTCCAGCTTTGTGGTTTGTAAACATTGTCATCAGAGCTTCTTTTAATGTCATCCCGAAATCTTGATTGTTCACTGAATCTCGCAAACATCCAAATAAGTCAGTTTCCTCGTCATAATTAATTTTAAATGAGCAATTATACACCATAAAACTGTCTCTGATAACCCCGAAATGGCGTACTTCTAAATAGCCTGTTTCATCAATGAAAGGTACTAGTAAAGTATCTATTGAGAGTTGTCTTATTTTTGCATAAGTATATGGCGTCCCCCTCGAGCATATTTATATTAAGTTTGTTTTTAGTCCATGTATGTGGTGGTAACATTGCTGTTCTTGTTATGTATGTATGTATGTATGTATAAGCTTTATTGTACAATAACACAAGAAATACAAGAAACACAGTAACATAGACAATTTGATACAACAAAGGCGAACTTATCCCTATGAGGGATCTCTTCCAGTTAACCTTTGAGGAAATTAGATTAGATTAATTAATTAGATTAGTTATGTTTGCCAACACCATAGCACAGCATTGCCTGCCTGCATAGTTTGCATTAAAAACTTGATTATTCCCTTGATGCCAAGAAGCTCGTAAAATACGTAGTGAACTACTGATCACAGTATAAGCATCATTAGCGTTGTTTGCTTCGTCTACAGCTGATTCAGTAGCTAGTTCTAATAATGTTTGATTATTATTTTGAACATTTCCGTCATTCATATCTTGGGTTACACGAATAAGATCTTCCTGCAATATATGTGCATCGTTATTTATAATTACGTCTTGATATAGTGAATTGTTATTGATGAGCCTCCTCAATGCTTCGTATACACGTGGACGTGATATGTTATACTCCCGTGATATATCTAAGTTTTTTATTTATATTTATTTATTTCGTCACATATAAGCTTACAATATAACACCAAAACGCTTAAACGATAAACTATTATATTATATAAGATAACGATTCATTCCTAAAGATACAAAAAATTAATTAAATAGGCTAAAAAAAATGTCACATTAATCTCTAATTAAAATAACATTCAGCTCAATACAATACAATAGGTTTCAATAAAAAAGCTAATACATAAAAATTAAGTTAAAATAATACGATTTTTTTTTTAAACTCCAGCTAGGCAGAATCCAGAGCAGGCATGATCATTTTTAGAAATTTCCCTAGCGGATCAGCAAAAAGGTCGGCATCCGGGACCTGTATCAGTAGGTTATTTGATAAATTAATAACCCGAGCAGTGGGTGCATTTGCAGCTCGTACAGTACGCGTCACAGGTTTTCTGAATGTTATGTAATGACAACCATGCCTATACTGTCAGTTGATCTAGGCAAAATGTTAGGCAAACTTTCAACAAATTCAAATATGTCTTGTGCAAAAAGTACAGCTTGCCCTCTAAATCCATATTGTCCAAATAGACCATCATATTTTACAATTTTTACAAAAGGTATAATTCGTGATAATAAGCGTTGTTCAGGTTGGGTTAATTCTTTTATTATATCTGATACTTTACCAGGATCTAAATTATTCCAGTATGCTTTGGCTGGCCCTGAAGTTTTTTTGCTAGTAAGGTGTTTCTTACAACGGTGACATAGCAATATAATTCCTTTACTTGTTAATTCTTCTGGTAGATACAAAGCTGTACTCGGATTGATTTTGTGATTAGTGACTTGGTTTGGATAACATCTTTTGGTACAAACCTCGCAAACTTTGTCACAAAATGTATTTATAGTTTTAGTAAATCTTTCTATTAGTGATTTTTCTGTTGTTCTTACTTGAGAGTTATGCTCTCGTAATTCTTAAATTGTTCAAACGTGTCTCTCGGTGTTCAGGAGTTTCGTTTGTTCTAACTTGAGAGTTTTGCGTTCGTAAATAACTTACTCGTTGATTCGTGGATTCGTTTGTTCTAACTTGTGATATATATATTCTTGAATTACTTAATCGAACCTCTCTTTCTTCAACAGATTGGATTTCTCTAATTTGAGATATGTATTCACGAATTTTTTCAATTCGTGAATCGTGTTCCTCCTGCGATTCTCCTGCTCTTAAGCGTTGCATGCATTGTTTAGCTTTATCAAGCGTTAACTGTCGTTGAGTAGGTGTTACGCTATTTTCTTGACCACGTCTTTTGTTGAGTCTTTGCCGTTTTGCGTCTTCGTCTTTGTTAGCAAGCTTTTCCTGCCGTTTTAATTTCTTTTTTTCTAGTCTTCTCTTCCTTTGTGTAGATGTTTCTATTTGTCCCATTTTGTTCCCACGAGTACCGAAGAAATATTCTTGGAGCTTACTTTTCAATTGAAGAATTAGTATCACCTAGCAACACAAACAGACATTGAAAATACTCTCTAACATTTAAAATATTCCTACAAATTATTTTTTATAGATTGTGGTTTGTTCGTGAAACTCTCTGCGGAGTCCGCAGCCCGGGCCGCTTCTTTGGTGCGCCGCTGTATGCTCGAGCCTACTTGACACATGTCAACTCGTCAACAATGAAAATGTTTATTTACATTTTGTACACTAATTCCTGCCCCAAACAGTGATTTACTGATGCGTAAATGGCTAAGCACCACAGCGAAAGTGTATTTTTATCAAAGTACTTGATTGGATGATTTGGATGTCAATATATATTTGTATCTGCGTGCTTCGTTGCTGCAATTTTAGAAGTGACTACCTGCATTGACAACTGTGAATTTCTATAATATTTTTATTGTGTTTAGTTATTTTAGCCTTAATTGTATCCTATTTTATGAGAAGCACTATTCGTGCACCTTGCCCACACTGCACGGCGTCTTCTAAACAGTACATTGCTCCCCGGGTTCTCCGAATTCAAACAGCCCCGCTCACAATGATGCTGCCCAGCACGTGGATCCTATAGGAGCTCCTAATGTACCCATCGCTTCGCAGGTGGCCCCGAACGCTGACGCAGGCGTTTCTCAAACACAAAACTATAGTTTAGAAGACCTTCCTTTCCTGAAATCTAATGTGTATTAAACCATATTCCAAAGGTTACCTTGCCGCAGGTAAACTATGCGACATTAATGAAAATTGCGTACGTACAAACGGTGTTGAAGATTGGTTTACCCTGTTGTTATTTTCATATTCTGCCCTGAGAGTGCCCAAGAGCAGGGTAGATCGATCTTTAACAACTAAAGTTAAACAAAATATTGACAATTCGAACCTATATTTTCCCGAAGGAAGTATAACACATAAAGTAAAACCAAAATATAGAATCATTGAACCTAAAGTCTATGACGGTGATTCTATTTAATTCTCAAACACATCATATCGTGCATTGTCATCCAAACTAAACGTTTATATAAAATTATTTTCTTGTTATTTAAGTTGTATGTAAATATATCGAACACAATTCCAACGGCGGCGGTCGGCCGGTTCACGGCGCGCCAACCCCCGTCATCCATCTCTGACGTAAGTATCACTAACTCTGTTAACTGGCGATATATAATCCCTATTTACTATTGTTAATATATTAGGTTAACGTATTAGGTTACATATTAGGTTAACGTCATCAGGAGCGCCCACTCGCGACAGAGGCAAGTCGTACACTGCGGGCTAATGCCCTATCTGCTCTGGTACTTGCAGCTGGCGGTGGGAGCGGCGCGGGGGGCGACACGGCGGACGATCTACCCTCGTTCTCATTATCATCGCTTTTGCCAACCGGGTTGCAAACAACACTCACTAC
This sequence comes from Lathronympha strigana, assembly GCA_949128165.1. Classification (NCBI taxonomy): domain Eukaryota; kingdom Metazoa; phylum Arthropoda; class Insecta; order Lepidoptera; family Tortricidae; genus Lathronympha; species Lathronympha strigana. Next base: position 3,735,250 of record OX421901.1, on the reverse strand, counting down.
GTCACTCGCTAAGGGCACGTTCACACAGTCCACTGACGCGGTACCCAAAACCGTTTTCCAACTGGGAGGCACTGACCAACCACAATCACGGTTGAAGTTCGGATGACGACTTATTTCAATAGCCTCCCGTATTTTCCGCTGAACTACGAATTTTTCTCTAGCCAACACGGTTACCCTATCAAACCTAATATAGTGCGTCGAATCCGAGTCCAATACGTGTTCCGTTACCGCAGAACCACGGCCATCTCGGTTTTTCATACTACGTATGTGTTCTGTGAGTCTCGTAGAAATATTCCGGCCGGTCTCTCCAATATAATTCTTTCCACAAGAACACGGAATCATATATACCCCAGGACCATTTAAGGGCTCCTTGTCCTTCGGCGAACGCAACCATTGTCTCAGCTGAGTGTTTGGACGGAAAATCGTCTTGATGCAATATCTACGGCGTAACAAGTGTCCGATTTTATCCGTCACGCCCTTAATGTACGGCAGGTATAAGGGCAACCTTTCCACTGCAGCCGATCGACGACGCGCCGATGTGTTCGCAACACGTTTACTTTGCCTCCAATTGTACCCGTTGTTTTCCAACACACATTTCACGTGGTTCAGCTCACGGTCTAAGTGCTGCGGATCGCACAGACTCAAGGCACGATTAATCAAAGTTCTCGGTACTGTAGCCACTATGAAGACACACAAGGAGGAAGTGGTGCAACGAGCTAAGACGGCTCCGCACGAAGTTGGTCTACAAAACTTACGTTAGATCGAGGTCCGTCCAGATGCCCGTCGGCCACTGAACAATGAACCAAGCTCCACCAAGCCGCAGATTGGCCAACATGCCAGCCATGAAGGCCAACCCATAGATAGACAATAAAGAAGAAGGGAAGAAGAACAGCACGCCCAACTCTACTACAGCTGGTCTAACAGCCTGGCCAGGCATCCCGCCACAGTGGGTCCAACCCTGAAAGGAACACCCCGGAAAGGGAGTGTCAGACGATTAAGAGAGGTGAGCGTGTAGCGGAGCGTGCGGCGGGACAAGCAGCGTGTACTCAGGACGCTCATATTAATTTGCTTGTTTAACTTAAACGCCACGCCGTCCGCCTCGCACGAGCGGCGACTCATGCCTGACAAAGATCTATTTAGCAAACGGGTAGTTGAGGTGGCTGTGTCAACGCACCTAAAAATAATGCGAGTGGACAACATCAATTATCTATTATTAAGTCAAGGGCCGAGGGCCCGCTGCCGACTAAATACTGTTAATAATATTAATTAAATTAATTAACTTACTAATTTAGTTATTATTTGGTTTATGAGTAATTGGTGCGATTGTCAGCGTAGACAAATTAACGTTTTTTAATACGTCAGTCATGATTATTATGTATTATGACGCACTTCACATTCTAGCGTCATATTTCAGAATTATGGTGTTTGATCTTCTATACGAATGTAGAGATTACTAAATGTTTTAATTATGTTCGGATAAAATTGTTAAGTCATAGATGCCAGTTTGTGATATAGGAATCTTTCGAGTTTACGATTTACTTAAAGTCTACGCTGAGCTTCTATCGCCTTAAATTAACACTTGAAAGTGGCATTTTGAATACAATTAATATTTATATAATCTCAGTGTTAGAAAACAATACAGAAACCCTTTGAGGATTTGATTTAACTTTACGTATGTAATTGAATAATTTACTTTTCTGTCAGTAACAGCAAAGCAACAGAATAATGGGTACCAAATCCAACTTATTATATTCTGCCCAAGTGTCACGTTTTTTACCAAAATACAAAATGATTTATAGTAAAGCCAACGTTTATAGGTACATAAATTAAACATGATTTGTTGTATGAAAAAACAAGATTATTCTCTAAGCATAAGTTTATAATAACCATTATACACGCAAAAACAACTGACACAATCATACACAACTGACACAATCAAGAACTTGCCAATTTTGGCAATAAAATCTTTAAATAGATACACGCCAGTTCCATAATTAACAACAATCAGCAATTTTACAAGTTTAAAAGGAATGCTTTAAATATCAGTGCTAGGTATAGAATCAATTCAGTTAATTAAAAAGCCAATACATACACATTGATTCCATAATGATTCCTTATTTTAAAATTTGTTAGTTAATTTTTGGAAAATAAACAGGACGAAAATATAGCAATATACAGTCTGCCACGAAGCTATGAATACAGTCAAAGTGCCAAAAATATGTATACACGACCTTAATACTCAGACAATAAAGTCCTGTATACATATTTTTGGCACTTTGGGTGTATTGTTAGCTGTGTGGCTGACTGTACTGTATTTATAGCTGTGTGGCTGACTGTACTACATTAGATCGTCAAAATGTTCCAAATAGACTCGTCATGTATAAAAAAGTCCATGGCAGAGGTTGCGTCATACAATGCATTAGGGTTGTATAACTACATGATTAATTAGCCGTATACCGTGATTATACATTCAAATATCGCCTCACATTCGAAATTATACATTTGAGCCACAACGCCAACCGTCCCTTCACACTCACATTCTAAACAATTACAGATATGTAACACCGTAAGCGGCCGAATTATACAAAACCGTTGGTCTGGTAAACACGGTCACTCTGTGTTAGAGTGTGCAAACCGGTTATTAGCCGGTTTTTCCATAAAATTAAAAACCGGTTTGCACGCCCTACTCTGTATGACGCTGAACGGATCTACAGTGGCTCTACTAGGGCTTGCAATCACGGTATAGGATTGTATGACAATCCCGGGATTCATAATGAATCCCGGTCTTATCCATACAAAAAATCCCGTGACGCCATTAAGTGTGACGCTGAACTGCGCCTACGGCGTCAATGCGGCACTAAGACGACTACAAATAATTGTATAATTTCCTTATGATGTAGTCTCACCTACCAACCAGAGGAGAAGTTATTTTTCTTATCCAATAGAAAATTATTAATTAAGGGATGAAAGGCATCCTGACGTGTTGGGCAAATAGTTCAAATCAGTCGATATCTTTAACCTTATTTAAACAGATCTTTAACCTGATTTAAACATTCATTTTTTTCATAATCATGATATGTTTTCATTCCTCATTTCCTTATTCTACCAGCTTGACAAATGTATATAATAAAAACAATTCAATTATTGATCTAACTGCAAAAGAAAACATAATAAAACTATGCGTCCCAGGTCATAACTCATAATCCATATGTAATGAGATATTTCTCACTTTAACCGTTAGTACATTAAAAGCAATGACCCACAAGAGCATTACTAGCCCACTAAGTAAAAAAAACAGGTTATACCATCAGATCCAAACGCCTATAGATTTAGATGAACTTCTGGAACTTGTTCTCTTTTTAGGTTCACTTACAAATCCATAACTCCCTCGGGAGTTATATTGTACTAAAATCCATAACTCCCCAGGGGACTAAATCGGCTCTAACCGCTCTATACGCCTGCGCGTTATAAAACCATTACCGAGCAAGTGTGATGAAAAACATTATACACTACATCAGTACAATAATCATCACCACAATGCTATTCTTCTTTGTGCTTTGTCTATGAATCTATATTAGAATATTTACAACAACATTAGTACGCATGCGAGCAGAAATGAATGGTTATTATATGACACATCTTAGATACATACCCGGTTTTCGACTCGACAAACTCGCTCCTAGCTCGATCACCGCTCGAGCTCGACTGCGCTCCGTGGATCACCTGAAGTCACAATAAGAAAATATTATTAAAAACAATAGAATACAACGCAACTGTACAGTCAGCAGAATACCTGAGATAACTTGGGGCAAGTTCTAGGGATTCTATATCGATAAAAAAGATGTCGATGTAAATAAATGAATACATGTGCTCATGAACAACAGTCTCCTAGCCTAGTAGGTAGTGTCCCTGCCTACGAAGCAGGAGGTCCCGGGTTCGAATCCTGGTCAGGGCATTTATTTGTGTGTTTATCACGAATATTTGTTCCTGGGTTATGGATGTTTTCTATGTATTTAAGTATTTATATGTATCTGTCTATTATATAAGGTGCTACTTTATTAGTTGCAGAATTTTTTGCAGCTGATAGTACTCGGTTCCTGGAGTAAATTTAAGTATTAAACATTATACCTTTTACGATGTTTTTTTGGAGAAAACGTTAAAACAAATTGGCTACGTAAAAACATCCTGTTAATGTGATCAGTAAATGAGAACTCATTGAACAGATTCTAGTACCTCTTTTACCTACCAGTTAACTGTAACTGGCCACTTCACGTCGATAAATCACGACCATAATGACATTTAAGACTAACTATTGTTAACATGAGTGATATGACGAATAGTGTTAAACGTCTTGTCAGTGAAATGCACATGGTGATTCTTTTTAGTCGAAATTATAATTTTTTTTTTGTTCGGTAAATGAAAACAAAAAAATCATATGAAAAGATTTTATAATTTCTATTTAAAGTTAATTGTTTTAAAGTAGAGTATCACTTGTTAAAATATCTGCAACTAATAAAGTAGCACCTTATATATATCGTCGCCTAGTACCAACAACACAAGCCTTATTGAGCTTATCGTAGGACTAGGTCGATTTGTGTAAGATTGTCCCATAATATTTATGACAATATTTATTACAAGGTTTGATGTCATATCTGATATCGAGCGTTTTAAGAAAATAAAAGTATGCGGATGTCATTTCAATCAAAATGACAATTAGCTATATATTGAAAGATATGTCATATACTACAGAAAAAAATACAGAAGAAGTGAGTAACCAGCCCTGGGCACTGGCCGCCTTGATCACTGTAGTATAGGACATTTCTTTCAATTTATATATAGTATTAAAAAAAACACGACTCAAACATTTATTTTAAAGAATAAATAATTTCATTCATGCTTTACCATTCGTATCTAAAATAAATGCTTGAATTATTTTTTGTCGATTAACAATTAAATGTTGACAGTAACATCGATATATTTTTTGTCGATAAAATTTTTTTTAACATCACTTTCGTATAGACGCCCCGAATTATCTCAGGTATGGTCAGCAGCTGTTCAAAAATTATCTGTCGAAAATAAGAGTGTCAAGATCATTTTCGATACCGTACACGCTCGACCATTTTGTCTGCTGACTGTACAAGCTATTATTAAACATGTCGTATTTAGAGTAACATTTTTGTCAAAAACAATACCCTGTAGTAAACTTTTAAGTTATTGCCAGGGCCAGTCATTTTCATGCCAATGACAGACAAATGACGTCAAGCTTCACACATCATGTTTTAGGTTTTAAGTTTGAAAGAATAATGCTGTCATTGAATAGTGTCAAAACTATTACGTTCGACGTTAGAATCGAACGTCGATAGACTTGATCTGTCATTAACTCATTTCGAATTAAAACATCCTGTGTGTTTATATACGTCATTATGACGAAACTGGCATGAAAATTACGGGCCCTGGTTATTGCCATACTAACTAACTTTTATGCTAATGAAATCAATGGTAATTGAATTTCGAACAACATATAAGAACAGCTACGGTTGGTGTTTAAAAATGGCTGAACAAGACTTGACAATAGAGCCGTGCTTTACGAGCACTCCTGAACATCTGATGGAGACTGTATGTATACAGTGTATACTAACAGATAAATAAGAATTACAAGTAATCAATAGATATGAATACTATTTTAAGGGTGGATCAACTATTTCTTGTAGTTATACTGTCCCGTCAGCCAGGGGACATGCAGCACAGTTTGATAGAAGTAACGTTGTTGTATGTTCTACTGACATGCTTGGTAAATGGCACCTAAAAAGCATGATTTGTGAAATTTAATGACCTTAAAAGTGACCCAGTAGACTGTAACCGTGGAAACTGGTGATAATAAATACTTGATTAACCCTTATACAAAAATAGGAGTAATTTATGAAAAAAGACAAAAAACTATGAAAAAAAGTAAGGACAAGGAATAAAAACTTAGTACACTCTTTTTCTACTAGGATTACTAAATAAAATTATCACATCAAAATTATGGGTAAAATTAAAATGTAATTCGAAAAATTATCATTATATTAACAATTAATTATGATTAATGATTAAATAACTATATTAAATGAGCGTGATTACGACTAATGTAATAATATATCCAAAAAAGCTATATCGATCGGTACACACACAAAAATTACTAATTTAAATATAATATTTGGGGACAACACAGTAGGTATAAAACCAGCCAAGAGCATGTCAGTGTAGGGTTCCGTAGGTTACCGTCCGTCACAATAGGCAACCTTAAATACCATGCTCAATATGCTTATAATAATTAACAATTCGATGATACTTTCGACCAGACCCGTCCCGACCCCATCAACTCCGGAAAAATCTTAACAGCGCGAAGTAGACCACGGTACAGCGTCATTTCTCAGGACATGTTTTAGGTTTTAAGTTTGAAAGAATAATGCTGTCATTGAATAGTGTCAAAACTATTACGTTCGACGTTAGAATCGAACGTCGATAGACTTGATCTGTCATTAACTCATTTCGAATTAAAACATCCTGTGTGTTTATATACGTCATTATGACGAAACTGGCATGAAAATTACGGGCCCTGGTTATTGCCATACTAACTAACTTTTATGCTAATGAAATCAATGGTAATTGAATTTCGAACAACATATAAGAACAGCTACGGTTGGTGTTTAAAAATGGCTGAACAAGACTTGACAATAGAGCCGTGCTTTACGAGCACTCCTGAACATCTGATGGAGACTGTATACAGTGTATACTAACAGATAAATAAGAATTACAAGTAATCAATAGATATGAATACTATTTTAAGGGTGGATCAACTATTTCTTGTAGTTATACTGTCCCGTCAGCCAGGGGACATGCAGCACAGTTTGATAGAAGTAACGTTGTTGTATGTTCTACTGACATCCTTGGTAGATGGCACTTAAAAAAGCATGATTTGTGAAATTTAATGACCTTAAAAGTGACCCAGTAGACTGTAACCGTGGAAACTGGTGATAATAAATACTTGATTAACCCTTATACAAAAATAGGAGTAATTTATGAAAAAAGACAAAAAACTATGAAAAAAAGTAAGGACAAGGAATAAAAACTTAGTACACTCTTTTTCTACTAGGATTACTAAATAAAATTATCACATCAAATTTATGGGTAAAATTAAAATGTAATTCGAAAAATTATCATTATATTAACAATTAATTATGATTAATGATTAAATAACTATATTAATGAGCGTGATTACGACTAACGTTATAATATATCCAAAAAAGCTATATCGATCGGGACACACAAAAACTACTAATTTAAATATAATATTTGGGGGACAACACAGTAGGTATAAAACCGGCCAACAGCATGTCAGTGTAGGGTTTCGTAGGTTACCGTCCGTCACAATAGGCAACCTTAAATACCATGCTCAATATGCTTATAATAATTAACAATTCGATGATACTTTCGACCAGACCCGTCCCGACCCCATCAACTCCGGAATAATCTTAACAGCGCGAAGTAGACCACGGTACAGCGTCATCTCTCAGGACGGAAGGACAGACAGACAGACTTGGCGAAACTATAAGATTTCCTAGTTGACTACGGAACCCTAAAAACGCCCTTAAGTAACTTTTTTTTACTCATACTCAATACATACAGTTGCATAATGCAATCTTCGAAATTCAGACTTAGCGTTCTTAGCAAGTTGCAAGTTCAACCGCCGGGGTCATGGTTCATGTTAACTTGTTCGTAATTATAAAACTTGGTCAATGCAGACAGTATCTTAGCCCCATTGTAGCAACTGTAAGAAATTATTACAAGAGTTTATATACCCACATATCATTAGCCCTCTATAATACATTTAACAACCGCATATAAAGAGCCCCATAATAATATACTTTTTCAATAAAGTTGCTCAAAAAGTGCCCTTTTTTGGCTTTTTGCGTGCGCAAAGTTTGTTTTTGCGAACTAGTGCTTTTTACTTTTCCAACCTTTTTAAATTTAGTTGTGTTCCAATTCATGACTGCTTACCGAAGAGTATTATTGTTCGTTAACTTTACCGAGCCGTAATGAAACTAAATACCTACTATTAAAGATATTGATATTTCATATTTCAATAATTACTTCTTCATCATACTAATTAATTCATTCGTTAAAAATATTAAAATTTAATACAGTTCTTATAAATCTGTGTGTATGAAACGGAACAGCATGCCTACCACGAAAATCGAACGATTGCGGATTCGTATCTCCATCTCTGTTACACTTGCATACTGGAGTGACAAAGAGGTTTTCCCGTCAATGCCAATTTTCGATTTTCGTGGTAGGCATGCAGAGCCTACGAAACGTCAGTCAAACAAGAGGCGTTTTTCAATCAGGTAAACATGTTCGAAGGGCCTCTAAGACATGACGATACGATTTGTCACATGCGATTTATTATTTTGTTTATGAGAAATAATTATAATGAGATTGAAAATGAGAAAGTAAATAAGATAAGATAAACATTTTGAAGATGTTATTAATATATCAACTGTATTACAATCGTGTCACGGAAATAATAAATAAAAAAAACTTTAAATTCGTTCTTATGTATTTATAATTTTTTTCGCATCTGTATTGAAAAACGTCGTTCGATTCACGTGCGGATATGTCATTTTTCACTTGTCCCGAGTATTGCCACGAGCCTATTTCTTATCTGTGAAAATGATATAGCTATAGTTTGATAATCCAAGGATGCAGCAGATTTTTGTTTAAATAATGTGCGTCCCTTTTTTTCAACAGATGAAAAGAGTGACAGTGGTAGATAGAGAAAAAACTCGAAAATTTCAGAAATAAACGAAAGTTTCATTGAACATTTTGAATTCAATTTCACATTGAATTCAAAAAACATTTGATATTTTCGGGAATTTTCAACGCTACTCCCTTCCAACCTGTGTTGCTCGAGGGCAGATAACGACAACGGATTGCCCGAACGTACGTGGCGGGCTAATGATTTATAAACAGCTACACTTACCTAACAATAGTAAATAGGGATTATAAATGGCCAGTTAACAGAGTTAGTGATACTTACGTCAGATATGGATGAGGGCGGTTGGCGAGCTGTGAACCGGCCGACCGCCGCCGTTGAAATAACCGGCTTGCTATCGGATTTACTGTTGACAAACACAATACTTTTCAAATTCAAAAATTTAATCTGCAAGTAGGCCTCAAGGGCACTTTTACAAGTCAATAAGCATTACAGTAAAGCATTTGCATGTACAAACATTTACAATATATAAGGTGCTAACAATTTAGTCACGGATATTTTTACCGCTGATACGTAGCTCACTCGATAAATTTTGAGATGCTCTAAATTTAAAAATGGAACGCACCCATGTTATATGTTTTTAAAAAGCAAATTTATTTAAAAATAGAACACTAGTATCCAGTACACTCTAATTTCAAAAATAGATTAGTTCCAGTTGTTTTGCTACAACGTTTTCCGTGGGTTTTCTTTGAAACGATGGAGCTGAACCGCGAACATTTTCGTGCTATGATATATTACGATTTTAAATTTGGTTTAACCGAACAACTGACTTTGCAGCGATTACAATCGGCATTAGGAGACTCTGCTCCATCCCGGGCAACTGTTTTTAGATGGTTTAGTGAATTTAAAAGGGGCAAAACCAACCTCGAAGATGAACACAGAAGTGGTCGCCCTCAAACAGCAGTAACTGCAGAAAACGTATGGACTACTGAAATGTTAGTGCGAGAAGACCCACGAATTACATACACGGACATCGAGAAGATCCTAGGCATTAGTTCGGGGAGTGTTAATATCATCCTACATCAACATCTTGGAGTAAGGAAGCTTTGTTGCCGTTGGATCCCGCGTTTGCTCTCCGGAACTGAGAAACAAGCTCGTGTGGATTGGTGTCATGAAATGCGTTTAAAATTCGAAAACGGAACATCAAGACGTGTTTCTGAAATCATTACTGGTGACGAAACATGGATTTATCAATATGATCCGGAAAGTAAGCGGCAGTCGTCAGTATGGGTGTTCTCAGAGGGCAAGTTACCAACAAAATTACAAAGACCTCGAAACGTAGGCAAAAAAATGGTGGCTAGTTTTTTTTCTCGGGGGGGACATCTGTCGACTTCAGTGCTGGAAAATCATCGGTCTGTTAATTCGGAATGGTACACTACAGTAGCATTGCCGCAAGTTTTCCAAGCAGTGCGGGAGAGGAGACCAAAGGCTGGACTTCGGGGAATCATGCTGCATCACGACAACGCCTCTTCACATACGTCCCTCAGAACAAAGGCGTTTATTGCAGAAACTGGGGTTGAAACCTTGCCTCATCCACCCTACAGCCCTGACTTGGCTCCCTGCGATTTCTTTTTGTTCCCAACAGTGAAGGAAAAAATAAAAGGCAAGTTTTTTTCGAGTGCCGAAGAAGCCGTGGCTGCCTATGAAGGAGCGATTTCTGACCTATCCGATCAAGACTGGCAAAAGTGTTTCCAAAGTTGGTTTAGACGAATGGAACTTTGTATAAAGAACGATGGAGAGTAATTTGAGAAAATGTAAAATAAATAGTGTTTATATCTTCAATAGTTTTTTTGTATCTCAAAACTTTTCGAGTGACCCACGTAGTACTCAGTTTTCGGAGTACATTTAGGTATGAAACATCATAAGTTTTAAGTTAGACGTAAGACGTTAAGTAGGAAACGAATTTGTAACGTTAAAACACCCAGTTAGTGTGATTATTAAATAAGTACTAATTGAACATATTTTAGTACCTCTTTTACCTAACACCTAACTGGCCACTTAACGTCAAATCAAATACTTGATTGTCAACGTTATGCTAAACATCTTGTCAGTTAAATTTGCACATGGTGATTATTTTTAGACGGAATTATAATTATTATTTTTGTTCGGTAAATGAAAACAAAAAAATTATATACACAGGTTCCTTAATTATAGTTTAAAGTTAATTGTTTTAATACAATGTATTATCCCTATGTCCCTAATGAGGGGTAACAGGAACAAATCATCATCATCATCATCATCCCTTAAAATATCCGTGACTAATTTGTTAGCACCTTATATAGTAAGAAGTAAAAGTATAATCTAAATATTAATAATACAACAGCCAAAACCTGGGTAAACAATATTAAAATAAATGTGTAATATGGCAAGAGATGTATAGTCTCTATAGTTAAAAATTAATTAAGTTTGGGAGATGTAAAAGGTCCCCCCACGTCAAAATAAAATACGAATAAAATTTGGAGATGTAATGGCTCCCCAAGTGTCAAAATAAAGACTGGAGATGTAAAAGGTCCCCATCGTCAAAAAATAATACTAATAGGATTTGGAGGTGTAAAGGCCTCCAAACGTCAAAATATAATATATTTATGATATAAATACCACAAGTCATCAGACTGTTAAGTTAACAGTCTTATATCTAATGCTACAGAATACATAACTAATATGTATCCAACAAGTCAAAATTATAGAATCCAATAGAGATGTAAATCTCTATAGTTAATAATATGTACATTAAATTTGGAGATGTAAAAGTCCCTAAGGTCAGAACAATAATATGTAATAATACTAAATTAATAAAAAAAAATGGAGGTGTGGTTCTCCAAGTGTCAAAATACGAGTATGATGTAACAGCCAGTAACAGCATCGTCTGAGCATCATGCAAACCACTCCGGGACACTGCTAGCCTGCTAAGACAGCTTTTGAGACTTAATACTTGGCCATGGCTCCTTGTCTCCTAAGTAATCGTCGATTTTATAGTACCCCTTTTTAAACAGTTAAAACCATGCCTCCAAGGGTACTTTATTGTAGAATGCCACACAGTTGCCTGGAAACGATTTTTTTACTTTCTGTAGACGACACTTGGGAACCACTAACATATTTTTATTTCTTGTATTAAATTCATAAGAGCATTGAAACGATACATGAAATGTCTACTTACTACAACGGGATACTGTTTTATTAACCGCTGCGTAGCTATCAAATCTTGTGGATTATCTGTTGGCCGTCCATCGGCAATAAGAAGAGCTTTATGCATATCCAACCAGTTTATGTCATTACAACTGAAGGTTAAAAAGTAAGTTGGTGGTCCTAGACATCGAATTTGTGCCAATAGTTCATTCAATGCAGTACGCCAATATGCCGCTGAGCCTCTAAGGTTTTTAAGATAAAGATGAACATCTTCGACCTTACCATTCTGGCCTTCAACTTTTTTACAGCAAGCAGATATCGTTGATTTTACCCTGTGATACTCGAACATTGATAGAGCGTAAAACAAGTAGTCATTTCGTTGAAATCGTTTTAATCGTTTTAATCGATTTCGTTGATTTAAGCCATTTATTCCATAAGGCAGCAGAAATAACCATGCAAATTATTCCGCTTTTTGTTCATGAGCCGCATTTACGATGTTACCTGATGTCTTTCTGGTTCTGTTCTTCCGTGGGTTGTGCGCTATCGATAGGAGCCATTACTGAAGTATGTACGGGAATGGCCTGACAAGTTGGGTTTCTTTCATTTTCAGATTCAGATATAACAGTTGGGGGTATTCTTTGACGTTGCTGTGTTCTTTGATTTAAATTAATTTCAATTTCTCTTGATTGGGGTGTATTGATTGTAGGAATAACTTGGGGAGATCGTTGAAAATTATGTTCTGTAGTGTTATTTGTATTATTAAAATTCTTATAGCGGGTTACTCACGTCAATAAAGTCGAAAATAGCTCGACAAGTTTCGGAACAGTCCGTGTCCCTTATTCATGAGTCAATGCGTGTAGCCGCGGCGACTGCTCTTTAAGAATTAATATGTCTGATACTCACGGGAGTTTTCTTATTATTTGTATTGTCCATCAATCTGTCTGTTATATGAACATCTATGTACTCGTAATTGAGGGTATACTGTACGTTACCTAAACCTGTAGCACGTTTGCAAACTCGGACAAGATCATCAAGGGAACTACATTCAATAACACAAGCTTTACCGTGAGTATCAGACGCACTTCGTGTGCGTCGTGCGAGTCGCGCGTCGTGCGCGTGCGCGCCGCTCCAACTGGTGGACCAATACACCTACCTGGGCCTTGTTATTGATAAAAACTTACACTGGAAGCCTCACGTTGAAAAGGTATGTAACAAACTTCGATCGCTGCGTGCTAAAATTAACATTCTTAAATATAAATTACCGTATAATACTCTAAGATTACTTTATCTTTCTCTAGCTGACTCGGTAATAAGTTACGGGCTAAGTAGCTACGGACGAACGTACAAAACATACATAGATAATATTTATAAACTTCAACTGAGTAAACTTAAAACAATAATACCCAAATACGTGAATAAATACGATAATAATTGTGATTTTTTTAAACACTGTAAAGTAATGTCTATATTCGATAAAATCAATATGTCAATAGTTCTTGAAGAGTATGATAAGATACAATTATTAGTGAAAAAATGTAGACACGAACAATTACGCAGTACAATTGTTCAACCCAGATATAATTTACCGCGATATATTAATGTGTATGGCAGAAGGACATGGGAGTACATGCTACCTGACATACTAAATAGTTTACCAGAGGATACATATAAAAATAGTCTCGAAAATAAAATTAAATGTAAAACTGCGTTGAAAAAATTGTATATATCAAGAGCGGACGGCGATGTCTGACTCATCTGTTGCACCCTACCTACCTTTTTTATTTTATTTTGTTAAATGTGAATAACTGTATTAGCTGTAAGCGTAGTGACGCATTTGTACCACGCATAAACCTCTACAGGTTTCTGTGGCGCATCTTAGTTTTTAAGTCATGTGTATTCTTTTTTAAATATAAATAAATAAATAATAAAAAAAACTTGCACCTTTTGGGCCACATGCGTGGGAGTCGGTAAAATAATATTTATTATTATAGTTCATGACACCTAGAGATTTTGATGTGGCAATTAGAACTCCAGCTTTGTGGTTTGTAAACATTGTCATCAGAGCTTCTTTTAATGTCATCCCGAAATCTTGATTGTTCACTGAATCTCGCAAACATCCAAATAAGTCAGTTTCCTCGTCATAATTAATTTTAAATGAGCAATTATACACCATAAAACTGTCTCTGATAACCCCGAAATGGCGTACTTCTAAATAGCCTGTTTCATCAATGAAAGGTACTAGTAAAGTATCTATTGAGAGTTGTCTTATTTTTGCATATATGGCGTCCCCCTCGAGCATATTTATATTAAGTTTGTTTTTAGTCCATGTATGTGGTGGTAACATTGCTGTTCTTGTTATGTATGTATGTATGTATGTATAAGCTTTATTGTACATTAACACAAGAAATACAAGAAACACAGTAACATAGACAATTTGATACAACAAAGGCGAACTTATCCCTATGAGGGATCTCTTCCAGTTAACCTTTGAGGAAATTAGATTAGATTAATTAATTAGATTAGTTATGTTTGCCAACACCATAGCACAGCATTGCCTGCCTGCATAGTTTGCATTAAAAACTTGATTATTCCCTTGATGCCAAGAAGCTCGTAAAATACGTAGTGAACTACTGATCACAGTATAAGCATCATTAGCGTTGTTTGCTTCGTCTACAGCTGATTCAGTAGCTAGTTCTAATAATGTTTGATTATTATTTTGAACATTTCCGTCATTCATATCTTGGGTTACACGAATAAGATCTTCCTGCAATATATGTGCATCGTTATTTATAATTACGTCTTGATATAGTGAATTGTTATTGATGAGCCTCCTCAATGCTTCGTATACACGTGGACGTGATATGTTATACTCCCGTGATATATCTAAGTTTTTTATTTATATTTATTTATTTCGTCACATATAAGCTTACAATATAACACCAAAACGCTTAAACGATAAACTATTATATTATATAAGATAACGATTCATTCCTAAAGATACAAAAAATTAATTAAATAGGCTAAAAAAAATGTCACATTAATCTCTAATTAAAATAACATTCAGCTCAATACAATACAATAGGTTTCAATAAAAAAGCTAATACATAAAAATTAAGTTAAAATAATACGATTTTTTTTTTAACTCCAGCTAGGCAGAATCCAGAGCAGGCATGATCATTTTTAGAAATTTCCCTAGCGGATCAGCAAAAAGGTCGGCATCCGGGACCTGTATCAGCAGGTTATTTAATAAATTAATAACCCGAGCAGTGGGTGCATTTGCAGCTCGTACAGTAAGCGTCACAGGTTTTCTGAATGTTATGTAATGACAACCATGCCTATACTGTCAGTTGATCTAGGCAAAATGTTAGGCAAACTTTCAACAAATTCAAATATGTCTTGTGCAAAAAGTACAGCTTGCCCTCTAAATCCATATTGTCCAAATAGACCATCATATTTTACAATTTTTACAAAAGGTATAATTCGTGATAATAAGCGTTGTTCAGGTTGGGTTAATTCTTTTATTATATCTGATACTTTACCAGGATCTAAATTATTCCAGTATGCTTTGGCTGGCCCTGAAGTTTTTTTGCTAGTAAGGTGTTTCTTACAACGGTGACATAGCAATATAATTCCTTTACTTGTTAATTCTTCTGGTAGATACAAAGCTGTACTCGGATTGATTTTGTGATTAGTGACTTGGTTTGGATAACATCTTTTGGTACAAACCTCGCAAACTTTGTCACAAAATGTATTTATAGTTTTAGTAAATCTTTCTATTAGCGATTTTTCTGTTGTTCTTACTTGAGAGTTATGCTCTCGTAATTCTTAAATTGTTCAAACGTGTCTCTCGGTGTTCAGGAGTTTCGTTTGTTCTAACTTGAGAGTTTTGCGTTCGTAAATAACTTACTCGTTGATTCGTGGATTCGTTTGTTCTAACTTGTGATATATATATTCTTGAATTACTTAATCGAACCTCTCTTTCTTCAACAGATTGGGTTTCTCTAATTTGAGATATGTATTCACGAATTTTTTCAATTCGTGAATCGTGTTCCTCCTGCGATTCTCCTGCTCTTAAGCGTTGCATGCATTGTTTAGCTTTATCAAGCGTTAACTGTCGTTGAGTAGGTGTTACGCTATTTTCTTGACCACGTCTTTTGTTGAGTCTTTGCCGTTTTGCGTCTTCGTCTTTGTTAGCAAGCTTTTCCTGCCGTTTTAATTTCTTTTTTTCTAGTCTTCTCTTCCTTTGTGTAGATGTTTCTATTTTTCCCATTTTGTTCCCACGAGTACCGAAGAAATATTCTTGGAGCTTACTTTTCAATTGAAGAATTAGTATCACCTAGCAACACAAACAGACATTGAAAATACTCTCTAACATTTAAAATATTCCTACAAATTATTTTTTATAGATTGTGGTTTGTTCGTGAAACTCTCTGCGGAGTCCGCAGCCCGGGCCGCTTCTTTGGTGCGCCACTGTATGCTCGAGCCTACTTGACACATGTCAACCTTTCAACAATGAAAATGTTTATTTACATTTTGTACACTAATTCCTGCCCCAAACAGTGATTTACTGATGCGTAAATGGCTAAGCACCACAGCGAAAGTGTATTTTTATCAAAGTACTTGATTGGATGATTTGGATGTCAATATATATTTGTATCTGCGTGCTTCGTTGCTGCAATTTTAGAAGTGACTACCTGCATTGACAACTGTGAATTTCTATAATATTTTTATTGTGTTTAGTTATTTTAGCCTTAATTGTATCCTATTTTATGAGAAGCACTATTCGTGCACCGTGCCCACACTGCACGGAGTCTTCTAAACAGTACATTGCTCCCCGGGTTCTCCGAATTCAAACAGCCCCGCTCACAATGATGCTGCCCAGCACGTGGATCCTATAGGAGCTCCTAATGTACCCATCGCTTCGCAGGTGGCCCCGAACGCTGACGCAGGCGTTTCTCAAACACAAAACTATAGTTTAGAAGACCTTCCTTTCCTGAAATCTAATGTGTATTAAACCATATTCCAAAGGTTACCTTGCCGCAGGTAAACTATGCGACATTAATGAAAATTGCGTACGTACAAACGGTGTTGAAGATTGGTTTACCCTGTTGTTATTTTCATATTCTGCCCTGAGAGTGCCCAAGAGCAGGGTAGATCGATCTTTAACAACTAAAGTTAAACAAAATATTGACAATTCGAACCTATATTTTCCCGAAGGAAGTATAACACATAAAGTAAAACCAAAATATAGAATCATTGAACCTAAAGTCTATGACGGTGATTCTATTTAATTCTCAAACACATCATATCGTGCATTGTCATCCAAACTAAACGTTTATATAAAATTATTTTCTTGTTATTTAAGTTGTATGTAAATATATCGAACACAATTCCAACGGCGGCGGTCGGCCGGTTCACGGCGCGCCAACCCCCGTCATCCATCTCTGACGTAAGTATCACTAACTCTGTTAACTGGCCATTTATAATCCCTATTTACTATTGTTAGGTAAGTGTAGCTGTTTATAAATCATTAGCCCGCCACGTACGTTCAGGCAATCCGTTGTCGTTATCTGCCCTCGAGCAACATAAATAATATGATATTATTAATTTGTATATATTTTTTTTGTTTTCATTTACCGAACTAAAATGTTAATTATAATTCCGTCTAAAAATAATCACCATGTGCAAATTTAACTGACAAGATGCTTAGCATGACGTTGACAATGGAGTATTTGATTTGACGTTAAGTGGCCATTTAGGTGTTAGGTAAAAGAGGTATTAAAATATGTTCAATGAGTACTCATTTAATAATCACACTAACAGGGTGTTTTAACGTTACAAATTTGTTTCCTAGTTTTCTATACCTAAATGTACTCCGAGAACCGAGTACTATCAGCGGTAAAAATATCCGTGACTAAAGTGTTAGCACCTTATTTATAATTAAATATAAAATGCAGTAAACCACTGTTAATTAGGGTCAACACTATTCGCTTTTAGACTCCTGGTTCCTACAATGTCTAAATGAAAATCAAATTTAAAAAGAAATAGCTAACCCAAAATGAATTGTTTGCTATTGCTTTTTGTAATTATTGCAAATATTTCGTTTTAGATATTTAAAACCAAAGAGTCACAGTACCTAATTGCATAGTTTTCATATTGAGAATCAGAAGAATCGGGTCTGGCAAAGTGTTGGCACTCTGCTTGTGCACGCGTGACCACATGTGTCTTGTCAAGGTTCTTCTGCCTTCCAAAGGCCATAAAGGGGTTACTCAAATCAAAAACACACTAAAGTTCAGCGATTTAATTGTATTAAAACGATTTATATTCATTACAGTGTAATTCGAGCAAAACAATTGTATAAAAAATAACAGATAGCTAACAATAATTAATACAATTTTCAAATAATAGCTTAAAATGCATGTATATCACTCCAGCCTTAGCCATAATGTAACACAGACACAGCCACCCATTATGACGCGTTAAAAAAAGGTCACCACACATAGGTGTACTCAATTTTACTCATCAAATTCTACAAAGTTAGTACGTCCTATATAGTGTTCTATAAAACATCCCTGGATTTCCTCAATAATATTTTTCTAATGTTTCTAATTTACAAGAGTACCTATAGGTCGTACGTAGGTAAACATAGATGCAACAGAAGTGGTCGCCCTCTCGTACTGAATAAGAATGGGAGAAGCAAGCGCGGTGACCACCGTCTTAGAAGCTCCGTGTAGCTAGTTACAACCCGTTTACTGTAAGTTCAAGCCCCGAGTGGTGAGCGTGTAGCCACTATGAAGACACACAAGGAGGAAGTGGTGCAACGAGCTAAGACGGCTCCGCACGAAGTTGGTCTACAAAACTTACGTTAGATCGAGGTCCGTCCAGATGCCCGTCGGCCACTGAACAATGAACCAAGCTCCACCAAGCCGCAGATTGGCCAACATGCCAGCCATGAAGGCCAACCCATAGATAGACAATAAAGAAGAAGGGAAGAAGAACAGCACGCCCAACTCTACTACAGCTGGTCTAACAGCCTGGCCAGGCATCCCGCCACAGTGGGTCCAACCCTGAAAGGAACACCCCGGAAAGGGAGTGTCAGACGATTAAGAGAGGTGAGCGTGTAGCGGAGCGTGCGGCGGGACAAGCAGCGTGTACTCAGGACGCTCATATTAATTTGCTTGTTTAACTTAAACGCCACGCCGTCCGCCTCGCACGAGCGGCGACTCATGCCTGACAAAGATCTATTTAGCAAACGGGTAGTTGAGGTGGCTGTGTCAACGCACCTAAAAATAATGCGAGTGGACAACATCAATTATCTATTATTAAGTCAAGGGCCGAGGGCCCGCTGCCGACTAAATACTGTTAATAATATTAATTAAATTAATTAACTTACTAATTTAGTTATTATTTGGTTTATGAGTAATTGGTGCGATTGTCAGCGTAGACAAATTAACGTTTTTTAATACGTCAGTCATGATTATTATGTATTATGACGCACTTCACATTCTAGCGTCATATTTCAGAATTATGGTGTTTGATCTTCTATACGAATGTAGAGATTACTAAATGTTTTAATTATGTTCAGATAAAATTGTTAAGTCATAGATGTCAGTTTGTGATATAGGAATCTTTCGAGTTTACGATTTACTTAAAGTCTACGCTGAGCTTCTATCGCCTTAAATTAACACTTGAAAGTGGCATTTTGAATACAATTAATATTTATATAATCTCAGTGTTAGAAAACAATACAGAAACCCTTTGAGGATTTGATTTAACTTTACGTATGTAATTGAATAATTTACTTTTCTGTCAGTAACAGCAAAGCAACAGAATAATGGGTACCAAATCCAACTTATTATATTCTGCCCAAGTGTCACGTTTTTTACCAAAATACAAAATGATTTATAGTAAAGCCAACGTTTATAGGTAGGGGAAACTGTTGAACCTTGGACATAGTTTTACTTCGGACAGTTGGCAATATTTCTACCTTGCCAGGGTAATTAAAATATTTTATTTACTTTATTTGTAACTTTATTTGATAACAAATAAAATCAACTATCAACGAAACTTGAGGGCCGGTAGTATCTCGAGAAAAATAATTAAATATGAATCGTGTCATGAAAAGTTGGAATTTAGAACTTTACATCAAGGCTGATCATTTCATGTTTTGCTACCAGACAAAAAACTTTTATATATTAGGTTAATGTCAAGATAATTAGCTACTCGATGGTAGAATAGGTACAGCCTAATCTTAATTGGAAGTGCTAATACGAAGCTTACTTGTCCAAAAAGTTATTTTGTTGTACCTCGGACACCAAGAATATGTTGTACCTTGGCCCATACCTAACTTGTACTGCATATTTTTTTTTAACTAAATGTTTTATATTTACTGTATATCTAATTCTTGGGTACCTGCGTTTTAAGTTATCAAGTAATCAATCTTAAAAAAAGTTCGAAAATTGTTTTAGGCAAAAATAAAATATTACAATTGCCGATTAATTTTTCTAAGATAATTTGTACTAGAAAACTTTATTAAATGGCATAAATATGCTAAAAATAGATATAATTTTATAAATAATATCTGATAATTTTATAAATATAATATTTTTAGTAAAAAAATATCGTGTCCGAGGTACAACGGGATATGTCCAAGGAACATCAGGGGTGTTGTTCCTTGGACACTTTTCCCTTTTTTTTTCGTCGACGTAGCCTACCAAAATAGACATACCAATCCTTTTATTTCGTATTATATTCGATAGTTTATTAATCTATGTTATGGTATTCGGATAAATAACAGTTCTGCGGTTATTCATTAATTTTCTAAAAATCATAAAAGAAAAAACTGACCGAGGTAGAACAGGTTCCCCTACATAAATTAAACATGATTTGTTGTATGAAAAAACAAGATTATTCTCTAAGCATAAGTTTATAATAACCATTATACACGCAAAAACAACTGACACAATCATACACAACTGACACAATCAAGAACTTGCCAATTTTGGCAATAAAATCTTTAAATAGATACACGCCAGTTCCATAATTAACAACAATCAGCAATTTTACAAGTTTAAAAGGAATGCTTTAAATATCAGTGCTAGGTATAGAATCAATTCAGTTAATTAAAAAGCCAATACATACACATTGATTCCATAATGATTCCTTATTTTAAAATTTGTTAGTTAATTTTTGGAAAATAAACAGGACGAAAATATAGCAATATACAGTCTGCCACGAAGCTATGAATACAGTCAAAGTGCCAAAATCTTGTATACAGGACTTAATTGTATGAGCATTATAGTACAGTCAGCCACACAGCTAACAATACACCCAAAGTGCCAAAAATATGTATACACGACCTTAATACTCAGACAATAAAGTCCTGTATACATATTTTTGGCACTTTGGGTGTATTGTTAGCTGTGTGGCTGACTGTACTGTATTTATAGCTGTGTGGCTGACTGTACTACATTAGATCTTCAAAATGTTCCAAATAGACTCGTCATGTATAAAAAAGTCCATGGCAGAGGTTGCGTCATACAATGCATTAGGGTTGTATAAGTACATGATTAATTAGCCGTATACCGTGATTATACATTCAAATATCGCCTCACATTCGAAATTATACATTTGAGCCACAACGCCAACCGTCCCTTCACACTCACATTCTAAACAATTACAGATATGTAACACCGTAAGCGGCCGAATTATACAAAACCGTTGGTCTGGTAAACACGGTCACTCTGTGTTAGAGTGTGCAAACCGGTTATTAGCCGGTTTTTCCATAAAATTAAAAATCGGTTTGCACGCCCTACTCTGTATGACGCTGAACGGATCTACAGTGGCTCTACTAGGGCTTGCAATCACGGTATAGGATTGTATGACAATCCCGGGATTCATAATGAATCCCGGTCTTATCCATACAAAAAATCCCGTGACGCCATTCAGTGTGACGCTGAACTGCGCCTACGGCGTCAATGCGGCACTAAGACGACTACAAATAATTGTATAATTTCCTTATGATGTAGTCTCACCTACCAACCAGAGGAGGAGAAGTTATTTTTTTATCCAATAGAAAATTATTAATTAAGGGATGAAAGGCATCCTGACGTGTTGGGCAAATAGTTCAAATCAGTCGATATCTTTAACCTTATTTAAACAGATCTTTAACCTGATTTAAACATTAATTTTTTTCATAATCATGATGTTTTCCTTTTGGATTTAGTAAGTTAGTCAACCTACGCTGGTTGGTAGGGTGGGTATATAAATACTCAGCTTATGCCTGTTCGGACGGCTCCCCGCCTTTTTACAGAATAAACGAATCCGAAATGTGATTTTATACGATCTAAAGTACTTAAATAGATTTAGAATTTAGAGTCAATTTCCCTTTTTGAAATTTAGCGTTACAAATAGTTTAGTGTATAATAACATATGACATGAAATAGTAGAATCGCTTGTATTCATTAAAACATGAGGATTTATAAAACTAAGCTTTACAACAAATTTGAGTTGAAATCTACTTCAAATGATAAATCAAATGGCAGTCCAAGTGCGTACGTTTGAAACCAAATCTACATGTTTTGTACCCTCATATAATATAATACAAAGTATTAAGAAATACAGATCTCATTTCCTTATTCTACCAGCTTGACAAATGTATATAATAAAAACAATTCAATTATTGATCTAACTGCAAAAGAAAACATAATAAAACTATGCGTCCCAGGTCATAACTCATAATCCATATGTAATGAGATATTTCTCACTTTAACCGTTAGTACATTAAAAGCAATGACCCACAAGAGCATTACTAGCCCACTAAGTAAAAAAACAGGTTATACCATCAGATCCAAACGCCTATAGATTTAGATGAACTTCTGGAACAAGGTCTTATTAGGTAAAACACAGGCCGGTAAACGAATACCTTAAGAAATCAAAATGACGAATAGTAGACTTTTGATAAGGTTTGTTGATTTTAGTATAGATACTGCTCCGTAAGATTCTATTTTGTTACCTTTGTTACAAGTTTAATATTTATATTTTTATTATGCAAGTGACGATTACCCTAAAGACATTCAAAATAAAAAGAAAGATTTACTAGTTAAAGTGCAAGAGGAAAGGGTCAAGGGAAACACTGCTTACTAAAATTATGATAAGCTTGTGGTGATAAAAGGCAACCAAACGAGCAGGAAAAGAATGCCTTCAGCCTCACCACCGGATAATAGCCAACCATCAAAACTACATGCCGCCATCGATGAGAAAGCAAACGGGGTCAATGCATTTGATAAGATGAGAAGTAAATCAAACCTCCCGACCATCACAGCCGAACAATCATCGCCTAAGAATCAAGACTAGCAATTAAAAACCAGCCGGAAAATAGAAAACAAAAAAGTTAACAAATCAAGATCAAATAAACCATTACTCCCCAATCTGGCTAGTCACCATGGGGATTCCCACAAAACCAACAAAACCCTCCACTCTCTACCAAACCACATGACATAATACTCAGAGAAACATATGATACAGTGTCTTTAAGGACACATGAGCAACAACAGTGTGTAAAAAACATAATAGAAGCACCTCTACCCAAAGGAAAAATATTCTCTGAACATCCAAAGATTATACAAAGGCAATCAAAAATATATATTGCCACATTAAATGTTCTAACGCTACGAACCGAAGAGAACTTATCGCAATTGTCATTTGCGCTACAAAACATCAACTGGGATGTCCTCGGCTTGAGCGAGGTAAGAAGAACAGGAGAAAACATTTTATAGTACCCAGATTTCATACTCTACTACATAGGCGAGACTCCCGGCAAGCATGGAGTGGGATTTCTGGTCAAGAAGGGCATATCAAAGTACATAGATGGATTTTATGGCGTCTCAGAGCGCATAGCAGTATTGAACCTAACATTTCCTGATTACAAGGACCCATGGACTATTATTCAGGTTTATTCGCTCACAGAGCAAGCCGAAACTGGCACTATAAACAATTTCTACCATAAATTAAACCAAACTATTCAAACATATGCCCATAAAAACATGATAGTGATGGAAGACATAAATGGACAAATTGGAGAACGCCAAAGCGGTGAAGATTCGACTATAGGACCCTATACATACAGCTCAAAAACTAGAAGTAGAAATGGAAAAATGTTCATAGATTTTGCAATGGAGAATAACTTGATCATATTAAACTCACTTTTTAAGAAAAGTAAAAGTAGAATGTGGACATGGATCTCACCTGGTTGCAAATCAAAAAATCAAATTGATTTTATAACAACTAACAAATCAAAATGTTTCTGTAACATAAATGTCATCAATAATTTGAATTTTAGCACCAACCACCGCATGGTCCGGGCTGAACTGAGATCATCCAAACCCAAGAATTCAAGACCAATTTTAAACCTACAGAATAAGAAACCTAATAACAGTCAAATAAACCAAATAGGCAGAGTACTAAACTCAAGATTTGGCGAATATGAACGAGAAATGAAAGGCAATGATATCCAAGATAAATACAACTGACTGGAAAATACAATTGCAGTAACTAGGAAACAATATATAAGCAAGAAAGAAGATTTAATTAAATGGATGTCAGCCGAAACCGCCGCCCTATTAGAACAAAGAGCTGCGTTAATAAACGAGAAATCTTCAAACAGTAACAGAAAGCAAATAGCAACAATTGGCAAAAAAATAAAAGAAAGCATAAGAAAAGACAGGAGACAGTGGCGAATGGAAACAATAGAAAGGCATATTAAGCAAACAGGAGGAATAAAGAAAGCGCACAAAGAATTAACAAATAATAAAGAATGGATAGTAAACATGGAAAACAAAAATGGAACTATGAAAAGTAACAGGAAAGAAATACTGAAAATCGTAACAGCTTACTATACCAAACTGTACGAAAACAACAACGCCGAAGAAGAAATAAGTCTGCCAGAGGAAACATCTGTACCAGCTATCATGCGAGAAGAAGTTGAAAAAGCTATTGATACTCAAAAAAAGATAAAGCTCCTGGCCCAGATGGCATAACTAACGAGATCCTTAAGCAGGCGAAACCAGCAATAGTATCCATGCTCACAGACATTGTTAATGAAGTTATCAACACAGAATTTATTCCAAAACAATGGACTGAATCCAACATTATACTGCTTTTCAAAAAAGGGAACCCTGCGACATTGGAAACTACATACCCATAAGTCTTATATCCAATAGGTATATATAAGACCTTTGCGAAGATCATACTGAAACGAATAGAAAGGACACTGGGAGAACAACAACCAATAGAGCAGGCAGGGTTCCGGAAGGACTTTTCAGTATTAGATCACATCCATACTGTAAGGCGAATTATGGAGAAATATGCTGAATATCAACTTACATACTACATAGCCTTTATCGACTACAGTAAAGCATTTGACTCTTTACCACATAATAAAATCTGGGAAGCATTAAAAGATCAAGGAACAGAGCACAAATACATAAGGACTATAAAATCTATTTACCAACATAGCTCAGCCTGTATCCAACTCGAAGAGAAAGGCAATTTGTTCCAAATAAAAAAAGGGGTGAGACAGGGGGACCCCCTCTCACCAACACTCTTTCTAGCAGTATTAGAAATGATCTTCAGAAACCTTAAATGGGAAGACATGGGTCTAACTATAGATGGTCGAGCACTAACACACCTGCGGTTCGCGGATGACATTGTGTTATTCGCAAAAACGCCAGTTGACCTAAGTAAGATGATTAACGACCTAGCAGTGGAAAGTGCCAAGGCTGGACTGAAGTTGAACCCGGAAAAAACAAGAATTATGACCAACGGCGAAAAATATCCTATATCAGTAGACCAGAATCAGATGACCTATACAGAAGAATACATATACCTTGGGCAACTGATGTCCCCTAAAGACAACTTAAATAAAGAAATTGAAAGAAGAATTGCGAACAGTTGTAAGAAATACTGGGCACTGAAAGAAATTATGAAGGATAAATACCTGGACATATCAACTAAAAGCAAATTATATGATACATGTGTGCTGCCAGTGTTAGTATATGGAAGCGAAACTTGGTCTTTAACAAGAAACATAACAAACAAACTCTCCATATGCCAAAGGGCGATGGAGAGGAGTATGATAGGAGTCAAAAGGAAAGACAAAGTCAAAAATAGAATCATCAGACTCAAGACCAAAGTCCAAGATATAACCCACAAAATAAGACGGCAAAAATGGAAATGGGCAGGTCATATATATAATAAATAATAATAAAAAGGTGGGATGACGACATCAGACAGGTCGCAGGAACAACGTGGGGTAGAGTGGCAACGGAAAGATCGGAATGGAGAAGATTGGAGGAGGCCTTTGCCAGATGGCAAACGGACGAACAAAAATGGAATAAACACGAAATGTACGAATAAAAAGTCCGCATGAAGGCTATAAAATAAAATAAATAAAAATAATGCTTAAATTCCTCTACAGGACAGGCTTTGCCTAGAGTGGAGGTCAGTAAATGTAATACTGTATATTTTATTTCTGATAATAAATGATTTGACTTGAAGTGATAGAAGTATTTTATCATATTTTTTATACTGCGACGGTGACAAACAAGCATACGGCCCGCCTGATGGTAAGCGGTCACCGTAGCCTATGATGATCATATTTTTAAGACATACAAATAACATTTCACGCACGCTTTGTACCTTAAGTTATTTCTATCTGTGGAAACTTGTAATTGGCTTACTGTTTCTATGTCACTACCTTTCTTGTTAACTTAGCTGTAAGTTTTCCGTTGAAATAAAATAAAATAAATAATAAATAAATTTATTATCACATATTAGTAATTACCACAGTTTATTGTGGTAGAACTTGACATCGAAGTAGCCTTGGTCAGTGAGCTGGGAGTCACGACGCGGGCCCGCCGAGCCGGCCGGCGAGGGCGCCGCTGCCACGGCCGGAGCGACCGGTAAAGTGGTCGGGCGCTCCGGGCTCGGAGAAGCTGCCGACAATTCCAGCACCGGCTCAGGCTCCGGTTCGGGCTCCGCCGCTGAGATTTTTGGCTCGGGAGCTGGTGCTGGATAGTAGTCCTCGGGGGTTCTGTACGTGTATATAATGTTATTAAAACCGTCACGCTAGCCTGTCTCGTGTAGCCTGTAGCAATTGACTAACCCCTTTGTCGCTGAAAAATAAATTATCTAACTGCTAAATAAAAAAATAATAATTTGTATATTTTTTTTTATTAATTAATTAATACAATTTTAAAGCACGAATCAAATCATTTATTAAATGTCCCTGCTCACCGGGGTCCTTGGTCACTTTTTCTTTAGTATATGACATCTCTTTCAATTTATAATTAATTAATTTTTATAAGACAGTCGACCATCCCGTGGAATTATTTTAAAGTGACGAATATTTCGACAAAACGAAGTCTGAGCAATACTCACCTTTTGATTTCAGGTTATCGACGGATTTTATTCATATCGCATGATAGTTATTAACTATTATCATCATATGATGCTTCTATTCGGAGGCGGAATAACGTGTGTTGCATTTAGATTCAAATATGTCGAATTATGAATAGTGACGCAAATTTAATTTTGAAGCATTCGCTTTTTTATATAAAAAATTATATGCAATGATGTCGAATTATGAAAAGTGACGCTATTTTCATATTGAAGCTTTCACTTTTTTATATTGAAAATTATACGCAATGACATGGACACATTATCTTATAATCATAATCATGAAAAAATAAAATCGGTGTATTATACAGCATGACGCAAGCATACGCAGTAAAATATTTTGCGACATTCCATTTTTTTCCAGAATGACGAAAATAGAAAATGGAGTAGAGACATAAAACATATTTAAAATGCCTTCAAGCTTGTACAAGTGTCATTGAGTAAGCTCTTAAACGTACATTATTAAAAAAAAAGATGGTGAAAGAGAGGAAATTGGTTCGAGTTTGGGTTCGAATCCCACCCGAGGTAATGAATTTTCCCACTTTTCGTTTCTGGGCATTTTCAAAAATAGGGTACCATTTTCTTTTTTTTAAACCTAGGAAGTTTTGGGTTTTTATAACTAGAATCACGAGTGCTATTGATTTAATAAAAGAAAAAGAGTGTCCCGTTTTTTTTGGTCAGCTATGTAACGCATTTTTTCATTTCGTATGAGCCGTTACAAACCTGACAAAAAAATTGTATGGAAAATTGAGGACCCATTTTCATTAAAAGGGTGCACTTATTTCTGAAAATGCCCTTCTAAGAAAGTTGGTATGTTTCGCATAAGTTTCCGCTTAAAAATAATAGTCAAACCTGTTCATGTTAAAGATGATTTTTAGTGTATTAAAATAGACAATGTATTTGATATTTAGTACGTGAATCAATGGATGTACAGTTAGCAACAGTAATGTATTTTTGCACCTTTGTTACAGTGAACTATGAAATTAGTTACCATCGTACAAAAGATGTACCGTAAACCGGGGTTACTTTGATCAATTTTGAAGTTTGACACTAATTTCTGACGATCCTATTATACATAAAAATATGAAATTAAAATATAATTATCGGTAAGGTATCGGTCTTCTTTCAATACACATAATAAAAAAAAATATGGACTTATAGTTTTGTCAAAAAAAAAACGACACGATCAATGTTATATTGGGTTACTTTAAAACTACCACTTTTTTACCTTTTTTACGATGAAAGTACAAACTAACTCCGTTTAAAAGCTCGTAAAAAATAAAATAATAAAAATCGGTTAAGTACTTTTTGCGTTATTTATATTCATAATGTATGGGGTGACTTTGATATGTGGGGTTACTTTGATAACATATCAAATGAAACAAACAAGCGCTCTGTTAGATTATTTATTGCAAAAAAACGTATGTACTTCGCTTGAACAGGTATAAAAGCACTTAAACGCACTTTAGAATACCTTTTAATTACAGATATAATCAGCCTTTTTTGATAAATTTCACCACGTACAAGTGATCAAAGACACCCCGAGCCATGGATTCCCCGGCAACGTGCGCGTGTATAGGTTATCGGATTGAGGTTTTTTTTCCAAGTTCACGAATAAACACTGATTAACATAAGACACCCTAAAAAACACATCTAGTTATTATTGGCACAAGTATAGTCAAAGTTTTTTAACCTTAAAAATCAGTAAGATAAGCGTCCTTACCATTTTTTTTTCTAGACGAAATAGTAGCACTACACACGTGTCCGGTTACTATGCGCTGGAGCAACTATCAGTGATGCCAATACAGAAAAAAAACTACATTGGCGTTTTTCAACTCGTTTAAACGAGCGCTTAAGTAGCGGATGGAAGTTGTTATCAAAGTCGACCCGCAAATCAAAGTTCACGCAATCAAATCAAAACCCCGGTTTACGGTAGTTGATTTTCATATGATCGATACATTTTTCACTATTAAGTTTAGAAGGTACACTCAAGAGCGATATAAAATATATATTTTGGATGTTTTATGTTCTGAAGGGTAGATATAGGTCTACCGATTAACTAAGGCGTCTCTCCCTAGGGGTCAAGGAACACTGACAGGAACTATGGTCAGTCTGTCTTATGTACAGCGGTTGTCAACATTGTCAACTACAGTAAAACCTCGATTATCCGAACTAATTGGCGCCGGATAATCGAAATCTAAGTTTTTTAGGACGACATCTAAAAAAACAACACCTTTCCATATAAGTGTTTTTATATGGAAAGGTGTTGTTACGTACCTACATTAAATTTGAGACACACGTATTAACATATCGAGTATTTTGTTAAAGAAATTTCTGACACATTTTCAATTGAAGTAAGTATCGGGTGTATTCGGATAATCGAGGTTCTACTGTATGACGTAACTGTACCCCCCCCCCCTCTCCTCGCAGACCTAGCGAGGTTTAGTTAAACGGTAGGCATATACAATTCAATAAAATATGATTTAAGAGTGCGTAAACTGTAGACACCACAGGCGCCAGTTCTGAAGCGATATGCTAAGAAATCCAAGTTTAAGTTGAGGAATTTTCCCGCTAGATGGATGCAACGCACGGTCTTAGACCATTTCACCAGCCGGACTGGCCCCCTTTGCCAATAGCATTTGATCATGTTCAATACAATACAATAACTTTATTGCACACCTCTTCAAATATCAATACAAAAGCAGAGGTAAATAACGGTCTTATCGCTAATAAGCGATCTCACCCAGACAACCTTAGGTTAGCGGAGCAAATGTAACAGAAAGACAGTAGAAGGTGCAAAAACTAACGGAACTAATTCAATAGAAACCAAAAAAATAAAAAAACATGCAAAAAAAATCATTGTGGGATAATCAACTACTACTAGTTGCCACGGTTCCGGTTCCCTGGGTTACTTAAAAATCACATTAAAATTAGAACATGATTTTTTTTGTAGTTGATGCATTTGTTCCCTGACGGGACAGAAACAGCTGATTCACCGTTGACTGACGCTTATCTGACATAGCTACAACGTTACGTACGAATAGTCATATACAGGATGTCCCACGGCGATGCCACATTGAGGGAAATTACCTTAAATTTCAAAGATAGCATATTATGCTGAAAGAAGACTTTATTTTAATTTTAGATTTTAGTGAAACTGCATTAATAAAATAAAAATAAAATCCAAAAATTTATTGGGTCAAAATTTATTTGCATTCTAAATATTCAATTTTATGGATTTTTTGTCGGATATACGAGTGTAAGACCTAGGGTTTCTTTGAGAATTTTAAAACAGGCATTAACAGTATCGATAAGTGGAAAAGAAAAAAAAAGTTTATTTTTTTAGTATTTATCTGGTTGGGTTTTCGAGCGAAACCAAATGAAAAAAAAAAACTTTAAATGCTTTAAATTCTAAGTCTGAAAAATAAAATAAAGTCTTCTTTTAGTAAAATATCTTATCTATGATATTTAAGGTACATACTTTCCCTCCATGTGGCATCGCCGTGGGACAACCTGTATTTGTGGTGCCGGATTTTTTTAAATGACAGACAGGTAAGTTTGGTAAAATGGACTAAAGTAACCGCCATACAATAGCGTGTACAAAACTTTAACACAAACACGAGTCTTAGTGCAAGGCCTGAGT
This sequence comes from Lathronympha strigana, assembly GCA_949128165.1. Taxonomy (NCBI): domain Eukaryota; kingdom Metazoa; phylum Arthropoda; class Insecta; order Lepidoptera; family Tortricidae; genus Lathronympha; species Lathronympha strigana. Next base: position 3,704,210 of record OX421901.1, on the reverse strand, counting down.
GGCGAGCGTGTAGCGTATACTCGGGACGCTCACATACATTTGCTTGTGTTTAATATGAACGCCACGCTGCCCGCCTCGCCTCACGCCCCGCTCGAGCGCCCACTCAGACCCTTAGGGCCTACGCTAACTGACGCGGATTACCCGGAGCGGACGCCCGTGTGATAAGAAATTGTATGAACAGCTAAGTGAAGCGGGCGCACGGAGCGGGTGCGCCATACTAAATCCACCCGCCGCGTGCACCCGCTTCAGCTAGCGTAGGTGCTCACTGAATAACTTTGGATTTAGGTGACGTAACAATAAATCTAGAAAAACATAAATTAATCGTCATTCCCTCCTACCGCCCGCTATACACCAAAAAATGCCAGTGACTTTTGAATCTATTATTGAGGAAATAAAATTCAATTTTAATTATATTAAAATAGATGAAAAGAAAACAAATTATGTTAGAATTCAAATTTCATTGAAGTTGAGGATGCCGTTGTAAGGCTTTTGGACGGTAGGAGGTTAAGTGCTTACTAAAATAAAACATGATTAACTATAGAAAATAATATAAAACTAGTATACCATAAAACAAATACCCTGAGCTAATAATCTCTATACTTGATTTTATGTATAATTAAAAATATTTCTTAATATAAAAACGTATTTTAACATGCATAATTGGCTTCTAAAATTGAAATACTGTTTTTGGGTCAATCCACGGCAAGAGTAACGTGAGTCACAATTTTATTGTATATTCCCTTTATTCATTATGCAAATTCAAGTGATAACTTATCTCTAAAAAGTGTTACTTTATCTAGATATATATTCACACTATGACACTATGTTCTCGAAGATTGCCACTTAATATTCAAGCGCAATAGTAACACCCGTTTGCGAGGTCATCAACTGAAACTTGCTGGCCCGTCACACAACCCTCACAAGCACTTCCTCAGCAACAGAGTAGTCGAGGCATGGAGTCAGTTACCCGAGGAAGTGGTCTCAGCACTGAATGTCAACCAGTTCAAAAACCGACTCGACAAATACCTCACTCAAACAAGAAACACTTGAGAGCAGAGCAGTTGGATACAGGCAATAACAGTTATATAACTGCCTGCCTGCTTAAGAAACAATAATAATGTTGAATTTACAATTCAATTTGCATGTACAATTCAAATAAAACGCAGCCGTGACTCGCGTTACCTATAAGTGGATTGACCTATTTGCAAAGTAGTAGGTATATATTTATAAAATCCGTACGTATTGAGGTGTAATTATGTAACAAACTGTAATATAACATATTAAGCTAACTTAGGGAAAGTTCAACAGACGCGAGGCAAGCGTCCACTGTTCGTGGCTGCTACAAAAATACGGTAAAAAAAGCGAAGGACTCGGATACCGGTATTTTCTCAATACAAAAAGAAAAGTACGTTGTTCGGTCTTTGGTTTATTCATTCATTGTTACAAAGAGGCCAATACTAGAGACGCCGATACCATTCTTCGATCGCGCGGACATGTGTCAATCCTAAAATGAGCGACTTACCCCTTAAATGCATGATGATGACAACGAAAACGAGACAAGTGACAATCAAGTTCTCTTGGAATGTAGACTTTGTCATATCGTCGTAAGTTCTTAATTTGAAATGAATTTGGTTGTCACTTAGGATGTTTTAGGATCAATACTGTTAATTCATGCATTTAAGGGTTAACCCAATCTAGAAACAATCGCCCTTACGGTGTCCAAACGGTCGCCATGGCAACGGAGATCAAACAAACATTGCAAAATAATTCTACACTTTTTTCTTTTTCAAGGCGTCTCTATCTACTTCTATCTCGGTAATTATCAACGTCTTATACGATGTTGTTACCTAAATAAAAGATTCGAGTCCTTAGGAGTATACCATATTTAAAAAAACCGGTTTCGATCCCTGGATTCACGTACCATTTGGTACACTGTCACAGTGACAATAATATCAGATCGGTAAGCTATAATATTGATAATCACTATGACAAAGTAAGAAATGATACATAAATACAAAGCACTTGCCTATTATTAATGCTATTATCCATATTGACGGTGCAAAATTGAATTAAAAAACTATGCAGACATTTTGGCAAAACAAGCACATAATCTCTACAGTCCAATAGAAATTTAGCGTAAAAATAAACTAGAAGCCTTAAGTTATGTAATTAAAAAAAAAACAATAAATAGTTGTAGAAATAGTAGTCTCATAAATAGTAATTAGAAGCTAATTTTGTAGACGCAATGGTATTTCTACAAAATCTAATTTAGTTCTAAATACTTCGTTTTTCATTGTTTCAGCGCCATCTTGGGTAAAACTATTTATAACTGAAAATGAACGAAATGAACGAAAATTAAATTAAACAAAAGAAAACATATCATAAAGGTATTTCAAACTTAACGATAAACAAAAATACAACCAAATAAAATTACAGTTCTACACAAAAAATACAAAATTCTACAACTTAATCTTTATAGGTCGTTCTTTTTTACCCACAATGGCGCCACACTAAACAAATATTGCATATAAAAGTAGGACCAAAATGCTATATCGATCCCTTTCTTCGGGATGGTAATACTAGCGTAAGAAAAAGAAAGTATATATGATGCTCTCTAATCTGTTACTACGTTCGATTGTTTGTCTAACTATAGATGCTTCACACTATCTTGTTGCATACCACTTAAATGTCCCTTACAAAACGCTTTTGCCTTGTACGGCTTATACTGCCAGTATAAGCAGCATTGCTGTATAGCAGAACAACATACTGCCCATTTGTTATGCTGCAGGTAAAATAAGACTGTTGTGACGGCAAAATTTGTACAGCTTTAAAACTTTGTTTATAACTATTATATTGGCAGTAGAGACAAGAATCTACGGCGTCCAAACCCTCCCAGGGGCGCAGGGGATGAAACAAGAAAAGATAAAAGGGTTTTAAAAAAAATAAAGGGTATAAGGGTATTAAAAATACAAAAGGGTAAAAGTGTATTAAAAAGATAAAAGGGTATTAAAAATATAAAGAGTAAAAGGGTATTAAAAGGATAAAGGGTAAAAGGGTATTAAAAAGATAAAGGGCAAAAGGGTATTATGAATGCACATTTCACAAAATAGGCAACGGAGGTATCATTTTCGATGTGATTTCGTGCGCTGAATCGAATGAGACCATACTTATACTTATAGGATCAATATTTCCTGAGATATGAAGAATTTTAGACTGCAGTGTTACCACTATGAGATTTAGTTTTGACATACTTATTGACTGATATTAGGAAAGAATTGAAAAATCTTCGCAAAAAAAACTCTTCTTCAAAAAAATAATTAAAAAAAAACTTACACTTTTTTGATCATGACTTACTGTAAAAGAATATATTTGCAATAAATAAAAAATCCTTTAAAAAAAAAAAAACATTTTTTGGTCCTTTTAACGTCCAGAATACATGGTTAAAATCTTTTGGGTGATTAACGGTTACGGTGTATATAAAATTTACTTTTTATAAATTATATAACAAATTCAAGCCACTTAGTAAGTTTCATTATAAACATTGAAACGTTAATTTCAAAATAATTCAAAGTAATAAAATTCTTAGTTTAAAATAAAAAAGAACGACCTTTGACGGTTGGATTAATTCACTAACAAAGCAAGCGTCTCTTTTCAACACAGCGGGATTAAATGAGACATATCATTAGAATATAATATGTCACATCAATCCATCTTATCTTATCTGTAGACAATTATTTCAAAAAGGTCGTGCAAAAACGGGATAGTCAACTATTTGTGTCTACTGGACCTTTTAAATAAATTATAAACTATAGTCTGACAAGCAAACGAACGCAGTAACAGTAGGTTAGAGAACATCATACTGTCTTTTTCTTACGGTAGTATTATCACCCCGAAAAAAGGGATGGATATAGTTTTTTTGTCCCACTGCGATCGTTTGGCTAGTCAGACTATAACAGGCAGGTTACTTCTTAGAATGACCAATGGTTTTTGAAGTTTCATTTTCTACCTCAAGGGGCTGACAACACCTAATGGGAGCTACCGTGTCGCTCACCAGGCGGCGCCACTCATGCGTGGGTCCTGTGTCAGTATGAGAGAATTGTCAAAGTGACGTTTGAAATGTTCCTCCGGGGGACCCACAAAATCGACTCGCGGTAATCCTCATAAACAGATTTGTCTTTGATTATATAATCTTTAAACGGTTCTATATCTTTTATTTTTTGACTTAGGTGTCTGCAATTAAAATCACTATTTCATTAAACTTACTCATATCATATCTCAACCGCCAAAACCCCGTGTTTTAAAAAAAAATACTTTTCGTGTGTTTACCTCTAAAACCAGGCCGGCCGGTGACAGTGCGATCTCCTTTACTCCGATACAAATAGACAGTCTGCGCTGACTTGGCTGTTGTCAGCCCTTTAACCACAAAACATCTACACTAAATTCAAACCGAGACTGTGTCCATAAAACCACGAGTCAGTCACAAGTAACCAAACCAATGTGTAAATTCACACAATTTATAAAGCTAAGCATTTACACAATATTACTACTTAAAAACTATAAAAAACAGATTTCGCTACATATCAGATACATACTAATAATCAGGGCCCGTCATTTTCATGCCGATGACAGACAAATGACGTCAAGCTTCATACATCATGTTTTAGGTTTGAAAGAATAATGCTGTCATTGAATAGTGTCAAAACTATTACGTTCGACGTTAGAGTCAAACCACGTTATCTTTTCTCAGCAAATGAACTGCCAAACTTGAATGTGTTATTTTAAACGTCAAACTTCTATGAAATTATGACGTTTACTTAAAACTTTTAGTCTGTGCCATCAAAATGTAGGAAACTTAGCGTAGACACACTCTAGAATCGAACGTTGATACACTTTATTATCGTTTATCGTTATCGATTATCGTTTGTTACTCAAGATGGCGACGGCGTCTCTGGAATAGTTTTTTGTTTGCAAAATGTTGTTTAATGTGTAATATTGATAGCTAATTGTGCAGTTAACTAACGAAGCAGTATACAGCTAATGAAAAATTAATCCTGAAACGAGTTCAGTCACTACTTTAGTCATCAAGCGGCAGTCCCCGGAATCTTGACCCCCTGAGAAACTATATTTTAAGTCTTATAGCATTAAATAATATATAGCGAGGCCAATTACCGAACAACGACGCCCAAGTGGCATTATACTATTCTATTTAGGTATTTAATATTCTCAAATATTTATAATACAACACTGGCAAAATTGTCCAAATCTTGGACAGAAGTCATTATTTAAAAGAAGAAAAGGAAGAAGACTATCTGTCATTAACTCATTTCGATAAAACATCATTTGTGTTTATATGTGTCATTATGACAAAACCGGCATGAAAATGACGGGCCCTGCTAATGATAAATATTGTGCGCGTTTGAATATGTCTTAGGTGGGTGAGAGAAAGCGCGAAGCGGTGCAGTGCGAAAGCGACAAATATTATATACATATATGTATACGTATGCGGTCTTTAGGCGAATGCGAAAAGGCGCGACGCAGTGCGGCGCTCATGTAACACGCTCCCGTAGGTACAATACAATTAAAATCGGTTAACGATTCGGCTATCATCGCCTAAATTCGGAGACGAAAAGGATACAAAATACATTGCCGTGCCCATTTTAGGTAGCATTCAACTTGAAGTATCGTAAACGCAATGTATACTTAGTAACTGCCAAGATGACATTACTAACCGGTAGACCTATTTTGAAGACGCGACATCGAAACCCCGGATGCATTAAAGTTTCGCGTGACGTCACAATTACGTACAAATCTTACCTAATAGTGACGTCACCAGCTCCCACCGTGGAACTTTGATGGTCTTCATCTTCGTTAATAATAATATATTGATGCACCCGTGAATGGGTTCTAGCAGGTGTACTACACAGCAAAATTCTCCAAAAGGTCTCTACGTGTTGGATCTGTATCCCCACGCAAGCCTACCAAAAGACCGGGATGTACAGGCCCGTGATCCGTAAAGGAGAAACAAATAATAATAATAATAGTATTATAATAATAATTAACAAATAATAATAATTATCGCTACGAAGTTGTGGTTGGATCAAGGGTCAGATGCAGAAGGCGGTAATACTGGACACTGCGCGTATAGTCCGAAGGTTCCTCTCTTTGCGGCCCTAACCACCGGCAGCCTGGGCCCTGCCCTGTTGCCGGCGGCACTCTAGGTTAGGTTTTTTATAATGTGTATTTGTTTTGTATTGTTTTTTGTATGTTGTTTTGTATTTTATTTTTATATACATATTGTAAAAAATCCTAACCTAAGAAAGAAGATAAATAAACGAAATAATAGTACCCCTTACATTTCATTAAATTGTCGAAAGGGCCATTGTTGGCTTCGGCTCCGCGTACGCCTCCCAAAGGTCCGGAACACCATTGTTCCGTGATGGGAAAGACATACAAATAAATAATAATAATTAAATCTTTTATTTCCAATAGATTACAATTGATTACGATTACATTAATCGTAATCGTAATCATCTTCGTTAATTATAGTTAAGTATGTAATAATTTTGGATAATCTAACTGACGGACTAAATAGAATAATAGTTTTTCAACCTAGTCGTCATCCCTATTACCGAGGTTGGCCGAATCGTTAAGTGATTTGAATGGGAGCTGCCGTTTTGTAGCTCACCAGGCGGCGCCACTCATGCGTGGGGCCTGTGTCAATATGAGAGCATTGTTAACGTGACGTTTGAAATGTTCCCGCAGGACCCACGTTCCACTAGCGCCACTAGCGGAAAAACGACTAGCGGTAATCCTCATTAACTGAACATCGGTAGAATTTATGCTATAGGGATTACAAATGGCCAGTTAATTTTAGAAGCTGCAAGCATGCAAGCAAGATGGTAACGGTGACACAAAGGACAAGGAGTAACATAGACAAAGAAACACAAGAATTGCAAATTGGTGGAGGCATTGTAAACTGTTGACGGACTCGCTAGATGGCGTTGTATGGTCCGCTTATGCGGCAGATGTAGTTCTAACCAGAATGACAGTAGTAGTAGAAAAATAACTTATACTACTTTTATACTGAGAGAGCTGGCTGACCCGGGTATACGTACTTTCTTTTCTACTACTTCTATAATCTAACTAGGGAGATTGTAATCACTATATTATTCATATACTTTAAATAAATCGACCTCGGTACTTTTAGTACTGACACTGAGTGAAATAGCATGAGACGTTCGGGCGTTTCCGTAAAAATACGAATGCAATAGTACATTGTGCATCTAGGGAGGTAAGTATCGGATTACTAACGAGAGTCTGTTAGAAGCCCGACGCAGCAGGCGGAGGGCTTTTAATGACTCGAGTTTGTAATCCTCCTACCGACCGTGATATATACAACGTTTTTCATCACACTTGTAAGAAAAAAAACAAATATACAAATGAATCTATTTATTAAAGTTGAATAATACACAGTAAGTTGGTTTATAGCCAAGTTTGAAGATTCGAAATAAGCCTTAGCTGGTGCAAAACCTCCTTAGTCTGAAGTGAAATGACGTACGATATTTTAAAACTAAACTCGTAACTCCCTCGGGAATTATATTGTACTAAAATCCATAACTCCCTCGGGAGTTATATTGTACTAAAATCCATAACTCCCGAGGGGACTAAATTGGCTCTAACCGCTCTATACGCCTGCGCGTTATAACACCATTACCGAGCAAGTGTGATGAAAAACATTATACACTACATCAGTACAATAATCATCACCACAATGCTATTCTTCTTTGTTCTTTGTCTATGAATCTATATTAGAATATTTACAACATTAGTACGCATGCGAGCAGAAATGAATGGTTATTATATGACACATCTTAGATACATACCCGGTTATCGACTCGACAAACTCGCTCCTAGCTCGATCACCGCTCGAGCTCGACTGCGCTCCGTGGATCACCTGAAGTCACAATAAGAAAATATTATTAAAAACAATAGAATACAACGCAACTGTACAGTCAGCAGAATACCTGAGATATCTTGGGGCAAGTTCTAGGGATTCTATATCGATAAAAAAGATGTCGATGTAAATAAATGAATACATGTGCTCATGAACAACAGTCTCCTAGCCTAGTAGGTAGTGACCCTGCCTACGAAGCAGGAGGTCCCGGGTTCGAATCCTGGTCAGGGCATTTATTTGTGTGTTTATCACGAATATTTGTTTCTGAGTTATGGATGTTTTCTATGTATTTAAGTATTTATATGTATCTGTCTATTATATAAGGTGCTACTTTATTAGTTGCAGAATTTTTTGCAGCTGATAGTACTCGGTTCCTGGAGTAAATTGAAGTATTAAACATTATACCTTTTACGATGTTTTTTTGGAGAAAACGTTAAAACAAATTTGCTACGTAAAAACATCCTGTTAATGTGATCAGTAAATGAGAACTCATTGAACAGATTCTAGTACCTCTTTTACCTACCAGTTAACTGTAACTGGCCACTTCACGTCGATAAATCACGACCATAATGACATTTAAGACTAACTATTGTTAACATGAGTGATATGACGACTAGTGTTAAACGTCTTGTCAGTGAAATGCACATGGTGATTCTTTTTAGTCGAAATTATAATTATTTTTTTTGTTCGGTAAATGAAAACAAAAAAATCATATGAAAAGATTTTATAATTTCTATTTAAAGTTAATTGTTTTAAAGTAGAGTATCACTTGTTAAAATATCTGCAACTAATAAAGTAGCACCTTATATATATCGCCGCCTAGTACCAACAACACAAGCCTTATTGAGCTTATAAACAACATGACGCTGCCTTCGTAGTAATCTAAATGATTCGACTTTTGAATTAAATTTTAATAACATACTACATATTAAACCTGGCTTCCGCCTGCAACTTCGCGCGCGTAGATAATGATGATGGAATTTAACTGTTCTATTTCCTTCCTCGGGTCTTAAACTATAATATTAATCTGGTCGTAGTTAGGAACGTAAAATAATACCTAAACTATTCAAAAATACATTTCTGTCACGACTTACTGTCGTAAAATAACATGCATTAAATGATTAGGTACCTACCCACAGTTGGCGGATTCTAAACTTGAATGAAGCAAAAAAAAAAACCTTCTGCATTGGTCCTTGATTATCGCTACCTCACACTTACTTACTTTTACTTTGTTTTACTTATTTATATGTTATTTTTCTAAGATACCTTATAAGTGCAACTTCCTATAAGAACCCATTTGTTTTGTACATGTATTAAGCAGTTAAGACACACGTTGTAAACTCTAAAAATAAGTTTCTCATGTAAGTGACAATATGTTTTAAATGAGAAATAAAAAATATCTTTAAACCGATATATCGTCGCCTAGTACCAACAACACAAGCCTTATTGAGCTTATCGTGGGACTAGGTCGATTTGTGTAAGATTGTCCCATAATATTTATGACAATATTTATTACAAGATTTGATGTCATATCTGATATCGAGCGTTTTAAGAAAATAAAAGTATGCGGATGTCATTTCAATCAAAATGACAATTAGCTATATATTGAAAGATATGTCATATACTACAGAAAAAAATACAGAAGAAGTGAGTAACCAGCCCTGGGCACTGGCCGCCTTGATCACTTTTTTCTGTAGTATATGACATTTATTTCAATTTATATATAGTACTAAAAAAAACATGACTCAAACATTTATTTTAAAGAATAAATAATTTCATTCATGCTTTACCATTCGTATCTAAAATAAATGCTTGAATAATTTTTTGCCGATTAACAATTAAATGTTGACAGTAACATCGATATATTTTTTGTCGATAAAATTTTTTTTAACATCACTTTCGTATAGACGCCCCGAATTATCTCAGGTATGGTCAGCAGCTGTTCAAAAATTATCTGTCGAAAATAAGAGTGTCAAGATCATTTTCGATACCGTACACGCTCGACCATTTTGTCTGCTGACTGTACAAGCTATTATTAAACATGTCGTATTTAGAGTAACATTTTTGTCAAAAACAATACCCTGTAGTAAACTTTTAAGTTATTGCCAGGGCCAGTCATTTTCATGCCAATGACAGACAAATGACGTCAAGCTTCACACATCATGTTTTAGGTTTTAACCCGTCGAGACCCAGCGTCATCATATGATGTCAGTGCTCATTTCAATGCATATAATAATAGTCTATAATAATAATACCTGGGACTCGAGGGGTTAAGTTTGAAAGAATAATGCTGTCATTGAATAGTGTCAAAACTATTACGTTCGACGTTAGAATCGAACGTTGATAGTCTTTATCTGCCATTAACTCATTTCGTATTAAAACATCCTGTGTGTTTATATACGTCATTATGACGAAACTGGCATGAAAATTACAGGCCCTGGTTATTGCCATACTAACTAACTTTTATGCTAATGAAATCAATGGTAATTGAATTTCGAACAACATATAAGAACAGCTACGGTTGGTGTTTAGGACATGCAGCACAGTTTGATAGAAGTAACGTTGTTGTATGTTCTACTGACATGCTTGGTAAATGGCACCTAAAAAGCATGATTTGTGAAATTTAATGACCTTAAAAGTGACCCAGGAGACTGTAACCGTGGAAACTGGTGATAATAAATACTTGATTAACCCTTATACAAAAATAGGAGTAATTTATGAAAAAAGACAAAAAACTATGAAAAAAAGTAACGACAAGGAATAAAAACTTAGTACACTCTTTTTCTACTAGGATTACTAAATAAAATAATCACATCAAAATAATTATCATTATATTAACAATTAAATATGATTAATGATTAAATAACTATATTAAATGAGCGTGATTACGACTAATGTAATAATATATCCAAAAAAGCTATATCGATCGGTACACACACAAAAATTACTAATTTAAATATAATATTTGGGGACAACACAGTAGGTATAAAACCAGCCAAGAGCATGTCAGTGTAGGGTTCCGTAGGTTACCGTCCGTCACAATAGGCAACCTTAAATACCATGCTCAATATGCTTATAATAATTAACAATTCGATGATACTTTCGACCAGACCCGTCCCGACCCCATCAACTCCGGAAAAATCTTAACAGCGCGAAGTAGACCACGGTACAGCGCCATCTCTCAGGACGGAAGGACAGACAGACAGACTTGGCGAAACTATAAGATTTCCTAGTTGACTCCGGAACCCTAAAAACGCCCTTAAGTAACTTTTTTTACTCATACTCAATACATACAGTTGCATAATGCAATCTTCGAAATTCAGACTTAGCGTTCTTAGCAAGTTGCAAGTTCAACCGCCGGGGTCATGGTTCATGTTAACTTGTTCGTAATTATAAAACTTGGTCAATGCAGACAGTATCTTAGCCCCATTGTAGCAACTGTAAGAAATTATTACAAGAGTTTATATACCCACATATCATTAGCCCTCTATAATACATTTAACAACCGCATATAAAGAGCCCCATAATAATATACTTTTTTCTTACAGCAAATTTCTTATCTGTGAAGATGATAAAGCTATAGTTTGATAATCCAAGGATGCAGCAGATTTTTGTTTAAATAATGTGCGTCCCTTTTTTTTAACAGATGAAAAGAGTGACAGTGGTAGATAGAGAAAAAACTCGAAAATTTCAGAAATAAACGAAAGTTTCATTGAACATTTTGAATTCAATTTCACATTGAATTCAAAAAACATTTGATATTTTCGGGAATTTTAAACGCTACTCCCTTCCAACCTGTGTAGCTCGAGGGCAGATAACGACAACGGATTGCCCGAACGTACGTGGCGGGCTAATGATTTATAAACAGCTACACTTACCTAACAATAGTAAATAGGGATTATAAATGGCCAGTTAACAGAGTTAGTGATACTTACGTCAGATATAGATGAGGGCGGTTGGCGAGCCGTGAACCGGCCGACCGCCGCCGTTGGAATAACCGGCGTGTTGCTTACGGATTTACTGTTGACAAACACAATACTTTTCAAATTCAAAAATTTAATCTGCAAGGGCACTTTTACAAGTCAATAAGCATTACAGTAAAGCATTTGCATGTACAAACATTTACAATATATAGTAAGAAGTAAAAGTATAATCTAAATATTAATAATACAACAGCCAAAACCTGGGTAAACAATATTAAAATAAATGTGTAATATGGCAAGAGATGTATAGTCTCTATAGTTAAAAATAAATTAAGTTTGGGAGATGTAAAAGGTCCCCCCACGTCAAAATAAAATACGAATAAAATTTGGAGATGTAAAGGCTCCTATGTCTACAATATGTGTTTGAAAACCGAAATGTTTCCAGACTTGTGGAAAACTACCCGGGTTGTTCCAGTTCCGAAAGGTGGGGGAGGTAAAGGGGTCGAGGGGTACCGGCCGATTGCAGTTTTATCTGCACCCGCGAAAACATTCATCATTGCAGCATCAGCGTTGCAGAGTGTTATTTACGATCAACTGCGGAGTCAGCTGTGTTGTGCGCAGTTGTTGTTAGGCCGGGTTGTAAATAGTACAACCAGCAACCTACTTAGCTACGTAGCTCAGGTTGTACCGGAGGTGGATAGCGGGGGACAGGTTGACGCCGCTTACTTTGATTTCCGAAAGGCTTTTGATGTGGTGGATAACGACATTTTGCTTAGGAAACAAGCCGGTGTCGGTTGTACTCCGCATTTACTCTAGTTTTTTGCGAGTTACATGAGCGACAGACGCGGCAGTATGTGGAGTACGCGGCGTGCAGGTCAGAGGCTTACTTTGTAAGATCGGGGGTAAGTCAAGGAAGCAATCTTGGCCCGTTGGAATTTATTATTATAGTCAATGACTTGCCTCAGGTTATCCAAAATTCCGGCTGCTTGCTATTTGCTGATTACCTAAAAATGTTTTTACCTATCAGTAGCACTGTCGACTGTGCCAAATTTCAAGGTGACATAGACAGAGTGGTTTCATGGAGTGAAGCAAACAGGTTGCACATTAATATATCTAAATGCGTGACTATTACGTTCACTCGAGCGCGCAACCCTATCCTTCATGATTACCAAATTAACGCCGAAAAATTCAAAAGGGTAACAGAGGTTACGGACCTAAGGGTAAAATTCACGTCTGATTTTAGCTTTAGGGATCATGTTACCAATATTTGTAAAAAGGCGTATAGAATGCTTGGTTTTGTGCTTCGTCGTTCGCAAGGTTTTACAAATATTGGTGCCATTACCGCTTTATACAATGCACTTGTGCCTCGAATGTAATGCAGTCATCTGGTCTCCGCACGAAGATAAATGTAGTTCAATGGTGGAACGCATACAAAACAAATTTATTCGGTTTTTGTATTGGCGTAAATATGGTGTATACCCATTTTTTCCGTTGCTGCACCCTAATGTATTTGTGCTTGGGATGGTGGGGTATAGCGAGCTGCGGGTGCGCAGAGAGCTCTGTCTAGCAACTTACATATTTAAGTTAATAAGAGGGTAGATACATAACAGCCAGGTGCGGCGCACCAACCTGCTCCGTATGGCTCCAATGACGCGCGCCGTACGGACTTTGAATAGATTAGCGGAGAACATCGACTTGTTACTTGTTCTCTGGATGAATTAAACAAATCTGCATTATTTGTAATAAGTTATAGTAATAAGTAAGATTTTAAAATAGTTGCACTAATGTCTTGGGCGTAACACCTGTAAGAATAGTTGTAAGAGTGGAAATAAATAAAATAAAATAAATAAAATACCTAGCATCTTTAGACGAGATGAAGAACGCCGGTGAGACGGCAAAGTTGTTGCTCTGCCTGATCAGGTGGTCCACTCCGTAGTTCTTCGCCAGGAAGGTCTCCATCTTGGAGGACGGGCCGTCCACCGCGAGGTCCTCGGGCGTGGTGCCCGTGTCCTGAACAAGTACAAGGATGGTCACAAAAGATATTCAAATTTGGTACAATATACAGTATGTATCACAACGAAGAGTATATACCAACTATATTATTATACTAAACAACTCTCCGCCCCTGGGCTCCACGGAAGACCAGCGCCATGGCATCCATGATGCCAGGGCACATGCTGAGTGGCGTCCAATTGCAGCCACTAGTACTATAATGGCACCAGTATCTTTAATAAATCGGTTTTATGTATTTGCATGCGTATTGCGTACTGTTGATATGTAGCTAGGGGCAACTAATAAACATTGACTATTCCGACCGGTTAGACGACCGGTTGGCGTAGTTGGTAGTGACCCTGCCTGCTAAGCCGATGGTCCTGGGTTCGAATCCCGGTAAGGGCATTTATTTGTGTGATGAACACAGATATTTATTCCTGAGTCATGGATGTTTTCTATGTATTTATGTATTTGTATATTATATATATACATATATATCGTTGTCTGAGTACCCGTAACACAAGCCTTATTGAGCTTACTGCGGGACTTAGTCAATTTGTGTAAGAATGTCCTGTAATATTTATTATTATTTATTTATTATTTATTTATTTATTGACGTTGTTATGTCAACGCACATGCGCTTTGAGTTCTGTTTATAAGTAACCTAGGTAATCATTCAAATAATGGCTGTGGTCATAGGCAACGCGCAAGCGCTTTGTTAACTGTTTATTTGTAACTAGGTAAAAATCCAAACTTCAACAAGGTTTGACGCCTGTCTGTCAGTTGGTAATTTAAGAAATGTCAATAATAAGATTGTAAACAAATTATACAGGGGAGGTGCAACACAATAATAATTAATGCAGATGGGTAAATGTGTGTCGTAAATGCCTGAGATACTGCGAGATGGCGGATGGATGTTAATGTTATACAATAGATATATATATATATTATTATTTTTTTGACATCAAACTGTATTGTTAAATTGTATTTGTAATGTCTGAATTTTTCCAGCGCTTTGGTGCAAACTGTAAAGCTGTGTAAAATGTTTGTATATAATAAATAAATAAAAATAAATAAAAAATGCATATTTTTATACCTCACGTAAAAACTGTCGTATTTTTGATGAATTAGGTACCATGCTCATATTTATGATCTAAACATTAACGGGTTTCTTTCTTTGCCTTTCGTTCTGATACATACTGTATAATAGCTGAATGAACGTAATATAGATCCCATCAAAAACCATTAGCCATATACGTCGGCCGGGCGAATCTACCACACTACACACTACCTATAGGTACATACGTGCAGCATGAAGTTGCCGCGCACCGCTCGTGTAGAAGTCGAGCACTCACAGTGGCTCCACCTCGATATCGTCGAACAAGTAAAGGTGCGTGTACGAGATCATTAGAAAGTGTATGGATAGCTACATACGTGCAGCATGAAGTCGAACAGCCGCTTGCGGTTGCCGCGCACCGCTCGTGTAGAAGTCGAGCACTCACAGTGGCTCCACCTCGATCTCGTCAAACAAGTAAAGGTGCTACGATACCTTTAGAAAGGGTATGGATAGCTACATACGTGCAGCATGAAGTCGAACAGGTAAAGGTGCTGCGAGACCTATGAAAAGGGTAAGGATAGCTACATACGTATAACATGAAGTCGAACAGCCGCTTGCCGTTGCCGCGCCACTCACACACAGTGGCTCCACCTCGCGCACTTTGTAGCCCTTGTAAAATTGGTAAAGGTGCTAGTAAGAGACCTTTAGAAAGGGTAAGGATAGCTATATACGCGCAGCATGAAGTCGAACAGCCGCTTGCCGTTGCCGCGCCGCTCACACACAGTGGCTCCACCTCGCGCACTTTGTAGCCCTTGTAAAAGTGGTAAAGGTGCTAGTAAAATACCTTTAGAAAGGGTAAGGATAGCTACATACGTGCAGCATGAAGTCGAACAGCCGCTTGCCGTTGCCGCGCCGCTCACACACAGTGGCTCCACTTCGCGCACTTTGTAGCCCTTGTAAAATTGGTAAAGGTGCTAGTAAGAGACCTTTAGAAAGGTTAAGGATAGCTACATACGTGCAGCATGAAGTCGAACAGCCGCTTGCCGTTGCCGCGCCGCTCACACACAGTGGCTCCACTTCGCGCACTTTGTAGCCCTTGTAAAATTGGTAAAGGTGCTAGTAAGAGACCTTTAGAAAGGGTAAGGATAGCTACATACGCGCAGCATGAAGTCGAACAGCCGCTTGCCGTTGCCGCGCCGCTGCCGCGCGCCGCTCACGTAGAAGTCGAGCACGCACAGTGGCTCCACCTCGCGCACTTTGTCTTGCTCGTCGAACAGGTAAAGGTGCTTGTACGCCACTTTCAGGAACCCTATGATCTCTCCGTCGCCGCTGAAATGGAATTGAGAATAAATAATTAGTCCGTTTAGCGGTAAGGCAGAGACATCTAATAGGAATGTAAAATCCGAGTATTTTTTTTAAAACTGCTAATGACAAAAGATTTTACCATAGTAAACAATTAAACATAATATGTTCAACAGTTTTAAGGGACTTAATTCACGGTTTGTTCGCTTTAATTTTATATGTAACCTAATTAATTAAATTTTAATTTATACGTCACTGAATTGGCATGTAACACAGAGCGAGCCGCCTCGCCCGAAGTAAATCGTACAGTGCGACAGAAAAAGGTAGAAATTAATAAAAGTGGCAACATCGTACTGTGTCGTCTCGTTTTATTTAGGTATTATTATTGATTTGAAAGGGACGACACTGCGATGTTGCCACTCTAATTTCTACCTTTTTCTGTCACCGTACGGGCGGGTGCAATGCAGCAATTTTCTCGTGAGGCGCCCGCGAGACCCGGCTAATTATTAACATATTTATTTGTAGTCTCTAAGGTCCGACCGAGACCACTTTTTTGTCTCGGCCGAGACCGACACCGAGACTAAATTGTATTCACCGAGATTTTATAATAATAACATCAAAATTACTCTGTTGTTTAATAAAGCCAACATTTAAACAATACATTTAAGCCAAAGTGTGGGAAACAAAGTCATCACTTGCATTAGGATGACACGATACACTTTATAATTGGCTTAAAATACTGGTGAGTACACACAAAAATCGCAAAGTGTCGCGGGAGCCGAGAATCTCGGCCTTTTTTGGCCGAGGGCCGAGACCGAGATCTCGGCTCTTATTTTGGCCGAGACTGAGACCGAGACCTCGGTCGGACCTTAGAAGTTTTTTCTAATTTCACAATCTTTTCACATCATGTAGCAATAAGGAATGGGTAGGTACAACGCCGCTGTTTTTGCTGAGCCAAATTCCAAAACATAATCGTGTATGTTGCTATTAATTTTGCTTAGTAATGAAGCAATAAAGCTGTCCACGATTTGCATATGTATGTATAATTTCGCGTAAAAGCATTAGATTCAATTATATGCTTTTGCGTAGGTATATGAACTGAATTCGCAATGCAATAAAAAAGGCATTCACTACAAGAACAACACATATGATCAAATTTTGGGATAATAGGCTAGACGACTGAAAAAATCTATTTAGTCCGTCTTTTAGATTATAAAAAAATATTGTACACGTATTTTTTCTTCTGTTCGTCAAATCAAAAATGACAAAAATACAGTGCGTTCAAGTTTCGCGTAATGTCACTCCTAGGTACAATTCTTACCTAGGAGTGACGTCACAAGCCCCCACCCCGGAACTTTGATGCTCTTTATCTTCGTCAATTTTAGTTAAATTGGAAAAGGAAAAAATACGTGTCTAATAATTTTAGATAATCTAACTGACGAACTAATTAGAACAATAGTTTTTCAACCTAGTCGTCATCCGTATTAATAATTAACGGCCTCCGTTGATAGTGACCCTGCCTACGAAGCAGGAGGTCCCGGGTTCAAATCCTGTTCAAGGCATTTATTTGTGTGTTTATCACGAATATTTGTTCCTGAATTATGGATGCCGTCTATGTATTTAAGTATTTATAAATGTATCGTCGTCTAGTACCCATAACACAAGCCTTATTGAGCTTACCGTGGGACTATGTCGATTTATGTAAGATTGTCCCATAATATGTATTTATTTATTAGGTATATAAATATAAGTATTCGAGGAAGAGTTAAACATAGCACGAACGTTACATTATTTAAGGACAAACATTTCCATACAAAAGTTTTCCAAAGTTTTATAACGAAATCATTAATTTTAGAGTGTAAGCATTGCTTGTGAGTGTACGAGTAAGCATTAGAATCGAACCAGCGACCTCCTGCTTTCGCGGTAGACGCCCTAACCACTTTGCTGCCCATTCTGCCCAATCACGGCTAGTGGTTAGAACGTCTGCCGCGAAAGCAGGAGGTCGCTGGTTCGATTCCAGCCCTGCTATAGTACCTAGTGCGACTACTTAAAAAAGATCATGAATCAAATCATTTATTACAAATAATAAATGATTTGAGTCGTGCTTTACAATTGTATAATATTATACGTTTATAAGAATTATATTTGACCAAAAATACCTTATAAAGTGATCAAGAAAAACAGTTTTTCCGCTTTCTCTCTGGTGACTGGCCATAATTAGGTTTTAAAGTAAATCAAACAGGGAAATTATATTGATTGAGTAAATTGATTAACGCGCCACAACGTTATCATCAGGGCCCGTCATTTTCATGCCGGTTTCGTCAGAATGACGTATAGGGTCAGTCTATGCTAAGTTTCCTAGATTTTGATAGCATATACTGTGAAAGTATTAAGTAAACGTCATAATTTCATAGAAGTTTGACGTTTAAAATAATACTTTCAAGTCTGACAGCTCATTTGCTGAGAAAAAAAGTGGTTTGACTCTGTAACACACAGGATGTTTTAATACGAAATGAGTTGATTACAGCTAAAGTCTAATGTGGAACGTAATAGTTTTGACACTATTCAATGACAGCATTATTCTTTCACACGTAAAACCTTAAACATGATGTACCTATGAAGCTTGACGTCATTTTTCTGTCAGCGGCATGAAAGTTACGGGCCCTGGTTATCACAGTTTATGGCCAGGGCTTGAATACCGGTATTATCTCTATACAAAAGTACCGGTATTATTTCGGTTCTTTGCCAGTACTTTTTTTTATGGGGTTATCTAAATATACGAAGATGTTACTTAATTGCATGATTGAGTCCTACAAAAAGAGCATAGAATAATTCTGAATATTGGGCAATTAAAAAATACCGGTTGCAAGCCCTGTTTATGGCTCATTCAGAGTAGTGTCGTCCCGCTCTGTTACATATATTGATTTGAAAGGGACGACAGTAACATGTCGCCATTTTATAATTCCTACTGTATTTTGCCAAGCTTTAACGCTACCGTCTTTCGATATTCTTACGAATAACAATAGCTAAGCTGGTCAATAGTAACACTAGTCACTGCAAGAGTAACATGAGTCACGATTTGATTGCATGTTCCATCTTATTCATGATGCAAATTCAAGTTATAATTTATGGCTCAATAAGTGTTACTTTCCTATGATATATATTATCACACATTTACATACGTAATTTAAATAAACACGCAATGAAGTCGTGACACTCGTGACTCGTGTTACTTTTAGGTGGATTGACCCGTAGGGTAAACGTACGAGTGTTTGACACCGCCGTAATGGTTACCATCTTATCTTGAATGTTAAGTCGCTAGCAATAGAGACAGCAGGGTGTCAAGTATAGAGCAATAGTGTCGAACGCTAGACCACAATTACCTTACTTAAGCTTTCTATTTGTTTTTACTATTTAGAGTTACGTATGCTATTCACCGATAAAAAAGCGAAACAAAATCAGATTACATACAAAACCACCTTCGTGACAAAACCTAGTCTTGACAAAATTACACATGCGGTCATGAAATAACCAATGAACATTAAGTTTTAAAAGAAACACGGTAATTGCAACCGCAAAGGTATTTTGGTTAGAACGGAGCCCGACATACTTACAAATGCGGGTGGTAAAATAATGAACAAACGGGAAGAATAAGAAAGGTGGTCATTTGAGAGTGTAAATGTAAGTTTGTATCGGCATAACTGTCGCCACGCTCGGCCGAGCGTTGTGATGGCCGATGGCTTAGAAGTGGGTTTTGAAGGTTTTTTTCATATGCAAGAGTACTTATAGCGGTAATACGACACAGTGATGATGCGGATATTCGCATCTGCATCCGCAATCGATGCGGATGTGGGACAAGTCAGTACAGGAACGTCTCGGCGACGGTGCATGTGCTAGGTAAAATTTCACCAGTACCTAATAGGAATATGGTTAAAGACAGGTATGGGCACAGCGGTGCATATCGTTTAGTGTGGTAGGGCACAGCACAACAAATGTCGTCTCGCTCAAATCTGGAGCAGAGCCCATCTGAGGAAGTACCTCCACCTTACAGAAAACCGCAGTTTAATAACACTAGACCCTACTCATAGTGTTGTGTTTTTGTTGGTGAGTAAGGTCGCCAGAGCTCCAAGAGGATTCACTGTGTTGACAGCTGGGGACCCCCGGAACAAAGCTTGCCCCTTTAGCTGTCAACACAGCGAATACTCCTTTTTTAAAGGGTCGGCGACACGCACCCCTAGAGTTGGACACCCATAGGCTACGGTGACCGCTTACCACCAGGCGGGCCGTATGCTCGTTTGTAACCGTCGTAGTTAAAAAAAAATGTTATGCTCTAGAGTATCGTTGATAATGCTCTCGTCTTTAACGGATAGCGAAAACAAATAATGAGTTCGTTTCCTTTTTTTTCGAATAAGCGGTAAAATTATTCACTAATAGATTCTATGGAGATAATTTTAATTCTGTTTTTGTATGCTTCCTAACTAAACATCTATTTGCCCTACAGAGATGGCGTAATATTGTCAAAGGCGGTACCTGACAAGTAAGTATTTAATATAGGTACAATTATATCTTATAGACCAAACTTTGGACGGTCGGCGATTCTGAAAAACAAACGAGTTTAAAAATCTCGTCAACCAAACATTGCGGTAACTTTCGCCTGAAACCGAAGTATAATAGAAAAAGTACCGCAATCGTTCCGTTCCGTACAAATGATTTTGCGCTCCGGTTACTGCATATAGTCTCACAAGCCAGCGCGGTAACAGCAGGATAGAGAGCATCATACTGTCTTTTTCTTACGCTAGTATTACCACCCCGAAAAAAGGGATGGATATAGTTTTTTTTTGTCCTACTGTTACTGCGCTCGCTGGCTTGTGCTTGTAATTATAGTCTGACAAGCAAATGCTGCAGTAGATTTTGTTTTTAAATTATGTGCGTCCCTTATTTCGGTATGAAAAAATAGAGAGGCATATAAAAATATAAAATAAATCTACTGCAGCCTTGGTTTGTCAAACTATAAGTGGATTGGACAAAAAATCAACCCAGAGACTATTATACCAATGATTTTTTCAAAACTTAAGTACGAAATATAATTTCATATTCACCAATCGCTTTTCGATGAACGAATACAACGTTAGGAAACCGTAGTAATCCCAATTTGATCTAGTTTACCCTCTGGGTTGAGACATTGAAAGGTCAGACGGCAGCCGCTTTCGTAAAAAACTAGCGCCTACGCCAAATCTTGGGATAAGTTGCCAAAACGGACCCCAGGCTCCATGAGCCGTGCCATAGAAGACTCACACGAACCAGGTCTAGTACTGTAAACTACAAAGGTATGTGCCAAAAATATGGTAGGTAATAATAGTAGTAATAAAGTAGTGGTATGTAAAGTAGTAGTATGGTAGTAATAAAGTAGGTAATAGGTATACACGATCTTAATGTTGAGGTAATAAAGTCCTGTATACATATTTTTAGCACGTTGGCTGTATTCATATCTTTCTAGTTGACTGACCATTCTACGTCAATGGCGATTTTCGATATTCGTGGTACGGTCGACTCCATAAACATAAATGCTACGAAGTGTATAGTGTATAGATATTTCTAAACGTGAGTAGGCGTGCAGGGTTAGACAACGCTTAACTCTAGGTTATACATTAAATTGCAGCGGTTCAAAGTCACGTATTTTTATTTTATTTATTTATTTATTTTATTTTATTTTATTCGGAAAACCAACAGCTTTTTACCACAATAGGCGTGACATATCGGTTTAAAGATGCTTTATTCTCATAAGAATTTATACAATTCGCTTACATGAGAACTTAAAACTAGTAGGTACAATTTAGGTTACGTGAGGCATGCACAAATATACATATAATATTATCATTAATATTTACAATTCACTTGATATGAGTAAGTATGCAGATATCATTTGCCATTAGGCGGGTATTAATGTTTGCATTCGGCCAACAGACGCGAAAATAAGGGGTAGAACAAAATGTAAACACGAAGCGTGCGCTTTGCTTGCTAATAAAACCGCGCACCAAGTAAGATTATCTAGATGTGGCCTATGCACCGATGCATATTACTAACATGCTGTATAGCAAAGTTTGTAATTATTTGTGTGTTCACAAATTGAATGAAACACATTTGTTTCTTCAACATACCTACCTACAAACTCTTTACTTATAAACCTACAAACTCTTTACTTATAAACTTTTCAATATCGGATCCTACATCCGATATCGGATCGGATAATGTGAAAAAAAATATTGAGCGGCATTTTAGTCGCCGTTACCTCAATGGTAAAGCCGTAGAAATATGAGATTTAATGAACGACGATGGTAATGTATTTAACTCCAGTCTTCGGTGTTCAGAATATTAAGTCTAACAAAAATCATGTTTAATCTCTGTGAGCTAGATGACTTTAAACACTAAAGTTTGACCTACGTGTGAAGGTTTTTATGTTCAATCGTGTGCTTTTTATACATTGATCAAACAATGTAAGTATACAAGCATAATGGTATAAATAAATATGCCTGATACAGTTTACTATCACACTGTGTTTTGCCAGTTATTACTAATTTTTGATATGAACGTTTACGTCAATTAACTTAGTTGAAATCCATAATCTAAAGCAACTATGAATTAAATAATATGATGGTTTATTTAAATAGCTATTTCGCATTTGCTGCATGGCAAATTTCTCCTTACATAAAAGAAAATTGAAATTAAACTGCCTGAATTGTGTCAATTTGGCCAAGTAACGGTTTGTCTGAGAACAAAAACAATTCCTACAACTGTCGTAATCAGTAGCTTGGAACGAATCCAAAATAGTATTCTTGATGTTTAATTTGGAGTTTTATTATTCTTTATTAATCATTTCCACTAGCCGGGGTTAGCCACTAACCTAACACGCAGTTAAGCTTTTATAACACGGGGTTAGCGGTTAACCCTACTGCAATGTATTATCTAAGTATCCTTTGGCTCAAAATGAAAGGTGTTAAAAAGAATTTTAATAGAAAACTATTTACGACTTGTAATTAAAGCTAAAACCCACAAAAATAAAACCACAGCCAACCCAAACAAAAATTGTCCAAGATACTGACCTCAAAAGATAACGATATAACACAAATTAACATTAACAAACAACTCACCGACTTGTTTATAATGATACCCTCGATTCGCACAGTTTAATAAATATATACTGATTAAAATGTATCTTCGACACAACCACTGCGAAGATCGTCAGTCCGCTCACTGGTTGCTGGTTTTTCAACCCGATACAAAACTTACCTACGTGTATTATTAAAGAAAACGCTAAACGGGTCTTACTTGTGGTAGTTGGCGCGCTTTGTTTTGTACTACTTTTTTTTGTACACGGGTTTGGTTTTTTTTTACACAATGGTTTTTTGTTATATTTTTTAATGGTATTTTATGAGCGTAAGTCTAAGTTACAGCAGTATATGTTTAGGTATTCTAATTTAATTCAGTAAGGTTAGGTTGTACTGTTATATTTATATAATTGTTCAATAAAATGACTGAGAACTAATTATAAAGCATTATCTATGAGATTTATAATTTAGTATAAGTGTTTTTGGGGGTATATATATATTTATTTGCATTTTTTTTTGTTGAAACATGGATCCGAGCTATAAGTATAGGATAATTAATTTAGGTAATATTAAAAGTGTAACTAGTTTTTGTTGGCTAAAATGTGTTCTTTAAGCATTTTTTTAAAGATTGTTTTGCTGTTGTGTTGCTGATTGTTTTAGCTTGTTTGATTTTAATCGGCAGTTTGCTGTATAATTTTGCGCCATCGTAAAGAATACATTTCCTTCCATAATTCGTTCTTGGTGGTCTTAAGACGAGATGGTTAGCGTTTCTTAGTTGAATTTTTTGGTGGTGGTGTTTTTCCGTAAAGTTAAATTGTACGCGTATGTTATTATTGATTATTTTCCTAATTATATGCACGTATTATATATGTTGGTGTTAGGTAGTGATAGTTGAACAGGACTTTTATCAATTTGTTTTGCGCTACTTGTATTAAACCTATTTTGTCTTGTATTAAATGTATTTCGAATGCATCGTGCAGTCTTCGTCGGACACAGTGGTGTTGTCACACGTCACGCCTATTTAAAAAGTTTGAACCGTTTCAATGTAATGTCAGTATGACTCACGAATAGTTTAAATTATATAATTCCAGGTTACTTTTCTAATCCCGATTGGTGTGAAGCTAAAAGTGACGACTGACCCACCTTTTGTCGTATATTTTCAATCGATACGTCCCTCAACGGCCTTTGATGACGTTGCTAAACGTATACATAAAATGTATACGGTCCGCTTCATAAATATATATGAACCGGCATTCAATTTTGAACCTTCTCACTCAGTAATAAGGTCCGAGGTTTATACTTATTTATAGACAATATTTCGTAAATCGAATTACATTAAACAGCCTTCGGGACATTCTTGGGTTGCGTATTCGGGTCATTTAGTATAGAAGGGTATACATAAGTCTTACAAGCATAAATTTAATTTGAAAATCTCAGAGCAAGCTTGTTTGGATTTTAATTTAAGAGGATACCCAACGATAATGACCTTGGGTTAAATCCTTTGGTTTTGTTATGGTTTCTAAAGGTAACATATTAACAGAAACACTTATAAACAAAATAGTATGACATAACTACTTCAAAATTAATTATCTCTGAGATATTTGGCATTAAAGTTGAATTTTTTGGTGAAAATCTGGTTTTATGGCCATAGTTTTTGTCTAAATTAATTTAAAATCAGAATAATAATTTCCATAATGAATGATGATTTACGTAAACACATATCAGGACATATTTTTATTTTGATGTCGATTTTTTTCGCGTCTGATTTGAATGAAATTTGGTGGGTAGGCAGAGTTCCTTATTCTACGCTAGATAGATACAAAATCTCAATGTGCGACAAAAATTTTGTACTAAATTTCCCACTGAGTTACGAAAATTCCATACGATTTCGTAACTCAGTGAAAAAAAATGTGGGACATACTTTGAAGTTGGGTCTATCTTGAAGAGAATAAGGAACTTTATCTACCTACCCACCAAATTTCATTCAAATCTGACGCGAAAAAAAAAACGACAACAAAATAAAAATCCGCCCATCATAGTAATTAATACATAGACAATATAATCATTATTAATATATAATTAGATTTCTAAATGTAAAATTGTATTATTAACTCTATTTGTACAAATTCACTACAGACCCCTCAACGGGTAAAGGACTCCTCCATTATCGATTTCATATATGTAAGACCCTTTACTGATGAAAAACACACTAGCACTCACACACACACATATACACATAAACTCACAGCCTGTATTCCCAAAACGGGTAGGTTTTAGTGCCAATTTGAGCAATTAAGGGGTTTTAACGAGATTGTATTGACCAAAAGTTGGGCAACTAATATGACTACAACGATGATACCATGTATTATAGAGAAATGAAAAGGTTTATTAATAAAAAAAATGCGTGTTACAAATTTTCCATTATATTTTCTCTATGCTTTCCGTTGAGACTTGACCTACTGACCTTTGACATGTTTAGCAAATTCGAGTGTGTCAACAAAAGGGTCAATAGGAAACCAAATGAATATTTCCACCGGGAAATGTCCAATCAAATATTACTGTACAAATTATTGTACAATACATTGGGCCAATTTCGATGTTAACGAGCGTGCAACAGTTTCGTTGGCAAAGTTTCTGGCGAATTTCTCTAGGGAACAGTTTGTGGAAATCGCTAATGCAGTTAAGAGGGCGCAGAGCATATAGTAGCGCACTCATTGGGGTGGGGGGAGGGGGGATTGTGTTTTCTGATAAACATTTTCAATATCTCTATAATTCACTGGTACAGTCACGTCTCTAAATATCTTTACACTTCGGAACTTATTACAGGAGAAGAATGTTCAAAATTGAATACAGATGCATATATACTTATGAAGCCGACCGTACCATGTTTGTAGTCATACTAATTCCACAACTTTTTGGTCAAAAGAATATCGTTAAAACCACTTTATTGCTAAAAATGGCATTAAAACCTACCCCTTTTGGGAATACAGGCCGTGAGTTTATGTGTATATGTGTGTTTTGTTACACACAAACACACACACACACAATTTTATTAGACAGTGTACAAATAAAAAGTTACTCAAATAAACGATTCTATTGATTTCATATATTACAGTGCATTGAAAACTTAATAATACAACATACATAACCTACTCGTAGGACAAATAAAAATCGACTTTGTTCACTACGCATACAGTCCATAACCGTACGGCATATTATATATCAATACTAGAGCATCAGGGACTTTGTAAAGGACACGCCCATTGGAAAAACGTCAATTCTTCCGTAAAAAACAACAGAAGATACGCACAAAATATACCCATTTTGAGTTCTATAACGAAGGTGTTAAGAGTGAATTTACATCGTTTGAAGACGCATGTATGCATTTTATATGAGAGCTGTGTTGTATATTATTCATCAAAGAATACTGCATTCAAAACGTAACTATAGCTTTTGAGAAAGAGGTTATCTGTTACAAATGTTCTTTACAAACTATTAGCGTTAATTCTAAGGTAGCGTTGAAAATGCCGGAAAAACTCGAATGTTTTTTTTTCATGATTTAATGAAACTTTCGGTTTCTTCCCGAAGTTTTCTGGTTTTATAAGAAATAAATAACGTCACTATGCCTGTTACTCCTTTCATCTGTTTCAATTGTTTCTTCCTCAAAGTAATCGATGTAGCCCTGTTGTAGGTGTAAATTAGACCTAATATACATTGATTTAGAGTTGAAAATTATAGCGGAAACTTTCATTGATTTTTCCTAAAGAATCCGAAAAAAACGAGTCGTCTGGGAAAAAATTGTATTTATTCCAGAGTTTTTCAACGCTACTCTAAGACAGCGTAGGCAACCCTATCGTTTGTGCGGGGAAGAGGGGGACCGAGCGTAAATTGTTTTAGCGTAGTGTTCAAAACAGTCTGTATTTTTTCTAAGGGAGATAAATATAAATAAATTAAGCAACTTCAATTAAAAAGGTATTAAAAAAGACAAAAGTCATACAAAAATTACTAAAATGACAATGGAAATAGCTTAGCTGTAATACGTCTTAAGTAAAGGTATTTCGCTTTAGCATATGAAAAGCTTAGCACAGAGCATAATTAAAATTTAAGTCAAAATTTATAGCCAGATTTGATCTTGTGACTTTCTGGAATAATCAATTATATAATTTTTTATTTTTAAGCCGGAAGGTCTGCAATCGATACCAAATAAGAAAGAAAGAAAGAATGGAATAACTCAGTCTCTGGCAAAATACACGCCCATGATAGATATTATATTGCCTCCATTATAGAAATTTTGATTTGGTAAAGCCAAAAACCATATTTATAGAACATTTCTTTATTATTTCTCAAAATGCTTGAAATGACTTACGCCTACGACTCAAATTACCGTGTTCTCGATATGACTTTAATTCATTTTAACATTATCGTGTTTTGATTAATTTTCCATTCTACCATTTCCCAAAATGTTTCACAAAACAAAACTAAAATACAATATATGTTAAAATAAATGTTAGGTACCGTAGACGCTGGCTAGTTTCCTCGCTCTATTGCAATACAAATGCGTTGGGTGAAAAAGCTATCGATCGCCGGTAGCGTCCACAATTCAAAAACGTTTCAAAACGTTTGGTTATTTTCTTAATACCTAAAATTCAGTTATTTGAAACTGTCAATGATATTTTGGAATTTGGATATTATGAAACTAATGCATTTTCACCTTTAGGCATAAAACTATATAACTAGGTATTTGAAGGATTTGTTATTTTGGATATAGGGCGTATTGTGCAAACGTCATTTTGACTATTTACCGTATTGAAAACAAATCTATTCAGCATATTTGTCATTTTGGAATTTCTCTGTTTTGATATTGCAACATGCTTGAAATATGGTAATTATGATATTTGGCTTTATCAAACCAGAATCATTATAGAACCCTCTTAAGACGCATATTATGAGGGATATGGTAAAGAAATTCGGGCCACCAGATTTTTCTCGGCTCAGTTGGGAGAGTTATCGGCACGTATCCTAATGGCGTGAGTTCGATCGCCCACAACACATTTAAACCAATTTTTTTGCCTTCATTATGCAAGATATTAACGCAGGTACTATTTAGGAATGAAATAATTCTTACTTCTTAGCACTGGAGTCCTTCAAGAGGTACAGGACATGAGTCGGCGCACTCCGGAGCTTCTCAGCAGAGGTGATCGCCTTTGAGAGGCCTTGAGCTGTTGCCGACTGCTCCCCCAGTTGAACAATCAGCTTGCTCAGGCTCTCTTGGGCAATCCTGTGGTCAAAGTTGGGTTTAAGGAAAGATAATCAAACTTTTGGTTTTGTCTAGAGAAAACCAAAAGACCTGATATTATAAGCACTGACACAAATTATTATAAAAACTTATACTCAAAAAGACCATCAGATCAATTGAATGAACATGTAGAGGTAAATGACTCATATGAAGAACAGTCACGTCTATAAATGTCTTTACACATCGGAACATACATTTTTCGAAATTCTACAATGGTTCTTTCACGTTCCAAGCGTCACGTTCGGTTT
This sequence comes from Lathronympha strigana, assembly GCA_949128165.1. Lineage (NCBI taxonomy): Eukaryota > Metazoa > Arthropoda > Insecta > Lepidoptera > Tortricidae > Lathronympha > Lathronympha strigana. The sequence continues at coordinate 3,675,332 of OX421901.1, read as the reverse complement.
TGGAACTCGCTGCCTTTTGACGTCAGGAGCGCTCATTCCCCTAGCTCATTTAAGAAGCTCCTCAAACTTCACTACTTATCTTGTCCTTAACTCTTTTGTCTGTCTGCTTCCTCACTTTGGCTGGCACTGTTATATATTTATGTGTATAGTTGTATGTATGTATGTATGTTTATTTATTTGTTTTGAGTTAAGTGTTTTATGCAACGCTTGTTTTACTGTTTCGCAATGCCTACTGACATGTTTTATTTTAACTTATTCTGCTACCTAAAGGTTGTCTGGAAGAGATCGCTTTTTAGCGATAAGACCGCCTGTTGTTTACCTCTTTTTTGTTTGTTCTATTTCTGTACCTATTTCTATTGAGGTGTGCAATAAAGGGTTGTATTGTAATATCAAGAGAAAACTTTTCAATGCATGTATTCTACCAATCCTCACATATGGCTGCCAGACATTAAGCATAACTCAGAGAGCCATGGAAAGAAGCATCTTGAAGAAAAGAAGAATCAGCAAACTAAGTAATAAGATTTTAAGAGAGAAAACAGGGTAAAGCAATGTTACATACAAAACAAAACAACTAAAATGGAGGTGTGCTGGACATACCATTAGAGGAGATATATGGAGCGAAATCTTAACACTGTGGTTCCCTAGAGGCTATAAAAGGAATAAGGGTCAGAAATTTAAAAGGTGGACCGATGAAATTGAAGTCATGGTTGGAAGGACTAAAACATGGACCAGACTAACACACAACAAGGAGTGGTACAGGCCTTTGCCCAAAGGCACACATAATCAGTTAGCATATATTAAGAAAAAAAAACTGTAAAATAATGTTAATTATTCTGATACAAGGCTATCAACTAAAAAAAACAAAATTTGGCTAATTGGCGGGTAATTTTGGCAGTCAACCTTATTGCATTCTGTAGTCATTTAAATACAGTTATAAATCTGGGAGCACATTATTTTCCAATAGCCAAAGCTACCTTTTAAGTAGCCAAATTTTACATCTAATGAGCATTGTATTGAATTTAATTAACACATTCATAACAGTTGCATTTTTTCTCTAATAAACTGCAACTGGTATTTTCTGCTGTTCAAGTTATGGTTCCAATATTGTGTGATTTATCCAATAGCTGAACAGCGTTCAACTTTTGGGTAAATGTTAGTTTTTTGAAATACTTATATAAATCCTAACGGTAACGGTAGATACTCCATTTATATCTTAAATTTCTGGTTTGCTGTTCCTTGATTTTTTGACTAAAAGATGAACGGAACTTTCATTGTTTAACTCAATTATTACGGGGCATATTTTAGTATAGAAACGGGACTGTTCACTGAATTAAACTGTACCTAAAACATGAACTAAGAGAATTTACTAGTTCATCTATTGGGCTGCATTCCAATACATGAACGATTGTGTTACTTTTCTTAGTTCATTTCATCAACATCGTGCCCAAAACTTGAACGAACTAAATTTATTCGTCTTTCTGTACTACCGTTCATCTATTGGTGCCCAGCTGTTCATAATTAGGGTACTCCCTTTTGCATTTTTACTGGTTCATCTTTTGGGGTAAAAATGTTCAGAGTTAGGGCACTTTGTTCATGTTCTGGGGAAAATGGGCCATTTCGGAACATAATCATTTTTATTAAAATATTGGATAGTTTAAAGAGGGTTTGGAATAGTTTAATCTAAACTAGACTATATGTAGTATAGTATAAAAAAATAAATCTTAGTGAAAATTGGTTATAACATACGTAATAAAAATACCAAAGTGAGGTAAGTCGCTTAATCGTTCATTTATTGGTTCCCCTACCCTATGTATAGCTCGAAAATTTCAAGTAATAGCTCAACAAAACCATTAAATCCCACTAATGTAGTCGCATTCGTCGCATTTGACAAAATACGAACAAAATAGGAAGCAGTAGACCTTGACATCCTTGTAAAGGCGTGTCTCAGCAGTTTAGACCCGTAAAAGGCCGAGTTTCTTTTATACAAGGACTCTGAATACAATTGAGATGATTTTAAGTAAAAATCTTACCTCATAGTTCTAGCGTCTCCCTGGCATCCTGGAGGTATCAATGTATAATCGAGCTTGGTGATATCATCCTTGAGCATATCATTAACCGGCATCACCATTTCTGCTATTTATAAACTTTAACAAATTCGATTTAAATAGTGGTTTTACAAAAATCACAGACAACCCGTAGTATGGTAAATCTTGGTTCTTGGTCGACTGGCGCAATCAGTATTGCTGCGCTATGCAAATTTTGATTAAGTAGGCGGTTTCAAGGCGGCTTCGGTGTGGCCGGTTAAATTTTATTAAAGAGAAGATACTCATTACTAGCATGCTGATTAGAAAGCGGGGAGGTGGGAGGGGCCATGCTGCCAAACCCTCTAGCTATTAAACAAGATTTTTAGTATGCTAATAAGCAATAAGTACATATGCTAGTACTGAGCACGTGTAACCTGTGTAACACTACCTAGAGTCTGACTATAAGGGTTGCCAAACACATCCGGAATTTGAAACGGAATTCATGATATGAATTCATACTCTGATACCGGTTTGCCAGCTACACACTTACACGGCCGGAATCAATCTGACAAATTCATAATCTGAAAAAATCAGAACGTGTGTGATCAATAGCTAAATTGTATGTATTTCCGAGCGTTATGAATTCATAAGATGAATCAAGATCATGAATTGGGTCTCTGATTCCGGACGTGTGTGGCGACCCTTTTTTTTTTAAGAGGGGAAAATGCGTTATGCATACCATCCGGGTGCGGGGACGGACCCGGAACGGTTATGTGGGACTCCCTGTTAGGCTAATGAGACCCCAGGTGTACCCACTAAAAACCCCTCTGTTGCCGCCTCTTCGCTGTACGGCGAGGCCCCAGGGACGCCGAAGTACTCTTCCGCAGCCTCGCCAGCGGCTGGCCGCTAGGCCCCGGATCTGGGGGGTAGGTGTACACCCCCGGCCGTCTCGGTGGCGCGTAGGTACGACACGCCAGCCTCCTCGAGGACCTATATCGTTCGGGTGGTAGCCGTCACCGTGGCTGCCACCCCGAGGCCCTCGTTACGGTGGTAAACGGCGGTCATGGGCGACTCGCCTCCGCCCGATTCTCTTGCGCCTCATCGGGAGGGCCTCTGGGCTCTCCTCCCGCGTGCGTTCCGCCGCTTCCTTTTGCGTCATGACGCGCTCGCAAAAGGAGGCCATCGCCTTCCAGGACCTCTCCCCGCTTACCATTGCTTCCACCACTGCTGGCAGGGAGAGGTCGCTCCCAACTACGGCCACAAGTGCGGCCCGCTGCTCCGCCCACACTGGACACACCGCCAGTGTGTGTAGCGCCGTGTCTTCGGCGTCGCCGCACTCGTGGCATTCTGCCGTTGGTTCTCGTCCCGCCACCCTCCACAGGTATCTCCCGAAACAGCCATGCCCCGTGAGAACCTGTGTAAGGTGGAAGGAGAGAAACCCCTTCTCTCTGCCGACCCATCTCTCCAGGACGGGCCGGATGGCTCCGATGGTCCAGTGGCCAGCAATTGGCGCCTCCAATCTTTGTTTCCACTTCCGGAGGAGGTCTTGACGAGAGTCAAGCCTCCATCGTCTGATCTCCTCCGGAAGCGGCTGCCCAACTTGCTGCCGCAGCTCGGTGACATGCCAATATAAATCGGCCAGCACCGCAGCGTCCAGGTCCCAGGGCGGAGTCCCGGCCAGCACGCAGGCCGCTCCGTGGGAGACGGTGCGGTATGCCCTCGCGATTTGGGTCGCCACAACCCGTAGCGGCCTCCGCAGTTGGATGTGATTTTCCGCAGACAGAGAATCCACCCAGATAGGCGCCCTGTATAAGGCCATTGACCGCACCACTCCCGCGTACAGTTTCCGGCAGCTTGCTTTTGGCTCACCAACGTTGGACAGAAGCCGACTGAGCGCTGACGCGGCTCCGATCAGTTTGGGAGCAAGAACCTTAAAGTGCTCCCGGAACGTCCAACGGCTGTCAAGGACTATGCCTAGGTACCGCATTGTCGACTTGACAGCAATAGACGTTCCTCCCACCACTAAGCTGGATCCCGCCGGAGGGGCCTTTCGAGGCCCATGGAAACACAGGGCCTCGGATTTGTTGAGCGCCACCTCTAGCCCCAGCTGCCTGATTCGGGCTACGACCGAAGCCACTCCCGCCGTGGCGCGGATCGTTGCCTCTCGGAGAGTGCTGCCACGGGCTGTCACTAGGGTGTCGTCAGCGTAGCACGTCACGCCTATTCCCGGTAAATTTGGTCCGCTCAGCGCCCAATCATATCCGATGTTCCACAGGAGTGGTCCTAAGACAGACCCCTGTGGAACGCCGCACGAAAGTCGCTTTTCCCTCCACTCATTTTGTGTTGGGTACCTAACGGCTCTATCGGTAAGATAGTCTTCTACCGTCATCCGCAGGTATTCAAGCACAACGGGCCGTCTTAGCGCTGCCTTAATGCACACCCAGGGCAAAGAGTTGAAGGCATTGGCGATGTCTAGAGACACCGCCAACACCACTTCCCCCCGGGAAACCGCCTCGTCCGCTAGGGTCTTCACCCGCGCAATAGCGTCGATGGTGGACCTGCCCTGACGGAACCCAAACTGGTGCACACTGAGGTCCGGCCCCACCCCAACGAGGTGCCGGACAAGTCGAGCAGCCACCACGCGCTCAAACAGCTTGCTGCCCTCGTCCAGCAGCACTATTGGCCTATAGGCCGAGGGTGAGTCTGCCGGTCGCCCCTCCTTCCGCAGTAGGACAAGTTTCCCCGACTTCCACACACGGGGAAACTGCCCCTGTGCTAAGCATGCACTGAAGAGTGCTCACAAGCGCGGCTCAAGCGGGCCCAGGGCCAGGACCCAGGCACGGCCGGGCACTCCATCAGGTCCGGGGGCAATATTTTTTGCTCGAAGCCGTAGTACCGCTGCCCTCAATTCACCCTCCGTTACTTCCGGCGCGTCAGCTAAGTCTGCTGTCCGTCCTCTGGGAGGCAGCATGCGTGAAGGTACGGGGTCCTCTCTCGTAGGGAATAAGGCATCAACTACCTGCTCGAGATACTGCGGCTGGAGACTTTGCGTAAGTGGGGGTGCCCAAGGGCGAAGCTTACGCATCACCATCTTGTACGGCCTTCCCCACGGATCGCTGTTTAGAGTCTCCAGCATTTCTTTTTCGGCTTGTTCCTTTGCCCTGCCGATTTTCCTCTGTAGCATCTTGACAGCTCCCGAGTATGCGGCATATAGCCTCTCCTCCTCGGGCACATGTCGTATGCGTCGCCTGCGGTATTGCGTGTACTGGCGTCTTGCAGATATGCAAATCTCGCGCAGCTGTGCGAGCTCTGCGGACCACCAGTACACCCCTCGCTTCGGAAGGATCAAGCCTAACCGTGGCATTGCTGCGTCGCACACCTCGACCATATCACCCCTCATTGCCTCCGCTTCGATGTTAACATCAGCTTCACCGTCGGCAACCGGCAGCCAGGCTTTCACCGCAGCCGCCTCCATCAACAATTCGCGATCCAAGCGCTTTAATGCTCAACGCGGGCTACCTCCTTGTAGGGATCGGTTCAGGCCGCTCGGGTTTGCTGGAAGAGTGGAGACTTCGAACCGGATGATCGGTGATCCGACAGTGTCTCCACCTCTTCTAGCACTCCCCAGCCTCGAATACGGCGCGCCAGGGCTGCGTTGGCGAACGTGACGTCCACAATAGAGCCACCCTGTTGTCGCACGCACGTATTTACCGTCCCTGGTTAAGCACGCTCAGCCCTGTTGAGGCCGCCCAGTCCTCCAATTCCGCCCCACGTGCATCCGTTGCTGGGGATCCCCACGCCGTGGACTTGGCGTTTAGGTCTCCGGCCACTAGCACCATGCTGGATCGATTCCTGCCAATAACAGCCCCGATCTTGACCAAAAACTGCTCAAATTCGGCCAGTGGCCGGTTCGGCGAAAAATATGTGCTTATCAGCATGTTATCGCCAATCCACGCCGCAACGTATCCGCGGCCCTTTTCCACCCTTTCGAGCGGCGGGGAGCCAGCGGATGTGTTGACTATGATGGCCACTAGGCCATCTAAGTCCCCAGCCCAGTTGTCCCTGGGTGGGACGGAGTAAGGCTCAGCGATTATAGCGACTGCAATCTGCCACTCCGCCAGGCTTTGAGTCAGCAGATCTTGGGCTCTGGCGCAGTAGTTGATGTTCCCCTGCAAAAATTTAGTGGCCATTCTTACTACGTATCCATATCTTCTCCCGCCTCATTTCCGGCCGCAGTCACGCAGTCAGTCAGTTGGGAACGCTGTGAGGAGGCCCGGGGGCCATCGCCAGTTTTCCTGCCCTTCTTCGCATGCGATGTAGTGCACGCTTTAGCTCCTACTCCGTGATTTGCTGGTTTGCCCGCTGCATTACAAACTACACAATGGGGAGCAGCTGAGCACTGCGCCGCTTTGTGTTCGGGCTTTCCGCAGCGGTAACAAAGTGCACCACGGTCCACCTGCGACTGGCATTTCGCCCTGACGTGCCCTGGCTCAAGGCACCGGAAACAGCGCATTAACCTCGGCTCCAATAGTTTAACCTGAGCTGAGGACCACCCCACCAGAAAACGTCCACCGTCGGCTACTTTCTTCGCAGCGGCAACTGGGCAGCGGAGCCACACTGAGCCTAGGCCGTTATGGTCCAAACGGATCTCCCCTACTTTGACCTGTTCTCTGACATAACCTCCGACTCGAACGATTGCGTCGACTTCTTCGTCTACGGTCACAGAGTCATCCAGATTCGACAACCGTAGTTCCGCGCATTTTGTCGGTCTGGAGATTTTGACTGCGTCCCCTAGCTTCTCCGCCAATTCTCTCGCGAGCTGGTCGGCCTTTTCACCACTGGTGACTCCCGGCAGTTCCAGGACCCGTGCGCCAGTCGCTGCTAGGCGGAACCGCATTGGCGTGTGGCGACCCTAAGCTAAGTTTGCAACGATATGGTTACATACGGACCTGGATCTGTAGGGTTAGCATAGACTTTCATAGAAGTTGACCAATTGCGCAGTCTCTATTATTAAAATCGATGCAAACATTACTTGGTCTGACTTCTATAGTTTGGCTAGGATCTCTTCTAATTTGTGAGTATTAAGAGAAAATCATACAATCTTTGTCTACGACGGTACGGAATAATACGGAGACGGCACGGAATCGCAGTGACGCATCGTATCCGTCCAGCACGCCTACCACGAATATCGAAAATTGGCATTGACGGGAAAACTCTTTGTCACTCTAATATGCAAGTGTGACAGAGATGGAGATACAAATCCGCAACCGTTCGATTTTCGTGGTAATAGCTCTGTTTTTACCGCATGCTCCCCACACCGCGGCTGAAAATACCGTATCCGTATTTTAAGCAGCGGTGTGGTCGCACTCCTACCTTTTTCACCATCGTACACTGAATTATCTAATCTCGGGAAAAAACAAGTGACGAAGCGGCAGATTTAAGCAGGATTAAGCATGTTTGCTTAGCAAACTTTGCTAAGAGACAGATGCCTCACCCCCGCCGCGTCGCCGTAGCATGCTTTGGGGGCATGTGGATGTACGGTGGATGTGGCCTGGGAACAAATTTTGAATTACGAACAAGAAGAAACATGTCCGTAAACAAGAAGATACAGGGCCTATACCCCAAAAATCGAACGATTGCGGATTTGTATCTTCATCTCTGTCACACTTGCATATTAGAGTGACAAAGAGGGTATCCCGTCAATGCCAATTTTCGATGTTCGTGGTAGGCCAGCAGGGAAGAAACAGGGTGCGTAAACAAGATGCTAATCGTTAACGCTCAGTAGCGAACAAAACGCAACTGTTTTTATCGCCTATTTCCGTAGTACCTATCTCTAAAAATCCAAAAGTCCTTTTAAAAGCTGACGGACTGTACAAAAAATTAACTACCTACATCCCTTTTAAGGTAGGTTCTATAGCGTTCAGAATTGCATGGGCAATTTATGAATGAATTCATTCATAAACTGCCCATGCAATTCGCGAAATTCTGAACGCGTGTGTACATACTAGCGAAAGAGGTAGACAGTATACTGCGTGGAGCGGGCTTATTATAATGCCGGCTGTACACCAAACATTCGAGAAACCGAGACGAGAGTGTACACTACGTGTACAAACCTGCGCCACTCGCAACTCACCAACACACACATTAATCTTCCCCCGGATTTTACACACTCACACACCCGGAGCACACAGCGGAAGCAAGGCGTATACCGATAGCGCCAAGTTTCTGGCTACAAAACACTATACAGGGTGGAGGGGTTTAGTCCGTAGGAGACTGGGAGCAATCTCCAGTTGAGTCGGGCATGCCGCTGGAACCGGGCCAGCGGTATGCATAAGCATTACCTCCACCACTGAAAAAAAACCAGTTCTCGAATAATTATGGTCGTGCCACGCTCTTTTGGGATCGATCTATCATCACGGACAGGACTATTGTAGCCAATAAGACCTTTCGATTGATACTCAAGATGGCGAAGATGTCTCCTGAATAGTTTTTTTGTTTTTTGTTCGCAGGCAGTGTCCCAAAATGGGGCAGTCCATCCTCTCGCTGATGAGCCTCAGGATGGCGTTGGCGTGTGCAGCAAATTAAGAATTACTCTTGATACGCGTTTTACCATTGTTTTATCAGCAAGGGGTAGTTCCGAGGTCAAGCGGCCTCGTGCCCGAGTTAAGAAGCTACCTTCTTACCAAGGCCCTCACAGTACATCGTCGCTCTAAGAGCAAATTTTTGAACTCATTGTACATTGTAGGCGTAGCCCACGTGGCAACATACCTTGATACTGGCGAAATTGTCTCACTGGGCACTGCCATTTTATTTTTAAAAGAACTGAAGGCCTACCACGAACCACGAACGAAGTTTCACCTCTCTGTCGCACTTGAGTGAGAAATCACAAGTGCGAAAGGGAGGTATACTTTCGTTCGCGGTTCGTGGTAGGCGCTCTGAACTGCACGCCTACCACGAACATCGAAAATTGGCATTGACGGGAAAACCTCTTTGTCACTCTAATATGCAAGTGTGACAGAGATGGAGATACAAATCCGCAATCGTTCGATTATCGTTGTATAGGTAGACTGACACTGGCTGAGCTGATCGTTCGCAGCGGCGGGCCCCATGAGAAGAATCTCGTGAAGACGTGTGGGGTGTTGACTCGACGATAGTCGTTTCAGCGAACGGTCTCATAGCGAAGATTTTCGACAAACATCTTGAAAGACTCTCGCTAGTTTAGGATAGGTTTTTTTATAATATGTTTATATGTATTTTGTATTTCTGTATGTGTTTTTAAATTTTACCTTTATAATCATTACTGTAAACACCTAAGAAGGAAAATAAATAATAGCAATCAGTGCTCTCTGGGCAGCTTGTGGCGAGCTTTTGGGGAGTAGCGACACTAGCGACCCCACGTACCTGAGCATTCCTGGGGGACTCCGTCATCCGACCGAATCCTCCGTCTCTGCACGGTTAGCACAGATTGTAGTCGGCGTGATCACTAACTGGTTTCAAGAATTTCTGGTAGAGGGCGCTGTTCCAAAACTACTGAAAGCGTTGTACTTCAACGACTTCAATGGCCAGTGTAAATACATTGAATTGCTCCAATAATTTAGGAGATTATTATCTTGAATCTTTAATAGTAATCTTTTTATTTCTACAGTACACCTTTACAGATTGTTCAACCTTTTTCCAAACTTACACAAGAACCGATAATTCCAATAAGAAAAAAAAAATTAAATTCGAAATTCAAAACATGCTGTCGAAGAAACAAATATTTTGGACTATTCAGTCATTAAAAATCCGCCGTACGATGAACGTGTAGTAATCGAATTCACTTAAATATTTTTTTTATATTTTTTTATGATACCACTGGGAAACTGAAATTTTAGTAAATTTATAGAAATCAAAATTTAAAGTGTTAACAATATGAGGGAAATCGTCCATATTCAGACTGGGCAATGCGGAAACCAGATTGGGGCTAAGGTAACTAATTTATCATATTACCATCTTCATGCAGTCGCGGATATCGCGCAAACCGTCCACCGTAGGTTCCATTAGGTTAAGGGACACGAAAATCCCTGTCCGTTAGCGTTACGGGCTTTAGTTGGGGTTGGTAGACAGATGGCTTGGTGGCCCAGCGGTAAAGCGCGCGACATTCAATCCAAAGGTAGCGGGATCATATCCTGCCGGCTCGTACCAAGGAGAAGTATAACATCGTGAGGAAAACGGACTAACCGATAAGGCCTAGTTTTCCTAAACCGTGGCACGCTAGGAAGTAGACCATGAACCTTTTAATGAAATTGGCACCAGACCGCGCGTTGGCTAGTCCGTCACATCTTCATTCTTCCTCTTATAAACGAAATGATTTTTTTTTTAATGCTATAGGGGGCAAACGAGCAAACGAATCGCCTGATGGTAAGCGAGTAATGTCGTCCATGGACACCCGCAACACCAGAGGTGTCGCAAGTGCGTTAATGTCATATAGGGTGTGATCATCGATAAATTCAACACCCTAACTCCCTTCCGGTTGTTTGAACGCTTAATGCACTTCGTTAACTTTTTCATGAAAGCCAAATGCTAAGTCTCTTTGCCTCTGTGGTAAGTTCTAAAACGTTCAAGATTTATACCGGCTGCGGTAAACTAAAGCGACTTTATGAAAACCGTACTCGTTCTTTTTCAGTTCTGGGAGGTGATCTCCGACGAGCATGGGATCGACCCGACGGGCGTTTACCAAGGAGACTCCGATCTGCAACTAGAGCGCATCAACGTCTACTACAATGAAGCGACGGGCGGCAAATACGTACCCAGGGCAGTTTTGGTAGACCTGGAACCGGGCACTATGGATTCTGTAAGAGCTGGGCCGTTCGGACAACTCTTCCGACCGGACAACTTCGTTTTCGGGCAATCTGGCGCTGGAAACAATTGGGCGAAAGGACATTACACTGAAGGCGCGGAGTTAGTAGACTCTGTCCTTGACGTGGTCAGAAAGGAAGCAGAGGGATGCGACTGTTTACAGGGATTCCAGTTGACGCATTCACTTGGCGGTGGCACCGGGTCCGGCATGGGAACTTTATTGATTTCTAAGATCAGGGAAGAGTACCCTGACCGCATCATGAATACGTTTTCCGTAGTCCCGAGCCCTAAAGTCTCTGATACGGTTGTTGAACCGTACAATGCTACGCTATCGGTACATCAGTTGGTGGAGAACACAGATGAGACTTTCTGTATTGACAACGAGGCGTTGTATGATATCTGCTTTAGAACGCTCAAGCTCAGCACACCGACGTACGGCGATCTGAATCACTTGGTGTCTGCAACGATGTCTGGAGTGACCACTTGTCTGCGTTTCCCCGGGCAGTTGAATGCAGACTTAAGAAAACTGGCGGTAAATATGGTTCCATTTCCAAGGCTTCACTTCTTCATGCCCGGATTTGCACCGCTAACTTCAAGGGGAAGTCAACAGTACAGAGCTTTATCAGTCCCAGAGCTTACGCAACAGATGTTCGACGCTAAGAACATGATGGCGGCGTGTGACCCGCGCCACGGACGCTACCTTACCGTAGCCGCCATCTTCCGCGGTCGCATGTCCATGAAAGAAGTGGACGAGCAGATGCTCAACATCCAAAACAAGAACAGCACGTATTTCGTAGAATGGATCCCGAATAACGTAAAGACTGCTGTTTGCGACATACCTCCTCGCGGCCTCAAAATGTCTGCTACTTTTATAGGAAACACTACAGCTATTCAAGAGCTATTTAAGAGGATATCTGAGCAGTTCACAGCCATGTTTAGGCGAAAGGCGTTCCTCCACTGGTACACTGGTGAAGGCATGGATGAGATGGAGTTCACTGAGGCAGAAAGCAACATGAATGATCTGGTGTCTGAATACCAGCAGTATCAGGACGCCACGGCTGACGATGAAGGGGATTTTGATGAAGATGTAGAAGAAGAGTAAGTGTTTAGTGTCCGTTTTGTCTTAACTGTTTTGTGTTGTCACTGTTATGTCATAAGCAATTGAATTTGTATAATAAAAATATCAATTTGAAACCTTCGTAATTATTTTCTAGTGTACATTTTTGAAAGTAAACTTTACTGAAAGCAGGATATAAAATACACACGCGGCAGATTGAACCCACAGATTTAGATGAACATGAGCTCTTATGGCCACTTGCGCCAACCAGGGCTAGGCAACTATTAACCCGGAGTTAGCTGCGTGTTAGTTGGCCTAAGCCCAGATGGGGTGTCATACTTCCTGGCGGTGACATGATATCTTTAGGAATTCAAAGCCACATTAAAAATTTGTACATTATTTGTACGTATTCGTACGGTATTTAAAAAAATTTGTACTACACGTAGGTACTTACGAGAAAACAACGATCAATCTGTCACCGCTGGGAGGGATCCTTCCTGGCGGGCGCTATCTGTTTCACTATGTTCCAGTCAACTTTTCAACTTTCTGCTGATACAGAAAATTTGTACGTAATTTGTACGAATTTGTACGTTAATAAACAAAAATAGTACTACACGCATTTATGATAAAACAAAGATCAATCTGTCACCGCTAGGAAGTATCCTTCCTGGCGGGCGCTATCAATTTCTTTATGTTAGGGTCTAATTTTAAACTCGCTTCTTATACAGAAAATTTGTACGTAATTTGTACGAATTTGTACGCAAATGTAAAAAGTAATTCAAACCAAACCAACCGACATTGATACTGTAAGCGTAAATCGTTATTATGAAAACCAACATTGTAATAGCTGTTCGTAGTTCTTAAGCTGGGTAATGCGGATTTTGTGCGTTGCGGGGGACGCCCGATGAATTGTATTAAGGTAGGTAATAAAATGTGTTTATTCCTGAAAATGCACTTAATTTGCCATAGGTGAATTCAACCATTTATTTTGATGACGCATCGTACGTAGTAAATAAAGTTGCTGTCATTTATACTTAAATTGTCAATTGTTGTACTTTGCTGTACATTGCTGGCAATTAAAATTTTGTTAGAAAATTATGCATGTCGGAATTTTAGTAGATTTATTAAATTAAAGTTACAGTTAAGTTAAGGAACTACGTTACTTTAACCTCCTTAATTAAAAGCCCAGGGCCTATACCACGAAAATCGAACGATTGCGGATTTATATCTCCGTCTCTGTCGCACTTGCTAATTGGTGTGACAAAGAGGTTTTCCCGTCAATGCCAATTTTCGATGTTCGTGGTAGGCCTGCAGGTGCTGGTAACACACTGTATAACATGATACAGATATTCTTATTGCTGTTTTTTCGTAACATATATCGGTGCTTCAACACCTGCAGGAGCCAACATAAAGCGACTTTTTTAGTTAACAATTAACTAATTGTAGTTAATTAAGCTTTCAGCTCGGTTCATCTACTAAATACAAGATGTCGCTGTTGTAGGTGACATCAAAATGTAAAATAAAAATATTTCTACACACATTCGGCCTCCAGTGTTATATAATAAATAAAATCTATGATTAAACCTTATAAATAAATTACCTTTTAATTGTCTACTGTATAAAATAAAATGCTCATTTTGCTACCATGGCTCCATCTAGAGACAAGTAGAAAAATCAAAGCGTAGTTAATTAACGTTAATCGCAATTAATTAACTAAAAAAAACCCATATTCCTCAATTCTCCCATGTCCTGCAGGAATGCGACCTATACCACTGAGTTGCAGATACATTTATCTACACATCCAGCTCTATTTCGTCTGTGTACGCCGTGGGTCAAACTCCCGAACAAAATGCCCAATGACCTTTAGTAGTGTAATCCCGTTCAGCCTAATTAGGTACCTTCCGGCACTAAATCAGTGTCAAAATGTCCATGGAGACAATATGTCCAACGGTCACCACAATGTCTATGAAGTCAGTGTCCAAATAGTCAATATGTATAAGGGTCAAAACGTCCAAGTACAAGTACTCAATATGTCTAAGGGTCACATTGTCCTAGAAGTCGATATGTTCATAGATGCTTAGGGGTAAGAAGTCAATATGCCCAAGGGTCTAAACGTCCAAGGAGTCAATATTGGAAACTAGTAACCCTTATAGTTTCGCCATATTTGTCCGTCCATGCGTCTGAGCCTAGGCTCGGTAACCGTTAGTACTAGAAAGCTGTAATTTGGTATGAATATACCTTAGATCAATCGCGTCGACAACTGGCCCGCATAAAGAAACTAAACTAAAGAATTTGATTAAACAGGTTTTAAGATTTAATATAATACTACGAACGTCTCTATCACACATTAGTTGTTGTTTAACTTTCGTACTTAGGTATATTGAGACCTAAGTAAGCGAAATATTGCAAAACTAAGCCACGAGCGTAGCAAGTGGTTCAAAAACTGTAATCCTGGATGTTTTGACCCTTGGTCATATTGACTCTTTGGACATTTTGATTCCTTGGACGTTTTGTGACTTGGAAATATTTACTTTGAGGACATTTTGACCCTTGGACATGTTGACTCTTTGGACACATTGACTCCATAGACATTGCGACCCTTGGACATATTGTCTCCATGGACATTTTGACACTTGGGCTTAGTGCCCTGGAAGGCCTAATTAGAAATAAAAACCAGCCAAGAGCATGTTGGGCCATGCTCAGTGTAGGGTTACGTAGTTTACCGTCCGTCACAATAGGCAACCTTAAAAAGTGTTTTAATAGATACCATGCTCAATATGCTCATTTAACAATTCGATGATACTTTCGATCACACCCGTCCCGACACCATCAACTCCGGAAAAATCTTAACAGCTCGAAGTAGACCACGTTACAGCGCCATCTCTCGGGAAATTGGGTTACTAATTTACAAACTAGACGGGTTATGTATGTTGGGTTTTCGGGGGTAACTTTTGATTGCGTGAATCGATTTGAATCATTCTTTTTTATTAGAAGGAAGATACGAGCGGGATGATAAATTAAGTACTTACTCAAGATAAAAAAAATATGTTTGCATATACGGTTAAATTATAAACTTAATTCAGAAATTATTTTGTACAATTTTTCAAAACTAGCTGCTACTTTTAAATTAAGTAAATACGGTAAAATTATATACACGCCAGTTACTTCTTTTAAAGTGTTTCGATAAAAAATATTTCGGTTTTTAGGGTTCCGTACCAAAATGGTAAAAAAAGAATCTCTTATAACAAACTCGCATACTAACTCCATACCGTGCAAAGGAGTGACCCAACCTGCCGATACATGTGAGTCATGTGACTGACTTATAGTTCTATTTCTACTTGCAACTTTAAGTTTGTACGGAACCCTCGGTGAGCGAATCTGACTCGCACTTGACCGGATTTTTAAATAGCTTCCAAATCAGTGTTCTAAAAGTTGATTGCAACAGTAAAATCAGATGAAATAATCAGACTGATCAGTAGACGGACTTATCCAAATTATCCGATAGACGGTCCTATCCACATTGACCCAGGGATCTGAATTAACCTTAAACTATTTTTTTTTTAGTTCATTACATTTATTTATGTACTTTTCTAATAATAAAAAAACATTTATTTTCGAAATATATACAGTAAGTGTAACTTACCTAACTACCCTCTACCTACCTTAAATCTAAAGTAGGTCCTTGAGACATTGTGCAATGCTGGCGGCATTTCCTCGTTGTATCGCAATGCTGATACGTTGTGCGAGGAACCCACCAGCTCTTCGGTCACCAGTAACATCAACCAGACGTTTCGCGATTGCGATTGCGATATCGTCGCTATAGTTACTCAACCTTGTATCTCCAAATCTCGTTTGATAGAGAAAACACCCGTATTCCTAGTACCAGAAAGGTGACATTTCCATCAAATGATTGTTGTACATATGAGGTTGAGTAAGTATAGCGACGATATGAAGTCGTGGTGTAAGGGGCACGTAATGTATTGACTTGGTATGAAGTCAACGGTGGCGAGAAGGTTAAACAGTGGGTAGTAGGTACAAAACAATGAATAATGACACGTAACACCATTTATTTTCAGACAGAAGTATATATAGACGAAGGCGTGGTACATGATGGCAATCTGAGCCGACTTGCCTAACCCAGCCAAGCCAAAACAGCGCTTACGCTCCCAACATAAGGTTCTTATCAACTGACATTCTTAAGATAGTAATCCGCCGGCTCAGACACCCAATAACTTACTATTAAATCGTGTAACATTAATATTTAATAATATAATTAATAATACAAGCTCAATGAAATTTGATTTCATTGATCGGAATGCGAGTAATTAATTAAATCTGTTGGTTATGTGCATTTTTAAATCATATTTGTTGTGTTAAGGAGATTTCGAGAAGTTTTGGGAAAACTGCACCATATTTGCGATTAACTATATAATAATAAAATATGAGTATAATGAAATTGTTCCTAATATAATAGTACTATACGCAATATAGACATAATAAGAGTTCTTAAAATTAAAGTGTCGCTGATACAAAACGTGACGTAGTCGCGTTTTTTAATAAGAGACCCGAGAATTTTAACAAACAATTATGTGCTGTTGCATACACTAGTTTTTCAACGACAGCAAATTAGCGAAAAAGCGGAATCTTGAATGCAATGGCAGAATGTGGACGATGTCCGTATGCCAACTATAGAAAAAAAAAATTAACAGTGCTAAAATATTGTATGTAAATCCATAGAAGCATCGTTTAACAGTGTTCTTATGGAATACCATAGACAACGTTATAATGTATACTATTAAAATATCGGTGTCAGTCATGTAATTGATAGATAGAAGTAGAAAAAAATCGACCAACCAGATAGATAGATAGATAGATAGAATACTCTTTATTGCACACCTCAAGTCTAAGTTAGATACAAGAAAAGATAGTTAAATACGAGAAAAGCGTAACTAACAAAAAAAGAAGAAGAAAATACAACCAGTCGATTTAAGATTGAGGCCAAACAATAGGCGGCCTTATCGCTAAAAAGCGATCTCTTCCAGACAACCTTTTTATATCATATCATATCAACCAGTTATATCATATAAATATTTTGAATGAGACGTTTGTATGTTGGCTATAAATTGCAAAAAAATATGGCTCGTGTAGAAGCCTCTTAATAGGAGACGTTCGAAAACTGACAACGACATTTTCAAGATCTTTACTTGTCCGAATTAAAGCGAATTATCATAGTAAAATAATAATTGTCAAATTGGTATAATAAGTTCCTGCCATATCAAATTGTTGTATTGCATTTGCTATTCGCAAATTTCTTGAAAAGCCTTAAGGTACATTGTTTTCCCGCCGCTCTCGAATTAGTACCGTTCAGAATGCGAAAAAGCTCTGTCATTATTTACTATATTAGTGTATTGTTAAAAAAATAATGTTAGCGACCTGTTTTAGTGTCAAGGGCCTGTGTCTTTATTTCTCTGTGGATTTAAATCATCTATTATGCAGCCAAGGCTGTCAAAATCAATCAAAGACACTTGACACCAATTTCACATAAATACATTTCAATGTTTATTTAGGCCATATTCAACAAATATCAAAATATCTTTATGTAAATATCACTTATTGGGGGATTTGTTACAAAAATGTGCAATTACACCACACTTCGGCCAGATTGGTGACTTTAGACACTGTGTAACGAAATTGTGTGTGTTTAACTTGGGAAGCGACATAGTGTGAAAGCTAACCCTATTTTGTCGCTACAAAATATGTGCAGATATACGTAGCTTAGATGTAATCTGACTTTTCCAAGTAAATTACTTGTCTGGCCAAGTGTGGCTTAAAAAAAGTTAATAATACAGCAGATTAAATATTCGAGAAACACATTTATGTCTATAAGTTTATTTAAATACTGATACCAACTACAAACAGTTACGATTACAATATATTGATTAAAACGGACATAATTATGTTGAATAATAAATAGCGTTCAAGGTAGTGAACTTTAAAAATCACTTGGTAATTATTATTGACACTTGGTTCGTCTTTAAACTTAGTTTTTGCTCACGTTAAACGTGTTAATAGTTATAAACGATTTGTACGTGCGAAATGTAGAATAGCGTTTTGAATATTACGATTTTGAACTTTGGTAGTCGAAAGCAGCAACTATTTTTTTAGTTTTTTAGCATTTGACACGGTCTGATTTTTTGAGATTATGAATCTGTCAGACTGATCTGATTCATAATCTGAAAAAATAAGAACGTGTGTAATCAGTAGCTAAATAAAAAAATATAATTATTATTAATTTATTAGGTATACTCTGATTCCGGACGTGTGTGGCTCTCTCTAAAGCCCCTCATTCACGGCAGTCCGCCGGCACTCCGGCATGGCTGGATGTAGCGGACACACGGTGTGCAAGTGGCCCAGCCTGGCAGTCCAATTCGCACTTATTCGTTGAAAGATGCGCAGCGCTGCGTTGTAGCGCATACATTGTACTCGAATTAAAAAAATGCCGCCATCTCTTATGTCGTTTTTAATAATGAATAATTAATATTTTTTGCATTGCCGCATTTCTCAATTGTTTATTATCGTAATTTAGTGCAATTCGGACTGCAAGGAGGTGGGCGGAGCTAGCAGGATGTTGCCGTACGGCACGCATCCGGCAACGACATTCACGATGCTATATTACGTGCCGGAGGTGCCGGTGGACTGCCGTGAATGAGGGGCTTATTTAATTCAAATACACGCAATTATCTGCCCACATCATTCAAAGAGCCTTTATATTAATATGATTGATAATTGGGCTGATATTTAGATTTGAGAAATATAATTGAGTAGGTATAAGAATTCAAAACGCTTTTTTATATCACGCCTGTACAATAAAAACATGCATTAATGCATCATAATACTGTCGGTTTTGACGGATTGGCACAAGATATTTTTTTCTAAAATTACAAATATAGGTCGAAAAATACATTTTAAATACTTTTAAATAAAAAGGATTGGTCTAGAACGGACCGAAATATCTTTTAATCACATTTCGTTTATGTACCTAAATAGGAAAGTTATGTATTTTAAATTGAAGTCGAGGGTGCGCCACACGAGCCCATAAAAATAGAGAATCAATCGAGTATATCAGACACGTAATAGTCAAGAATAAGTAATTTATATCTTTCAAAGTTTTGGAAAAAAACCCAGAAAATATGCTATTATATTTTTATTTATAAAACTCGCTTGTTACTTTATTTCTAAGTCGAATACTTATATAATTTATGTGTATTTTTTCGACAGTAGTTTCCAAAGTTTAGCTTCTTACATGGACTCGTGCGGGCAGTTTAGACAAATGAATACTTATGATGGTAAAAGCAAGCGCTTACTGACATCAACCAGGGACCTAAATATCTTCCAATAAGTAAATTTTTTCAATATTGACATAATTTAATATCGCAAACTCTCTTTTCAGGCTCCCTTAGTTACGTCTTGATAGTATTACTTAACAATTGTAAAAATTTACAATTCCGAATACTGGCTAAACCTTAAATAACTTAGATAATTTCGTTTTAATAGAACATCACAGTTAAATGATAAGAGGACCGGATTGACGAATGATGATAGCCTAAAATAAATCTGATTGACGAAAATTTCGTTCAAATAACATTTTAGTGAAAAGTTCCTGTAGGTTACCCAAACAAATGAATCTTATCGTTTAACAATTTATATTTCTTATTTATTATTATAGTAGTAATAGTTTCAAGGAACAAGTAACAAACCCAAGCGAACCGGCAAAAATCACTCGTCTATCTCGCCCTGTCAAGAATCGTCCGTTTAAATCTGTAAGTACAATAAATCAACTACTTTACAACAATTATACATATACTAAACTCGTTAAGTATCCCTAAATAATTTAGAATAGAAATCGCTATTTACAAGTTTAAAAACGTAGGTAAAAACGAGCGTCTGAGCAAAATTGAGGATATTGTTTGCTCCTTTTGACTGAGATGACATATGTCATCTTAGTTCCTTTTAACATTTTCTGGTTGTATACTGTACTGGTATCAAATCTGCGATTCTAAAAATACGGATACAGTAAGAAGCTAAAGCTGAATCTATTAGATTAGACTGATTTTTCAACAAATTGTTGGACCCATATATTTGGTCGTTTTGGAATTTGTATGTCAAAAATAATCGGTTCAGTGAGATAAAACTTTTTTTTTTCAAATTAAAATTGCGTAATAAATATTAACAAATTATCCTCAATGCTCAATCATTCTTAATTAATCCCTGTCTGTTGACAACACTGAATATTTTTTTTTACTATCGTAGAAATTAATTTAATAGGAGTAAAATACGCCTCAGTATTTTACTTGTTTATGGACTCTCGATTTAAAAAAAAGTAAAGTAAAGAGGATATTATTTATTCAAACAAAATATATAGCTGCCAAAAAGTGTTGCCAACTTAAGCAAATAGGAAGCTTTGTAGGAAAACATGAGTACAGAAGCATTGGTAACAGCTTATTATTTAACCGCTAAGAATTAGTAAAGTGTGCTTCATGTAAGACTATTTCGTGCGAACATATAGTTTACTCGTACTTGGGTACCATAAATAATAAATCGTATACAATTGAATATCTTGGCTTAGTCACTATGCTATTTGGCTACATTTTGGTTTAAAAAAATACCCGTAGGAAATTATCGGTCAGAATCGGCGTTACCTAGAATGGAATGTGATAGGTAAACTCATTACAATTAAAAATATCGTGACCATACACTTTTTATTTCCATGCCGTTACAACACCGACTCGCACCTTTCATAAAGTTGCTTTCATTTGTTGCGTATTATTAGTAATAATGCTTAAAAGTATTTAAATTAATTTTTAATAGTTACGTTAGGCAGTAATAAGTCTCCCAGTAAAACTAAAAAAGGAGTTTTTTTCTGAATATGTATGTAGAATACTGTCAACAGTGTTAAAATGTTGTCAAACACTGTTGATATTCATCTCATCGTTACAGTCATCTGACACTGATTGGAAACTTGACAGGTCCTTAAACCACTATTGAACTAGAAATGTAATGCGAATTGGCAGTGTCAGGACTATTGTCATGTTGGTTTAATATAATATTTGATCCAGGAATAAGCTAATTCTTTTAGTATTGTACTTATGTAATAATTCCCGCAATATAACAGACTTACAAACAAATTCACTCACTGACAGTGTACTTTCGAAGTAATTAATAATATCAGTAAACAAACATCTTAAATATTCAGTTCTTACATAACTAAAGTTGAGATTATCGCAAACCGTCCCAAACTTAAATAAAATACAGATATCTGAACAGTGTGGTTTGTAGCCAAATTTTATATTATTTTTAATTTATAAAGCGTTGACTTATATAATTAAGCTCGATACATTAATTGAATGCTTGTGTAAGGCTGGAGCTTGAGCATGAATGAAATTTAAACAAAATGAATTGTCTATAAACCAAGCCAAATAATGTAGTCGATTAATAATATTGAGTTTAAAGATGTAACCAAGAATATAATTAATCATCAGATAAGTTACAGTATGAAAAAAACACACAAATAAAATATTCATTTTGAAGAACTGAATATCCTGCACGCAGAAATAATTTATCAAAAAAACCGATAAAAAAACTAATCCGAGCTCAAACACCCAACCTTAAATAAACAGACACTTTAAGTTTATAGTGATTATATTGTATATTACTACTTCTACTACATCAATAAAAATGCTTAAGACATCGCGATTCTATCTAATTCAGTTTCTTTAGCTGATCATATCATTTTACCCATCACCTAATAATTCGAATAACTGTTTAGAACTCTGTTAGGCCATTATGAGTTGTAACGAATGCCATTTGGAGTTAAGTGCAACCGCATTGTATGCATGCATGCATTTTATGATCTAATCCGTCGTTCAATTTTACAAACATAAACGTAAACTGAAAAACATAGTGAAATTGTAATAGTCCCAAATTTTTTTAACTATATAGGTACTCAGTTTATTACGAAAATAGCAATGCATTGAAATCATAACTTATGTTTAGCAAAGTTCGGTTCTTTTATCACTTTTAATTGAAATAAAAAAGAGCGACAAGGCAATGATATGTCAAACTAAAGTAACCCAGCCACCTCAAGTTTCCTATCATGTTAACTTACATTTATCATGTGTTTGCGTCCCACAGTTTCTTTCACCATACGTTGCCTCGTATTTACAATCGACCTTATGATTAATTTAAATTTACTCCTACAGCTCACGCCGAATTGACAAGTTTTCATGTTCAAGTCTATTTTGTTACCGATGTTATTGCGTCATTTATTTAGCATTTGGGCATCGACTGCAACCAAAGATGTTTGGATGTTGCAAGTCTTAAATATAATTTTTTTATAAAGTGGCATAGCACGTTCTTTAAGTATTTCGTTGTTCTTTCTCACTCTTACACCTTGACATGTCTGAAACAAAACCATCGACAACAAAATAGACATGTGAATGTTCCTACTTTCACAACCTATCCACAATTAGCTAACCAACTTCCATCCCTACTCATTCAAGGTCTTCAAAAACTGCTGAAAAAATCCTTGCAGTTACTTTGATCTTTTGATATCATCGTTGCTAAAATCCGCAGCCAATCTTTATTATGAGCGAGTTTTTATAGACAGATGATGATACCCTTGCATTATTTCGACTGGGATGTATCTATAAATTTTCGGGAGGGCAATCTCAAACATAATATCAGTATAAGTATTTGTCTGAGTCTGTCGTATTTGAGACTATCCATCCTTTCCACAATGGTGGCTCGTTCTACGACGACTCTCGCAACAAGCGGCCTAAGCCACTATTGCGGTCATGTCAAACTATAGTCATTGCCAGTTGTTTGTAATGTCCGGGTCTTTGATGAGAAACAAAAGCGGATACAGATGTTTTAAACACGCTTTTATCGACATACGATAGAATTGCCTTATCTCATCAAATGTGTCATTCAAAAAGTATGAGAACAAATGCTAGCCAGCAATAGTTGTGCTCTACAAGAATATGAAACCTTGGGATATACTAAGGACAACCTACCGATATTACGCACAGAGATCCCATTTAACATACAAAACTAGTTGAACCTAGGCAGACGACCAAAAGTCTCAGTCCTCTGTAAAATCAAAATGGATATCCCTGCTCCGAGGATTCACTTACGACACCATTTGTAGACTTTCCCACTACAACCAGGTTCATAAATGAGTTCTCGTTCGTAAATATCAACGTACAAATGGTAATTACAATTTTTAACAATTTATCTGCTTCATGGAATTTATTAAAAATGTGGTTCGATGAAGTCCAGACCGTCATAAAAATTACTTTTTAATGTGAGAGTGTAGGTGTAGAGAGAGTTATTTGCAAACAATGGAAGTGAAATCAATGTCACAGGGGAGATAATATTGAAAAGATGGGAATGATGCTTTATTTCAAAAAACAATAAAACGAACGAACGAAGCCTGACTAGAGTCAAACCACGTTATATAATCCAAGCAAATGAACTGCCAAACTTTGAAGTGTTATTTTAAACATTAAACTTCTATGAAATTTTGACGTTTACTTAACACTTTCACAGTCTGTGCTACAAAAATCTATAAAACTTACCATAGACGGCCTTTACAGAAAAACTGTTTTGTATCAAATGAAGAAAACCCAGGCATGCCTGGCTTAAAAGCACCTCTACTGCTGGCTCATCGTCCAAGTCTAATTTAATGCGTCTGCGCCACGGTTAGGATGAGATTCTCCGCTGCAACTGGGCTCTCAGGGCTGGAGGTGTCAGCCGGCAGGGGGCTGACCACCATCGGGTTCTCGATGATGTTGACGGTTCTTGGCTTGCGGCGCACGAAGTCCGCCAGACTGGCGGAGCGTTGCGGCTGGATTAGCGCCTCAATGTCCCCGCTGCTCAGCGATGTTGGTACTCGGAAGTCAGTTGAGTGGGCTCTGGGGGACAGACACGTAGTTTTCACTGTTTTCAAAAGTTTTTATAATTATAATTAGGTTTACTCATGCCCACAGACTAGCTGAAGGCAAAGACGTGGCCTACGATGGAGTGAGCTCACCAAGAAGGTGCCTGTTCACCCTTGATTTGAAGCTAGCCGGGTTATAATATATGAGCTCGGAAATTTATACCCTGGTGCATAAGAAAAGGGGAGCAACGCGCTTCGTGCGAATTGGTGGAATAGCTACCAAGTAAAGATGGAATCCGGCCATGCATGGATGATGAATAGATGTACCATCAAAAGTGAACGGTACGATAAAGTTGATAAGTATGTCCAAGCGTGTAGTAAAAGTAGAATGGTGGTTTTACATTCTGTAGAGGGTGAGGTGGTGAGGCACTAACCTGACCTGAGACATTTAGAGTGGGTATTGGTAAATTACTCCACAGAATGATAAGTTCTATTAGGTTAGTATCTGGCTGTGGGATATAAAAAATTGTGGTAACCAACTGGGCAGGGAGCGTCAAACACTAGGAACCTCAACACGAAAGAAGAAAACACTCGGTTACCGACTGTTTTTGTCTCATCTAGCCTGCAGTTTGTTGAGCAGGACGGGCAGTGTCAGAGACTCTAGCGACGCTGTTTCACTCCATGCGCAAGCTCAGCGATGTATCAGTCTCACCTGGCCTGGAGCACGGAGAGCAGGACGGGCAGCGTCGGGCACTCGGCGAGCGACGCTGGCCGCTCCAGCCGCTTGCGCACGCGCGCCCGAACCGCGCCGGCGAGCGACTCGCGCGACGCTGCCAGCCGTGGGCTGGTCTGCGTGGTTCCCGAGTCGTTCTGGTTGTCTGTTAGAATCAACAGAAGACAAGTTTTAAAATGACCGTATAGGGATATAGTTAAGGTGTTCTTTTGCTGATCCCACAAGCATAGTTTCGTACTAAAGTTATTGCAGGTTTTTATGATATTTAGGAAACTTGTTGATAAATATAAGATTTTAAGCTAGCATGGTCATTTGCATTATAAATACAATCTAAAACTGGACCTTTGTTTTTTTTATTGAGCACCTCATATTTCGGCACTGATGCAAGCGCCATGATCACGGAGCAAACTGACGTGCTGCGAGTTTTTTTTGTGGTCTACCCACTCACTATAGCGATCTTCCGTCCTTCGGGTTCGCTTATTTTGTGTGTTGTCATGGGCAGAAGATTGTTTTTTAGCGTTCGACGGTCTGGTATCCTGATCCGTAAGTTTACAAAACGAAGACTTTTCGAAAGGTACGGGTTGATACTGTAAGTGTGGTGTGTGTGTGTGTCGTGAACGTGATCGAGTTTCAAATGAGAAAGCGGACGGTAGTAGTACCAGTGACAACACGCAAAATGGGTGGATTTTTAAAATGTGATTTTTGCATCATTTTCCTGGGCAATTTTTTTTTTTAGATTTTGAGCAAAATGACATTGGATTATGAAACTCTATTAAAAATGAAGTAAAATGGTACATTAGGCACCTCTTTGATCTTAATAGTTTTGAAGTAATGAGCGATTGAAATAACTTGATCCAGGAAATGACGCCCATGCCAGGAAATGACGTATACTGTATAAGAAACAGTGGCATTCTGATGAAATAAAATTCTGGTTGCTTCACAAATATGTGACTGAGTTTAGTAAAACGTCCCACTTTGTCGATTCTACATATTTACGGAGTTACTGGCAGTTTAGTGAAATATGGCAAAACCTACCGAAAATCGGCCTTCAATAAAAACTGACGAAACATACTGTAATGAACCTTTTTAAGCCCCCAAGTTTAATGCCCAGCATCTCACTTTGTCGAATACCTAAAAAAAGTCGATATCATATTTGTGACTGTTTTAAAAAAAATTATCTACCTTATCGATGTGGAGTTATGAGTAGCGAGGTGTGATGTCTCTAGGTGCTATAGTTTTTTTTTAATTTCAAATTTACAAAAGCGAAAAAGCGATAGGTAACTGAGAAAACGATGGCTGGATCTGAGAAATGCCTACTTTTGGAAAATAACTGATAATTTTTTTAGTTTTGGTAAGGTAGTTACTATTGAACATAAATTTGATTCAGCGCTCATATAATTACCAGCATTCAGGGCACGAGTCACCCAATGAAACTTATTTCAATTTGATACGACATAGTCCACGATCTCTTCCCAAATAATTCTGAAATTGACATCTTCCATGATTCTATACCAATTTTGAGACGCAGAATGCTTAAACCTACAAAATAGTTCACATTCTTAATATTCGCATTTCAAATTTCAATTATTTTTGTTTTACCTATTTGTTGTAAGATTGTACTTTTGCATGCATATCTTAGTAAGTAGGTAGTTTTGAACATTCGTTGTTAAGTAGTGTACAAGCCTCAAACTGTTTAAGTGTTGATGCACACCTGTTATTGGTGCATAAATATTCTTCATGTCTATTATGTTTAAGTCAATTACTTGTCATGTTTATGTACTGTTGGTGTGTCTTTTAAAAATAAAATAAAATAAAAAATAAAATAAATCTCCCTAGCCATGGTTTAAGTCTCATTTATGAAGTACGATATTGAACGAATGTTTAACACTCTTTTCACCCCCTTTGCACACCTTTTTCGAAAACGATAAAAACACTTATTTTTGTATTTTGACCAAAAACTTTCTCGCATAAATTAATGTCTCTAGCTAAAAAAAAAACATTCTTCCGCCATAAAAACTTTCAACACCCTATTCACTTTTTAGGGGTGAAACTTTCCAAAACACTAACAATACTTATTATTGTCTTTTGAAAAGATACCTTTCAACCAAAATTAAAGTCTCTAGCAAAAACAGAAAACCTTACTTAAACAAAAATACAAAAAATCAACATCCTTTTCACCACTTTAGGGGTGGAATTTTCTAAATCGTTGAAATCACTTTAATTAAATTCGGATTTATTAATGTAAGGATTTTTTTCATAAAGTTTGAAGTCCATAACATAAACGGAAAGCCTTCCGCATTACAAACTTTTAAGACATATTTCACCCGTTTTGGGGTTGATTTTTCCAAAACGCAAAAATTACTTTTTTTGTATATTAATTTAACAAACCTTTATTCTAAGTTTTAAGTTTTTATCTATAAAAAACTTTCTCCCATACAAACTTTCAACCCCATTTTTACCCCCTTAGGAGATGAAATTTTCAAAATCCCTTCTTATTCCTTATCTTCGCTAAACACTTAACGCACTGTGAAAAATTCAGGGTCTTACGTTTAGTAGTTAATCAGTCAATCAGGAGTTTTCCGTTTACATGTATAGAAGATTTTGATATCATCAGACGAAAGACGTCATTTCCTGGTAGATTCGTCATTTTCCTGGGTCGGATACCAGGAAATGACGCCAGGAAATGACGTACAATTAATATATTTTACGATAACTGCAAAATTTTAAACAAAATGAATACGTGATCTAAACATATATAAATACAACCAAACAAGCTATTCGTCATCAAAAAATAATAAGATTTTAATTAATTTTAAATGCTTAAATAACTTTCCAAACATATGACGTTATGGGAGGACGAAAACGGATCGTGTAAAAGACTTACCTCGCAAGTCGCTTAACATTCGCCAATTACACGTCCAATCGCTATGATACCTACGAGCAACTATCTTACTTTATCCTAGTATCGCAAACATGGCCTCAGTACCTTCGATTAATCACTTATTAGCAGGTGTTTGCGTGAAGTCGTTTTCTGGCTAAACGTGTGACACATATATCATGGCCGCCTGGCTTTCAAATAATATGTTTTTGACAGCATATTGTATATAATATAATGCGCAATTAATCTAGCTTTCTAATGGTGTCAAAAGTTTGAATGTAGGGTGTACAGATGTGAGGCAAAGCTACATTGTTCGAAGAAATCCGCAAGTGTGACACACCTCACAGACTTAGTGCGCCTAGTAATGAGAATTTTTGATATTTTTTATTAAGGTTCTGTTTATAATAACAATAAAGATTATATTGTGCCTCGTTATGTTTTCTTGTGTTAAACACATAGAAAATAAATTTGAAGTAATTTTGTAATAAATTTAGCGGTAACAGGCGTGTGACACCTAAAAATCGCTCTTTGAAAATCCACCCAAATAAGCGAATCCGAAGGAGGTAGATGGCTTTAATCTCGCAGCACGTCAGTTTACTTCGTACGAAAAACTACTCATGCCTTAATATACGCGATTGAATCCATTTAATGCTAGTATTATACGTCGCGATTTCTCAAAGCCGATTACCGCCTTCCCCTACTTCGCCCTCCGCCTCCTTGACTCCCTAGGTTCCCTTACGACACGGGGCGCGGCGAGAATCAGGACCCGTTTATCGCCCCATGTAACCCGTTTAAATCCCGTTTAAAAACGTCGCTCGACGTCTCCGGTGCAACTTGTCGGAAGCCCGTGTTCCGTGAAGTCGTCAGTACACCTTGTTAGAGACTCCCAGGCTACGTCTTTCGGTCGCCACTCGAGGACTTTTCTATTAGGATGGAGACGCGCGGACAAGGTCTCCCTGGGCTGTGGCTGATCACGCATGGTTGCCATTATTGTCAACCGTGTTGTATCCTGTTACCAGTGTAAACGTTCCAGTTGGGATGGAGACGCGTGGTGACCTCCCCCTGAAGAGGGTCTCCAGAGACCATTGCCGGTCGCGCATCGTTGCCATCATGGTCGACAGAGTCGTGTCCTGTTACAGGTGTGTACGTACCAGTTGGGATTGAAGCACGCGGCGAGACCTCCTCATCCCCATGGTCCTCGGATAGGGTCTCCAGGGGGCGATGGTCTGCGGCCGTGGCTGGTCGGGCATCGTTGCCATCATGGGACGTTGATGGAGTCGGGTTCTGGAATACATCAATAATACTTTATTATTGTTCGATGAATGATGAAAATAGACACAGAATAGTAGATTACGTAAAATTGTCGGTCGAAGCAACGCTGAGGTCGACAAACATGTAATCTGTGGCTCTCTTATTTACTGGCCAAGGTCTGTACACTATATGTACATTATTTCTCTGCTCGACGCAGTCGGCAAGCGGCGAATTTGTTTAGCATAGCGGCCTGTAATTGGGTACTTTCCGGCCGGAGGCCAGAAATCACATTTAACTGGCCATCAGAAGACCTAGCCTATGCCGTTGCAGTACGGATTACAGATGGTCAATCAACAGTGTTGGCGAATGGAAGGATTATTTTGGTGCAGTCATAAGGTACAGTCAGCGCAAGTTTGTATGTATGTATTTGCAGCTGTCTGCAAATTGTGTGGGATAAAAATCGTATCCCTATTTATCTGGCTACGACTATAGGTTTATAAATAAAACAATACGAGACTTTTAGTTGCAACAAATCAAATTATTCAACTAGATAATTTGATTTGTTATTAAAGTAGTAACACTACTGTCTACTAGGTACTATACATAAATCCACGGACGTCTTGCCTGTTGCAGAGGTTGCATAATACTCGAGAGATTCGCTAGCATGCGTTGAGACCAGGTGGCCTACTGGTTATGGCGTTAGCCACGTAAGCTGAAGACCCGAGTTCGATCCTCGGCTTGGCATCCGATAGTCTTGTTCTTTAGTATATGACATCTATTTTTAATTTATAATACAAGACTTTGATGTACTTGATGTAGGTACCTAGTAGATACGAAATCGTACAAATTGGCCATGTTTTAATCAGTGGGTTTTATATATGGTAGTATTTACTGTTGAAGAAACAGTATAAATTGAAAATAAAAGCCTTGCGATAGAACTGTGCTTTGTCGAGTTAAAATCTACCGAAGAACCATCGTGGGTCTGTTCTGTTCCTCCAGTAGAGCTTTTACCAAAGAAAATCCCGAACACCTGATTCTCTCAGATCAGAAACCTTACCATGACGTCTAAACGCGATCCAGTTTAGGTTCAGCTTAGGCTCAGGAAGTGACTCTGTTTAGGTCGTCAACTGTATCGCGTTAAGACGTCATGGTAGCCCTCGGCAAGACGACTAAAAAAAAATATTCCGTCTTTTTCATCATTGAAAATATTGCACAGTCAGCCACACAGCTAACAATACACCCAAAGTGCCAAAAATATGAATACTTAATGCTCAGACAATAAAGTCCTGCATACATATTTTTGTCACTTTGGGTGTATTGTTAGCTGTGTGCCTGACTGTACACGTATTTTTTCTTTTGATTGTCAAATCAAAAAAGGTCGAAAATACAGTGCGTTCAAGTTTCGCGTAACGTCACTATTAGGTACAGTCAACAACACACCTGTGTATACAGCCAAAGTGCCATAAATATGTATACTGAACTTTATTGACAGAGAATTAAGGTCGTGTATACATATTTTTGGCACTTTGGCTGTATACATAGGTGTGTTGTTGACTGTACAATTCTTACCTAGTAGTGACGTTACCAGCCCCCACCCAGGAATTTGATGCTCTTTATCTTCGTCAATTTTAGTTAAATTGAAAGAGGAAAAATGACGCTTCTAATCATTTTCGATAATCTGACGGACTAATTAGAATGTTAGTTTTTCAACCTAGTCGTCATCCCTATTTTATTTGGAAAACGCTCAGTGACACACTAAATAAAAACCTTTATTAAGGAACAGGTTTATTTGGGACAGTACTTTCGATTTCTCCGACACTGTCTCGTCTTTTTTAAATGGTCATTAAAAATGACGAAAATCTTCGTGAAGACATGCGGTTTCCTCTTGCGTCTAAAATGTTTTATCTTCTCCGGCACCGCCGTAGGTGTTTCATACTTTACTTTAGTCTTTTTGCTCACGTTCGGGATATTATTCAAATTCTTCTGCACGATATCGTGGCAATCTTGTATGATGTCTTCTTCTGTATATTTTTGTTTTTTCAAACTGCTCTGCAAATGTGCCATTTGTTTAAGAATCTTCTCATTCTGTTTCTCAATGCGCTCGCTCGTCGATTTCAATTCTATCAATGTGTTCGTGAGTTTAGGTAACTGAAACTTGTTAACTAACTCAATTTTCTGATTTATTCTTTGTATTGCATTTAAAAGTGTTGCATCTACACCACAAACTGAGTAATCACCTTTGCAACTAGAATTTTCTTCGCTGCTTTGGTACATTTCTGGCTTTAAAGCATACTTGGAACCTTGCGTCGAAGTCCATCTCACATATCTGGACTTATAATGCGTTGTTGTTGGTTTCTTCTGTTCCATAATTTTGTAAACTTGCAAGTATATTAATTGCAACCATACGTAAAACTGGGGTAAATTTTGATAACGGAGTTATGGTCGAACGATTGAGATAAATACCATAGTATTTTTTTTGGTGAGAACTTTACAGTCCAAATGTATTTACGATTAATTTTAAGAATGTTAATAGAATAACCAAAGGCCGTATTCTATCTTAGACATTACAATTCAAACTGAAATCTTGTCAGTGTCAAAATGACAAAAGTCTTCCGGGATTATAAAAATGCAGATGACAGTAAGAAGGTAAATAGCGAATGTGTAAGACCGAAATCTAAATAAAAAACTGCTCGAATTCGTTACCTACTTTACAATCACTTTTCCGACTTTGAAAAGAAAGAAATCGGCAGTGAGCAAGAACAAAATTTCTCGCCAAGAGAAACGGCTTAATACCTAATGTATCGTTCAGGGTGTATCTAAGAATACATAACGTTTTTAACAATCTTATTGGAGAGGTCAAAAATCGACAGAAAAAAAACACAAAGCACAACAGAAACGTCAAAAAATGTGGGTGAGAATGACGTTAGCGTACAACTTTGTATTGACGATGATACAAACGATAAATGTTCCGTAGGTTCTTCTTCTTTTATATTATAACTAATGGCGTCTGTCCGAAATTTGGACAATTTTGCCAGTGTCACCAATTATCAATATATCAGTATAATATTTATATAAATAGTTTATTGCCATTTGGGTGACGCTGTTAAATAATTGGTCTCACTATTTATTAAGTTCATAGTTATAACAAAATGTAAGAAATCTTCTTCTTTTAAATAATGGCCTCTGTCCTAAAGTTTACAAGAAATCTATGGCCATTCAATACTATCTAAAAATCTACTATTCATTTAATACAAAATATCAACAATTTTATCTTAGGTTATAATTTGACCTTGATATTAGTTGCTTTCCAAATTACTTTTAGATTTAGAGACTATAAAGAAATTTATGGATAGTCAATACTTTCTTAAAATATCTTCTATTCATTTAATACAAAATAACAACAATTTTATCTTAGGTCTCAATTCGACCTTGATATTCGTTGCTTTCATAGTTACTTTTAGATTTAGAGACTATGAAGAGATTTTAATTTTAGAGACAGCGCCAAGTAAAAGCGAATAAAAGATACTCACGTTGTAGATATCCGGAACGCCATTCGGGACGGTGTCCCCAACGCCCTCCAGGAAGTACGTCACCATGTTGCCCTTGCCCTTCACATCAACCGTGCCCCGGCAGCGGAGCTTGTAGCCGCGGGACGCCAGGATGTCATACACCTCCTCAGTCACCTGTGGGACCAATCGCTTCAGCCGAGAGCGAGTCGAACGTCGAACACTGTCTAGTTTTTGTTCAACGACTAAATTCTTGTGTTATATTATGGGTATATTGGACTCCTAAAGGTCAAGGTCTTGTAAATGTGCCGCTAGGAAGCAATTCCTTTGCGTTACATTGCTCGTTGAATCAATTTATCTCGATTAGCGAGTCTAGATTTGTATAATCGAGAACGTTCAGCGTTTTGTTTGAGAAATATTATTGAGAACTTTCTTCATACAAATCGGAGAACATTATCAACGGCAACACTTTAAGTGTTTAGACACACTTGCGGCTCGTTTCAAATGTGGACGCTTCAGAATTCCTAAAGATTTTAGAATGGATGCTATTTCGAGTTGCAAAATTAAAGCTTGCAGATTTTATAGCTGTCCAAAATTCGCATACAGCTCATATTAACAAATTAACATGATTATATACGGAGTTTCGTCGCTAAAGAACAGCACACTATGTCCGTACCTCAATTAAGTTACACTTGAAGTAATTTGAGTTACAAACCCTCGGAGCGAAAGTTTGTGTACAGTGAAGTTTGTTGCGTAAAACAACGCGTGTTTTTAAGCGATTTCAACTCCGTTCAGTATATAGCAACGTTTTAGTCTAAGTTCACGAGTATTGTGGTACCACAACCGCAAAGCCTTTAGTCTAATATAGTATACATTTCAGTCGCGAAGCAAAGTTTGCTCAATCTTAACTAATTATAGTTTCTCCTGCTGTCGAGTGGAGTTAGGAATAGTTTAAGAGTCCATCAAAGCTATGCTGCGCTAGATTCAACTAACGCACAGCTTCGTAGCATAGCTTTGTTGGAATTGCACCCTAAGGCAATGCCATGTGTTGCAGAGGAGAATAATTTGTAGCAGTAGAGACTTACAAAATTAATCAAAAGCTTTCAATGGTCATAGAGGACAACGATGAACAAATTTTGAGGGACGATTTTTTCCCATATTAAGCCTCCCAAATGCGAACCTGGATGTGGTCCACGATGCCAGTGGAGTCCATGCGCGATGCCACGTTGACGGCGTTGCCCCAGATGTCGTACTGCGGCTTTCGAGCTCCAATCACCCCAGCCACCACCGGTCCAATGTTGATGCCTGAACAGAAGCCCTTCATTTTGCCGGCAGTCCATAAGTATACTAAATACAAGGTGGTAAGGTTCGAATTCGCATGGCTTGCTTTATAGTGTACGTGGCGATTCTTCATGTAGTCTAATTTCAAACAAAATATGAGCTGATCTGGGGTAAAAAACAAGTGATGACGCGATTTAAGCAGAAAATATGTTTGCTTTGCGGCGCCTAATTATTTACAGTCACATACACTGCTTTATGAGCTCTCTATGATGCGTTCAAGCCGCATATTTCGACCGCCATTACAACATTCATGCATGAAAACTTATTCGATAATTGTCATGTACCAATAGGTTTTTTTAAATTCATAGACAAACTAAAGTTGGCGTCTATTTTCATATCGATATCAAATAGAAATTGACACTTATTCGGTTTAAAGAGACATTTATTTCTCATAAGAAATTACATTTCACTTACACGAGAAATATTATGTATAAGTAACTAAATTAATATTGCTTTTATATTATTTCCGAACTAAACGTCATTCCGACTCATGTAAGAATAGCGGTCAAATCTTTTCTTGTTTTTCACAAATCTTTGAAATTAAAAAAAAATATATATTGAAATGTTATTTATTATTCGCATAACATAGCTATAATAACATTTGCACAGAAGAAATTTGTTGTAACGAAAATTCATCATTATCGCTCTTAATATGCGGTTTTTGAAAATATTCCTTTTTCTACTCCAGCACTTCGATCTATTTGTCAATTAGATGACTGACAGCGATATTAAAAAGTATACATTATAACGTTGTCTATGGTATTCCATAAGAACACTGCTCCTATGGATTTTCATACAATATATGAGCACTGTTGTAATACCCACGTATTACATAATATGTCACTAGGAAAGAAATTAGATGCCCGAAATCTGGACATGGTATGCTTATGTATTATTTGTTTTCAGGTTTGTAAAGACTGAAAGGGGTGTCTTTGACATATCAAGGTTCAGGGTAAAGTCTAAAGTGCAGAGGATCTCCATATTGGAGATACTCTACGCTGACGACGTGTGCCTTATGTCTGACAGCATGGCGGATCTCCAAAGCTACGTTGACGCATTGGATCACGCTTGTCATCAGTTCGGCCTAGTAATTAGTGCCTCCAAGACCCAAATCCTCAAACAACCACCACGAGGAGTTGAATCTGATTCAACACCGCTGAATTTAGATGGGAAACCACTTGAAGAGGTCTCTTACTTTAAATATCTTGGGAGCGCTATTCGGCGTGATAACACCCTGGCTTCAGAAATACCATCCCGCATTGCCACCGCCGCTGCCAATTTCGGACGGCTGTCTGATCGCGTCTGGAGGTCCCATGATCTCAAACTTGAGACAAAGATAAACGTCTACAGGGCTCTAATCATCCCTGTCCTTCTATATGGCGCAGAAACATGGTGCCTGTACAAGCCAGATGTTAGAAAATTAGACTCCTACCATCTACGGTGTCTAAGATCTATCCTAAGAATTAGATGGCAGGATCGTATTTCTAACTCTGAGGTTCTGCATCGCTCCGGGATGTTTGGCATGGAGGCACTACTGATGCAGCGTCAGCTAAGGTGGTGTGGGCATGTCCTTCGCATGGACGATCGCCGCTTGCCTAAAGCGGTATTCTATTCGGAGTTGGCAGAGGGTAAGCGGAAACACGGCGGTCAACACCTGCGATATAAGGACGTGCTCAAGCGCCACCTAAACGCTTGTGCTATCGATCCTGCATGTTGGGAGGAGCTCGCTGATAAAAGGTCTTCTTGGCGGTCAACGGTCTTTGAGTCAATTAAGTCATTTGAGGAAAACCGCCTCACGAGCCTTGACACAAAACGCAAAGTACGCAAAGAAAGGCCTAAGCCCTCCTACGTGTACACATACAACGAAGCGGGTCAACTCTTCTGCCATGAGTGCAGAAGAGTTTTTAAGAGCAAGTTCGGCCTAGCCAGCCACATACGAGCCCACAATAGGAGAAATCCATAAATTCCTGAGGTCGCCGTCATCGAAATCGATGTGGAGGACTATATTTGTTTTCATAAAAGCTTATTTCATTAGAAGTAGAACACTAGCAGACAGATTTGTCTAAATATATAAATAAGAATATTACAGCCATTTTAGATCACCGATTCGAACGTGGGGCTAAAACGAGCACATTCATGCTATTTTATTGTACGACTTTTAATATTTTATATAGAAAAAATCGTATGTAATGATTGTAGTCGGTAAAAGAGGAATCTTTTTCCTCTAGTTTAGTGATTTTATGATTTCAAAAGGGGTATAAATAACCTCGATTTGAACCATAAGACCGGCCATTCGCTAAAAGTAGTAGTTAGGAAATCGTGTGCGAAAAGACTTATTACTTACTTAATTTCATATGTGAATGTAGAGAAGATCCTAGAGACTGTATCGCCAGGCATTCATATTATTATTCATCGCCACCTTGGGAGTGAGGAAGCCATAATGTTCCGAAGTTTCTCATTTTCATACAAATATATTTTCGCGGGTGAATTTCCATAGTAGCAGAATGTTATGTTAAAAAATTCAAAATTTGCTAACCGGCGACGCACGTACTGCAGTGTGGAGCGGCCCTCCCCGTCTTCAATTATTTTTACCCGAGATCCCCTCATATGTTTTGTCTACACGTTAAATCGCCTACACTGCGCGTGCCAAGGGTAGAATGGCGTTAGTAACATGAGGTGTGTCGCTTACCAATGCGGATGCGGAAGCTATTGAAGCTATGCTCGTTGACATACTGGAGCTGCTCACGTAGACGGAGAGCATAGTCCGCCATCGCGGTGACGTGGCGGTATCCGCGAAGATCGCGGGTGGCAGCTGTCAGGCCTGTCGGAACAAAATTGAGGTTTCAGAGTGTGGGTAGTGGGTGTACCTAGAGTGTACTTTTTTGTCACGCTAAATTGAACCTTATCAGTGGGCAAGAAAGGGAGAAAACGGAACTGACCTGACGCCGCCATGTACGTGGCACCAGTGCTCTTGATCTTCTCGATGTACTTGAACTGTTCCTCGGCCAGGATCTCGTCGAAGTCCGCGATGATCTCGTTGAGGAGGCGGAGGCACTCCACGCCCTCGTTGTTGCCCTCCAGCTCGACGTAGAACTCGGAGAAGTTGGGGATGGAGGCGAACATCACGCACACCGACTCGCATTGCTCGTGGTATAGCTCCTGAAGGCAAGAAAACATAATAAATAGTACCAGTAACGCCAGCTCTTTTTAGTAAAACGCCTGCCAATTCTTGGAATATGGATGCCAGAGTGGATATTAGGTTCCTTAAAAATCCGATCGGGAAAAACGCTATGATAAAAAGGACAGGAAGGAAAACTCCACGAGGAAGAATGTATCCCACTGCAACAAATTGTCCCCTTTGAAAGATCAGAAATGCGATTCGACGTACCGAAACTGACGCACAGATGTGAATTTCCGTAAGGTTGTCATTTTCCCGTTTATTAAACGTAGATAAGATGTGAATGTAACCTTCCGTCAAATAAGTAGATAGAATACAGACACCAGTTGACATACTTAGTTGATAGACTTCTATCGTGGTAAGCCCTGCAGTATCGAGAGAGACAGCTGTGATTGTCTAATCCAAACAGTCAGAAACTGACAGGGGTCTTTTATGTGGTGCTAGGGCTGCAGACAGCAGTTGTTTTCATTAAAAACAGTGCTTGGATTAGGCTGCCAATAGCGTAAGGCTTCTTTAGGATAACCGATACAACGCTAATAGAACGCTAATAAAGACGAGGACTGTAGTAGATGAAACGGTGCCCTGGAATGCGAGGGGGTAGCTATACGATGGGCTCATATTGTGGTGATCTTGCGCTTCTAGACGGAGCTAGATTGGTGCAACCAGCGAAAACATTAGCTCGATATGTAAGAACTAAGAGAGGCAAACGGAGCCTCAAACAACCCTAAGTGCACGCTACAAAAAGCACAGCCGCTGCCCGACACGTTGCCCGCTCCACCGCACGCTGGCCTTCCACTGAGAATTCCTCAGAACTCTGAATACAAACCGATAAAGGCTAAAGAAGTACTGTAGTTAGGAATTTTTGCGAAAAGGGATAAAAAAAAGTTTTAAGTTAGGTTTTAATGTTTTTCCTACTCAGAATAACAAGCTCTTTCAATTTAGGAGAAAAAACTACAGAATAAAAGGTCGCAAAATTCTACCCCCCATTTTGTAACCGCTATATACACAGTGCTTGAAAAATAGCAACGGAATGGAAAAGAAAAATTGTAGTAGGATCGAAAGACTTCGTGATTCTGAAAAACATTGAATTTACCTGTTCTTGAGAGAAAGTTTTTGCATCCCTTCTCGCCAAAAGCTCAGTTATGTATGGTATGGTATACTCACATCAATGTTCTTGTCGCTGCAGAGGAAGTGCTGCGCGACGTGCTCTGGCAGGATGTTCGCCAGCAGCTTGCGGTTGTACGCCTCCAGGTGTTCCATGTCCTCCTTCTCATCTGCAATATACGACATGGTTAGTCAGGGTACTTGAGCAGTATAAGGAAGGCGTCTCTTTAGACAAGTAACCCAATATCGAACGCTTAATTCAACTAATTTAAGAAGTTTCATATTGGTTGACTGTGGGATATGCGCTGTTACTGCAATTTCGTTATTTACATCATTATCATCCAAAAGACGTCCACTGCTGAACATATTAGAGTTCATCCAGACATAGGCGTCCCCCAGTGTTCAATTTAAACTACTTCGTTATCTCAAAAGTTTACAATGCTGAAAGTGACACTAACACTTTCATGTGTTACAATAGGTGTATCTTGAGAGCACAATTTCGGTATCTTAAAACCCCTTAAATGCGAAAGTGAAAGACTTCGCTTCATGTATTCTCGCTGCCCCTTTTGAGAATACAGGCGTGAGTATGTGTTAGCCATATGTTACCGGTAGCCTGTAGTTTCCAGATGAAGTCCAGTCGGTATGTGCTCTCCGTCTGTTGGGCGTGTAGCATCAGGGCAACGGCGGCGCCGATGGCGACCACCACGCTCGTCCACTGCTGGTTCAGCTCGTTACATTGCCATCTAGGAAAGAAAACCAGGATCATCTTCTGTCGTGATAAGGCTACTACAATTAACGAAATAAATAGAGAAGCGGAGGTGTTTCAATTCTTCACTCATCTTCCGCAGTCTTGTCCAGAAATAAACTGTTAGTTCAGGCAATCCGTACTGCAAACTGTAAGCAACGACTGTATGTAATTTGTGGAATTCCTCGCACACTTAGTTTATTTTGCTAACTGGAAATAAATGTGGAGATAAGAGTAAGACCTTGCATGTATAGAGGTAACACTATTGTAAAGATTTTAAAGAACTCGGCCGTACCCGTCGAGATTGAATACGCGCATATAGCCAAAAGTATAAAGAGCGTCTTTACCAACTCACACCATGCAAGTAATATGAAGGTGCTCCCTGACGTACCGAACGTTTTTTAAGCATTGTGCCGAAATTAATATCCCCTAGATAATCTGTAAGACTAGAAGACTTCACCTATGTCATGAGGACCTGGTGCATAGCGCAGACAAACACATCGCACCGTTGGCTGGAGGAAATGCTATATCTCGAAGGAATACATACACGACCTCAACCGGGTTGAAGAACTCAAGCAGCGTGAAGATGATGTAGGCCCCAGTGGTCAGGAGTAGGAGGATTGTCTTCACCGAGGTGATGAGGACCTGGTGCGCAGCGCACAGGAACATCGTCAGCAGGGTCAGCTGGAGGAAGTGCTGGAACAAAGAACCAAATTAATACTTAATCCTATAAACAACTTTCACTTTGCCATACATAAAGCTACTTGGTGTCGCATCATTTTGCGACATGACCAAGACCAGTCTGCCAAGACCAAGAGTGCCCGGCTGAGAAGAAGATATCTTATAAACTTAAATGGATGTCATATACGAAAGAAAAGTTGATAAAGTTGATTTTCAACCCAGAGATCGCAGGTTGAAACCCAGTTGGTACCAAGGAGTTTTTCGAAACTTACGAGTATGTGCGATTATTTGATATTTACCAATTGCTTTTCGGTGAAAGAGAACATCTAGAGGAAACGGGGCCAATATCAACAAGGCCTAGTTTACCCTCTGGGTTCGTCATCTGTCCGCGTCGTAAGCTATTCATGTTCAAACGTCAAAATAAACGGTTTTTTGGCAGTATCAAAGTTTCTATAGCTCCAATAATGTGATAACTCCATTATTTCCTTAGTTTGGGACTAGGTATCTATGTGACATATTTATTTATTTATTGGCGGTGGCTAAGCAACGCCTCGACTGAATGAGGCGAGCGCATTCGATCATTAGCCCGAATGGTAATTATTTATTAACAGTAATCGAGTAGATTACTTCAGGGGATTACACGCCTAAAGTACCAGGAACACAGAAATACAGTAGTGCATAATGTTTTGCTCGTATATTCTTGGAAAAGCTCGTATTTGTCGTGCTATTTCAAGCGACCTCGGTACTTTTAGCACTGACACTGAGTGAAATAGCATGAACCTTATTGGTACAATAAATTTACAGTAAACACATAAGGTATACAGTGTGTAAATCTAATCCGGGCGAACCTCTTAACGGTGGTTAGTATAGGACATAAGAAATGTAATAAGGCAACTTTTAAATGGAATTGCAATTAAAATTTTATCCATACAATATTATTCGGACCGCAATGTAATGCAAACACACTCGCCTTAAACATCCGTTGACAACTGTCAGCGTCAAATTGTTTATAGTACATTGCTGCTGAAAATTTTATAAAAAATAATAATTATGGGGTCATAATTAAGTGTAACTTAAAAATATATTTTAATTATTGATAACAATAATGAATTCTATGTTTGGTTAAATTTATCGCCCGTATTAGACTTACACACTGTATATTAACCTTACTGAATCAATACAGAAGCGAACATCTGAGCCAAAGACCGGCGAAAGTAGGTAGTTGCCTTTCTAGCTGTTATTATAAACTTCAACAAACAGCTTAACATTGTTTTCCAATAACTAAGCCTACTCGTATATATGTAGATTATCTAGAAACACAGTAAGGATGCCTCACACCAATCCGATCCGGGACATCTGTCAGTTTCTATAGAAAGAATCACCTGATAGCTCGGAGCCCTCGGAGGCCATGTGACGTTTTCTATAAAAATTGACGGATCGTCCCGGATCGGATCGGACACGCGTGAGTCATCAATTAAAGGAACGTGAATCTTTAGCTTTAGATAGTAGTTCAACTTTGGCCATTGCATAATTCTCGTTCGAAATTAGAAATTCGTTTCCCGGCGGCGGCCATCTTTGCAAAAGAGTCCACATTCTCGAGCAAACGAGAGCGGGATACTTACATCAAATTGCAAGAGCAGGCGAAAAATAAAATGACGGCATAAGCGGGCGAAAAATAAACTGCGTAATCAGATAATTGCTGTTTACAACTAAACTAAAATTGTAGATAAAAGCTTTTACCAGATTTAAGAACTAGTTATAACTCAACTATTTAGCTAAAACACGTAAAACGGGACCTATGTTTAAAAAATATAAGTATCGAGGTTATTGTTAAAAATCATGTTTACACGTTTACCAGTTTGAAGGAAACGTGTTGAAGTTTTATGTGTATGAATATCAGGTATCTAGTTGTTATCAATATAAAGATTTAGAGGTCTGAATAATAACAATTTGACCACTGAGGCTTCAATATGTCTCGTTGTCACTTAATATTGTCTTCTGTTACCGCGATT
The DNA here is from genome assembly GCA_949128165.1 of Lathronympha strigana. Classification (NCBI taxonomy): domain Eukaryota; kingdom Metazoa; phylum Arthropoda; class Insecta; order Lepidoptera; family Tortricidae; genus Lathronympha; species Lathronympha strigana. The sequence goes on along the minus strand of OX421901.1, from coordinate 3,634,046 downwards.
GTTATTCATTGAAATTAAACACTTTAGAACGGATTAATCGCGTTTATTAACACCATGATCCTAAGTTTCGAGCCCTTTACAGCACTCGTTCTCACAGGGTTAAGATGGTCTTCGTTGTCACTTGTTTTTCCCAGAGATCCGCTCACAGTTTTGTTCGAAATACTTAATATACATATATGTAAAACGGAGTATACTGCTAGAAATGCTCTAAATTTAGAACCCCGGCAGCTGTGAGAATACATGATAGGCAATAGAAGAGTATGTCTCTGAAGAGAATTGAAATCAACCCTTTTCTGAGAGACGATTTATCTGGTAACATTATTATGATTTGTTCTCGGGTCGTGTAAACACCGCAGCATTGGGTGGGTATATACCATAGATATACATAGATTTTTTAGTTTTTATGGTTCAGTACCCAAGGGATAAAACGAAACTCTATAAGACTCTGGCTGTCCGTCTGTCACCAGGGTGTATCTCATGAACCGTGATAGTTAGATCGATTATGTATTTCTGTTGCCGCAATAATAACAATAACTAACAAATAGAATAAAATAAATATTTAAGGGGGCTCACATACAACAAACTGTTTTATACATATAAACCTTCCTCTTGAATCACTCCTATTAAAAAAACCGCATCAAAATCCGTTGCGTAGTTTTAAAGATTGAAGCAAACATACATACTCGTACATACAGACAGGGGGAAGCGACTTTGTTTTATAGTATGTTGATGATGATGGTACGGAATCCTTCGTGCGCCTGTCCGGCTCGCACTTAGCAGGTGTTTTTTTATACTAACCGAATGGTAACTCATTCCACAAACCTGAGCGCCTACCACGAACCACGAACGAAAGTATGCCTCCCTTTCGCACTTGAGATTTCTCACTCAAGTGCGACAGAGAGGTGAAACTTCGTTCGTGGTTCGTGGTAGGCCTTCTGGCCACAACCATTGAAGATAGAACTTTGAAATTCTGAACAATAGAAAATATTGTTTAACAACGATTGAGCGAAACGCGTAAGTTATCCCACTCTACTTGGAAATTTCGTCGTTTGTTTGTATGTATGTATATATGTATGTATGTATGAATGTGTGTATGAATGATCGACGATGACTCGAGTATCGTTGATCGGATCGCCGTGATGGCAGGTACAGTCGAGTTAAATATATGAGCAATTCCAAGGCTTCAAAAATATATCACCCTTAGGACATTGACAATAAGGTGTACCTACGTGTAATTTTCAGAAAAAATGCACCGTTTTAATGAAAATGGGTCCTTGATTTTCCATACAAAAAAAATTGACAGTTTTGTAACGGCCCATACAAAATTTATGAAAAAATGCGTTACGAAACTGACCAAAATAACACTCTTCTTCTTTGTAATAAAAAAGATTCTGGTAATAAAAAACCCAAAACTTTTTTTTGGAGGCGGATCGCAAAACGATACGGACACGCACGCACTTAATATCGAATTCAGACAAAGGAAATATGGCGAAATACAAGGATCGGAGCCCTACTGGCGGCGTTTAGCAATGAAACCATTAAGCTTAGCAATAATTAATTAGGAGAATGTCAACGCATTAATGAAGATATAAAAATCCCAAACTAGGTCCTTAGGATTAATTTACGAGCACGAGACCATTGGACGAGGCTTTTGAGCAGAGTGTGAGCTTCCGGACTGCGCTTGGTGCACGAGCTGGCGGTCCACGCTACTGGCTTGCATCCTTGAGGCATCGGCGTCGACGTGCGGTATCCCGTAATTCGTAAGAATATGTGATCGCGAGTGTTATGTGAATTAATCCAGGTTAGTTAATGCCTATTTGATATGAACTTGGACTTAACGTCGTTTGACAATCTGTGTAGCTGTGACCCAGTGAATATTAATTAAAGACTTTCTCCTAATGCACTAAATTTTATCATTTATATCCCAACACAGAGGCGCCCTGAGGACAATTTTTAAATAGAGTTTCATGCCAACGCTGAGGTACCCGGTGAGTAACGGAGATACCAAGTATCAACGTTAGACGACGACGTAACAAAAAGCTACACTACAAAGTTATTTATCTTATGTTTTGTATGTAACGGTAATACGACCGTTTCAGTAGTGAATCGTTTCAGTGGTGTTTGATGAGGTAGTGTGAAAATTCAAGGAGCAACAGTGACAAAACGTGATGCCTTTTATTTATGGTTAGTAAGTTCCATTGATCGATTTTACGGGTAGCTTGTGTTTTATAAAATGGGGTACGTCCGTAATTGAGTACAAACCACAAAACACTTTCTACAAAATAAGCTGAATACCATTTCCGCTCCACAGAGCGACCGCAGCTTCATAAGGTCAACCGCACTATTTAGTTCCGTTCAGTTACAGCGACATTTTATAAAGTACCTAAATATAGGAAACGCTTTGGTGTAAATGGTGCTGTAATTGGTTATACAGACATGTGATTGGGTAATTATACATTAAGGTCCGAACGAGACCACTTTTTTTTGTTTCGGCCGAGACTGAGACCGAGACTAAGTTGTATTCTCGGCCGAGAGTCCGAGACCCACCCACCCGTTTTCCACAAACATATTTAATTATCAAAATTACTCTGTTGTTTAATAAAGCAAAGTTAGAAAACAAAAGACACTCGCACGCTACATAATTTATGGGTAAGTATAAAAATATCCTAATTTTATACGTTTTTATAACTGTAACTTAGAGACTCGACAACTTATAGACTAAACTAATATGTATATGTATAAAAAAATAAGTTGGTAATCAAATATAGAGTCAAAGGATCCCTAAAAGCGAAGTTTCCAGTATGTGAAACAATACAATTGCGGGGAATCCAGACCTTTGAGCGGGCGAGCGAACTTCTTGCGCATTTTTCTTTGCCGTAACTTTTGAACAACTTCAAGAATATCTTTTTTTTGTTGTGTTACTTGGGGGATCGATCGTCAGAACAAGTATGCTGTAATAAACAGTAGCTTGACACGGTGGTATGGGTTTGCATCGGTTTCGTTAGAGAAATACGCGGATTTACTTAACCCCGTTATGTCTAAGTAAAAATTGTTCCTCGACAACGTTAAATAATGTATGGAAATGAAGTGTGACTTTTCGGCCGGATCTAATATCATTTTTTGTAAGCCTATTATGTTGTATTATATTTACTATTTTCAATTTCTTCAAACTAATGTGTAATGGTTGCGGCTCCCGAGGTCCTAATAAGTCGTGTATCGCCTGGCATAGTACATATCTACATAGCAAATGTCTGTTATACGCTGATGATATGAAACTATATAGAGTGATTGCGTCGGATACTGATGTGTCGCTTCTGCAAGAGGATTTAAATAGTGTAAGGATTTGGTGCCGAGTAAACAATATGACGCTTAACGCTGGTAAGTGCCTTTTCATTAAGTTCACCCGAAAAAGGCTACCTATTGACTCAGTGTATTATCTCAACGACATTGAACTTCGCGAGGTTTTGTACGTAAGAGATCTTGGAGTTTGCCTTGACTCTAAACTATACTTCATAAACCACATTGATTTAATAATACAAGAAAGTAGGAAAATGCTAGGGTTCATAAAACGTACTGGAAGGAACTTTAAACGTGTTGAGACTTTTCAAACACTTTTCAATACTCTCGTTCGTTCTCGGCTTGAGTACTGCTGTCAAGTCTGGAATCCCGTTTACGCAGTTCATATAAATCGCCTTGAGAAAGTCCAAAGATCCTTTACTAGATTTTTAATATTTAAATCGAACGTCAAGAGGGTTCCTAATTACCAGTCCTATGTAGAAAGACTTGAACGGTTTAACATGTGTTCACTGCAGCTTAGGCGGTCTTTTTTTGATATAGCTTTACTGCGTAAATTGGTTAACGGTGCGATAGCAGAACCTTATCTGTTAGGAGGTTTAAACTTTGTTGTTCCAAAAGCCTCCATACGATCTTGTCGTCGCACCACCATTTTCCGTCCCAGTCCTACCAGAACAAAACTTGGTCAATCGCTCCCAGTACACAGAATGCAAGTTGCTTGGAATAATCTGTCACATAATTCTGAAATTGACATCTTCCATGATTCTATACCAATTTTGAGACGCAGAATGCTTAAACCTACAAAATAGTTCACATTCTTAATATTCGCATTTCAAATTTTAATTATTTTTGTTTTACCTATTTGTTGTAAGATTGTACTTTTGCATGCATATCTTAGTAAGTAGGTAGTTTTGAACATTCGTTGTTAAGTAGTGTACAAGCCTCAAACTGTTTAAGTGTTGATGCACACCTGTTATTGGTGCATAAATATTCTTCATGTCTATTATGTTTAAGTCAATTACTTGTCATGTTTATGTACTGTTGGTGTGTCTTTTAAAAAAAAAATAAAAAATAAAAAAAAATATCTAGTTATATTTAGAATATAAAGTACGACTAAGGATGGATTTGACCAAACTTTTTAACCGAGAGTAACGCTTACTCTTGGATACTAATGTCACAATCCTATAGTAATTTGACGTTTGAGTGACGTTACTATCTGAGAGTAAGCGTTATTCTCGGAATAAAAATTTTGGTAAAACGCAGCCTAAGCTCTGTCTGCATAGACATTGATAGCAAAGACTGTAAAAGTGTTAAGTCAACGTCATAATTTAGAGACAGAATTACATATACTCGTTCTTAGGAAATTTCGGACTCTGGTCGCCGTGGTCCGGTGGCCTAGTGGTTAGGGCGTCTGCCGCGAAAGCAAGAGATCGGTGGTTCGATCCCATCCCTGGGCACTGGGGCCTTGGTTACTTTTGCTGTTGTTTATGACATCTCTTTCAATTTATAATTTCATAGAAGTTAAACGCTTAAAATAATACTTTAAACGTTGGTCAATTCATTGACTTGGAAGAGATAACGTGGTCTAGTCAAGCTTCGCTCGTTTATATATTTTTTTATTGAAATTTGTCAACATTTCCAACTTTTCAGCATTATCTCTATGACACTGATTTTACTCCCGTTGATGCAAATAACTCTGTCTACATCTACACTCTCACTTTGAAAAGCGATTTGTAAGGCGGTGTGGACTTCAACAAACCATATTTTAATAAAATTCAATATGCAGATAAATTGTTAGTAATGTCATTGTAATTATCATTTCTACGTTGATATTTACGAACGAGAACTCATTTATGAACCTGGTTGTAGTGGGAGTCTACAAATTGCGTCGTAAGTAAATCCTCGGTGCAGGGATATCCATTTTTGTTTTCCAGAACTGAGACTTTTGGTCGCCTTTAAGGCGAATGTGACATATATAATTTTTAAGAAAAAAAAACCGACTTCATTTGGTCCCCGGTAAAAGTGAAATTTTGAATTTGTTTGAGTTAGCCAGTTTACTTCACAAATATCCAATACACCGCACGTGTACGATTGAAAATTGGGGAGCTTTCTTAATGTCCCAGGGCTTCCATCATTACATTATGGTATTATCAAACGGAACTCCCTTGTAGACCTTTAAAACAAACTAAATAACAATGTGTCAAATTGGATGACATACTGTAAATTATCGAGCAGTTTCATTATGCCATCCCTGATTATCAACATCAGGTCCACTCCAGCAAAATGATGGCCACAATAAGAAAATGCCTAAGCTAATTATGAACACCCTCTAATCACAATGAACGTGCCGTTCAAATTTGAGGAGTTCTCTGAATTCTTCTAGAACTCCATCATCAGAATAGAAATAGAAGTAGATAGAAATAGAAGAAAAAGATAGAGCTAGGTTTATCGACCAGTTCCACTTTTTCATCCCTGGTCTTTATCATCAGGTCCGCTTCATCAAAATGTTGGCTCCCCCAAAACAATGTTTTAGTTACTTAAGGAAACCCTCAAATCAGAATGCATGTGCCATTAAAATTTGAGGAGTTCTCTCAATCCCTCATGAATACCATCATCAAAATAGAACTATAATCAAATAGGACTATCTTGAAGGTATTTCTTTACAAAGAAAAGATGAATGTCTGAAATCGGACAATAGAGCTGGGAATTACCAAGCAGTTCCACTTTGTCATCCCTGGTCTTCATCATCAGGTCCACTCCACCAAATTGATGATGTTCGTAAAGAAATGCTCGAGTGTCTTAAGAAATTACCCAAATCGTCATGCATGTGCCTTTCAAATTTGAGGAGCTCCCTCAGTTCCTCATGGATCCCATCATCAGAAATTGATTTTGAAAAAAACGGGACAAACCTGGAACCATCTATTTTCAGACAAAAAAATATTTTTAAAAATCGGATAATAGTCCTGGGAATTACCAAGCAGTTCCACTTTGCCATCCCTGCTCTTCATTATCAGATCCACTCCACTAAATTGATGATTTTCGTAAAGAAATGCTCGAGTTTCTTAAGAAATCACCCAAATCAGCATGCATGTGCCTTTCAAATTTGAGGAGTTCCCTCAGTTCCTCATGGATCCCATCATCAGAAATGGATTTTGAAAAAAACGGGACCAATCTGGAACCATCTACTTTCAGAAAACAAAAAAAAATTCAAATCGGTTCAGTAATGACGGAGTTCTGAGGTAACATACATTAAAAAAATAATCAGACGAATTGAGAACCTCCTCCTTTAGAAATATTGAAGTCGGTTGAAAATACTAATTAATTCAGCTCATTTACGCTTATAAACATGCAAGCTTTCAAAAATCAGAAAGTAAAAAGACGGTCGGTAGTCTCCGTTGCGTCGGATTTTCGCTACTGATTTAATTTTCATGTGCGACATTTTTGTGAAAGATTGTTCCTGTGCCGGCAAATTTAAGTGAAAACTGGACCAGTTCTTAAGGGGCTAGTAAGCATAGGCATACTCCTTCAGCGAGTTTCAATCCGAAGGATATTTACAAATCTTTTCGGTGAAGAAAAACATCGTGGTGAGGAAACTATACTAAATTAGTATTACTAATAAGGCCTGGTTTACCCTGGTTATTTGAGTTTTAAACCAAACGGAGTAGCAATTGACCGGCCTACCCCTCTGCCGAATGGGTATGACATACTATCATACTCATTCGACCTTAATCTGACATTGCTATTTCTACGTTACGTACGAATAGCTGTACATTTGTCGTGCCCCGCTCCCGCAAAAAATGGCTAAGTTTTTTTTAAAGAAATGACAGTCGTTCACCAGACACCATTCTGGCTGATTAAAGTCTAAATTGGGTTGGAAGGCAGTAGCTTTCGTAAAACAAGCACCTACGTCAAATCGTGGCATTAGTAGCGGACCCTAAGCTCCCTGACTTCCCTGAGCCATGGCATAAGCCGGAAAAACGCTAGGAACAATAAGAACATGGTGATAATTACACTTACCTCATTCATCGAGTACGGGCAGAAGGTGACAATGCCCTCTACTTCCTTTGGTGACATGTCAACGTTGGCCAGCGCCTGTTGAAAAATATATGTGTTATATAAACTACGTATATTACTTTAGGGCTCTATAAAAATCTTCTGAACATATTTGGCCAAGTTTTGACCAATGGTGGTCTGTTTCTTGGCCTGATTTTGATCGATCGTGATATTTGCTGGAGTGGATCCTTAGAGCGGAGGGTATGAAGTCAGGTTCCAGTGCTGGAATACGTACCATCAGCACCTGGTCCTGCAGCAGGAGGGCTCCTGGATCCTTAGGGAGCAGAGGCTATGGAGTCAGGTTCCACTGCTGAAATACATACCATAAGCACCTGGATCTACAGCAGGAGGGCTCCCAGCAGTGCGAAGGATATGTTCTGCGCCAGGGTCCGGTTGGAGTGGATCGTCAGGGAGGAGGCTGGTTACAGTTCTGAAAGTACGTACCATCAGCACCTGGACCTGAAGCAGGAGGGCTCCCAGCAGTGCGAAGGACATGCCCTGCGCCAAGGTCCGGTTGGAGTGGATCTTCATAGAGAAGAGGCGGAGGGGTGCGCAGGTGTGCTATGTAAACAAGTAAACACGTATATCAATATAACGACAGTTATTTAATGAAAGAGAATGTAGAAACCGCGAGAAGACTGGAATGTCCCTGATACTCGATTCTCTTTATACTTCTGGAAACGTTAAGAAAGCGAGTTTGTCTGATATAATTTCATAACTTGGCTAACAAATTGGCTGTACATTCTCCAGCTTCGAATGTGATTAAAGGAGCTGCCATTCAAGGCAAAGGCTGTAAAGGTTTTTCTCGTAGAATGCAATGCACCCACACAAACATACAGTCAGTTCTTTAGGACAAGTTCCAGTGTAGACAATGGACTCTCCTAGCGGACAAAAATTTTCATACAGACCCGATTATATTTATGTGCAGCTGACTGAACATACGTACTAATAATCAAACAATAATTAAACGTGGCACTAGAGTCCGAATTTGTTAGCACAGACTGTGAAAATGTTAAGTAAACGTCTTCTTCTTCTTCTTCTTTTAAATAATGGCTTCTGTCCGAGAGCTGGAAAATTTTGCCAATGTCACGTATTATTATCATTTTAGTGGATTCCCACCACCTCCTCATGGTCTTTCCTGGCTCGCGCCGTACAGACCGAATCGCGGGAGCCGTGTTGAGGTACTTGCTGCTTTGGCTCTTTTCCCTCAACTACGTTGCTTCTGGACTCCCTACAAACTTAAGTTCTTTAAGCGTCCCAGCCCTTTTCCCCTTTCTGGGGCGGGCCTCTACTTAGCACTTCGTTCTCCCCCAATTTGGGCTCGACAACACATAAAACGTTACTTGGCATCGTCTCCGCCGTGTAACTGAAACCACTCTCTGTCCTCAATCTTCAAACAGTCTTCGCTTGGTGTGCCAGGAGTGCGCAAACTTGCGCAACGCGTCGAAATTCTGTCCACACGAAACAAGTTCCTCGTGAAATACCGGTCCAACTTGAGTCCATTTTAGTGGATTATATAAATAGAATAGTATTTGTTCGGTAATTGACCTCGATATATGTTAAGTTTATAGCTAGAAGACTTAAAATATAGCTTCTCAGGGGGCCAAGATCCCGGGATTGCCGCTTGGTGACTAAAGGACTGACTGAACTCGTTTCAGGATTAATTCTTCATTAGCTGTATACTGCCTTGTTAGTTTACTGCACAATTAGCTATCAACATTACACATTAAACTATATTTTGCACACCAAATATAAAAAAAAAACCAGGGGCGCCATCGCCATCTTGAGAAACAAACGACAATCTAAGTAAACGTCATAACCTCATAGAAGTCTGACGTACAAAATTTTCAATGTGTGACAGTTCATTTGCATGGAAAAGATCGTGGTTTGACTCTACCTCAAAGCTCGCAGCCAGGACCAGGTAGATGATGAACAGTACGATGAATCCACAGACCAGCACAGTTGCAATGCCCCCAGCAGTGCTGTAAAAATCACATCTTTTGATATCGATATACTAACGAGCAATAAAAACGGGTTGATTATTGTAGAATTTTCCAGAGAAAGTTTCTAATCTCGAGTGTGTAACGCAGCGTAAGTGGGTCAATGAAAGCGGTGTCAACGGTGCGGTGCGAAAGAAACAAACTATTTGTATCTATGAAAGTGTCCTATGTAAGCGGTCTTAGGCGAAAGCACAGCGGCGCGACGCGGCGCGGTGCTTACCGTGAGATGTACGTGGTATTCGCTAGCGGCGTTCGTCCGGCTCGCTCCAGCCAGAGAACGAGCGAGACGGAGATACTTTCGAGCGCCGCAGTCCGCAAAACAGTTGCGGGAAACTCTCATGGTAAGCACGATGGGACACTTCATTAGGTATCAACGGTTTGATCTTTGACATTTATAACATTCACAGCGAAGCGGTGACCCGCGCGGTTTCGCGTTAAAATGCCATGGCACCGCGCCGCTTTGCTATCGATTCGTTCGCCCACACCGTTTACCGTCTTGGGCCTTAGCCAACTTAGCGGGGCGGGCCGCGTGGCGTGCAGTATCTAGGTGCTTTTTGCGGCGTGTGCTAGGTCGCATATGCATGTGTGCGATGTATGCATATGACGTATGTGTTACATTTACTTGTGTCTAACATGAACGTCGCATCACCCGGGACACGCTCCGCTCGAGTCACTCGGGTCACTTACATCCAGGGTTACAGGAGAAGGGGACTTGAAACTATGGCCCTTGAAACTTCTAAAACCTACAAGCAGCACAGGCTTCCAACACGTAGGAAGATAGACTTCAAAACCACATCTTACCGTCGCCTGCCTGCGTAGCCAAGATGCCAATCGCTCACGCTTAATAACGTATCTTAGCTACCTCTCTCTATCACTCTTCCTTATTAGTGTGACAATGACAGTTGCGTTTCGTTAGCGACTGAGCGTGAACGATTGGCAATTTGGCTACGCACCCTGATGCACTTCTCACTCACATACGAATAGCAATCTGGGGCCTTACAATGACGTCTTAACGCGATTCAGCTGACGACCTAAACAAGTCACACACAGAACCGTATGAACGCGTATGTCCATTTGGGCTTGCGATAGGCAGACACTCATATCAGCACGTCTGTGCGTATTGAGTGATCAGCACATTTAATGTAGATGTTGCGCCTCCACTCGATAGTCGATATTCCTCCTCTGTCACGTAAAATCATTATATATACTAATAGAATAGCATTATTGGGAGAGATGGGAGTGTACAAGCTGAGAGACATTACATCTGTTAAACCTACGAACTGTGCTTAGTGATCCAACCCCTTCCAACCCGGCGACCGGCCCTGGATATTTCATGGCGACCGTGACAAGACTACTTCGTGGTGTACTTCGGCAGAAGGGAAACTGTACCCATTCTTTTGTACCTATTCCCACAATTGGGTCTCATGACACGTGTTGAAGTAAAACGTGAAACCGGTGCTGCCGTCTGTCTCTCTCAGCGGTGTACTGTGGGAAAGAGAGAAATAGTCTCTAGTACTCACACGTTGAAGGCAAGCAGCTGTACCAGGGTGACAGCAGCATATACCACCAGCGAGCAGATGAAGTAGACCTTCAGCATCCTGTCCCTCTCGGCGGTGTACTGTGTGAAAGAGATGACATGTTAAATATGAATTGCGAGCAAGGATGACAGGGATGTTTTTCATAATAATCCAGTCATTGAACTAACAGTTTTTATGCAAACTCTGAAAACGCTGTCGGCTAGTTCTTAAATAACCTCTGCGGTGCATCACAAATCATGAATTAAATTATATCATTAATTTTTCATCATTTTTTTTATTAGCGATAAAATGGCAACCATGCTAACCCTACAGAATACGTGACACCCCGAACAGCCTTCTGAAGGCTATTGCAATAAGAAATGAGTGCTCAATAGTGCAACATTTAATTAAGAGTACGTTGTCCCTAGCTAGTTACGAATATTAACATAGTTTATTTTAGCAGATTTACTACTTTACTAGATTACTAACAAATTGTGGATCTCGTTGTCTTAATAAAGAAATAATTTATATTACTATATTTTAGCGAGTTTAAACCAGGAGGAACTTTTTACCTGAAAACCTTGGTCTGGTCAAAGTTTTCCACCCGTTTCGTTACACTGAAAGCACTTAATCGTTTGTTGGAAAAAGACTCTGATAATTTATGTTCCCGTATAATAATAGCAACTTCATCAGCTTCCAGCGGGATAGCGCCATCAATCTTTGACTTGGAAAACTTCCAACGGCGAACTCGGTGGTAATTATGACGTCACAATGACGTCGTCAGTGGAAATATTTAACTCGAAAAACCTTTCTTCATCCTTTTGAATCAGTAGTGGGATTGTCGTTTCTTACTCAAGATGGCGATGGCGTCTCTGGAATAGATTTTTGTTGTTTTTTTTGCAAAATGTTGTTTAATGTGTAATATTGATAGCTAATTGTGCAGTAAATCAACGGAGCAGTGTATACTAATTAATAATTCATCCTGAAACGAGTTCTGTCACTCCTTTAGTCAACAGGCGGCAATCCCGGGATCTTGGCCCCTGAGGAACTACGAGTACATCGTAAGTATTATAGCTATAAACTTAACATTACCGAACAACGTCGCCCAAGTGGCAATATACTATTTTTCACACCACCTTCATAAAAGGGTTTTTTGTGTTCAAACTAGGAGGAATCAAACCTCACTACGTTCGGGATTTTATTGTAGAATCCATCGCTTCATTCGGCTCAACTGCAAATCTTTTCAATAATCATACAAGAGATTATAATACTTAATGCGCGAAGCGTAAATGCTAAAATCACGTGAAATTTCCCTGAGATTTAAGACTGTTGAATAAGAAAGCCGGTACCTGCTTTGAATAACCATTAGTCTAATTAATCTTTGGTTAATTAAGTAAGTGGACTGAAGTTTCAAATTCAAAAGGTAAAGTTGCTAATGTCTCGGACAGACGCCGAGGGAAATTGTTAATATTTTTGCATTGTAAGTGTAAGGCTTGAGTCGGCCACTCACGAGCGGGGCGTGCGGCGGAGCGGGCAGCGTGGCGTTCATGTTAAACACTAGCAAATGTATGTGAGCGTCCTGAGTGTAGTTAGTGTTGAAAAAGTCTGGAAAAAGAGTCGAATCGTGTTTATCGGATTCGTGTGCAAAAAAACTATGCAAGTTTACGCTCTGATTTTCAAATCTAAATCATATTAGGATATTTAGGACTAATTTCTACCTATAAAAGTGCTAAATCGAGGAAGAAAAAAATTGAAAGAGATGAAAAGAGCGACAGTGCGAGTGAAATTAAAAGATACCCGAACAAATCGGGGGAAAAATAAAAAATAAAAACATTCGAATTTTCTGGAAATTTCAAAGTTAGGGCCACGCTCCCGCCGCCCGCTCCGCCGCACGCCCACCACTCAGACCGCGTTAGCGTATCGAGGGGTCAAAATATGAAAGTTGCCGGATGATTTAAATAAACGGCAAACATAATTTGAACTCCCGATACGCTAACGCGGTCGAGGAGTTAATGTCGTACAATTTTTATACTAGGCCTTCAGGTGAAACTAAGAGACTCGTTCGAAGCGTTGTGTTTCGTTGGACCGTTGGTGGCCCCGCGGCAAGGGCGAGCAACTTTCAAACCTAAGGTCGCGAGTTCAAAACTTCAAACCCCGGTTCGTCGAGCTTTTCGAAACTTAAGTACTTACGATTAATTTTATAAATACCAATCACTTTTTGGCAAAGTAAAACATCGTGAGGCAAACGGACTAATCATAGGCCTAGTTTACCCTCTGGGTTGGAAGGTCAGTCGCTTTCGTAAAACTAGCGCGTACGCCAAATCTTGGTATAAGTTGCCAAAGCGAGTCCCAGGCGTGGCATAAGCCGGTAAAATGCTAGATATTAAGGAACATGTCCCTGGCCTTTGTTAATTTGCTAAAAGTACAAGAAACAATCTAGAATCGCCATCAATGGAACTTCCTAACAATGTAAACAAAAGGCGTCACATGTTTCGTCACTGTTTCTCCTTGTATTTTCACACCATTTACTGAAACGGTCGTATTATCGTAACATACAAAACATGTGTAAAATAAATTAATCTTGGAGATTTCATTGATAACTTAGGTAAAAGTTATTTAGGTTATGATCAATATGGCGATTTGTTTACATTGTTAATAAGTTCGATTTTAGATGCGTGATTTTAGTGATAGAAATCTGAAACACTCGCCAAAACCTGACAAGTCGCTAAAACGGTAATGGTGTCCGAAAAACGAGTCAAAAAGTACTTTAAAAACATCAGACCGCCGCCAAGGGTAACTTAAATTGCCGAATAACTTCCGAATTGAATTTGCCCAAAACTTGAGACGACCCGAATGTTGAAGTTGAAAATGTTGAAATGTCACGTTTTTAAGATAAAGGTGTACTTCGGATGTCTAGATAAGGAAATGCCATAAGTATTAATTTGGATACTTCCAAATTAATACTTATGGCATTTCCTTATCTTATCAATAAACAGTAGGTAGTAAATTTTACTAAAATCAAGCACAAAAATAAGATTGTGTTCCGTTTCCGCGATGTTGTCCATTGGAGTTAAAACCCAAGGACAGGTGACAAATGTGCTTACCATGATGGCAGGTGTATGTAATCGTATCCGATAGCGACAGCGGCATTCGAAATTATGTCCGTCTCACTCCTACCTCTACTCTGCCAGGAGCAAGATGGACATACTTTCGAACGTCGCTATCGAATAGGGGGGACGGAAAAAGAAGAGAATGGGTTGAGAGAAAAAAAAAATGAGAGTGAAGATTAGGAAAAGAGAGAGAGGAATATGGAAAGAGATACAAAAAGAGACAAAAAGAGAGGGAGAGAGTACAAGAGAAAGAGAGAGAGAAAGAGAGAAAAGAGACCGAAAATAGCGGGAGAGTGGACACCCTCGACAGATACCGGTGGAGAGACAAATAAGGAAATTAGAAGAGAGAGATAGGAAACTTAAGTGGCGGTGGGTGGGGCGGGCACATTGCACGTAGAACCGATGGCCGTTGGGGTGGAAAGGTTCTCGAGTGGCGACCGCGTACCGGAAGGCGCAGCGTGGGTAGGCCCCCCACAAGGTGGACTGATGACGCGGTGAAGGTCGCAGGAGTCCGCTGGAAGCGGGTGGCGCAGGACCGGTCATTGTGGAAATCTTTGGGGGAGGACTATGTCCAGTAGTGGACGTCTTTGGGCTGAAATGATGATGATGATGATGAAAGGAAAAGAGAGCGGGAGAGATCACCTTGGTCTCCAGCTTGCTGTCGCGGAAGGTCAGCGTGAACGGGCGGCAGTGCTCCGCGCGCAGCCGGTCAATGGAGCGCGCGTCGATTGCCTTCATCAGGTACTCGTTTACCTCGTCCTCTGGCTTCTTGAACTCGTTGCCTTGCTCGACCCTGGGGGAAACAGCACATTTATAACACTTACACAAAAATATTGAGGGGTTTTGAGTCTCCTGTAAGTGCCAAAGTATGCGGTATATTATAAAAGATGTAGTAAATATAATGTATTTTCAAATATATACAGTCAGTGTAACTTACCTACTACCTAGCTCTACCTACCTACCCTTAAATGCATGAATTAACAGTATTGATCCTGAAACATCCCAAGGGACAACCAAATTCATTTCAAATTAAGAACTTACGACGATATGACAACGTCTACATTCCAAGAGAACTTGATTGTCACTTGTCTCCTTTTTGTGTCATAAATGCATCATCATGCATTGAAGGGTTAAATCTAAAATAGGTCGTTGAGGCATTGTATCTAGAATGCTGGCGGCATTTCCTTGTTGTATAGGTGCGAGGAAGCCACGCCAGCTCTTATTTATAAGTAATATTTAAAACGGGATATTTACCATGTGTGTTTGTTTTATTAAGCACCCGATATTTCGGCATTATTGCAAGCGCCAACATGCAACAGAGCGTATAATAATATTCATAATGCGAATGACCATGTTGGCTTAAAATCGTATAATTATGCGGTATATTTTTTATCGGATTTTGCGGAATTTTTCATAATTTTGCTCACAGTCAGACAGTTTGGTTTTACGCTTTGAACACATAAATAATATCATAAACAAATGTAAACAACCTTCAAAAACAACATATAGGTATCAACAAAAACACACTTAAGCTCGGGGAAAGGGTTACCCTTATATATACTGTATTGTAATGTATCAGAGCGCTCTTTTACCCGTTACTCACACCAAAACCAGTTTTATTTACTACGCTTTAAGACTGTAAATCGCGTGAAGAACCGGGTTGCTATACAGTGAAGCAGTTAATGTGAGAATAATTCCAGCCTTAGATTCAAATTCAATCTAATAGGGGCAGACAATAGCCCCCGGCAATGTCCGCTTTGAGATCTAACTGAGAAAACATCCCAGTAAATATAAAACTAGCTACGCATTTCAAAAGGCAGTAAGTACAGTAATAATTCATTTGATTTTAGACTCTTTTTAATGCGGGTTGTAGGCGAACCTCGCTTGGAAGGCTTTGATATCGACAAACAAAGCTTATGGTAAATCGGGTCCATCCTAAATTACTGATGTTATAATTTACAATGAAACGTGTGGAATACATATATTTCATATGTATACCTGAAATTACATATAACAATCAAAGGACAAATAATAGATATGGAGACGTCTGTGTATTCTATTGAACCTTTCATGATTTCCACATAATTATTATAAATTTACTAAAACGGGACTTAATCGGGTGGTGGTCAGTCTTTCTCCGGGACCACGGGGGTAATGTCACACTCGACACATCGGAGGTTAGTTTTTAAAATTATACACGATTAAGTCCCGTTTTAGTAAATTTATAACATCTCTATCTTGTACGACATTTACGTATAGTACAGGATCATAAGGAAAGTGTCATGTTGAGACTGGGAATGGTCGACACGATGGTAGTGTTTGGTGTTGTACTGGGCCCTGAAGTCTTAATGCGATTCAGTTTAGGTTTCTAAATGCGATTCAGTTGACGACCTAAACTGACTTGACTTCATACAACTGAGCCTAAACTGAACCTAAACTTAATCCCGTTAAGACGTCATGGTGACGGCCCTGGACTTTCGTGAGTATTGATAAAACGGGTGTAACTAACGTACTTTAACAGGCGTGACATATTTCCACTGCATCGGGCAGTCATCGTCAGGCAGAGATGTAGTCACCTCCACGACTCAAACTACGCAGTGCTGAGCTGCAAAGCTTTCTCCACTTTTCCTTTATTTCAAAGACATACAGATATATTTGCTTACTTAGCTGAGTTCTTCCCGTGCTGTGAACCATGCCCCATGACCCTCATCTCCTTGGAGACGTTGCCGTTCAGGGAGAATGAGTTCTGAGGCTTCTTGTCCTGCGAGAAAACAAATATTTAATCAGATATACAGGGCGTCCCACGCTAACGTCACATGGAGGGAACGTACCTTAAATATCATAGATAGCATATTTTGCTGAAAGACGACTTTATTTTATTTTTAAAACTTAGTAAAACAGCATTAAAAGATTTTTTATTTAAAAAAAAATGTGTGGACAAAGTTTATCGCGTCCGTCGGCTATGCGAGGAAAAATACCTTGAATATTGTAGATGAACATTTAACTGAAATAAGACATTACTTCTATTTAAAAAACAAGTTGAAGTGCATTCATAGATTTTTAAATAATTTCATGGTTAAACCGGGAATCAAACCCGTTACACGAGAAAAAAAATACCCTTAATGTCATCTGATATTTGCATGTTTGACAAGCTAAACGTGAAATGTAGGAAAGAGAAGCTTCTGTACTTTAGTAAGTACTATAACTTCTGTGGTACAATAATAAAACTCACCACACGGCTGGTGTCATCTGGGACAATGAGGAACGTCTCAATGTTGTGGTCCTTCAGGTACGCGTTGCGCTGGTCGCCATTGCCGGGCTCCACCTTGTAGTCCTCGCCCAGGCACTGAAGAGTCTCCTTGGTGATGTGGACTCGTCTACACCAATAATATAATAATAAATATTACAGGACATTCTTACACAAATTGACCAAGTCCCGCAGTAAGCTCAAGAAGGGTTGCATTACGGGTACTCAGACAACGATATATATAATATACAAATACATAAATACATAGAAAACATCCATGACTCAGGAACAAATATCTGTGTTCATCACACAAATAAATGCCCATACCGGGATTCGAACGCAGGACCATCGGCGTAGCAGGCACGGTCACTGCACTGCCAACTACGCCAACCGCTCGTCAAAAAATACAATATAAGTAATATAACATACGAGTATGCTCATAAAATGAATCCTCCTCATCAACTTCACCATTCTTAAAAATTTGCTCTTTTCTAAACGCCACTTGCCAGGGTTAGCCGCTAACCCGGTGTTCATTGACAAATTACATACGAAATAAACGCTTAACTCCGGGTTAGTTGTCTTACCCCGGTTGGTGCAAGTGGCTCTAACAAACACACACGTCAAAAGGGAGATAAAAGTCCGTCTATGCTAAGTTTCATAGATTTTGATGGCACAGACTTCATTTGTTTCAAAGAGATAACTAACCTAATTGTAGCGTATTCTAGCAAATAAATATTTCTATTCTATTCTATTCTAAGGACAATAGCGCCCCTAGCGAAAATCAATTCGCGGTACTCGTCATTGAAACAGATGAAACGAGTGACAGTGATAGTGACATTACATTACGCTAATCAAGGGTTAGCCAACTAACTTGGAGTTAACCGGGAACTCCCTTACTTTATAAGCGCTTAACTGCGGGTGGTCTAACCCTGGGTGGCAAACATGGCGCATAATTTTTAAAAGTGGCGCTGAAGTTGGAAATACTGGCGTGAGTTTTTGTATGTGTATTTAAATAAATAATATAATAAATAATATTGGTGGACAATCTTACACAAAGCGACCTTGTCCCACGGTAAGCTCATAAGGCTTGTGTTGTGGGTACTAGACGACGATATACCGGGTGTTTCCTGTAAGAGGGAGCAATAAATTTAATTGTAGGCGGTGCTCCTCAAACCTAACAACTTTTGTTCAACGACTTTTAAAAATGATGTATCCTGTAGGTTTTCAATTTTTCGTACAAACTAAATAGTATTTTCAATGTACGTTAACATCAGCCTAATTGACGTCTCTTGTCATAGTTCAAAATTAAAAAAGTTCGCAGTACATTGCGTCTTCTAACAAACTTTAAAGTGTAATAAAAATCAAATAAAACGTTATTTTTAAAAGTCGCTGGACAAACATTGTTCAGTTTGGAGAGTACTGTCTACGATTAAATTTATTGCTCCTATTACAGGAAACACCCGGTATATAATAGATAGATACATCTAAATACCTAAATATATAGAAAACATCCAGAACTCAGGAACAAATATTTGTGATAAACACACAAATATATGCCCTGACCAGGATTCGAACCCGGGACCTCCTGCTTCATAGGCAGGGTCACCACCAACTAGGCTAAGAGGGTATTTTGACTAACGAACACGGGTTCTTACCATGGTTTTCAAATATATTTGAGCTCCCGAAATTTCGGCGATGTTACAATTACAACCGCTATGGTCACAAGAAAACTGACGTCTGCAGGTAGGGTGACTCTTAAGGATAGCCATAATGATCTACCCTCTGTCTTGTTCGTTGATGTTCACCACTATTGGAACTCACTCGCAGGTCACCTCGACTAAACATACAGTATCATCGCGATTACTCACACAAATGGGCTTAGAGGCGTTTTAGCACTGGATTCCACGTTTTTGACAGTTGAAACCCATCCATCCTATCGAAATTTATATACATGGAAATTTAAATGGTTCCACCATTCTCGGGATCTCAAATATAGCAAAAACCCGTGGTAAGTACCCGAGCTCATTAGTAAAACGCCAAAGAACCGCGATAGTTCAAAAAAATGTATAAGACCTAAATCCACATGGTGGTCTACGATAACCCGCAACTTGGAACAAGCCCAACTTACAACGGAGACAACTCAAGACAGTCCGTCCGCGATTAAGGCAAGGAAGAAGAAGAGAGTTGAAAAAAAAATGTGTACGTTTGAAGGACTCACCCGGCGACCCCGCCGCTCTCCATGCAGTTGGCGAGCGTGACATCGTTGGACCAGACATCGAACTGCCACTTGCGCAGCCCAAGCACCACGCAGTGCACTCGGCCTGTGTGGATGCCCACGCGCATGTTGACATTCACCGCCATCACTTCGCGTACCAGGCTAGAAGAGAACACAGGGTTAATTTTTCTAAGGATTACATGGGGAATATCTTATAATGGAAACCCTGTAGGGGCAATTGAAGTTTCTATTGGAATAACAAGGCTTCATTTATGCAATCGTGACGTCAAGATCGACATGTCAGTGAACACACTTTTCCTTAAATATGAGACTCAAAGCTTTTAAAGAGTTATTTATTAAGTACTCTATAAGGGACTTATAGAGTACTTAATAAATAACTCTTTCAATTTCTGGGAGTCAAAACCGTTGATGAGCACCGCCTTCTTCGTTTACTAGTACATTGAAATTTTTCCAAAATATTCCTCCAAAAAAAAATTTTTCCCATACAACTGTGAGCCACGCTAATAAGGGTCTAATTTGAGCAGCAGCGAATACAACTACGAGTATGTCCATCAGAGTCCCATCCCCATCTCCTTGGAGCGTTTTGAAAGGATATCGCTGATCTCTAACAAGCTAGTCGTATAGACTCAAGGTTTACGTAATATGTTTGCTTAGATATAATGCAAACAATTACTTCTATTATACCCTGTCGCATCTCCTGAGTGTGACTGATTTTAAGGAAATTTCAAGCATCTAGAAAGTGCAAACAGAACTGTTCCCAACATTCAGTAGTAGTCTCTTTGCAACGGGACGCTTAGACAATGGGCAGTGGAGACTGGTGCAATATTGTCCCCAACACTCGCGCAATAGCGTCGATCATGTTGAGTCCCGCAGCACTTGGCATGGACGTCGCGAGTCTCTAGCCAGGCGGAGACACAGTAGCAGTCTTCCTGGAACTGGTGAGACCAAGGACTGGAGCAGAACTGTTTGCACTTACGCAATAGCGTCGATCATGCCGAGTCCCGCAGCACTTGGCATGGACGTTGCGGGTCTCTGGCAAGGCGGAGACGCAGTAGCAGTCTTCTTGGAACTGGTGAGACCAAGGACTGGAGCAGAACTGTTTGCACTTACGCAATAGCATCAATCATGTCGAGTCCCGCAGCACTTGGCATGGACGTTGCGGGTCTCTGGCAAGGCGGAGACGCAGTAGCAGTCTTCTTGGAACTGGTGAGACCAAGGACTGGAGCAGAACTGTTTGCACTTACGCAATAGCATCGATCATGCCGAGTCCCGCAGCACTTGGCATGGACGTTGCGGGTCTCTGGCAAGGCGGAGACACAGTAGCAGTCTTCTTGGAACTGGTGAGACCAAGGACTGGAGCAGAACTGTTTGCACTCACGTAATAGCATCAATCATGTCGAGTCCCGCAGCACTTGGCATGGACGTTGCGGGTCTCTGGCAAGGCGGAGACGCAGTAGCAGTCTTCTTGGAACTGGTGAGACCAAGAACTGGAGCAGAACTGTTTGCACTTACGCAATAGCGTCGATCATGTCGAGTCCCGCAGCACTTGGCATGGACGTTGCGGGTCTCTGGCAAGGCGGAGACGCAGTAGCAGTCTTCTTGGAACTGGTGAGACCAAGAACTGGAGCAGAACTGTTTGCACTTACGCAATAGCGTCGATCATGTCGAGTCCCGCAGCACTTGGCATGGACGTTGCGGGTCTCTGGCAAGGCGGAGACGCAGTAGCAGTCTTCCTGGAACTGGTGAGACCAAGGACTGGAGCAGAACTGTTTGCACTTACGCAATAGCGTCGATCATGTCGAGTCCCATCTCGACGCAGCACTTGGCATGATCGTCACGGGCCTCTGGCAAGCCGGAGACGCAGTAGTAGCAGTCGCCCAGAAGCTTGATGCGGAGGCAGTGATGCTCGGCGGCCAGGCGGTCGAATCTGGGGAAGAATAGTTGTGCTATGAAGATTGAAGACAGTGAAAGTGAGGTAAGAAAACTAGGTCCTTAGGTTTGGAATTTGGTTCATCTTTCTTAGTGATAAAAGTATCGCACAAAAAAGGACACACAGTTGATACTAGTTACACTGCTCAGCAATACGGCTAGTACATTTTGGGGCGAGTCCATGTGGCTTAAGGATGACTCACAGTAGTCTGTTCCATTCCGATCCGATACGCGACGATCTGTCAGTTTCTATACAAAAAGTCACGTGACGTCCGAGGGCTCCGAGCTATCACGTGATACTTTCTATATAAACTGACAGATCGTCCCGTATCGGATCGGAACGCAACGGACTACTGTGAGTCATCCTTTAACAAGATCTCTGAGCCTCTTCAAGCAACACGGGGGAATACTACCCGGATCCACACAAACATCTGCCCTTTACCACAGAAAATGTTTAGTAACAGCCAATTATAAACCCACTCAAAGTAAACCAAGTTCAGAAACACCCTCTCAAGTATCCCCAAGCACGTATCCTTGAGGACAAGTCCTGAATAAACCTTGCCAATGGTCATCCTTGCTGACCGACTTCATGTGTATGGACGAAGAAGGTGGTATGTCCATAGGATTTAGTATTGAGTTAGGCTGTTCTGATTAGGAACAGGATACTCCTATTCGATTTAGTTGCAGTAAACAAGCTGCAGAGGGCACAGTTAAAGTATTGTTTACAGTCATTTAACAGATGTGTATGATGTAATAGCTGCCATCGCCTTACTAACTGACGATTAGTAGTCCCTATTGCAATGGTATAAAATTTTGCCTAATAGGGATGACGACAAAGTTGAAAACTATTATTCTAATTAGTCCGTCAGAAAGATTATCAAAAAACATTAAACACGTATTTTTTCCTTTATAAATTTAACTAAAATTGACGAAGATATAGAACATCAAAGTTCCATGGTGGGGGCTTGTGGCAATTGTGACGTCACGCGAAACTTTAAAGCGCTGTATTTCCGTCGTTTTTCATTTGACGAACAAAAGAAAAAATACATGTGGAATATTTTTTAATAATCTAACAGACAGACTAATTAGTTTTTTTTTCGTCTAGCCTATTGCATCTAATCAAATTTTCGAGAAAAAGTCAGTTTCTATAGAAAACGTCAAGTGACCTCCGAGGGCTTGGAGCTATCACGTGATTCTTTCTATAAGTAGAAACTGACTGATCGTCGGGATCGGATCAGATCAGACTGGTGCGAGTCATTCTTAACATAGGCCATAGGCTTCCAACACGTTGGATGGGAGGCAGCGAAGTGACATCTTAACGTACAAATTATATCGTCATTTTTTACGCGGGAAAACGGATACACAGACTCCCTTCTCACACATTACATACAAAAAATGCAATGCAATAAGGATGAAACCAACCCATATAACAAATTATGCACACTTAGATTTATTTATGTGGAAAGTTACAATTTATTTCTTTACCCCTTGTTTCAGATTTCCCGTAGTAGCGCAGAAAAGCCTGATTAAAAAACTGTAGCAATTCTAACTGTGACAAGACGTAGTTTGATCGCATTGCCCTGCCCGAATGGTCAACATAGTCCGAGAGCCCGACACAGTCCAGGTTGCGAATTATTCATAAACGAGGACAATGCCACTTTACTATGCCAATTATCTGGAAATAGGTCACAATAGTTGTCTAACCAACACGGGGGACTAACAAGGTGCTCTGACGATCTGGTCGATATCGACAGGAATCATTGGGTACCTGTGGGCACGATTTGTAGCACTGCATACACGAAGTGTATGAATAACTTACCTCCACCGATCAAAAATTGTAAATTCATAGCCTTTCAAGAAAAAGGCTTTTCTTGTTTTTCACTTAGTATTAATATCAGAAAGCCCTTGTTATCTTACTCTCTTCGAGGTTTTGGAGCACTACCTTATTTACGCTATTGAATACTATGCTGTGCTGCAATATACAGTGTGCAAGTCTAATACGGGCGATAAATTTAACCAAACATAGTCTTCATTAGTGTTATCAATAATTAAAACACATTTTTAAGTTACACTTAATTATGACCCCATAATTAACTTTTTTATAAAATTTTCAGCTGCAATGTACTTTAAAAAATTTGACGCTGACAGTTGTCAACGGATGTTTAAGGCGAGTGTGTTTGCGTTACATTGCGGGCCGAATTATTTTGTATGGATAAAATTTTAATTGCAATTCCATTTAAAAGTTACCTAATTACATTTCTTATGTCCTATACTAACCACTATTAAGAGGTTCGCCCGTATTAGATTTACACACTGTATACCTACTTTTATTAATAATTATCATGTTAACATTTTACCAAACGGGACTTAAATATTTTTAAAGTCACCGACGTTTTGAGGGCGGCAATGACCCTGTGGTCCAGAAAGACTGGCTGGGGTTGACATCGTCTTGTATATTAATTGTTTACAAACAATTCAGAGCATTAACCTTTGCAGTTTTCATTTATTTGCTTAATTTATTAAATGAACTGAGGTTTATACAAAACAACACTTAACACAAAACGGAAAAATTAAATTGAAATCCATATCACTCTGACTGTTTTTTATCATAAATTGGTAACGGCCTTATATGTAGGTATGTAATTTTAATAATTAAATTTGGTACGGTCAATAAATATGTATACATCTGTATTGAAATATAAACCTTCTTATCCAATAATAAGTTGCGAAGTGTAGACATATTTATATAGACGTAACTGTACAGACAGGTACTTCGCTTGAAATCGTTGCAATTTAGAAAAAATGCAATCAAAACTTATTTCCCTACCAGCTTGTTCCAAAATAAAGAATAACGCATTTTGCATCAACCAAATAAGAATATTTAGTACAGAATGTAGTACAGAACACCAGCCCAAATGGGGCAAAACCCCTTTTATTACAAACGCGACCTTATTGCTACAGCCAGAAGGTTAAAAACCAAATAACAAATACCGATCACCTGGGGTTGAAAACGGTGCATTGAGGTGTAAAACGCTTCGATTGCTTCCCACGAAAAGCTTCAAAATAGAAAGAAAAATTTACTTCACTGATTGCTGCCGGGTACAAGTGAAAGTGAACTCTATTCGCTTCGGTATAGGGTTGGAAGTGGAAGAGCGGGTTTGTCTATCATTGTGATTTTATTTCCGAGGGTCTTCCTATGCCATGTTCATGGTTCAAGTGGCTTTTGAATTTTTTCCTCGTTTATTATTTATTTATTTGAGTAATTATTTATATTTTATAGTGAGGGCGCTTTTATACCTGCGCACTTTTTTTAGGATTGTGTTGTAGTTGGTATTATTCTGTAAATTATATGAATATGATCTGATTTCTCTTAACAATAATAATTTCACTCAGTAACTATAACGTCCTTAGGTAGCTATTATTACAATAGTAATAAAAGCAAGCCCCAGTTTTATGAAGTCGATTTTCATTTTAAGCTTTTTTGCTCGTTTTGCTTGAGACTGGAGTCATAAACGTGTTATAGCAGTTTTATGATTTCATAAACATTGAATTGAAAAATGAAAAATGATTGAAAAATGATTTATTTGGGAATCTAAATTACAGCTTGTTGTATGTTTGTACATGTATTTGTTATCTTAATTTTTATAGAAAGTTAAGCCTAGGATTAGTGTCCTGTGCCCTAAACTAGGTAAACCTGTCTTATAGGGACCAGGGAATAAACCACCGCTATTTCTAAAGACGCCGCATAGATTGATGGCATAACAAGCATTAGGAAGATTGGTATAAAAAGATATCTTAACTAATTACAATTTCAAGTTTACACTTACTCTATTTCCAATTGTTGTGATGTCATGGGCTGACATTACTGTGACACTTGTACGTATTACTTAATACAAAGTTTACTAAGTTTACTACGTACTAGTATATACGTAATTAGTTGAAATGGGATGCTAAGGTAGCTCAGCTGACTGACTCACACTAGAACGGGACGGGACGGGACGATCTGACAGTTTCTATAGAAAACGCTATATGGTATCCGAGGGTAGGTATATCCGACCTATCATATGATTATTTCTATAGAAATTGACAGATTTTCCTGTCCCGCCCCGTTCCGCCCCGTCCCGTCCCATCCCGTGCTAGTGTAAGTCATCCTTTAGTCGGTGTGTCGGTTTACTTAACCTATTTTGATAGCATTGAATGTGATAGCGCAGTAACCGTCATAATTGAAAACTGTTTATTACTTGCATGCATTTTATATCGCGTCCGCACACTTTGAAATTTGACAGAATATTTTTATTGGAAGTGATAACGTGTTTTGACTCTATTTGCCATATACTTTCGAATCTGACAGATCTCCGTCCACCAGCGTGTGTAGCCAAGCTGCCAATCGCTCACGGTTAATAACATATCGTAGCTACCTCTCTCTATCACTCTTCCTTATTAGTGTGACAATGACAGTTGCGTTTCGTTAGCGACTGAGCGTGAGCGATTGGCATCTTGGCTACGCACCCAGGCATCCATCCGCCTGACTTTCATAAGTTCGGGTAATCCGTAAGATCTCCATAGTCCCCAACGTCAAAATAAAAATACGATTAGGATTTGGAGATGTAAAGTCTCCCAAAATGGTATCATAAACTGATTACATAAAATACGTAACGATTGCTGCCGTAAGATAAAGATAAGATAAAAAGCCCTTTATTTACCGAAGTACCAAATATTATTACACGATAATATGCAAATAAAGATAAAAAATAAAGTTGATAAAAATATTAAAATAAGGTAAAATTTAATTTGTATGTACACAAGCACTAAGTGTTTTTTGAGGTTGTCCATCTTTGGACATAGGCCTCCTCCGGCAGATTGGTGCCGTATAAGAACAAACAAATTAAAAAACCGTGCCCTTTGTAAATACTTGGGTTTATATGAGTATAAAACAATAGTAGGTACTACTAGTAGGACCATGGTTTGCAGTAACTATGAGTCGAATTTTGCTTTGGGCCTTAGAAGACTAGGGCGAAGGGGGCATTGCCCCAGCCGCCGAAACCATCCCTGGCGGCCTTCTGTCTGCCTTTTTGTCACATAATGACGCAAAGCTAGGCCGGGGGCGCTAAATCTAAAAATTCGCTACGAAAGACAAATGCCTAAGACTTACAGATTATTAATCTTAAATTGTAATCCAAGTAAATCCTATTTCTTAGTCATGTTAAAGTCTTGGCCCTCGCTAAGTCTTAGCACTTAATCTTATTAGATGGAGACCAAATGACCTTTGCGCTGTGATTATTACTTCGTACAAAATTACACTTTGAATTGAACTGCAAAATAAATGCTAAAGTTATATATTTAAACTATCGTGAGTCCTGACATTAAATTGCAACGGTCACGTATTTTTATCACACTATTGTGACATGTTTCGACTGCATCGGGCAATCATCGTCGGACAGACAGAGTGTTTTTTTTTAATACTACGACGGTGACAACAAGCATACGGCCCGCCTGATCGTAAGTGGTCACCGTAGCCTATGGACGCCTGTAACTCCAGGGGTGTTACATGCGCGTTGCCGACCCTTTAAAAAATAGGAGGATACGCTGTGTTGACAGCTAAAGGGGCAAGCTGTTCTCCGTGGGTCCGCAGCTGTCAACACAGTGAATCCTCTTGGAGCTCTGGCGACCTTACTCACCAACAGAAACACAACACTATGAGTAGGGTCTAGTGTTATCAAACTGCGGTTTTCTGTAAGGTGGAGGTACTTCCCCAGGTGGGCTCTGCTCCAGATTTGAGCGAGACGACATTCGTGGTGCTGTGCCCTACCACACTAAACGATATGCATCCGCTGTGCCCATACCTCTCTTAATGTGGTGTTGTAACTTTCGCGGCTCGGGAATCACTGCCCGCATCACTGCAGGTAACGGGTCATGCGCGCCGAAGCAGGCGGATTCGAAATTTTGTCACAATAGGCGGAAACATGTCACGTATTGTAATAAAAATACGTGGGTTTGTACCGTTGCAATTTAATGCTAAAGTTAGTTAAAGTCTATATTATACCTACCCTAGTGTAACAACCCAAAAGGGTGAATCACCTTTTTTTTGTTTTTTGATAAAGAACAAATCAAAATATAAAATAACTTCTTTTGCCATTTTTATGAGCTTTTAGCGTATAACATATATTGAACTTTCATATTTCAGGAGTTGCCGCGGACTTTTATGATTATTGTATTGCTTTATATGACCATAAACTTAATTTGAGGTTAAAAGTAGTCCCCTGGGTAACCACGGATAATTCAGTAAAATAGCATGTTGACAAAGGTGTAACCAGTGCAATGTGTAAATAAACATATTTTTGTTAATTACACATGAAAATTATGGCAAAATATTATGCAAGTAGAAAATTACAACAATTAGTTATGTCTCTTGAGTCACTGTTGACAAAAACTTACAAAAACTTTTCTTTTAATTAGTAATAACTAATACAAATAAAACATGCATCATAACTTTAACTTATCCCTTTGCTTTAAACACAATTTATCATATCAGCTAATGAAAAACTGTAACGGTTCGATACAAAAATATTAAAATTATGTTAATTTTTCTGGTGACAAGTTGGTTACCCAAGAGACAAAACGGTAACTCAAGAGACTTTTTTTTGTACACGTTGGTTACCCAAGAGACAAAACGGTGACTCAAGATACTTTTAAAATGGAATGAACTTGATTTATATGTGTGTATGATATCTTTTTTAGTCTTTTTTCATATCATCAGACAGATAATTAAGAACACTTTATTGGGAATGAAATGAAACAAAATATTACTATAGAAAAATGTATTATCAAAATAAATGTATAAAAACTTCTAAACAGTTTTTGCTCTTAATAATTAAAGCAAGTATTAATTCGTATTTTTAATAAATGGAACAATACTATCCTTTAATCAAACTTTTAATTACCATAATAATAAGATATCTTGAACTTGGCACTTAATACTACGCGATTTTTCAGATCTATCACAATAAAAAAAACATTTACAATTTACTTTTCTAAAATGTCAACAATATTTTTGAAGTCAAAATATTCCTGCTGTCTTTTAGTTGTTATTGCTCTTGAAGTATTTTAATTACGATCTTTGGCGTTACGTAAAAACATGACAAGCATTTCGCCATCATCTTCTAAACCGTTAACTTTGTAGACATAATATATCTGAATAGTTTACCTTTGGATCCGCCAACATTTACTAATAAAAAATCCCCACACTTCACTGGGCGGTTTGCTTTGTCTTCAATCCCAGAATCTCTTTAATTCCGTCTTGTTCGAGGGAAAAACTCCAGAAGCTTTGAACAGAGGCGAGGTGGTGCTGTTCTTCAAAAAAGGTGACAACAGCCTTTTGAAGAACTACAGACCCATCACGCTTCTGAGCCATGTTTAGAAACTGTTTTCAAGGGTCATCACAAATCGTCTCGAACACAAACTTGATGACTTCCAGCCTCCCGAACAAGCCGGATTCCGAAGAGACTATAGTACCATAGACCACATCCATACGCTACGGCAAATTATACAGAAGACCGAAGAGTATAACTTGCCACTATGTTTAGCGTTTGTGGACTATGAGAAAGCCTTCGATTCGGTGGAAATATGGGCGGTGCTTGAGTCTCTTCAGCGATGCCATATTGACTATCGGTACATCGAAGTGTTGAAGTATTTGTATAGTAACGCCACAATGTCGGTTCGAGTACAGGAGCAGAGCACGAAGGCGATTCCGTTGCGAAGAGGCGTAAGGCAGGGAGACGTTATCTCTCCGAAACTGTTTACTGCAGCAATGGAAGACGCCTTCAAGCTCCTGGAATGGCAAGGACTTGGCATCAACATAAACGGCGAATACATCACTCACCTTCGATTTGCCGACGACATCGTAGTCATGGCAAACTCGATGGAAGAACTCAGCACGTTGCTCGATGACCTCAACCGAGTTTCTCAACGGATAGGCTTGAAAATTAACATGGGCAAGACGAACATTTTGTCAAATGCCAATGTTATGCCTATCCCAGTCTCTATTGAAAGCTCTGTTCTCGAAGTTGTTGACTCGTACATCTACCTAGGACAAGTAATCCAATTAGGTAAGTCCAACTTCGAGAAAGAGTTCAACCGCCGAATCCAACTCGGTTGGGCAGCGTTCGGGAAACTACGCAATGTCTTTTCGTCCGACATACCTCAGTGCCTCAAGACGAAAGTTTTCAATCAATGTGTGTTATCAGTGATGACTTACGGCGCCAAAACGTGGTCCTTCACTATCGGTCTCATCTCAAAACTCAAAGTCGTTCAACGAGCTATGGAGAGGGCTATGCTCGGAGTTTCTCTACGTGATCGAATCAGAAATGAGGAGATCCGTAGACGAACTAAAGTCACCGACATAGCCCTGCGAATTAGCAAGCTGAAGTGGCAATGGGCAGGCCACATTGCACGCAGAGCAGATGGCCGATGGGGTCAAAAAGTGCTTGAGTGGAGACCACGGCTTGGCAAACGCAGCGTAGGACGTCCACCCACCATATGGACAGATGACCTTATGAAGGTCGCCGGGAGACGCTGGATGCAGGTCGCTTCCAACTGGTACATATGGAAGTCAAAAGGGGAGGCCTGTGTTCAGCAGTGGACGTCTTATGGCTGATATGATGATGATGATGATGATGATGAGCAAAGAAGCATAGAATAGCGATAGTAGCAGGGTAATTTGAGCATATGCCTTTTAAACAGGGGATTCTGAAACGTACCATTTAGTTTTTCGGTACATGTGCTTGGAATGCTAATCAACAACATTTCCAATAGCATTTTTATAAAGAGAAATATCGCGAGGAAAAAAGTTTCTAACAAGCGTTATTTCTGGTCAGCGAGTTTATTGGAGACTTTTCCCTCTTAGGCATGCTTTTGTTGTTAATAAGAACAATTATTGGCTTAATATATACTTATATAAGCACGCCACCATAAGAATATATTCAAAATAGGCAATGAAAAATGAAATGATACTCGACTCGTAATAAAATAAAAACAATAGGTAAACGAAAATGACCCGTATTTCTGATATTGCAAATTCATTTACATACTATAAACAGTAATAATTTAATAGCTTATTGTCATTTTGTCACTCAAACCTTGAAAAACATGGAAATGTCTCATGGCTTACCAAGATTGTCTCTTGGGTCACCGAAAAAGTCAGCCAGAGGACCAGTGACTCAAGAGACAAACTCGTGTTAAGATCAGATAAAAGCATAGTTAAAACAAAATATGGAAATAAATAGGTTGCTCAAGAATATTAGACTTCAGTGCCATGTATTAAACTCTAGCTTGAAACCAAAATCGTACAAAAATGACGTAAAATCGCAGTGAGTCAGTAGAAATGGAATAAAGCCACCTTACCTGTATCAGAGCTCCGGACGAAATGCACGATGCTACTAACTGCCGCTGTAATGGTGGACCGAATCACGTAACACTCAGGTCGGTTTTCTATGGGTCGAGCCAGGTCATGGAGCGTCACGCCATTTTATGCCGATTTTTGACTCGGTGAGTCAGGAGAACTAGTATTTTTATAGAAGACAGTGACATTTTTTGAAACTGAATTCTTAAAAAAAGTATTTATTTTTCTTGCTTTAGCAGAGCGTTATAAGATAGTAAACGCAATGTTTTATTTAATCGGACTGTAACATAAAATGTTACAGTAGGATTTTTTTACACCAAAAAGATTTTTTATTCTTAATATACACTCAGTGACATGAAATTTTTGTATGGAAGAGAAAATGTGTCTCCTAGAAAACCAATAAATTTTGTGTAAATTATAAAATGTATTATTTCATAATTTGCTCAATTATCATTAATTAGTCTAATTTAATATTTAACAAATTAGAATCCATGTATTGTAAGTAGTTTAATAGTGAAAATGTATTAATCAGTAGTGCCATACAAAAACAAAAAAAAAGTGATTGAATATATGTGTGTCTACACACCAACCTATTGCACTCGGACCAATTAATAGCCTCGGCTAAATTAGGTTCCTTCATGCCCTTGATAATCATATTTTGTACCATTTGGGGTCGAAATTGTGGATCTATGAGATCCCAGCGCACGCAAGTTTTTTTGTAGAAATCGCAAAACGTCTGGTCTATGTACAGTCGGTGCCCTCACATAAGTATCCACCCCACATATGCAAGCGCGTAGCGCAGGTGGGTACTTATGTGAGGGCACCGACTGTACTTAACTGGTGACCGAAGAGCTGGTGACTTCCTCGCACAACTTATCAGCATAGTATAATATGCAAATAAAAGAGACAAAATGTATTTTTAATAAACGCTTGTAATCGTTTCATATTAAATATTTTTTTGTTAGTAAATATTACGAAAATTACTTCTTCAGTAAATGTACAAAATGATGCCCGAGCCGCGGAGGTGACTACACCACTCGGTCTGTTCTGACTGCCCGAAGCAGTCGAAACATGTCACGCCTATTCTGATATAAATACGTAAGTGTTAACCGTTTAAGTTTAATGTAATTCACAAAAGCTAAAGTTAATTGACAATCTTACCGCAAAATGTGTCTAATAAACAACCTCGTATTTTGTCTGTACACGGTAAACAAACTAAAATGGCTACTTCATTCCCCCAGCGCAGCACTCAGTCAACGTCCGACCAGTTAATTTGCTCGCCACAGTACCCCCTAGTAAACCCAAGTGAAATGAGAGAGACTCGTGAAGCGATCAATTCTCGGAAGCTATGCTAATGTTGAGTACAATACTGAGGCCTTACCATGATGTCTTAAGGCGACCTAGTTGACAACCTAAACTGAGTCGCTGCCATACAATTGAGCATAGTTAAGAACCTAGACTGTATAGCGTAAAGACGTCATGGTAAGGCCCCAGGAACGACATTGTTCATAGTTGAAGGTTGAGACAACGGGATAATAGGACTCGGCGCATTAAAATCTCCCTCTATCTCCTTTGTCAAGACCGTGCTGCTCTTTGGCTGCGAAATGCGGACAGGGACAAAAGGGCTGACACACAAACTGCTAGTCTTCATCCTCCTAGCGCTTTTCCCAGCTTATGCCACATGCCACGGACCAGGGAGTCTGGGGTCCGCTTTGAATCCCAATAGTTGACTTACGCGCTTTTTATTTATTTATTTGTTTATTTAAGGAGAACCAACAGCTATAAACTTAACATAGACACCAAAATATACACAGAAAGCCAATTACAGGATCTCACAGGTAACCACAAAATATTCAAAATTAAAACTAATGCTAACACAATCGCAGACACACATACAAGAAAAAAAAAGAATTATAGAAAGAGTGGACATAATAATAAAACAGGTTGGACCATTGGCGCGTGAAATTATTGTTCCTTAATTATATATGGGTTATAATTATAACTATAATTCCACACATAGTGATAGCTACTATACATAGAAAACGAATAACGATGTAGTAAATAAGTAAACAAAAAAATGTTATTTAGAAGGAAAAAAAAAACACGTTACAAAAATAAAACAAGAGGACGCTCACTTAAACCACTGCTCAACCAAACTATTCCTCACATTAGTAGGCTTACAGTTGAATATGTCAATATTCAGTTCTCTCGACAACTCATTCAATTTACGACCAGCGCGATTCATATAACTATTTTGTCTATACTTGGATGATGCAGTCTTAACAGATACAGGGGGATGGTACCTTTTAGAACGAGAGGGGGTGTTAAAAGAAATCTTACTAAGCAGGTCCGGACAATTAGTAACGCCACTGGTAATGTTTAAAAAGAAAGTTATGTCTGCTATTTCACGCCTTTTTTGCAAGGGTACTAGGTGATGTTTCTTACAGATATTTAAGTAATTGGACGAACTATAGGGCTGTTTCAGTTTGAAGCATAAATATTTAATAAACTTTTGCTGAACGCGTTCAATTCGATCTATATAGGTATTATAGCATGGGTTCCAGAGTTTCCAGACTTGACTTGACTTTTTACGAAAGCGACTACCATCTGACCTAACACAGAGGGTAAACTAGGCCGTATCGGGATTAGTCCGGTTTCCTCACGATGTTTTCTCCGAAAAGCAATTGGTAAATATCAAATACTTCGTATAAATTCCGAAAACATCATTGGTACGAGCCGGCAGGATTTGAACCCGAGACCTTCGGATTGAAAGTCTCGCGTCATACCGCTCTTCACAAGCACAAACTAGAAGTATTTGTCAAGTCCTTTCGCTCGTTCCTCCGCATCTTCTGGCCGAAGACAATAAGGAACGAGGATTTGTGGAGTGTATGCCGTCAGTCTCCAATCGCCTAAGAATCGTGGAAGCGGAGATGGATCGGACATACACTTCGAAGGGGAGCAACGAACAGTGCCAGTCTCCCATTTGAGTGGGAGCCTCAAGGTGGAAAGCGTAGTTGCTCTGTACAAATGTGGCGGTGGACTGTAGAGCGAGTTGCGAGCCGTAGGACTGAGCTGGAGTGAAGGTAAGAAGGTTGCTGAAGATAGAAAGGCGTGGAAGGCTCTTATGGAGGTGCTATGCACCTCCGGGGTGCCCTAGGATTTACAATGACAAGAAAGAGATGGTGCGTTGCGGCGTGGTAAAATCGAATCGTTGATTAGGCCTATATTACATTATAAAAGAAATTTTCATGAGTTTCTGTTCACAATCGCGAGTTCTTTCCATCCTAGTAGGATAATAAAAGTGTCCCAAGATTTTTCATTTCGCCACCATTTTTTCACTGATTTAGTATGGCGAAAATTTGAGAAATGCCTGAAAATTTTAGGACATTTTTTCTCTCCAATTAGGATTGAGAAAGCTCGCGATTCTGAGTACAAAACATATAAAAATATCCAATTTAGCAAAAAATGTATTCTCTAGAACAAAAAATGAAAAAGAAACTATATTCACGCTACTCGGAAACGTGGCGAGAGGCTTTAGTTGAACTCCTGAACCAAGTTGAAGTCTCTAACAATAATATTGATGGCCAGTTGGGTTTCAAAAGCTTGTTTATAAGCCAAATTTCTCCTCAGTTAGAAACTAATCAGGTCGATTTTGGCGTAAAGACTAGCAACAGAAGAACGTATCTGGAGTGATCTTGTTTGAAGCAAACTGCGTAAAAACGCTTCTGAAAATCCTACTTGGGGCTACATCTTTGTATTGCTCTACTGTAATTTTTTTTTATTAGAACTATATTTATAAATAAATATTTCCAAACAATAGTTATTTCCAATAATCGACAGCAAAAAGAAACAAACTGTATATATCATTGGCATCTAAATTTTATCCAATGATGACATTTGTCAACAGTCAAAGTGTTATAGGTGACTTAAATAAAAACAATAATCAAATAAGAAGGAGAAGGTTCCATACAATCTATGAAGATTTTTACGTCGTGAATTCTGCGTACAGGCTGCTCCACAGTAACATATAGTAATTTGTTAATTTATTCGTAATCACTGCACCGATTGTTATGATTCTTTGTGTATCGGCTTTGTCCAATGCCCAAGAACACTTTGTATAATATAGTGTTTTTTTAAAAGTAAATTTAATACTGCAAATTGTGTTTATAATTATTTATTTATTATTATTATTTATTTATTATTTATTACAAACCGTCGTAGTTCATGTCTTAAAAGAAAATGAAAATAAAAAACAGCGTCTGCTAACGATACCGCATGGTTAAAAATAGGGATACAGGATTTTTTTTTTAATTTTGCAGATTTTCCTTTATCTACGTATTTAAGAGAATTGATTATACGTATAGTGCAAGAAATATTCGTAAATAAAAAGAGGAAAGTTAGGTACAAACTTATTTTTAATGTCAACATGCACCAGTTAGGGCTACTTGCGCTGAAAAGGGCAACTAACCCGGAGTTAGCTATGAAATTTTACTTTTGGCGGCCAGATTTACCGATAGCTTTACACATGTGATGACATCGCTAAATGAGAAATGAGCCAATAATTATGTACTTTACTACGTTCATTTGCACTTCCAACTCAAGTATGGCATGTCTCCACGGGGTAAACAGTAAGGTAACCCTTTATAAAGTAAAACGGTTATTAATTGTATTTCTACCAGAAAAAAACTTTACTGTAAACCTAGACGCACTTACTACGACTACGCGCAATTTACTCACTTATATGGCATTGCAGTGTGGGGGAAACTCTAGTTCACTAATATGACGAGTTAGACTGAGGGCACGCCTATAAACTCAGCACAAACTTGGATTGATTGTCTTAATTTGTATGGTCTGCCTCATAACCTCGCCTTTGATTTGATATTGGCTAAACGTGACGACGATGGCTTAACGACAGTAACGACACGCTCTTGGTGATTAGATGCGTTCTGTCGTATTCGCCTTTGGCTTTGACGACAGTGATATTTGTTGCGTCCTTTCAGTCCTTTGTCAATGTTTAGGTACGGTCTGTTGGCTGTCTATTGGTCTGTCGGTGTGGTGGCAGTGTGCGGGAAGCCTAGCCTCAATTGTTTTTTTTAGCAGTTTTAAAAGAATAACTAATAATTTATTTACAAAATATATACAGTAAGTGTAACTTACCTACCTACCTCTACCTACCTTAAGTCTAAAATAGGTCCTTGAGGCATTGTACGTAGGTGCTGGCGGCATTTCCTCGTTGTATCGCAATGCTGATACGTTGAGCGAGGAAGCCACCAGCTCTTCGGTCACCAGTTACATCAACGAGACGATTCGCAATTTGTACAAAAAACTTTGGACCTAGAGTTTCGACCCCAAATGGTGAGCTCACTATTTCTTTTATAATCTATGTTTGGGTAATATATGACTGAATTTTTTGTACCTGGCAAAGAGCTCATTCAGCAGCCGCACCAGCTCCTCAGCGGTGCACTGGTCTGACAGCGACGTAAACCCGCAGATATCGGCGAACAGGATGCTGCAACAAACAAACAAACATTACTGATGCGAAGTTAATGTTTTGTGAAAAATAAAAACTCTCAGCCTCGGGCGAGACTCGAACCCCTAGAGGCACGAGTTTGAGTCGCACCCTAGGCCGTGACTTCTCCCATTTTTATTTTATTTCTAAGCGTATCGTTCGCAGATGTTTTTGCTTAGTGCAAAATTATTATAAATTAAGTTAAGGGATTGCACGATCTAATCCCCCCAGCTCCGTTCTGCCATCGTGTGACTAGACGCGGACAATCGTTCCACCCTTACGTGGTCTTCCTGCCGCTGATTCGCACAAAACGATTTGCCTCCAGCTTTGTTACGCGAACAGCTAAGGAGTGGAATTCTCTACCTGCGAATTTATTCCCTGCCCACTATAACTTGGATCTTTTTAAATCGCGAGTGAATAGACATCTTTTAGGCAAGCATGCTCCATCCTAGACTACATCGGCACTTACCATCAGGTGAGATTGTAGTCAAATGCTTACCTATTCCTCAATAAAAAAAAGTAAGAGTTATTTTCTCACTGTTTTGATTTTTCAAAGTCATCAGTAAGTTATGTATGTAGTTTCGTCTCTCTACCTCTGAGAATAAAAAATGGTTGCAATTTTTCCTATAAATCGGTTCTATCCCACAGTGTGTAACAAAAATGGTGGTGATCCGTGACAAGGGTTAAAGAAAAAGATCAACGTAATGGATGGTGAATGAAATATCCCACGGGATATTTTTTTTTTATATTTCCACCATTCTGCGTTCCTTCCACGTTTCCCCCCGCAAAAGGTGACAGAATAATTTGTAAAGTAAGACGTCGCTTTGCCGTCTCCCTTTCAACGCGTTAGAAGCTCGGGTTGCTCAAAGCCTTTCAATTATTTATTAGTATCAAGATACTGAATTTCTTGGAAAGAAAAGTGGAAAAATTCATAAGCCCGGGCGGCACTCGAACCCCGACTCAGCTCGTTAGCAGACGTTTTTAATTAAAAATATACATCAAGATTGTATTTGAACAGTCGGAGTGCGCCCAGGTAGCTTCCGTTTCCGGCGGAAGTCGCCATTGTTGCCGGGGACCGATATTATCCCGATCCTGTCTATTGGAGTGTTCGCTTTTCACTGTATCCTGTCTGTTTCAATTAGTGTGATCGCGTTTTGGATTTTCAGGGTTTTTTCTTTGACCATCGACAACTGGAGACGCTTTTTATATTCTATTTCTACTCGAAATCTTAGTTAAGCCGGTTGGCGCAGTTCGCAAGTGGCCAAACTGACAAGCTCCTTATTAAATACACGTTTAACTCCGGGTTAAATGGCTAACCCTGGTTGGTGTAAGTGGGCCTACCTACCCACGATCAGTTAGAAAGAGACAGAAAAGTAATACTTAAACGTGCAACTCGTACTTCCAACGAGATACATAAAAAACAAGAATTGGTATGGAAGAGAATTATTTAATTAAAACAAAGACCAGAGGCCTTACCATGATGTCTTAATGCGATTCAGTTTTGGTGCAGTTTAGGCTCAGTTGTATGGAAGCGACTCAGCTTAGGTCTTCTTCTTTTATAAATAATGGCCTCTAAAATAATGACAAAAACTATTCAAGAGACGCACCCGCCATCTTGAGTATCAAACGGAAGCCCTCAGGTCGTCAACTGAATCGCGTTAAGACGCCAGGCAAGGTCCCAGCCCACTTGTATGGCAGTGAGTTTATGCATTGAAGGCACAATGAAGGTCAGGTAAAGTCCCAGTTGTATGGCAGTGACTTTATTTGCTAGCGATGAAGGCACAATGGAAACCCGACGTCGACAAACAATCACGTTTATAACTCCATCAGAGTCGAAGTTTCCCGAAGTTGTAACCAGCAAGAGGGAACTTCGGTTTCACTTTGCCTTACACCGTGTTTTTTTTTTTTAATTTCCGTTAACGTTACTTTGTTTATTGGAGCTGCCTGAAAAAAGTATCACTGTTTGTCGGATAAAAAAGAAAACATTTGAGGTCCCTTAGAATTGCACGAAAGTAAATGGAGAGGGCTATGCTCGGGGTTTCTCTACGGGATCGAATCAGAAATGAGGAGATACGTAGAAGAACGAGGGTCACCGACATAGCCAAACGGATCAGCTCGCTGAAGTGGCAATGGGCAGGCCATATAGCACGGAGAACAGATGGCCGTTGGGGCCGGAAAGTTCTTGAGTGGAGACCGCGGACCGGAAAACGCAGCGTAGGACGTCCACCGACGAGGTGGACCGATGATCTGGTTAAAGCCGTGGGGTCACGGTGGATGCAGGTTGCTTCCAACCGTAACACGTGGAGATCCATGGGGGAGGCCTATGTCCAACAGTGGGCGTACTACGGCTGATATGATGATGATGATGATGATGAAATAAATAATAAATAAATATTATGGGACAGTCCTACACAAATGGATCTTGTCACACGTTAAGCTCAATAATGCTTGTGTTCTGGGTACTAGGCGACGATATATATAATAGGTAGATACATATAAATACTTAAATACATAGAACACATCCATAACTCAGGAACTTTCAGGAACTAATACTCGTGATAAACACACAAATAAACTGACCAGGATTCGAACCCGGGACCTCGTGCTTTGTAGGCAGGGCACTACCAACTAGGCTAGGAGGCTAGTTGGAGGCTAAGTATGTGTCAAGTATGAAAAAACTGAAACTTTTGACATGACACATGTCAAAACACAGCTTAATAGTCGATGATTTAGAGTAATCTACACTGATTTAGCTGATACATTTATCTATTGAAGATCTCATAAATTGTAATAGTTAGGACACTAGTTTCTTAAAGAAATTAACTTAAGTTAACCTGAAGAATCTTCCCTTAAAGTTAACGGAAAGATGGATATACAGTGTGGCTTGCATCGTAGGTGAGTCCAAAGAAATTTCAAGTAGCTGGAGTAGCAATGGACAGGCCTACCCCTCTGCCGAAAGCATATGACCAATGTTCATTAGTATGGACTGACGCTTATCTGGCATAGCTATTTGTACGTTACGTACGAATAGCCACACATTTGAGATGCTACTCCCGAAAAAATCGCCACAGTTTTAGTGTATAGAAATGGGTTGGTTAAAGCTAGTGTCCGTCCGAAGTTTCGGTTTCGGCTGGTTTCGGCCAAAAAGGTTCGGTTTCGGCCAAAAAGCAGCCGTAACATACGTCAGATGAGCTCGGCACAGCTGGCAAAATGACATCATATGATAATGCCAAAATTTCAATACCAGAAAAGTGAAATCGGAACACGGAGACGTTTCGTTATTCATAATATTTGAGAAAATAAAACGGCTCACTGACATTTTATTTAGCGTTTAAAGGAGGACTCACACTAGCACGGGATGGGAAAATCTGTAAATTTCTATAGAAATTCTCGGATGTCACGTGACGCTTTCTATGGAAATTGACAGATTTTTCCTGTCGCGCCTCGTCCCATCCCTTTCTAGTGTGAGTCATCATTAAATTACATTTATCAAAGTTTCGGTTTCGGCCGAAATGAGAATCATACTGAATCTTCGTTTTCGGTTTCGGCAAAATACATGTTTCTGTCGGACACTAGTTAAAACCCTAGGGCTTTACCATGACGTCTTAACGCGATTCAATACATATTATGTTCTTAACTGTGCTCAGTTGTGTGACAGCGGCTCAGTTAAGGTCCTAAACTGAATTGCGTTAAAACGTCATGGTAAGGACCCTGAACTGTAATGTCTTGTTTACTCTGTTCTCATTCTTTCAAGCAACTCTTAAACAAAAGGATCCGGATAACAGAGTATGTTGCACGGAAAAGATACCGTCCGAGTGAACGGAACGTGCGTGACGGCCGTGTAATGTTATGCATTGAATTGATATTATTCAACGTTACACCCATTGTAATCCAATGAGGACTGCCGTATTTTTGACTCACCAGGCGGCGCCACCTATCCTTGTCAAACGCCATTAGTATGAGTTTGTGTGGCGCGAAACCAATTGATTATTTTTCATTAATTTCCATGTTAAAAGAGGTACATTCGATTTTATTATATTAACTATTTTCCAGTGATGTGTAGATTATTTTTATTACAGGGGCAATACGTTTTTGTGTGATAATCACTAGATAGTATAAAACAAAGTCGCTTTCTCTGTCCCTATATACCTATGTATACTTACATCTTTAAAACTACGCAACGGATTTTAATACAGTTTTTTTAAATAGATAGAGTGATCCAAGAGGAAGGTTTATATGTATAATAATAACCTGTGCGAAGCCGGGGTCGGTCGCTAGTATTTGATAAACAGTTAACTACTATTCGATCCGTAGTTACAAAGTATTATTATATGATCCAGTAGTTTACGTACTTAATTTAAATCTTATCGAAAAGTTTAATCTAGTTCTCGCGATACTTCTGTTTAAACAGCTTAATGAGGTAGACTGAGTAAAAATAGGTATTTGCTGAGTATTCCGGATTCAAGACAGCGTTGGATTTTAATTAAATGAAACTCTCCACTGCTGTGATTCTCGTATATCGGGGGCTGTTTAGAACCTAAACTGAGTCGCTGCCATACAGGAACAAATTTAAATTTTAGTAAAATTAAATAAAATTCCCTAAAATAACATAATTGAATCTTGATCAACGGTTTCTTGCACGCATGACGAAATTTGACGCATGCAATTTGACGCATGACGTCTAACACTGTTATCATCTCTGACCTTCGACAATTCATAAAATATAATGATTCAGCTACGGCAGTAGCATCACTGCGCTTGCGAGTGCTACAGCGACTACGACGTAGCACCGTAGCGGCTAGCATTACATAATTACTTAATTAACCATGAAAGATTTATAGTGTCAGTGTTTGATTAACTATTAAATCGATGTACGAGTACCATGGCGTTCAGAATTGCATAGGCAGTTTATGAATTCATTCCCACTGCCCATATTTTTTTGCAAGCTTTCTATTGGTATCTTACAAATTAAGAACAAAAAATGCAATCCCTTTCCGACCTCCAAATTGCCCCCTTGTATCAAAGATAAGGCATTTTGACCTAAGAACTTTGTCAACGCCGGTATTTTCTATACTTATTCCAAATTTCAGCTTTTTACGTCAAAAGGTCTCTGAGATAAACGTGTTTAACTGATTTAGAGTGCCGGAACGATCCCACAAGTGCTTCGAAAACAAAGTTTTGTACGGAGCACTAAAAGACCATTATTTTTCCCTATTTTATCCTTATCAGAATACGATATTAAACACTTTAGAACGGATTAAGGATGACTCACAGTAGTCCGTTCCGTTCCGATCCGATATGGGACGATCTGTCAGTTTCTATACAAAAAGTCGTGACGTCCGAGGGCTCCGAGCTATCACGTGATACTTTCTGTAGAAACTGACAGATCGTCCCATATCGGATCGGAACGGAACGGGCTACTGTGAGTCATCCTTTAATCGCGTTTATTAACACCATGACCCTAGGTTTCGGGCCCTTTACAGCACTCGTTTTCACAGGGTTAAGATGATGATTTCAGAATACGATACTGATTAGGTACGTCTAGGGTGTAAAATTTTGGTTAATAACCAGACCCCGTTGTCAGTGGTGATTTATTGAAACGAGGATTGCCAAAATAACATGAAGTCTGGATCCTTAATTTGCCTGTTGGACATAACTTCGCCTTAGTAAAATATTTTAATTTTAATCTATGTAAAACACATTACCAAAAAATATAATATTTCTAGTTAAATGTAGTAAAACAAGCAGTTTTAATGTTAAAAAAAGCAGTTTTAATGTTAAAAAATAAAAACTGTCAAATCCTTATTTTGCCTTTGTTTCCCAATTTCGCCTACTGTAATAAAATATGATCAAGAAAATTGTGTATATACTTATTTCAAATTGTAGGCGTTGAATTACTTTACTTGAATTTTACGATTTATGCTAAAAATATTATCAAACATTTTTTAAGGCGAAGTTATGTACCAAAGGCGATTTTAGGAGAGGTAGTTTTGCCATCCCTTGGTTTCAATGAGTTTTTCCATACAATTTTTTTTTTAACTTAGTACCGCTTTTTTTTAACTAAGTACAACACGGGGCTTAATCGCGTTACACATTGAAAACTAATAGTGGCAATGTGGGGCTTGAAACGTCGGAGGTTAAGCTTCGTTTTAGTAAATTTTAAAATTTGTGAGAATCCTAAAAGATTAAATAATTAAAAACCGGTTTGCACGCCCTACTTACATCCTTAACCACTCGCCAGAATTCTTGTTACACCTTGTAGATAAATACGAACTCAAATCAATTTATGGCGCATCGAGTTTCACTAAAGACATCGCCCCGGCACCAAAAAAAAAAACGATCCTAACGTCACAGGTTATTGTACCGCAGAGTCGTGTCAATACATATTAAAATCCTGGCAACCGAGAAAACGGCGGCATGCCGCGCTATTTCTCAGGCGACAACGATAGGGTTGGGCGAAATTACGAGTCTTATCTGTCGAGTTTAAATCACGACTCGATTCGATATCTCGAGACTTTTTTCCCGTATTTTTGGAGTGCGACTCAAATATGTTAGATAAAATGTTCTGTGAAGACTTCGGTTGTATTGTGGTATTTAATTAAATTATTAAGGATTTAATTAATCGAAAAAAAAAACCTTTTGGGTTGTTGTACCACAGAGTGTCGTACAACACATAGGTAATAGATCCGATCAATGATACTCGAGTTTTCACCGAACAAACATATAGACACACATATATATATAAAAATGCCGGAATGTTCTAGTACGAGTAGACCTAGAATAAGTTCGCTCATTGATTTGATAAAAATCCCGATTTGATTCGAAATCGCTAGTCATTCTTCGAGACTATACCTATTAGGTAATGTG
Source organism: Lathronympha strigana (assembly GCA_949128165.1). Taxonomy (NCBI): domain Eukaryota; kingdom Metazoa; phylum Arthropoda; class Insecta; order Lepidoptera; family Tortricidae; genus Lathronympha; species Lathronympha strigana. The sequence continues at coordinate 3,590,887 of OX421901.1, read as the reverse complement.
TTTTGGAAGTGCGACTCAAAATAAATATGTTAATTCACAATTAAAATAAAATACCCTTACGAAGTCGTGTCAATACATTTTAAGTCTCGGTCACCAGACCGAGAAAACGGCTGCTTGCCGCGCTAAATATAACTCGCGAGTACACTAGAGTAGGACCAAATTACGAGTCTAAAGTGCTTTTTAGACAATCGGGTCGGTCACACTGTCAATACAATTTGGTAGCAAACCACCTACACTAATGTTGCACATTTTAAAATTCATTTTCAAAAACAACTATAAAATTAAGAGTTCAGAAAAAAAAAGGATTACAAAGTTGACATAAGAATGATGGAGAATAGACTGGAGAGACTCGAGTAAGTCAAGTGCAATAAGTTGTGTCTATCGTCTCATAAATGGCACTACACTCTTATTACACCGCAATAAGATGCTATGGGACATATTTTTGAGTAAGATGTGTGCATATATGTATTTGTGACTGTACCATTGCACGGGTGCATCCAAGAAATGCCGGCCATATACGTTCGGGCAATCCGCCAGATCTCCATAGTGGGTACCCGCTAGACTTTCCCATTATATTTATCAGCAGTTCCGGCAGATATGCTCGAGCGTATATGGCCAGCTAAAGCTCGAGTATTTGCCGAAGCTCCCGCCATTTTAAAATTCACTTTTAAGAATTGACTGTAAAATTCAGAGTTAAGAAAAAATATAACAAACGTTTAAGTTGACATTCTACTAATGGAGAGACTCGAGTACAACTCCATGAGTGGATCTGAAAAAAGAACTCGAGTATTTGCCGTTGCGTTTGTCATTTTACAATTAATTTTACTGTAAATTCTGAGCCAAGTTAAATGAACAATGGACATTTATGTTTGCATAATAATGGAGGTTGACTCGAAAGACTCGAGTACCATTGCATCGGTGCATCTGAACAGACTCGAGGATTTTGCCGTTGCGTTTGCGATTGTACAAGTCACTTTACTGTAAATTCTGCGTCAAAATGAACAATGGACACTTAAGTAGACATAATAACGGTGAACGACTCGAGTCTCGAGTATTTGAGACACGAGTGCATTTGAAAGACTCGAGTATTTGCCGATGCAGGAGTGAAGCAATGCACTGAATGGCATTGTCCCCGGGGCACTCAAAGCTTTACGTCTTTAGACGTGCGGCATTCGTACTTATCAAATTGAGATGATCTATAATACAGTTGAAAAGTAGAAAAAAAACAGAAAAAAACACATAAAAAATATGGCTAATTCCGTTATAGAGACTTTTCCGTGTTATGCTCGGATTAGACGGAATAGACCCTTTACATAACATCCATAACTCAGGAACATTCGTGATAAACACACAAATAAATGTCCTGACCAGGATTCAAACCCGGGACCTCCTGCTTCGCAGGCACTTCCGACTAGGCTAGGAGCCCGTAGAAGTCTAGAAGTTCTAACACTTTAAACCTGCAGATGACGTCAAAACGAGATTAAATTAATATAAATTTATAATTTATTACAGGGTCCGTAATTTTCATGCCGGTTTCGACAAAATGACGTATATAAACACAGGACGTTTTATAACGAAATGACAGATAAAGTCTATCAACGTTCGATTCTAACGTCGAACGTAATAGTTTTGACACTATTTAATGAAAGCATTATTCTTTCAAACGTGAAACCTAAAACATGATGTATGAAGCTTGTCGTCATTTGTCTGTCATCGGCATGAAAATTACGGGCCCTCAATTTATAAATGTTTGAATTTCGAATATACCCGTCGTATTCTACGAAGGGAATGCACCGGGAATTTCATATTAAACGTACGTGGGTATCAATTGGCCCAGTCGAGCGGACATGACGCCTCGGTCGCGAATAAAAAGTGTTCAGAAACGTTCACGAGATGTCGAGCATATTTATATCACTTTTATTTTTAATGCTGCATTACATCGCTTTATATGGACGTTACTGGGCGTATACTTTTTCTACTCCAGCACTTCTATCTGTCAATTAGATGACTGACAGCAATATTAAAAATGTTTACCTACATTGTACAGTTGTCATTTTCATAGAATATTAAAAGAATACTGTTGATTTTTTTTCTTTACTTACTTACCTATAGGTATCTATATCTTTCAGATTCTGCCGCTATTCGAGATTTCGCTTTTTTCGCCATTTTATCACTGTCGTAGAAAAACTAGTGTATGCAACAGCTCATGATTGTTTCTTTAAATTCCCGGGTCTATTGTTGTTAACGTCGACCCTTGAATTGTATGAACGCATATTACTTAGGTATATCACTGTTGCGTTGCATACACTATTATACAACGATATTTAAATATCAAATTAAAATATTCTTACGAAATTATAACAGAGTAAATTTAGCAATGTACAATATAATACGTCAAATTCATCCGTTTGGAAGTTACTGCATATTTCATTAAAAGAAAGGGTGCCTAAATCGAATTGTTTGTATGCGTGGAGCTCCGCCCCCACTCTTAATTTGCTTCCATAAACTGCAAAAGGTAACTAACGAACCCTTTTAGTGAAACCAGCAGTTTGCCGTCATTGTTTTTTATGCGGGGGGCTTCGCCCCCGAGCTCTCCTTAACAGTGTAGTTACTCTTGGGTCGCTAGAGTCCGACTATGCTAAGTTTCTTACATTTTGACAACACATACTGTGAAAGTGTTAAGTAAACGTCATAATTTCCAAGTAGTTTGACAGTTCATGTTCATGACAGTTTGACTTGGAAGAGACAAAGTGGTTTGACTCTATTATGCTCTCTAAATCTCAGTTTTCATAAATATTTAATTCGTAACTTATTAAAACATTTGCTGTAATGTTATGTTTAACCGCTCCAAGCTGTGTAAAGGGACTTTGAGAGCTCAAATGCAATGCTTCAGTAATGTCAAAGAGAGGTAAATAATAAAGGATTTTAATCCTAAAGTATATTAATCGACACTCACGTTCTGTCGCGTAACTCTTGTCTCTGTAGAAAGCGTAAAAGAGATAAAGACATCGACAGCAAAATCAAGAAGGATGTACTATCACGTTCAAAATTGCATGGGCTATTTATGAATGAAGTCTCTCACTTTTGAACACGTGTACGTTTCATAATAAATGATTGATTTGATTTGATTTGAAGTGAAGGCTTTAGCCCAGCTTAAGCATATTTGGGAGTCGTGTGCTAGCACGACTTGTTACAGTATCTTAGAGATTAATATTAAGTTTGTAAGAACGAGAAAGGTCACTGAAGATACTCGTAAGGAATGAGCTTCTGCGTGCGTAGCCAAGATGCCAATCGCTCACGCTTAGTAACGTAACGTAGCTACCTCTCTCTATCACTCTTCCTTATTAGTGTGACAATGACAGTTGCGTTTCGTTAGCGACTGAGCGTGAGCGATTGGTATCTTGGCTACGCACCCTGAACAGACACAAGTGTCCAACTGCGATCGACAAATGTAAGCTGAATCTCAGATAAAAATAGCGACGACGTGACAGTTTAAGCAGGTTTGCTAAGGAGCGGACGCCACAAAATTAGTCTAGAATTTCAAACGAGAATTAATCAATGTGCGATGTTGAAGTAATAACCTGCGATATTATTTATTTTACGGACATTTTATTATGTGTATAATGATAACGGTATAAATGAATTAAAAAACAACATAATATTACGTGTTATATGTAGACAATTTGATCTAGGTAATCTTGTAGGTATTTAACTTTTCAGTTTTTTTTGAAAATACCGTGACAGAGTGGCATTGTTCGGCGGAGGCAGCCTTCATACTGACCACTTTGTTACGGACCAGGAAATAACAAGTGACATATTGGGGCCTTACCATGACGTCTTAACGCGATTCAGTTTAGGACCTAAACTGAGTCACAGCCATACAACTGGGCACAGTTAAGAACCTAAACTGAATCGCGTTAAGACGTCATGGTAACGCCCCTGCACTGATAAGGTAAAAAAACTAACGGGCATTTATAAAAACATAATATTTAATTCTAAAGCAGTCATTTTTCAATCAAATAATTGTCGCTAAAAAAGAAGAACGGCCGTAAAACGAAACTTGAAATGGAGAGAAGTCTTTATTATTCTCTCGTCTCTGGCAATGTTTAATTTATCGCCATTGTAAGAGACTGTAAGTGAGCCCCTGCATTATAGATGTAGTCCCTTTGGCGAGGGCTCGCAATTTTAATCAAAGTTACTCGAGCTTTGTATCAATAAAGGGTTTTAGTCCAGTCAAAGAAGTCTGCGAGTCTGGTGAAAGTTTCTACCGCAACTTAAGATGTCAGTTGTGAAATTTACGGCAGCTGTCGCGAGTTTCTTAATCAAATTTAATCGCAATTGTATTAAATTAAAGAAAGAAAAAACCTTCAAAGTTAATTGAACGACTTGAAATTGTGACTCAGATACACGCCCAATTCGGGGCCATCGGGTCTCGGTAGCTCAGTTAGAAAACCGTTTGGGGAAGCAAGATATTGAGAAAAATATATAATTATGGGTAAATATGCGAATAATATGCGGAAAATACAGTTCACACTCGGTTAGCCACTAACCCGGAGTTAAGCTGTCAAACCTGGGTCGGTGCAAGAGGTCCTAAGTACTAAGAATCTTGTAATCTTAGTACAATTTCCATGGATAATTGATCGCTGATTCCAGGTTCAGCGGAGCGAGCGAGAAAACAGGGGGTCGTGAAGGCCCCTTGTATCTCAGTTGTGTATCCAATCTCATCTCTTATAGGACATAGCCATGGATAAAATAGTTGTACAGACAGTATACTTATAGACCCGTTTAAAATTATCACCGAAGGACGTTGTAGCCATTTTGAGAAACGGAATACTTATCGGATCACTTTGTTGTCTATGCGTCCGCCTGTCTGTCAAGACCCTTTATCTCGGGAACGCGTCGCGGTAGCAAGTCGAAATTAATACCACATACACAAATCTGTGGTCCCTTGAAGCTGTTAAAAAATAAAACCTCTACGTCAACGCAATCAAAAGATACGGCCGTTTAATTCGCATTTCCCATACATTTGTAATGGGAATCAAAATGTATAGGGTACTTCCCGTTGACATAGAATCACGAAATTTGGCAAAAAGCAAGAATCCGAAAACCGTATAATTGCCGCACACTGAGAGTTTCGTGCCACTAGTATTTTTAAGTACAGTCGGTGCCCTCACATAAGTATCCACCCTACATATGCAACCGCGTAGCGCGCGTGGATACTTGTGTGAGGGCACCGACTGTACCTAAGGTCATAAATGGGGGGGGGGGGGGATCCTTTGTGCGAATACCCTCGGTAGGCGAGTCAGACTCGCACATGGCCGGTTTTATGATATGTGAAAGTTGCTCAACCAAGACACTTAAAAATATACACCTATTTTTAATTGTATCAATTTTTAAGAGTTTTCAAAATTCTTCTTCTACCTAGCGTTATCCCGGCCTTTGCCAGGGTCCGCTTTCCTGCATCCTCTCCTCCACTTTGCACGATCCTGGGCGTCTTCCCTTGGAAGCCCGTTTACGCTCATGTCGGCCTTCACGACATCTAGCCATCGCTTTTTTGGTTTGGTTTGTTTGGTTTTTTGGTTTAAAAGATTTTTCAAAATTAAATACAAAATTTTCTCTGATCGTGGCAATTTTAAATCAATCCAAGCAACATTTCTAAACAGTGAAAACAAAACAAGAACGCATTATTGATCAAGAAACAGAAGTAAGTAGCAAAAACCTCATAATCTTAGTACAATGCCGATGGATAATTGATCGCTGATTGCAGGTTTCAACGGAGCGTACGAGAAAACAATGGAGGAGTCTTTCTAAGGGACCAGAGTGCGTAGCCAAGATGCCAATCGCTCACGCTGTCGCTAACGAAACGCAACTGTCATTGTCACACTAATAAGGAAGAGTGATAGAGAGAGGTAGCTGCGATACGTTATTAAGCGTGAGCGATTGGCATCTTGGCTACGCACGCAGGGGAACAATGTGACCCTCGCAAAGTCGGAGGTTAGTTTCCAAAGTTTTGACGCGAGGAGTACGTATCTCAATATGAATAAAGTAAAGGACCATGGGCAAATTTGTATGGAGGCTGACCCCAAAACCAACAGAGATGCGACTTATGTCTTTATACAGGTCTTATTGTCTGCCTCATTTAGTTATATGGGCACAAAGTTGAATTCTATTGCAGATCTGAGATATTCGTATTAAAAAAATATTCACAACCGCTCGGCGATGGCGGATCCACACAGTCTTTTGTTTTGTTAAGGGGGAATGCGTTACGTATGCCGCTCGGGTGCATTTATGTACCAATTATTGACTGACAAAAGTCTAAATATCTCAGTTTTGCAATGGAATTCAACTTGGTGCCCATATAAAGAAAATAAGTATATACAAATACCTATGAAATGAGATAACTCTCAGCCCTGTTGGGTGTGGGGCCAATTTGCACATGGTCCTTTGGAGACAATCTAGCCCTAAACTAAGCAACACTAGCATTATGGGTAAGGCGACGATATAAATACTAATATTATGTAGAAAAATACATACAATTTTTATACATAAAAAGTAACTCAGGAACAGAGATTCGTGATAAACACACAAATAAATGCCCTTAATAGGATTCGAAGCCTAGACCTCAGCTTCGTAGGCAAAGTCACTACCGAAAAATGTTTACCATGTTAACAATTGTCTAAATAAGGGTCATTTTAGGGTTCTGTACCCAAAGGGTAAAACAGAACGCCTACCACGAACATCGAAAATTGGCATTGACGGGAAAACCTTCTTGTCACTCCAATATGCAAGTGTGACAGAGATGGAGATACAAATCCGCAATCGTTCGATTTTCGTGATATAGGCGCCGGACCCTATTACTAAGGCTCTGCCGCCCGTCTGTCCGCCCGTCTGTCAGTCACTAGGCTGTACCTAAAGAACCGTGATAGTTAGACAGTTGACATTTTCACAGATTATTTATTTCTATTGCCGCTGTAACAACAGATACTAAAAGGCAAAATAAAATAAATATTTAAGGGGGCTCCCATACAATGCCGTTTTTTAGAATAATGGTACGGAACCCATCGTACGCGAGTCCGGCTCACAATTGGCCGGTTTCTATTAAGATATGTGAATGTTGCACAAACTTTTATAATTAAATCAGTTATTTAAACAGATTCAGAACATAAAAGTCAACATAAATAAAAAATACATACCTTCATTTCTCAACAATACCAAACGTTAAACAAAGAATACATTATTGACCAAGAAGCTTAGAACTAAGCAGCGAGAACCTTGTGATCTTAGTATAACTAACAAGTGAACGCTGCGGGTTCTGCGGAGCGTACCAAGAAACAATATACGGTAGTGAAACGCTCCCGTATCGTCGTCTATCTTATCCGTTGTTATACAAATAAATAGCCTGGTAACGCGAAGCAAAAGTAGTATATAAATGTGTTCTACTTTAGGGATGACTTACACTAGAACGGGACGGGACGGGACGGTCTGTCAGTTTTTATAGAAAACATCACGTGACATCGACGGCTCCGGGCTATCACGTGATTATTTCTATAGAAATCGAGATATTGTCCCGTCCCGCCCCGTCCCGGACTAGTGTGAATCATCCTTTTTCGCTACATCACGTTCGGCACCATCACGTTTACATATAATTACACTGGGTGACCCTTCATTGAAGGGTCCTAACATTCATAATTAATTACACAATATTGCATGTTCTGACGTACCTGAGTATACTCGTATTATTATCCTTGTAATCTTCTACTTGAATAGAAGTAAATTTATGAACACGCAAGAATTAATCCTCTTAACCGATTTAGGGATGACTCACGCTAGAACGGGACGGTAAGGGACGGGGCGATCTGACAGTTTCTATAGAAAACGTCACGTGACATCAGTTGGCACCAATTTTATAAGGGAAGGTCAGTTCTGGGCCCTTACTTAGGTTCAGTTTAGGCTCAGTTGTACGAAAGCGACTCAGTTTAACTCGTCAACTGAGTCGCATTAAGACGTCATGGGTAAGGCCCAAGATCATAGTTAAGACCCTAAACTAAATCGCGTTAAGACGTCATGTTAAGGCCCCAGAGCACAGTTAAGGACCTTAACTGAATCGCGTTAAGACGTCACGGTAAGACCCCTGAGCACAGTTAAGGACCTTAACTGAATCGCGTTAAGACGTCACGGTAAGACCCCTGAGCACAGTTAAGGACCTTAACTGAATCGCGTTAAGACGTCATGGTAAGGCCACAGAGCACAATTAAGAACCTAAACTGAATCGCGTTAAGACGTCATGGTAAGGCCCCAGAGCACAGTTAAGAACCTAAACTGAATCGCGTTAGACGACATGATAAGGCCCCCCCAGAGCACAGTTAAAAACCTAAACTGAATCGCGTTAAGACGTCATGGTAAGGCCACAGAGCACAATTAAGAACCTAAACTGAATCGCGTTAAGACGACATGGTAAGGCTACAGAGCACAGTTAAGAACTTTAACTAAATCGCGTTAAGACGGCATGGTAACCCCCAGAGCACAGTTAAGAACCTCAACTGAATCACGTTAAGACGTCATGGTAAGGCCACAGAGCACAGTTAAGGACCTTAACTGAATCGCGTTAAGACGACATGGTAAGGCCACAGAGCACAGTTAAGAATCTAAACTGAATCGTGTTAAGATGTCATGGTAGGAGCTTAGATTTGACCAGCAATTGATAGTTGTTTCCTTCTGCCGAACGCATATGACCAATGATCATGTTAATTGTATGGACTGACGTTTATCTGACATAGCTATATGTTACGTACGAATAGCCATACATTCGAGGTGCTCCGCATAAATAGACTTTTGGATAGAAAATGACAGATAATGCCTGTCCGGTTGGTTAAATGGTCTAAGATCTAGGCAAAGTTAATCGTGAATCAAGTTCAGTGTGTAACTGTAAACAATGTAACCATATTATATGTTCCTACTAATAATTGACGGCTGAATCTCCGAAATAAGAATCTTCGACAAATGTCGCACGTCCCGGGTGCCTATCCCGGCGGGTAATAGCCCCCTTTTGAGACCGAAATCACAAAGGTATCATTACTTGGCAATTTGCAGGCTATTTAGGGATGTTAAACGCTTTTTCGGGGTTTCGGGGGATGATTTTGCGGAAACGGGTGATATTTTAGTAGGGGTTTCTATTTGTCATATTGTGGGGACATTTGTACCGGTAACATAGGGACGCGACATAAGTTACTAAAAACTAATTGGTACGAGCCGGCAGGATTTGAACCCGGGACCTTTAGATTGAAAGTCGTACGCCTTACAGCCAGCCAACGCTTCACTCAGCTCAAAGATCACGGGTCGGTTTCTATAGAAACCAACACATCATAAAGTATTTTAGTCTTAAGAAAATTATTTGTTTGAAGTGTATACCTTTTTTTTTTCTTTATTAAGGAAAACAAACAGCTACAATCATACATATGTATGATACATATGTATGTTTTGAGCTTAATAAACTTATCTTATCTTATCTATCTTATAAAGACCCAGCCCGTCCGGCTCGATCCAGTGTGAGTTACCCTTAATATTTTTTATCCACTAAACATCCCTATTGTAGCGAAGGATATTACCATATTCAATGTGAGATATTTAAATATCTATTGAAGAATGTATTGACCACCTGCTCACAATAAGATCGAGAGAGATCTTATAAACTGTTTTATTAGCGTACCAAATTTCGTTCCAGAGATATTCCGGCTCGCTGTTATTTTATGGGCAAGAATTCTCGAAAAAATGCGTTATTTTTATATCGATGTGGTTTTTTATGAAGAAGGTAACAGAGTAGACAAGCCGCCTAATGGGAAGCGATCATCGCCGCCTATGGACATAAGCAACATCGGAAGAGCCGCTCATGCATTGTTGACCTTTGAGCTTTAAGGCCCTGAACACTCGCTTCATGAAGAACAACATATCATATCGCAAAGGGAACCTTAGGAGGTAAGTCGTTCCACATTTTGCACGTTTATTCTTGGTGTGCATTTAGTGGTGTTGTCAGCTCCTTAAGGTTGGTTGAATTAAGACGCAGACAAAACCTACTTAAATTATAGATATAGTGCATAATGAGCTCGGTACTTTTAGTACTGACATTGACTGAAATCGCATGACAAGTTCGGGCTTTTCCGTGAAAATCCGAGGACGAATCATTATCAGCAATCGCAGCAATTATTATTATCGAGGTCAGCAAGTCGCAGCGAACCGGGTAAACGCACCCTGTAATACGGGTGAAGTACGGGCTCCTAAAGAGAAGCCCTCATGCACCGTTGTGGATAAGGAGGGATTCACACTGGTGCAAAGGAAGCGCAAGACGCGCAGGGCGCCTCGTAAGACTCTGCAAGGCACGGCCGAGCCTGTTAATTCAGGTCTACGGGTCGCCACGCCGAGTAGAGCGCTCTACGTGTCGCGCTTGCACTACTCCGCCGTGGCTAACGACGTGGTGGAGTATGTCCACCGGAAGACTGGCTATACGCTGAGGGTGCAGCAGCTGCAGTCGCGCCACTACGTGCACTTCAGCTCGTTTGTGGTGCGCGAACCGCGGCCGCTGCAGGACACCATCGCGAGCGCAGACTCCTGGCCGAAGGGCGTCGTGTTTCGGTGGTTCCGGGGCAACCTGCCGAATCCCATGCCCCTGGTTCAGACGACGCAACGGAGCCATGCTATTGCGTCACCTAGAACTAAGTGATTTTTGTTTGTTATTGTTTCTCTTTTGTGCTATACATATTTTTTTATGTATAATTTATGATTTTCACAGTGCATTGGTATTTAACTGTAATGCTGTGTTAAATTTTTGAAATAAAATAAAATAAATAAATTATGCGCTACATCTATAATGTATTTATCATTTTTGTTTGATTCTTGGTTTCTGTTTTTTTTTGTTTATTTCAGTGTTTGTGTTACCTTTCATGTTTTGTATATTTTTTTTCTGATAATTGTGGTTTGTGTGTCTTCGAATTAATTACTAGTCTATTCTATTTCATGTTAATTAAACAATTGTTTTTTGAATACCTAAAGTATTTACTTTAATACTACAAAAATGATTTATCATATTCCAAAGACCACGATGGGGCGATTTTGATTTTATCAACTCGATAGATAACATTTGTAAAGATTGGTCTTTAATTCATCATTAAACGGTTATATGTCTTAATTTTTTTGACTTAATCGTCTGCAATTACAATTCCTAATACGATCTCCTTTACTTCGATACAAATAAACAGTGCAATTACATATTTTATTTTTACCGTCACCATTATTTGGATGGCGGGCAATTTTACGTATTTGCTAAAAAATGGCGTAGGTAAGTTGGAAGTACACACCGTAAACTGCCCATGCAGTTTTGAACGCTAGTACCTACCCATGTAAGTAACTTACTTAATGGGGTTGTCAATTTTTTCCCGAGAAATAACCATGTATTCTAGAAATGCATAAAAACTATGTAACTCTGGTTCTGTTGTATCCTCTAGAATACGTGGTTAAGGAAACAGATACGACAGAGTAAATGAAATATTTAGGATACAAAAACGTAAAATATATACGCGCTCTATAAGTACATTATAAGATTATTGATAACTTTTCTAAACATCTTAAGAGGTCGCACAAAAGCTCCTTAAATGCGGCTTACTCGCAATGGTCCCAGCGTATCATCACAATCTCTTGTGTCTTCTGTCGCGGCAAATTGAGATCTTTGTCTGCGAGATGTAATAACAGATTGGCTTATAGGCTCTCCAACTGGCTAAACAAATGAATATTATCCATCTATTCAGACCGAATCCGCTGATGTTGAGTATAGGCTCTGTACACCGATTAACTGTTAAGCCCAACTTTAAACAAATGCTGGCCAGATCGCTAGATCTGGCAATCAATGTATGGGGAATTCGTCTGGTGGACACCCGGTGGACATACCTACTATCGTCGGGGATAGTGCAATACCGCGTAACTAACAAATGCAATAGGGTACAATAATCTTGTCAGATGTTTGAATATTGAACTGTATGGATTTTGTTAGTTACGCGGTATTGCGCTATCCCCGACGCTATGTAGATCCGATGGATTGCCCGAACGTAGTAGCCGGCTGCGAGCTGTACTCGACGCTTGATAATGGGGACCTAAGCTATCATGAACATGTTGCGCGTAATGACTAATACATGAGTGTAAATATGTAAATATGTTTTAGTTGTTATAATTGTCCCCCATTTTCTGGTTTTTTAGCTTGTTCTATCATAATTCTGTGTGTTATCTGCTGTGTCACAATCCGTGACACCACCCACAGACGGCCCCGGCGGAAGACCAGCGCTAGCTTGCTCGATGCTGAGTCGGGACCATTTTGTGGCAGTAATCGTTTTTGTTTCGGATTCGAATAATACCTTTCTGTATTATAATGTACCCTCTGTAATATGCCATGAATAAATATTTTTCTATTTCTTTTTTCTATTTCTAAATAGTTTAATTATAAAACTAACAATAATGTTAACTTTAGTCACACTGATATTAAATTGCAACGGTTAACACTCACGTATTTTTATCACGCACGATAGGAGTGACATGTTTCGACTGCATCGGGCAGTCATCGTCGGACAGATAGAGTGGTGTTGCCACCTTCGTGGCTCGGGCATCAATGCCCAACTCAACTGCATCAGACTCCCGCAACGACGGTGCCGGATTGCTTGAATCAGCCTGCTTCGCGACCCGTTACCTACACCGGTCTCGGGCAGTGATGCCTGAGCCGCGAAGGTGATAACACCACTCTGTTTATCCGACGATGACTGCCCCATGCAGTCAAAACATGTCACGCCTATTGTGATAAAAATACGTGAGTGTGAACCGTTGCAATTTAATACTATCAGTAATAGTTTAAAGGTACTAACCTGACGTTCTCATAGCGCTGGATGTAGATCTTGTGGAACTGCTCCTGGCGCGGCTGGCTGGCGATGTCTGCCTTCATCTCCATGGCCACGTGCCGCGGCAGCACAGACAGCAGGAGCCGCTCCTGAGGATGAGATGACACGTCACTTTCTGGCCATTATTTCAACACAATGGCCATTATTTCAACACAATGACAAGTGTGGCAATAGGGATGACGACTAATTTGAAAAACTATTTTGACCTCACTAGCTCGGAAAGTGCTCTTTTATCCTTTAATACTAGCGGGGAAAAACTCATTTTATCCACTAGTGCGGTAATTTGACTTTGAGTTTTGAATGGGTTCTTCAAGTTAACTGGTAGCATTGATTTTAAATGCTAGTTTTGAGTAATAAATATCGAATAACTTACATTTGGATAAAATTAGTAATCATATTAAGTTTATATTTGCCTCGCGATAGTGAGAGGGAACATTTTGCGGCAAAGTTTGTTTAACATTCGTGCCTTGAGTGAGACCAAAAAACTGAAGATTCCAGTTTTTGAACCACTCGATACTTTTGTGAAAAACTACGAGCAATGGTCACAAAAAACACAGTATAAGTTTCATATGTGTAAATGGTTTTTTTGCGTAGTTTTCAAAGCAGTTTGTAGGTACAGTACGACAGAAAAATGTAGAAATTAAAAAGTGGGAACATCTTAGTGTCGTCACTTTCAAATCAATATACAAGCCCCCCGTCAAAACTAAGAACATCAAAGTCATAATGTCATAAACCCGTCCTTCACTTCCTCACCAAGTAAAGGAAGTGTCAAAAAGAGATGTATATAAGTTTGTTATTTCTCCGATTCTGTAGATTGACAACAGTTTTGCTGATCTTTTTTGGTGCAATTCGTCCAAGCAGCCAAATTAAATACATCGTTGTAATTTGGTAGTCGGTATCAATGTATTACAACTTAACTTAGTCGCATATTTTGATAGTGACTTTTCAAATGTCGTAAGATGCACGTTAGACTTAAGTACGACATTTGTGAAATCTACTGCAAATTTCAAGGCCGCTCCAAACTGTTGTCATTTGACAGTTTTTGTACTACTTTCATGCTTTAGTTATTCTTCCGTGTCAATATATGTAAGCAAACTAGACGACACTACGATGTTACCAATTTTTATTTTTAATTTCTATCTTTTTCTGTTAAACTGAGGTGTAGGCTTTCTATGAGAGATAAATATAAGTCCGTTCAAGAACTTTTTTCTACTCCAGCACTTCTATCTGTCAATCAGATGACTGACATCGACATTAAAAAAGTATACATTATAACGTTGTCTATGGTATTCCATAAGAACACTGCTTCTATGGATTTTCGTACAATAATGAGCACTGTTGTTTTTTTTTCTATAGTGGACATACGACATCGTCCACATTCTGCCACCTTTCTAAATTTAGCTTTTTCCCTATTTCAGGTGTCGTAGAAAAACTAGCGTATGCAACAGCTCATAATTGGTTCTTAAAACTTGAGGGTCGAGAAAGTTAAGAACCAATTATGAACCTTATTATAGAGACCCTTATTAATAGAGACCCTTATTATATTACTGTTGCATAACCTACTATTATAGCATCTGCGATAGGGCTAGTGATAAGGGGATTATATAAATTGTGAGTACTAATGCTGGGTATGTTTGTGTCACGAGATCTACATCAGAGCAATTGTAAAGTTAGTTGTTTACCGATTCCCAGACTGCAGTGCATGTACGTTGCGGTGCAAAATGTAGTGGTTTCGATTAAGACTAAAATAGATCTGTTACTGAGCCATTCTATTTTTAAACTACAATGAAGATCGTTTTCTCGATTTTACGTGCATTAAAAAAAAGCATTTGAAGTAGACTATTTGATAGTTCGTTTCATGTCGGTAAAGTATTTTACTTTTCAACAACGTGACAGAGTGGCCTTTTCAGCGAAAACAACGTTCCGATTTACGACTACGTCACAGTGTTTTGAGTTAAATAATGTAGGTAAGTTTACAGCGATAGCATTTATAAATAAATAAATATTACGGGACATTCTTACACAAATTGACTAAGTCCCGCAGTAAGCTCAATAAGGCTTGTGTTACGAGTACTCATCGGCATTTGACGTACGGTAATCATTTTCAATAAAAGTAGGGTGTATAGTGTAGTGGTTATTAATTATTAATTAGATGGTGACATAAATTCCACGAGTTCTCACGTATTAAGTTATATTTAGGATAAAAAAATATATTTATCAACTCCTGATTACCGTTTAAATTTCACCGTGTATATATATTTGTAGATATGCAACTGTACAAAATCAAGAAACTCATTGTTAGAGACACAAGATGGAAATACTATCGAATCGCATAGAATACATGATAACCAAAACGGTCAAAAGTTTGGAAGTCTTTTAATTTAGTTTTTCTACTCCAGCACTTCTATCTGTCAATTAGATGACTGACAGCGATATTAAAAAAGTATACATCATACCGTTGTCTATGCTATTCCATAGGAATACTGCTCCTATGGAATTTCATACAATATTATGAGCACTGTTGTTTTTTTAAATTTCTATAGTGGGCACGACATCTTCCACATTCTGCCATCTTTCCAGATTTTGCTTTTTACGCTATTTTAGCCGCGTAAACTAGCGTATGCAACAGTTTTAAGAACCTACTGTTGCATAAACTACTATTTGTTGACATGCATACTGGCATGATATTGTGCCATTAAAGACAAAGAATTTGTCTGCAAAATAAATGAAAACATGGATTTATCAGAGTTCTTTTCTGTCAATTAAATCTTTAAAAAGACAATTATTATAAACACAGAACGGGTCTATCGCAAATGTAGTCCATCCGACCGTCGTGTTGTGTGTCGTGCCAATACCATTTGGTAAAAGGGTAGGCCTAAATTTGCGGTCTACCCTCTTAGGTACGCTTATTTTGTGTGTTGTCACTTGCACTAGTGGCAATACAACCGTCCGCTTTCTCACTTAACTTCATTTCACTTTTTTTTTTCACAATGGACATGGCGCTTGCAACGGTCGCCGTTGACACTTCTCTGATTCATCAGTCAAGCATATTGAGGTAAAATAACTACATTTGCGATAGAACCCTATGTTTATAATAATGTGTACGAAATGCGAAGGTTTCAATTGTTAAATTTTATAAAAACAAGTTCTTCCGTATCTATTTTTAAACCTATCTGCTCTATCAGCAGCGGACTCCCAAACTTTGCATATTGTAGGGGTTCCTGTTTGCAAGCGACGGTTCAAACCTAACATGAGTTTACTCGGGATCGCCGCAGTCGGTGGAGATGGGGAAGCGTTATATTATAAGCGTTATCGCCGTTACCACTGAGCATTTTTCTTTTTTTTTTTCCAGATCTGTGTGTTTACGATGAGTTGTGCTTGACCGTAGGTGATAGCGACTGCGCGCTTCTAAAGTATGTCCGTCTCGCTCCTGCCAGAGTAGTGACGACGAATTGGCTTCGGACGACAATTACACGAGATCTGAGACATTTCTTAGTTACAGGCCTCGGTACGTAATTTAATTAAGTACTATTTGTGACTGAAATCGGCTTTTATCGGGTTGCTTGATCACACTAGAACGGGACGAAACGGGGCGGGACGTCACGTGACGTCTGACGGCTCCGAGCTGTCACGTAATTCTTTCTATAGAAATTGACCAATCGTCCTGTCCCGTCCCGTTTCGATTTTGACCCACGGAGCAAAGCTTGCCCCTTTAGCTGTCAACACAGCGAATCGTTTTTTTAAAGGGTCGGCAACGCACATTCAACACCCCTGGAGTTGCAAGCGTCAATAAGCTACGGTGACCGCTTATCAGGCGGGCCGTATGCTTGTTTGTCACCGTCGTAGTATTAAAAAAAACTTTCACGATTTTCACACATTATAAATTTACTAAAACTGGGCTTAATCGTGTCTTTCTCCGGGAGCAAAGTTTTCAAAGTTTTGCACGGTTAAGCCCTGTTTTAGTGAACTTACTCGTATAATCAAATAATATTACGTACATAAGTTTGAGCGCCTTCGTAGCCGGGTATTGAACCAGCTAACTTCGGATCGAAAGTCGCCTTACGCTCAGAAATAAAGTAGATTAAAAGTCATGGACTTAAATGAAATTCATTTGCAGAACACTTAGTTCTCAAAGTAGTGATTTTTCCTGGGAAATGCCAGTTAATATAGTTAAAAACGACGGCCAGAGGAAACTCAAGGAAATTGGCTTTCGTCTGAAACAGTTTTCATTAATGGATTGCTTTTATTACATCTCGTCGGAATGGTTTTAACTGCCATTGTTTTATTAAATTTTTTATTAAATAGAGGCAACTAGAGGGAAGAAGTCTCTTTGAAGGATGTCCGCTCTTTATAACCCAGGAAAGATATGCTTTTGACAGACATTAAATTATAATAGCCTGTTTTTCTTTAATTACGGTCGGATATTTATAGAAATTATGTGGAAAAATCATACAAACTTTTCTTCCGGAAGTAAGTAAGTAAAAAATAAAACTTAACAGGACTTAACTCAGCCATTTTTATAAATTTACGGTAGTAAATATTTTTCTTGTTTGTGAACATGACGATATATTTGTCTTTTATATGTTAAAAGCAAAATCGAAGAAAACTTATTCACGTAAAAACCGTTAAATCAACAGAATATACGCACGATACATGTGTTATTAGGCTAGAAGCAAATGGTAGGTAATAGGTAGAAACTGGTCCTGATCCTGATCCATTTTAAACGACTA
Organism: Lathronympha strigana; assembly: GCA_949128165.1. Taxonomy (NCBI): domain Eukaryota; kingdom Metazoa; phylum Arthropoda; class Insecta; order Lepidoptera; family Tortricidae; genus Lathronympha; species Lathronympha strigana. The sequence continues at coordinate 3,573,228 of OX421901.1, read as the reverse complement.
AAAATACATATACCGTGGCCTATAATAGGAATAGTAAATTTAATACTCCTCATACTGAACAACATTTGTTCAGAGACTTATAAAAATAACGTGAATTTATAACATTTAAAACTTTCGCGTTTCGAACACATATTTAAACATAATTATCAAACTTTTCGTTGGGTGGTTACACAAATCTCTGTTTTGACATTTTGCTGGGACACCAGTTAGCCGCGACCATGACCAGTGAAACCTGTGCCGAAACGTCAGTAAATAAGGTAAAAAAGTGAATTCGCGTTAGACCCGTTTGATAATTATGATTAAACACGTGAATTTAGATTTTTATTGCACTTTACAGTTTTATAGAAGACGCAATGTACTGCAAAGTTTGACCTATTTGTACTAAGACAACTAAGACATGACGTCAATTAGAGCGAATTTAACGTACATTGCAAATACTATTTAATTTGTATGAAAAAGTGAATACCTACAAATAACACAATTTGAAAAAGTTGTTGAATATAAGTTGTTCAGTTTGAGTGGAACCTACGATTAAATTTATTTCTCCTATTTTAGGCCACACATACGTAAAAATCTTACAAGATAAATGTTTGTAACATGTGTGCACATATTTTTGAAGATTAGCATGTAACGATATTTTGTTGGATTTTGTTGTCTACATAATACTAGACTCACGATATATCCGGGACGTGTATATAGATTTCACTGTTTTGTTCATAATAAATAGTATAGGATAGATATAGGATAAAAGAACTGGATACCCAATCGGCCGAAAAAAATTACGCCGTAAAGTGCAGCAGTTGCGACTCTTTTTCATAGTCTTGTTTAGACCGTCACGTTTCCTTAAGTGCCAAAAAGCCTATTAACTTTTAGTGTATGAATTTGAACCAGAATGCTTACTTCAGTAAGCTCTTTTTCGTACGAAACATTTACCGTTTGTATCATTATCAATGCAAGTTCGCTAATGTCATTTTGACCCACATTTTTGACGTTTATGCTCTGCGTGCGTAGCCAAGATGCCAATCGCTCACGCTTAATAACGTATCGCAGCTACCTCTCCCTATCACTCTTCCTTATTAGTGTGACAATGACAGTTGCGTTTCGTTAGCGACTGAGCGTGAGCGATTGGCATCTTGGCTAGGCACCCTGCTGTGTGTTTCTATTTATTTTAATAAATAAATGATAATATTAAATATATATAACGAACGTCTCACATACGGTAATATAGCTTGCCTGGTACCCGCATACATACAGGCTGTCCCAAACAATGGACATAATTGCGCGAAGCCGGCGGCATAGCACAATGACTGTTTGAGGCTGGGCCGTGTTTGCTTTGAATTGTTGAGCAAGCCTACTGTTAACCCTATCAACTTATAGGGTTTATGTTAGGTTCACTATTTATGAAGAAACCTTACGTTTAAGGTAAAAATATTGTTCAGAGAACCTCTACTTAAAGGAGTAACCCTAAAAATCATCATACATTATGTATATATATAGTATATATACAGGACGTTGTCCCAACACTATGGGAAGGGTAAGTAGGTACCTTGACTATCGTAGATACCTAGGATATTTTGCTGAAAAAAGCCTTTATGTTATTAATAACTAGGTACTAATACTGTAGTGGTACTTTACTAGTTCTTTAATAGTAATTGCATTGAATTGAATAGTTAGTAATACGGCATTCAAAGAAACACTAAGAAAAACGGAATTTACTTCGGCGGTTTCATAAATATTTTTAATTTGATTAAAACGATTAATTTCACTTTGTTCCTTTCATTTAAAATACTATGTTACAAAAAAAGAATTATTATTTTTGGTCGATTCTTTCGATTGGCGTCATAAACATAGGGGTGATTTTTTTTAAATTTAAGTCGGTTCGATTCCCAGACGAAGCAAGTAATTTTTAGAAAATCTTTAATGCAGTATTGCTAACTTTTAAAAATAACATAAAGTCTTCTTTCAGCAAAATATCCTGTCTACGATATTTAAGGTACATTCCCTTCATGTCCCATAGTCTTGGGCCGGCCTGAATGCATATATATGAAGATATATTATTCATGTTCTTCCTTTCTAACAAAAGCTTACTTGAACTTGACAGATAAGGACAAACGGTTTGATTTCATTTTACGAATAACGGCATTAGCTCAAACATTTCTATTTCGACTTAAGTTCAAGCGACTTCAAATACACACAATTCATGTCCTTAATCACGTTGGATGATCCGACAACACGAACTACTACAACGAAGTCCCCGGTGCTGGATACCCTTCCCCACCCATGACGCCGAGCGGGGTCAGTGTTGCGACGTGAGAGTTTGAGCACTTTGTATGATGATGACAGCCAATTGAAACGCCATTGAAACATGTATGTAACGCTATTGTGATAAAAATACGTAAGTGTTTATTTTTACCGTTGTTTTTAATACTAATTGACTCACGAGAGTTTAAATTGTTTTTCTATTACGACATCAGTTCAGACGACTTTTAACACACGCAATTTTCCAAGTATTCTTCATCTTGAGTTGGTCCGAGAATAACTTTAAATAAGTTTTTGCAGGCAAACAAAGTTTAGACACAGAGGCTATTAGAAATATTCAGTAAGACAGTTCGCTTCCGTGTCTGAGGGCGTACCACAAACCAATTCGTTCGTTCGTCTATTTGCCTCTTTTTCTCAAAAAGTGGAAAAATCATGACCCCGGGCGGGAGTCGAACCCGCGACTCTGAGATACCAGCTCATCGCTCTTCCAACTGAGCTACCGAGACCACACCCGAGGCCCCGAATTTCTCCACCATATACCACGAATCTTTAGGGGGCGCTTACCAACATCTACCGTAAGAAAATACTTCTTAATCGGCAAATACAAATACAAAATATTTATTTGCGAGAATACAGTGGGTATGCAGATGGTGTTACAAAATCTTTTGTACAGTGTACTCGACTCACAATTGAGCATGCAAAAATTACAAATTTAACATGTCATCCAATCAAAATTAATAAATACAGCACTAAAATTACAAAATTAACAATTTGAAATGTCATTCAAGCTGAATAAATTATTCTAATACCTATATATAATCATTTTCATTGTTGTTTAAGAAGTCACGTACAGAGTACAGAGTAAAACATTTATTTAATAGCCAGTTGGTTAATGATTTTTTAAACTGGTTTAACGAACAGTTTCTAATGTCACTTGGTATCTTATTGTAGACTTGTATACCCATACATTGTGCATTATGTCTATATATTTGGGTCTTAGCAAGAGGTAAGTGCAACCGTGCTTTATTTCGTGTTGACCTTGGAAAAACCTGTGCATGTGTAGGGAACATGTTCGGATGTTTGTATACAAATAGTGCCATTTCTTTAGTGTACATGCATGGTAAAGGCAGGAATCTAGTTTGCCGGAATAGAGGCGTACATGGCTCTAAGTAGTGAGTGTTGCACACTGCCCTTAGACACTGCTTTTGCATAAAAAACGCTCTATTCATTTCTAGGGAGTTGCCCCAGATTATTAATCCGTAGCTTAAGATGGAAGATACGTAACCGTGATATGCTGTCAATGCAATGTCTTTTGAACTCGTAGTACTTAGTCGTCGTAAGGCATATACATATTTTTGAAGTTTCGTACAGATGTCCGAAACGTGAGCTTTCCAATTACAGCATTGATCGATAGTCACACCAAGGAACTTAGTACTGTTGGCTTCCTCTATCTGTTCATTGCCATGTTGGATATATAAACTTAAACAACGACTTTTTGGAGTCTGAAATTGCATTACGCGGGTCTTGTCAACATTGATTTTCAAATTGTTATTATTTAACCAACTAATTACTTTCACAAGGGCAAGTGGAATAAGAAGTTGAAAAAGGAGAAGAGAAGAGTGTTAAGAACCTTCTTACGGTAGATGTTGCAAAACACCCCCCTAAGGTGCATACGAGAGATATGGTGGGGAATTTAGGGGCCACGGGTGAGGAGCGATGAGCTGGTTTCTCAGAGTCGCGGGTTCGAGTCCCGCCCGAGGTCATGAATTTTCCCACTTTATCTTTCTTTCTGAGAAACTTGGTATCGTTTGCACGTTTTCTGCTTAAAAATAATAGTTATTTGCCTCTTTATCGCTCGAATATGCGGAGCAATAGAGAGGGAAATATTAGAACGAACGAACGAAATAGTTCGTGCTAGAGTCAGTCTATGCTAAGTTTCCTAGGTGAAACTAGGTGAAACTAGGTGAAACTAGGTGAAACTAGGTGAAACTAGGTGAACTAGGTGAAACTAGGTGAAACTAGGTGAAAGTGTTAAGTAAACGTCATAATTTCATAGAAGTTTGACGTTTAAAATACCACTTTCAAGTTTGACACTTCATTTGCTGAGAAAAGATAACGTGGTTTGACTCTAGGCCTTTTGTTTACAAAAAAATAATAGCGCACGATTCGTTTCAACATAATTAGTGGCTTTAATTTTTAATTATAGTGTCTCTTATCAAAGGCACAGCCTATTTTGGATGAGGGTAGCATAGGACCAGGGTCAGTGGCGAACAAGCAGAAAGGCCTACGCTTAACATTGGCATGATAATGTAATAATGATAGGATTTCACAAAAAGCTCTTCGTTTTTATAGAATTACTTTAAATCTTATTTCATATTATGATAAATTACGGAGTCACGTATGTATAGACACTACGCGCGGGATTCCAAGTTCCAAGACAGGGTCATCCTCAACCGATTTTGCTATCGAGAGCTCTGCGCGCGGCGAAACGAAACTCACTCCGCATGCGTCATCGCGCACTGTCCCTCGCAATTACTACCATGCCAATAACCCCACTATTGGGTATTTTATAAATTCGTTCCCAGACAGTCGATAAGATTTTGGTATCTGTATATGACTAAAGACCACGCCAGGTCTTCTGATATTGGGTACTATTTTGAGCCTATCGTATACTCGACTGTCGGGATCTTGGCGTGTAGCGTCGATTCGTTCGATAAGTATCCAACGGTACTCAACGGTCTCATATATTTTTGTGGGCTCGCGCGGATGTCTTGTTTGGCAAGCAATAAATGAGTTAACTCATGGTACTACTGATTCTAACATACACACCGTGTCTCCCGACATATTTAACAACTTTTCGCAACTCAAGACGTCCTAACAATTACTTCTGGTAAGAACGTCTTAAGTGTATGACGGGCGCTTGTCACTTACGTCGTTTTGCCCGAGCGTCTTATTTCACTTTGTCTACTAGTGATGGCAAAATCTCGAGTCTTACAACGTGACTTATAATATTCGAGTTAGTTTTTTATCGACTTGACGTACATTGTAGATAATTCCGTAATTCTTTAAATGAATTCATTTTAAATGTATAACATTGGCGTCACAGGAACGTATTTTACTCATTTATAAGTTGTTATACACTTATTTAAAAAGCTTCATAACTTTTTTGACATTGTATGAGTTCCTTCTCAAAGTTAAACTGGAGTCATTTCACGTTGCGCTTAAAAAGGACTTCGGAAAGAACTTGACTTCGTACTTCAAAACTTTGTACTTTTAAGAGAAGCCTTGCAAAGAAAAAGTCGAGTTTTACCAATTATTTTATATTTATCCTTCCTCTTCCTGGGCCTGGCCTGGGGTCCGCTTTAGCACCTAATCCCAAGATTTGACGTTGGCGCTAGTTTTACTAAAGCAACTGCCATCATCTGACCTTCCAACCCCGAGGGTAAACTAGGCCTTATTGATTAGTCCGGTTTCCTTACTATGTTTTTCCTTCACCGACAAGCGATTGGCAAATATCAAATGATATTTCAAATCAAATCAAATCAAATCATATTTATCATATTTCGTAAATTAGTTCCGAAAAACTCATGGGTACGGGGCGAGAGGGGGACTGGGATCTTAGTACTTGTATACATCAGAAGTCAGAGTGAGATGCGCTATTTTTGCAAAACAATCATCTCATGGGAGCCCGGTACTACGAATGCTAAAGTAGTGGTAGGAGTGAGACGGACATACTTTAGAAACGCGCAGCCGCTAACAGTTACGGCTACTTAAAACTCATGGTAAGCACACATGACATTTATAACTACCGTTGTAATACCTTGAGTTAATACATTATTCTATCTATCTATCTATATGTCTGTCTATCACATTTGTTCGTGAGTTATGCACGTTTCCTATGTACATTTGCCGATATAAGTATGTTTATCGCACCCATAGTACAAGCAGTATGTAGCAGTATGTAGTAGTACGAGTATAGTAGTAGTTTTCTTGTAACAAATACCTACTTCGCACCTTCACATTTCTAAATTTGCATGCCACGATATGGCGGAATGTACATGGAACACCTTCTTCTATCTACCTGTAACTGTTTAAAATAACCTGCATTCATGCAAATAAATGTATTTCATTTCATTTCATTTCATTTCATTTCAAGCTTTACTTAGTTTGGGGCTAGGTTGATCTGTTTATTTTAATCGGAAAGGTTCGAGTTACAGCACTCGTGTTTTACCAACACTAGTTAGCTTCTGCGGGTGCGGGCAGACATTTGGAAACTATTTGGCAAAGTGTATTATGATAGTGGAATAAGTTTCGGAGTAACAACAGTTGAGGCTGCGAAGTTTGCGATCAATCTCCAAGAAAATGCGGCCAAGGACGAGTCGGACTTAGGCTATAAGTCTAATTCTATTAAATTATTTATATCGGGTTACTCACGTCAATAAAGTCGAAAATAGGTCGACATGTTTCGTAACAGTGCGTGTGCGAGAGGTTTTAACAGCGTATTCCTGAGGCTAAAAGAAACAAAAAATGTCATATGATTTTTGGTTATTTCAACAAAAAAAACCTTTTTGCTTTTTTTATATGCTTTGATACATGGTAAGTAAATTTCATTTAGAAAAGGCCCACTTAAAATACAAAAAAAAAATTTTTTGGTACAGCCGAGTTTTGCAAGGACATCGCAGTGTCACTTTGAAGACTGTCAAATATCATGTCTAGACTAGACCACATAGCAGCATTATCATGTTCCAAAACGCGTTATTTACCGAGTGGCGGTAAAATTATGTTTATAAATTGCAATGCAATTATCTCAGAAACTAGCCCTAATCCAATGCACTTAATACGAGTATGATTTTTTTTGTTTCTTTTAGCCTCAGGAATACGCTGTAAAAATCTCTCGCAATGCTCACGGGCACCGTGTATTTCGTAAATAAGTTCCGAAACTTCCGAAAAGCTCATGGTACGCATCGGGGCGAGAGGGGGACTGGGATCTATATACTCACAATAAATATACAACAGAAGTCAGAATGAGGTGCGCTATTTTTTCAAACGAACCTCTCTTGGGAGCCCGCCCCATCTACTCATTAGCAAACATGCTTGTCGCGCTTTTAATAGTTTCTACTGATGCCCGAGCCGCGAATGTGGCAATACCACTGTCTGTCCGACGATGACTGCCCGATGCGGTCGAAACATGTCACGCCTATTCAGATAAAAATACGCGAGTGTTAACCGTTGCAATTTTATGTCAGTATGACTCACGAAAGTTTATAAAGTTTCTACTGTTATCATTTCAAGATCAAAAATACAAGAAATCGAGAAAATCGCGTTTCACTGTAGGCAAAAAAGCGAACGGCCCTGCTAGAACTGTTCACGCCATATTATGTGTCAGGAACGAGTTACCCCACATCCCATATATTAATCAACACGTTCAATCTATTCTGTACTAGCACTGAATTACGTCCGTCAGCAGTTTTGATGTTATAACAAAACATAATAATATACACGGGGCCACGAAAGACGCTGCGAGCGGGTGAATATAATAGGTGTACAGTCAAGTACCAAGATATGAATAGGTACAGCCAAAGTGCCAAAAATATGTATAAATATGTATATATAGGCCTATGACCAGCAGTGGACGTCTTTCGGCTGAAATGCAAAGATATGAATACAGCTAAAGTGCCAAAAATATGTATAAATACGTATGTATAGGCCTATGTCCAGCAGTGGACGTCTTTCGGCTGAAATGATGATGATGATGTACATATTTTTGGCACTTTGGCTGTGTTCATATTGTAGTTGACTATACAAAATGACTCAGATACCTATAGTCTATTTCACTGTACTCAATCAAGTTAATCTACAGAATATGAATTTTGTCCGTTAGGTTACGCAGTTTTTCAATGCATAAATAGTAGTTTTTGCAACAGTGATATAATAAGGGTTCTTAAAAACTGAGTTTCGCCGTTACAAAACGAGACGAAGTCGAGTTTTGTAATAATAGACCCGTGAGCTTTAAGAACCAATTATGAGCTGTTGCATACGCTAGTTTTTCTACGACAGATAAAATAGCGAAAAAAGCTAAATCTTGAAAGGTGGCAGAATGTGGAACAAGTAATAATAATATGCCCAGAATAGACATTAAAAAAAACAGTGCTAACATATTGTATGAAAATCGATATGAGCAGTGTTCTTATGGAATACCATAGACAACGCTATAATGTGTAATTTTTTAATATCGCTGTCAGTCATCTAATTGACAGATAGAAGTGCTGGAGTAGAAAAATATATGTTATAGCCCGGGTATTCTAACAGCATTCACGAGGATAATAAATATACCAGTTTATTACTACATACTTATTATTTAACGTTTAGCATTGAAACTGACTAATTTAGTTGTTAATGTTAGATTTTTTTTAAATTGAATACAATGAAATAGAAATACTTAAAAATTGCTGCTTATTAAATAGTTTAATTTCTATATAATCACAAAAATATAGTGTGAAATAATATCGGGTCACTCACGTAATTCAGTCGATTTTCGCTCGACATGTTTCGATCTTTACGAAGATCGTCCTCAACTAACCCGGAGTTAAGGAATTTAATAGTTAACCCCGGGTTAATTCGCTAAGCAAGTTAAGGGCGTAAGCGGCCCTTAAAAGTTAGCGTCGAGCGGATTTTATAAACGCTTGTGTCATGGCCGAAGCATTTTAGTCGGCCAGCTTATCAGGTCAAACAAGTAAGTCTTTATGAACCCTCAAAACAATTAAATTACCAAGGATAAAATAAGCGGTGAAATGTAGCTTGTAGAAATTTAACGATTATTAAAATTACAAACTAACCACCCTATTCAATAAAAGAGTTAACAGACTTCTTCTTTCTAGAGGTTACGCCACGGGAGAGTGGGGTCCGCTTTGGCAACTAATCTCACTATTTAGCGTCATCTCTAGTTTTACCGAAGCGATAGACGTGTGACCTTCAGAAATCTTATTGTGAGCGTTTCCTTCATTATTTATTGATACAATTTCTGCGACAAGTGTGTCTTTTATGTTAAGTATTTCTCTACTCAGAAAGACGGGCTGTTTCCATCCCAATAAAAGAAAAAATGTGTCGAAAAATTCCCCTTTTTGTTACCTCGGCCCATGCTCAGTGCAGGGTTCCTTAGTTTACCGTCCGTCACAATAGGCAACCTTAAAAAGTGTTTTAATAGATACCATGCTCAATATGCTTATAATAATTAACAATTCGATGATACTTTCGATCACGTCCCGACCCCATCAACTCCGGAAAAATCTTAACAACGCGAAGTAGACCACGGTACAGCGCCATCTCTCGGGGAATTGGGTTACTAATTTATACAAACTAGACGGTAATATTTGATCGCGTGAATCTATTTGAATCATTATTTTTTATTAGAAGGAAGATACTTGCGGGATGATAAATTAAGTGTTCAAGTTAAATTCCAAACTTAATTCAGAAATTATTTTGTAATTTTTTTCAAAAACCTATCAACCAATCAAATTCAAAAAAAAATTCCAATAAAGTTCTGCTTTTGTAATTATTTTCATATTTTTTGAACTCATAGTCCAAACGTTAGTGGGGGGACACATTTTTTTAAACGGCGGACGGACGGACAGATAGACAAACTTGGCGAAACTATAAAGGTTCCGTTGACTACAGAACCTAAAAAAGAAACTTAGAGACACATTTTTTCACCTGTGAGGATGAAAAAGCTCGTGGTTCTGAGCAGAAATAACATCAATTCCACTAAAAATACAAAAAAAGAAACGCTAATAGTTCGAGAGACTGCGGTTAGGTTTAGTTTCAGGTATAAATCTAAGTACAATTATAATTAAATTTCAAACCCAGTGCAAAAAGCTTCATTGTGCGCGAGGCAGCCTCAAACTTACCGTTTGTACATAGACCCTCAGAACACGAAAGCTCCTGAGGCACCCAACTTTCACCTAGCCTTTAGAAAAAAACTACAAAAGGAAAAAGGGAGGTGAAAATAAAACTGTCAGGGCTGTAAAAGACCGGGCCTTTGTACTAAACGTGCGTAGGTGGACGAATATTATCGTGGCCATTTTTAAAATGTAATTACATTACACAATTACAAAATTATGTAATAGTAGACTTACTTTCTGCTCGACGTAGTCGGCAAGCGGCGAATGGCAGGAAAAATTTAAAAGTATGCTCGGAAGGGTTATTTATATATACATAAATGCAAACACTGATAAAGACAGAAAAATGTTTCTATAACCGTCAATGAACTTGGGGTAGTCTGCTGCTTATCGACTGAGTCGCCAGCGCTGCGTACTATGCTTATATATTATATCAAAGAACTAATATGACAAAATGTCTACTTCTTTACTTCAAACACATACTTATGTTTTAAAATTATTTTTTGGTTGATAATAAAATAAATGGAGTGCGTCGTACAAAACTCTACCTTTATTTATACACTAGCGTAAGTAAACGCTCCAAGAATTATACAGCAGTGTTACCGAGCTCACCTAGGCTTCATACTTGTACATATTCTATTGAGGTTGGCTTAGAAACCAGGCCCAGGAGATAGAACTCTGCTCTCAATTAAATCTTTGGAAACACAAGCTTTGAATGTACATCTAGAAACTAAATTGGAGTTATGTTATACAATGTAGTCGCGCGTTTTTATTTTTTGTTGTAGATAAATATTTTTTTGCTAAATTGTAAATTTTAATATCTATTCCAGGGATCGGAACCGGTATTGGCTTAACGGTTAATATCGTTCTAATTCCATTTCTTTATTTCGTTCGCCAATTAACCGGTAAATTGATGGAACGAACAAAATGAAATCGAAATGTTCGTGCTTACCGTTAAGTACAGATAACGTAATTTTAACGTTCGCACGAACGAAATAATAACGGTTAAACCCAGCCGATCCTGACATGTGTCTGCGTGCGGCGGCGCTGTTTCGTCGATCGGCGGGCATAGTGCTATTTTAGTTTCCATCATGTTGGGAATATTCTACGCTTCATATTTTATAACACAAACTCGGAAAAATCATCTAAGGGGTCTTAGCCCGCGATTTTCGAACTACATTTACAGTTTACCGATTCCGATTTCTAAAAAATTCTTAAGCTTGGTTAAACATAGATGTGATATACAGGGTGGAAATAAATTTTGGGTCAGTGAGGGCAGCTAGCAGATCCCGTGTTGCTAGGCTAAATAGGTCTTAGGAGACCTTCCTTTGATTTCAAATTAATGAAGATTGGCATTTACATTTGGCATTTATCACACTGGCCTGGCCACCGTCAACAAAAGGTTACAACAATTACCTGCTGCTGGTTCTCCCGCTGCGTGACCAGACGCGCCTCCACGCAGTCCCTGGTCTCCAGGAAGGCGCGGCGCTGCGCCAGCTCGCGTGGGTGGTGCGTCATCACGCCAGCAATGTTGCATGCTGTTAGCACAATGAGGTTGCAGTACATCTGTCAAATAAATACATAGTTTAGCATCTAGGTATTTCTTAGTGTTCTTCTATATAGATAAAGTCAGTGAGTGTCCTTGCTTTTGGTTCTGTATACAGAATAGGTACATTAGGTACACGCGTTCTAGTAAACGCAAACGCTCATACTGTGTGTAAAAAATTCAGACGAATTAAGAATCTCTTCCTTTAGAAATATTGAAGTCGGTTGAAAAGGGGACACTGTGCAACTTGTAGGGAGTTATTTAGCATGACGCCTGCTTGCAAAAGGTTCACAAGACACTTTTTTTAAACTGTTACGGTTCTTGGATATTCTAACATGTTGCAACCGCTATTTAAACGAGAAGAATGAAGTCTGCAAGTAGATTGACACTTAAGGATAACCATAATGATCTGTCTACCCTCTTTCTTGTTATGTTATGTTCATTACTATTGGAACTCACTCGAAAGAAACCTTGACAAAACACACTCACAGTATCTTCGCGATCACTCACTTACATAGAAGCGTTTTTAATTATTCCTAGCATTGGATTCCACGTTGTAGACGGTTGAAACTTACGTGGTTTCAATGGTTTCCTTAACCATTCTCGGGATTTAGCGGCGTTCTGTCGAAAGTACGCGTGGTGCATAAAACTCGATCCAGTATTGGCGCCTGATTGCAGATGTTAAAACTTGGCAGATTTCTTCACATTAATGTTTTCTTATAGCGGGAGAACCGCGGTAAGAACCCTAGTTGATTAGCTAGAGGATTCACTAAAATCCAACTATTCTAAGTTTGCACCAACAAGACGGTCTGTCAATGTTACCCCGAGCCATGTGCACTATACTACTGTGACAGGCTTCAAGTAAAAGGATAACGTTCTCGCGGTCTAGGTACTGGTTGTATGCGAGGTTCACCGGCAACGTCGCTACTGCTGTGGCTACATACCTGCAGGTCGCTCCCGCGATCCAGGTACAGGTTGCCAGCGAGGTTGACCACGGCCAGCAGCACGCCGCCCACGCTGGCCTCGTGCAGGCGGACGGGCAACGTCGCATACGTCAGATAAGTGAAGAGTACGCAGACGCCGGCGCCGACGCTCATTGACCTGAGGAAGGTTGTTTTACTCTCATTAAAATCATTTATATTCAACGGCCTCCTCTACGAAGCAGGAGGTCCCGGGTTCGAATCCTGGTCATTTATTTGTGGGTTTATTACGAATATTTGTTCCTGAATTATGGATGTTATCGAGTATATATATCGTCGTCTAGTACCCACAACCCAAGCCTTATTAAGCTTACCATGGGACTAGGTCGATTTGTGTAAGATTGTCCCAGAATATTTATTTATTTATTAATCGAACTATTGTGTGAGGTATGTATGCTTTTAACACACTGAGCGCCGGGAACCCGCTAGGGGAGTTCTCAGTGGGTGGTCGCTTTCCGCTACAAAGCGGGAAAACCACGGAATCTACGAGCGTAGCGCGTAGCACTCACTGACACTCAATGTATTAAGCATAGGTATAAGTTGTGTCTTACAATTAAGCTCCGGTAGCCATTTTGAGTCGCAAATACAACATTTTGCCGACACTTATGTGATCTACTTAAATAATCTGGTAGGTAACTTTTTAACCGCCGAAACGATGGGGACGGGTCGTCAACTCGTTACAATCGCACGAAATCTCCACGCCCCATACGATAATATTCAGATTTTTTGCCATTCAGACCTCACAACCCTAGAAAAAGGAACATTATACATCCATTCCCGAACACATTCTCAGTAAAGGATGGAAGAGATTCGGAACAATCAGTCATCATTATCCATCGCGTATCGATTGGCTGTTGTTATGTGATGTCTCTATGCGGCTTTATATCGAGCAAGATGGAGCATCGCTGGATCACGAGGCAGACAAAAGACGACGCGTCGAAAGTTGATAATGATAGCGGATATAGATTTGGTGTTAACATATTTAAATGGGCTTATTCCGTCTATTATGTTATGTTATGATAATTGTACCTAGATGTATTCTTTCTTTTGTCTACTGAAATACGAAACTACAGTGCATTCAAATTTCGAATGACATCACACCTACAGTTATTTTATTACCTAATAGTGACGTCACAAGCCCCCACTCCGAAACTTTGATGCAATTTATCTTCGTCAATTGTGTTTAACTTGAAAAAGGAAAAAATACCTAATCTAACTGACGAACTAAATATAATGTTAGTGTTACAACCTAATCGTCATCCCTATTATATGAGCATTTTCAAAAATAGGGTACTATTTCCCTTTTTTTTTTAAAGGAAGTTTTGGGTTTTTTATAACCAGAATTTCGAGTGCTATTGATTTAAAAAAAGAAAAAAAGTGTCCCGTTTTTTTGGTCAGTTTCATAACGCATTTTTTCATACTTTTTGTATGGGCCGTTACAAAACTGTAAACTTTTTTTTGTATGGAAAATCGAGGACCCATTTTGATTAAAATGGTATACTTTTTCTGAAAATGCCCATATATAACAACTGGTTAAAGCTAGTGTGGGTCGGCCACCTACGAGATAGACCGACGACCTGGTGAGGATCGTTGGGTCTCGTTGGATGGATGTAGACTGGTCGCGCTGGAGTTCGATTGGAGAGGCCTATGTTCAGTGGCCTATGTTCTGTCATATCACATGCCAGTAAGGTGTTTCTTCGCATAATAAATTCACGACTGGCTACGTTCCTCGATTGGCAAATACCTGCGGAGCAGGTAGGCTTTGTGGCTGGGCGGGGAACACGGGAACAGATCTTTAACGTGCGTCAGATCATCGAGAGATTTCGTGAATGGAACAAGCCGCTTGTCTTATGTTTCATAGATTACGCCAAGGCATTTGACTGCGTTAGATGGGAAAACATGTTGAAGGTGCTCTCGGAGATGGGTGTCCCCGCGCATTTGGCGTACTTAATTGAAAATTTGTATGCCGAAAGTTCTGCCAGAGTCCGCATCGAGAATACGCTGTCTGATCAATTTGAGCCAGAAAGAGGAGTAACTGGGCTGCATACTGTCTCCGAAACTTTTTAACATCTACGGCGAGTACATCCTTCGTAAGGCCACCGAGGGCTGAGAAGGCGGCATTTCGATTGGCGGGAAGACAATCTGCAACCTGCGTTTTGCTGACGACACGACTCTCTTGGCTTCTAGTGAGGAGGAGATGAGTAGATTGTTTCGACGAATTGAAGCGGAGAGCATCAAATTAGGACTTCATGTCAACCATGCTAAATCCAAGCTAATGTTTGTTAATCGGACCCAATCTCCTTTACGAAGCTTGGAACTGCAACATCTAGAGTGTGTCAGTTCTTTCGTCTACCTCGGCTCACTCATAACGAATGATGGTGGCTGTGACGGGGAAATAATTCGGAAGATCTGCATTGCGAAGGGAGCTATGTCACGTTTGGATAAGATCTGGAAGGATCGCAGCATACAGAGGCAGACCAAAATCAGACTTGTGCGTTCCCTGGTGTTCTCAATTTTCCTGTACGGTTCTGAGACATGGACTATCCGTGCTGACATGAGGAATCGTATAAACGCGTTTGAGATGTGGTGTTGGCGCCAGTTTTTACGGATTCCATGGACAGCAATGCGTAGTAACCAGTCCATACTTGACGAGCTACGCATTAAACGCCGGTTGTCAACGATATGCCAGGATCGCCTTCTTACGTTCTTCGGACACCTCTCTCGACGTTCCCCAGGAAGCCTAGTGAGAGTCATAATGACGGGAAAAGTTGAAGGCAAGAGACCCAGGGGCCCTCCCCCTACTAGATGGTGCTCCCAAACAACTGCACCCATGCAATTAAATCTGCACGAGACAATGCATTTGACGAGAGATAGGAACCTATGGAGGAATCTGGTCTTCAAGAGAATGACATGATGTCACGATTCTCAGCATTGAGGGAACGACTGATGATGATGATGATGTTCAGTGGACGCTTACACGCTGATGATGATGACTGGTAAAAAGTCTTCACTGCATTCAGGACGAATCTTTAGGTAATGCAAATCTAACCATTTTGAAAAAACCGGGTCTCGGTTTAAAAACAAAGCTTTTTCCATACTAAAAATAACCCTCGGCATTCCATAGTATCTTTTGACGTTATAACAAGGCGGTGTAGTAAGCTAACAGGAATTAAGGACAAGTTTAATAACTGTATATTTTAAATCTGCCATAGTTTCGACGAACTTTGTTCCAATAGACATGTCAACGCATAAAGGACTGTAAAATATTCCTCCGAAATCTAAAGCCTAATTATATCCGACGTCCACGAATTTATTAACGCTAACCAAGTAACAAGCAAAACAGTTAACTTTTCATAATGGCATTAAGCGAGTTGCGAATTGCAGAGCATTCGAAACTGATTTACCCTTCCAAAGCAGTTTCGCCCTCGTATTAAAAAGACCTATGTTAATAAAACTAGTATGGCGCTTACGCTCTTTTGTTTCAGGTTGGTAGCAAAGTGAAGTTTTGAGTGTGAATAGAGTATAGTTGTGGGCAGTGTTTGCGGAAACGAAAATTTAGTTCCAAGTGTTTAATCCCCATTAAAGCACTTGGAAATCATTGGAAACTTGATAATAGTTGTTGATTTTGAAATTGTTCCTAGCTTTTTATAGAACAGTTTTGTCGCGATTTCATTCACCAAAAAGCGATATGGTAAATGTCGAGGTTTGAATCCACGACCTTGGGATTGTAAGTCGCACGCTCTATCCCTGCGCCACCAACGCTCTTGACTTTGAAATTATTTCCTGTATTATTTATATGGTTAGGTAGGTACTGGGGCCTTTTCATGACGCCTAAACGCGATGTAGTTTAGGTTCAGTTTATGCTCAGTATAGAAGCGACTCAGTTTAGGTCGTCAACTGAATAGCGTTTTTAGACGTCATGGTAAGGCCTCTGATTTCGTGTTAGGGTTAGAATGGGTGACTTTGAGATAACAAAGAAGATACTGGCAACTGTTATTCCTATCAGTAATATCGCTATAAACTTGACAGCGTTTATCTAGCATCAAGGAAAGGATTTTACCAGATTCGAGAAATCTCGACTAATTACACCTCTATAAGAAACAAGATCAAGTAGTAGGAACTTAGTGATAAAATGGATTTAATTTATAGTTGTTAGCATCAAAGAAAAGAGTTTATCTAATGCGTGGAGTTAGCGTCAGGGAAAAAGTGTTCATCAGACGCAAGAGTTACCGATGGCTGCCAGTTCAATGAGTCACTGGAAGATTGAATTGACGTGGTTTGAGATAATAAGGATACAGGAGGAGGTAAAGCCAGGGAAAGGGTGTTTACCTGACGCACGAGGTGCCGACGACTGTCAGGTCAATCAGTAACTGGAAGGTCGCAAGGACGTCGTATGAGATAATGATGATGCAGGAGGAGGTAAATTCAGGGAAATTGTGTTTACCTGATGCAAGAGGTGCCGACTACTGCCAGCTCAATCAGTAAGAAGGTCGCAAGGACGACGTATGAGATGGTCAGGAGATAGATCTCGTTCATCGCCGGACGGCTCAGGCACAGCAGCAGGCCTGTGGACAAACGCACAATATCAGAACATTCTAGAATTATAAATTATAATATATTTTATCTTGACAACTCTTTAATATATTAATGAACACTTAACCACTGCCGTAGGCTGAATGTCTTACGTCATCAATGTCGCTATGATGTTACGTGAAAGGCTACCACAGAAACACTTCAGAAGGGTTAAAGGGACATACATAATAATACATATACAAACAAATATATCTAAAATAAAACTAAACATTTAAACCTACAAATAAAAACAAGTGTGATTCGAACGCACATGACAGGTTCCGTAACATCTGTAAAAAGGGCAAAAAAATTATGTTTGTTGTTTTTTTTATATCACGGCGGTGGTATTAGGCTCAAAGTGGCACTCCTCTTCCCTGCTGGGAGGGATCATGGCACTTTTCTGTTCAAGGCCTACACATTTTTACGTTTTCGGGATCAACTAGTGGCATCGTAGTGTTGATATGATGCTGTTCAGCATTGTTTATTTCCTCTTAGTTGCTGTGAAAAGCAGTGGGTCTTGGCCGTTAACGCTTGATACCCTCATTACGCTCTGGTTTCTAATTTAGAATCCCTACGTTCGGGATATTGTAGAATCCATCGCTTCATTTGGAATCCAATGTACGCCCTCGCCGGAAATATATCACAAACACAAACTACTATTTCTTGTGTTTAACAAGAACGCCCCACGCCCCGCTCGACTGTCCACTCAGGCCTGCCTATAGTCTCCGCGTGAATCGACTGTCTTTTGTCTGTGCCGGTAACAACATATATTATCAACGGGGTAGCGTACAACCACCGAGACTAGTACGAGTCTACATAACTTTTATCAGTGATAAAATAGTACATTATTGCCGAGATTAAAGAGAGGCATTTTCTGATTCAGAACTAATGCCAGGCCTCGGCGTATTATATAATATTTAGTACCGTTGCCAACCCTAGCGTGTGTGAGTGAGCCGAGAGTCAATGGGTGCTACCGTTACCAGGTGGAGCCTCTCATGCGCCATGTGTCAATATGAGAATTATCAAAGTAACATTTGAGTGACGGCCTCCTAGCCTAGTTGGTAGTGAGCCTGCCTACGAAGCAGGAGGTCAGGGCAATTATTTGTGGGTTTATCACGAATATTTGTTCCTGAGCTATGGATGTTTTCTATGTATTTATATGTATCTATCTATTATATATATCGACGTCTAGTACCCAAAACACAAGCCTTATTGAGCTTACCGTGGGACTAGGTCGATTTGTGTACGATTGTCCTAGAATATTTATTTATATAAATGTTACCGCAGGACCCACCACTAGCGCCACTAACGGAAAATTGACTCGCGGTAATCGTTTGTCTTTTGCGTCGTTCAAAACTGTTTGTATTTGGTTCTCTATACTATTTCTGTGACTTAGATCTTATAGTGAGACAGCTAAGATATAATTTTCCCGTTTGCCCGTAATTTTCATGCCGATGACAGACAAATGACGTCAAGCTTCATACATCACGTTTTAGGTTATAAATACGTTTGAATGAATAATGCTGTCATTGAAATGTCAAACGCGACGTTAGAATCGAACTCATTTCGTATGAAAACATTCTGTGTGTTTATATGCGTCACTATGACGAAACCGGCTTGAAAATGACGGGCCCTGGATATAACAGTAGACTTACAAGCATAGACGAGGGCGGCAACGCCAAGCACGCCAACATTCGCAGCGTGCGCGTTCCGCTGGTACTCGAAATGCAGTCGCCGCAGTGCAGTCGAGGCGTTCGCGGCGTACGGCTCCGTCGTCGTCCTTATGTTGGCTTCGTAGGGTAGGGCCAGGTCTGCTATCAGGGTCGTGTAACTGCTAAAATAATAATGCTAGGTTAGTATACGGGATGATAACGTCAATGACCCTTAGTGCGATGAACCGGCGACTGTGGAACATGCCCATCGCTCCGCTGAGCTATCGAGCCGAGATCACACCCGTGGCCTCAAACTTTTCCACCGTATCCCTCGTATGTGCCTTAGGGGGTGCTATGCGCCCTATAAATAGATACCTCTTAATCGGCCTCTTAATAATAAATTAAAGTGGAGTCTTCACCATTGAGAATTAACCACTAAAAATGCGCTACCCATAGATATAGAATAAAAAAACTGGATGCTCAATCAGTCGAAAAAAAGAACTGCTGCAATTGCAGCACTTTTTATATAGTCTTGTTTGGAACGTCACGTTTCATTAAGTGCCAAACAGCCCATAAAGTTTTAAGAGTGTTGGTAGTTCTGTGTATGAATTTGACATTAAATACTTACGTTAGTAAGCTCTTTTGAAGAAACATTTATCGTCTGTATTATCATCAGAGCAAAATTGTTCGTGTGTCCCACTTTTTTTTTGTTCTGCTTTGTGTGTCTAGTTCTTTTAATTAGTAAATTCCGCTACCCCATACAAAACTATTATTCAAAGATATTAAATTGCAACGGTGAACACTCACACATTTTTATCACAATAGGCGTCACATGTTTCGGCTGCGTCGGGCAGACATCGTCGGACAGACAGAGTGGTGTTATCACCTCCGCGGCTCGGGCATCACTGCCCGAGACCGGCGTAGGAAACGGGTCGCGCGCGACGAAATAAAAATACGTGAGTGTTAACCGTTGTAATTTAATATCAGTATGACTCACGAAAGTTTAAATACCTCTAATATTATTATATTTTTGATCGCTCGCAAACGTTGCTTCTCAAAAATAATAGATGGCGTACCTGTCAGCCAGCTCCAGCTCCGCGGCGAGCAGCTGCTGCGCCAGCAGTAGCCCGCGGACGTGACACAGCATCAGCGCCATGGACACGGCCAGGAGCAGACCCAGCAGGTGAGTCATGTTGGTTTGGTTCATCCGGAGAAAGTAGCGTTGGTACAGCATCTCCACCTGTCAACAAATAGCATTGTTAGAAGATCTCGAACCGAGTGTCTTTTGTCTTGTGTCGGCGGCGACACATATTATCAAAGGGCTGCCCATACAACCCGCACGCGTCCGCCGCCGCCAGTATTATGGCGTTTTTCCGAACGAAAAACTTGAATAACTCGAAAACTATTGAGTTTTAAGCCCTGGTTGACTGAGCCAAAAACATTGCAAATAAGCTCTAGAATAAACCCTTTCAAGGAACAGGTCGAATTGCCAGTCACCCTGTATATTTTTAATGGTGGGCAACCCTAGCTAGCGTTTGAGTTGGGGACGGAGAGGCCGAGCGTATTTTTTTTTGCGTAGTGTCCATAACGGTTATTATTCGCTTTTTCTATGAGACATTGATATCTGTTCTTAAAAACTATTATATAGTCTGTGGTAAAAGGTAATACTTACCTACACGAAACGTTTATCGCCCATGAACTTCTTGCAATACAGGGTTCCAACACATTGGAGATGAGATGTCAAAGCCGTCATTTTTTTTTAATGACATCTTACCGTACAAATTTTTCTATTTCATTTTATGGGGGGAAACGTGTACAGGCGGATTTATATTTTGTTGCCTTTTTTTGCGTCAGAATTGAACGTTTGGTAGGTAGAAAGAATTACCCACGATGTTTCGAATATAATTAAAAAAAAAAAGATTTCTAAATTGGCAGTCGTTCATAGTCGTAAAGACTTTGGCCTTCAAAAACTCAAGTCTAGAACATTTGTTTCCTGTCCGTTGGTTATAAATTCTTTCTTATCTTTACCCTTGCCTTTACCCCTTTCTTTTCCTAATCCATTCCCTTTCAGAAAAGTGACACGGTCCTTTACCACCTTGGTTGTTCCATATTATTGCGGAAGAATTATTTGTAGTGCAGGTCGTAAAGGACGAGAAACTTGTTCTTTACGCCCAACTTGACCATAGTTCTATAAAAATTATCGTAATAAAGTAAGGTCTTAAAGGACAACAATGAACGTGAAGGTCGACTACGACAATATTTTTATTTATATATTTCCTTTACGACACAGATGATCATTTATAATCCATGACTTGATATTTACGCCCCATCAGCTTAGTTATTTTTGCATGTCCATAGTAGAAAATCTTGGTCGTAAAGGCAACTTTTTAAGAGATATCGAAATTTTAACTATACAGATCGATAGCGCTTGAGATTCTGAACAAAACTGTATATATAACTCATTTTGGCCAAAATGTCCTTTACGACAATTGAACCCAAAGGTATCGATATACTACGGAAAAAGTGACCAAGGTCCTGCTTTCGCGGCAGACGCCTTAACCACTGGGCTACACGATCACGGCAACCAGAGTCCGAAATTTCCTAAGTATAAATGCAATCCAATCTATGGGGTCCCATGGACCAAGAGTTTCGACTCCTTTAACATTAGTAAACATAATAAAAGCCCATAAATAAAAGAAAAAAAAGAATTCTCAATTACAATAGGATTGTCTTTAGTACGATTTAGAAGTACCTACCTCTAATCCAATTTATTACTTTGTATCAAACAAAACAAAGTCAATAATAAAATAACGACACGCAATCGTTTTTGTTTGTATTAGACTATTTTAGACTGTATTTCGAACACACAAGGTATACAATCTAACTTATCTTCAACCTTTGACAAGCACACTAAAGATAATCGTGTAATAATCAATCATTACTGTAATATATCACAAGGAAAAGCGAAATATCGATAAGTCATTGTTTCTGCCATAATATTTAATTCAACCAACTACATTATACACCTTAAACCAATATCCATAGAGTTCAAAATAGATTTTACCACAATTCTGCTACTGATCCTTACAACCTTCTTCTCATTCATGAATGGACATTAAACAAAAAACAATCATCAGCTTTCGAAAATAAAGTTGACTTTTGATTAGTCACGATCCGATTTTTTTACTTCAGGGTGAAAATGGAAGGGACCATTGTCAAATAAAATTAGACTGTGTGGTCAAGGTATAGAGTCTATATTAATTTGTACAAAGATTTGATCAGCCGGTGTTTGAAGAGTGAATTGTTGGACAAGTGAAAATCAACTTTGTGTATGGGCTAATAAGGTTTATTTAAAAGGTATTTTGGTTAGGTCTGAGTGACATGGTAATATGTTTGAAAAGGCATAGATGATGGAATTGACAACACTTTTTGCTTTTAACAAAACCGGGTGGTTCGATTTAAATATGATTTGTTTTTTTTTGGTGATTGGCTAGCTTTCTTTAGTGGAGAAACCCATGACCTCGGGTGGGACTCGAACTCGTGACTCTGTGTGAGATTCCTTTCTTTCTTAGTAATTTAGTATCGTTCACAGATATTTCTGCTTAAAAATAGAATGCTTAACAAAGACAACTTTAAATAAATAACTCCCGTGAGTATTAGACATATCAATATACTTATCTATATCGGGTTACTCACGACTATAAAGTCGAAAAGAACTTGACATGTTTCGGAACGGTCCGCCCATAGTCATGAGTGAGAAGCGCTTCTCACTCATTATTATGGGACGCGGACCGCCCCGAAACATGTCAAGCTATTTTCGAATTTATTGACGTGAGTGACCCGATATAAGTTTTTTTTAATAATAAATAAATATTAGAGGACATTCTTACACAAATTGACTAAGTCCCGCAGTAAGCTCAATAAGGCTTGTGTAACGGGTACTCAGACTATGATATATATGATATACAAATACATAGAAAACATGCATGACTCAGGAACAAATATCTGTGTTCATCACACAAATAAGTGCCCTTACCGGGATTCGAACCAAGGACCATCGGCTTAGCAGGCAGACTCACTACCAACTACGCCAACCGGTCGTCATTAGTATATTAAAAGACGAAGAAGGAGCTATTCTCAGCCTTATTTTCTAAATAAACTAAGTATGTACTGCCCTACTAAGCATAATAGCAGGCGATATATGTTGAGGAATTTCAGCCGGATCTGCCAAAATATGTATGGGAATTTTGTCTGGCAGATGCCCGGCAAACATAACCACATGGAAACGTGATCGATTGCCCGAACGCATTATGCCCGGCAAATAGTGATATCTCATGAACAAAGGATTTTGAAAATGGAACCGTAAGCTATGGAATATAACGTGCATGTTTGTATTTTTTAATTTCGGAGTACTTCACGAATTTAGGAAAAGTAGGGATTTACGAATGTATTGTCTTATTAATATTCTTATATCGGGTTACTCACGTCTAGTCGAAAATAGCTCGACATGTTTCGGAACGGTCCGCGTCCCATAATGATGAATGATGAGTGAGAAGCGCTTCTGTGAGTAACCCGATATAAGTGTATTAATATGTCTAATTCTCACGGGAGTTTTCTATTTATAGTGTATTGTCTATTAAAAACAGGGTAAGTTTTCGTTTTTGTTAAAAACACTTGTTCGGCCCTAAATTGTTTGTAAATATTTTATCATACCTAAATAAAATTTACTTTGTACGTGTGAACGGAATCCACGATGAAATTTACAGTGACGGCCTCCTAGCCTAGTTGATAGTGACCGCGGGGGAGGTGCCTCGAATCCTGGTCTGGCCATTTATTTGTGGGTTTAACACGAATATTTGTTCCTGAGTTATGGATGTTTTCTATGTATTTAAATGTATCTATCTATTACATATATCGTCGTCTAGGACCCATAACACAAGCATTATTGAGCTAGAAAACTCCCGTGAGTATTAGACATATTAATATACTAAGACCGGGTTACTCACGTCTATAAAGTCGAAAATAGCTCGACATGTTTCGGGACGGTCCGCGCCCCATAATCATGAGTGAGAAGCGCTTGCCGCGATTGCTCTGCGCACACACTCATGAAGCGCTTCTCACTCATGATTATGGGGCGCGGACCGTCCCGAAACATGTCGAGCTATTTTCGACTTTATAGACGTGAGTAACCCGGTCTAAGTATATTAATACATTATTGAGCTATTGAGCTTACCATGGGACTAGGACGATTTGTGTAAGATTGTCCCATAATATCGTAAACATAGAATATACCAGTCTTACCTACCATTGACCTTTGGTATGCTTAGTAGCAGATCTGCTACCTAATACTTGAACCTTGATTTAAAGTGTCATGGTCAATTATTTAATAGCAAATTTTTGACAGGCGCATTCAAAAGGTTAAACATCGATCCAAGACGATATTATACCTACTCCGAATAATTGACAGAGCGAAAGAAGCAAACGTAGTGTCTCCTTTTCAGATTGTGGAAAAATGCTTTCGTGTGTCCGGCTGTCTGTCCGTCCATCTGTTCTCCTCCACAGGTCGCATTTATCAACCGATTGTTATGATATTTTGTAAGCATGTTCGTTAATTACATAAAAATAATCATTTCAGTTTCTAGAAATCCCTCCATTGGCAAAAAGGTCCTAAGCGCCGTCGGAGTCTATGGCGCTTAGGAACTTTTCGCCAATACCAGTTCCATCTCGCGAGGTCTCAAAGAACCACTAGATTTAAAAAATAACCTTAAGTAATTGTTTTACAAAATATTTGAACAGTCGCCATCAAATATATTGGAGCAGTCAAGGCGCTCACAAATATCTGAGCACGACTCTAATGTCATCGCGTTTAAGTGCTTGTTCATATGTTTTGAACACATTAGGCGCTCTTATATTACTGATGAAGAATGCACAGTCAAAGTTATCTCATTTAACTAATGGTAGGCTAGTAGCTCTCAATTTGTCAATAGATATAAGATATTACCGATTTATATTAATTGTTTATTTTAATGTTAGTCTAACATATTGTTGGAGTTTATCTCGCTATTTATATTATGTTCCGCGCTACGAACCCCCTGGAAAACCTAACCGATTAAACCTCAATCTTTTAAACAAGAAAATCCGAAATCCTTCATAAATCTCAGGTACCAATATTGACGTGAAAGGAGGGGGGTAAATTAACCTCCCCCGGGAAATCAGTGGGCTTACCCATGCAGGTTAATCGGGGTATGGACAAGGGGTGCTCCAAGGTCTCAAAACGTACGATTAATTTCATGATCAAATATAAAATGTTTTTGGGAGATAATTAATACGTTCGTAAGTACTATAAGGAATTTGATTTATTTATGATTTATTTTCTTCAAGTTAACCAGTAGCATTGAGTTTTTAACGACAGTTTTGAGTAATAAATAGATATTCTACTTGCTTTTGGAAGAGATTTGAAATCGTTTGTAGTTTTTATTTTCCTCGCGAGAATGAGGTGGAAAATATTGTATTCCTATTTTTCCTGTTTTTGTTCTTTTATTATGTGTTGTGTGTGATCGTCACGAATAAATGATTCTTATTCTTATTTATTTATTATTCCACTCGGCGGTAAAGTTTATTCAACTCTCGTTCTTTGAGATTCTCATAAAGCTCAAGATAAATGACGATAACTATTAAAATACTTAAATCGGGTTATTCAAGTCAATAAAATCGAAAATAGCTCGACATGTTTCGGAACAGTCCGTGTCTCTTATTCGTGAGTGCAGTTGACAATGGGTGTGAAAGAGATGGTATCATCTCGCCTCTATCTTTGCCTGTGCGTAGAGCAGCTGCCGCGGCCAGACGCATGACTCATGAATAAGGGACACGGACTGTTCCGAAACATGTCGAGCTATTTTCGACTTGATAGACGTTAGTAACCCGATATAGTATTTTTCATCACACCTGCTCGTAAATGGTGATATTATATGCAAGCATAATTAGACTTAATGAGCTGTATTAAAGCCCATGACCTTAACTGATTCTCAAACTACTTTTTCGCCCGCCCGGAGCTCCCGGAGGACCTGCCCCCCACGCGTTCGCCGCACGTAGTCGCCGCTCACTCCGGAGTACTGTGGACTGTCGTACTACACTACCGCTAATAATAATTGTTTCGTTATCTGCCTAGAAAATGTATTGATTTCCTCGCAAATGTGATGAAAAACACTGTATGTACTATAGCGTTCAGAATTGCATGGGCAGTTTATGAATGAATTCATTCTTATAAACTGCCCATGCAATTCTGAACGCGTGTGTACGTATCACGGGCGGTACAAGAATTACGAACTCTTGCCAAAATTAAGCACTCGTCTTCGACTCGGGCTTAAATTCACCCTCGTTCGGAATTTCTTGTCTTCCGCCCTTAATACACAATTACTATTAATAACTAGGTATGTACCCACTCACGGGAGGTTTCTAATTAAATTAACGATAAGTATTATTAAATAAAAGGTTGGATTCGAGCACGTGCCTTAAAAAATGTTTTTGTTTGTTAAGGGATTCCTATGTTAATTATAAATTGTTTTTGTTTGTTTTTTTAACAGGAATATACCTAATTTGTTGATTTGATAATGTCTACAAGGAAGTGAAATAACCTCTGTACTTTACTGTTTTCTTGGGCATCTACTCTAGGATTCCACCAATTAGTCCGTTGAAGTTCATTTTCGGTTCTAGATAATTAGCGTTCAAAGGTTGACCGTAGAGAATATTCTACGGCATAAGTCTACCTTCTACAATTTATCACATTTTCTTTTATTCAAAATTGTTGTACAAATAATGTCACTGATACAATTTCAGCTTTCGTTAGTCATACTGACATTATTATAGAAAAATATACATATACCTACATTTAGTGCTGGTTGTGCAGCGAAGGTGAAAACATCACTCTGTCCGAAGATGACTGCCCGAAGCATTCGAAACATGTGATAGGTTTACAGTTACTACGAGATTGCAATCTTTTGTAAATTGAACCTAATTACTTATTTAAAGAAATAACATAAAAAGAAACTTTGAATACTTCGTCATCGATCACTCAGGTACCTAAGCTTTTCCAAAAAAAATCGAATACCTGACTCTTCCTGATAATAAAAAAAATTGTCACAGAATTACCATATAAAATTTAAGTTTCCATTACGCAACGCTCATAGTTAAGTAGTTCATACTAAAACGTGACGACGTTATGGAAAATAGTTTTTTTAACAATTTCTTTTTTGTTATTAGGATCGAATCCGCTCGTGCTTCTAATTCTGATGAGCGCTAGCAAGTCCAGATATGGAATAATAAGAGCTTCTGGTTTTATTTTGAAAAAAAGTTTACAAACACTGCTGTATTACAAAATATTAAAGTGAAAAGCAGTTAAAATATGTTGTAGCCGACCGTAATTGAGATTAAAAAAAAAGCAAAGATTATAAAAGTTGGGATGGGGGTGTATCCACGTGGCAACTGTATACGATACATAAAAGGCCGTATTCCTTTTTAAAATGTTATGTACTTTGAAGTAGTTTTTATAAGTAGTACTAACATAGTAAAAGCGCCACTTGAATTTACTGTGTAATACTTAGTACACACGCGTTTTAAATTGCACGGGCAATTTAATCAATACTGCCCATGCAATAGGCTAGACGACTGAAAAAATCTATTTAGTCCGTCTTTTAGATTATAAAAAAATATTGTTCGTCAAATCAAAAATGACAAAAATACAGTGCGTTCAAGTTTCGCGTAATGTCACCCCTAGAATTATGACGTACGTTAAATCACACAGGAAACGTCCTAAATTTATGACTGTCATTAAAAGAATAAGGACCCTTAAGGCACCTGGTACTAAATTTTTTACGAATCATTTATATTATTAGTCTACAAAACGAAGGAAAATTACGGGAAATAATTCGGATGCAAGTTCAAATTCTGGTACTATTGGTAGATAGTACTGAACGATAGGGGTGGAGCTTTCGGAGAAGGAGGGGGCATGATAAACATTGTTTATATACCCACGTCAATAATGCGTTCGAAAATCGCATATAAAGGCCCCCATAATAATAAACCTTTTTGTTACAACAAATTTATTATCTGTGAAAATGTAATAATAGCTAAATTATATTATCGTTTTCGATAATATTATTTTTGTTCAAAACTCTGCTGACGCCTCGTTTCATAAACCCACCCTCGAGTTTTAATGCCTTTCATTATATACAATCACATAAACTACTATTATCATGGGCCATTGTTGACGAGTTTTTTTACAAATAAACAAAAAAGGGACCTTTACACCCCCCGCCCCCCCTCTCCGAAAGCTGAACCCCTATCGTTCAGTACTTTTAGTACTCCAACTGTACCAAAATTTGTTTCAATTCAACCGAATTATTTCCACTAATTGGAAATTTTTGGTCTTCGTTTTGTGGGCTATATAATAAAATTGAAATGATATAACAATGTTATATCAAGCGCTACCCAGTTTTAGGGCCCCACGGGGTAAATAACATAACCCGGAGTTAAGCGTTTTATTGTATAAAGTGTGACAGCTTAACTCCGTGTGAGCGGGTAACCCTGGGTGGTGCAAGTGGCCCTAATGGGGCTAAATGATAGATTTACATAAAAAACAATTATATTTGATTATCGGGAAACAATACGAGCGTGAAACCCTTGTGAGATCAATTTCAACTTCATTTATTTTGACACAACAACAGCCTTATAATTGTCATTAAACTAATAAACAAGGCGACAAAAACTCTATTCCGTCCGCTTGGTAGATTATTAAAAAATATCGAACACTTATTTATTCTATTGTTCGTCTATTAAAAATATTCGAAAATACAGTGCATTCAAGTTTTGTGAGACGTCACAATTACGTTCAATTCTTACATAGCAGTGACATACACGCTCCCACTCCGGAACTTCGATGCTTATCTTCGTCAATTTTAATAAACTAGGAAAAGGAAAAAATACGTGTCTAATAATTTTGGATAATCAATCAATCAATGATAGAATAGATTCAATAGAATGACAGTTTAACCTAGTCGTCATCCCTATTGTGCTGAAAGTGCTGAAACTCAGTTACCTAATTTTACTGATAGTCGCTCTTTAACCGTGAACTAAAAAAAACACGATTAATGGGCATTTCTAGAAAAAAACCTAAACTTTTGAATGGGTCCTCGATTTTCTACAAATTAAAATGAGTCAGTTTCGTAACGGCCCATACAAAATGTATGAAAAAATGCGTTACAAAACTGACCAAAAAGGAGAGACTTTTTTTAAATCAACAAATCGACATTTCTTTTTCGTCACAATCTAACAAGACTTTAAGTTGTGACGAAGAAGAGTGGCACCAAGTCAATTGGTAGGTAGGTTAGTTTCGTTAGGTAGCTTCAGATGCCCGAAGGGCAAATCGCCCGGAAATAGGAGCCCTTTTTCCTTTTTTCCTCTTCCGCCTTGGCGGGACTACCTGCTAGGTTGTAAAGGGGGAAAATGAAATAAATAAATATGCCTAGCAACCAAAACCAATACAAAATAATGCGTCCTGAGGAACAACCTAATGGTAACTCAATTGCAAAGAAAAATAAAACAGTGCGTGAAAACGCGAATGCGTTTAAAGCTTGGGGAAAATTAATATTGGGTAATTCATCTTGACCTCGCTTTCGGAGTTGCAAAATGGTAGCTGTCAAGTTCCGAGTGGCAGCCTACACATTAAGTTGGTCGTGTTTGTGATTTGCGGAATAAAATAATAATTTATAATTGAAAAGTGTATTGGTTCTCTCGCTAGGCCGACCTCTTAACAGTACACCCAATACACTATATGAAGTAGTGCACACCCTTATTTCACTACAGCGAACAGTGTGAAAATCAGCATCATGTGTTGCAGGTGCACGGGGATGTATGTTTGTTTTCCACCAACATGTACCTAATTCATAAATAAAAACGTTAGACCATAGACCACTGGGCACGGTTTTGTATACAATTTCTATTCTGCCATAATGCACAATTGTCTTTGTTTTGGTTGACGTTTATCTGACATGTCTATTACCACGTAATATGTGTATGGGTTCAAGTAAGTTGTGGGCGACGGGCTAGCAACCAGTCACTCCTGTATTATAATTTCGTTAACCCTAAATCTTTTACTCGCAAAGTAGCACTGAAGCTGAAATGGTTTCATGTGTTCTGCCTACCCTTTTTGGTACAGCCGTGAGTTTACGTTATGCTTAAAATAAACGACATGCCTGACATGATTGATAATAGTTATTTATTATACAAGGGGGCAAAGTTGTTGTTTAACTCTCGGGCTTATATTGAGACGCGAGCAAGCGAAAGATTCCAAAATTGAGCCACGAGCGTAGCGAGTGGTTCAATAACTGGAATCTTGAGCTTTACGAGGGTCTCAAGGCACGAGAGTTGAACAAACTTTACCACTGAGTGTAATACAACATTTTTCCCCTCACTATTGCGAGGAAAATACAGACTAAATACGATTGTAAATCATATCCACATGTAAAGTTATCTTGAAGAAACCATCAAAAATCAATTTCAAAATTTGTCATACAGTAGGTACGCTCCTGGTACTTAGATATTGCCAACAGCTTACCAAGTGCGGGATAAGACATGATCATTTGACCAATTTAAGGTGTGACCTCCGATTGCGCATAGTTACTATGGGCATATAGGACTCACTTATACTGGACTGGTGGTAAGTGATAGGAATTAGATTACTTTGCCCCACATGTGGATAAAATGCGTTATTCCACGCTAGTTTTAAAGGACAAAACAGCGCTTTCCGAGCTAGTGAGGGGAAAATACATTTTACCTAATGTTACTCTTTTTATACCTACATTACTGCATACTATATTATAGTATGATAACAGAATCATACTTTGTCACACGTTTTTTCACTGGATGTTTAATAGGAATTTATCGGGAGAGTTTTTAAATAGTGTCGAAGTTAACTTAATTATAGTAGATTACATACCGAGGCCTGTAAACTAAAAAATGTCTCATATCTCGTGTAATTGTCTTCCGAAGCGTCGAAGCGAAGATCGACAAACATGTGATCTGAGGCTTTTTTATTTACAGGTTAAGGTCTGTACACAATTTTTCTGCTCGACGCAGTCGGCAAGCGGCGAATTTGATTAGCGTAGAGCGACCTGCAATTGACTGCTTGCCGGCAGAAAAATATGAAATTGTTTAAATGGTAACGAAACATTCGAAGTCACTTCAATCATCCCAAGAGTTCAAAAATAATGTTACCCCATTTAAAATTTTGGACCGTGAGTTCATATTCTTTAGAAAAACAACGATTTAAGATGCCGAAAACCGATTTCAAGTTCTTTATTTGAAAAGCCACAATATATTTTCTGCGTATCCTCCGCGAGCCACACACGGAGAGGATGGCTTGCAAAGCGAACCAAGAAATCAAAGATCTAGTGCCCAAGCCCAACATATTAGGAGAAACAAGGCCCTCAAGACTTCGATGGCTGAGGCACGGGTCCGTATGGATGTAGATCGAGCGGCCTAGAGAGCGAACTCGGGCCGTCCTACTGGTTGACGACCTGCTGGCGGTTCTAGGTGCCGTTGGAGCGACGAGATCGTGAAAGACCTGAACGAGCTCCGTGCGTTCGATTGGACAGAAATGGCGCTGGATAGAAAAGACTGGCAGTCCGTAAGTCTTTAAAAAATTCAAGTAAATTACAAAGTTAAGATCTTGATTAGCTACTTGACGAAACCAATTGTTCTATTTCTGTTTTCATTGTCGATAGAACAACTGTTATGCACTGGCATACTGGCAATTATATAATATTATACTTTCACAGTTACCAAATTAGGAAAGGACCTTAAGAGAAATTTATGGGTGGGTTTGGATTATTTGGAATCCAACAAACACACTTGAGTATCTCAAACAGTAATATGTTACAAAGTAATTTCCTGTTACTTGTCAACCCATCTCAGCTGACCTGCGATTATTATAACATATAATACACCTTTGCACGTCATACTTCATGTAGGGAGGGTTGCCACTGTTAGTATCAGAACTTTGCCTGACATGTCAGGGGATTAATTAATGGTAGACAAGTCTGCAAGAACACGCATAGTTTGGTTAAGGCCCTTGTCACTAGAGCTCAATAGAGAATCATACTAATTTACGCTTTTGGTAGTTTTACTCGTTTTGTTTTCGACGTGCTACAGTAGAAAAAACTATACTCTGTTTTACTGTATTTCTGGATTAACAAAATTGTAATCAAAGTCACGTGAAGAAGCTCAGATTTTTCTTATGACTTGCAAGTTGGTCCCAGTAGCTAGGGTTTTTTTTTCAATTGAGTTTAGGCAATGTTCATTATACCAAAATACCATACAAACTGAGACCACTAAAAAAACCAATGATTAAATTCGACTATTGTCAAAATTGGTATGCCAGACTAAATTAAATCAGAAAGCCAATAGCAACGCTGCTCCAAACAGTACAAAATTACATTTTACTGATAATTGCTTAGTAATGATAACATCAAACAAAAGGCACATCGTGACTACTCCGCGAACTTATTTATAATAATGCTCCCATACATATATATTTAAATGGGTATTAAAGAGTTAATGATATTTTTTTTTTGCAAACATTAACCTTTTTCTATATATTTTCGTAGTAAAAGCATATTAATTACTGGAAAACCGCTTAAAATATTAATTTATTTATGACCCAATACAAACCTGGGTCTTGCAGTAAATTAAAAGTTAATTTGTTTTCACTGAACCCAAAAGTTAAGGAAACGGGATAATTAAATAATCTTAATTTAGGGCAAGGCATAAATACGTTTCAACTAGAAATATTTTCGTATACTGTCACGGGACGTAATGTTAATACCCCAATCTGATTTAATTCTTTTTTTTCGCTACAGGAAGCAATTATTCGTCTAATTTAGACAGTACTCTGGAGTGTTATCACGAATCAATAGAACTTATGTATATGCAACATCAAGTCCATCAGTTACAAAGTAACGTTTACAGCACTATTCATGAGGGCATAAAACGACTCCTCCTATAAGTAAGAACCTTTTGATTTTGAGAGATGCCTTTTTGCTTGATAACCGCTCCAACCAACTTAGCTATACCGACATCAGAGGCTTGTTTTTATTTTCCTTGCGTCCCAGTTAGCCGCATAGAGGCAAGACTTAATTAATACCGGTTTAATAGAAAACCCGAGCCGAGGAACTGATAAAGCTTGATAAAAGCTAGGTAAAGCCCCGGGGCTTAATAGAAGTTCTAGCAATAAAGGACTTATATAAAAAACGAACACTTTTTAATATATCGTAGTGGTTGATGAAAGAAGAAGAAGTTTTTTCTGGAAATGTCTTGCATGCATTTTTAGAAAAAAGTGCACCATTTTAATGAAAATGGGTTGTCGATATTCCATATAAATATAAATTGTCCGTTTTGTATCGGCCCATACAAAATGTATGAACTGAACCAAAACTGAATCGCGTTAAGACGTCATGGTAAGGCCCAGTACGGCGAAGCACAGTCTAGTAAAGAAACAGAAATTTATAAAAAAGTAATATTTATTTTCGTTTTTATCGTAAAGCCGGGGTGGCTACAGTTGTCAAAACATAGGGAATGGATTATCTGATGACTACGCTGTTATAGTCAAAGTTTCAAATAGCTTTTCGGGATTTATTTTGATAACACTTTTTCTTTGGCACGGCAAATAAAAGAAAATACATTTTGACGTGACAACGTCTTAAATTAGGTTGCGGCTGGGAGTCACTTATGAAAAAGTGTAACGCTCGGTAACGTTACGATGAGTCACCGAACGAGAGAGAGGCCCGCCGAATGCCTTGCGTCTCTCTCCCACTCAACTATGATCGGTCTGCCGCGCGCGCAGCACTAGAGAATTAGGCGCATTGAGTCGGCGCATGCTTGTGTCTCTGTCTTTGTCTTTCTCGAACGTTGATAGTGTTAAGTAAGTTCCTATTGTGCAATTTAATTATATTCATATCAATAAATATTCTACCGAGAAAAAGACGTTGTCACGTAAAATCTTCGCCCGTAAAACCGACTTTACAGGCAACCATTTTTACTTGTTTTTGAATAGCATAAAGGGAACTTTGCATGGTTTTGTTCAATTTGTGTAGGTACGAGTACAGCAGAACCGAGTTCATCAAATATTCAAAATGGTGGCAACAAGTTTTCAGCAGCTTCAAGATTTCCCCAAAAACGTACGCATTTTGGTTGACACCGTAAGTTTATGAGTTTGAATTATTTAAATAACTTTAATAACAATAGATTTATTTAGGTACTGTTTTGTACCTTATTATCACGGTGATAAATAATATTAGCGGCCTTACCATGATGTCTTAACGCGATTCAGTTTAGGTTCAGTTTAGTCTTCCGGTTGATACGCAAGATGGGGAAGGCGACCCTTGAATAGTTTTTTGTGTTTTGTGTGCTAAATGTTGTTTAATGTGTAATAAAATTGTCTTCTGTAACCGTGATTGTTATTCATTGAAATAAAATACTTTAGAACGGATTAATCGGGTTAAGATGATGACCCCATCATCATCTTAACCTTGTGAAAACCAGTGCTGTAAAGGGCTCGAAACGTTATAAAGTGTTTAATTTTAATATGTAATACTTATAGCTTATTATGCAGTTAACTAACGAAGAAGCGTGCAGCTAATGAATAATTAATCCTGAAACGCGTGTAACCGTTACTGAGTTATTACTCGGGTGTCCCTGGATCTCGGCCCTCTGAGAAACTATTTTGTTACGCCTTATAGCTATAAAATAAACGTAATTAATAGCGAGGCTAATTACCGAATAGCGTCGCCCAAGTGGTAACATACTATTTATATAAGGTGCTAACAATTTAGTCACGGATATTTTTACCGCTGATAGTACTCGGTTCTCGGAGTACATTTAGGTATGAAACATCATAAGTTTTGTTATGTTTTTTTGGAGAAAACTAGGAAACAAATTTGCAACGTTAAAAGACCCTGTTAGTGTGATTATTTAATGAGTACTCATTGAACATATTTTAGTACCTCTTTTACCTAACACCTAACTGGCCACTTAACGTCAAATCAAATACTCGATTGTCAACGTCATGCTAAACATCTTGTCAGTTAAATTTGGACATGGTGATTATTTTTAGACGGAATTATAATTATTATTTTTGTTCGGTAAATAAAAACAAAAAAATTATATACAAAGGTTCCTTAATTATAGTTTAAAGTTAATTGTTTTAATACAATGTATTATCTCTTAAAATATCCGTGACTAATTTGTTAGCACCTTGTATATGATATACTGATATATTGATAATACGTGACACTGGTAAAATTGTGTAACCTTCTGACAGACAACAAAAGAAAAAGAAGAAGGTTCAGTTTAGGCTCAGTTGTATGGAAGCGACTGAGTTTAGGTCGTCAACAGAATCGCGTTAAGACGTCATAGTAAGGCCCCTGATCCCTAGCGGCTATATTTATTGTCAAACTATAAAGGCCGCAAAAATAAGAGACACGTTCTCATGACTGTAATCCTTTTCCAAAATGGTTGCCGAAATAAAAACATCTCCCTAGGTACCAACCTACGCTAAGCCGCCACTGATCTTGTATGTATATTTCAGTTGTTTTCGAGTCAGTTCTTGATTACTACCTATCGAAATTCGCATTTTAATCCTTTCCATTCCGAGTGATACTGTTCATCGAAATATTTCTTTAATACCCACCCGGAATTATTTCTTTCTCGTACATATCTGCTTCAATAAACATCAAAAATATAAATCCTGATACGACAACGAATCCAGTTAGTTAACTTCACATAAATGTTGCATAATCGACTCTAAACATATAGCATTAAAATGTATTGTCGTGAAAAAAACATCCATATTTTTTGTAACCATTTACCGGATCGTCTCAAATTAATATAAGAAGGACGCAAATCTAGAGTCGAGCCAACGTATTTTAGATCTAAAAGCAAGCACGATTAGGTTATATTTCGTGGTACTGATGGTAATGTTAGGACTTCTTTAGTTGGGAGAATGATGTAAAATAAGAGAAATTACTCGGAATTTTGTTCAGTAATCACGAATACGCGGGCTACTCATGTGTTCGTGAATATTTTCGGCTGAGAGAACTTTCTCATAGAGTATTAAGGATGACCCGCACTAGAACGGGACGGGACGGGACGGGGCGGGACGGGAAAATCTGTAAATTTCTATAGAAAGCGTCACGTGACATCCGAGGGCTTCGAGCTATCCCTACCTTTTAAAACTAGCGGGGAAAAAACGCATTTTATTCACTAATGTGGAAAGTAATTTGACCTTGAGTTTGGAATGTTTTTTTCAAGTTAGCTAGTAGTGTTGATTTTTAAAAGATAGTTTTGTGTAATAAATATTGGATATATTTGGATGAGATTTGTAATCGTATGTAAATTTTATTTGAAGCATTTGAGGTGAAAAATATTGTATTACACTCGGCGGCAAGGTTTGTTCAACTCTCGTGCCTTGAGACCTTCGTAAAGCTCAAGATTCCAGTTTTCAATGTATGTTAACATCAGCCTAATTGACATCTCTTGTCATAGTATAAATATGACAGAATTCGCAGTTCATATCATCTTCTTCTTCTTCTTGCACCAATCGGGGTCAGTTAACTAACCCGGAGTTAAGTAGGCTAACCCTGGTAAGGAGCTAACATTGTTCAGTTCTGTGGGGGGACTACTTACAATTAGATGTATTGCTCGTATTATGGGCCACACCAATAGGGTAGACGACAAATTAAATCTAATTATACCGTCTATTAGATTATTAAAAAATATTCGACACGTATTTTTTCTTTCGTCCGTCAAATGAAAAACGAGCGAAATACAGTGCATTAAAGTTTCGCGCGACTTCATAATTAGGTACGATTCTTACCTCTAAGTGACGTCACTAGCCCCCACCACGGAACTTTGATGCTCTATACCGTCGTCAATTTTAGTTAACTTGAAACAGGATAAAACACGTGTCTAATAAATTTGGATAATCTTGAACGGACTAAATAGAATAATACTTTTTCAACCTAGTCGTCATCCCTATTGGAATGGAAAACAACGATAGTCAAGAAGTGTCCTAAAATATTGTACATTCCGACAGACAGATCTACAGCAAGCATAGGAAACTTTTTTATGATATCAAAAAATAATTATTTTAAAACGAGGAGGAAACAAACCGACGAATTGCCTGATGGTAACCGAGACCGACTACCGTCGTCCATGAACATTCAAAACACCAACACGCCTACCACGAACATCATGGCATTAACGGGAAAAACCTCTTTTTTTTAATACTACTTTAATACGGTGACAAACAAGCATACGGCCCGCCTGATGGTAAGCGGTCACCGTTGCCTATGGCCGTCTGCAATTCCAGGGGTGTTACATGTGCGTTGCGGACCCTTTAAAAAAGGAGGATTCACTGTGTTGACAGCTAAAGGGGCAAGCTTTGCTCTGTGGGTCCCCAGCTGTCAACACAGTGAATCCTCTTGGAGCTCTGGCGGAAACACAACACTATGAGTTGGGTCTAGTGTTATTAAACTGCGGTTTTCTGTAAGGTTGAGGTACTTCCCTAGATGGGCTCTGCTCCAGATTTGAGCGAGACGATATTCGTTGTGCTGTGCCCTACCACAATGAACGATATGCATCCGCTGTGCCTATACCTCTCTTAAACAGTTTGTCTGTCCAATCAGCAAGTGACAGAGATGGAGACATAAATCTGCATTCGATTGATTTTCGTGGTACAGGCCCGGGGTAGTTGGAAGTACGTCGCCGGCCTTTAAGATTGGAGTACTGTACACTCACCCGCAATAATATGTTCCGCTATAAAGAATCTTACTTGCACAGCCAAAATACTCTTGTGCTACTGTACGCTCTTCACCACGTAATGACAGAGCCACTCCCAAACTTAGTCGCCATTTTCATTTCCCATTTTCCTGTTTGATTGAAAAGACGAAAAATAATAATGTCCAATGTTTTTATAGACCGAGGACTAATTATAAAAGATAATATATTCTTCTGCTGGAAATATTTCAATGTTATCCTGTTAGGATAGGTACTTCACGCCGAAGCGAGTTTCTCTTTTTTTTTATATATATACAGGACCTTTTTTTTTTCAACACGAATGGTGGATAATTAATTCCATTTTCTTTGCAGCAATGGGTATAGGAGCAATAAATTTAATCGTAGGTAGTACTAGGGTGTGCAAACCGGTTTTTAGTAGTACGAAAATAACCTAGGCAGTTCTCCCTAAACTGAACCACATTTGTATTGCGACTTTTAAAAATAACGTGTTTTAATTTTTATTACACTTTACAGACGCAATGTACTGCGAATTTTTTTATTTTTGTAAAAGAGGCGTCAATTAGGCTGATGCTAACGTACATTGAAAATACTATTTATTTTGTATGAAAAAGTGAAAATCTACAGAGTAAATATTTTTAATAGTTTTGAATGAAAGTTGTTAGGTTTGAGGAGAACTACCTACCATTCAATGTATTGCCCCTATTTCAGGAATCACCCAGTATACATATATCGGCGATCTAGTAAACGTCTCTGACGATTTCGATGAAAATATGTATGTGGGCGTTTTCAGAAGAAATTGCACCATTTTAATGAAAATATGTCCTCGATTTTCCACACAAAAAAATATTGTCTATGAAAAAATGCGTTACGAAACTGAGCAAAAAAAACGGGACACTCTTTTTCTTTTTTTAAATCAATAGTACTTACTCGTGATTCTGGTTATAAAAAACGCAAAACTTTCTATATTTTCAAAAATAAAGAAAATGGTAGGTACCCTATTTTTGAAAATGCCCGAGTGGGAAATTTTAGGGGGGCGACAAATCGATCTAGTTTTCGAAGTGGTTTTACATCGAGAAAAGAGGGTTTATGAGATTGAATGCTGTAAGTATATTCATCGCCATACCTACAAGTACCAGTGGTTTACAAGCAAAAATACTTTTTTGAAGTCAATTGTACCGCCATCAATTTAAGATTGAACGGCCCTCGTGGTCTTTTTGGAGTTAAATCGTTTCGATATTGTAAAGAACTCTTCGCGTTTCCAATGTTTTAGAAGCAAACAGTTTTATAACACGAGAGTTTATGGTTTCAATGAAAAGGTACCTAATTATTATTTTTACCCTTACGTTAGGTTTTAAATATGGTAACAAAACTAAAAACAAAAAGCACATACAAAATACATACCTATATACAAATTATAAAAAACATAACCTAGAGTCCTTTAAAGTCCGTTTTGTACACATTATTATTAAACCGAACGGGTATATCGCGAATGCAGTTAATTTACCTTATTATACCGATGTTTCAACACAGTTTTTTGTGTCATGGTCGCGGCTTGACAAGAGAGTTTTTACATACTACGACGGTGACAAACAAGCATACGGCCCACCTGACGGTAAGCGGTCACCGTAGCCTATGGACGCCTGAAATTTCAGGAGTGTTACATGCGCGTTGCCGACCCTTTAAAAAGGAGGATTCGCTGTGTTGACAGCTAAAGGGGCAAGCTTTGCTCCGTGGGTCCCCAGCCGTCAACACAGTGAATCCTCTTGGAGCTCTGGCGACCTTTCTCACCAACGGGAACACAACACGGTGAGTAGGGCCTAGTGTTATTAAACTGCGGTTTTTTGTAAGGTCGAGGTGCTTCTCCAGATGGGCTCTGCTCCAGATTTGAGCGAGACAACATTCGTTGTGCTCTGTCCCTACCACACTAAACGATATGCATCCGCTGTGCCCATACCTTTCTTAAAAGCGTGAGTCAAAACGTCGGTATATTGAGGTAAATTAACTGCATTCGCGATATACTCGTTCTATGTTTTATAATAATAACCCAAAGTGCCGCCGGCGGTGGTTATTCCAAAAGGTCAGAGCCCTAACCTTATTCAATAGCGACTGTGTCATTCAGAAGTATTGCGTCTCGCTCCTGCCAGTGTGTCAGGAGCGAGATGGACATACTTTCAGCGCCACCTGCACCAAATTCACCCGCCACTGACCCGGGGTTAAGCGTTTTTTGTATGATAATCGACAGTTAACTCCGAGTTAGTTGATTAACCTAGGTCTATTTACATTAACAGTACTAGAGTCAAACCACGTTATCTCTTCCGGGGAAATGAACTGTCAAACTTTAATGTAATGTAATCTAGAAAACAGCATAAAAAAAAACTTAGAAATATTTCTGCTTACATGTTTTTACGCCCTACTTTATAAATTATGCTACATATTTACTAAGTGTATACCAGTAGTGCATAGAAAACGAAATCGCTTACCCTTCACACCCCAAGTCCACAATGCTACGTGCTACCCACCCGTTAGTACAGGTTGATTCAAAAATACGTTCACATAAACTTACAACAATACAATACAATACAATACAATACAATAACTCTTTATTGCACCTCAAAACAACAAAAATAACACAAACTGGTATAGATTACACATGAAAAAGAGGCAAACAACAGGCGGTCTTATCGCTAAAGAGCGATCTCTTCCAGACAACCTTTGGGTAGAGGAGACACTACACTAAGAAAAGTATACATACAGTAGGTGGTGCACAACTGGAAAAAGTATTATGTGAGAACCAAAATATATGACATAAACAGAAAAAACAAATCTACAAAATAAAAAACAAACACCCACACAATTACATATACATACATATATATATGTTCATACCAAAATACATAAATATATAAATACA
Organism: Lathronympha strigana; assembly: GCA_949128165.1. Lineage (NCBI taxonomy): Eukaryota > Metazoa > Arthropoda > Insecta > Lepidoptera > Tortricidae > Lathronympha > Lathronympha strigana. Next base: position 3,532,564 of record OX421901.1, on the reverse strand, counting down.
TATATACAAATACAAACTAAAACACACACTTTTTTTTAATATTATTCAAAAGGTGTACATAGTTACATTAATTACACTGAACATAGTAAATAGTCTAAATAAAACAAAAGAATGTCGTTATCAAAAATATATTCGTAAGAGTGCAAACGTTGGATATTTCTGCATCCACCGTCGATATTTCGGATGGGCTCGTCTCCTTTTGACACGCAATGTCGATCAATATTGTAACCACGTTTTTCCTAGATTCATAAGCTGTACTAAACCCACTCTACTTATATTTATAAATTATAACTAGGTAGTTACATTAAATTGCAAATTTTTATCACAATAGGCGTAACATGTTCCATAGACGTAGACATAGATGTGTCATAGACGATCCGACAATTCAAACTTCCGCAACGACGGCGCCGGATTGCGCGAATCACCCCGCTCCCGCTTGGTCGCGCGCGAGCCGTTAACTACCGGACTCGGGCAGTGATGCCCTAGCCGCGAAGGTGATAACACTACTCTGTCTGTCCGAAAGTCTCACGAAAGTTTAAATTATAACTACTTAGTTTGTGATCAAGCTCATAAATCTGCATTATTGAACGAGTGAGCAAAGCGAGCGAAGCGTCTCGGTTTCAGCTTGGACATAAAAAAATGCTTTCGTGTGTCCGTCCATTTGTTCTCCTCTTCAGGTCGCATTTATCAAACAAGTCTTGTGAAATTTTGTAAACAAGTTTGTTGGTTCTATAAAAGCAATTGTCGATTCTGTTATTGAAAATTTTCAAAATGGCGGGAATTGGTACAAAGGTCCTAAGCGCCATAGACACCCCAAGGCGCTTACGACCTTTGTGCCAATACCAGTGCCATCTCGCGGGGTTTACTGCTCACAGAGCCAATAGTTAATGAATTCGAGACATTTTGAAAGCTATACCTATACTTTAATCTTAGAGGAGCAGCGGCAAACGTTTTTTTTTTCTTTTTTTTGCGTTTTTTAAGACGATTTGATTTATTCAGTGAAAAAATAGTCCAGTTTATTTGAATAATATACAATATAATATAAAAACGCTAGAAAAATAATGATATAAACCTTTGTCAACGAATTTCTGAGCCATCCTGTATTTCAATAAGTATACGAAGCATATTTCTAGTCCAGAATTCCCTCTCATGATGGGTGTATTTTTTAGCCGTCACGCCACCAAAAATGGCGTGTAATATAAGGAAAATGCTGGAGGTGAATTTCTGCGGTTATTTTTCCACCTTTTCCCTTTATATCGGGTTTTTTATCATCTCAATGAGGTTTGGGTCGAGTGCCGGCGGGAAACATATAACAGTTAAATCGAAGATGACGTTGAGCATCCTTTTTGTCGGCCATTTTGATATTTATTTAAGGCGGATGAGTTTGAGGCGGTTTTTCGCGCAATAGTAGATTAAGTACCGAGTATGGCGTGCAAACCGGATTTGATTGTATAGTGAAACCGGTTAAGCCCCGAATTTCAAATAAGTCAAAACCGGTTTGAACACCCTAGTACCGAGGTCTCTAAAGTAAGAAATGTCTCGGATCTCGTGTAATGTGATATGAAGATGTGATTTGAGGCTTTCTTATTAACTTTGGTACCCTAACATTAAATTGTCTTCCATCCTACATAAACATGTGAAGTTTCAGCTTATTTAAATAGCGGGAAGTAACTCAAACGCTTGCAAGATTTGACCCTATACATTGCAAGTAAGTGAAAACTTGTAAAATGTCTACAGGAAAGTTACAATCTGTTTTTCTTCCCTCCGGCAAGCAGCCAATTGCAGTCAAATTTAAACAAATTCGCCGCTTGCCGACTGCGTCAAGCAGAAAAATAGTGTACAGATGTTGGCCAGTAATTAGCCTCAGATCACATGTTTGTCGAAGACAGTTTCGCGATTTATTACACGAGATCTGAAATATTTCTTACTTTACAGGCCTCGGTACGCAATCCAATGTCAATTTTATATTTAATTTAAATTATTTTGAATTTTATTTTTAATTAAGTAGTTATAATTTTTTAGTTTTAATTTTTAACTGTAATTTAAATGTAGAGAATGGGTCAATACCTAAATAACGAACTATTTATTTTTATTTATTTATTTAATTCACTATTTTGTCATTCCGGTCTCTCTTAAATTATACCATACCACCCGAAGCGGCCGAATCTCTCCAAATTAGCGGGAGCGAGTCGACATTATGAATATGTAAAATCCTTGTTTGTATGAAAAAGTTCCATCATTGTTCAATGGTTGTGATATTCTGCCATTTGTTTTTATGGAGACAAACGAGCAGACGAATCGCCTGGTGGTAAGCCTTGGTTTTAGTTGGATTGCAATCTAATTTTTACGGGGCACTCCTATGGGAGCTAACATTGAATATTTTGGGGCATAAATGAGAAAATCCTGATAATCTTGCACCCGAAACGTTAACGTTCAATGTTTCGTCCACAGAAGGGACGTTTTTCTGAAATCTGTTTGACCCACTTGTCGTGCGAAATTGTGTTAGTTTTAATTAAGGAAAGTTATAAATTCTGGGACCTATAAGTCTAGAAATAATAAAATAATTTGTGAAAATATTTCTGTGAGACGGTTTGTTTCATAATAAATAAAATTAAAATAAATATCATAAAATGAGTACTTTTGACTCCAGTAGAAATAAATGTGCTTATTTTGAGTTCTTAGCCGTAGTCGTTAGATACTGTGCGAATTTGATAGTGTTTGCATCTCGCTCGCACCAGTTAAAAACGAGCGAGACAAACACTATCGATTCGCGTAGTCGCAATTGAGTACAGTTACGTAAGATTCTTGGTAAGCACACTCAAAATTCTGTAGACTATTGCTTTTGATTATATGAAAAAAACCGGTTAAAACCGGTTATTCACCGAAAGCTTATACAAATATATAGTTAAAATTGTATATCAAACATATAGTGCGACGTCAATAAAGTCGAAAATAGCTCGACAGAGCTGCGTAGAGCCGCCGCCGCGGCTAGACGCATGACTCATAAGGGACACGGACTGTTCCGAAACATGTCGAGCTACTTTCGACTGTATTAACGTGAGTAACCCGATATAAGCATTTTAATTCTCACAGTTGTCAGCGTGGTGATATTGGTAAAACAATAGGGGCCTGATAGTATTGTAAACAAAAATTGTTCTGCAGCCGCAGTTACATCAAAATGCACAGTCTGTTCACACACAGTCAGTAGTCTATGGTTTAAGCCACAGCACGGGGAATCGGAAATTGATGACAGGAAGTGATGTTAAAAACAGAATTGAAAATTTTAAAGATTAACTTGAATGCTGTTTCGGTACAATTTTTGTGACAAATACCAGTCATATACTTTCAGGCAATCCGGATATCCGTAGTAGGTATATCCGGGCATCTGCCAGACTAATATTATAAATGGGAAAGTGTGTGCGTCTGTTTGTTCGTCACGGCAAAACGGAGCGACGGATTGACGTGATTTTTAAAGTGGAGATAGTTGAATGGACAGAGAGCGACATAGGCTACTTTTTTGCTCTTTCTAATGCGAGCAAAGTCGCGGGCAAAAGCTAGTTTTCCATACATTAATTGGTATATCAATTCCTCTGACCTCGCTAACAAGTGTGACAAGTATTACTGAATCACTGGCGTTTCAGGTGTGCATAGGCTACGGAAACCGCTCACCATCGAGCGGGCCGTGTGCTTGCTGCCACCATTTCTATAATCTAAATGTATTGTCAATATATACTTAGATAATGTCTAGCTGTTCGTACCTGGTGCAAAGGTTGTCCATCGCTATTCAGCGTGGGGACGCGGCTAGTGTGATGGGTACCTTTGCGCCAGGGACTACTCGAGGGGGACTTTTTGACTAGGCTTAAGCTAATCTGAAGTTTTATTTTTACTAAGTATTTTATGTTGATATTTTTTGGTATAATACAAATTAATATGGATCTAGGTGAAGACTTTTTGACAATTGTAAGGAGATCTAATAGTGTTTAAAAAAATCGGTATTGTTTGACCTGAGAATGATCCTGTGTCGGAATTTCGTGACATATGTCGTGTTTCATGCGACAAATGTCAAGAGCTCCTCACAAAAATATGCGTTTTTAATGGTAATAATGATGTTTTTATTTATAAATGACATGTTGTTGGCAAACAAGCATACAAACCGCACAATAGTACGCGGCGCCCGTATCCCATAGACGCATGTAATATCAGTAATAATGTTTATTTTTATTTTTATTAGATGATATTCCACAAGTGGTATAACATGGCAATACAATCTAGCCTTTTTAGGCTAATAAGTATTTTGATTTTAACCTAAACTACGAATACAGAATAAACTAAGAATGTGTCCATTAACACTTTTCTTATTGTCTCTATTAAGGCGAAGACACTTTGTTCATGTGATCTTTATATGTAGTACTCACTGCACTAAATTCACTATTCACTACACTAAAAGTATTAAATCAACTCAAAAGGTTTTATTCTTTTCAGTCTTCTTTTTAAATTCGTGATGTCAAGGAGCTGGATGGCCTCGACGTTAACGTGATGATGAAGCCTTTGATCGTGGGCTTTGGCGTATTTTTTAATAATATCACTAACAGATTCCACTCCTAGATCCCGGTGGAGGTCATCATTTTGTATGTACCAGTAATAATGATGATGACAATTGTCGCACCGGTCGCCGCGGCGCCGTAGTGAAATTGGGCCCTGATAATCCTATAAGTTGATGAAGAGACAAGTAGCACGGATAGCAAGACGGTGATTGCTGTCAATTTATTTTAATTAAATAGTTGTCAAGCGAGCAGACGAATCGCCTGTTGGTAAGCGATCGACGCAGTCCATGGACACTCACAACACCAGAGATGTCGTAAGTGCGTTGCCGACCTTTAAGGTGGGAGTACGCTCTTTTCTTGAAGGTTTGAAGGTCGTATCGGTCCGGAAATACCGCTGGCGGCAGTTAGTTCCACAGTTTACCTGTGCGAGGCAGGAAATACGGATACTGTTTAAAATTATCGGAAATTTTCATAAAATGCTTAGAAACTGATGTCTTATATAAGAATTATCACGCTATCGCCTTCGCATCTTAGCCGTCTTTTATTCCTAAAAACTATTTGGCACTCAACATTTATTACAACATTCGCTTTGAACAATAAACATTATTAAAACACTCGCGGAAGGATAATACTTGTTGATTTCATTGCAAAATTTAGTAAGAAAGTCAGCACATATCACGATAAAGACACGATAGATCGGGACGGGACGATCTGTCAATTTGTTTAGAAATAATCACGTGATAGCTCGTAATTCATCGCCTACCTATACAATGGGTTGTGTTCTGAAGAGTTGTTTGACATGATGCCAACGTGCAATTTGACCATCGCACCGCCCGCCATCGACAGGGCGCTCATCCACACACCTTGCAACCAAAATGGTCGCGCACTGTGCGGTTTCAGAGGAATTTCCTCCCGCGGACGCTCCTGCTGTGGAATGAGCTCCCTGCCGAGGTTTTCCCGAAATATTACAGTATGGGGTTCTTCAAAAAGCAGTGTACACAATTTTAATGGGTCGGCAACGCGCATGTGACCCCTGGAGTTGCAGGCGTCCATAGGCTACGGTGACCGCTTTCCATCAGGTCTAAATATAAATGATCAATGAAGCTGTTTCCGGTAAATTGTTGTGACATACTTATATATTATGCAATATCCAAAAACGTTATGCAATATGAATGCCTAACATTGACTCTTGTTACCAGCCTTTGTATTACACTCAGTTCTCTTATATTATACCTATTTTTCATTAGAATAGGCTGACACGATTAAAATCAAGTCAACAAGCGTATTGTATTGCAGAGAAGGCTGACATTGCTCAAAGGTTTAACACGCACTGTGCATGTAGCCCGATTTTCTAGGAGATATTTGTTATCACTAAGATTCTATGATAATGCACTTCTGTATGTACCTCTATAGGTAAAGTACACGGTGCCTCTGACTAAGGGTTAGATTTTACTCTCTAAACTTAGCATTTCTTACTGTAAGACTAACACTGAAAGAGCTACAATTTATTTTTCTTTATACATTTCGGAAAATCAGATGTTAACATTTTGTATGGGGTACTATGGGTAAATTCAAACCCTGCATTTTAATCCCTATAGTCGGAGACATCCGGTATATTAAATATCTTTGTTTCTTATTTAAGAAGATGCGATGTTTTTGGTCGCCCCTTTTACTTGAATCGACATTTTACGCCTCAGATTTCATTTCAGCCGAATACTGAAAAACTTGATCAAATGCTGCCCATCAGTTATTACAGTTATGTCGAAAAAAGAACTATTTTCAAACCATTCAGTGGTATTTCTTAAAAGAAGCCTCTTTATAATGAACTTAAATGAGAAAATGACGCAACTAACGAATATCAAAGGCAATATTTACAGAATTATATGAAATGCGCAGTAGGGTGCAGCGGATTTAACGCACCGCGGTATCGTCTTTAGCCGTCCCGCGCGGGCCGATTCGGCGCCAACGAATCCCGCGGCACCCTAAATCCCTTGACACATATAAAAAGCAGTATTTCTAGTAAATTACACGGTTACCTCGATATCCAGAAATCGGCGACCGTCCGCTGCAACTCCCAAGATACGACTAACTGAGAAATGACGTAAACATTAAATTCAAAGCTTTGGCAGAATATTAATCCCCTCAAAGCAATGCAATATAATGGAACATCGGCAACTCCCGAAGCACCTCAGACCTACTCAATTCTCCGTTCAGGGTAACTAGGGACGCAAAGGCGTGTAAGGCGGCGCCCACCTGGACTTAATAAACCTTAATTATAATTATTTCTAGAAATCTTCCAAGCACGAAGGACGTGCTATAAGTGTTCGACAAAATAAAAACATCGATAGCCGTTATCGATAATACCTCAACGTCATCTATGACGTTTATTACCTCTGGTGAAGGTCGCAGGAGTCCGCTGGATGCGGGTGGCGCAGGACCGGTCATTGTGGAAATCTTTGGGGGGCCTATGTCCAGCAGTGGACGTCTTTCGGCTGAAATGATGATGATGATGATGATGATGTATACAAAGTAAATAATAACAATATTATCAATTTATTTATATTTTACATACTTCAGAAACAATTTGGAAAATACGATTTTAAGCTAACATGGTCATTTGCATTATAACTAATATTTGAAACGGGATAATTACCATGTATGTTTGTTTTATTGAGCACCCGATATTTCGACACTTGCAAGCGTCATGTTCAGTATACATGGTAGTTATCCCGTTTCAAATATTAGTTATAATTTGGAAAATTTTTGGTAACTTTCTTTCATCGTGTATACTCGTAATTGTCCCATATGTCTCCATAGAGTTCGACTATGCTAAGTTTCCTAGATTTTAATAGCACAGACTGTAAAAATAACACTTTAAACTGTGATAGTTCATTTGCTCGGAAGAGATATAGTCTGACAAGCGAGCGAGCGCAGTAACAGTAGGACAAAATAACTATATCCATCCCTTTTTTCAGGGTGGTAATACTAGCGTAAGAAAAAGACAGTATGATGCTCTATATCCTACTGTTACTGCGCTCGCTGGGTTGTCAGACTATAACGTGATTTGATTCTAACACACACCGTAATTGTCTATACAATCGACGGAGAATGTCACAAGTTCGTTGAAGTGGTATGTACTTAGGTATCGATAACAGGATTGTCGATGTTTTTATTGTGGCAAGCACTAAATAGATGTTGTTCCTGCTAGAAAGTATGTAGGCGTAGTTATAATTAGGGTTTCTGATTTCTCGGCCCATTTGTATTCTCGAGTTTCGAGAAATCTCGAGCCCAATTTCTCGAGTCTTCTCGAGTCTCGAGGCATTATCTGGAAGATACTAATTTTAATGTTTATCGGATACCACCGTAAGTAACTCATTCATTGTAACGAAATATTTTTACCCTTTCAAGGCAAAACTCTTAAAAATAACCGGCCAAGAGCATGTCGGGCCATGTTCAGTGTAGGGTTCCGCAGTTTACTGTCCGTCACAATAGGCAACCTTAAAAAGTGTTTTAATAGGTACCATGCTCAATATGATTATTAACAATTCGATGATACTTTCGATCACCCCCGTCCCGACCACATCAACTCCGGAAACACAGTGCCATCTCTTGGGCAATTGGGTTACTAATTTACACAAACTAGACGGGTTATGTATGTTGGGTTTTCGGGTCGTAACTTTTGATCGCGTGAATCGATTTGAATATTTTTTTTCTTATTAGAAGGAAGATACGTGCGGGATGATAAATGATAAAGTACGCAATATAAATATGTTTGCACATATTATTATAGTTAAATTACAAACTTAATTCTGAAATTATTTTGTAGAATTTTTCAAAAAATATTCAACCAATCAAGTTCAAAATAATTTTCCAAGAAAATTCTTATTCAGTTCTACTTTTGTAATTTTTTTCATATTTTCTTAACTTATAGTTCAAAAGTTAGAGGGGGGGCACATTTTTTTAAACTTACGGAGCGATCATTTCCGAAAATATTAACTTCATCAAAAACTGGTCTTAGTAAACCCTCATTATTTTACGAATACCTATCCAATGATATGCCACACTCTAGGGTTGAAACGAGAAAAAAAAATCACCCCCCACTTTACGTGTATCTCCAGGTACTCTAAAATATAAATTATAACCACTTTTTATATTACCACTTTGTTGGCGTGACCAATATAATATACATATTCATACAAAATTACAGCTTTCTAGTACTTACAGTCACTGAGATTATCCGCGGACGGACGGACGGACGGACGGACAGACAGACAGACAGAGCAAAACTACAAGGGTTCCTAGTTGACTACGGAGCCCTAAAAAACAACCTACTCGTATAACGACATCTTTTTGTATTTTTTCCTTAGATATAACTTTTTTACAAATTGGCAATGAGGTTCGAATTAAGCATTTTTTCCAATCTTAACCGCTAAAGAGTTGCGACAGTTATCCTTTAAAGCACTCGTTGTCACTGGGCAGAACGTGATCCCCCATACGATAGGCTAACAAAACGGAGTACCTATTCCATGTATTCCATACATATAGCCGTAGTCCAGCACAGCCAAAAAAAGGCACCTACCTCCATCGAATTAATAAGCCTAGCCATTGAATAAAGTTTGATAATCCTTTCATTCTCGCCAGGTAAAGCGATACTTTTCTAGGTTGCTACGCGTACGAGCAGCTAAAGGTTCCTAATTTCAATAGTGAGGAAAACTTTCCTGTATCACCAGCTTGGGATCCTGTACATTATTACGATTTAACACGAGGATCAAGATAAACACATGATTAGAAGATTGTTACGTCGATTGTCTCAGAATAAATCAAATATACAAGGAAAAAATATGGAATGAGTTTCAGTGTAGCTTCTTTCAGCATCAACAGAATCTTCTGTTAGGAACCTACATGCTTTTGTAAGATGTTTTTCAGAGGGTTATGTTTGTTATAAAAAAATATAATATTCTGTGGATATTGCACGTTGTTTGCAGTTTCAGATTCCAATTCCTGATAGAATTATCATCTTCACCGCTGACTTCATCCGAGTCTTGAATAGTTGACATTTCGGGGTAGTTCAACCATAATAAGTATAATTTTGGTTAGAAAAATGGATAAATAAACAGCTGGAAAACGTCTTTTTGATGTAGAACCATGAGTTGAACATTAAGGCTGTCACGTCCGAAATTAACTTTGACGTTCGATCCATCAGAATTTTTGATACTTCTTGACTTTCGGTAATTTTTATCTCATCTAAAATGTCTTAAATTCAAAAAATCGTGATCCAGAAGCCCTTGTCACGACTTTAACACAGAACCAACTTATCCCACTCATATCCATACTATAATGAATATTACTCATAAAACCAAAATTATTATTATTATAATTTAATTATTATTATTCTTATTCAAGTTAATTTTCTTTAAGTCTAGTTGTACGGGACGAAATGGCGAGTGCCCGCCGCGCATGACTCGAGAATTCTCGAGTAATGGACATTTTTTTCTCGTCTCGAATGAAACCAAAATTCTGGAGTTGTCTCGAGTTCGAGAAAACTCGAGCAGAAACCCTAGTTATAATTCTTAAATCTTGAAACGCTGTGTACTACATACATACGGTACATCTTAGCGCCACTAGAACCACCTGGGGTTAGCACACTAACCCGGAGTTAAGCGTTTTTTTTAGTATGGTCGTACTAAAAACGCTTCTATACAATCTAAACATAAATCTACGAAATACGGGACGAGTGAAAAAAGAAAACAAATAAAATAAAGTTTTAATTATTGTTACGCCGGTCATGTTAACAAAACTTTAAATGTGATTTTTCATGCTTTAGAAGCGTTTTCAGCAGGCTGAAAAGTGATTTCAGGCCGTTTTAGAGGTGCGTCTTTCACATACTAGAAGATTCAAAATTTACCCCAGTTGCCGTTGTTTTCAGGCGCCTGAAACATGTTTTCAGTTCGTTTCAGGCCACCCTCTACCAGATGGCACAATAACCTGAAAACCCGTTTTCAGGCGTTTTTAGGACCCCTTATGGGCCCCTGAAGTACAAGTCAGTATATGGCGAAATTTCTCGAAGGAGCTTAATCGTGTATAAACTTTGAAAACAAACCTCCGACGTTTCAAGGGCGACATTGCCCCCGTGGTCCCGGAGAAAGACTGGCTGAGGTTGACATCAACATCTTCTAGCTGCGCGGGTTTTACGAACTACCCGCACTTGGTCTTGATTATCAACTTGAACATTTTGCGCACTAGGGATGTGACTCTGTCGACACACTACACTCACGATGTCCGATTTTTGAGCAGGTGATATTCGATTACGCTTACATTTATCAATGACTGGATTCCATGTAGACGAGATTCTAAAACCGTCATCCCGATTGAAATTGGGGTATTTCTTGATTTCAATGGCTTCCCGTACTTTCCTACTATGGAAACGACGATCCGTTGAAAGGATTTTAGGGTTATGCAACTCAATCCAATGGTTTGGTCCAGAATCTAACAAATGTTCGGCAACCGCAGACTTGTGTACCTGGCGATTTCTGACAGCTGCGATATGTTCCTTCACTTTTTCCGCCATGGTACGCTTCGTTTGACCGATGTAGGAACTACCACAACTGCAATCAATCTTATAAACACCAGGTGACTGGTACGGGATAACATCCTTCGGCGATCTTAGATTGCCCGAAATCTTGGATAAAGGGGTAAACACAGTTTTTATGGAGTACTTCGCTAGCACTGTGCCAATCTTGTCTGTCACCCCTTTCACATAAGGCAAAAATGCCGGTTGTCTCGAAACATCAGGACGCTTCTCTCTTGCTTTTCGTCTGGGCTGCCACTTCTTCACCTTATACCCATTCCATCTGAGTACCTCCTGAATATGTGTCATCTCACTCTTTAAAAATTCAGGGTCACAAAGAGCGTGTGCTCTATTCACTAAAGAGCTGACCACTGACTGTAGATGGCGGGGATGGTGGTGAGACAAAGCGTTTAAATATCGGTCTGTGTGCGTCGGCTTCCTATAAACAGTATGCGTCAGGGTTCCGTCCATTCGACCAATCACTTTTACGTCCAAAAAAGGCAAACTGCGCTGGGATTCCAATTCATACGTGAACTGTATCTTAGGATGAATCGAATTGATATACCGGAGGAGTTGCTCCACCTCCTGCTTGCCACCTTTCATGATACAGAAAACGTCATCCACATATCGTTTCCACACTCTCACTCCCCAAGACTGCAGGTTCATACTGGCCTCGATATGTTCCATCCAGATATTTGCCAAAACCGGTGCTACAGGACTACCCATGGCAACCCCATCAATCTGGAGGTAATGTTTCCCACCGTATAGAAAGTAGCTGCCCTCTAAACAGTTCCTTAACAAGACCATAACCGACTCCGATATACCACCCTCGCACAACTTTTTCCTGACAACTTCAAGACACTCCTTAACGGGAACATTGGTGAAAAGCGACTCAACATCGAAACTCACCATTATGTCATCCGGTTCCAGCGTTATCCCTTTGAGAATGTCTATAAAGTGACGAGAGTCCTTCACGAAAGACGATGTACCACCCACAAGCGGCTGCAACACCGACGCAACATGCTTCGCAAGATCTATAATGTGTGAAAATCGTGAAAGTTTAAATAAGTGTTTCTCGAAGGAGTGAAAGAGACAGCACTCTTAGAAAGAGATAGCTATACGGAACATTCGAGAAGGGTGTGAAAGAGAGGTATAGAAAGAGACGGCAAGAGTCGAGAATGTTCTGGAATACTCGCGAACTTACTAGAATCGAAGCCGACCTGTCGAGGCGAGATTTGGCTGGAACATTCTGGAACCATCAGGAGTACCGCCGACGGGTATATATAGCGGCAGCCTGCGGCCACACACTAGTTCAATTCTGAATGCGATACAGTGCGGACCAAGAGCGAATCGGAGTGAAGTAAAAGTGACGAGTGCGTTAAATTAGTGTGTGATAATTGTGTTCAAGTACTGTGTTTAGTGTCTTGTAAGTAGCAATAAAGCCTCAGTTTTAATTAGTGGTTAATTAGTGCATTTTTTATAAAGTACCCACCCCTCAAACGTAACATTATTATAACAAAGTTATTATTACTCGAACCCACGACTCTGGGATACCAGCCCACCGCTCTGCTAACTGAGCTACCCCTATCCCTCGTATACGCCGGGAATTATGAATTTTTCCACTTTTTCTTTCTCTCTGATAAATTTGGTATAGTCGGAGATGTTCTTGCTTAAAAATGTCCAATGACATAAACTATTTATGTCATTGGACATTGGATAAATAAAATCCAAAGAAACTTAGTGGCCTACAAGTGTGTTTTCAGTCCTCCGGCCGGTAAGCGCCACTTTACGCAAAGCTAAATTGCCGCCTGCCGGCTCCGTCGGGCAGAAAAATAGTATACAAATAGATGGGAAAGCCTCCGATCACATGTTCGTCGACCTCGGCTTCGCCTCGGCTGACAATTACATGGGATCCGAGACATTTCCCACTAAAACGGCCTTGGTATGTAATCTACTATTTTATCCTCATTCTGAACTGAAAAGGTTCTTTTAACTTGTCTAAAGTTGCGCGACATCATACATCAAGCCCGACATGATATATGGACTTGCTTCGCTGGCGCAGAATTGTTGTAGGCGTTAACTAACTATAAAAATACTCTGTCAAATGCTACGTTTTTCATTTACCAAACTTTGAGCTGTCCCGAGGGGCACAACGTGGTGCTCCGTTTCACTACAGGTCAAATTGGAGGACCATGAACCATGAGATCATGGACCAAACAGTTCTCAAGCTAAACAAATAACCAAAGGGATCGTGAGTGAAACGATGAAAAGTATGGAACTTTGAAGTGTTTTTTTTTAAATATGAGTTTTCAGCAGAAGTAGCAAAACACGTGTCCATTATTTTTTCATGCTCTCCAACATATATCAAAACTAGTAATAACAACGCAGTTTGCTTGAACAAAACTCTATACAGAAGTTAGAGGGTTTCGTCACTTTTCCCTATTTTGGAGGACCATTTCTCCCAACAGGTGGAAATTGGGCAGCTAAACAAAAATACGTGTCAGCTATTTTTGACTACTCTATAACATAAATAAAAATCAATCAAATCGGAGCCGGACAGTTGGGTACCCTTCCTTGTAAGATAGTACGCTACGAAGCATGAGCATTGAGCAATTGGCATCTTTGCAATAGGGGTAACAAATTGACAGTAAACAATGGTACACCCACCGGTTCTAACTTTAGATATTATTTGCGTGAAATCGGATCGCTTTCCCTGAAGATGAAAAGGGAACAATAGTGGTGTCGATGGTTCAAGTTCAGCTTTTGATTATAGTAAATAATGATGAAAAGGCAATCCGTGTGAAGGGTGCAGGAATAGTTTAAAGGTTTTGTTCGTAATAGGTCTAGGTCGCGTCCAATCCCTCCCTTTCTTTGAGTATTAATACAACAAATGACACGCATATCTGCGAAAGCATAACCCCAAAGATTATGTTAATTTTATAAACTGACGTTTATCTGACATAGATATTTATACGTTACGTTAATACAGCAATTGACACGCATATCTGGATTTCCGTTTGATACTCAAGATGGCGGGTGCGTCTCTTGAATAGTTTTTGGTTTTTTGTCTGCAAAATGTTGTTTAATGTGTAATATTGATAGCTAATTGTGCAGTAATAACGAAGTAGTATACAGCGAATGAAGAATTAATCCTGAAACGAGTTCAGTCACTCTTTTAGTCATCAAGCGGCAATCCTGGGATCTCGGCCCCCTGAGAAACTATATTTTAAATCTTATAGCTATAAACTTAACATATAGCGAGGCCAATTACCGAACAACGTCGCCCAATTGGCATTATACTATTCTATTTATATAATAGAGTCAAACCACGTTATCTTTTCTCAGCAAATGAGCTGTCAGACTTGAAAGTGTTATTTTAAACGTCAAACTTCTATGAAATTATTACGTTTACTTAACACTTTCACAGTATATGCTATCAAAATCTAGGAAACTTAGCATAGACTGACTCTATAATACTCAAATATTTATAATACGTGACACTGGCAAAATTGTCCAACATGCGGACAGGAGCCTTTATTTAAAAGAAGAAGAAGTACAGCAATTGACACGCATATCTGCGAAAGACTTTTGATTGACGTTTAGCTGACGTAGCTATTTTATAGGTGTACGAATAGCTATAGGGCCCCGCAAAAATCGGCACACTTATTTGTATAGAAAATGATAGACAATTCAGCCCGGTTGATTATACAGTTAAAGCTCTGACTCTCCTTTCAGTTTTTGGAGCATGCTTCGCTCAGATGACACACGTTTACGGCTGGAATACTTTGTGCCTTTCATGACATAGGAGGCAAATCGTATGCTGGTTATTCTCATCATCATCATACCGTAGCCCGTAGTATCAAATGCATTGCCGGCGTGGTGGTGGAGCACGAGGCATCTTTCATACAATAGTAGATTACGTATCTGGGAGTTTTTATTTTTTTTGTAGAAAATTCATTTTTTCAAAATTTGAATTTTTTTATTTGTTTTCTATTCAGAATCGCGAGCTCTTTCAATCCTAGTAGAAGAAAAAAGTGTCCCAAGATTTGTTATCCATTTCGCCACCATTATTTTATAGATTTAGTATGGCGGTAGTGCAATGGTACGAGTAAGTTTGAAAAATGTATGGAAAATTTAGGACACTTTTTTCTCCTACAAGGATTAAAAGAGCTAACGATACTGAGTAAAATAGAGATACAAATTTCCAATTTAGCAAAAAATGATTTTTCTACATCAAAAAATAAAAATGGCCACCTGCCTGAAAAGTAAGAAATGTCTCGGATCTCGTGTAATTTTCGTCCGAAGCTAAGCTGAGGTCGACAAACATGTGATCTAAGGTTTTTTTAAATATATACCACGACGGTGGCAAACAAGTATACGGCCCGCCTGTTGGAAAGGTCACCGTAGCCTATGGACGCCTGCAACTCTAGGGGGGTCTCATGCGCGTTGCCGACCCATTAATGTACACTCCGTTTTTGAAGAACCCCATACTGTAATCTTCTTATTTACTGTCCAAGCTCTGTACGCTATTTTACTGCTCGACGCAGTCGGCAAGCGGCAAATTTATTTAGCGTAGCGGCCTACAATTGACTTCTTGCCGGCCGGAGGGCAGAAATAGTTATTTTTTATACAAGGCGGCAAAGTTTGTTCAACTCTCGTGCCTTGAGATCCTCGTAAAGCTCAAGATTCCAGTTATTGAACCACTCGCTACGCTCGTGGCTCAATTTTGGAATCTTTCGCTTGCTTGGGTCTCAAGGCACGAGAGTTGAACAAACTTTGCCGCCGAGTGTAATACAACATTTTTCCCCTCACTATCGCGAGGAAAATAAAGACTACAATACGATTACAAATCTTATCAACATGCAAGTTATCTTGAAAAAATCATTCAAAATTCAATTTCCTAATGTGTCATAGAGTACGCTCCTGGTACTTAGATATCGCCAACAGCTTACCAAGTGCGCGATAAGACTCGACCAATTTAAGGTGTGACCTCCGATTGCGCATATTTACTATGGGCATATAGGACTCACTTATACTGGTCGGGTGGTAAGTGATAGGAATTAGATTACTTTGCCCCCCATGTGGATAAAATGCATTTTTCCACGCTATTTTTAAGGGATAAAAAGCGCTTTCCGAGCTAGTGAGGGGAAAAATATATTTTTTCATCAAACCTGCTCGTAAATGGTGATAGTATATGCAAGCATACTTAGACTTAAAGAGCTGTATTAATCCCATGGTTTTAAAGGATTCTCATACTACTTTACCGCCCGCCCGGAGCTCCCGGAGCACCTGCCCCCTACGCGCTCACAGCACGTAGTCACTCCGGAGTACTGAGGACTGTGCAACTACACTACCGCTAATCATTGTTGTTTCTTTACCTGTCTAGAAAGTTTATTTATTTCCTCGCAAATGTGATGAAAAATATTGTGTGTACCACGGGCAGTAAGGCGATTACTAACTCGGGTCATTTAAAGCGTAAGTAATGCCCTTCTTACCGCCCTAGATGCACAATGTACTATTACATGTGCACAGAGCCTAAGGAAGGTAGAACATATAGTAAGCCTCCTCTTTGACTATGTAATGCTTATGTAAGACTTAAGATAGAGAATTGCATAATGTCTCCATATCACTGTGTGTGTGCATGCTTCTAGAAACTAGCTATTGAATAGCGCAATTGGAAAATCAAATGATGTTGCATTTCCTTTTCATTCGGTTGAGTTCCCAGCTAGTTTAATATGGTAGGGTTTTCAGCGTGCAGAACTGAGACTGTTCCTTACTAACAAGTAAGTTAGTGCGAAAGAGATGCATAATGCTATCCTTTGTAGACGACTTTAACACGGGTAAATTTGTATAGGTCAAGAAGATTAGATAATTTCCTGGAATCAAATCCCAGGAAGCTGAAAATTGTGTTAATATCTTCATTTGGTCTTAAAAGCGTGTGTTTGGAGGACCGGTTGGCGTAGTTGGTACCCTGCCTGCTATGCCGATGGTCCTGGGTTCGAATCCCGGTAAGGGCTTTATTTGTGTGATGAACACAGATAGTTGTTCCTGAGTCATGGATGTCTTCTATGTATTTTGTGTATTATAAATATCGTTGTCTGAGTACCCGTAACACAAGCCTTCTTGAGCTTACTGCGACACTTAGTCAATTTGTGTAAGAATGTCCTGTAATATTTATTTATTATTTGTTTATTTATATAAGTATGCACAATCAAAGGGGTTGAGTTAAACTTTTGAGAGCCAAGTAACTGCCAAATTTCAGGTGGTCTTTCAGTTTTCTTCCTCTGTAGTCAATTATACGTCGAATTATATCGAGAGCTTCAAAGTTTTAGCGGATCAGCCAAAAGGAGAATCAGCACCCACTTTTTTTAATTTTCAGGTTCAGTCCATGGTCATTTACAGACGTAGGAATCGGTGGGGCAAATTTTCTTGACAGGTAGGGACTTCCTATATCGCCGCGTCGCGTGAAAACCGCGGACGCGGCCTAATCGCTTTATGATTATGCCTATTAAACCCAGCATGCTAACCCAGCAGGGTTAGCATGGTTGCCATTTTATCGCTTATCACGCTATGCGTCACTTTCGCACATACATACTTGTTAGAACGTGACAGCAACGTCGGTAAACGATAAAAACCCGACCATCATAGACTAGCAGGAAAGATAAGGTTTTGACAGACATTAAATTATAATAGCTTGAATTTCTCAAATTACGTTCGAATGGGATAGTTACGGATAATATATGCAAATCCTACAAACTTTTTTCCGGAAGTTGGTAAAATATAAAAAAAAACTTTAATTAAGTCGATTTTTTTAATTTACGGTAGTAAATATTTTTTTCGTTTGTGAACATGACGACATATTTGTATTCTATGTGTTAAAAGCGAACCCGAAGAAAACTTATTCACGTAAAGCCGTTAAATCTACAAAATGTACAGCACGGGTGATAATTGTGTTATTTTGCTAGAAACAAATGGTAATAGGTAAAAATTAGACGATTGAAAAGACATTATATACGTAAAAGTCTTACAAAAAAACTATTGAAACATGTGTGTACATTTTTGTGACAATTTTCATGTAAAGATATTTTGTTGGATTATGTTGCCTACATTATACTAGACTCAAAATTTCAGCTATTATTAATTATTTCCCAAATAATCAAATTTTCCATACAAGCTCTCAGTTTAATGACTGGATTACATGTTCCCTACAAGTAAACAAGTGAACTCCCTATTTCTTTTCAGTTACGCGACAATCCGGCAAACACCTTTCATTGGTCCAAAATCTAATTGAAAATTAAGTTTTTTAACTCCCCCCCTTCCGCCAATTTCCGTATAATGAAAAATGTTTTTGTTTGACTTGACAATTGTATTTGCTTACCGTACAACTAAAAGCCCAATGGATATTCAACTTTACTGTTATAGTTATAGTGTTTAGTGTAGTGTGGCAGGTGAGATGATTTTTTTTCTTCATTTTGAATATTTGCATTGAAATGTTTTATCCAAGTTGAAGGGCCGTTGGAAGTTGCTTTGTATGAATTTAGAGCAGTGTTTTCGGGAAAAGGCCACCTTTAGAGATTTGAATGAATATAAATATGTAACTTGGCTTCATGTATACTAATTTTTCGGGATTACTTTGGTGCTTTGAGGTTATTTCTATAAGGAGTGATTTAGGTTGTTTTTGGAAATTTTATTCAGAATCGCGAGCTCTTTCAATCCCAGTAGGAGAAAAATTGTGTCGTAAAATTTCCATTCATTTTTCAAACTTTCCGATGCGCCACACTAAATCCTAGAAAAAATTGTGGCGTTATTAAAAAAAATCTTCGGAAACTTTTTTCTTCTATTAAGTTTAAAAATGCATGTAAAATTTCCAATTTAGCACAAATATTATTCTAGAACAAAATATAAAAAACGCCCTGTCGTACACACAATTCACCGGTTATTAGGATAAACTTGACTATCTTCAGTTCTGTAGGTTACAGTTCCTCTTTCTGAATGATTTTACTAACCAGAATCATCATTAGTATTGAGTACCCAGGATGTTTGAACTTACGACGATCCCTTTTTAGGGTTCCGTAGCCTAAGGGTAAAACGGGACCCTATTACTAAGGCTCCGCCGTCCGTCTGTCCGTCCGTCTGTAACCAGACTTTCAGACTTTCAGAGCGATTCTTTCCGAAAATATTTGATCAATCAAATTGTTCTTTAAAAAACTTTGTTGTTATTTCTTAAGGCCTATCCGATGAAGTGCCACAAGCACAGTCAACCAATTGGAACCCTAGGCCACTGTAGGACTATGTCATAGAGACGCTATAAATCAGATTGTAAGAAATCTCTTACTGCTTGTTATTTTCACATGGTTCTAGAGTGGCCTAGGGTTCCAATTGGTTGACTATACATATTTGCCAAAAAAAAATCAGTTACCTGTATGGGGCGCCCCCCCTAAACATATTTATATAGGCAAAACTAAGTAGCGGCACACGAAATACACCCCTAGCTGTAATATAATTACCATAAATGTATAGTTACTGAGTAAAACGGCTGTGACATACGGACGGAAGGACAGACGGACTGGACGAAACTATAAGGGTTCCGTTTTAGCCATTTTGGCTACGGAACCCTAAAACAGACTGTATTACCGAAAATTGCTATGTACCTACGTTAGATGAATGGGGAAAATAGGGGTACAGGGGTGAGTTGGTATTTTAAGACAAGAGTTGTCATAATTGTTACAAAAATACTGTAGGTACTCGTAGGTATTATCTTGACAAGTCAACGCATAGTAATAATGTGTAAATTTTAGCAACTGTCCCATCTGACTTAGTTTGTATTCCTCCTAACTCTTACTATGGGGTGAAGTGGGATTTCGTACTATTTTGTATTTATCGTAAAATATATGAAATGAAATGACAGGTTATCATTAAAAAACAAAAATTCATACAAGCGGAAAACTTTTTAAATATATAATTAACGTGCCACGTATAAATGGATTCATCGACTATTTATTGTCACAGTCTCCTGCGTCACATTTAAATGAAAGCATTTTTTTTCGTTATGGGCCATCTACCAAGCATATCCGTAGAACATATACGACAACGTTTCTTCTAACAAACTACATTTGACCCCTGGCTGACGGGACGGAATAACAACAAGAAGTCAGATTGACCCAAATAACCCCTATAGGGTTTGAACATCGAATTCGTCCCAACTCACCCCAATTTACGGTACCTATGTAAAGTCATAAAATAATCCCACTAAATATAATCAAGCTGTTTTCATTCAATAGAGATGTCTGAAGTCTGCAGCATAGAAAACTTCCAGGGACAAATGGAATTTAGTTCATTGGTGCCGCACGGCGCTTACACCTTTTTTCAAAAATGCAGAGACGTGCACTGCTGATTCCTTTAAGCACGCTTTACGAAGAAAAGGACGTATGTGGATAAGGGATTAGTAGTAAGACGGCTCTTTTTGAGGTATGAAGCTGGCTGTGAAGCCTGTGAATAGTCCCGTAACTTTAAATTGAGAAATAGTTTAGTAAAAGCTGTATGGCCGATATATTGCTTTGCAAATATATTGTAGTTTTATACTATCTGTCAAAATATTTATTTTAGTTAGACAGAGTGGCGCCGTCGGGTTGGGTTCATTTTTAACTTTGTTGAACCAAACCCTAAAAGTGGAGATACTAATCAGATACAGTGAAACCTGGATAATTGAAATTACA
The DNA here is from genome assembly GCA_949128165.1 of Lathronympha strigana. Taxonomy (NCBI): domain Eukaryota; kingdom Metazoa; phylum Arthropoda; class Insecta; order Lepidoptera; family Tortricidae; genus Lathronympha; species Lathronympha strigana. Next base: position 3,511,736 of record OX421901.1, on the reverse strand, counting down.
AGTTCAGTTTGGTGTCACCAGGTTTTTTAATTAAGCAGGTCTTGACTTAACCAGGTTAAAAGCGATCTAGTTTCAATTATATAGGCTCTCGATCGATAATAGAGATTCCCGTCTAGGTAATTTATTTTATGGAGGTCATTATCATAAAAAATAGGAAAAATAAACAAGTGCGAGTATGACTCGCGCACCGAGGGTTCCGTACAAACGTTATGTTGCAACTTCACCTAGAGGTAGAAAATCTGACGTCAGCCAAATGTATCGACAGATTGGGTCACTAGTTTGCACGGAGTTTGTATGAGAGTATGTTTTCCTTGATATGTTTTTTAAGACTTAAACCAATTTTATATACTTTATTTATAAGACGGTACTTACAGTAAATATAAAGTAAAAAAAAAACAACCTTAGTTGGTCAAATTTAGCACAGAAAGGATTTTTTATTAAGAAAAAAAAATGAAGTTAGGGTCAATTCTATATTTTTCCTGTAATATTTGGGCATATTTTTATTTTGTTGTTTTTTTTTTCGCGCCAGATTTGAATGAAATTTGGTGGGTAGGTAGAGTTCCTTTTTCTCTTCAAGATAGACCCAATTTCAAAGTATGTCCCACATTTTTTCCACTGAATTACGAAATCGTATGGAATTTTCGTAACTCAGTGGAAAATTTAGTACAAAATTTTCGTCGCACATTGAGATTTTGTATCTATCTAGCGTAGAATAAGGAACTCTATATACCCACCAAATTTCATTCAAATCTGACGCGAAAAAAAACGACAACAAAATAAAAATATGCTCATTTATGATAATGTTTAGTGTATTACTTTCTATAGTTTGGTGCTGTATACAGTATGGTATAATGCAATAAATATTTTTCTTTCTTTCTTTCTTCTTTCATAATATTAATGTTGTGTAAAAAAATCATATTTTTACCTTCATAAACTTCGGAGATAAGGGGGGCGGGTATGGGCTTTTACATTTTCGTTTATAAAAAAAAAACAGTCTAAAAATTATAAAAAACACGTTTTAGAATGTGCAAATCAAGCTCGTTCAAATGATACCCCAAATGACCCAGTAACTAAACTTTGAATTTTTGCACCCTCCTTTATCGGGCATTTTTATTTGATACTAGCTGTTACCCGCGACTTCGTCTGCGTAGTATTACCCATAATGTTTGGTAGTGTATTTTTATTAGCATAAGTCAATACTTAAGTAATTACCAAATTAATTAAGTTGCGCATAGAAACTTTCATTAGATAGTAGGTAAGTATATATATATGTCTTATCCAAGGACGATCCTATGATAGGATCAGCATAGGCCTTTATTCGCATGTACCTACTCAACAAAAGATAAAAACAAAACCGCTGTAAAAAAAGGGCAATGCACAGGATTGAATTGACTATTTCACTTGCTTTCTTTCCGCTTTGCACCTCTAAATATATATAGGTGATTTCCGTAACAAAAACTATCCTGTCCTTTCCTAGGAGTCAAAACATCCCTATGCCAAATTTCACCTTAATTCTTTCAGCGTTTTTAATTTAGTGTGAAGTGGTAACAGATAAGAGTTCATGTTTACAATTTAGCATCGCATGGAAATTTGTCCAAAATTTAATTGAAGAAACCGTACTCTGATTTTGTGACTGCATCACTACGTAAGATCAGTGTGCTAGACAACAAAAAAAATAGATGCCATTATTAAGTAAAATGTATTTAATGATATGATCTAAAACTGTTTTTGCGCAAAGTTAAAATAATTTTAATCAAATCACTTTATGGAGGATATAGACGATACCCAGTTCGATTAGTGGCATATAGATAGAACTATAATAAGTGCCATCCTAATCTATCAAGTTGTGCATATTCAGTAATTTTTAGCCTTTTAAGTAAATCTAAGTTTAGCCATATTATACAGTTGCCGTCTTTGTAGTGGTTGGATTCCGCGTCACAAAAGCCTCAATGATATTGTCCAGAGGTCTCTTCAGTCAGCGGCTGTTCATTCCGTTGTGGAGCCACTGAGTTTAGGCGCACTGATAGCAAGATGGACTGACGCTGGTGCTATGGGAGACGGGACGGTGTCTGGTGTGGGATGCTACATGCGTCAGCACATTTTCGACCACCCATATTACTCGCACTTCCCACGTGGCTAGAGCCCTCTGCCGAAACTTTAGCGGCGATACATGTTCATGCCTTTGGTGGTGGAGACTGCGGGCTACTTTGGGGGGACGCCAAATTGTTCTGCATGACATAAGCCGTCGATTCAGACAAAAGGGAGAAGAGCCCGATCCAAGGTTGTCCGTAGCCATCCACCATGAAAATGCCGCTAGTGTTCTGGGCTCTTTTGCACCAAGAATGGCGAAATACGGGTTATTATAATAAGACTTGTGTTTGTGTTTTTTTTTCATATGTAATTCAGTTTTTAAGTAACTGGTTGTGATTAATTTTTCAGTATATTCAATTTATATCATTAGGTTACCCATTTAATTTCATAGATTTTGTTTGACAAAACCTACTAAACTGTTAACAGCGCCATCAACCAAATCTAGAAGACTTTGCAGCTTAGTATGTTTCCTTAGAACGAAACAGTTAGATACCTACAGCTGTTAAGTAGTTCTATGTGTAATATATAGATGGCAGTGTAATAAACATAATATGAACGGGAAAATATACCTTTTATGCCTTTGTGGCCATTTCTTCCGATAAACGTATTAAATGTGGCACAATTTTATTTAAAATAATAATATTTGAAGTACTAACAACATGTTGAATGACATATTGCAGGCATTGTGTAAACGTTTGGTTTAGATGTAAATTGATCAAGATGTCGATCGTATTTTTTTTTAACGAAACAGGATAAAAACTATCTTATTTGTTACTCCGGTGCGTAAAGGTGGTAATCCACCTTAAATTTCATTCAATTCTGTTCGGTAGTTTTGGCGGAGTTAGTGAACAAATTCACAGACAGACGGATAAAAAATCTAAAAACCTTTAAAACGTATTCTATTATAACGTAACTGATAAGGCCTTACGTAATGTGATAAGTAATGGGTCCAGCATATTAGAAGCTTTAGAAAATGGGTACCTACCTACAACACCCAGACAGGAAAGGGTTCATAAAGATCACTTAATTCCTATCTTATGGTTCATTTGATGGTATTTGTGTTCAGCTAGCGCCACCTATGGTCGGTTACAAAAACGAAATTTACTCAGATGTTATAAAATTGACAATCTAGTACCATCCCTCTCGGTCTCCTATATCAAATATTTGGGCGAGCAGGATGGCACTATACTATACGACGGTATTTCGAACATTGCAGCAGCTTTCAAATTTTGTACAATAAAGGCCGTACCGCTAGCGCCATCTATTATGAGCAATGCAAACTATACATATGTAAAAAAAAATGTTACGAAACCGGATGAAAAGTATCCTAAATGTTACTCCGGTACATAAACTATTACCATACCAAATTTCATAAAATTCTGTCCAGTACTTTTTGCGGAGTTAGCGAACAAATTCACAGACAGACAGACAGACAAAAATTCTAAAAACCATTGAAAGATATTTTATCAACGTTTCTGATACGCCCCTACGTATTTTTTTTAAAATATATTTATTGTACAGATTTTTTATTTCTACTCTCTTATTATATAGATTATATTCCCTTTTCCATATTGGGGTCTACTAAGCATGCCAGTGCAACATACTGCAACGTTTCTTTTAACAAAGTGTGCTGCATTTGTCCCCTGGCTGACGGCACAGAATAACAACAAGTAATTGATTCACCCTATTATCAAAGGAAAAACATCGTCTCCCGAATAATTTACGCATAGGCTACGGTGACCGCTTACCATCAGGCGGGCCGTATGCTTGTTTGTCACCGTCGTAGTATAAAAAAAAAAAAAAAAAATTGAATACCACTGTATTATTGAATATGAGTAATAGTTTGGGGACGGAAAGTACATAAAAAAAACATAAAATACTATTCCACGAAACCTTATTTATATTTGATTGAAACAGTTCTTCGTGTGACCCTCGCATTGAACTTTGTCGCCTCACTGGCGCACAAATGCCACCTCAAAAAGAAGTTAGTCAGCTGTTAACATTGAGAGTAAATAGGTTAAGCGATAGATGTCGCTACTGTTTACTTAAAGAGATACTGTCAATATGGAGCTAAACTCCAGTTACTGAACTGACAGCTTGTATGGAAACTTTGAGTGTTTGGGAAATAATTTATAACAGCTTTTTTTTAGCGTAACGGATATATCTTGAGTCTACTATTACGCAGGCAAAATCCAACAAAATATCGTTAAGTACATGCTAATCTCACAAATATGTACACACATGTAACAAACGTTTTTGTTGTAAGATTTATATGTATATATGTTTTATGCCGTTTAAAATGGGTCAGAGCCAGTTTCTACCTATTAACATTTGCTTTTACCGAAATTTAACAAAACCCGAGCCGTACATTTCGTAGATTTAACGGTTTTACGTGAAAATGTTTTATTCGGTTTCGCTTTTAACAGTAATTTAAGGGCATTTAAAAAAAGAATAGGAATTTTTTTTAATATAGGAAGTTTTGGGTTTTTTATAACCAGAATCACGTGTACTATTGATTTAAAAAAAACAGTGTCCCGTTTGTAACGCATTTCCATACATTATGGGCCGTTACAAAACACAATTATTTTTATATGGAAATTCATTAAATGGTGCACTTTTTTATAAAAATGCCCTAAAGACAAATATGTCGTCATGTTCACATACAAGAAAAATATTTTCTACGGTAAATAAATAAAACGACGTTAAGTGTTTTACTGCTTACCTACTTCCGGAAGAAAATTTTTTAGGATTTTTGCATATATTATCTAAAAATATCCCATTCGAACGTAATTTGAGAAAATCAGGCTATTATAGTTTAATGTCTACAATTTTATAATTGACCCCGGCGAATGTTTCCACATTTTTCCATTTTTCTTTCAATTATAAATTGTAAATTTCGTTTGCAGACGCCTCTGCTTAATACAAAATTAATTTAATGTCTGTCAAAACCGTATCTTTCCTGGGTTACGTATTCAAAACAGTTATCGATACGAAACGCAAATTCAGTTTGTTTCTTAGTATAAATCGCACATTTGATCTCGGTTGAAACAAGAATAGGATTTATTCATATGTCTATGATTAAAAAAAATACAGAGATTTGAAACGCCGCCATTCCGAGCTGTGATTAATTTATTTTTAATTGCATTTTATAGATTTTTTAATAAAACAAAAAAAATATACAAGAAAACATTTTTTAATGTTTTTTTCATCATGGGTAGTATAATATGACCAAATATAATCGATAGATCTTGTTGCCACTCATTGCTGTATCTGTAGTTACAGCAATTAGTCATGACACGGCAGTATTGGCCCTCTCTTCATTCGTCTATATTAATCGAAAGAGCGAGTGAGCTATTGCGTTCTCTCAATCTACATGGACAAATCCTTGTGTATGTGTGTTTGTTTGACGATAATATCGTTCGTGAAATATGGCAGATATAATTTTTAGACAAATATAATTTTAAAATCCATACTAATATTATCAATGGGAAAGTGTGTGTCTGTTTGCCCGTCTGTAACGGCAAAACGGAGCGACGAATTGACGTGATTTTTTAAGTGGTGATATTTGAAGGGATAGGGAGATATAGGCTACTTTTTGTGTCTTTCTAACGCGAGCGAAGCCCCGGGCAAAAGCTAGTTCGAATATAAACTAAAACTGTCAAAGAATTCCCAAGATGTAGGTCGCGAGTTCCCAAATAGGGCAAATCACTAGTTATTGAATTTCCAGTATAATTCGACGCCGGAAAGCAAACACGTAATAGTAAACCATTACTACCTACGTGTAGTGGGTTACTACGTTTTCGCTTTCCGGCGCCGAATTATGCCTATTAAAGTTAACACACATTATTTCGTTCTAAAATTAGAGTTATTAAATAAAGTACAAAGTTTTTCAAAGTAACATAAACTTGCGGCGTCAAGTTCGGGATGCGGTGGTCTGTGGTCGAATAAAGTTTGAGAAAGCCTGGAGCTAACAAGAAACTATACAATGAGATTTCAATAAAGTTTGTCAGGGTTCCTTGTCACCGGAGAAATACACAGAAATAATCATTCTATAATAAATTACGGAAAACACGTGTTTTTAGTCAATACGCGAGACATGTTTTAGGAGAGCTTCGGACTTCGTTATCGAACATTGAGTACCGTTAACAACGTGGGTGGGCGTACTGCGGCGCGACTCGCCGCGCGCGCCGCCCTTCTTGACATAAGCGGTTGAGATGGATCTTATGTATCGCTATCCCGGGATGGTGTCGACGTTTTTTTTATGAATTGAAATAGATGTCCTATACTACAGAAATAGTGACCAAGACCCCAGGACTGGGATCGAACCAGCGACCTCCTGCTTTCGCGGCTGACGCCCCAAACACTAGGCCACCCGTCCACGACGACCAGAGTCCGAAATTTCCTAAGTACGAGTATGTAACGTAGTATATGACATCTCTTTCAATTTATAATTTCGTACATACGAGTAAGTTTAAAAAAAAGTCATAGGTACAAGCCGTCATTTTCTTTTAATACTACAACGTTGACAAACAAGCATACGGCCCGCCTGATGGTAAGCGGTCACCGTAGCCTATGGACGCCTGCAACTCCAGGGGTGTTACATGCGCGTTGCTGACCCTTTAAAAAAAAGAGGATTCGCTGTGTTGACAGCTAAACGGGCCAAGGGCTTTGCTCCGTGGGTCCCCAGCTGTCAACACAGTGAATCCTCTTGGAGCTCTGGCGACCTTACTCACCAACAACCCACCCACCATCCTTGGGTTTGAACTCACGGATTGAAATAATTAAAATAATTTCAGTGAAATAGCACGCGAACTAGTTATAATATTAACAGCAAAGTAATTACTAACGAAACAATTTCCCACAGGGAAAACTAGATGATTGTATCGGAAACTTGTTTTTGCGGCTGTGAATTATTTATTACGAATTTATACCTGTTGAAAATCACTGCGGATACATGTTTGAGGAGTAAATCGTTAATGAATCGACTTAGCTATGATAGTATGGTACACCAGGGGCCTCACCATGAAGTCTTAACGCGATTCAGTTTAGGTTCTTAACTGTGCTCAGGGGCTTTACCATGACATCTTAACGCGATTCAGTTTAGGTTCTTAACTGTGCTCAGGGGCCTCACCATGAAGTCTTAACGCGATTCAGTTTAGGTTCTTAACTGTGCTCAGGGGCTTTACCATGACATCTTAACGCGATTCAGTTTAGGTTCTTAACTGTGCTCAGGGGCCTCACCATGAAGTCTTAACGCGATTCAGTTTAGGTTCTTAACTGTGCTCAGGGGCCTCACCATGACATCTTAACGCGATTCAGTTTAGGTTCTTAACTGTGCTCAGGGACCTACTCACCATGAAGTCTTAACGCGATTCAGTTTAGGTTCTCAACTGTGCTCAGGGGCTTTACCATGACATCTTAACGCGATTCAGTTTAGGTTCTTAACTGTGCTCAGGGGCCTCACCATGACATCTTAACGCGATTCAGTTTAGGTTCTTAACTGTGCTCAGGGGCCTCACCATGAAGTCTTAACGCGATTCAGTTTAGGTTCTTAACTGTGCCCAGGGGCCTCACCATGACGTCTTAACGCGATTCAGTTTAGGTTCTTAACTGTGCTCAGGGGCCTTACCATGACGTCTTAACGCGATTCAGTTTAGTTTCAGTTGTATGGAAGCAACTCAGTTTAGGTCGTCAACTGAATCGTGTTAGGACGCCACGGTAAAGCCCCTTTTATGGTTCCGTACCCAAAGGAAAACGGAACCCTATTACTAAGATTCTCCTGTACCAGGCTGTCATGAACCGTGATTATAAGACAGTTGAAATTTTTACATATGATGTATTTTTGCAGCCGCTCTGAAGCTGCGTGCGTAGCCAAGATACCAATCGCTCACGCTTAATAACGTATCGTACCTACCTCTCTCTATCACTCTTCCTTATAAGTGTGACAGTGACAGTTGCGTTTCGTTAGCGACTGAGCGTGAGCGATTGGCATCTTGGCTACGCACCCCGGTAAGTACCTGACAAAACGGATACTTGTCAATTCTTTTGGTCTTTTGACATCTATCAATATCTTTAGCAGAACAATCTCATCTCCATCATCTGTTTTCCAAAGTTGATGGTGAAAATAACGATCCCCACTTCAAGCAACGCGGGGCGGGAAGTCGGCATACTTACCGTTTGCCCTTTGATGAATTACAAGCCCAAATAGGCATACACGGGCCTGTGTTGTAACTAGTCCCGTATACAAAAGTAGATCGTGTGCAAGATTTGTTATTGTAGTTTTATCATTTTCTATGTGTTAATGTCGACATTGCAGGTTATTGTGTAATGAGAAGTGCTTCTATACAACGTGTTTTTGAGCAATTGCTTTAAATTCAAGGGTGCATTCTTTAGCTTAAATTAAGTTCATTTCTCAAAGACGGTATTCTAATTAGCTCCACTTAGAAAATAACTACCAATTTATTTTTATCCCATATGGGATTTGCATGTGTTCTCGGAGTATGAGTATTCGACATGACATTGGTATGTCATAGTTGTCGCTTAGTAAAATCATACAATATGTAATTATTTTGTATGAGAAATTAAAAAAATAAAAATTTACGAATTTAATAAAGCTATACCATTCTGTTTCCTTAATTATACCAAGCCACATGACGAAGAAGCAAATGCTCAAGATAATCCTGTATGCAAGAATAAAACAGTGATCTTTATGTACTATTCTTGCGTATAGCTGTGTGTTACCAGCGCAATGCCGAATGGGAGCTACCGTATTGTCGCTCACCAGGCGGCGCCACTCATGCGAGGGTCCTGTGTCAGTATGAGAGAACCGTCAAAGTGACGTTTGAAATGTTCCCACAGGGTCCGTGTTCCACTAGCGCCCCTAGCGGATAATCGACTAGCTTAATCCTCATTGAAGCACCTGCAAGCTATAGCTGAGAATCAATAGCGTACTTACGTGTAGGTTGTTAAAGCGACGGGGCGCGCAGAGCTCGGCGACGGGGTCGGGGAGTGCGCTTGCGCATCCCGCCCAGCAGCCCTCCGGCTCTGACTGTGAGCCCATCGAATATAGGTTGATGGTGGTGTCTGCAACAAAAACAAACGCCGGTTAGAGGACATAAAGCAACAAACGTAATATAATGTATGCAATGTAGTCTGGATTAGGTAATGTTCACAAATAATCCCCTGGCATTTCAGTATGGGCTCAGTTGTATGGAAGCGGCTCAGTTTAGGTCGTCAACTGAATCGCGTTAAGACGTCATGGTAAGGCCCCAGACCTATAGCAGTACTCGCACGAACTGGACTAGTTTTTTTGTATCCATATGTGCGACAATAATTTTATACTATTCCCAGTTAGTTACGAAAATCCCATACGATTTGGTAACTCAGTGAAAAAATTGTGAGACATACTAGGAAATTAGGTGTATCTTAAAGAAAATAAGGAACTCTGCTTACCTACCAAATTTCATTCAAATCTGACGCATAAAAACAACAACAAAATAAAAATCCGTTCATATCTGCTTGTTTATCACTACATTAGTATAAAACAAAGTCGCTTTCTCTGTCCCTATGTATGCTTAAATCTTTAAAACTACGCAACGGATTTTGATGCGGTTTTTTTAATAGATAGAGTGATTCAAGAGGAAGGATTATATATATGATAATAACCCGTGTGAAGCCGGGGCGGATGGCTAGTACGTAAATATATTAAATTTTCAGTAAGAGTATAAAGTGTCGTTGGTGAAAACTATTTACCCAATATAGTGAAATACCCACGCCTCGCTCTAAACTCAGTTCACGTTAAACCAATAAGCTCTATAATCACGTGTTAACCCCAATACCCTACAGTGGATATACCCCAACCCCCAATACGGGGTGGCAAATAACCGCAAAGGTATCGGGCACAAGGGACCCACATCGGTTCACACCTCAGTTTTATTTACGGTTAAACCTCTCCTTAATAGAAAGGCGTAAACGACGATTTTCAAAGTTTTACTATTATTGATTATACTAAACGCACCGATAAAAGAAGGCGTATGGGTAATGAGACGCTGTATGAAAAAAATTCTAATTTATATTTTGCATGCAAAAAATACGCAAGTAGGTATAACGCATTGGCACATTTGGCACTAATTGACTAGCACGTTTGTCGGAATACCAAAGTAACATTATTTTCGTTGTTAATACGGAATTCCGCAAAGTAACGCCTGATTCAATAAATTACTTTTATCAAACATGCAATAAAATATTGATGTTATGTTCCTTATAATAGGCCGTGTAGGATGGCGTTTCAGGCAAGAGATTCTTAATGGAATTTCATACAAATGTTAAAGGTCTAGGCCGGAAAATTCCTCTCTTTTAATTTCCATTCCACATTTTGTGGGGTTTGTGGCACAGGCATCATGACATTCTGCCAATACCAATGCGTATAAAAATGTATTTTCTATTAAAAATGAGTTAAAATATAGCTAAATATTAAAACACATAGGTTAGTTTTAGTTTTTGTCTTGTGTTTACTTATAATTTCTCTAAAAATAAATCTTTGATTTTTTTGTTGTTTATTTCATTGCATGTTTGAAAAAAGCACTATACAAGCTTCGGTGTGAATAAGGACTTGCAGGCCTCAGCAGTAATGTACTATGAAAGTAATTTTATTAAACCAGAATTATATTATCAAACTATTTTTTTAACTTTTAAATATATATATATATACTAATATATTTTATTGGGACACATAAGTATAAAAGAAAAACCTAAAAAAAACCTTTGCACCGTTTAGCATTTTAGCTTTTTGTTTATTTTTTTCATATGAAAAAGTATATTTTTCAGTCTCCATTTCACCTGTAACGGTAGTTTCCCTTTGTCTTAACACTTTCTGGAGCTGAGTGCGTCCGGGCCGTAAATGGAAGCATTTGCGGCCCCTCGGCCCGATCCCACAGGATTATGCGGAAATTATACAAACTGTCTCATCTTTTGGTACAAATTCGCACTTATCTGCCCACTTTGTACGTGGGACTCGCAAAAATGGTCACTGTTAACATTAAGTTAGGGTTTATAGATGGATGATTTATTTTGCATGCCGTAAGGGAAAGTTATTGGATAAAGTGAAGTTTATTAACTCTGAAAAAGGGGTGTTTCAACGTGTGTCTTTGGACGGCTGGCTCGATTCTTTGTGAGTCAAAGAAACCTATAGCTCAGAGCGCCACTATTATAGCTACGAATAAACACACTTCATTATATAGCTCTATTAATATTTGTTTATATACTTTTATCAATTTGTCGTCAATTTTATGTCCTTCGATTTAATGCATACTACCCCACTACTAGTGATGCGGCAAAGAAATATTCCCTCAACGGGAATGTTCCCGGTACTTTGCTATTTTTTTAAAATTGTATTTATAATTGCAGCATGAAACGTGCGATGAGACTCACCAATTCGGTTGAGCGACGACACACATCGCGATGCCGAGAAGTTCCAAAATCCCCGAGTGCCGTATGTTTTAAAAAAAAATCACACGTGCCTGGCATATTTCGACGCAACTTTTGCTTCATTACGCGATTTACGTGACGCGATGCGGTGACATTTAATTTACAACGCGACGCGAATGTCAAGATCAAGACGCAGACCGTTGATACCCATGAATATATGTTTATTTAGTCGTTTAAAATGGGCCAGGACCAGTTTCTACCTAGTACCAGTTGTTTATAGCGAAATAACATATCTATCAGCAGTGCCGTACATAACGGTTTTTATGTAAATAAGATTTCTTCTGTCTGGCTTTTAACAGATAGAAGACAGATATGTCGTCATGTTCACACGCAAGAAAAATATTTATTACTGTAAATAAAACAAACGACTTAATTACGTTTTTTTTTTTAATATTTACCTACTACCGGAAGAAAAGTTTGTAGGATTTTTGCATATATTATCTATAAATAAATAAATAAACATATATTGTGGGACTATTTTACATAAATCGACCTAGTCCCACGGTAAGCTCAATAAGGCTTGTATTGTGGGTACTAGACGACGAAATATATAATATGTAAATACTTAAATACATAGAAAGCATCCATAACCCAGGAACAAATATTCGTGACAAACACACAAATAAATGCCCTGACCAGGATTTGTACCCGGGACCTCCTGCAGACAGGGTCACTACCAACTAGGCTAAGAGGCCGTGAAATAAATATCCCATTCGAACTTAATTTGAGAAAAATAGGCTACTTATTTATATTATGTCTGTCAAAACCGTATTGTAACCGTAACCGTAAGTGAATCGTTTCACATCAATCAAGTACTTGATGACTATCCCCAAGAGGAATATTCCCGTCTTAGAATATTCCCATCACTATTTCCCGCCCACTGAAGTAATAAAACATAATAATATCAATCGTTAAGCATTAGAAGTCAATAACACAACTTTATAGCAGTACGCGTTTTATGTCTTTCCATTCTACGGGTATACCGGGTGAATTTAAAGGACTTGTTGCTAAGCAACAGCCACAGAACTACATATATCTAGATGGAACAAAATAAAAAACGGCCAAGTGCGAGCCCGAATCGCCCACCGAGGGTTCTGCACAAAGATGGCACGGAACTCGCAGTGTGCGGTAATGATACGGTTTTCAGATTATCTGTAAATGTACTACAAGCTCTTGCTTTTTGACAAATTTCGCGATTCTAGGTCAACGGGAAGTACCCTATACATTTTGATTCCCATTGCAAACGTATGGGAAATGTGGCTTAAACGGCCGTATCTCTTGATTGCGTTGACGTAGAGGTTTGGTTTTTTCGCAGCTTCAAAGGACCGCAGACTTGTGTATGTGGTATTCACTTTAATTTGCTACCTTTACGCGTTCCGGAGATAAGGGGTCTTGACAGACAGGCGGACGGACAACAAAGTGATCTTATAAGGGTTCCGTTTTATCCTTTTGAGGTACGGAACCCTAAAAGTATATACATTTGTAAGGAGACTTGGGTCCATACATCGTTTTAGGATACTAATAGAAATGAAAGGAAATACCTCGATACAAATCTCCAATGTTATTGATGGTGTTTATCAGTTAATTGTTGAACAACGGGTCATTTTCTGTGTTGCACTGTCGCATGTCGTCGCGCGCAGTCTGCGGTCGGGAGCGTCTTGAGGCCTAAACGTGACGTCTTAACGCGATTCAGTTGACGACCTAAACTTAGTCGCTTCCATACAACTGATCCTAAACTGAATCGCGTTAAGACGCATGTAAGGCTCCCGAAGTAAGCCGAGCCGTTTTGAAATTTGTAAAAAATTTCTTTTTTACACTTTGTTAGATATTTTTCGGGATCGTAAAAAATGGTTAACGATCCCGTTTTACGCCCATATTACGCCGATCTTGCCTTAAAAACAGAAAAATATGAATAAAATTGAATTGCAACTGTATTGCCCAGACTTCTAAACACATTTTGCAATACGATAGTTGACATGCCTTTTGGGTTACAAATACCGCCGCAATGAGTACTAGACGGCCTTACCTTATTCAACACGGGAAGACCGTCTACTTGCCGAGTTATAAAAAAACCTCCTTTTTTACGAAAGTATTGCTTTTTTTACCAATTTGTTTAGCGACATTGTACATTATAATATTTGTCGTCGTGTAAGTCTAGGCCGTTTATCCTAGAACAAATAATGACCGTATACAATCCGATCAAACTTTATTTTAAATAAGGTATGCCGAACTTGCCCACATTGACCTTATTTTTTTTAAATTACATTTTTAAATTACAATTAGCTTCAAACATCTATCTGGTTTTCGACCTTATTGCTAGCGATCTAAATAAAACATACATATTTTTCTTGATCAGTATATACCTACATAGTCTTCTACGGAATAAATGAAACAGTTTTTAACATTTTCACACAAAATTAATGAGTGTATATATTTTTTTTGGTAAGTTTTGGTAGAAATACACGAACATTAGCCATGTTTTCTGGTTAAACAGTAACTTTTTTACATAAATGAATATGCAGAGGCTGAGTAGCTCCTTGTATATATTTGTAATCCTTTGGTATGCCTATTTATGAAGAAAACGTGTAAATGTTGTTATTGTACAAAAGTCGTGTCTCGCGCGTATTTGAACATAAACCAGACTCTTAAGGCGGCTGGAGTCCGCTTTTTGCAACTTGTCCCAAGATTTGGCGTAGGCACTAGTTTTACGAAAGCAACAGACATCTAACTTTCCAACATAGAGGGTAAACCAGACCGAATTGGGATTAGTCCAGTTTCCTCACGATATTTTCCTTAACCGAAAAGCGATTAGTATTTCGTACATAAGTTATGAAGAACTCATTGGTACGAACCGGCTGGTTTTGAACCAGCAACCTTGGGATTGAAATGAAAGTCGCGCCGTTTGCGGCTGAGTCGCCAACGCTAACTAGCTTAGACTAAGGTGATAACACCACTCTGTCTGTCCGACGATGTCTGCCCGACGCAGACGAAACATGTCACGCCTATTGTGATAAAAATACGTGAGTGTTAACCGTTGCAATTTAATATCAGTATGACTCACGAAAGTTTAAATTATATAGCTTAGACTAGCTTATTTAATCTGACTAACAAATTCATCACGACGTAAATATTTAAGTTGTGAGCTGTTTAAGAATTTATAGAGTTTTTACTAGTCCTTTTACGAGTTCTCTGCTTTATTAGAGCTTATCTTTATTAATTTTCAGGTTACTTGTGACGGTGGATATCTAGTTTTCAATGTGTAATGAACTAATGAGTTTCGAATTAACGAGAGGCGACTGTACATAGATATATGTATGTTTTTTTTATTAATTTTTATTATTTTAGTTTATGTTTTTATGTATTTTGAATTGACATTGTATGCGGCTAAATAAAAATAATTCTTGATACAATTTGACATATACTGGGTCGGCCCCAGGAGCAGAAAATGTAATCGTAGGTATTACAAGTACTCCCCTAACTGAACAACGTTTGTATAGCGGCTTTTAAAAATAACGTGTGTTTTGATTTTTACACTTCAAAGATTGTTTGCAGACGCAATGTATTGCGAATTTTGTCATTTTGTACTATGACTTCTTCTTACACTATGGACTTTCACATTATGGTTCTTACACTATGGTTCTATACTTCACACATTATGGACTTTTGTTCGAAATAAATGATTATTGTATTGTATATTGTATTGTCTTCTTATGGTGCCATGTCCTCATAGAACGTCGGCGACCATCTCTCGGAATTTATTTCTATCTTGTGCCATTCTGCTCAGGTTGGCAGCGTCATTAATGTGAGTCCAGCTTTTAATATTATCCATCCAGGCTAACTTCCTTCTTCCTCTACTTCTTTTGCCTTCTATTTTCTCTTCTATTATAGTCCTTCTACTATACTAGGGGAGTAAGGGGAGAACGGAAATAACATATTATCCGACCCAAATGTCAACCCCAGTTGCACGCGCCGGATGGCGGCGGCGACCAATTGGTTGCTGTGGTGCTCCCTGCTAGACAACGGAGAGGGCTCTGGCGACCGAGTAAGTGGCGGTATAACCACTACCCTGGCCGGGCAACCGGACGGAAGAGGCCTAGCAAGCCTTGAGGATCAAATACCCTCAAAAAGGAGCAGTGCAGAAAGACGTGGGGCGCTACTGCACACCAATATGCCCTAAGAACACCATCTCGGAACATGTACTATGACAAGATACGTCAATTTAGGCTGATGATAACGTACATTGAAAATACAATTTAGTTTGTATGAAAAACTGAAAACCTATTGAGTACTTACATATTTTTTTAACTTAATTTTACTCGTAACTTGTTAAAACTAAAGTTGTTAGGTTTGAGAAGTGCTACCTACGATTAAATTTATTGCTCCTATGGGACTCCACCGCAATATAAGGTATTATCAGAAATTATTCAAATACTCTTTACTACCTATTAAGATCAGAGTATTATACATTACACAGTTGGTTAAAATTACGTATATATCATAATTTGAGTTGAAATATTTTTCAAAGGCGTAACTCTCAACGCCTTCGCCGTAAAATCCATTTTACTCTCTTGTGACACAATCAACTATTCTCATTGATCAAGGTCACATTCGCTCCATCCGTGGGTAACACACTTGGGATCACCACTAGTGAGACATTACAATTATGTATTACCATTTAGATTCTAAAACCATAAGAGTGTAAGTACCGTAAGTCGTTCATACACACATACGACCTTGTTAAATCAAAGGTAAGGTTTAAATGTTAACACGTCGCTGAGTAGAGATAGTGAAGATAGTTAAGAACTAGGAATGTGACTCGAGAACTCGAGTTACATATTATTATAACAGTAAAAAAAATTGTCACTAATGAAACAAAAGTGTAATAATAAATTGAAAGAGATGTCATATACTACAGAAAAAGTGACTAAGGCCCCTGGTGAACAGGGCTGGGATCGAACCAGCGATCTCCTGCTTTCGCGGCGATGCCCTAACCACGTGCTTTACAATTGTAAAAGTGTAATAATCAAAATCCATCTATGTTCGAGAATTTTTACAAATCTCCAGTAAGATATCAAAACACATTCCTAAATGTCCTTCTAGACTATAGTCGACAGTGGCCTTGCCTGTTATTGGTAATAGCCGGCCATATACGATCGGGCATATCCGCCGAATCTGCCAATCATTGTATGGTAGAATTGTCCAGCGGATCCAACAGATTACCTGGACGTAGGTATATAGCCTGCTAATCCAGATAGATATTTAATCTGTTTTTATTTTGTTTTTGAGCCGCGTGGATGTCTCAAGGTCTCAAACCCCATGACATAATTGAAGTTATGTACCAATTATAATTCCGCATATTGTGTCTATAGCTTTTTGATGAAAAGCTTCGCGATGAAGTCAGGATAGTTCGAATTGGAGCACAGTCTAATGGCAGCCGCGTTCCTAAAATTTTGTGCAGCACTCCTACCGACGGGAAAACCTCTTTGTCACTCCAATACGCAAGTGTGACAGAGACGGAGGTACAAATCCGCAATCTTTTGATTTTCGTGGTATAGGCCCAGGCTAAACCTGCCTGCCGGTCGTGACAATCGACAGGAGAAAACCAAGACGATTCGAGATCAGGAAACTCGAGCAACACCTCGAGATTCGTCACATCACTACACGTTTTACGAGGCTGACGAGGGTCGGGACATTACCGCCCTAGATTGCAGATAACACTTATTCGCTCACATCCTTACTTAAATAATAAAATAAATCTGAATATTCACACAAATTTACACCTTACATCCCTTGACTTAAAGTTGGGAAACGTATCTGTCATTCTGTTATTCTGGAAACATGTTCAATTGTCTTATAATACACCTTATGTCCTTGCAGTTAGAATTCACAAATGGGTAGTCGATGGGATCCATAAGGGTACTTAAATAGTAAAATAAATCTACCCTATGTATGAATACTTACACAAATCTACACTTTATGTACATTTACTTAAAGTTTAAATATGCATGTCCTTTTCTGTTCAATAACGAAAGGTCATAATAATTCAAGAGAATTGTGAATATATGAACTTTTTGGAGTTGGATGAAATACTTTGGGTAACTTTGCGTGTCTTAGATACGGGGCAGATATTAAATATGAATTAATTTAGGAAAGCAATAAATTGGCACTCAGAAATACTAATCGTGCGAATAGAATACACATACAAAGTTAGTATTTCTGTCTGTACCTACGTTTAGTATTTTGTAGGTTAGGTTAGGCAATTACTTTTTATCCATTTCTTTTTGGGGCACATAGAGGAAAACTTTAAAAAAACTCAGAGAGAGCGATGTGGTACAGTTAAATAATACTTCATTATAGCTTTATCACCCAATCGGAAAAAAACGGCCAGTTTTTGCTATTTAGGTGATAAAGCAAAAAATATGTCAATTGAAACTATGTGCCAATGACTAAAACAATCTTATGGTGAGGTATAGAAAAATAAAATTGTTTATTAGAAAACAAAATCCACCCAATGATGGCGCCACTGGACGGTCGGACGCCCTCTCAATGGGAGCTACCGTATTGCCGCTCACCAGGCGGCGCCACTCATGCGTGAGTCCTGTGTCAGTATGAGAGGATTGTCAAAGTGACGTTTGAAATGTTGCCGCAGGACCCACGCTCCACTAGCGCCCCTAGCGGAACATTTACTCGCGGTAATCCTCATTCGACTTGTATAAGTACATACCGCATGAATTTTCTGGAATCTTTTCACATTCCAACCAGCTAACCTTTTTGTTACGCAAGGTTTGTGATGTTATAGGTATAAACTATTGCGATGACATTTCTGGCCTTATGATCCATGTGAGGAAACAGATTTATTTCTACTCGAAGTTAAAATAGGAAAGTTAAAATAGGTTTGGATTCTACGCGTCCCTGTTGTCTCCATTTTGTTAATAGCGATATTTATTTTTAGGGTTCCGTATCTGAAAAGGAACGGAACCCTTATAGGATCACTTTCTTGTCCGTCCGTCCGTCTGTCTGTCAATACCCTTTATCTCAGGAACGCGTAGAGGTAGCAAGTTGAAATTAATGCTGTTCTTTCAAGCTTTAAAATAACCAAATATCTACGATTACGCAATCACAACCATTTGCAAAGGGAATCAAAATATAGGGTAATTTCCGTTGACCTAGAATCAGGAAATGAGGGAAATAGCAAGAGCTTGGAGCACAAGTACAGGAGAAAATTGGAAAAATCGTGCACTGAGAGTTCCATTCCATAAATGGCAGAGGAGCATGCTTTGTGCGCAACCCTCGGTAAGCGAATCCCACTCTCACTTAGCCGGTTTTTTATACTAAATCGACCGGCGATTGACTTTACACCTGGAAGCGATGGGGCGGGCAGGACGACCAGTCAATTTCTATAGAAAGAATCACGTGGGCTATGAGCCCTCGGAGGTCACGTGACGTTTTCTATAGAAACTAATAGATCGGCGCGGCCCAGTCACGTCCCGCCCCGTTCAGGTTGTGGCATTATGATATGTTAGTTTTGCTAGAGTATTCAAATGCGCATGTCCAAAGGTTTTTCATACGACCCATGTTTAAGATATTAAATTGCAACGGTTAACACTCACGTATTTTTATCACAATAGGCGTGACATGTTTCGTCTGCGTCGGGCAGACATCGTCTGACAAACAGTGGTGTTATCACCTAGGTCGCCGCAATAATTAAAAGTTAATTAAAAGTATCAATATAATAATATTTTTTTCAGTCCTCCGGCCGGTAAGCGCCACTTTACGCAAAACTAAATTGCCGCCTGCCGGCTCCGTCGGGCTGAAAAATAGTATACAAACCTCGGCCCGTAAATGGGAAAGCCTCGGATTCCATGTAATTGTCGGCCGAGGCGAAGCCGAGGTCGACTAACCACTTAAACGGCCTTGGTATGTAATGTACTATTTTTGGGTGCACAGGGAGTACCGAGCAACTGTTTGAAAAAAAAAATTAAGGCGCTGAGGCCACATTTTTTTTCTTTTTTTTCCCCACCCCACTACACCCGCACCCACCGCCCGCGGCCTGCCAGCACGAAGATTATAAAGGTAAAGGTTGTTCAGGGAAGTAGCTAACGGAGTTTCAATACAGCTGAAGCCACATGACCGATTTGGTCGCTAGCTCTCCGTCTATTACCATGACGTCTTAACGCGATTCAGTTTAGGTTCTTAACTGTGCTCAGTTGTATGGCAGCGACTCAATTTAGGTCCTTAACTGAATCGCGTTAAGACATCATGACAAGGGGGCCGTTCAGGTTCAAAGTTTTACGAGTCCTGACTTACAAATTTGTAACTCGTTTTTTTTTATGAAAAAGGTAACAAACGAGCAGACAAGCCGCCTGATGGGAAGCGGTCATCGCCGCCCATAGACATACCTAAGCAACATCGGAAGGGCCACTCATGTATTGTTGATCTTTGAGCCTTAAAGCCCTGAACACTCGCTTCTTGAAGAACCCCATATCATATCGCAAAGGGAGCACCTCTGGAGGTAGGTCGTTCCACATTTTGCGCGAGGTTGTGTGACCCCATTCGGAAAACTTTTTTAGAGTGGTCTCGATTTCGGAATTAAGCTGTTTTCTGCACTCCAATACCAGCTCAGATAATAAAGGTAGTAATTTCATATAAATAAATAATTTGATTTGTCCTACAAAACAAAGCAACTTCACTCCATAAACCAACTGGAAATCATTTTATTTCAAAAATGGAGACACAAAAGTGAGATCGAAATTGTCAAATCACAGAACTACGGCTGTTCAGTCGCCGAGCGGATATCCGTTATGGCCATCGCACTTCAATAACCAATCAATTTGCCCGTAAAATACAGAGATCAACCGGAAAGCTTACTCTTTTGTACCGGAGCTTGGAATATCTGTCCCATCAAAAACATTACATACGTTTGCGATACTAAAAGTCCCTGGAATGACCAATTTAGAGATCATGCCGTAGAAAGATTTATTTATTTTCTAAAAATATAACTCTGTAGCTATTTTTAGGGGTATAACTTATGCGGTGTTCACATGTAGTCTAGGATTTGTACCCATTTAAAAATTGTATGCCTATAGTGCGTAACAAAAAAAACTGAGGGAAATTTTACGTAATTTCACTCAGATTTTTTGTGTAGGTAATGATTTTATACAAGTTCCAATGTGGTCTCAGTCAACAATAAAGCAAGAAAGGGCTTAGATCATGGTTTTATAATAAAGCCTAAATACTTGTCGGACTTTGTAGTAGATATTGTATAATTTATTGTTTACGTAAATTCAGATCACTAATGATGGAAGTAACAATTATACTGTACTGATAAGGTTAACTAAAACTTTATGCATTTATCCCCTAGAAATCAATAATTTAATTCTAATTCAGCCATTTTTCAGCGCGGAGACAGATCAGTTTCAAAAACAGAAACGGCTCTGAAAGATATTTCTTACAATCTGATTTATAGCGTCACCATGACATAGTCTTAGCGATAGCGATTTGCCGCTAGAGGCGCTAGTGGAACGTGGGTGTAACAAACAAGCTTACGGCCCGCCTGATGGTAAGCGGTCACCGTAGTCTATTGACGCCTGTAACTCCAGAGGTGTAACATGCGCGTTGCCGACCCTTTTAAAAGAAGGATTCGCTGTGTTGACAGCTGGGATCCCACGGAGCAAAGCTTGCCCCTCTAGCTCTTGGAGCTGTGGCGACCTTACTCACCAACAAAAACACACCACTATGAGTAGTAAAACTGCGGTTTTCTGTAAGGTGGAGGTACTTCCCCAGAAGGGCTCTGCTCCAGATTCGTTGTACTGTTCCCTATCACACTAAGCGATATGCATCCGCTGTATGTGCGTCATGCGGGAACATTTCAAACGTCACTTTGACATTTCTCATACTGACAATGGACCCGCATGAGTGGTGCCGCCTTGGAATAGGGATTACAAATGGTTAACAGTTGGTTACGCGTGACCCGGCGGTCCGGCGTCCGGCGAGGCGTCTGGCGTCTGACCGTTCCGTTCAATTTCCTCCCATCACGTGTTTCGACTTGTTAATTCAGTTGCTGTACACTATTGACTACACGTTTACATTTTTAAAATCTCCCTAGCTTAGTAGGGCCTACAAAGCTGAAGGTACGGTGTTCGAATCCTGGTAAGGGCATTTATTTGTGTATTAATCACAATTTTTTTCGTACTTATACAACGTGTTTTTGAGCAATTGCTTTAAATTCAAGGCATTATTTAGCTTCAATTAAGTTAATTTCTAAAACACTGATATTCTAATTAGCTCCATTTAAAAAATGACTACTAATTTAATTTTATCTCATATGGTTTTTGTAAGCGTGTAAACGGAGTATGAGTATTCGACATGACATTAATATGTCATCACTTACTTGGTAAAGTTAATTCTAATGCCCGTTTTACATAAGCGGTTGATGAGAAATAAAAAAAATAAAAAAACTCATCTGCCAGTCACACTTATAAATAAGGAAGAGTGATAGAAAGAGATAACTAAGATGCGATACGATACGTAGCGTGAGCGATTAGCATCTTGGCTACGCACGCTGTTATTTTAACACATTCAGCGCCGGGAACCCGCTAAGCGAGTTCTTTGTGGGTGGTCGCTTTCCGCTACAAAGCGGGAAAACCACGGAATCGGCTACGAGCGTAGCGCGTAGCACTCGCTGGCACTCAATGTGTTAAACGTCACACTACTATGAAATTAGGACGTTTCGATTTCAGGTTTTGGGCCTTACCGTGAGGTCTTAACGCGATTCAGTTGACGACCTAGTTAAACTGACTCGCTTCCATAAAGTGAACCTAAACTGAATCGCGTTAAGACGTCATGGTAAGGCCCCAGTTGTATAGAAGCGACTCAGTTTACGTCGTCAACTGAATCGCGTTAAGACGTCATGGTAAGGCCCCAGTTGTATAGAAGCGACTCAGTTTACGTCGTCAACTGAATCGCGTTAAGACGTCATGGTAAGGCCCCAGTTGTATAGAAGCGACTCAGTTTACGTCGTCAACTGAATCGCGTTAAGACGTCATGGTAAGGCCCCAGTTGTATAGAAGCGACTCAGTTTACGTCGTCAACTGAATCGCGTTAAGACGTCATGGTAAGGCCCCAGTTGTATAGAAGTGACTCAGTTTACGTCGTCAACTGAATCGCGTTAAGACGTCATGGTAAGGCCCTTTGCTATCAAAATCTATGAAACTTAGCATAGTGGTACTCTAGTAGGTACCTACCTACCCGCGAGACCCGACGGTCCGCCGCGGCTGTCCTGGGCGTTCCGTTCAATTTCCTCACGTCACATGTTACGACATGTTGCTATAGGGATTTTTCCTAATGTGGAGTATATTTGACAGAAGAATAGGCTTGCTACGATATTATGAAAAACGACCCGTGCACAAGTATAGTCCAATTGGAACCCTAGGCCACTCTAGAACCATGTCAAAATGACAAGCAGTAAGAGGTTTCTTATAATCTGCTTTATAGCGTCATTATGACATAGTCCAATATTGTAATCATTATGTTATGACATAGTCCTATAGTGGCTTAGGGTTCCAATTGGTTGACAGTACGCAAGCAGGAGGTCGCTGGTTCGATCCCAGCCCTGGGCACTGGGGGTCTTGGTCATTTTTTCTGTAGTATATGACATCTCTTTCAATTTATATTTATACGTTTCATATATTTTATCAGTTGTCAGATTTTTCGCAATTTCGTTAACGATAAACAAAAAAAACGTTATTTAAATTTTCGGTACGTTTATTGCAAAATCAAAGACGGCTATGGTTTTATGGTCTCCACTCAACTCCATGTTTGTTCTTCATTGTTCGCGAGTTTTGCCACAAAAGCGTACCTAACGTCTTTATCAGTTAATTACATCTTAATTAAACAGTTTCACGTCTTGGTGAACATCACATATTGTTATCGCAATAGATTCGACATTTGTTGAATATACAAGGACTACCGGATGGAATTTTATTCGATGTTACATAAAACGAAAAAAAAATCTTCAATCCAAATATTAATTTGGAAAATAATGAACCGGCACACAAGCGGCCTGGCTGCAGAACACTCTCCCAAAAGATCTAACATAGGACCCTGCAGGCAAACAAGGTTAGCGCTCCCGACAATCACCCCCGGGCTGTCGCGAAGGTTGAGACAGCTTAAGAGGCCTCAGCTTCGTCTTCTGACCGGTACTATAACAGGTCATGCCTCATTCAACAAACACTTGCATACTCTGCGTGATACGGATAGCTCACTCTGCTATTTTTTGTTATAGCGGCAACAGAAATACATCATGTTTGAAAATTTTAACCGTCTAACTATCACGGTTCATGAGATACAGCCTGCTGACAGACGGACGGACGAAGACGGGCAGCGGATTCTTATTAATAGGGTCCCGTTTTACCCTTTGGGTTCGGAACCCTACAAATTGTCTTCCCAACTGAAGGAACTGGGCAGCATGCCCAGAGATTCAACCTGGCCGCATTGCCACGTCGAATCTATTAACAGATTTCTGCACATCGATTTATAGTATTTGCTCGTCTGAAATTCCACCCTGTATTTTTACCATGCAGATGACTCGAAATGCTTCGTATCTCGTAATGGGTACTTATCATAGCACGTGACCGCGCCAGATCACATCGCGTTTTCTGCGCGTGTATCCTACTAGATATACTACGAAATATAGAGTCATTTTTTTAAAATAAATATTATAGGACATTCTTACACAAATTGACTAAGTCCCGCAGTAAGCTCAAGAAGGCTTGTCTTACGCTCAGACAACGATATATATAATATAATATACAGTACTAAAAAAAATCTATGACTCAGGAACAAATATCTGTGTTTATTTACCGGGATTCGAACTGTGATATGGGAAGCACATTGTATTCCTACACGTTGATCCGTAGACAACGTAGTAGAGATTAAGTATAGATTAAACACCTCTCCACAGGATAAGGGATTGCCTCTTAGGACACGTAGGATAGTTATATATAAGGTTAGTAATATAAGCAGAGGAAGGAGGTTGAGTGTGGAGACAATACAAGAATGTAACGCTGTCCTGAGAAGTTTTGGTGCTCAAACCCCCCGGGCTCCGCATAGTAAAAGATTCAAAAGAGCCTAGTAAAATATTCAAAAGAGCCTTGTTCCAATATTACCTCAACAGTATCTAGATACCTTACTACGTATGTACGAGTACCTAATGGACCTATATTCAGTTGCCTAATACCTATCCACACTTTGTAACAATATTTAAATCTGTATTATTATTTTCTTCATTAAGTTATACCACGTTATATTTATATAGTACCATTAAGTTATGTATTAACCACTAGTTATAAGATACTCATGGATCCCACAGTCAAACTGTGTAAACAGTTTTGAGGGACGTTGTATTTATTTTTACGTTTTTGTCAATTGTTTTTATTGAATTAATAATAATAATGACAAACCGGGAAAACGCTAGAAAGAAGGTTAAAATCGTATTTTTCCCGGTTTACCATTGAATTTCCGACAAACTTAATTAATTTTAGTTTATCGAATACCGACTTCGTTTCAATTTGTTTAACTTCATCGACGCTTTACTTGATCAAATAATCGATTGAAATAAAAGTATCCTACACTATACTAGATCATTTATTGGTCTTCAGCAGTACGCAATGCTTACTAATGGTGATACAACACCGTACAGTCCAGTTAATCCTTTTCACGAAAAGTACCGTCACGTAATACCTCTCACTCAAAGTGCTCTTGAAATGTCGCCATAATAACGGTATTTGGCATACCGTTATTTAGTAACGTTTTGTTAAAAAACGTTACCGATAATTTACGTTAAAAATGTACTTAATGTAAACGTTATTTTTTTAAAATACAAATAAGCATTTCATCTTTTAAAATTGTAGGTACATATGAAATTTGTAAAGGAAATAGTTACGTAAATAAATAATCCAACAAGTGCGGAATTTCAAACGTCCTGACGCATTAAGTGTCCAAAAATGGTACATGAAACTATGTCAAACGACGGATTGTCGTAGATTGGGATAAAAACATTTTCCTTAGGTACGCTGTGTATCGCAAAACTTAACGCTTCACGATTAGTAAATGCAAAACCGGTTATTTTTGTATGGGTATAACCAGTTATAACCAATTCTTGATACAAATCATAACCGGTTTTACATTCGTTATTCGAAAAAACAAACCGTTACGTTCCGCCCATCACTATGCATAATCCGCGTGGCGTCGCCTCGCAGCCAACGATTACATTTAAATTAATGTTCTAAGCTCAGACTTACAAGAAATCAACCACCAGGCCGGGACTTAACCTTTGTACACTTCACGTCGCCACTGCATACGTAATAGGGTGTGCAAACCGGTTTTTATTCGTATGAAATTTCGGTTAATAACGGTTTTCGATGAAATTTCGGTTTCGGTTAAACATGAAATTTCGGTTAATAGCATGTTTATTGAATTTGATTTATAGAATAGAATAGAATAGAATACTCTTTATTGCACACCTCAGTACATGAGAAAGAAAAAAACATTTACAAGGTACAAACATTTGATTAACACAGAGGCAAACAACAGGCGGTCTTATCGCTACAAAGCGATTTCTTCCAGACAACCTTTGGGTAGCGGAAACATTAAAAACGTATCCTTGAAGAGTAGGCGTTGCAAAAAAAAAAGGATGAAATGCACTTAACAATCACACAAATCAAGCAAAACAATAAACATACACATATAAGAATAGTATAAATAGACATACATAAACTTACATAAATATATATATATATAATATTCTTATAACAGTAACATACAAGCCATACAGTGAAAAAGAAGCAGATAGAAAGACAATAAATGATAGGTAAGTCTATATAGTATATATTACGGGAGAGACAGGTAATGCTCTTTAAGCAGTTTTTTAAAAACAGCAAGAGATTGCGCGCGCCTGATGTGTAGGGGCAGGGAGTTCCAAAGCCGAACAGCCTGGAATGTAAAAGAACAGCTATAAAATTTTGAAGAGGATGACGGGAAGGACAGAAGCATCTATCTATTATTGTTGTAATTTAATCATTTAATTTTGTGTTAGACATACATTCTGTATTATTAAAGTCACTAGTTTTCAATCTTGTACGCCAATAGGCATAACACAGAGTTCCTTCTATATATTGACACCCTTTGTATTATCTGTGTTATACAAATAAACGATTACTTACTGTGAATATTAACATTTATTTTCGAAATATACACATTAAGTGTAACTTACCTAACTACTTACCTTAAATCAAAAGTAGGTCTTTGAGGCATTGTGCCTAGGATGCTGGCGGCATTTCCTCGTTGTATCGCAATGCTGATACGTTGTGCGAGGAAGCCACCAGCTCTTCGGTCACCAGTAACATCAACCATTACTTACTTACTTACTTACTTCCTATGTTCAAGCAATGAAGTCCTGTATACATATTTTTTGGGACTTTGGGTCATATCTTTGTAGGCTGTAGGTACTATATTTTCACACTTAACGCGTCAGTAAGTATACAATTCTTATGAAACTCGTAAAAACAAGTGAAGCTACCTAAGGATGTGATGAAAAAAACACTTAAATTGTTCAAATTTCAGGGGCAAGTACAGATGTTAGGGCAAGTCAGGGGGGTTGCCAGGTAGCGGTAGCTATGGCAACGCGATTGATCGCGCGCCGGTTCGATTCCCGGTTTTAATTAGTAACACTTTGGGTTAATTTTTTTAAACAATGACAAAATGTCCTTTTTTTAATACTACGTCGGTGACAAAAATGATAACACCCGCCTGATGGTAAGCGGTCACCGTAGCCTATGGACGCCTACAACTCCAGGGGTGTTACATGCGCGTTGCCGACCCTTTAAAAAAAAGGAGGATTCGCTGTGTTGACAGCTAAAGGGGCAAGCTTTGCTCCGTGGGTCAGCTGTCAACACAGTGAATCCTCTTGGAGCTCTGGCGACCTTACTCACCAACATCGTTATTTTTCACGAATACTTGTTCCTTAGTAATTAATATTTTTCATATATTCATAATCCAGTCATTGAACTGACAGCTTGTATGGAAATATTTGATTATGTGGGAAATCATTTATAATAGCTTTTATGTAGGCAACAAAATCTAACAAAATATCGTTACAAATATGTACCTACACACAATGTTACAGACGATTTCCTTTTAAGATTTTTATGTATACCTACAAGTTTTTTTAGATGGGTCAGGACCAATTTCTACCTATTAGGTACCATTTGTTTCCAGCTAAATAACACATCTATCACACGCGCCGTACATTTTATAGAAATAACGGTTTTAACAGATAGAAGATAAATATGTCGTCATGTTCACAAAAAAGAATAAAATAAAATCGTGGCACGTAACATTTTTCCCGTGCCAACAACTTCACCTTATCGAACCGAATGAAATGCGTCGCGTCCGTACCACAAGTATGTTCCGCCACCGCCGAATTCCTTACGTCCTGATTTTTCACGCTACGAATATGCTCTAACAATCTCGTAGACACGTTCCGCCCCGTTTCCCCCACATACGACTGCCCAATGCAGTCGAAACATGTCACGTCTATTGTGATAAAATATGTGAGTGCTAACTGCTAACCGTTGCAATTTAATAAACCAAATAGTATTTTCAATGTACGTTAACATGAGCCTAATTGACGTCTCTTGTCATAATACAAAAATGACGAAATTCGCATTACATTGCGTGTTCACAAACTTTAAAAAGTATTAAAAATCAAAACACACTTTATTTTTTAAAGTCGCTGAACAAACATTATTCAGTTTGGCTAGGACTACCTACGATTAAATTTATTACTCCTGTTACAGGCAACACCCGGTATAATGGTAATCACCATATCACTTGATTACATTACAACTATATAATTTAAACTTTCGTGAGTCATACTGATATTAAATTGCAACGGTTAACACTCACGTATTTATATCACAATAGGCGTGACATGTTTCGACTGCATCGGGCAGTCATCGTCGGACAGACGGAGTGGTGTTGTCTTCGCGGCTCGGGCCCGAGCAATTTAATACATTACAAGTAATCGTGTAATCAGGAATCGATCACGAAATACCAAATCTGCACTCAACTAATGTGTCCGCTTCCCGTCAGGGCAGTACCTAAAACCTTTTAACCTTCTGTGAGTTAAAAACAGAGCTCTTCTACTGAAAGGGTTATTTTAAAAACTGTATACTAATGCTCCATTGAAGAGTTCGTGTCTACGCATACATTAAGGAGCATCCGTTTCACTGGCACTTAGAGAATAAGCGATCGGAGACGTCTTTAAATCTAATGCAGCAGCGTGTCTAGCCCAGGGTAGCAGTACCAGTAACGGACAAGGGATCCATAATGGACAGCAACTCTATGACGAAATAAGATTCGTGTATTTATTTTGTCTCTATCAATTTCGAACCATATGATATTTGAATTAAGAATGTATTGTCTATCACTGGTGACGCAACTACAGTTTGTTTATTTAGACGACCCGTTGGCGTAGTCGGTAGTGACCCTGCCTGCCATGTCGATTGTTCTGGGTTCGAATCCCGGTAAGGGCATTTATTTGTGTGATGAGCACAGATATTTGTTCCTTAGTCATGGATGTTTTCTATATATTTCTACACACACCGGTCGTCAACATGTCTATTGATTTGCTACGTAGGTAACGTACGAATAGGCAAACGTCTCCGCCGTCCTTCCGCAAAATATACTAGAATATTTTTTTCAGAATTTTTCAGACAAGGTGTGTCCAGTTGTCTTTGGTCTAAACATTCACACACCCTTCGGATTTTTTCTGCGGACATAGGACGCTTAGAAAACATTTTTAATCAAACCATTGTAAAGGTGTTTCCATTGTAAAATAAATACGTGTATGGGCATTGATTTGCGCGTTCGGTGGTAAGTGAAATAGAATAGTCTTAACCAGAAACAAGGCGTTTTCACAAAAAAGTCCCCTGTATCAAATAGGGTGCAATCTATTTGTGAAACAATTGAAATTATAAGTTAGTATCCAGAATGAGACCATATTTTGAATTTTTATTTTCTGAACAATGTGATCGGATTCTAATCGAAAAAATCCTAAAAATAGGAAATTAGGTCTTGCGAGGGTATAAATACTCAAACTTCGTTATTCAAAGATTGACAGGACTCTCTTCTATACAGTATGTATAAACGAAAGGGTAACAAAGAAATCATTAATGTTTAAATTAGAAATATGATCATGGTACAAAAAATTTCATAAATCGCTTAAGACAGGAAGATATGGTGCGAACTTGTGAACGCCGGGCACATATTTAAAAAAAAAAGGACAGTTTTTTATATATGTTATATAATAATATCGCGAAAATGGAGAGGCATAGGCATTGGTGACACCATTTGTCGAATAACGCAAACATCGCTTTCGATTGGAAACCTCCAGACGGGAGGCGTAGTCCCGCACGGCCTTTGTGGTCACCATGAGTTGAACGTTGGGGGTTCGGGGATATGTCTATCTCGTTCCTGCCAGAGTAAAGGAGCTAGATGGGCATACTTTCGAACCGCAGTCGCTACTACAGTTGCTTGCTCACAGTAAGCTCTAACTCTTGGCGCCGGTCCGTCGAGACCGAGCTACGCGCGGTTGGACTGACCTGGAACGAGGCCAGGAGGGTGCTGAAGACAGAAAGGGATGGCGCGAGCTTGTGAAGGCCTTCTGCACCTCTAGGGTGCCATAGGACGACAACAACATGCACACAAATCAAAAACCATGAGAGGAACAAAAAACATTAAACGACTGCAAAAATACTTTAGTCATTAAATTGTATGCCATAAAACATGTAGGTACTTACTCGTAAATGTTCTTTGGACAAGCCGGAGCCTTTGGCTGCTTTTATTTCGAGTCGATAAGAAAATTAGCTCGCAAGGGAAGCCAGCAAGAATCGAGTTCTATGAACCCCCGCCACTTCAATGTATTCACTAGAGTTCACCGTCACGTCAAAGAGTGTCAAAGTTTGCTCTTCGTTTTAAAACATACTGTATATATGTAACAAAGATGCAGGTAATCCATGAAAGGCCAGGAAAAAACAGTTGTTTTTTTTTAATGTTTGCAAAACGGGAGCAATTTTTTTATAGGGCCGGTTGTATCAATTAGACCCACGAACGAGAAAGAAAAACTGTTTCTCGTCTAAAAAAATTTTTCTTTATACGATACTGATGCCCCTTAAATAATCAGCATCTTTATCACACCCTGTAAAGGCTGGTCCAAACTTTATTTAATAAGCCGAGGGGGGGGGTAATATCGTAAAGCGGGCTCGTCATTGAAATTGGGCAGTAAGTCTGCGATAAGTATCGCGATAACGCGTCAAATCCGGCATAGATTAAAAAAAAAACTTCCTAGATAGTTCTCTCCTTGTGTTATCTCTAAGTATTGAAAAAATTCTGTTAGATGGCGTTACAAGGCTCATTCGAAACAATAAAATCCTAAAAATAACCATAAATGACTAAATATGGGATTTTACTGTTGCCAATCGACATTTATATTTATTTTTAGTGTTATTGTACCGGACTCTTTAATATAATACTGAAATTAAATCAATTCGAATATATTTTTCACTATTCCAATCTTTGATGAGCTCGCTCTCAATCACCATAATTTATTCATCAAGGAGCATGCTATTGATAGCGAATTCCAGTAGATGGCGCACAACGTTTACTTACACTACGCAACGCAAAATTACCAAACTATAAAAACTGTCTGTGAATTATGCATATACGCATTAAATATTACCTATGATTTGAAAATTACGTATATTTTTCTCTGATATTCAGAAGACGCTAATCAATTCTTGATTATAAAATAAGCCCACCCAAGTACTCACGCAACAAAAGTATTTGCTCCGTCGGAGGCGTTAGTGAATTTGGCGAACGCATACTTAACTATAGTATTCAAAAAATATTTTGAAAGTTTGAAACACGTAAGAAATTTAAGAAACAAATTATACGATTGCGTTAAAAAAATCTACCACAAATATAACATTGTGTATCTTTTATTAGTCAAAATTTACGATTATTATAAATCTCATAAAAAATGTGCTTGAAAATAAAATGCATTCGCAAGTGAGGATATTAAAAAAGTTGTAATATGTACAGTCAGCATCAGAGTAAAGGATTTCCCCCCTTGGTAATGACATGAAAACGTTAAGTATTTTCGTCGAGTGTGATAGAAGTTGAGATGGTCGGGTGCTAAGCTGTAAGGCTACTAATATGAGAACACCGGTTCAAAACCACCGGTGCCGTCACTTTTTTCTTTTTTTTATTAATTACCTTTTCTTTACTGTTATATTATTATTATTATTGAGATATTTTAATTAGAAAACTCCCGTGAGTATCAGACATATTAAAATTCTCATAGCGGGTTACTCACGTCAATAAAGTCGAAAATAGCTCGACATGTCGATATTTTTTTGTCGATGTGGTGTCGAGAGCTGACCGCGCTGGGGCTCGAGTGTGCGTAGAGCAGTCGCCGCGGCTACACGCATGACTCATGAATAAGGGACACGGACTGTTCCGAAACATGTCGAGCTATTTTCGACTTTATTGACAATACAATACAATACAATAACTCGTTATTGCACCTCAAAACAACAAAAATAACACAAACTGGTATAGATCACACATGAAAAAGAGGCAAACAACAGGCGGTCTTATCGCTAAAGAGCGATCTCTTCCAGACAACCTTTGGGTAGAGGAGACACTACACTAAGAAAAGTATACATACAGTAGGTGGTGCAAAACTGGAAAAAGTATTATGTGAGAACCAAAATATATGACATAAACAGAAAAAACAAATCTACAAAAAAAAAAGAAAACAAACACACACACAATTACATATACATACATATATATATGTTCATACCAAAATACATAAATATATAAATACATATATACAAATACAAACTAATTAAGCGAAATGACGTGAGTAACCCGCTATGAGAATTTTAATATATTGAGATATTAGCTGAAATGAGGTACACAAGAAAAGATGGTTAGGTATATTGCATATAATACAATTATTTTATTTATTTTATTAATAGCATAAAATTTTGTATGGTTGCGATTTATTTTTATGCAGTTAACTTATAAACTTAATTTTTAATAACACCAAGATCAAAACAAAAAAATGTAAACCATTATAATAATAATTAAGTAGATTATACACTTTTCTACCTGCGTAAAAAATTGTTACTTACTATGATTTTGAATCCAACCAAATTTACTACCAAAACACAAAATAGATATCTGGATGACATTAAACACGTGTATAAACATACACAGTTTGTTTTTAGTTGAACATATTTCTAAATACTTTATTGACTATATAATTTTTTTCGCCGGTTTATAATAAAATTATGGATGTCCGCAACGTGGAGGTATCTTCGAACCATGCTAAGCGACACTCCAAAAGTTTCAGCAGTTCATCATGTAGTTTTAAAAGGTGCCACTGAATGAACTTCCAGAATATTTTGGTGTCGCTCCGAGTCATCAGTGTAAAATCTTACCGTTATGCCCACATCTCGTGATATTTTTTTGATACTTTTTCCTCTTCCCAAAGCACAACAATTTTAGTTTTTAAAAACTTTAAATTGCACCATTGTTTAGAATTATCAAACTATGCGAAAAATTAGAAATTCGGATAGGTACTCGTATTAAGAATATGTTATTAGCGAATCGACAGAAAACCTAATGACTTGAAAAGTCATTATAAGGTAACCCTCAATCACAATTTAGTAAATAAGACGAAATTTATTTAAATTCAATCTTAACCTGTAGATCATAACACGCAGAAAGACAAGAATTAGTTTTCTAAATTAAAATTGCGGTAGGTCAACAATCCGCAACAAGAACATTCTTTGATCAACCGAAAAATCTATACGAATTTCAACCTTATTTTGTAATCGATTGAGAAGTGGCGTATGGATGTACAAGCATAATCTTAATTTCGCCGTGTTATGCATCTGACCTGATAGCCTAGGGGTATAAGCCATGGTCAGATGATCGGCCAACGCACATGGTGAGACCGGGTTCAAATCTTGCAATTACGCGATGTCTTTTTGTGAGTTTTTCTGGGGCATGTGATTTGCTCGGAAGGCGACCATATATACCAATTAAAACTTTAAATAATTTGAGTGGACTCTAGTCGGTGATGTTCGGATCGGAAAGATGGGTGCGGGGCGAGGGGCACGGGGAGAGGGAAAAGGTACTCGGGGCGAACACGTCACATCACGTGACGCGCTCGCCGTCGGGCAATAATCTTACAATACCAGGTTTTTGTTTAATTTTTGTCACTAATCACCTATCGTCCTGATTCAGTCACCGGTTACGAAGAATGGTTACCTATACCTCTCAAAATTAATGTTTTGAACGGCATAGTTACTCTTATAATAGTTATTACTTATTATATAAGCGTTACAAGGTATCCCATCATAAACATTACATGTAAAAAGACACAAGTGTCGCTCTGCAGTTTTTATGCTGCAAAAGAGTTTTGAAATAAGTCGGTTATTTTAGTTAATACCAGGGGATGTCCATCACTCGACTTCTCGTCCAGAACTCGGCTTCCGCCACCTTGCCTATTTTAAAATCGTAGACGAACACAGGGTTCATATAAAATAGGCAAGTCGGTGAAAGTCGAGTTCAATGGACACCCCCCCGTAACCGACTAAAATAAACGACTTGTTTTAACATTACATCTCAAAACTTTTTTGCAGCATAAAAACTGCGGAGCGAGACTTGTCTTTTTACATGTAGGCCCTACATTGTAGGGTCGAGTCGGGAACGGTGACTCGGTCGGGTAGGGTAGACCGGGGACAATAGTACCCCGGGGTAATAGTACCATCGCTTATAATTTTGCAACTATAACGAAATATGTATATGCGGGTATACACAACGAAGCGCAATACTTGTGCGGATCGGAGGTGCTAGGAGACTATTCATGTTTTCAAGCGATCAAAGTAAATATTTACGTGAAACATTTTGTATTATTACTCAAAACAAAAGAATCCTGTTGTTAGATTAGTATAGGCTGGTTATTTATCAAAGTTTTTATTGCGGCACAGTATGGCGATTACTTTTGTAAAGGAATCGAAATATCAGTACCGTAGGTAATTTTGGGTGTTCAGGGTAATTAGTAACATGTGAGCCGGGGACAATAGTACCCCGTTATAATTTTTGAAATGTTTTTTTCCTTCCTGTTCCGGCGCCATCTAATAAGTGCATACACGAAATCAGATGACGGCTGCCCATGTACTTACATCGACCTGGGCGCGCCTGGCTACAACGCGCATCCCCGAACGCGATGCACCTACCTTGACGTCACATACACGTTATATCGCCATATCAACAACAACCAATGAGAGGCACATATGACTTGATCGGCAACCAATGGCACGGCTGCTCGTCATCCCTCGAAGCACCAACCGCACCGACAGATGACACTCACAATTTGTGACACAACTTGTTACCATGTAGATCATACCTATTCCCTTTTCTCTTTGCTCATTTATATAACTTTAACTTTATAAAAAAATATGTAAAAAATCCCGAAATAAAGTAATTAATTTGTTGAACCGTTGCCTTCGTCATTTCGACAACCTGCCATCCATATCAGCGCAAATCCAGGACATCATCAGCCAACCTATATCCAGACGCGCAGACACTTCCATATTATAAAATATTTGTGTAAACATGAGTAAAGGATTTAGTAGATAGTAGAGTAGACATTTAGTAGATCAAAAAAACTAAATATAGGTATTTTGTGGCGGGGTTGATTGTAACAGGGGGCAATATTAACTGTATGGAAAGAAAGATTGTTGAATAAGTTGATATTGCCTTTGTTTCTAGCATAAATTAGACTTGAAATAGAACTCTGTAAATGACCTCTAGCTGTGGTCATGATCATTAAACTATATTTTTTTTACAAAGTGAGTCATGTGAGATAAAACTAACCACTGATTTCAAATAGTGTTATTAAATGTTTTCCTTCTATTAACTTGATGTAACTGCAAAAATTGGTTGAAGTTGTGGTAAAAAACAACAAATCTTTAAATAATAAACATATTAATTGGTGTTTCCTTGCGTTCAAATTTTATTTATACTGACCCGTGCTAAAGGTCTTATACTTTTACCTTTAATTATTAATTACCTTCAAAAATACTAAGATCAATAACCTAGTATTTCATATATATATATTTATATAAATACAGTTTTGGTTTATCATTTATACATTCTGAAAAGTGGTTCAATTGTCCCCGGTCTACCCTACACTGACTCATATTTACGTTTTCTACATAGACCAGTAACATCTATCCGTGTCCGTCGTTGGTTAGGATAGGAGCAAAAGAGACCCAAACATGTGTAAACCAGTCAGCTGCCAGCCCCGACGCCATTTAAACTATTTAAAGTGTCACGAGTCTTTGTGTTTCGTGTTGAAGAAAAGGCATTTAAAGGCAACTTGTACATGTTTTTATTGATGTACTGAATCATTAATTCAATTATTTTCGTAAATACCTACATTTGTTTTTCTATACAACATTGCATTTGTTACCATGAAAACATAGTAAACGACAATTTAATTAATTTAAATTCCCTAACTACCTAGACCTACCTCTAACTTAAGTTACATTTACTGTATATATTTTGAAAATAAATGTTTTTTTTAATAAATTTTTATTATACACATATTTATTTTGAATAACTACCAGCTATAGATGCGTACTAAGCTAAGTACTTAAAAATCACCAATGGAGTAATTTGAGTTTGTTTATGTACAAGACAGCTATTACTAGAAGCATTTTTGATTACTACGGATATTTTATTATTGATTTTAGGGTCTGTAGTATACCTAGTTTGAGTGTGAAGCTCCGCACTTTTTCGACATTGCGAACAATGTACAAGGTATCGTGTACCTACTTATGTGAGTCACCGACGTCACCGTGCATTGTTCAAGGTTGACGCTCATGTACTTTGCTACTTTTCGAAGACAGGTAAGATTTCACAAATTAAATGCACGCGCGCTTTTGAAGTTCACTGTTATTTTATCAACGAACATTATCGTTCAATTACAGTAATTAGTTACTTTCGCAAAGACCTGTTAGTGTTATCAACTTAAAAGAAAACATTGTGCGAAATTGAATTTGAACATATCATACTTATTTGCAAATTTGAATTTTATCGCTTCATATCTACTAGGTATATGTATACAATATACCTCTATATAAAGTACACACAAACAAGCTTGCTATAAAAAAACATTACATTGTGTTTCTCGGTTCATCTCTTTTCTTCAAAACGACAAATTTTATTTTATAATCATCACGATTCAATTCTGTTGACAAGTTAAGCCGGCACACAAACGACAGGTTCACACACACACACACATATCTAGCACAAGTAGAACAGCTTTAAATGAGTTAGAAGTACCTCCACTACTTAGTAGATGGCGCTAAAAGCGCAACCCTTATCCTGCGCAGAAACGACATCTAGGAATAATAATGGAACCAAAAGGTACCGGCGACGATAATAATTATTAAGCAAGATTATTAGACAGTATGGAGATAGCACTCTGTTCTGGTTATAATATACTCTGTGAATCCGGCCATAAATTGGATCCGATGGCCGTTACGACAGTTTCAGAGTTCCAATGGCCGGGCGAGTTGATTTCTCGGGCGAGTCCATTCATCGGGAAATCAGTTTGGACTTTTTTTCGTAAACGGTACCACATTTTCCCTTCTTAGTAAGGTTACAAGACTAATACTTACCAAGTTTTAATAGAAAAAAATTCCGTATTGTTATTGGTGAATTGTGAACTTGAGACTCCTCTTGCAGATTAATAAATAAGTAAGTAATGTTCTTACGGTAGATGTTTTCCCTTTTTATAACGAAGGTAAGGTAAGTTAATAAGGACTAATTTTAACCATTGACTATTGTGTGTCTTTGTGCCTGAATCTTGTCTATTCGTACGTAACGTCAAATAAACATCAGCCCACCATACAAAAGCTTGCACAATGGGGCAAAAAAATTGCCTTAATTGGAAATTATTGCCAATGATAATTGCGATTGGCAATAATTTTTGACCTTAAAATTTTGCTCAAAAAGCTAACAAATACATAAATCTTGTGGAAAAATCTTATACAAATCGATCTAGTCCCACGGTGAGGTACTAGGCGACGAAGTATATAATAGATAAATACATATAAATACTTATGTAATACACTTGAGAAATAAACGAATCTGAATCTTATAGTATACATACGAGTAGAAAACTCAGAAACAAATATTCGTGATAAACACACAAATAAATGCCCTGACCAGAATTCAAATCCAGAACGTCCTGCTTCGTAGGCAGGGTCACTACCGACTAGGCTAGGAGACCGTTACAAATATTATAGTCTAATCCCCAAGTCCCCAATATTTTGCCCCCTCCACGAACATCCTAAACTGAAGTTTCTAAGGAACCCTCCACTCTAGTCACTTCACTCCTCTTTAAGCGTATAGAACAGCAACCATTGAAACCGTATGCTTTCGGATCTATTTTAATGCAGGCTTATCTCATTCAAATCACTTGCCGAAACTAAGACACGTTTTAAACTTTTACGATTATTGATGCTGATTCAAATATATTCAATATTCAAATAATGATAATTCAAGGATATACCTCAATGTACTCTAAAGTCTAACTTTAACTAACAAGACTGCTCCAGCGTCGGAAGCGTTTCGAAAGAGACACCGCAGCCGCACCGCTACCGCACTCGTTTTCACAAGATTAGTGTTGGAAGGTTGTCTTGTTTGACAACGATCGGATCATCAGGACGTCATCTCAGAAACCCCCGAGGGGGATCTGGGGATGCTGGTCAGGGCGTTGGCCCCTTTCAGCGGTTTCTACCGCCGGCCATGAAAATGGCTGGGTCGTTGGGGGGGAGCTTTGTGAGCTCCTGTGGTCTTGTCCGGGTCATCTTCACACCGGCGAGATCGAGCCAGCCAGGTGGAACCCCATTTGGGGGAAGCCCAGCTAGCGATCGTCAACCGGTGCCAGGGTGGTGTCTAGTCCGAGGGGGGGGGGTCAGTCCGGTGTGGTGGGGGCTGCGGGCGCGAGCTCGCGCGGCAGGCCCCTGTGGTCGGGCGGGCGCGCATGGTACGGCGCTATGCCACGGAGGTGGCCAAAGCGCGACTGGTCCGCGCGCCCGAACATCCGGTCTGCTAGGCGAGCTACGAATTGTCGTAGCGGTTCCATCTTCAGGTCCCGGGCTATCACGTCGTTCCGCACGTAGCGCGGGGCGTCGACTATGGTGCGAAGTGAGAGCGACTGTTGGGACTCGAGTCGCTTTCTATTGCACTCTCCCACCAGCGCGTACCACGCGGGGGCTGCATATGTTAGGCGTGATCGGACATAAGTCTTGTACACGCCTAGCTTCACACGTAGCGATAGCCGGGACTTCAGGATCGGGCCAAGTAAGGTGCGAGCGGCACGCGTCTGGGCGATCACGTTCTTGACGTGCGGTGCCATGGTGAGGCGGCGGTCTATGGTTACCCCTAGGTATTTCACCGTCGGGGACCATTCCACGGCTTGTCCCAGGAGTGTGAGACGCGGCGGCATCAGCACCTTGCGGGAGATGGCAATCGCCTGGGTCTTGGTCGGGTTTGCTGACAGCCTCCACTTCTTCAGCCAGGGAGGGAGGGCCTCTAGCGCGCTCTGGGCTTTGTGCGCTGCGTGTGACAGGCGGATGGATGACGTGATGTAGGCAGCGTCGTCGGCGTATAGCGCAAGCATTATGCCCTCGCTCACCGGGATGTCATCTGTGTACCGCCCGTACAGCACAGGCGAGAGGCAGCTCCCTTGGGGCACTCCGGCAAGAATCGCGCGGTCGGTTGACGTTATGTCTTCCACCGCCACGTGGAAGCGGCGATTCTCCAGGAAGGTGGCCACAGTCTTCACTACTCGACGCGGAGTAGTAGACGTGGACAGCTTGTAGAGGAGGCCGGGGTGCCATACGCGATCGAACGCCTTCTCCATGTCCAGGAACACAGCGACCGTGTGCTCCTTCTTGTTGAAGGCTGCTGTAGCGTGGTGCAGCACGCGGGCAAGCTGGAGCGTCGTCGAGTGTTCTGGACGGAAGCCGAACTGTTCGTCGCGTGGCTGAATGTGGGGCGTCAGGTGAGGCAGAAGCAGCTTCTCGAAGACTTTCGAGATAGTGGGCAGCAACGTGATGGGCCGATAGCTCTCAGGACGAAGGACGTTCTTCCCGGGCTTGGGAATCATGATGACGCGGCCCTGCTTCCAGGGGCGTGGGAAGTGGCCGACTCGCAGGACTCCGTTGAAGAGCCGCGCCAACGTCGCGATGGCTCGCGGGGGTAGGTGGCGTAGCGCTTCGTTCGGTATGCGGTCGGGGCCGGGCGCCTTCTTCAGCGGGGTGCGTCGAATCATCCTCTGAACCCTGCCGGGCGTGAGGATGATGGGCTCTTCGTCTGGAGCTATGGGCGTGGCGAAGTAGTCCGCCAGGTGCTGCTCTACAGCTGCTTCGTGCTCGGGGTCGTCGGACGGATTTGGCCTGAACTGCGTCTCCAGGTGGTCAGCAAAGATCTTCGCTCGATCTTCGGCTCGGTAACGTGGGGTGCCATCACCGGCTAGAAGAGGGCGAATGGGTGCTGGTCTTCTGGTTATCCTTCTGCACAGGCGGTGGATGTCGTTCCATTCCTCACCAGCTGACTCGATATACTCGAGCCAAGAGTCCTCGGTATGAGCCGCGAGGCTCTGCGAGATCTTCTCGGCGAGGGAGTTTAGCTGGGACTTCATGGTGGGGCATCGTGTGCGTTGGTAATGTCGACGCAGTTTCCTCTTCCTCTCGATAAGGGACAGGATAAATGCGGGGATCCTCTGCTTGTGGCGTTCCTGACTGGCGCCGGTCTCGGCGGTGGAGTCGGTCAGGGCGGCGGTGATACATGAAGTGAGTTCCTCGGCGAGTCGGTCGACTTCCTCCGGTGATGTCACGGGGAAGGACGGAGTGTGCTCATTCATGTAGGTTGCATATCGATCCCAATCCTGTCGTCTGCGAGGCGAGGGCGGCACCGTCCGAGTCGGTGTCAAGTCCAGGGTTGCCAAGACGGGTTGGTGGTCGGAAAGGAGGTGGTCATTCAGGACGTCCTGCGCGGGCCAGGTGGTCAGGCCGCGTACTACCATAAGGTCGATGACGTCCGGGAGGTAGGCTGTCGCGTACGGATAGTGCGTCGGGGTCTCTGGCCCCAGCACCTCGTATCCTTGGTCTTCTGCGTCGGTGTGGAGTCTCTGCCCATCAGGGCAGGTCCTCATGGAGTTCCATGCAGTGTGCTTGCAGTTGAAGTCGCCGGCTACGATCGTGGGCAGTGGCGAGTCCAACAGATCGTGGACATCAGCCACTGCGAGACGAGAGGTTGGCGGCTTGTAGAAGGCAAACACACGCAGAGGGTGGCGGTCGACGCAGATTTCCACGCCGAGGGCGTATGACGACCGAAGAGTCGTCGGTACAGGCAGCGGCTGGTGAATGACCTGGCGCTTCACTAGGACGGCCAGTCCCCGGTATGCGCGTCCGAGTAGGTTAGTCTCCTCCTTCCGGTAAGCGACGTAGCCTGGTATATTAAGGCGGTCGCCCGTCTTAAGGTGGGTTTCCGAGATCAGGGCTACGTCGATCTTCTTCTCGGCCAGAAGTTGTCGCAGCAGGGTTTTCTTGGCTCCGGAGAGCCCGTCGGCGTTCCAGTGTATGATCCTCAGTTGGCTAGTGAACGCTGTACAGGTCTGCTAGCCTCCTGAGGATGATCGGGACAGGGCTCTGTCCCGACTGGGTGGCGGCAAGGATCTCCTGCAGGATCTCCACGAGCATTGTGATGGCCTCGGTTCGGCCATCGACGGCTCCCACTCCTGGCTTCGCCTTCTTCCCCTGGAGAGGGGCGGCGACCGTGAGGAGCGGGGCGGTAGGTGGTCGCGACTGCGACTTTGCGGCCTGGGCGATCGGTTGCTGCTGGGGCTGCTTCGAGGTGGAGGTGGGCTGAGGTCCCGTCTTGGGTTTCTTCCCTCCGCGTTTGCGTCGTCTGGTGGGCGGGCGTTTCCCGTCATTGGCGGCGGCCATGAGGGAGTTCTCCGCATTGCCAGTGGTGACGGCTGGTTGTGAGGAGGCGGGTAGGGCTGCGCCAGTGCGTGCTGCCACTCCGGCCTTCTTGTTCCGTGCCTCCCGCTTGTAGGCCGGGCACTCCGTGCTGTTGGCAGGGTGCGCGCCTTCGCAGTTCTTGCACGTAGCCGGTTCTTCCAGAGGGCGCGGGCATTCCTTGGCGGTGTGCGGACCGCCACAGCGGACGCAGGCAGTAGGGCGATGGCAGTTCAGCGACGAGTGCCGGAACCCCTGGCACTTGTGGCACTGCGCGGGGCCCTTCCTGCCACGCCAGGCTTCAATTTTCACTCCTGGCATGCCCAGGAGCTCGGATATGGCGTAGATCGCCGGCGTCGTCTCCGCGGTGCGCTGCAGCTGGGCGTGGAAGATACACCCAGGTCGGCCGCTGCGCGCGCGGATTTGGCGGACTGACTCCGGGAGGAAGCCTTTCTGCCGTAGGTCTGCTTCTATGTCTGCCGGGTCGGTGTTAGCCGGCAGACCTCGGATGGCGAGTTTGAGGCTCCGCTCCGCAGGCAAGCCATAGCAGTACCAGTAGAGCCCGGTGATACTGCTCAGGTAGCGCTGCACGGTGCGGTACTCATCCTCGCCGCGTGGAGTGAAGATTATTCCTTTGTTCAGGGGGCGCGCGTTTACTTGATGGCCGAGCAGGGTCCGCAGCTTGCGGAAGTGCTCAGGCCAGTCGGGCATCAACTCCACGATCAGGGGCGGGTAGCGCTTCCCTCCTGTGGCTGCAGTAGGGGGCGTCGCTCCGTTGGTCGGGGAGGCGGGTGTGGGTGTTGCCGCTCTTGAGCTTGG
Source organism: Lathronympha strigana (assembly GCA_949128165.1). Taxonomy (NCBI): domain Eukaryota; kingdom Metazoa; phylum Arthropoda; class Insecta; order Lepidoptera; family Tortricidae; genus Lathronympha; species Lathronympha strigana. Next base: position 3,469,161 of record OX421901.1, on the reverse strand, counting down.
GGGTGAGGCCGCCGAGGCTGTGTCCATCGGTGACAAGTCCAGCCTCGGTAGGGAACGAGGTGGCGGAGATACTTCGTTCTGCCGTTTCCTCGTGGTTTCGGGGGCTTCGGGGGTTGCGGCGAAAGGTCGCGGCAAATTGGTTGGCGCCGGGAATCGCGATGGCGACGGGATGCGCAGCGAGGGCAGTTGTGCCGCGGCTGAGGCGGATCCCGTGGTTGGGGGCGCGGGCGCGCAAAGCACGGGCGCGCGAATCGCGGGCGCGGTGTTAGTCGCGCGGGACGCGGGCGCAGTCGCGGCAGCGCTAGTCGTCGGCGCGGTGTTTGTCGCGCGAGACGCGGGCGCAGTCGCGTTTGCGCTGGTTGTAGGCGCGGCGTTTGTCGCGCGGGACGCAGGCGCAGTCGCGGCAGCGCTAGTCGCGGGCGCGCGCGGCACGGGCGCTCGGAGCGCGGGGGCGGGCGCGCGGTTCGCGGGCGCGTCTCGGGTTGCGCGCGGGTTGCGGGCGGGGGCAGGGGGAGCCCTGCCGGCCCTGGTATTTGGAGCTGGCGGTTTCGTGGCCTTTCGTGGCGCTTGGGGTTCACGCTGGGGCGGTGTGCGCGAGAGCGGAGGCAGCTCGGGTTGTCCAGCCATCTGTGCGAAAGTCGCAGGAGGGCGGGACACGGCGGCGTCGGCGGCGGGGGTTGTACCCCTCGGTGGACCTTGTTGTGGTTCCGAAGAGGCTTGTCGTAGTGTGGGCGGGTGGAGCTGGAGCTGGCCCAGCGCCAGCAGCGCCGGTGACTCCGGGGCGGCAAATCGCGCTTCGCCTGCTCCTTCGAAGGTTGGCGTTAAGGGCGGACGGAGCATCTCCTGGCCGGCAGCGCGCAGGAGATCCAGCGCGCGCTGTACTGCGGTGAAATCCTCTGTCCGCCTCGCGGGGATCCTTCGAGGGCGGGTGACCTTGCGGACGGTAGGGTCCGGACGTTTGGGCGTCGGCGGCATTTTCTTTTCCGTTTTTCTAAGCGGGGGAGTAGAGGAGGATCATACCCAGACTGTGGGTAGATCACTTCCGACTTTTTCCCAAACTGCCCCCCGCTTATGCTAACGCACTAGCGGGGAGCGGGGGAATTGAGAAAGTTGGTGCGCAGATCTCACGATCGCGGCTGCACTGACCACCTCACACCGCTAACTAAAGCCGTTCCCGGTGAGACCCGCTTGTGGGAGGCCGGTTCCGGCAGTAGTACCGCGGTGCTTAGTGGCTAGACAGCAAATGCAGACGAACTCAGAATTACTGCGGAGCCGCGGAGCGCAAGCGTGCGCTCAACGCAGCGGTCGCGAGTGAAGTCGACAACGATCGGTAATTTGCATCTCAGTAGTCATGTTTCTACGTCGACACATCGTTGGCGTGATCTATCTCGGAGGTGGCGCCATCTCTTAATAAATTCGTGTACTTAGTAATGACATGAAAGTGATTAGTATTTTCGTCAAATCTAAGAGATGTTGAGATGTTCTAGTGCTAATTTGAGAGGCTGCTTATATGAGGACGCCGGTTCAAACCCACCGAGGGCAACACTATTTTCTTCTTTTTTTTCATTAATTACCTTTTCTTTTTTACTGTTATATTATTATTATAGAGACTTTAGCTGAATTGAGGTATACAAGAAAAGATGGGTATAATTAACAGCGTTACATTTTGTGATTGCGAATTGCGATTTATTTTATGCAGTTAACTTATAAACTTACTTTTAAATAACAACGAGATCAAAACAAAAAAAAAATTGTAAACCATTATATAATTCAGTAGTTTATACACTTTTCTACCTGCGTAAAAAAATGGTTACTTACTAAAATTTTGAATCCAACTATATTTTTACTTACAAAACACAAAATAGATATCTGGATGAAATTTACCACGTTTCTAAACAGACACTTAACAGTTTGTTTATAGTTATAGATATTTCTAGAGACTTTATAGACTATCTATACATGACACAAATCTTTTACTGGGAGTGAGTCACTGAGAAAGAAACCAACATGCTAAATACCATTATTATTGTTAGCAATTTACATCTTTCTCTGTTATCACCATTTCTGATAACCTTACTAACTTAACTATTTATATATTTCAAAAAACAGTTTACAGCATTACAGTAAAAACCAAAGCACTGCAACCATCAAATAAAAAACCAAAACATTTAAAACTTAACACTAGTTATAATTTAATTCAACTATGTGAGATCATGTGGTGCATTAAGACATAAATACTCCTAAACAAGAGTATCTTTATTATTGATAACTAAGGTTGTTTAATTTGAATAACTACGAAATAACAATATATTGGGAAATTGAAAGCATTATCGAACGAACGATTTATGCTCGTTCGTTCTAATACTTTGCTACGAAACACTTGTGAGGAGTAGATACCTACTTTTCTAATAGCGGAGAGGATAGCCGTCATTATCTATCACTTCTTGAAGTCGACTTTTCATGCTTGCAACCATATTGAAACAAGCATCACTATTTCGCATTAGTTCCCAAGTTTTGTTTACCTCTTTTTTTCACTAGAGTCCCAGTTTAAAACCATATTTGACCCCATAAGTTTTCTATTGGATTTAGGTCCGGACTTTTTGCCGGCCACTTAAACACCGTTATATTATTTTGCGCCTTTAACCAGTCTTGGACGATTTTGGATCGATGCACTGAGGAATTATCCTGAACTAAATAAATATGGCCTTCAGGATATGCAACACGCACAGAAGGCAGCATTACGTCCTTCAAAACTTCAAGGTATCGCTCACTGTTCATTCGGCCGCCTATTTTGACCAGCTCACCTGGCCCCATGGAAGACATCCATCCCCAGTAACCTAAAAAGAGTAATTATTAAAAAATGTAGCAATCATAGATGTCAAGTAAATATAATAGTACATTACATACCAAGGCCGTTTAAGTGGGAAATGCCTCGGATTGCATGTAATTGTCGGCCGAGGCGAAGCCGAGGTCGACTAACATGTGATCCGAGGCTTTCCCATTTACCGGCCGAGGTTTGTATACTATTTTTCAGCCCGACGGAGCCGGCAGGCGGCAATTTAGTTTTGCGTAAAGTGGCGCTTACCGGCCGGAGGACTGAAAACAATATTTACGGTATATACCTATACCATATACTAAATTTGAAATAAAATTGAGGGCTTTCATGAGGGCTGTGTCGGCCCGGTTGATCGACGTGACAGGGGACCCTAGAGCTGGCGTTTACCTCTCCCAACGCATCTCCATTGCGGTGCAGAGAGGTAATTCTGCCAGTGTAATGGGGTCCATGCCGTAGGCGGACCTGTTAGACGGGGTGTTCTTTTTATAGATTGGGATTTATTTTTAGGCACTATGTGTAGTTTTATTTAAATAAAAACGATATCTTCTTACCTAGTGTTAATCGTCCGCTTGTTTTCAAATCTAATACATTTTTAGGATTAAACCTCTGTCCACTTCTTCTCCATAAAATTTTTCGGCCATCCTTATCTGACTTGAAGCACTTTTCGTCGGTAAATATAACAATTTCGTTTTTCCAATCAAAATTTAAATAACGTTTAGCAAAAATTACTCTATCGGTGCGATGGTCGTCAGTTAGCTTAATTTTTTTCGCCGGTTTATAATTATGGATGTCCGCAGCGTGGAGGTGTCTTCGAACCGTGCTAAGCGAGCAGTTTCAGCAGTTGATCGTGTAGTTTTAAAAGGTGCCACTGAATGAACTTCCACAATATTTCGGTGTCGCTCCGAGTCATCAGTGTAAGCAACTGGCCGAGGACCTTGACGATCGCATTCCACGTCACCCGTCGCTTGATACCTTCGTATCCATCTACGAACTGTTTTCCTCTATAATGAAAATGATAATATTTTAAACACAAAAAAACGTGTAGGCAATATTGCAACATAATTGCTACTATTAATATATACCTATATGACAACAAAATACATATTAACAGAAATCTTACCGTTATGCCCATATCTCGTGATATTTTTTTGATACCTTTTCCCTCTTCCCAAAGCACAACAATTTTAGTTTTTAAAAACTTTGTTAATCGCACCATTATTTCGAATTATCGAACTATGCGAAAACTTAGAAATTAGGATAATTGTATTAAGAATATGTTATTAGCGAATCGACAGAAAACCTAATGACTTGAAAAGTCATTATAACGTTACCCTCAGGCCTCAATCACAATTTAGTAAATAAGACGAAGTAAATTATTTTAAACTCAACCTTAACCTGTAGATCATAACACGCAGAAAGACAAGAATTAGTTTTCTAAATTAAAATTGCGGTAGTTCAACAATCCGCAACAAGAACATTCTTTAATCAAACGAAAAATCTATACGAATTTCAACCTTATTTTGTAATCGATTGAGAAGTGACGTATGGATGCACAAGCATAATCCTTATCTAAATTTCGCCGTGATATGCAACTGACCTGACAGCCTAGGGGTATAGTATAAGCCATGGTCGGATGCCGGCGCATGGTGAGACCGGGTTCAAATCTTGCAATCTGCAGTTAAGCGATGTCTTTTTGTGAGTTTTTCTGGGGCATGTGATTTGCTCAGAAGGCAATTAAAACTTTAAATAATTTGAGTGGACACTAGTCGGTGATGTTCGGAAAGATATGGGTGCGGGGCGAGGTGCACGTGGAGAGGGAAGGTACTCGGTGCGAACACGTCACATGACGTGACGCGCTCGCCGTCGGGCAATAATCTTTAAGTTTTAGGGGGGTTCCTTTTCTCTGCAGCTGACCGTACTACACGTTTATGGGCATCTTCACAAATAAGTGCACCCTTTTAATGAAAATGGGTCCTCAATTTTACAACATTTTTTTGTCAGTTTTGTAACGGCCCATACGAAATGTATGAAAAAATGCGTTACAAAGCTGACAAAAAAAAACGGGACACTCTTTTTCTTTTTTTAAATCAATAGTACCTACTCGTGATTCTGGTTATAAAAAACCCAAAACTTCCTATATTTTCAAAAAAAACGAAAATGGTACCCTATTTCTGAAAATGCCCTTATGGGCATTGATTTAAAAAAAGAAAAAGAGTGTCCCGTTTTTTTTAGTCAGCTTTGTAACGCATTTTTTCATACATTTCGTATGGGCCGTTACAAAACTGACAAAAAAAATTTGTATGGAAAATTGAGGACCTATTTTCATTAAAAGGGTGCACTTATTTGTGAAAATGCCCTTATACAAAATAAAATTATAAATAATCTTTATTCAAGAAACCCAATCTAACAAATTCTTCTTATCTGCCAATCTGTAAGACCGTTAAACCGTTTGCTGGCAGAGAGATTTATTCGGGAAAGTAATGTTAGAATGTAAGTCATACGCATGCATTTCAGATCCATTTTCGATTGCAATTAGTAACACTAGATGCGCATAATTATATGTACTTGTTCCTAGTAAATGGTGTCGCTTGCTGATAAGGCTTATTTCTAAACGTATCCTTATGGTATTAGATCCTTATCGGCAACCGACAATGATGTACAGTCAACCAATTGGAACCCTAGGCCACTATAGGACTATGTCATAGTGACGCTACAAATCAGATTGTAAGAAATCTGTCACTGTTTGTCATTTTGACATGGTTCTAGAGTGGCCTAGGGTTCCAATTGGTTGACTGTACGCTACTTACTACTACTTCCCTGAAACAATCCCATAATATCAAGGAGTGATGGTGTGAAGATATTTTTGAATACCAGCGTGCGTAGCCAAGATGCCAATCGCTAACGCTCAGTCGCTAACGAAACGCAACTGTGATTGACACACTAATAACTAATAACAACATAGCTTGGGCGATTGGCATCTTGGCTACCAATTACTCTTTTCAATCTGTTTCATTTTCGGAGATTCGCGTTATTTTATTGCATCCTCGCTTTCCGGCTCACATTTAATGCAATTTTTACTGTCGGAATTATCGCCGGTTTTATGGATATTTGCCACAAATTTACCACCACCCATAACATTAATGTGCATTTGTATTCCCATAGCTGGCTAAGCGCGGGCGAATGGTGACTTTTTTCATGATAAATATTTGTTAGAATCAAATTTTAATAATAAGAACCTGGTCACAGAGTAACATTTTGTAACATTAATAACCCCGAGCGTTAACAATATTAAAAATATTTCATAGTCTCTTCCAGTTTAAAAGACTGTCTAGTAACAATTTTGAATTAATTATTATAATCTTATCACATTTTATATCCTCTATTGTTATATCCTCGTATTTGATATGAAGAGTAGAGTATATAACTCGGTTAAGGGGTACCATTCCATTCTCAGACAAGCGGCGCTATCACTACCAATATTTGGGTGTTAAAATTCCTCCACAGAAATAGGTTTTTTCATTCCTTGGTTAATAAATGTACTAATTTATGATTGAAAGAAAAATGGAAAATTTCTCTGCGTCGAGCGGGATTTGAATCCACGACCTATCTAAACACCGGGCAGATCGCTCTGCCAATTGAGCTATCGACGCCCGATCGACCCCGGCGACCTGAAGGCCTAGTATAAAAGTTGTACGACATTAACTCCTCGACCGCGTTAGCGTATCGAGGGGTCAAAATATGAAAGTTGCCGGATGATTTAAATAAACGGCAAACACAATTTGAACTCCCGATACGCTAACGCGGTCGAGGAGTTAATGTCGTACAATTTTTATACTAGGCCTTCTGATCGGTGTTCAGAGAGGTCGTGGGTTCAAATCCCGCTCGACGCGGAGAAGTTTTCCCTTTTTTTTTACAATTATAAAATTGTGTTCGGCTGCCATCCGACCTTCCAACCCGGAGGGTAGCCGCTATATTGGGATTAATCCAGTTTCCTCACACGTTTTCCTTCACCGAAAAGCGATTGGTAACTATTTCGTACATAATTTCCTGAATATTATATTATATTTCGTAATTACGTTCCGAAAGACCCATTGGTTCAACCCGAGCCAAATATTCAACTCCCATCATTTATCAGAACACTTAAATAATATATTTAGTAATCCACAGGACTGAATAGTGAAAAACACCCCTTATTAAGTATGAAGTGAAAACCAAAACTAAATTTTAATTAATTGCATTTAAATACACACCACAAAATGGCGAGTGCCGAATTTCGTTTGCTATAAATTGAAAGAGATGTCATAGGTATACTAAATAAAACTGACCAAGGTTCCCGGTGAGCCGGGCGGGGATCGAACCAGCGACCTCCTGCTTTCGTGGCAGACGCCCTCGTTCATTGTTTGCGTTTAATGCTATGCTGAAAATGATTGCCTTTTAAAAATCGCTAGAATGAACAATGAATTGCAATTTGATTTTGCAAATATTTATATTAAATTATATTAACACAGCAGTGATCGTAAATCATTTAGCAATTTCGCAGCTAAGTAGCAATAAAGTAATCAATAACATAAAAACATGAATCATGAAATATTGTATTCTGTTTCCGCGATTATTGTTCATTGAAATTAAACACTTTAGAATGGATTAATCACGTTTATTAACACCATGACCTTACGTTGCAAAAAGGGGTAGTTTTCTTGACACTTATTTCTGCCCTTAAGCCAGTTAGGGAAGCGATTGTAAGTTGTATAGTGTAAATCGCCAGCTGGCGACCCTTCGGTAACTGGCAACTTTACACAAAAAATGAATTATATTACCTACAAATAGAATTCATTTTTAATGAGGTGGCCAGTTACTGAAATCTTACAATAAAAATGAACTCTGTTTATATGTGAACAGAGTTCATTTTTAGTATAAGATGGCCAGTTACTACGGTGGCCAATTATTAGCGAATTACCCTATAATGTATGTTAAATCTCACAGGGTAGGTCTCAAAGGTTGGTCTACAATGCCCAGAGGGGCTTATAAAGCTAGTAATACATTGCCTGAAGGGCATTCTACAATTAAAATTAAAAATTGTAAAATGCCCTTCAGGCAATGTATTACCTACTAGCTTTTAAAGCCCCTATGGGCATTGTATACCAACCTTAGATTTGAATTAACATTTTTTTTGTATGTAGGTAGTTTGCACAAGTAACTTTTTTGATTAACGGGGAGAATTTGCATTCTCTCAATCATTATCTTAACCCTGCGAAAACGCGTGCTGTAAAGGGATCGAAACGTCGGGTCACTGTGTTAATAAAAGCGATTAATCTGTTCTAAAGTGTTTAATTTCAATGAATCATGAAATATAAACCACGAACCATGCATCAAAACATTTATTAAAAACCATTGTTTCGGTTATTTTGGTCGAAACCGAGGAGTGTCCATAGAACTCGACTTTCACCGACTTGCCTATCTTCAAATCGTGGAGGAACACAGTGCAAATACAAATATATATAAATGTATAACGTCACGGGGCTTCATCGCGTATAAATTTTGAAAATATTTACGTCCGACCCCCGGTGTCCGGATTTTAAGCCCTGCTTTGTTTATTTATCGTTTGTGACAATCGTGGAAGTTTAAATCAGTTTTTAATACAATTTAAACAGTAAACAGAGTACTTTTCTGTGCGCAGTCAGGTAAAAAGGGACCTCAATGAAACTGGTATACCATTATATACACGATGATTTTTCATCGGTGATCAGGTACCATTTTATCTAACACAATAAATGATGGGGATCGCGTCGGAGTTGTAATTTCATGGAAACAAACTTGTTTTTTTGTCAACAAAGAAATGTCATATACTACAGAAAAAGTGACCAAGGCCAGGGCTGAGTAAATAATCCTAAAATCCTTGTCACTCTACTAATCGGTACCCATTCATGAGTTTACAGCCTCTTTACAGACTTTTAAAGATCTTCTCTTTTTATAACTAATGGCGTCTGTCCGAGAGTTAGATAATTTTGCCAGTGTCACGTATTATCAATATATCAGTACATCATATATTATATAAATAGTACATTGCTACTTGAGCGACATTGTTCGGTAATTGGCCTCGCTATTTATTACGTTTATAAGCTATAAGGCTTAACAGAATAGTTTCTCAGGGAGCCGAGATGCCGGGACAAACGCGATTCAGGATAAATTCTTCATTCGCACACTTCTTCGTTAGTTTACTGCACAATAAACTATAAATATTACACATTAAACAACATTTAGCACACAAAAAACAGAAAACTATTCAAAAGACGCCTTCGCCATATTGAGTATCTACCGGACGTCATGTCAATTGATAATTTGTGAGGGTTAAACTTGTCATTTGTCATAATATATGTATGCATGGCGACTATACACCGCCGTTTTTTATACTCACTGGAGTATGCATATAAAGATACTTTCAATCATATAAACAACCGTATTTTTGATTACGTTGACGTAGATTTGTAGTAGTTTAGTTCTTCCACAGCTTCAAGAGACGGCATACGTGTGTACGTATTAATTTCAACTTGCTACCTTTATGCATTCCTGAGATAAAGGGTCTTTACAGACGGACGGACAGACAACAATGTGATCCTATAAGGGTTCCGTGTTGTCCTCTTCTGGGTGCGTAGCCAAGATGTCAATCTCTCACGCTCAGTCGCTAACGAAACGCAACTGCCATTGTCACACTAATAAGGAAGAGTGATAGAGAGCGGTAGCTACGATACGTTATTAAGCGTGAGCGATTGGCATCTTGGCTACGCACGCAGGTACGGAACTCTAAATAAAAATAGGGAGCACTTCCACTTTCAGTATCTTACGATATAGTTTTAGCCAAATTGGTTTGAGCCAAGGTAGCAGCATCTCCGGAAAACCTACGCCAAATAGATATGCTGTTTCTCGGCTCGATCCCTGACCATTGAGGATTTTTTCGACTTATCCATATATCGAAATGAAAGCCTACGTGACTTCGCGTTTCACCTAAATAGGTTTTTAAGGGTTCCGCAATGCAGAAGGAAAATCGGTACGCTTGAGGATGACTTACACCCATCCGATCCGACTCGGGATGACCTGTCAGGTGCTATAGAAAACGTAACGTGACCTGAGAGCTATCACGTGATTCTTTCTATAGAAATTGACAGATTTTCCCGTCCCGTACTAGTCTGAGTCATCCTTTAAGGAGATAAAAAAGGAGATAAGTGATTTATTGGCGTTTTAATAGAAACGCCAAAAAATATTAATATTTAATAATAATATTAATATTTCAATATTTAAACGGCACGAAACCCTACGTCCGCGAATCCGACACGCACTTGGCCGGTTTTTCTATTTCAATGAGACGAGTAACCGTGATGTAACCTTTTCGGCCCAAGGCCCGCAATTTTGTATAACGTAAATGCAAAATGTGACCAGTATTTGCTGTGTCGATACATACCTACTCATAAATTCGTAAGAATATTTGGGAGTTAAATTTTTTAGCAACGGAGTTTGGGTTTCTACAAAATGGCTGACGAGAATTGAGCACTCTACACAATCAGAAAACTTTATGCCAAGGTATCGTGGCAACGCACGCAGATCTGTATCTGTAATTTATTAAACACTTTAGAACGGATTACTCGCGTTTAAAAAAAAACAAATACAAAGGTTGGTCTACAATGCCCAGAGGGGCTCATAAAGCTAGTAATATAAAGCCTGAAGGGCATTCTATAATTGAAAAAAAAATATATATATATATAAATTGTAAAAAACCCTGTGAGGATTAAAATACATACAACTTACGAACGCTTCCCTAACTGGCTTATGGGGCAGAAAGAAGCGACAAGAAAACTACCTAATTTTTTGCCTTTTTTATCCGTTTTAAATCTTTTTTTGTATGTAAGTAGGTAGTTTCCACAAGTAACTTTTTTGATTGACGGGGAGAATTCGCATTCTCTCAGTCATCATCTTAACCCTGTGAAAACGAGTGCTGTAAAGGGCTCGAAATGTCATGGTGTTAATAAACGCAATTAATCCGTTCTAAAGTGATTAATTTCACTGAATAACAATCGCGGTAACAGAAGACAATATTCTGTAATTTATGTTAGGAATTTTCGCTGATAGACACACCAGGCGACACACAAATCGAACAAATAGTGATTGTAATGGCCGAAACTCTAGGTCCATGGGGTCCCAGCGCACGCAAGTCTTTTTGTAGAATTCGCGAAACGTCTGGTTGATGGAACTGGAGAATGCAATAAAATACGTACATTGCAACAAGGGCCTATTTAAGTTTGAAAAGTAGCTTGTAACTTAGCTACTGTATATATTTTGTAAGATAAAGTAAATAAAGTAATTGTAAAAAAAATATATACTGAGTTAAACATGGTAATTAGTTAATTACTATTTACTTAAATACATTTATTTTGTTTTATTTTTAAGCTGACACGCTGCGAGCGTTGCCGTATTTCTCAGAAACAATCCTTTCTTAAAATTCGGGTCCAGCCCCAGGCCATGATCCTTTCCAGTTTTCCTGTTTTTCTAGGAAATGTTTACTTAGTTATTGTTTGGAAAAGCGAGGCAATACGTAGTTATTTTAGTAGGTACGCTTATTCTCGGCCACAAGCCGAATCAAAGTAATATTTTCTTATTGAATAAATTATTTCCTTCGAATATCTCTTTCTGGTGATTGGATTGGGCAATAAATATCAAGTTACTGTAATCTATACTAATGTTTGCGACTGAAGTGTCTTATTTATTAAAAAGACATAACTTCATTATTCATAAAAAAATCTGCCCTCCGACCGGCAAGCAGCTAATTGCAGGCTACGCTAAACAAATCCACTGCTTGCCGAGTGCGTCTAGTAGAAAAATATTGTACAGATCTTGGCTAGTAAATAAGAATGCCTCAGCACATGTTTGTCGACCATAGCTTCGCTTCGGACGACATCTGAGATTTTTCTTACTTTACAGGCCTTGTTTTTAATACTACGGCGGTGACAAGCGCTTGCCCCTTTAGCTGTCAACACATCGAATCCTCCTTTTTATTAAAGAGTCGGGAACGCGCATGTAAGTTGCTGGCGTCCATAGGCTACGGTGACCGCTTACCATCAGGCGGGCCGTATGCTTGTTTGTCACCGTCATAGTATATATAATATATATATAATTTAGATCCCTTGTGACACTACTATTAAATTGCTAAGTATCCATTAACTTCAACCTGCAAAGGAGGCACTTTTCGCACTTTCATTTCAAATCTTCAATAACTCTTAACTGGCTTCAAAATGATTAAATGCCGTGATGTAATCAATTAATCTCAATGAACATCCGGAAGGAGGATAATCTTCGGAAATCGAATAAATTCCAACTCGCGAAATAAGAGCCGGAAATCCTTAAAGTTGGACCACGTTTTCTCTTCCTATATGGCTACTATATATTTTGCTGTAAGCTCAAGAAGTCTTGTGTTACGAGAACAACGATATATAAGGTGCTAACAATTTAGTCACGGATATTTTTACCGCTGATAGTACTCGGTTCTCGGAGTACATTGAGATATGAAACATCATAAGTTTTGTTTTGTTTTTTGGAGAAAACTAGGAAACAAATTTGCAACGTTAAAACACCCTGTTAGTGTGATTATTAAATGAGTACTCATTGAACATATTTTAGTACCTCTTTTACCTAATACCTAACTGGCCACTTAACGTCAAATCAAATACTCGATTGTCAACGTCATGCTAAACATATTGTCAGTTAAATTAAATTATAGTTAATATGGTGATTATTTTTAGACGGAATTATAATTATTATTTTTGTTCGGTAAATGAAAACAAAAAAAATATACAAAGGTTCCTTAATTATTGTTTAAAGTTATTTGTTTTAATACAATGTATTACCTCTTAAAATATCCGTGACTAATTTGTTTGCACCTTATATATAATATACAAATACATAGAATACTTCCATGACTCGGGAACAAATATCTGTGTTCATCACACAAATAAATGGCCTTACCGCGATTCGAACCCAGGACCATCGGCATAGCAGGCAGGGTCACTACCAACTACGCCAACCGGTCGTCTAAGTATGGCATATAATATTATCTCCGTTTACGAGCAGGTGTGATAAAATAGTAGTTTATGCAACTTATATATAATAAGGGTACTTTAAACTTGAGGGTCGCCGTTACAAAACGAGACACAGTCAAGTTTTGTAATAATAGACCGAGAGGCATACGCTAGTTTTTCTACGACAGCTAAAATAGCGTAAAAAGCAAAATCTAGAAAAGTGGCAGAGTAGGGAAGATGTTGTGCCAACTATATAAATTAAAAAAAAAACAACAACTGCTCATATATTGTGTGAAAATCCATAGGAGCAGTGTTCTTATGGAATACCATAGACAACGTTGTAATGTATACTTTTTAAATATCGCTGTCAGTCATCTGATTGACAGATAGAAGTGCTGGAGTAGAAAAAACTTGCCAAGGAACTTAAAAAAAAACTACGCTTGTAAAACGGTCGCGATTTAATATTAAATAAGCGTCTATTTTATTAAGGCACTTTATTAACAAGCAGTCCCCAGTGGAATGCAGCGCGAAAAATAAATACACAAGTTATGTTTAAAGTACCTACTCTAGGGAATAAATTTAAATGTAGCGCAAAATAATGAATAAATAAAGGAGCCGGTATGTTATATAAATTAACTTTAATGAGAGAGATAGACAGACAGCGAGAGAGAGAGAGATAGTACCGATTATTACCGATGAATAGATCTGGTGGAGACGCATCCGTGAGCTCGGAGACTCATTCGGATCTCCTTTGACTGTCACCTCCATGCTATTTAGCTAGAGCTGGATAACTTATTGGATACTTCAGTTTAATAAGAAATGTATGAAATAATTACAAGGACTTGTCCCTTTATACTGTGAACTGGATTGATGATCGCCATGACGCGTGTGACTCTGGAGTCACAAGCTACAGGCTACGATGGCCGCTGAATATCAAGCGGATTGCGCGTCTGTTTTTTTCCAAACAAATTTAAAAACTTTTTTACGCTCACACCAGCGTGCGTAGCCATGATGCCAATCGACGCTCCGTAGCGAACGAAACGCAACCACCTAGTCAAGCTTATGATAAATCCTCTCTCAATGTATCTGGGTAAAAGTTGTTTATGTCTCTTCCAATCTTTAGTTTCGCGAAATTCAACGATATGACAGACAGACCGACAAAACTTTAAGGTTTTTGTTTTCTGGCTAAGGAACCCTACAAATAGCCTAATAGGCGCTTAGTCGTCCGTCGGTCTCTACAACTCTTGTATTCCTATAATCATTCTCCACTGTCCAATAAACATTTTCCATCGTTCAGCGTTCGGAGCGTCCCTCGTTGATACCTAACTCAATCGAAAGCCCTCGAGTCCATCTGGGCTCTTGACACATTTAGAGGTTAGGACCGTTTATTTATTACCGCAGTGGTCCAGACGCGTATTAATTGAACGAGTGAGCGAAGCGAGTTTCATCCAATCTACTTGGACAATCCATCGTTTGTATGTATGTATGTTTGTTTGATGTTAACTCGAGTATCGTTGATCGGTTCTTCGTGAAGTTTAGCAGTTTTTTTTATACTACGACGGTGATAAACGAGCATACGTCACCGTAGCCTATGGACGCGTGCAACTCCAGGGGTGTTACATGCGCGTTGCCGACCATTTATAAAAAAGGAGGATTCGCTGTGTTGACAGCTAAAGGGGCAAGCTTTGCTCCGTGGGTCCCCAGCTGTCAACACAGTGAATCCTCTTGGAGCTCTGGCGACCTTAATCACCAACAGTAACACAGCACTGTTCACAGTTGGTTGGGTGAGATAGATATAATTATTGGACGTGTGAGCGAAGCTAGTTTCATCCAATCTACTGGGACAATCCATCGTTTGTATGTATGTGTGTTCGACGATAACTCGAGTATTTAGCGGGCAGTAATTTGGCAGGTGGCTAAATAAAAAAAAAAAATTTAGTAAAAAAAAAGTATTACAGTCCAATTTTGTTTATGGCAGTAGTGTACACTATTCATTAATATGTCTTTCCCATCACGGAACAATGGTGTTCCGGACCTTTGGGAGGCGTGCGCGGAGCCGAAGCCAACACGCAGAGGCCCTTTCGACAATTTAATGAAATGTAAGGGGTACACCGAGCTGATGTTGCACCTGCCCGAGTCATGGGACGCACGCAGAGGCAGCACCCGCCAGGGTGTATAGACTATTGAGATTTAATGGAATCTAAAATATGCTGGACTATTAGGTGAAAGCGGTGGACTAAATACTGGGTTATGGAGAATAAAATCGGACGTCTGCCTAACAAAACGGTAATCAATTTTATTTCCGGCAGACGGTGACTCGCCCACATAAGATGGGCCCCATTAATATTATTGTTAATTCGAATTTGTATCAGCTACTAAATAAAAATATAAATATGGTACGACTAAGATAAAGTAGTTTGTTTGTTTGTAGTTGTGTAGTGTTTAAGTTTGTTGAGAGATGTGGCAATTCTTGCCACATCTCTCAACAAACTTAAACACACACATTAGTACACACTAAGCACACAACACGATAATTCCCTACTAAAAGGTTTATTTAAAGCCTTGTGCGCGTTTCTTCTCCATATGTAAGGTCCTGGCAGAATATCAGCGATGTGGCTTGCCGCATGATCGGGCTGAGCCAGCGCCAATTCTCTGCCACGACACATGGTTGTATTATTTCATATAACTTGTTTTATATACCCACATATTATTAGCCCTCAATAATGCGTTCAAACTCGAGTTTTAATGCCTTTCATTATATACAATCACATAAACTACTATTAATTCATTACTGCATGTCTTTTGTTTGTAATTTTTCTTTATTGTTTTTGTCTTCTGTTGTAATACCTACCATGTATGTTGAGGAAATTAAAAAAGTGTTTATCTATCTATCTATCTAAAATTAGTCAACTTTTATACACGGCGCCCGTGAGCATTGCGAGAGATTTTAACAGCGTATTCCTGAGGCTAAAAGAAACAAAAAAATGACATATTAAGTGCATTGGATTAGGGCTTGTTTCCGAGATAATGCAATTTTTATTTAAACATAATTTTACCGCCACTCGGTAAATAACGCGTTTAGGAATGTGATAATGCAACCATGTGGTCTAGTCTAGACATGATTTTTGACAGACTTCAAAGTGAAACTGTGATGTGTTTGCAAAACTCGGCTCTACCAAAAAAAAACATTTTTTTTGTATTTTAAGGGGGCCTTATCTAAATGAAATTTACTTGTGTCGTGAAAGTGTCGTGTCTGTAAAGTATACCGGGTGTTGTCTGTAACAGAAGCCATTAATTTAATGTTAGGTAGTCCTCGCCAAACTGAACAAGGTTTTTTCAGTGACTTTAAAAAATAACGTGTGTTTACATATTTATTACACTTAAAATTTTCTGAGAAGACGCAATGTACTGCGAATTTTGACATTTTTGTACTATGACTACAAGAGATGTCAATTAGACTGGTGGTTTAGTTTTTATGGAAAAGTTATAAGTTGTTGAAAAAAAGTTGTTAGGTTTGGCTAGGACTACCTACGATTTAATTTATTGCTCCTGTTACAGGCAACACCGGGTTTAAGTATTTTTTTGGACAATGTATTCATTTATATATATAACAAGTTACCGGATGAAGCATTGCAATTATTTTGCCCCACTCTTAAGAATAATATGACTTTATTAGTCAGTAAATATGCAAGCTTTGGCTCTTTTAATATCTCAAATTGTGATAAGAATGGACATCCATTTAACAGTTGGTTAAAATTATTTATAGTTTCTTCATAATTTGAATTACTTTAAAATTACTTTTTCGAAGGCCTCTTATTATGTACCTACAATAACAAATGTTACGGCACGGAACCCTAACTGGGGCATTAGAGGACAACAATTAGGAGCCCGGTCACAAGGTACAGTCGTGTTTAAAAACGTTACGGGCGATAATCGAGATGCATGTCCTCGTTGTATCGCAATGCTGATACGTTGTGCGAGAAAGCCACCAGCTCTTCGGTCACCAGTTACATCAACCAGACGTTTCGCGATTTCTACAAAAAACTTGCGTGTGCTGGGACCCCATGGACATAGAGTTTCGACCGCTTTCAGCCACTCCGCCCGCTTTTACACTAGTTCGTTGGAGGTTCGGTGCCAGCGTGTCTACTCTCTACGCAGATAGCATCCCACACTAGGATTCAACCCAAACTATATTGGTAGAAATGATAGAGAGAATTGGTAGAGATTCAGTGTAGGTTCTTAAATAATTTTTTTTCAAATCGACACGCGTTGCGAATTACCTCTTCGCATGTGTATCGTACGACGTTTTACAGTAAATAATGGCACTTTGAATATTCGACTCAGGCACGTAAAGTGCTCATTATCGCCCTAGGGTGGCAAAGTAACACCATATGTCCTGTAAAGACAATAGGAGTGTTTAAGAGTAGAGGTAGTGTGAAAATACAAGGAGAAACAGTGACATAAGTTGTGACGCCTTTTGTTACATGGTTAGGAAGTATGCTAAGATTGTTTGTATTTCTTTATATAAGTGAATTGTAATATTCTTTTAGAGAAATAAATTTCTTATACCATTAAAACATCCTATTGACAGTGACTTCACATTTCTTAAAGAGTAAGATTAAAAACACCAGCCTTTTTTTACTGCAACGTAATAACGTGGAATTAAAAAAGGCAGCGTTAAACCCGACTGAGCGCGCCTGTACCCTGTCGCCTGGCCAGTAATTATCACTTTTTGCAACACCTTGACATCGGACGAGGGAATTAGAGGGAATTATCCAAGCGCCGCGCGCAAATATAAGTGAACACGACGTTTAGGGACAAACAGGTGCTAATTGCTTACCGATGGAGGATAGGGGGGTAATGTTTGTTGTATTTATTTACCTACAGGGTGATTTAGGAGACGTGAGCAGAACGAATCCTACACAAACATAATCTTCTCTTTCCCGGCTTATGCCAGGGCTGGAGCCTGGGGTCCGCTTTGGCAACTAAGATCATAATATTTCATTTCATTTCATTTATTTATTGCAGAACCATGGTTACATAAAGGTGTTAACATAAATTAAGTGCATGCATGATTACCCTGTCAGGGCATAGCAATATAGTTGATACTTATTCTAAAAACTAATTATACTACATAATCAACGTAAAAGCATTCTAGATTTTTTTACATTCACCTTCCTACCTTCGCAAATACAAAAACAATAAATTTAAACATGTCAAAAAATAGGGTAGGTCAAAATTTATATTATTATTTGTCTATGGCAACAAGTGCAAGCATATTACCTTAACCGTTATACATTTAATGTCAAAAAGATAAAAAAAGACAATGTTTAAAACTAGATATTCGTCTGTCTAAATTGTCATAGTCTTATTATAATATTAGTCGTCGTTTTATTTGGCGCTAGTTTTAAGAAAGCGACTGACTATCAGAGGGTAAACTAGATTCGGATTAGGCCGATTTCATCGCAATGTTTTCTTGCACCGAAGCAATTGTTAACTATCAAATGAAATATCATTTGATAGTTAACAATACGACGCCTTTGTACGAAATATCGTACAAAGGTTCCTAAAACGCATTGGTGCTAGAGTTGAAAGTCACCAGCTTTTACTGCTGCGTTACCAACGCTCCAGCAGGATTAATCCTACACAAGCATAATAGTAGGTAAAAAAACATGATTTTAAATGATGACTCATCGCCAATTAACCCTGTGATAACGCGCTGTAAAGGGCTCGAAACGTAGGCTGATGTTAAAATACGCGAATCCGTTTTTAAGTGTTACGCTAAACTAGAGGGCTAGCATGGCCATTTTATCGACTATTAAGCTAAATATGCGTCACTTTTCCCACTTACATACTTGTTGGAAGGTGACCGCCTCGGTGGTCGATACAAACCCGACTATAATAAACGAGCAGGTAATGTAAGTGAATCAACTTCTGCCGCGAAAGCAGGAGGTCGCTGGTTCGATCCCAGCCCTGCTCACCGGGGGCCTTGGTCGCTTTTTCTGTAGTATATGACATATCCTTCAATTAATAATCAACTTGTTTTTTAAGTAAAAGTTTGAAAACAGTCATAGTCAACAACAACTAACTAATCATGATCTAATCAATCAAACTGCTATGACAGCTATGAAGAAAATAAATTGCCACATTTCGGGAATATCAAATGAGATACGACGTCACAAAACTTGTAAATTTAACCTCTTGTCATAAGTATTTTATTTTTGTGAGTGACCATGCAACTCGTAAAAATTTAGACTTTTTGTTTTTACAAAAAAACCTTAATTTAGTTGATACTTTGTACAGACCAGCTTATAATTAACCGCGAGGTTAATCCTGAACACGTGTCATGAATCACCCTGTATATGGGTGTGTATGTTTAAATAAACAACTGGGCTCACTTGTGTACAAGTCTCTTATCCAGAGTGGGGGAAACTGGACACACTCCGACCTATGGGGATCTTTTTTGTAATTGGCTAGACGACAATAAAACCAATTTGTCCGTCTGTGAGATTATCAAAAAATATTTGACACGTATTTTTTCTTTTGATCGTAAAAACCGGCCAAGAGCGAGTCGGACTCGCCTACCGAGGGTTTCGCACAAAGGATGCCCCCCATTTATGACCTTGGTACTTAAAATACTGGTGGCACGGAACTCTCAGTGTGCAGCAATTATACTGTTTTCGGGTTTTCTCCTGTATTTGTGTACAAGCTGTTGCTTTTTACCAAATGTTGTTATTCTAGGTCAACGGGAAGTTCCATATATTTTGATTTCCATTGCAAATGTATGGGAATTGCGACATAAACGGCCGTATCTTTTGATTGCGTTGATATGGAGGTTTGGTTTTTTCACAGCTTCAAGAGACTATAAATTTCTGTATGTGGTATTAATTTCAACTTGCTACCTTCACGTGTTCCCGAGATAAAGGGTCTTGACAGACAGACAGACAGACGGACGGACGGACAACAAATTGATCCTATAGGGGTCACATTTTTTCCTTTTGACGCACGGAAATACAGTGCATTATAGTTTCGTGTGACGCCACAATTAGGTAAAATTCTTACCTAATAGCGACGTCACCAGCCCCCACACCGTAACTTTGATGCTCCTCATCTTAGTCAATTTTAGTTATTTTGAAAAAGGAAAAAATACGTGTCTATTTTTGGATAATCTAACTGACGGACTAGATATACTTAATAATTATACGTAAAATATAAGATTAATTTACGTAGAGCGTTAGGGGAAACCGGACTAATCCCAATAAGGCCTAGTTTACCCTCTGGGTTGGAAGGGTTGGCAGTTGCTTTCATAAAATTAGCGCCGTCAAATCTTGGGATTAGTCGCCAAAGCGGACCCCAGGCTCCCTGAGCCGTGGCTTAATCGTGGCATAATAAGATTAATTACGTAAAAATAAGATTGATTCACGTAAAAGTGAGTTTAATTTACGTAAGTGTTATCCGTAATTTTTATAAAATGAAAAAAATGTCGGCTACACCACTGTTCGCGTTAGGACGGCGAATATTCTAAATTCCATTGTATCTCGCTGTAATTTTGTAAATAAACGCACGGTAATAAAGAGGGTCCGCATACCAGCATCACAGATTAAATAATATGAGACGGTGAATTACATTACTAGCGAGGGACGGAAATACGATAGAAAATGCAAGTAGTAATCAATTATTTTAGAGGTATAAATAATTAATAAATATCGTGGGACAATCGTACACAAATCGACCTAGTCCCACGGTAAGCTCAATAAGGCTTGTGATGTGAGTACTAGACGATGATATATATAATAGATATATACATATAAATACTTAAATACATAGAAAACACCCATAACCCAGGAACAAATATTAATGATAAACACACAATTAAAAGCTCTGACCTGGATTCGAACCCGGGACCTCTTGCTTCGTAGGCAGGGTCACTACCGACTACTTAGGCTAGGAGGCCGTTAACTACTTTGTTGCGTATTTTAAACTACTGTGTCGTAATATAATACGGCCACCTACCCTAATTGGTAGTGACTCTGTCTACGAAGCAGGAGGTCCCGGATTCGAATCCTGGTCAGGGCATTTATTTGTGGGCACCACGAATATTTGTTCCTGAGTTATGGATGTTTTCTATGTACTTAAGTATTTGTATGTATAGTTGCCGATTTCTAAGTCTGAACTTTTGACACTTGAGTATTGACGTACTTAGTGATGAGGCTAAGACAAATCGTTTGTCAAATTCAGCAATTATTGATTTTAGCGATGAATTGTTTGATTCGATTTTACTACTACGGATTTGTATTTGATAAGACCGAGAAACTTCGCAAACTGCGCATTTGTCATACAATTTTTTCCAAAGTCATCTTAGTTTCGTTCAGAAATCAATACTGTTGAATTCTTAAAATGTAAGATAAAAACCTTCATAGTTAATTTGTCTTATTTTAAATCACTATTTTTTTCACATCGTACTTAGTTTTATTTTCGCTTTAATCGTTTTGTTTTGATTTTTTACTGTATTGCCTATTGATAACAAGATCGATTTTTATCGATTAACAGACAGTTGTATGAATCGGAACAGCAGACATGGTCACAACACTAAATTTAAAAAAAAAACGACGTAGACCGTAACTGTTGGCGTGCCAAATTGTTATCGTAAAATATTCAATAACTAATGTATGAAAAAATGTAACATTCATCACATTATGTTTATGAAAAGTGAAATATTGTGTTTATGTACATGACTAGCTGTAATATCTTTATGGGATTTTGTTTATAATTCCAAAGTGTCTTGCGCGTTTACGTTCTACGGGTATTTCCATGTGTCAAAAGTTCAGACTTAGAAATCGGCAACTATAGGTATCTATTTATTATATATATCGTCGTCTAGTACCGATAACACAAGCCTTATTGAGCTTACCGTAGGAGTAGGTCGACATGTGTAAGATTGTCCCCTTTTTTCCCCAGAAAACATATATTCTCATAATACAACGTTCTTAACGTAATTTATCAAACTTGAAAAACACAAGACAGCAAGCCTTTCTTACAAAGACAGGAAAACTGGAAAAATGACCTCAAACGGGACTCGAACCCGGGACTCTGAGGTACACGCCCATCGTTCAGCAAACCTCGAGACCACACCCGTGGCCCCGATATTTCCACTCATCAAGCAATATTAAGCTAACGGGCAATTCTAAAGGTGTAATCTTTGAAAGGGTTTCTGTAATCTGTGGCAACACGCGATAAAATAAGGGAGGATATTCTCGAGAAATACCGGTACGAGCGTTACGGTGAAAAGGCCCGCACAATAGGATACTACGTATAAATAACCATATGGCTATGCCTCCCCAACTTTCCACAATCAATATATTGGTTCTTCTTTTATTTCACTAAATATTTTCTCGATTAAATTTGTATTTTTCATTTCTTAACGAAATTTTCAATTTTATAATTGACAGAAAAATGGAAAAATTCACCGCGTCGAGTGGGATTTCAACGACCTCTCTGAAGAACGGTCAGATCGGTCTGCCAATAGAGCTATCGACGCCCGATCGACCCCGGCGAATGTTTCCACTACTTTAATTTGGTTATAGAGTCATTCGGGGTAACGGAACGCGGAGGGTAAAAGTACGCAGTACCGCGATCTCCGACAGCGGGGAAAGGGAGCGGGGCGTATGTTGGCAAAACTAGGTGGCGCTTACGTCGCCGTTTAGGAGCCACGTGCCACTCCGGCGCAAAATCAGTACTCGTTGCGATAGGTCGCCAAACGCCTGTAGTGCAATTATTTCGTTGAATATTTGTTCTCGGGAAAAGTGTGTTGTAGTTGAATGGATTATTATCTGGAAGTAAGTTTACTGTTTTTCAATTGTATATTTATTGTACTTATTATGAAATCATATATAGGTATTTTCTATAATGTAACTAACCGGTATGTTGTGTCAGTTGATTTTATAAATTTCCCGATTGGGATAAGAGGGCGACTTTAAAAGTACGCGTGCGTACTTTTACCCACGACGCGTACTCATGCCCCAAGGCGTAGGATAATAACAAAAAGTGTTTTAAAACTTGTTTATTATTTCAGAAAAGAGGAAAAAGGTGGAGTTTGACCCTAAGACTGGACCATCAGGAACCAACAAAAAATGCAATACAACTAAAAATAAACAAAATAAAAAGATTATGAACAAAATAAGTAAGTTAATAAAATTATGAATAAGTAAATAAGTAAGTTAATAAAATGTCCCATTTGTGACGAAAAATACCAGGAACCACTAACAAAAGATTGGATCCAATGTGTAATTTGCGAGGACTGGTTTCATGAGAACTGCACTGCTTATGAAAATGGAATATTTCGATGTGATTTTTGTAATGAGTAAAATTTGTATGTGATCTTAAACTAAACTTTGATCTTCTTTTCTAGTATTTAATTTTAATATTAAACTAAAGATAATAATCCATGTCCAAAGTTACTTATTAGTAGATGTTATAGAGGCGTAATTTAAAAGTTGTTTATTTTAAAATTTAATGAGGCTGTTGATTTATAAAGAATTATGTTGATCTTAGTTCTAGTACAGTTAAACCTATATTTAACATAGTAATTAGTCCAAAGCGTTCTTAATTTTGTTAATGCGTAAGATGCTGAAAATGTTCACAACAAAGTTTAATAAATGTTGATTATTGCCAGCCTTTATTTTATTCGAGTACCTCCCTAGAAACCTGAATGCGTACGTTTGCCCCTTGCGCGTAATTTTACCCTAATGCGTGCGTAATTATACCCACATATCGGGTTAAGAGGACGCATTGGGTCTCTTTTGCTTTAAACGTATGTACCGGGCAAGTTAGTGAATATTGATGGTAAATTTGCCACATAATGAAAATGTACTAAATATTCAACCAATTTAATACTTAAATAAGTCAAATATCTTATTTGGTATAGATCTTAGAGGCCATCAAAAATAAAGTGCGTGCTCTTGCTTGACCCGAATGACTCTACGCCTTAGGGAAACGCGTAGCGACATTTACCGAAAGTATTGAACACTTGTACGGTATCGATGTTCTAAGACATTTTACTTAATTAATTTTGCATTAAGCAGGCGTCTGCTGGAAAAATGGAAAAATTCTCCGCGTCGAGCGGGATTCGAACTAGTGATGTTAAAGAACTAGTCTTTGACTTTGAAACCTTAAAGACTTGCAAACCTTGAATGTTCAAGCTTTGAAGACTTAAGCGTTGAAGGTTTAAGTCCAATAACGGTTTTGAACCTTGACGACTCAAGCGACAAACATTTTTTACTTCTAATGTCCACATGCTCATGTTTTAAATTGTTAACAGCTTTTAAGACTTAACTGCTTTAAACCTAAAGCTTGAGGCCTAAAGACTCGTGGTTTCAGATGTCGTAAGCAGCAACATGAACTTATTAATTTGAGGCTTACGAGTATTCGGTCGAGGCTTAAAGGTTCGAGGCTTCTAGACTCAGTAGTGACTCGAGTCTTGTAGTTTACGCCTCAAAGCTTAAATTTACAACACTAATTCGAACCCACGACTTCTATGAACACAGGTCAGATCCCTCTGCCAATTGTCCATACAATGAATATGATTGTTTGTCACGCATTCGATAGAGGGGTAGGCCGGTCAATTGCTACTCCATCTGATTAATACTCAAAGCTGGTGACAGTCCAACTGACGCGCTAGGGATGTGGCAAAGGGTGTAGTGACGTGCTGCGTGCGATGTCACCGTTATTTTAGTAGATTTGATTTTCTGGCTCACCACATGATTTTTGAGTCGATCTTCTTTTTTACCGTACGAAACGTATTTTTTTTCAAGTTTGCGAATTTTTGATCATTTTCAAAATAATAACGGTAGACAATACTGAATAAACATGGATTTGAAGTAAGTATTTGATTGTTTGTTAAGGTCGGTAACGGCTTTTTTTATAACTTTTAAAATATTAACTTTCAGTTGATTCATTCATTAGATTGACCACTCGGTCACGCGGTGCTTTAATTTTTTTTTATATGAAGTCGCTTAGAAACAAGTATACGGCTCGCCTGATGGAAAGCGGCCACCGTAGCCTATGAAAAATGCTCGTTTCCGACCTTTTAAAAAACATGATGAGCCCCTGTCGCTTCTATCTACGAAATAGTTTCGTTGTATTGGAAAATAAGAATGGGTATTGAATTTCAAGTCTAAAAATATTATCTGAACAGAAAATGCATCTGAAAGGAAATGTTGAAAAATTTTTTGGGCCTGGCTTTGAGTCTATGTAAAAACATTAGATACAGTATAAGCAAAATGTTTTGTCTACCTACGTAGTAGTCCGACATCGACCATTTTTTCTACTTCTTCTTCTTTTAAATAATGGCTTCTGTCCGAGTGTTGGACAATTTTGTCAGAGTCACGTATTATAAATATTATATAATATATATATATATATATAGTATAATGCCACTTGGGCGACTTTGTTCGGTAATTGGCCTAGCTATATGTTAAGTTTATAGCTATAAGACTTAAAATATAGTTTCTCAGGGTGCCAAGATCCCGGGATTGCCGCTTGATGACTGAGTGACTAAACTCGTTTCAGGATTAATTCTTCATTAGCTATATACTTCTTCTATTTACTGCACAATTTAGCTATCAATATTACACATTAAACAACATTTTGCAAACAAAAAACAAAAAAATATTGCAGAGACGCCATCGCCATCAGTAACAAACGACAATCCGACCATTTTTTAAATCTCGTTCGAAATTCAATATATCGGCCGCAGGGCTCCTCATTCTCAGTTTCGCTTCGGACGACAATTAGGTACACGAGAGCTGGGCCTATACTACGAAAATCGAACGATTGCGGATTTGTATCTCCATCCCTGTCACACTTGCATATATATATTGGAGTGACAAAGAGGTTTTCCCGTCAATGCCAATTTTCGATGTTCGTGGTAGGCAAGCTGAAACATTTCTTACTTTACAGGCCTAGGTACGTAATAGTACATTACATACCAAGGCCGTTTAAGTGGGAAATGCCTCGGATTTCATGTAATTGTCGGCCGAGGCGAAGCCGAGGTCGACTAACATGTGATCCGAGGCTTTCCCATTTACCGGCCGAGGTTTGTATACTATTTTTCAGCCCGACGGAGCCGGCAGGCGGCAATTTAGTTTTGCGTAAAGTGGCGCTTACCGGCCGGAGGACTGAAATATACTATTAATATACAAACGCTATGAAATGAAGTCCTAAATAGACATTTTGTATATTTTATCGATCCGTGTCTTTGAGATAACGTTTCACGTGTCAAAAGCCAACAAAATGCAAAATATTTATCAATAAAAATCAAACCCGGGCAAAGGAAAAATGCCGAAAGCAAAAGGAAAATAAACGTCAACAATCAGAGATATTTTATGTTTATACGCACTTTATTTTTGACTTAATAGAGGTAGCCGTAGCAAAATTTGGCAATAAGCAAAAACTTGCAGCAGAGGTAATGGAGAAAATCCGAAAACCGTATAATTGCCGCACACTGAGAGTTCCGTGCCACCAGTATTGTATTGTAACTAAGGTCATAACAATGTAACTAAGGTCACAACAATTTTGACCACCGGTTGGCGTAGTTGGTAGACCCTGTCTGCTAAGCCGATGGTCCTGCGTTCAAATCCCGGTATGGGCATTTATTTGGGCGATGAACACAGATATTTGTTCCTGAGTCATGGATGTTTTCTATGTATTTGTATATTATATATTATTATATCGTTGTCTGAGTACCCGTAACACAAGCCTTCTTGAGCTTACTGTAAAATAATATTTATTTATTTATTTATTAATAATTGGGGGGCATCCTTTGTGCAGAACCCTCGGTGGGCGAGTCCAACTTGCGCTTAGCCAGTCGTTTTCTATGCTCTTCTATGGCAATACAAAGTAGAGTACATTGTTTCTCTTCATTGCTTATGATTTTTCACATAATTAGCCTATATCACGCTTTTCTATAAATAGTCACCGCAAAGGTCTCACGCTAAAAAAAGTAATTGTCAGGTCAAGGTGTTCGTGGAAGCCTTTATACGACTTCCTGGTCATTACAGGATAATTATACAGCTAGATAGTTATTGAACTGTCTTTCAACAGTACATTAGGTACGGCACAAGGGCGAACAAGAGGAAATTCGCAACGAGTGGCGATAAATTAAAACACGACCCGCGCCGATTTTAAATCGATACGAGTTGCGAATCTATTATCTACACTATTCAATGCCAAAAATGTTTGCACGTTTAAAGTTCATTTATGTTTATTACTGATAGCTAATTATGCAGTAAACTAACGAAGAAGTGTGCAACAAATAGAAAATTACTCTTACACTTCGGTCATCAGTCGGTAGTTCGGGGTCAGGCCGCTTCGGGCTTCGTAAAGAGAGCTATACGTACCTTCTTGCCTTCTAGACCTCGATCGTATACATAACGTCGCTCTAAGAGCCTACTTTTTAATTCACCATACACTTGTTACCCATGTGGCAATATGCCTTGACACTGGCGAAATTGTCCCACTGGACAGAGCCTTTTTTTCTTAAAAAAACTGAACTAAACATGATGTAATAAAGCTTGACTGGCTGAATGCGCCAGGAGCGCGATGCCATAAAAAAAGGCTTGACGTCATTTGTCTGTCCTCGACAAGCCCCCTGTCAAAAGAACACCGAAATCTTAAACCCGTCCTTCACTTCCTTCCACCAAGTAAAGGAAGTGTCAAAAAGAGATGTATATATGTTTGTAATTTCTCCGATACTGTAGGTTGACAACAATTTTGCTGATCTCTTTTGATGCAATTCGTCCAAGCAGCCAAATTAAATACATCGTTGTAATTTGGTAGTCGGTATCAATGGATTACAACTTAATTTAGTCGCATATTTTGATAGTGGATTTTTCAAATGTCGTAAGAGGCACGTTATTAGGTTAGACTTACGCGATTTGCGAAATCCACTGCCAATTTCAAGGCGGCTCCAAACTGTTGTCATTTGACAGTTTTTGTACTACTTCCATGCTTTATATTCTTCCATGGTCCTCGACATGAAATGGGCCTATGATTGTAAAACTTTACACCGTTTACGTATTTTTGTAAAAATATACGACTACCCGGTACGATAATGGTCCCTATATCGTCCTATAGAACGGCCAAAGGTACTTATTTGCCTTCACGGTTCGTAATTTGACGAAAAACATTTTAAGGGCCCAAAACTCCATTTTTCACCGTCGCTCTTTGGGCAATTAGCAATTCAAATATTTCTTTATTTCCCTTTCCAAACCTGAGATCGACACTCAGGGTTTCGGCAAACTTTTACCCGATAACCAAAAACCGACCGTAACGCTTTACGCATTACAGATAAAAATCCCAAGTTCTGCTAAGAGTAAGTCGTGAAAATTCAAATAGGACTAACCCGCTTAGCGAATTTGCGTCTTATTACGTACGTGTAAGGTTCATTGTTGGTTTGAATGAGATCCTTCTGTGTGTGAATCGAATTTTAATGTATGTAATTACAATAATTGGTTGCTTTTTCTTTTTTAATCAGAAGGTGCCGACTTCTAACCTTTATTTTTAGGGATGCCTTGATGTTTTTATACTGATTTGTATCATTTCTGCATTTTGAAATTATTGTTTTTCTGATTTGTGAGCTGCTTATTGCTTAGCCTACTTGAATAAATCTTTTCGAACCTTGAATTTTAATCAATAACGCCTCACAGGGAGCAATGAGCTTTTGAAACTTTGAATTATAATCACAACAAAACAATTTAATATGAATTCCTCTCTAAAGAAAGTAAGATATTTTGTTTCTTGAACTAGGAAACGCAGCTAGCGTGATGGTCACTTTTGTTTCGGGAACAAATCGGGGCGGTTTACTTTAGTAGGTATTTAATTTACTTTCTTCTAAGATTTGTCATTTTCTTTTAAGGTTTAGCTTTATTTAAGTTTAAGTACTTAGGTACTTATATGAATTTAGTTATAGATAGGAATAAGTTCTTATTTATTAAGAATTTTTAACGAAATTTTAGCTCTTTAGCCAATATGGTTATACTAACCGTATCTAAAATACAACTAAGAAAAAAATAAAAATATGCATACTAATATTAAAAATAAGAAAGTGTGTGTGTCTGTTTGTTTGTCCGTCTTCACGGCAAAACGGAGCGACGAATTGACGTGATTTTTTAAGTGGAGATAGTTTAAGGGATGGAGAGTGACATGGGCTACTTTTTGTCTCTTTCTTACGCGAACGAAGCCGCAGGCAAAAGCGAGTAGTTAAAAAAAATGCAGTCACTCAAAGTTTCCTAAGTAATTAAAAACTAAGGAGCATTAAAATGGCTAATAAGTTAATAACATTTCCACACCACCTATTCATAAAAGGGTTTTTTCTGTTCAAGCTAGGAGGGATCAAAGTGGCACTTTTCTGTTCAAGGACTACACATATTTACGTTTTCGGGCATTAACTAGAGGCATCGTGGTGTTGATATGATGCTGTTTTCGCTTTTGTTTATTTCCTCTTAGTTGGTGTGAAAAGCAGTATGTGTCACACGGTATCAAAGTTATTTTCGTCTTGGACGTTAACGCTTGAATCTCTCACAACGTTCGGGATTCCTCGCCGGAAATATATCATTTTTGTAACACAAACTACTATTAATCATCAATAACTTGAAACAAATTCCGGAGACATGTTCTCAATTAAAAAAAAAGTTTGTTTAATAGTGACCTTAATGAAACGACTACACAGCCAACGAGTCGCAAGCAATTGCGGAACGTAAATAATAGGAGCGCAGGAGTAGCTATCCAATCAAAGTTGATGTTTGCTTTGTTAAAGCAGTTTGCCTTGGGCGCAGAACAATATGGCGGGGCCACTTTGAGTGTTCAACATATATAGACATTTATCATAGATGTAATTTATATCATAGATTGTAATTTTCAAAAAAAGTGTACCATTTGAAATAAAACAAGTCCTCGATTTTTCATACGAAAAAAATATTTCGTAACGGCACATAAAAAATGTATGAAATAATGCGTTACGTAACTGACCAAAAAAACACATACTTTTTTTTCTTTTAATCAACAGTACTCGTGTTTCTGGTTATAAAAAATTGAAACCGATTTTCCAATGCAATTAGTAAAGCTTTAGAAAAATTGCATTAATGATAAATGAAATAAAATAAATGATAAATTAGATTTAGAAAATAAAACTCCCTAGGGCATCCGAATTTTCCTATAGGATAACAATGACCCAATTTCAGAGCATGAGATATGAAATAGTAGTGTATTAAGGGCGGTAAAACAAGAAATTACGGGTTCGTAATGCTTATACCGCCCGTGACACATACAATGTTTTCCATCACATTTGCGGGAAATAAATAAACTAAAGCTAAATAAAAATTATTAACGGCAGTGTAGCACAGTCCTCAGTATTCAACGGTGAGCGGTGGCTATGAGCGGCGAGGAGCTTCAGGCGGGCGGTAAAATGTATGAAAATTCATTACGGCCGTGGGCGTAATACAGCGCATTAGGGCATTTTTATTTTTTGTTGTAGAAAAATATTTTTTCCTAAATTGGACATTTTTATCTCTATTCTACTCAAAATCGTAGTAGGAGAAAAAAATACCTACATTTTTCAAACTTTCCACTGCGCCATACTAAATCTATGAAATGATGGTGGCGAAATGGAAAACTTGGGACACTATTTTTCTCCTACTAGGATTGAAAGGATTGAAAGAGATCGCGATTCTGAATAGAAAACAAATTACAAATTTTCAAAAAATGATTTTTTTACAACAAAAAATAAAAACGCCCATTAAATGCTTGCATACGATATCACCATTTACGAGCAAGTATGATGAAAATGGCTGTAAACCTTAAGTGCTATACTGATTTAATCTGCATACCTGGAGCCTCGAACAACAGGTGCCCCCACTATTCACCCCCCAGAGAGCTACACAGACCAATAAACCTGCTACAGGGTTAAATCAGTTCCAATACGAACGTCACATTCAAGAAACCACTGTCTTTTGACCTATGATCACATTTAGAACTGAAGGCCCTTTGGGCCAAGTTCTAGACTATTAAGTTCTAGTATTGTTAGCTGACGTTAACGGCTAGATCTGGGAAGTTTAAACGATCGTGTTTGGTACAGTCTGTTGCCTAGATTTAATTGGTCTCGGTAGGTAGTGAGCCTGATTGCGAAGCAGGAAGTCCAGGGTTCGAATCCTGGGCTGGGTTCTTGAGTTTTGTATTAATTTGCATCTATCTATTTTTTTATCGTAACGGATATATCGTGAGTATTATGCAGGCAACAAAATCGAACACAATCTCGATACAAGCTAATCGTCACAAATATGAACACATTTTTGTTGTAAGATTTTATGTATATATGCTTTTTTAGTCGTTTGAAATGAGTCAGGGCCAGTTTCCACCTATTAACATTTGTTTCTAGCGAAAAGACATCTATCACCCGCGCCGTGCAATTTGTACATTTAACGGTTTACGTGATTAAGTTTTCTTGGGTTTAGCATTTAACAGTATTATTATACAGTAAATTAAAAAAAAACGACTTAGTTAAGTTTCATATTTATACTATTTACATACTTCCGGAAGAAAATTTTGTAGGATTTTTGCATATATTATCTATACATATCCCAGTTTAACGTAATTTGAGAAAAACGTCTGTGAAAACCGTACCTTTCCTGTGTTAAATATGTATCTTTACAGACACAAGATAATCGATTCGAGTTCAGACGGAGAGATCCATTGGCCTGCTATTAATCCACAGAATTTTGTAAACAGTTGCTTGGATGCCGGGTAGAGCGTCTAGTATACACTTACCATCTCCGAGTAGCGGTGTAGCGTCAACGTCCGGCCGGCCCGCCGGACAGAGCGGCAGGGCCGGCGAGGCGCCGTTCTCTGATTCCACCTGAAACAATAACACATAGTTCAATTCAATTTAATTCAATTCAATGCATTTATATAAATTCAATGGAGTCGCTGCCAAACAAAAGGGGAACAGTTAGGAACCTAAACTGAATCGCATCGCGTCATGGTAAGGGCTCTGGGCCCTAACCGTGACGAGTTAACGCGATTCAACTGTATGGCAGCGACTCTGTTTAGCTCCTAAACTGAATCGCTAAGACGTAATGGTAAGGACCCTGAGGCCTTACCATGATGTCTTAACGCGATTCAGTTGACGACCTAAACTGAGTCGCTTTCAAACAACTGAGCCTAAAGTGAACCTAAACTGAATCGCGTCAAGACGTTAATATAAGACCCCTGAGCATGAGCACTGATCAGAACCTAAACTGATTCGCGTTAAGACGTCATGGTAAGGTGTCTGAGCACAGTTAAAAACTTAAACTGAATCGCGTTAAGAATTCATGGCTAAAAAAATCGTGACCCTAATTACTAATTACATTACACCACTCTATGTTCAAATCTTCTTGATGGGTAAAACTTTTTTCCACAGTAAGCTTGTGAAAGGTATGTCATAGTTAAGGATGAGTCAACACTAGCACGGGACGGGACGGGGCGGGACGGGAAAATCGGTCAAGAAAGAACCACGTTGATAGCTCGGAGCCCTCGGATGTCACGTAATGCTTTCTATAGAAATTGACAGATTTTCCCGTCCCGTCCCGTCCCGTTCTAGTGTGAGTCATCCTTTATAGGTATCGGTAGCTACTCGTATATCATTCAGTTTTGGCTACACAACCTGATATTCATATACATAAATCTTCAACATATTTCCTTCAAACTGGTAAACGTGAAAACATGATATTCAAACCTCGATACTTTTTTGACACATAAGTCCTATTTTCATCATTTTAACAGCAATTAACTGATTAAGCGGTTTATTTACGCACCCGCGTACTATCGCCGTTTTTTTGCGTGCTTTTGCATCTATATCTATCTCGCTCTTTTACACGAGTATGTGGACTCTTACACTCCAATGTCGCTTTTCGTCTTAGTCCGAAAACTACATCTTAACTATTCCTATTAGGGAGTTAGAATACGATAAATAACCAACTGTATGTTATTGACCCTCGGCGGTTCTTGTTTTGCATTTCAAAGTCCAGGTGGGCCTGTGCGATATAAATCAGACCGACCCCTAAATAGATCAATGGTACCCTTATAGATGGAGAGCCAAACCTATCTAGTTAGCATACTATCATTAATAATTAACCCGGGCGCCTTGCAGCTGTTCAGCGGTGCGCGTGATAGTTACTCTTTGTCGTCGCCTGGCGAGGTGATCAACTAAATATTCGCATCTGTAATTATGTATCGACTATTTTTTACGTCTACACTAATGAAAAAGTATAGGCCTCTAAGTGAGACGACGTTGGCACTTTTTACCGCACCTTAGACTTCACCTGTCACCAGATTTACTTTCAATTAATATGCCTGGCAATATTACATTCTTGGCGTTTGGGACGGATGCTAGTGTGTGATGATCTCCAACGAACTAATGTAAAAGCGGGCGGAGCGGCTGAATGCGCCGAAATTTTAAAACGTAATAAATATAAGATCCTGCGCAGAGAGTACCTTTTTGTACCATTCGGGGTCGAAACTCTTGGTCCATGGGGTCTTAGCGCACGCAAGTTTTTCTTAGAAATCGCGAAACGTCTGGTTGATGTTACTGGTGACCGAAGAGCTGGTGGCTTCCTCGCACAACGTATCAGCATTGCGATACAACGAGGAAATGCCGCCAGCATCCTAGGTCCCTACAATGCCTCAAGGACCTACTTTAGATTTAAGGTAGGTAGAGGTGGGTAGTTAGGTAAGTTACACTTACTGTAGGTATATTATTTCGAAAATAAATGTTTTTTTTTTCACATAAAATAAGTACATGATTAGCTATTATATCACACCAAACTCAGAGCTCTATAAATTGCACACCTTCAATTGATTATAAAGCCCCTTTGTTGCCCCACCCACCGCTGAACAGCTTCCAGGCGCCTGGATTAATTAATAATGATGGTATGGCACACAAACTGGAAATTTCCGTGGCTCTTTAAATTGTACACCTATTTCCGTGGCTAGCTCTTAAACCATAATACATATGGTTTTATCAAAAACCAAGGAATGGACCAATATGTTACAATTGTTTTTTTTTTACTCAGCTCATATGAATTAACCGTACTTTCTTTTCCATAACATGTTTATTATCTTGTAAGTAGCTATAGCAACAAACTTCAAAAGCAATATAAGTAAGTAAAAAGACTAAAATAAAACTATTGTAAAAGCAAGGAGGCTTAATTCTGTCGCTAACAGAAATAATCATGTAATTAAACAAAAAAACCTACCCGGCAACAAAGTTACACATAAATAAATAACAGATAACGTGACAGCTTATTTGATAGGCGAAATTGTTGCTATAGTGTGTTACCGGGACCCAGGCTTTTTTTTTAACTGCTAATAGTATGTTCAATTAGCAATATTTTGCACGTATTCGCAAATCATAATTATGTTAGTTAACTGCATAATTCGATTTTCTAAATTCGTACTTTACATGTAGTAGGCGTACTGCGTAATTGTCGTAATTCATATCGTTGATGACTTGGTACGGGGTCACGTCCTGGTACGGGGGTACAAAGATGAGACAAACGAGCCCAGAACTATTGTTGTCTTTATCATTTAGTTCATGAATAAAGTTTTTAATACATTATTTGAGGAGTTTTATGTGAACTTAGTCATGACAATTTCAAAAGCCGTTGACGTTGACGTGTCAAATAAGTAAACAAACCAAATTTTTCCAAAACTGATTTTAGTTTTATAATAATTCTAGCTGAATGCCCCTACACTCTACTGGAATTTATGGACAATTAAATATACTTAAGTGCCACCCCCACCACACCACCACAAAAAACAAACTGGTGATTTATATAACAAGATTAACAAGTATTATTGTATGAGTAAGCTATATATTACAGATATGAATAATGTACCTATTTTAGTGAAAAATGTATATATTATTTACCTACATCGGTAAGTTGCTACGCCCTAGTAGGGTCCATGACTGTACTTATTTTATTTTAAGAACTTATGTAATACCATGGTTGCAAATAAATGATTATGATTATGATTAAATATTGAAGTAAAGAAAGAGTGAAATTGCTTACGATGCACGAAAACTATCAGATTTGATTTTATTATACGGCGAGACGCATGGATATGCAGTTCATGCCTTATCAAGAACGCTTCCCAAATCGACAGCATCCACACATTCCCCAATTCATAACAATGGCTTTCCAGTGCGTTCGGAAAAATAGGCCAATCGTAGATACTTGGTCAACCTGAAAGGGCCATGACAGAAATTGTGATCTTACAAATTGAAGAAAGGGTTCTCGAAAGTATGTGCTAACAAAGTGTTCTAACCGACAGTGATACTCTAGGTGTAGATAGTTATTATGAAAAACAACATTGTAGCAGCTGTTCGTAGTTCGTAAGCTGGGCAATGCGGATTTTGTGCGTTGCGGACCAGGGAGGTACCTAAATGCAAACATTTATTTAGATGACGCGTCGTACGTAGTAAATAAAGTTGCTGTCATTTACACTTACATGTCGATCAATTACTTTGCTGTACATTGCTGGCAATTAAAATTTTGTTAGAAAATTAGGCATGTCGGAATTTTAGTAGATTTATTAAATTAAAGTCACAGTTAAGTTAAGGAACTACGTTACTTTAACCTCCTTAATTAAAAGCCCAGGTGCTGGTAACACACTGTATAAAAAGTATCATATAAATCTCAGTCTCATCTTACAAACTTACTTAAACACTTTAAAAGGAGATGATGATAAACAAAAAAAAATTACAATCATAATTTAGAGTTACTTACTTGCTGAAATATCTCAAGAGAGTATATTAAGCAAATTTTATGCGGAGTTATACTAATCGAATTCTACTGTACTGTAATTGGCTGTGTCCTCTACTCCATCGGCGTCTTTAATTAGACCTTCAGACTCATTAAGCTAGATAAAAAAAGAAAAGAATCTCCTCCATTCCAAGATGAAGATTTATAGTGTAATTAGCTCCGTAAGAAATCACCTTTTATTCCGATTGATGTAATGCCAGTGTCTATATCTGACCGACTTCAAAAAAGCAGGTTGTCAATTTGTCTTTCATTGTCTATTACGATGTAGCTCCATCAATTTTGAAACGATGTTGATAAATAAAAACAAAAATTTAAAAAAAAACAAGAAAAAAAAACAATTTATACTAAAATTAAAACTAAACCAAAATAAACATTTATTTTCGAATTATAGGTATACTGTAAAATACGTGTCTAATCATTTTAGACAATCTAACTAACGGACTAATTAGATTGATAGTTTTTCAACCTAGTCGTCACCCCTATTACCGAACACCCGGTAAATTATTTATTAAGAAAATGTTCTATTGTCTCAGTCACTTACTGAACCATATAATATAGTGTCTCTTTTTCATTCCACTTCAAAAAGATAGAGAGGGCAATTCCCAAGCTCTGACCTGCATGAGTACCTAATAAAGTTTAAATAACTACAATATTATTATGCAAAATGTTCTGATTATGCGACCCACTAAACCTTACACAGTGTTTCTCTTTCTTCCCCCCTGCAACAAGAAAGAGAGAGCAAACAAGCTAATCCGGTTATAATCCTCCGAGAGTATGTGCGCCCAAAGTGGCCAGGCCGTGCAAAATGGTCCGTCAATATGATCCGACGGAGTCACCTTTCACGCCCCTAAATGTATCTATCAATAGTGTCATGCACAGTTAAAATATTGCAGTACATCGACTACAGTCCAGTTAAACAAGTATAAATTAACAAACTCGCGATATCCGTAGAGTTTACGATCTTTAAGTATTTAATCAACCTGTCTGACAATATCTGTAATTTTCTATACAAAAAAGTTACGTGAAAGGCAGGTGTAATATTAGTATGGCTGTTCGTACGTAACGTAAAAATAGCTATGTCTCTCTTTGTAATCTACTCTCTTGATACTCTTTTTGTATTTAATTGAAAATAGCTTTTTCCAGCCTTGGACACGCCAAGACCAGTGTTATATATATTCTTTACTAGCTTTTGCCCGCGGCGTCGCTCGCGTTAGATAGAAATAATAAGTACCCTATGTCACTCTCCATCCCTTCAGCTATCTCCACTTAAAAAATCACGTTAATTCGTCGCTCCGTTTTGCCGTGAAAGACGGACTAACAAACGGACACACATTATCCCATTTGTAATATTAGTATTAGTATGGATTTATTGATGAAAAAGTTTACATGACTTTACAATATAATATAACCAATATGTCACGAAACTTACACTAACAAAATAAAGATTAGTTTTCAGATTATTTTGGTCACGGATCAGCACTGCAGCCTGTTTTCGTAGAGAGGCCTGTGCCC
Organism: Lathronympha strigana; assembly: GCA_949128165.1. NCBI lineage: Eukaryota > Metazoa > Arthropoda > Insecta > Lepidoptera > Tortricidae > Lathronympha > Lathronympha strigana. The sequence continues at coordinate 3,431,893 of OX421901.1, read as the reverse complement.
AACAGTAGAAAAAAAAATGCTCCAGTGGTGGTACATAGTGTTGCTTAGCGCCAAGAGTCTAGCGTGTAACTAAGCAAAAACAAACGTTCGAGAATGTTCGGAACCGGCCGGACTCCTTAGCACCTCCGCCTACCTCTAGTTGCCTGGTCTGTAGGCTTTAGATTCTAAGTGTACTTATGAGTTGTACGAATCCGTATTAGGCGTTAGCGACTGCGCGTTTCCTAAGTATGTCCGTCTCAATCTTACCAGAGTAGTGGTTGGAGCGAGACGCACATATTTTAGAAAGGCGCAGTCCAACGCTTAAGACCGGCATTACACTTGTAAGTTTTACATAGGGAAGTATAGAGACGCAGCTATATGCAAGAATAGGACATGAATATCATCTGCGTCTCTACTTACGTAAGTAAAACTTACCAGTTTAATGCCGTCCTAAAACTACGGCTTACGGTACTGTAATCCTTGTACTGTGGCCATCGAAACCCTTTCGTCCATTGATAATGGCCATGAGATTTAGAGCGAGACGCAAGATTAAATAGGGGTCCGAGCCGTCTCTCTCATTCCTATTGGACCAAGAGCGCAGGATAACAAGGCCTAGTGTAACACGACCTCCCGATTCTTAGAAGTTGGTATGTCCTTTTAAGAATCACAGGCTACATCCCAGTATTTTAGTAGGCTTGGGTGGGGATAGATCCAACACGTAGAGTCCCTTTGGGGAAATTTGCTGTGTAGTACACCCATTAGAACCCTTTCACGGGGAACCCTTTCATAGATACCCGCGAACCGGTCCCAGCAGGCGTTGGGGCTGTTGTTAATAAAAGCAAGAGTACTGGGCTATGGTTCTCAAGTTTAACTGGATAAAAGACTGGGCTATTGCAAAGCGATCCAGACACCAACCATAACAATGTTTACATTTGATTTTTGAAGAAAAGTATGGGCACAGCGGATGCATATCGTTAGGCGTATCGTGTGGTAGGGCACAGCACAACGAATGTCGTCTCGCTCAAATCTGGAGCAGAGCCCATCTGGGGAAGTACCTTACAGAAAACCGCAGTTTAATAACACTAGACTCTACTCATAGTGTTGTGTTTCTGTTGGTGAGTAAGGTCGCCAGAGCTCCAAGAGGATTCACTGTGTTGACAGCTGGGGACCCACGGAGCAAAGCTTCCCCCTTTAGCTGTCAACATAGCGAATCCATCTTTTTTTAAAGGGTCGGCAACACCCCTGGGGTTGCAGGCGTCCATAGGCTACGGTGACCGCTTACCATAGACGGGCCGTATGCTTGTTTGTCACCGTCGTAGCATTAAAAAAAACTTGCTATTGAGGCAGGCGGTGACTTGCCGTCGACTAGATGGGTCCGTGAAACTGCCGTTGCAAGGACAACCAGGAGCAACATCGGAGTGACCGGCTCAGGGGCAGCGGCAGTGGCTGTTGCCAGTTACTGTACATATTTCACTTCCACTCCTGAAGCAGATAGCTCTAACGACTCCTCTCTAACACGGCCAATGAAGGCAAGCCAGAGCTGAGAGTCTTACGGGTCCCCTTGGGGTCCACTTCGACCGATGAAGATGAATACGCCGGAGACGGAGACCCTGCCGACTCTCTGGAGCACTCGGGTCCATGGGGTCGTTACTCCTCAACAGCTCGCTTTAGTTCCATTCGACTTCACGCGATTTCTATAGGTATGATACTGGTCTATAGAGAATCCTGGGCCCTATCATGACGTCTTAACGCGATTCAGTTGACGACCTAAACTGAGTCGCTTCCATACAACTGAGCCTAAACTAAATCGCGTTAAGACGTCATAGTAAGGCCCCGTACTGTGATAGAGCTGTCAACTCGGCCCGTCCTACAAAAGATTAGAATGTCTCTTGTCTAACTTTATGGTAATGCTGCCCTTAACTTCTCATGCTTCGCCCACGACCAGCCACTTTAGCACCCTGTCTCAATAAACTTCTATCATCAACATCATCATATCAGCCGTAGTACGCCCACAGTTGGACATAGGCCTCCCTCATGGATCTCCACGTGTTACGGTTAGAAGTGATGAACCCGGCTTTAATCAGAACATTGGTCCGCCTCGTCGGTGGACGTCCTACGCTGCGCTTTCCGGTCCACGGTCTCCAATCAAGAACTTTCCGGCCCCAACGGCCATATGTTCTCCGTGCTATATGGCCTGCTCATTGCCACTTCAGCGAGCTAATCCGTTTGGCTATGTCGGTGACCCTCGTTCTTCTACGTATCTCCTCATTTCTGATTCGATCCCGTAGAGTAACCCCGAGCATAGCCCTCTCCATAGCTCGTTGAGTGACTCTGAGCCTGCTTATGAGACCAATGGTGAAGCACCACGTTTCGGATCCATATGTCATCACTGGTAACGCAAAAATTCTAAACAGATGAAATTATTTGATGTTGCATATGGGCATAACCGGTTATAACCGGTTTTGCATTCGACTTGACCATACATCCCAAAGGTTTCAGAGCTTCGAATGAGCTCTCTGCCAAGGTTTCCCCGAAAGATTACAGTATGGGGTTCTTAAAAAGGGAGTGGACGAAATTTTAATGGGTAGGCGGCCCGCTCGAGTTGCAGGCATCCATTGGCTACGGTGACTGCTTTCCATCAGGCCGTATGCTTGTTAGCCACCGTCGTGGTATAAAAATATTTTAAGTTTTAACCCTATTAGGGAGTAACATTACGCACCCTTAAGACAAGAGTGTTACACCTGAATTTCATTGGCCTTGACCCCTTTCAATGAAAAATAAGTCCCTTGTCCTAATAGGAGCTATAAAAAGACTGGATTTTTAATCAAAAACTTTTTCTACAATATTGACCATATTGAACATGTCAGACATAACTTAGAAACGCGCTGTCGCTAACGCCAACGGTTACTTACAACTCTTGATAAGCACACGAAAGATTGTAATTAAATGCTAGGCCAATGAACCTGGAAGTTCTATTGCAATAGCGTGCACCATCACGGTGTTAAGTGGGCCTAAATAACCAATGATTCAATTTCAAAAGGCACGACCTCTTTTTACTATTTAAGTCGTACCAGTCTAGCTGAAACTGACTTGAATTCTAAAATAAAGTGAATAAAAGAGGGTAGACGCTCTCGAAATGTGGTGCTGGAGACGAATGCTGGACATATCGTGGACTGAGTTCCGCAAAAACAACTCCATAATCAGAGAGGCATCAAACAGCGCGTACGCTATAGTCCAAACTCAAATCCTCGCCTTCTTTGAGCACGTATGTCGACGGAATTCTCCATTGAGCGAATTGTGGTGCAGGGTAAAGTTGCGGGGACCCGAGCTCGCGGTGGATCCCCTACGAGATGGACAGACCAGGTTAAAGCAGCGATTGATGGGCCATTACATGTGGGCACACTCGCAGAGCCACTGTCAGAGGAGAATGGCGAAGAATTGTAAAACGTGTCACTCAGAACACAATATCAAGAGTGATACGCAGAAGAAGAAGAAGAGATGAGACTTCTTTGCACTTCTTCGTAAACAGTCAGAACAACCTACAGAGGTTTGTTAGGGCTTTGGTTAAACCGTAGGATCAATGGGTTTCCCATTAAAAAAATAGCTTTTTAACACTAGAACAGTCGCGCCCTTGTCTGAAGACGTTAGGCGCTACGGGGTCCTGTGGACCCAGTAATTCGTGTGACCACAAAATTATAACTATTGAAGTAAGTCGGATATATGTATGCATATATTTCTTAAATGAGAAGATAAGACAATAGGACGAAACATCACAAAATTTTACACAATTTTAAAAATGCTTAATTTTAAAGGAGTTTTTTTGGCAATTTCAAATAATATGTCGTTAACTCTCATAGTTCTTTGTACCATGTTTTTAACTATGTCTTCTTAAACTACTATTACCTACATAAGGATGACTCGCACTAGAGCGGGACGGGATGGGACGAGACGCGGAGGGACGGGAAAATCTGTCAATTTCTATAGAAAGCGTCACGTGACATCCGATTCCGAGGGCTCCGAGGTATCACGTGATTCTTTCTATGGAAATTGACAGAGTCTGCTACCTTTTTTTTATAAATCCCTATCAGCAGAACTTTCACGTAAAGGTACAGTAAATGTCATCCTCCTAAAATACCTATCGAATAAATAAAGTTTTATTTTAAATGTAGGCCAGTGGGTCCAGCATTTTATTTTATTTTTATTTATTTTATTTTATTAGGCATACTAGACAGATAACATTCAGTACATTATAATAAGTACTATTTTCTTTTAATAAATTACAAATTTAGTTCAGAAACATGTCAATCAACCATTAGTCATACCACCGCTCCCCATCGCTTCCGGTGCAAAAGTGCCCATAACGCTCGCGGCATTACCACGTTGAATAGCTATGGACAGCCTTTGCACCAAAAACGACTCGGAGCGGGGGTCGTCTCCCTTTTGCCTCAGTTCAGTACATAGATATATTAATAAAGTGGTAAGTTTTATACAAAAATGTTGTCCAAAATAAGTATGCACAGCAAGAGTAATTATTGACAATGCACGAAAAACTATCCTAAAACTATAATAAAGCCATTACAAACTAAAATTACTAACAAAGAATAACTATTACTAAAAACATCAAAAACATCAAATTCAAAAAAAAAAAAAACCAAGCAGTTAAACATGTTGTGAATAAACATAATACATTTTTAAATTTAGGTATGTAGGTAACTAAATTATGTGTGATGGTCAAGAACTTCAACCACCTGCCTCCTGAATACCGCAGTCCGTGAGTCAAAAATATCAATTTGTCTATTGCTAGATACCAGGTCATTGTACTGACGGCACATTCTGACTATTGGATTGTAGAAAGAAGTATTGTTCCTATATACTTGAAGAGCAAAGGTTTTGGGAGCGCGGGTTCTGAACCGAGGAGTGTTAAAGGTAATTAGGGACAGTAAATTAGGCGAGTCAATTTTGTGGTGAAGAATTTTATGCAGCAATAGCAAGTCATGCAGGAGACGTCGCGTTTGGAGGGAGCAAATGCCAAACTCTGTTAGACGTTTTTGATAATCATGGCGTATTAGATCACGCTTGTACCGGTAGGACATAAATTTGAGGCACTGTTTTTGGACTCGTTCAATGTTGTTACAGTGAACGGTGTAATAGGGAGACCACACTACGCACCCATACTCGAGTACGCTACGTACAAGGCTTTGAAAGAGACTGAGTACACTGTACGGTTTTTTGAAGTCCCTTGTGACACGAAGGATGAAGCCCAGCATTTGGTTCGCTTTTTTGACGATGTGCTCATAATGAGATCTAAAGTTAAGTTGTTCATCGAACCAAATACCGAGGTCCTTTGCTAGCGCCCTACGTTCAAGTATCTGACCAGACAGTTCGTAGTCGTACATAATTTTTTGTTTTTTGTTCGAAAAAGAGATCACAAAACACTTACTAACGTTTAAGAACATTCTATTTGCGATACACCAGTTAGAAATTGTAACAAGGTCTTTTTGGAGCTGAGAGCAGTCATTAACATTGTTCACCTTAGTGTACACCTTTAGGTCATCCGCGTAAAAAAGTGAAGGACAAGAGAGACTTTCCGCCAGGTCATTAATAAAAACGCTGAATAATAACGGCCCTAGATGCGAACCTTGAGGCACGCCAGAGGTTATAGGTGCAGGATCGGATTGATAACCATTGACAGCTACAAGTTGGCTCCTGTTATTTAAGTATGAACAGACCCATCTGAATAAACTCCCGTGTAACCCATAAAACGCCAGCTTACGGCAAAGTATACCATGGTCTACTTTGTCGAACGCCTTTGAGAAATCTGTATAAATAGAATCCACCTGACCTCTACATGCAAAGCTGGCACACAAAAAGTTCTTATACTCCAAGAGATTCGTAATGGTAGATTTATTTTTAACAAAACCATGCTGTTTTTCGGAAATAAGCAACCTAAAATGGTTATATAGATACGTGTAAACTAAGGACTCGAAAAGTTTTGCCACGCAGGATAGAATACTAATTGGTCTATAATTATCGCATGTTGACTTATCACCCGACTTATAAATAGGAACAATGTAAGCAGTTTTCCATACCGTTGGGAACACTCCAGTCTGTAGGGATTTGTTAAATATTAGGCTAAGCGGTATACTAAGCTCTTTAGAACAAGAAACAACGAACAAAGGTGGAATACCATCGGGCCCTGACCCCTTGTTCTTGTCCAGAGACTTTATTCTTTCGAAAACTGTATCTGCGGAAATAAAAACATTTGATAGTGATTTGTTACATGCGTCTAAAGAAGAGAAGTTAGTGTCAGACGGAAAAGCAGAAGAAGGTTCAAAAACTGATTTGAAATAGGAAGAGAAAAGGTTACAGACAGTTGGGCCGTCAGAGGCTGCTGAATCTCTATATGTCATTCGTTGTGGAATTGCTGAGCGTCCTTTTTTACTTTTGACATAACGCCAAAAAGCCTTCACATCGTCTCGGAGCGCATCCTCCACAGACGATATAAAGACCCTGTAGCAGTTATTAATCATAGTCTTACATTTTTTTCGCAGTATTGAAAAAACATCGTAATCACGCGGATTACCATATCTTTTATACATTATGCATACCCGGTAGCGACTGTTATAGTGTTAATACTTTTAGCTTTTCTGCTTTATAGCGTTTTCCCTGTTATCTTAGGGAGCCTGGGCCATGGGGTCCGCATTAGCAACTTTAATGCTAGTTTAATTATTTTAAACTGACTGTGAAGCCAAGCTATCTTCCAACCCAGAGAGAAAACTAGGCCTAATTGGGTAAGTTTTAATACCTACTCTTACTTATTAGAATAAAATATGATTCCGCATTATTTATGAAGAGGGTCGAACCATAACCTCCCTTTCAAGCCTAATTGTGTTAAGGGCCGGCCCTGCGGCTCTCAGTAATTAGTACACCGCTTGTCGCTAGCAGATACATTAGGATTCATTATAACGTCACGAAACTGGCCCAATACTCGTTAAAACTAGGTAAAATACTAGGTACACGGTAATACTAGGTGCAAATACTAGGTAAAATACTAGGTGGCATTTTTGGTGATACTGGGTAAAAATACTTCGTATTAAATACTTAGTAGTATTTCGTATCAGTGTGTTGGTTTTCCGTAAATTACATTGTTGGAAAATAACTACATCATGATAATTGTTGTTTAACCTGATATTTAATGAGTGGCATAATTAGATTTATTCGGAGGGATATATTTAAATAATATTCGATACTCGTGGGTTAAAAAATAACTTGGACTTAAGGTTATATCGCTGTCTGTGCTTTTATTTAGACATTTAGCACACAAAATTCGCCAACCAGAGTTACTCAGCTAAACCAGAGTTAGCTGTCAAATTTCATTCCATACTAAACTCATTCATCGCTAAAGATTTCTCGCAGCGCTACACACCGTAGCCGATGACATGCATCTCCGGCTTCGTAGCGAGAGTCGAGCGTAAACAGGTGACGACAACGTATCGTGATACCCGTGTGCTTACCATGAGTTGCACCCAACTGTGTTCGATAGCGACTACGGCGCTCGAAAGTATGTCGGTCTCGCTCCTACCATTACTCTAGGAGCGAGACGGACATACCCCCGAACGCCGCAGACGCTATCTAATATGGCCACGTACTCATGGTAAGCACACTGAATGGATTAGAACGGTTAACTCTGGTTAATTGACTAACCCCAGATGGTTAAATAGGTGTGATTCCACAACCATCATTTCATGACAGCCTGGTACATTGTTGTGAGATTTTTTTTTCCCGAAATTATGTGACGGCGCCGTCGGTCGCGAAAAATGTGATATCACAAATGGCACGAAGACAATAGTATTTTGTGTTACAAAGGATCAAAATGATATGGTTCCGGCGAGGGCGTACATTGAATTCCAAATGAAGCGATGGATTCTACAATAGAATCTCGAACGTAGTGAGGGATTCTATTGTAGAATCCTGAGCGTAATGAGGGATTCAAGCGTTAACGCCCAAGAAGAAAATAATTTTGATATCGTGTGACACATGCTGCTTTTCACACCAACTAAGAGGAAATAAACAAAGCCGAAAACAATGTGTAGTCCTTGAACAGAAAAGTGCCACTTTGATTCCTCCCAGCAGGGAAGAAAAGTGCCACTTTAATCCCTCCTAGCTTGACCAGAAAAAAACCCTTTCATGAATAGGTGGTGTGAAAAAGTAATTTTCCTTCAAGAAATAGACACTCAAATCAAATCAAAAACGTCTAAAAATGTGGGTCAGAATGACATAAGCGAAATTGCATTGATGATGATTTGATGATACAAAACCATGAATGTTTCGTACGAAAAAAAGCTTACTGACGTAAGCATTAAGTGTCAAATTCATACACAGAACTACTAACACTTTTAAAAGTTAGGCTGTTGGCACTTACGGAACGTCACGTTCCAAACAAGACTATGAAAAAGAGTCGCAACTGCTGCACTTTCATGGCGTATTTTTTTTCGGCCGATTGGGTATCCAGTTCTTTTATCCTATATCTTTGTATTTAAATAATAAAATTAGGTGGTAAACGAGTCCTACGACTAACCACTGTCAAAAAGATTAAGCCGCGTGTTGTCAGTAACTGTCAAACAAAAGTCCGTCAATGTACTTCTGAATAATCTTCAAAGGGATTAGCTAGACTAAACAATTGTGTACATTTCTCTGTTGAGATTACATCATTGTGGCATTGTATACAACGTGTTTCTGATTGCTTTAAATTCAAGGGTGCATTCCTTGGCTTAAATTAAGTTAATTTCTCAAAGTCACTGGTATTCTAATTAGCTCCATTTAGAATATTACTACTAATTTAATTTTATCACATATGGGATTTGCATGTGTGTAAACGTAGTAGGTAAGAGTATTCAATGACATTGATATATCATAGTTGTCACTTAGGTAGGTACTTAGTAAAGTCAATTCTAATGCCTGTTTTACATCAGCGGTTGATGCAATATTTAATTATTCTGTATGAGAAATTACAAAAATAAAAATTTACGAATTTAATAAAACTAACTATGCCATTCTGTTTCCTTAATTATACTAAGCCACATGAGAAGAACTATTATTCTATTTAGTCCGTCAGTCAGATTATCCAAAATTATTAGACACGTAGTATTTCCTTTTGCAATATAACTAAAATTGACGAAGATGAAGAGCGTTGGAATTGTGGGGTGGGGGCTGGTGACGTCACTATTAGGTTAGAATGTTCAGTTTTTCAGTAGTTCAGTCAGTTTTCATTAAACGATCAAAAGAAAAAATACGTCTGGAATATTTTTTAATAATCTAACAGACGGACTTATTAGATTCGTCGTCTAGCCTAGTCTCTTTCGTAATTCATAATTTGTTCAAAATATCATTTGAGTAGATCTCTATCGAGCTACAGATTCTAATTTAGCATAGTCTTCTTAGTTTTTTCTTGGCTTATGCCATAGCTCATGGACGCTGGAGTCCGCTTTGACAACTTAACAAAATCTTGAGAATCTTGAGCGTAGTGAAAGACTCAAAATATATATGCAAATAACTTTGTTCTCGAGTTTAACATACAAATTTTTACTGGTACATTGGTTACAAAATCCGAACACACGCACAAACTTTATAAACCCGTAAAATGCGGGAGAGTATCTCATTTTGCACTTTCCATAGTAAATCCTAATCAGCACCTGATAAATTGAAACAGCAAATTTCGATATTTATCTATATTTCGATATTTTCAACGGGCACATGTAATATCTCACAAATGGTTAAATATAGAAGAAATTGGACTTCATTTTCGTTTGGCATATAAAATGCTTATCGAGCCTAAGTACCTATACCGAATTTATGTATAAACCCTCATGAACTTATTATTAGCCCCTAAATTTCAAGGTAACTTTTCCTCACTCAGTGAGCAAAATCATGTTTTGCTTACTAATTTCGCGCTTCAAAGTCATAAACGCAATTTATTTTATGTAGGTATGTCCTTCTCTCAGTTTGACATATGCGTTTGTTAAAAAGGAACAAAACATATTTTAACTATGTGCAAGAATGCAATCTTTTTAATATAAATTTACCTTTTTTATGTGTTTATCATTGTCTAAGCTTTTTATACGACTATTGTCTATTATTTTGAATGACATCGTTACATTTTGTTTTCACCACGAGACCACTGCCTATAATTTATTTTCCAATAAAATATAAATCTTTATTATTATCAATATAATATAAATCTGTTAAGTTTTTATGAATAACTACATCTTGTCAGCGGTTTGTCTACAACTAGTCAACAAAATCAACTAAATCCACGCGACAAAAACACCGATTACTGCGAAATTCCCGCTGCCCAGATGAATACGCGTGTAAAATGTTGTTACTCCTCAACTTCGCCGCTACTATAATGATGTTAACACGCTGTTTAATCGAGTGTGAACGGTGCTCGCCGCAAAACAAACTGGCTGCTTAAACGCTCCGTTAGTTCAAACAGGCGAGAACATGTTGCGACATGTCCCAAAAACCAATTGCATTCCCTATTACTGAGTAATATGACAAAATAGATATCCTCTTAATATAGTAAGCTTGTTTACTAATTTAACAAGTTGAGCAAATACTAAATAGAGTTATGCGAAATTTATTATAATGTTGGCAGAGTAGAGTGATAACACAGTGAGATATTATTATGTAAATATTTAGTATATTATAATAAATTGTACAATGTGACATACATGTTTACAAAAGGAAAATCATAGAGTGACAACAGAAAGAATACGGGCCTTGACAAATTCAAATTCAAACTGAATAGATGGCCAGCGTTATACTTCCAACACCCCCCCATAACGTGGGCATCATCATGGCTTCATGCCACGCCTAGCTGCCGAGTGAACGCCTCGTGCTTGACACAGCCCAGGGGCTTAGTAAACACATCTGCTATCATAGCATCCGTTGGGATGTATACAATTTCTACATTAAATCTATCAAACATATCTCTAACGTAATGAAATCTTATTTCTATGTGCTTGCTCCGTCTGTGAAGAGTATGATTGGTAGCAAGCTGAATAGCAGATTGATTGTCACAATACATCACTATTTTACAACTAGTCTTCATTAACAATTCCCTAATTAAAGCTTGCAGGAAGACCGCTTCTCTGCTCGCTTCGCTCAAGCTGCAATACTCCGCCTCGGTCGACGAAAGCGATATGCAAGACTGTTTATAGCTACCCCAAGATATCGCATTACCGCCGTATTTAAACACATACCCTGTGTACGACTTTCGATCAGGGTCCGCCGCCCAATCCGCATCTGAGTAACCCTCAAGAAAAGGTTTTACATTTGACTTCTTAAATACTAAAGCATTTTTCTTAGTACCTTTAAGATATCGCAGTATACGCTTAGCTTGATTCCAGTGGAATTCCGTATAACAACTGTTAAATTTGCTAAGATATGACACGGCAAACGAAATATCAGGTCGCGTAGTAACACATAAATACATAAGACAACCAATCAACTCTTGGTACGGAAACTTCGGTACAATATTATTCGTAGCATTATTATAACTCTCACTGACAGAACTAATGTTAGTTATCATGGGAGACTTTACAGGCTTACAGTCTGTCATGCCGAAACGATCTAACAAATTGTCAATCCGCTTTTCCTGACTAAGTTTAATGGAAGTTGCATCACGTTCTACTTTTATCCCTAACATATTTCGTACCGGGCCTAAGTCTTTGAGTTTAAAAACCTTTAACAAAGAACTTTTTAACGTCTCAGCCAGACATTTATCATTATAGAAAACGAAAAAATCGTCAACATACAGAGCGATATAAACAATCGACTCACCTGACCTCTTAATAAAGATGCAGTCCTCTTGTTTACACTGTCGGTATCCCAAAGTAAATAATACTTCTTTTACCTTTTGGTACCAAGATCGCGAAGCTTGCTTCAACCCATAAACGGCTTTTCGCAATCTATAGACTTTGTTCTCACTCCCAGGACATATGAAACCCTCCGGTTGTTGCATAAAGATCTCCTCCTGCAAATCTCCATTTAGGAACGCTGTCTGCACGTCTAAATGATCAATCTTAAGGTTCATTTCCACAGCCAGAGATAGCAACAATCTGATAGAACAGTGACGAACCACCGGCGAAAAAGTTTCATGGAAATCTTCTCCATATCTTTGGGTAAAGCCTTTCGCTACCAACCTTGCCTTATAACGTGTAATATTCCCGTCCGAGTCTCGTTTAAGGGTAAAAATCCACTTGTTTTTAACGACGTTCTTGTCAACTGGTTTCTCAGTAAGCTCCCAAGCACCGTGTAAGATAAAAGAATCAATTTCTTCCTTCATGGCCTTCTGCCATAGCTCTTTATCTTCACAACTCAAAGCTTCTTTGACAGTACGTGGCTCAATGGGTTCTGTCACATTACAAACGTTAGTAATAGTACAAGTTGTATCAGGCATACGTGGACGTAGGTTATATCGGTGACCAGTAGACTCTGGCGCCAATTCAGGCAACACTACCGAATCTTCACTTGGCTCGCGTTCACACTCCAACTCGACAGGATCATTTGGTGAATTTGGAACTGTATCTGGCTCCGCCTCAAGGGGGTAATCTGAAGACTCAGCCAAATTGTGCTCTGGCTCCGCCTCAACCGGCGTAGTCTCCGACGTCTCCTCCTCAACATCACCTCACACATCACTCTTCTTTGCTATGGGATAGACGAACACCTTCCTGGAGTAGTCATCTAGGAACGTGAGGACGTAGCGCTTGCCTCCGAGAGAAGTGGTCGGCATCGGGCCCATGACGTCACTATGAATGAGCGCCAGCCGCGCGTTGGCCACCTGTTTATTATGATTAGTCTCAAAGGGAGCGCGGGATTGCTTACCCTTAAGACATACATCACAAACTTTCTTCTGAGTCGTAACCTGAAAATCAATGTCATTAGCAACCTTCCTAAGTGATGCCAAGCTATCAAAATTAATATGGCCTAACCTTTGATGCCATAACATCATGTCCCTAGACGTTGATGACGTTGACAGATTTACTCGACCGACAGAATCAAGCCTGTAAACTCTCCCGACTTTCCTAGCACGTAAAACTACTTTTCCAGCTTTTATTATGTCACATCCAGTATTATCAAAAATAAACTTAAATCCCTTTTCAGCTAAAGTTGATACAGATATCAAATTTACAGTAAGATCAGGTACAAGCATTACATCTTTTAAAGTTGTATCTATCGTATTTCCACGAGAGTTAACTATAAAATGTACATCACCTTTACCACTGACTGGTAACTTCTTGCCGTTAGCAACACACACCTCTCTTGTAGACGATCCATCAAGAGATTCGAACCACTCTTGACATCCTGACATATTGTCCGTCGCACCAGAATCGATTATCCAGGAACTGTCAATGTTAAGTGCAGATAAGACCATAGAAGTCGACGTCGCTCCATTGCGCTTCAACTGAGGACAATCTTTCTTGACGTGGCCTTTTGAATGACACTTCCAACACGACAATTTGTTCGCATTCGATGAGGTACCAGCGTGTTTTGATGTACTTGAGGCATTCTTCTCGCCTCGGAAACTGGTCTTGTCATTGCCACGATTCCGTGTAAACAAGCAGTCATCGCTGCTACCAGCGCTCCCTTTCCATCGCTTATCTTGAAGAAGCTTAGTTTTTACCATATCTGTCGTTATGTCCATGCTTGAGTGCTCCAAAGCCATTATCATAGGCTCATATTCTTGAGGCAACCCTTGAAGCATAATAGCAGCCAGAAATTCATCGTCAAGAGGTTTCTTCATGCTACTCAATTGGTCAGCAAGTGACAAGATCTCATTGACATAAATCTCCATACTATCGAACTGTTCTAGTTTAATCGAGCATAAAGTTCGCAGACACGACAATCTTCTATGCAACCCGGTGTCATCGTACGCCTTCCTCAAGGCATCCCAAACATCCTTCGCAGTCTTCGCCTGCACAATGTGGGGATAGCACGATTTGTCTACACTCAAACATAGTCTCGCACGAGCCTTCTCCTCTTTACGAGCTAATTTGTCAGCGTTCTCACCTGCGGTTTCTGTTTTTCCAGTAATACACTGCCACAAATCCTCGAACACAAGTATATTTTGCATTTGAAATGCCCAATCTCTATAATTAATGGTACCTTTAAGCTTTTCCATAGTAACTTTCGAGTTGGTATACTCATCCATGTTTCGAGTAAAATTATAATATTTTCACAAAATATTTACACATCACATGTAGCACATAACCTATTATAATGTTGGCAGAGTAGAGTGATAACACAGTGAGATATTATTATGTAAATATTTAGTATATTATAATAAATTGTACAATGTGACATACATGTTTACAAAAGGAAAATCATAGAGTGACAACAGAAAGAATACGGGCCTTGACAAATTCAAATTCAAACTGAATAGATGGCCAGCGTTATACTTCCAACAAAATTCCCGCTGCCTAGATTCACGTGTAAAATGGTGTTACATCTCAATTTCGCCGCTGGAACTATTTTAATTATGTCAAACACTCTGCCTAACCGAGTGTTAAGAGCGCTCGCGACAAAACAAAGTGGCTGTCGCGACATGTTCAGTGTAATCTTTCGTAGCCCGTTACTACAGGTGAAATCCCAGCTATTTAATGAAAAAAAAGTTGCAATTTAGATCTCAAGCCACATTACCGAGCGATGGCGTGACAAGATAATAGACATCCTCCTAATATAAAATAGTGTCACACCTCAACTTCGCCACTGGAACTATATTAATGATGTCAAACACTCTGCCTAACAGAGTGTTAAGAGCGTTCGCCACAAATCAAACTGGCTGCTTAAATGCTCCGGTAGTTTAAACAGGCGAGAACAAGTTGAGACATGTTGTGACATGTTCAAAGTACGCCTTCGTAACCCGTCACAACAGGTAACAATAAAATTCCAGATTTTAGTTAAAAATTTGCAATTTAGACGCCACATTGCCGAGCAATGGCATGGCAAGATAATAGACATCCTCATAGTATAATAAGCTTGTTGTCTAATTTGACAAGTTGAGCAAATTCTACATAGATTTCTGCGAAATTCCTACTGCCCAGATGCATCCACGTGTTAAATCGGGTAAAACCTTGTTAGTCCTCAACTTCGCCACTTCTATTTTAATGATGTAAACACTCTGCCTAACCTAGCGTTAAGTACGCTCGCCGCAAATAAGCTGTCTGCTTGAATGCTCCGTTAGTTTAAACACGCCAGAACATGTCGGAACATGTTCAGAGAGTTCCGTAGCTTCATCACAATGTTTTTTGTAGCGTTTTTCTTATGCCACCGCTTAGAGAGCCTTCGCTTTGGTAACCTACAGATTTGGCGTAGGCGCTAGTTTTACGAAAGCGACTGCCATCTGACCTTCCAAACCAGAGGGTAAACTAGGCCTTATTGGGGTTAGTGTAGTTACCGCACAATGTTCTCCTTCACCGAAAAACTATTGGTAAATATCAAATGATTAATATCGTTGTATGATTTATTTGTCCGAAATTATATAGGTTGATAGAGATTGTACGATTGGATTTTAAAATATGCCCCAACTTATAATTATGGCCGGCAAAACAGATCAGTTCCATGTGCCCTGCCTTGTCCATACCCTTATTGGGAATACAGTAGTGAATTTGCGTGTGAGCTTGTGTGAGTGTATGTGTGTGTTGCTGCTTTACCCAACCAGTTATAAGACAGATAGAAAATCTGCATTATACAACAGTGTAGCCTCAATTTCAAAGTCTGCGCGTTTGATGCAAACTAATATGCTTGTTAAGATTTATAACGCTTGGTTTCACAAAATTAAGTAGACATCCACTTTATGCATGTGAAGCAAATAAAATGTATGGAAAGAAATAATTTCTCAATTTACTTGGGCACTCCGTCGTTTGTATGTATGTACCTATGTAAGTTTTTTTTTAATACTACGACGGTGACAAACAAATACGGCCCATCTGATGGTAAGCGGTCACCGTAGCCTATGTACGCCTGCAACTCCAGGGGATTTCATGCGCGTTGCCGACCCTTTAAAAACTTCAACACTCCGTTTTTGAAGAACCCCTTACTGTAGTCCTAAGGACTATAGTAAAGGGTTCTTTAACTTGTTGTGGAATTATGCAACTAGGACTTATAGTTTTCAAAATATTCACTCATTAATAAATAAATAAATATGAAATATTACGGGACATTCTTACACAAATTGTCTAAGTCCCGCAGTAAGCTCAATAAGGCTTGTGTTACGGGTACTCAGACAACGATATACAGGGTGGAAAGACACGACGATCCTTCTCGCAAAGGGGGGTTAGTTTAAGTGAAGGAGAATCGATTAGTAATGTTTATATTTTTGTTACGAACAATCAGTAAAAATATTAAAATTAATTAATGTTCTTCTTAGTGACAACCCTGCTATTACTATGTACTATACCTACATGTAACTGTAATGTGACACTTTATGTTTACAAAAATTTGCTCGACATACCGCAGCACTCGCTCTTCAAACCTTGGTGCAATGTGAACTACACCTCCTCCCCATTGGTCGTTTTGGCCCGTTTGTGGTACTATGGGCTGATTATTTGCCACGCGATCAAAGGCCCGTAAAATTGACATACGGCTAGTTGGGTGTGGTGGAGGATATCTTTGTCGATAGCGTCGTAACGTCTCGGCGGCATTATAATTACACTCCCCGTATAACATAAGCAAATTTAGGTAATCGCGGGCTCCCAAGGGCATTTTGAAAATAGGTTTTATCACGTAATTTGCAATTTATTTGCGTCACTGTTTTATCACGGGTAAGACTGAGTAAAAATTAATATTTTTCCCAAACAAAATAATACAATTGTGCAAACTACCCACTTACAAAAATCTAACTTAACCATAGAGAAATTGAGACTAAGGGCAGTTACAATAAATAGGTTCATAAAGCCCATAATACACCGCCAGAAGAGCATACTAGGCGGGGTGCGTGGAAGCTAGAAAATGCTGTTGGTTAACCGATTTGTATGGAAATAAATGCAAAAGTAACATGTTTATTTGAATTATAAAAATAAAGGCTTCAGAAGATATTATTTTCAATTCTACGATTCTGCATGCCCTTAGTCTTAATTTATCTATGGTTAGTTAGATTATTGTAAGTGGGTAGTTCACACAATTGTAATATTGACTGGGAAATATTATGGGGTAGAAATGTTGTTTTGGTAAATGTCACTGACCTTTGTGTTATTGTTAAATGTTATTGAACCTAATGAGGGTTGTCACTTGCAGTATTTTGCATCAAAAGTTAACTGCCTATAACTTAAAAACGCTTACGAATATGAGCCTAGTTTCTTTAGAGGAAATACAGTACTAAATCTAAACAATCCCCCTTTTGCGGAAAGGATCGTCGAGCCGTTCCACCCGGTATATAATGTAAAAATACATAAATACATAGAAAACATCCATGACTCAGGAAAAAATATCTGTGTTCATCACACAAATAGATGCCCTTACCGGGATTCGAACCCGGGACCATCGGCTTAGCAGGCAAGGTCACTACCAACTACGCCAACCGGGCGTCAAACTCATTAATTCTCTTCCACGAGTCAAAACCACGCTTCGGGGATGAAATATGAACTTTAGCGTATCTGTAATGACAAAATACATACCACTGAATATGGCTATCCATTTTAGGCGCCCAAATCAATTATGTATTTGCCAAGCGAAAATCAACAATATCCCCATGTCACAAAGTTGTTATTGCCATGTAAGTTATGAGGTACTGTCGTGAACAGAACTATGCTAACAGTTTACACTAAAGCCTGTTAATTCGTAATGACTCTGAACCGCTAAGGTACTCTAGGCCTGATTTGACTTTAGGCGATATCGGAACATACTGCAAATTGGTACTATTACTCAAAACTGAAATGTGAGCCTGGGACCTTACCATGACGTCTTAACGCGATTCAGTTTAGGTTTTTACTGTTATCCAGGAAATCTTGTCAAGAAATAAATATAGTTAACAATACTCGTGCGCGTCAGATTAAGGGCCAGAGTAGGTATTCATTAGTTAATTACTTGTCAATTTAAAAAAAAATCTTACAATGTCAGCGAGACGTAAAGAAGTGGGAGGGTGGCATAGTTGTAACAAAAAAAAATTACCTTGACTTACTGGTTTTCTTTTGTAGGAAAAGTTGCGTGACTTGTACATAAATATTTCATTCATACGTCGAGTTTTATAACGTAAAAATTTTTTACAGCAAGAAAAGTCTGTAGTCGCTTTCCCACCACTAAAAAGAACACATCATATAACCTTTTATCCTTCCTATCAAATAATAACTGGGTTTAGTTGTATGGCAGCGACTCAGTTTAGGTCCTAAACTGAATCGTGTTAAGACATCATGCTAAGGGGGCAGATGGCAGATGTTACGAGTAGAATTATGAGACTATTTTTAATGATTATACTAACATTAGCACTAGGATTTATTTTTTTATTTTTACTCTAACAAATATGGACTTGCTTCCAAAATAAATGAATTTAATGGAACAGAATAACAACAAGTAACAGTTCACCCGCCTGTAAATAAGTTTACATTTTAGGCAGCTGTAATACAGAAACTTAATAGCTATAATAACGTCCAATCTAATAGAAATCCTCCCATTAATTCGTCTAATGTCTGGAATAAAAATTCAATCCAAACTTTTCACCAATCGCATACCCTCGACTTCGGCTCATTTGGTCGCGGAACTTACAGCAACCGAAAAGAGGCTTTATACTTGTTTGTTTAAGGTTTAATTTGGGTTGTTCATGGTAAATCGATAGGCGTAAATCTCTGAGGCGTCGGTGGAGTCACGTTGGTTACTTTGGGGTACAACTTTGGGGCGATTTATTTGAGGCCCCGAACTTGTCTCGATTTGTCGGTGAAATTGAAATTTAATTTAAATTTAAATTTTAGAAAAGCGGTAGCGTTTAAAATTTACGTTTTCAGTACCGGTATAAAATATTTGAGGTTGAATTTTATTTTTACTGGTATTACAGGAGTCCGTGGGCTACGATCGCCGCTTTCTAATGTGCGGGATGTATGTTGTTTGCCGCCAACGTATTATTTATAAATAAAAAAATCATTATTAAAATTAAAAACGAATACTTTTGGACATTTGTCGCAAGAAACACGACAGATGTCAAGAAATTCCGACGCGGGATCATTCTTATGTCACAAAATACCGACAATGCTTTTAAAAACGAATAGATCTCGTCAATTGTAAAAAATCTTCAGTGGTTTCCTCAGCTTATGTACGCCTATAATTTAGTATTTCAATCATTTGAGGAATTGTCACATTTGTCAGTGTGGGGAAATTGGGGCCAGAGGGCTCGGTCAGAACAATGTGTCAATTTCTATATACGAGTTGCGTGTGGTAACTCGAGCGTCCAGGAGCCTCACCGTGACGTCTTAAGGCGAATCAGTTGACGACCTAAACTGAGTCGCTTCCATACAACTAAACCTAAACTGAATCGCGTTAAGACGTCATGGTAAGGCCCGTGGCGCTATTGGAATCAAAAGATTAGTTGATAGGAAGGATAAAAGGTTATATGAAGTTTTCTTTTTAGTGGTGGGGAAAGCGACTACAGACTCTTGAAAAAAAATATTACGTGAAAAAACTCGAGCGTAATAAAAATAAAATACCAGTAGGTCGAGGTAATTAACATTTTTTTTTGTTACAACTGCAACCCTGCCACTTCTTTACGTCTCGCTGATATCGTGATTTTTTTTTAAATTGACACTTATGAATAAGTAATTAACTAATTTATCCTCTGGCCCTTAATCTGACGCGCACGAGTATTATTGATTATATTCATTTCTTGACAGGATTTCCTGGATAAAATACGAATAACCTCAAAGTGTTGCATTTCAATTAATACTGGACATAATATAAGACACCACATCTGAGTTAGATATATTTAAAGAATTTCCTAAAAATAAAGGAAAGCTCCCACAATCCCAAGTGCGTAACAAGTTTATAAGAGCTCAAGTGTAATAGTAGCTTATGCAACAGTGATATAATAAGGGTTCTTGAAACTTGAGGGTCGCCGTTATAAAACGAGAGGAAGTCGGGTTTTGTAATAATAGACCCGATAGTTTTAAGAATCAATTATGAGCTGTTTCATACGCAAGTTTTTCTACGACAGCTAAAATAGCGTAAAAAGCAAAATCTAGAAAAGTGGCAGAATAGGGAAGATGTTGTGCCCACTATATAAATTAAAAAAAAACAACAACAGTGCTCATATATTGTGTGAAAATCCATATGAGCAGTGTTCTTATGGAATACCATAGACAACGTTAAGTAGGTATAATGTATATTTTTTTAAATATCGCTGTCAGTCATCTAATTGACAGATAGAAGTGCTGGAGTAGAAAAATATTATAGGGGCTCAGGCAGTATGAGTATGAACGGTATTAAAATATAGTTATCCTGTCAATAGTGATGTGACTGTCGTAAGGACTTCTCATATATCGACTTCAGGTCACATATATCGATATATTGTACATCAAAAGGCATCTGAAAGGGACCGCTCTTCAGCGATAAGACCGCCTGTTGTTTGCTTTTACTTTATCCCTGGCCAACCTTAAATAATAGAGAGGTCACTTGGGCGTTTCACCCTGTTTATTCTAAGTTATGTTAGGGTGACTTGCACCACTCGGGATTAGCCATACCTATATATACTCGTATATATAGCGGTGCCCGTGAGCATTGCGAGAGTTTTTAACAGCGTATTCCTGATGCTAAAAGAAACAAGAAATGTCATATTAAGTGCATTGGATTAGGGCTAGCATCTGAGATAATTGCAATTTTTATTTAAACATAATTTTACCGCCACTCGGTAAATAACGCGTTTTGGAATGCGATAATGCTACTATGTGATCTAGTCTAGACATGTTTTTTGACAGACTTCAAAGTGACACTGTGATGTCTTTGCAAAACTCGGCTCTACCAAAAAACGGCATTTTTTTGTATATTATGTGGGCCTTTACTAAATGAAATTTACTTACCATGTATCAAAGCATATACAAAAAAAGGTTTTTTTTTTGGTTGAAATTACCAAACATCATATGACATTTTTTGTTTATTTTAGCCTCAGGAATACTTTGTTAAAATCTCTCGCAATGCTCACGATTGGCACCGTGTACAATCTTACACAAATCCACCTAGTCCCACGGTTAGCTCAATAAGGCTTTTCTGGGTATTAGACGACGATATATATAATAGATAGATATATACTCAAATACATAGAAAACATCCATAACTCAGGAACAATTCGTGATATAAACCCACAAATGAATGCCCTAATCAGGATTCGAACCCGGGACCTCCTGCTTCGTAGGCAGGGTCACTACCAACTAGGCTAGGAAGCCGTTAAAGCATATATATAAGCCAGAGGGAGTTAAGCTGTTTTTTGTATAGAATTTGACACTAGTGTTAAAAAAGTTTGTACTGTAGCTGTGTTTATTCTGCGTTTGGGGACCGCAAGGACACCTTTGGACACCGTAAGGACGATTAGTTATAGATTGAGCGAAGTGCTTATTTCAGGATTGACACATTTTCGCGCGGTCGAAGTATGGCATGGGGGTCTCTAGTAACAATACAATAACAACAATACAATAACTCTTTATTGCACCTCAAAACAACAAAAATAACACAAACTGCAGGGTTAGCATGGTTGCCATTTTATCGCTATCACGCTATGCGTCACTTTCGCACATACATTTGTTAGAAGGTGACAGCAACGTCGGTAAACGATAAAACCCGACCATCATAGACTAGCTTGAAAAAGAGGCAAACAACAGGCGGTCTTATCGCTAAAGAGCGATCTCTTCTAGACAACCTAGTATTGACCTCTTTGGGGTCAAACGCGATGGCACGAAAAAAAAATCATCTTTGACATGTATATAGGTACTAGCTTTTGCCCGCGGCTTCGCTCGCGTTAGAAAGAGACAAAAAGTAGCCTATGTCTTTCTCCATCCCTTCAATTATTTCCACTTAAAAAATCACGTCAATTCATCTCTCCATTTTGCCGTGAAAGACGGACAAACAAACGGACACACACTTCCCCATTTATAATATTAGTATGGATAAAGATTGTCCCCCCAATTTTTTAACATGGGTATTTATTATGTGAAAATCGCGCGTACTTTCGATTCTAATTGGAGAAAAAAATTGTCTCTCCATACATTTTCCAAACTTCCCATTCTGTTACACAGTGTATGAAAAAATCGTAACGGAATGAAAAAAAAACCAAGGGACACTATTTTTTTTCCATTAAGATCGAACGAGCTCGCAACTCGGAGTTGAAAACACATTAAAAATTCCAATTTAAAAAAAAGTGGAGGGGATAACATTGAAAACAAATGGCAAAAAATTCAAAATTAATATGCGACACAAAACTATTGCGGCTATTATGGGCGAGGTTAACTTCCGTTGCCATTGAAAGTTGCCTAATTATTTATCAGGGCAGAGAAGTCCCATTTATTATTAAAAATAATGACGTCACCAGCTGGGAATTAATAATCCTTGTTGCTACGGGAACTGTGTGGCCAGTCAGTGATGTGCGCGGAACGTTAGGTTTACGGGAATGTTCCCTAAATCAAAATACGAGCGATACAATTGTTAATAAATAAAATACATTTATTTTCAAAATATATACAGTAAGTGTAACTTACCTAAATACCTACCTCTACCTACCTTAAATCTAAAATAGGTCCTTGAGGCATTGTACCTAGGATGCTGGCGGCATTTCCTCGTTTTATCGCAATGCTGACACGTTTTGTGAGGAAGCAACCAGCTCTTCGGTCACCAGTAACATCAACCAGACGTTTCGTGATTTCTACGAAAAACTTGCGTTCGTTGGGACCCCATGGACCAAGAGCTTCGACCACGAATGGTATAAAAAGGTACTCTCTGCCCAGGCTCTTATATTTATTACGTTTCAAAATTTCGGCGCTTTCAGCCGCTTCGCCCGCCTTTACATTAGTTGGTTGGAGATGGGACGGTCCCAGCGTATCTACGCAGGTAGCATCCTACACATTATTATTTTTAGTCTATTATAATGCTTTTGTTTTATTTACGTCGAGTCTCGTCAAAACATCGCTAGGTAAATAAAACTCATTAAAAATACCTGTACGTAATAAAAATATTTACAATACGAAACGGAGCCAGGGCTCATCATTAATACAAATTGAATTGAAAAAAAAAAGTTAAACGGAATTCATGTATAAAAATAGAAATGTATATTTTTAAATTTAATGATGAAATATTATGCGAGAATTATTTTCTGTTTTAAGGGACAAGTATAAGTTTTTTATCTTAAACTAAAATGGACGAACGAATTTAGGATGAAATATTTCTTTGGTTACCGCGATTAGTACTCATATCAATATAATACTTTAAATTGGATTTAATCGTGTATATTACCCGTTCAAACATTACCTAGACTTCTGCAAATATCTCAATGCGAAATCTGCTCAGACTATAAGTTATGCGATCACATACGTTTTGGTAATTCCTTCTTATTTATATACTTGGTGTCACAAGGTAGAATGAAAGTCACTCTTCAAGTGAAGTAAAAACGATTCAAAAAGGATTTAAAACGTCTGGGCCCTTACCATGACGTCTTAACGCTATTCAGTTTATGTTCTTAACTGTACTTACTCAGTAGTATGGCAGCGACTCAGTTTAGGTCCTAAACTGAATCGCGTTAAGACGTCATAGAGCCCCTGATAGCCTGATAGTATTAATAAACGGTATTTTGTCTGTTCTAAAGTATTATTAACGCATGAACATTTAATTTCCTTACCACAAAATTGTTTCGAGATAGAACTAGAATAGAACAGTGTATGTAACTCGCGTGGCTAAAGAGGCCAAAACCACGAACTTCAGACACCCGACCGCGGACTGCGTGCGAACTACAGGTTTAACACAGAAAATGACTCGCTGTTCAACTATTAACTGCTCAAACACGACAAATAAAGAGATAGAAGATAGATGATATAATATAATATAATTTGTTCTAATATAATGTATGCAAAATATTACTCGTCTCGGTCTTTTTTAGGGTTCCGTAGCCAAAATGGCAAAAACGGAACCCTTATAGTTTCGTCATGTCCGTCTGTCCGTCTGTCCGTCTGTCCGTCTGTCCGTCTGTCACAGCCGATTTACTCGGAAACTATAAGTACTACAGTGATGAAATTTGATGGGAATATGTGTTGTATGAACCGCTACAAAATTATGACACTAAATAGTAAAAAAAAGAATTGGGGGTGGGGCCCCCCATACATGTAACTGAGGGATGAAAATTTTTTTTTCGATGTACATACCCGTGTGGGGTATCAATGGAAAGGTCTTTTAAAATGATATAAAGTTTTCTAAAAAACATTTTTCTTAAAGTGAACGGTTTTTGAGATATCAGCTCTCAAAGTCGTAAAAAGTATGTCCCCCCCCCTCTATTTTTATAACTACGGGGTATAAAATTCTAAAAAAAATAGAGGTGATGCATGCTAATTAACTCTTTCAACGATTTTTGGTTTGATCAAAGTATCTCTTATAGTTTTTGAGATAGGTTGATTTAACTGTAATTTTGGTTAAGTTATTGTGCTTACACTGAAAACGATGGCTGAACCTTATAAGTTTAGGCTCCATTCACCAGGTGTATAAATTGACATAATAAGTTTATTATATTTGCTGCTACGGAACCCTTTGTGCGCGAGCCCGACTCGCACTTGGCCGGTTTTTTTTCGTCATAGTTCAGTACGCCCACCATGAACATCGAAAATTGGCATTGACGGGAAAACCTCTTTGTCACTCCGCAATCGTTCGATTTTCGTGGTATATAAGCCCTGTCCCTACAACCCTAACTCGGGAATGTTCCCACTGCCTATGCATCCCTACCTTACGCCCTTAACAATGGCCCTGTTCCTGACAGCGTCCTTAAATTAAATCGCTATTCCGTAACAAACGAAATATAAAAACGGCCGCCATGTTTTTTGGGATATTAGATCCGATTATAAAATGTATGCTGAAGATTTTAAAGGCTTTCTCAGTTATACAGAATAATAAAATACTGATCCTTTTAATACATAATCAGTATAGAAATCAGGAAAAAAATTGACGTAATATTTTTTGTTTGTGGTCGTCAACAGCCCAGGGTGCGTAGCCAAGATGCCAATCGCTCACGCTCAGTCGCTAACGAAACGCAACTGTCATTGTCACACTAATAAGAAAGAGTGATAGAGAGAGCTAGCTACGATACGTTATTAAGCGTGAGCGATTGGCATCTTGGCTACGCACGCTGACCTTAGCATGACATCTTAACGCGATTCAGACAACAGTTGAACCTAAACTGAATCGCGTTAAGACATGGTGAGGCCTTTGGAGGCATCGGTGGCCTAGCAGTAAGACCGTGCAACTTTTAACCTGGAGGTCGTGGGTTCGAACCCAGCCTCATATCGATGAGTTTTTCGGAACATATTTACCAAATATATTTAGGAATATAATTCCAATAAGGTCCAGTTTAACCTCTGGGTTTGTTTTTGCGTAAAACTAGCACCTACGTCAAATCTTGGAATTAATTGCCAAAGCGGACCCCAGGGTCACCCTCAGAGCCGTGGTGCATAAACCGAAAGAACTTAAGGAAGAATAGTTTCCCAGCAGCCTAACCTTCCGTACATTTGTCCCACGTCAAATTCAATTTTTCCTTATCAGATAACGATACTGCATAATATAGCAATTTTTAGGAATAAGCTAAGCTAAGCTTATACTGTTGCAACCAGGGTCACTACACTCACTACCAACTACGCCAACCGGCCGTCTAAAATGGACATGGTCTAAAAATCAAAGATGGGCATTTAGTTACATGCATGCCCCCACCCCCTAAAAATATTGATTTTCGCAATCTATATGCAAAAGTACTTACTTTTGCATGGCACACAAAACACACCCTCTAGCTCATCATCAAAAAACGCTTATCAGTTACTGTTTATTTATCTGTCCAATAGACATTTGCCTATGTTAGTAAGGAAGACAACATAATTTAACTAAAACGTCTGAACTTTATTTATAAGAATATTTTCAGATCATTAAAGTAACGAAGAAGACTGAAGACTGTTGAAGTGGAGATTTCAATATAATTACACATTAATTACTAAAGATTAATTTCATATTAAAGATTATTAATCTATAAAGTAATATGCATTCAATTAAGCGTAAAATACATCCTTAATAATTTCTAAGAATTGTTGAGTAAAAATGTGGCGTCTCCAGGCTAAAGGTACCACATTGTCTTTTGTTGATAAGGTTGCTTTCTAAATGATAATTTACGACAGGACAACCTTATCGATAATAGACAAGGGTACCTTCAGCCTGAAAACGCCACAAATGGAATCTGTCGTAGGGTATTAAATATGTGTGACGAAGCTTGCATTGCAGAATGCACTCGGTTGAAACGGATCGGTATTAAATTGATGGACTGCTACTCGAAATTATATTCACAAAATTCTATTCTAGAGTATTCGCACCTAACAGTCAAATCAAATCAAATCAAATCAAAATAATTTTATTTAAATTACTAACTACTACATAACTTAGAAGTACAATATCATGGTACATATTGATAAAGCCACAGCTTAAAACACGCATAAGTATGTAGGTAGTCGCACATTAAACATTATATTAAGACAAAAACGTATACTATGTAGGTACAGTCACGTCCATAAATATGTATACACTTCGAAGCTTATTACCGGGTAATAAGGTGCAAAATTGAACACAGGTGCATACATATTCATGAAGCCGACCGCACGACATTTCTAGCTATGACCGTACAAGACGAGTAGGTAAGAGGCAAGTACATATTATATTTAGTTTCTTTGTTATTATTAAGTTGTAATTTATACCCATAGTGATAAACTAAGTCCATTACTTTCCGTACTAGTAATAAACTGAATCACGGTAAAGTAAGATCCGTCATCCATCAGCATGAGGTTTAGGTAAGTAAGTACATGTGAGTAAGTCAGATTCTGAGTTAAGGATCGGTCATGAGCATGTCGGGCCATGCTCGAAGTAGGGTTCCGTTTACTGTCCGTCACAATAGTCGAACCAAAAAAGGGGTTTAATAGATACCATGTGCATAACAATAAAAAAGGAAATTCGCAGCTATTACGACTTAAGTAACCGACAAGATACGTTTTTTTGCAAAATATCAAAAACGGCTTGACTGACCAAGTTCAAAATAGTTTTCCTTAAAAGTATTTTCATATTTATTGGACTTGGAGTTCAAAAGTTAAAAGAAGATAAGCATTTTTTTTTACTTCTGGAGCGAGTACGTATATATCTGGCCATATTTACTTTATCAAAAATGTTTTTGCAAGCCCTTATTCTTTTTTAATACCTATCCAACGATACCTCACACGTAAGGGTTGAAACGAAAAAAAGGATTACCCCCACTTTACGTGTATGGGACGTACCCTAAAAATAAAAGCTTTTCAACTTTTGATTTTACCACTTTATTGGCATGATTTATATGTATATTTGTACGAAATTACAGCTTTCTACTACTAACGGTCACTGAGATAAGCCGTAGACGGACGGACGGACAAACAGACATGTCGAAACTATAGGGTTCCTAGTTGACTACGGAACCCTAAAAAGGAAAAGGGGAAAAGACCTCGGGTGAGACACGAACTTCGTGACTCTGAGACACACTCCACTCCTAGTGAGTTACAATACAGTATCGTCCCATCGTAGGTTAATCACATCACAAATTCTCAAATCGATTTTTCATCACACATGCTCGTAAATGGTGATATTATATGCAAGGATAAAGGCTTAATGAGCTGTATTAAGCCCATGGTCTTAAATTCTCATATTACTTTACCGCCCGCTCGGAGCTCCCGGAGGACCTGCCCCCCACGCGCTCGCCGCGCATAGTCGCCGCACTCCGGAGTACTGTGGACTGTCCTACTACACTACTGCTAATAATTATTGTTTCTTTATCTGCCTAGAAAGTTCATTCATTTCCTCGCAAATGTGATGAAAAACATTGTATGTAACACGGGCGGTACAAGAATTACGAACTCGTGCTAAAATTAAATTCACATTCGTTCGTAATTTCTTGTTTACCGCCCTTAATACACAATCATCAATTGGAGCTGAGAACTCACATTTCCATATAAGAGCAATGTATATTATGTTCAAATATGCGCGAGATACGACTTTTGCACAATAAGGCACGAAAATACAACGTTTACACGTTATCTATAATAAATAGGCATACCAAAGGATCCCAACTATACAAGGGGCTACTCAGCCACCCAATATCTCGATAACCACTACTTACATGCTCCTTTGTTCTATCGCTGTAAGTATTGTCAGAGTGCGGAGCGACATGACGTCTCTCTGCGAGCTTCCGTGCTGAGTATATATATGTAACCAATATCATAACGTCGTATATTTTATAGCGATATTCAGAGCGTTTTGAATTGCTGTTTAAGAAAATAACACACTAGAGATAGGTATACACTATTTATAATTTTTGGATAGAGTATATGATTCAATAGCAATAAGGTCGAAAACCACATAGATGTTTGAAGCTCGCTCATCAAAAAATGGTAAAACAGCTTTTAGAAAAAAATTCAAAAATTCACGACATATTTGATAAAGTTTTTCATTTATTCCATTTAAATTGAAATGATCTCTTAATTTTTGTATTAAAACATGTAAAAATATTTTTGTAACTATGAAAATCAGGCAAAAAATAAGCTGAATTGGCCAAATTTATATATTATTATATACCGGGCTCTTAAACACTGATTGATTTATATCGATGGTATATCGAAGGAGACAAATACAAATTACACTACATTTTTTGGTAAAAGCATGTCTCTAACATAGTAACGAAGTAAATTATTCTCAAACAAAAGCGAGTATAGTAATCCCAATAGGCATCATTTCTCAATCCTTTGCGTATTTCGTCTACTTTCGTGACGTATTGACATTAGGGCCGTACATTCGGGAAAAAGAGTACTAGCATAAGAAGCAATGGGGTTTATTTTGTGATTTTAAACAATGCTAACGCATGAATTTTTGTAACGCTTAAGGTGGGTTACGCTAATCCTACAGCTCAGACTTACGCCTAGTGGTGTTTTTCTAGATTATCTTTACAAATTATTTTCAGAATTGGCGCAACGCACAGCAAGCAAGCGTTTCAAAGATAAGAAAGGATTGCATACCTATACTTAGAAAATTTTGGACTCTGACCGTCGGGTGGCCTAGTGGTTAAGGGTGTCTGCCGCGAAAGCAGAAGATCGCTGGTTCGATCCCAGCCCTGGGGGCCTTAGTCACTTTTTCTGTAGTATATGAGATCTTTCAATTTTTGATTCTTAAAAAGTAAATGGTAAGGCATCGTAACAATATTAAACAGCAAATCCGTAAAGTTTCAATCCTCTTTTCGAAAGTCGGTTAAAAAGTCATTGATTACTCCCAAAGCTCCCTAGAGGCTCGTAAAGCTTATTTTTTGACACTCGCTAATCCCAAACAACCCTCTAAGTCGTATCGTCTTGAATAGAAAAAGTTCTGAACAGGTATTACTTCGTAACACTGTAGACTAACCTTTTATAAGCCTTATCGCAATGGCATTAAGGTCTATGTTTGGTCAGTTAAATGTGTAGCTCTTATTACTTCGCTTAAAGTTATTAGGTGACAAGCGCCTAAAAAATCTACGGGAGTTAAGCCATTTCGTCTGTGAAGCGTAATCTTGTTAAGGCAGTCCGAAAACGCGATTCGCTGGGCATTACTTGGGACAAATTAATTTTTGTCCGATATATGTTGGGGTTTCGTGTGGACAATGTCGGTGATTTGGGCAAATCCTTTCATATGGTATTTGAATTGTACGCATATTAGAGATCGGTTCTTAATAGTTCTTATTTTCGTTAGGGGTCTTGGCGACCCAGTGAAAGGGTGGAAGAAAGAAAGAAAGTACATTCATTTACGTCAGTACATATAAAATAAACATGGCGACAAAACATACCCTTCTCCAGAACTCACGGCACCATTTATAAAGTAGGTTCTTTGATAATAATCAACATAAGGCACCAGTAGCGACCCCACGTACCCGTGCACTCCTGGCCCAGGAGTCCCCCAGGAGTCCTGGGGGACTCCGTCATCCGACTAAGTCCTCCGCCTCTGGCTTGCCTTAACCGGCCGTCCAGAGTGGGGTCGCGAGAGCTGTATTCTTGAGGGTATATATAAAGGGCTTCTCTACATCTTATTTCAAATCTAAGTGTAATAAAAAGGCCCTAAAACGTGCCAAAAAGTGGCAAGTTTCCTACTTTCCTCTTTAGCATACTCGTTATTGTGCCATAATGGCATTTCCACGTCTACCCTCGACCGCCAAAGACCTCAAATTCAACGCTAAAGCCGTTACGTCATAAAACAGACGGATTTTAACGTAACGCCACCACAAAACAGCAATTTTTCCCCTTTTGAACTCTTTGTATTACCAAAAAGGGGACAAAGGAATTTGGGTCGTGTTTTAATACGATCAGAGTTCATCTCCGTTTACGCTTGTAATGTACTTACTACATTCTTTATTTGCATAATCTCAAGATCCAGAAAGATACAAAGACGTAAGTATGTATGAAGTGTATGGGCACTTGTTACCTTTTTGAATTGGTTGCCGTATTTACCCGTGCATCGCTCAAATCTAGTTGTCACCTAAGATTTACTTACCTCCATTTTATGCCGACTTTGTGGTTAGGGAAACATATTTTGCATCAAAATCTTATTTGTTAAGGAGGCCATTTTGTTGCGGCACGCGGATTTTCCTTGACAAGTTTTGCATTTTCTTGTCCTGACTTAATATATGTCTACGAGTATTTTATAGAGTCAGACCGAGCTAAGTTTTCGTTTTTTTTTTTTCATATTAGAGACCGCTGAAGTGATTTATTCACGTTAAACTTTTATTAACTAGTGTCTGAACGAAGTTTCGGTTTTGGTTTTGGTTTCAGCCTTAAAAATCATGTTTCGGCCAAAAGTTCGGCTTCGGCCAAAAACCAGGCGAACAAATCAAATCAAATCAAATCAAATCATTTATTTTTCAAGTAGGCATGTTACAGTGCACTTTTGAACGTTGAATTAAAAATAAATAAAGCTACACCGGCTCTAACATGCATTAATTTGAACCTTTCGGCCGCGCCGAAACTTACAATATACTTAGTACTTTCGGGGCGCGCTTGACTGTCGTCAGGTGAGTTTGGCACGGGTGGCAAAATAACATCATTATCAATTTATGATAATGCTAATTTTGTGAAGTAGTTTCGCTATTCATATATTTGAAATAAAAGGCTCACTGACATTTTATTAAGCGTTTTAATCACATTAATCAAAGGCTCGGTTTCGGTTCAACGAAGACAGTTCGAAACAAGAATCAATACCGAACCTTCGGTTTTGGTTTCGGCAATATAACATGTTTCAGTCGGACACTAATATAAACAGAAGACGTTTCACAGTCGAATAACAATTTGTCCCATGAAAGAAAAATACACTAAAATATTAAAAACCCTTTTGTAATTGTAATAAAGAAGAGAATTTTATATTGGCATGAACAAAGCTGAGAGCGGGCTATTTGAGAATAACATCGATAATTAAGTTCATCGATACGGAAACTCCCTGTCATTAAATCGCGATGTCTGAATCACAAGTATTTGTGATTCAGACATCGCAGTATACCTGTTACGTCGCTAGTATTCTCCCCAGGCCAAGTTAAACCGAGTATTTCCGAGTATAACCGAAGGTACAGTAGCTACTAAGCCGGCGCAGTGGTCCGCTTCACTGACTCCATTTTAGGGTTGGCAGATGTCAGCCATTTTCCTGATATGTCAGGGTTACGTGTTTATTTTGGCTCGTGACATAATGATGTTTTGACTGTCATGTTTTATTTAAACTTGTGATATGATATGTCAGGGATGCATTAAGAATAAAGAGACTGTTATTTTCTTCCTTGTTTTGGCTTGTAACATAATGATATTTTCATTTAAGACCACACCATTTATTCTTCACAGGTCGAAACCGGCCAGTCTTACGAAAAAAAAATGAAGGCATAAAAGTGCAGCAGTTGCAGCACTTTTTCATATAGTCTTGTTAGGAACGTGAAGGTAGTAAGAATTGGTAGTTCTTTATAAGAATTTGACACTTAATGCTTACGTCAGTAAGCTCTTTTTCGTACGAAACATTTATCGTTATCATTATCAATGCAAATTGTTCGCTAATGTTATTCTGACTCAAATTTTTTGACGTTTTCGTTCCGCTTTGTGTCTCTTTTTTTAAGTCAGTAAGTGTAACCGAGATGGAGAACGACTGAGTTTACGCAGTCGCTATCGATTAGGGTTACGTGAAACTCATGATAAAGACACTGGTTGAGAACACGTACAGTCGCGAACAGGGATTGTTGAGCCGCATGCCATTTTTCGTAATTTAACCGATAAATTATCGATTAAATCCATGACATGACATTTGTCACCAATTGGCATTACGTGGCAAAGTTAGAAATACAGTTAAATGGCTCAATCGCGGTTCGTATCTGTACATTGACGACGCCTAGTAAAAATTCGAAAACCGTTCGTTTCAGTAAAATCACAATAAGTATACGATTTTAAGCTAACATGGTCATTTATATTATAATTACTATTTAAAACGAGACATTTACCATGTATATTTGTTTTTTCGACCTCCCGATATTTCGGCACTGTTACAAGTGCCAAATTCGGCACGGCGTGTGGGTAGACCACAAATAAAAACTCGCAGTAAATCAGTTACGCCGTGAAGAAGGCACTTGTATTAGTGCCGAAATATCAGGAGCTCGAAAAAACAAATATACAACATGATGAATAAAGTAAAAGAAAAAAAAAAGTAATTATAAAGTATAATCACGTTTTACGGATACTACAATTTGTATACATAGTACCTGAAGCAGATTTTTCTGGATTCTATAATCCGCGCTCGGACATTTCCTGAGCTCCGGAAACACGGGGGTCCAACACATTGGAGGGGTCAAACACAAAGCGATGTTCGGAATGTTTCCGGTGGACTTTTCAAAAGGGCTATGAAGGTTGATTTTCTTATTGAACTCTTATCCACATTAAAGTACTCCTTTTCTATTGAGTTGTATCATAAAAGTCATGACTACATTTAAACAAGCTGTTAACTCGCCACAGGAAAGATTGGCTCTACAGTTTATTTATTGACAATTTTAAAGTTTTAACTATATAATATTTAAAACGGGTCACTCACGTAATTTAGTCGATTTTCGCTCGACATGTTTCGTTCTTTACGAAGAACGTCATCAGGAGCGCCCACTCGCGACAGAGGCAAGTCGTACACCCCTCTCCTGTAGTCTGTGTCTGTAGTTGCCTCTGTCGCGAGTGGGCGCTCCTGATGACGTTCTTCGTAAAGAACGAAACATGTCGAGCGAAAATCGACTAAATTACGTGAGTGACCCGTTTTAAATATTATTTAATTTTAAAGTTTATTTATTCTATTGACAATATTTAACAGCCTGTTAACTATGATTTTTATCATACAATGCAATAGAAAAGGTACCCCTTAATGTAGATAGATGTAGAAAATCAAGCTTTATATCCCTTAACTTTTAAATAGTCCCCGAAAAGACTCCGAATACCGTTTTGTGTTTTACCCGGAGGGGGACGGCAAAGCGACATCTTAAACTTACCCTACACATTATTCTTTTTGCGGAGGGAAAGATGCACACAGATTAATTTCTCAAACTAACACAGAACTATACATTATTAGGTAAACTAACTAATCTTGCACACTTCGTTTTTTTGTGTACGGACTAGTGACAACACAGAGCCGCGTATGCCCATTTGGGCCTGTACTTCAGAGGGAAATGGTACGTATGCCGACTCCTCCCTGCGTTGCTCGAAGTTCAATAGTGAAACCCGGATAAATACCGAAAATAATGTTACTTTGCTATTCCGCCAAACGCTAGTCAATTAGTGCCAAAAATACGCAAGTAGGTATAACGAGTTGGCACTAATTGACTAGGACGTATGGCGGAATAGCAAAGTGAAATTATTTTCCCCTCACTAGCTCGGAAAGCGCTGTTTTGTCCATTAAAACTAGCGTGGAAAAACGCATTTTATCCACATGTGGGGAAAGTAATTTGACCTTGCTATAATTCCTATCACTTACCACCTGTCCAGTATAAGTGAGTCCTATAATGGCCATAGTAAATATGCGCAATCGGACGTCACACCTTAAATTGGTGAAGTCTTATTTCACACTTGGTAAGCTGTTGGTAATATCTAAGTGCCAGGTGCACTCTATGATAAATTATGAAATTTAATTTTGAATGGTTTCTTCAAGAAAATTTACATGTGAATAAGATTTGTAATTGTATGTAGTCTTTATTTTCCTCGCGATAGTGAGGGAAAAAATGTTGTATTACAATCGGCGGCAAAGTTTGTTCTACTCTCGTGCATAGAGACCCTCGTAAAGCTCAAGATTCCAGTTATTGAACCACTCGCTACGCTCGTGGCTCAATTTTGAAAGCTTTCGCTTGCTCGGGTCTCAATATAAGCCCGAGAGTTAAACAACAACTTTGCCCCCTTGTATAATAAATAACTATTTCGGTGTTAATATGGAATTCCGCAAAGTAACGCCTGATTCAATATATTAAACCCGGATAAATGACAACCCTAACTGTAGCATGGTAGAGCTTTTGTCGTGGCGAATGATAGAGCATTATTCGACCGGAATAGAGTACACTTGAGTTGAATTACGTTGGTACTTTATAGTTGTCTGCAGTACACTTGAGGGAAATAAAAACGGATAGAGTTTTCAAACATGCAATATGTTTGAAAACTTTAGCCGTTTTTATGATATGGCGATCGCGCCAATGAATTGGTTTCTCAGTTTAGCGGGTTACTTAATAGTATCGTTGTAAGTATGTACACCGTTTCTTGTAACAAATAAATAAATAAACAATTCGAATTTGAAGTATTTAGGGACAATCTCACATAAATCGAACTAGTCTAGGGTTCATTAGCTTGGACGAGATAACGTGGCGAGATTTCAATTCATACTGGTATTATAAATGGGAAAGTGTGTGTCTGTTTGTTTGTCCGTCTTTCACGGCAAAACGGAGCGACGAATTGACGTGATTTTTAAGTGGAGATAGTTGAAGGGATGGAGTGACACAGGTTACTTTTGTCTCTTTCGAACGCGAGCGAAACCGGGAGCAAGCTAGTATAATATACTTTTCTCAAACATGATAGTAAATGTATGCATTTATGTCACGAAATGAAGACATGGAGTTTCTTGTTTACGGCTCCCCCCATTTACTTCTTGACCGGCGGCCGTGAAGTAATGTATGGCGTAAGTATGAACGAAACATTATTGTCCGCTGCTCTAACTTTTTTAATTTGCGTACTAACACTAAACTGACAAAGGAAAAATTACATACAGCCAACGACCACTAGATACTTACGACATTAAAAAAAAACAAATTATATTTTTCTATGTATGTTTATGTGCGGTCGAATATCTCATTCAAATGGCATCTTTAAAAAATAAAAAGGTGGCAAGTTAAACAATTTTTTTCTTATTAACTATTTACTCAGTAGTTATTTTAATTTTAATATTTCCTCACAATGTTTGAGAAAAGCACAAGCCTCGGCCGGAAGAGACATTGCAGGACTTGTTTAATCCGGCCTCGTCTACGCCTCGGCCGTCTACCACAAACTCGTCCTGCAATCTCTTACTTCACGGCCTCTGCGGTAATGTAGTATATATGGTGCTACATTACCGCACTAGTGCGATAGTGAGAACTTTATGTGCCTGCGTCAAAAATGATAAGAGCCATATGTACTGTAAAACGTGGTACGATACATGTGCGAATAGGTAATTCGCAACTTGTGTCGATTTAAAGACTCCCTTCCGTCGTGTTTTATTATATCTCCACTCATTGCGATTTTTCTCCTATTCACACTTGTATCGTAATGTTCTATTACAGGACATATGGTGCTAAATTACCGCACTAAAGCGGCAATGAGCACTTTATATGCCTGCGTCAAAAATTCACGGGGCCATATGCGCGCGACATTGTTTGGAATTGACACTTCGTTTCTAAGATAACGTCATCTCGACTGATTTAAGAATATAGAGGTAAAACCAAATTTCCATGTTCGTCAGCGATGTTATTATCGAATTCGATAATATAAATTATATATTGGACGTTATATATTGGACGGTTACCAGTTAACTGGCGATTTACCCGATGTACGTAATTACTAATCAGTAGTGTTAATTAGTTACAGGGTTGAATTGAACCCGCAACCTTCGAATCGAAAGACGAGCCGCCTGAAACAAGTCCTTTTCGAAAGGAACCGTTGAAAACATTCGCTACTTACAATATTTTATTAGAGTCAATATTTAATTCAACAATTCAGACATGATTGAAATTTATTTTCATTTTATTTATATTGAAGAGAAATTTTACAAATCCAACGATTAAGGGATGACTCACACTAGAACGGGACGGGACGGGACGATCTATCAGTTTCTATAGAAAACGTCACGTGACATCCGAGGGCTCCGAGCTATTACGTGATTCATTCTATACAAATTGACAGATCGTCCCGTCCCGCCCCGTCCCGTCCTAGTGTGAGTCATCCTTTAATAAGTGAAGCATATATACTTTGTGAAATAAAATTGAAAAGGGAGCACTATTAAATTGTAATTCGCGAATTTTTTCGTTTCACGAAACATATCTGCGGCGTGGATAATTTGATATTGCTGAAAATGTGACGGAGTAAAATTAAAAATGTTCATATGTATAAAATTACGTTGTAAATATAAGAGCACAGAGTACCGTTTTGTACCATTCGGGGTCGAAACTCTAGGTATGGACCCAGAGGGTGTACCAGCGCAGGCAAGTTTGTAGAAATCGCGAAGCGCCTGGTTTATGTAACTGAAGGCCTACTACGAACCACGAACGAAGTTTCACCTCTCTGTCGCACTTGAGTGAGAAATCACAAGTGCGAAAGGGAGGTATACTTTCGTTCGCGGTTCATGGTAGGCGCTCTGGTGACTTCGCACAACGTACAGCATTGTGCGATTAG
Source organism: Lathronympha strigana (assembly GCA_949128165.1). Lineage (NCBI taxonomy): Eukaryota > Metazoa > Arthropoda > Insecta > Lepidoptera > Tortricidae > Lathronympha > Lathronympha strigana. The sequence goes on along the minus strand of OX421901.1, from coordinate 3,394,721 downwards.
GGTGTGCAAACCGGTTTTTACTTGTATGAATTTTCGGTTAATAGCCGGTTATTAACCGGTTTTTTTCATACAATTAAAAACCGGTTTGCACACCTTACTTGCGATACAACGAGGAAACGCCGCCAGCATTCTAAGTACAGTCAAGTTCATAAATACATGAGCATTTCCGTGGCTTCAAAAATATGTGTAGGTACATCCTTCGGACATTGACAATAAGGTGTAAGTGTTTTCATATTATACATTCAGCTGCACAGATATTTATGAACTTGACTGTACAATGCCTCAAGGGCATATGTATGAATTTATTCATAAATTGCACATGCCCTTTTCAACGCGGTACGAGACTTAAACTCACGATTCTAGGATACATGGCCATCGGTCTGCCAACTTAGCTACCCCTTCAAATGTTGCTGTCAAAAACTTTTTAATCAAACGATGACCTTGCAATTGAAACGCTAAAAACATTATAAGAGGGCACTGATCAGTACTGACATAATAAATATTATTATAGGACAATCTTACACAAATCGACCTAGCCCCACAGTACTAGATGACGATATATATAATAGATAGATACATATAAATACTTAAATACATAGAAAACATCCATAACACAGGAAGATAAGGATTCGTGATACACACACAAATAAATGCCCTGACCAGGATACGAAACCGGGACCTCCTGCTTCATAGGCAGGGTTACTACCGACTAGGCTAGGAGGCCGTTAAACCAACCGTTAAGACATACCACGGGTTAAGACTAAGACTTTTCTTAAGGAGGTGCTACGCAATCAAATTTACAAATGTAAAAACTACGTTGATCAATTTAAGGGCTTTTACGCGAAGGAATTCAGAGAATAATAATTTATCCCTTTGATAGTTCCGCGAATTATCAAAGCGATATAATTACGAGAAAATTAACTCAATTAATATGAGTAACAAAAGCGATACTTGCGTGTATAACTTGATATTAAATTGAGCGCCATCTATGTTCGTTAATGATGAAATTAATTGGCTGTGGCGTGCACTCTGGATTTTGTTAATTACTCCACTCATATTCAATTAAGCAGAGCGCAATGAGACCAGTAAGTAGCACATAATAACAACGTGTTTTTGAGCAATTGCTTTATATTCAAGGGTGCATTCTTTAGCTTAAATTAAGCGTAATGAGGGCGTTAACGCCCAAGACGAAAATATTTTTTATACCGTGTCACACATACTGCTTTTCACGCCAACTGAAAGGCAATAAACAAAACCGAAAACAGCATCATACCAACACCACGATGGCACTAGTTAATGCCCGAGAACGTAAAAATGTGTAGTCCTTGAACAGAAAAGTGCCACTTTGATGCCTTCTGACTTGAGCAAAAAAATATCCTTTTATGAATAGGTGGTGTGCAAACTTTCACCCTTCGGTGTTAAATACAAAAAAATACTGATAAACTTAAGTATTTCTGGAACGACTGAAAACGAAAAAGGGGGCGAAATGTAATATAAAAGAGATAAAACCGGCCAATAGCATGTCGGGCCACGCCACGCTCAACGTAGCGTTCCGTAGTAAACCGTCCGTCACAATGAGCAGACAACCAGATACCGCGTCACTGAAAGTATCAAAGACCCTACTTCCATCTTTTCACTGTGATATTTGCTGTAAAAGAGAATTCACTAACAAATTGAACCCCCTCATGCAGCCAGGCTAATTTAAATGCATCTGAATTGAAACCGTAACACAATTTGCATACAGACTAATATGAGAGCGCTCGACATGAATTTTGTCGACACAGAATTACATGTGTCGACGCCGTGTTGTTATTCGATTCTGAGTTTTAATAGTTGGGTGTTTGAGTCTATTTTTGTTTGACCTGGTGGTATAATGTCACATGAAAAACACGGGTTAAAGGAAACAAAGCGACAAAAGGGAGATAATTGCCAATGTTGGGTATTGTTGATTTACGTGGAAAATTGGGGGAAATTCGGGCATTTTTACCGTTTCATCTGCTAACAGCACGTTTCATCTGTTAAGAGAAGTATGGGCACAGCGGATGCATATCGTTTAGTGTGGTAGGGCACAGCACAACGAATGACGTCTCGCTCAAATCTGGAGCAGAGCCCATCTGGGGAAGTACCTCCACCTTACAGAAAACCGCAGTTTAAATAACACTAGACCCTACTCAGTGTTGTGTTTCTGACGCCGCGTGTGAAGGTCGCCAGAGCTCGAAGAGGATTCACTGTGTTGACAGCTGGGGACCCATGGAGCAAAGCTTGCCCTTTTAGCTGCCAACACCGCGAATCCTCCTTTTTTTAAAGGATCGGCAACGCGCATTTAACACCCCTGGAGTTGCAGCGTCCATAGGCTACGGTGACCGCTTACCATCAGGCGGACCGTATGCTTGATTGACACCGTCGCAATATAAAAAAATAGGATTAAACTTACACATTAGGTATACAGGGCGTCCCAAGACTATGGGACAGGCCTCTTAAATAGCGTAGATAGGATATTTTGCTGTAAGAAGACTAAGTTATTTTTGAAGGTTGGTAATACTGCATTCAAAGATGAAAAAAACTGAATTGACTTCGGCAATTTCATGTTTGTTTTTAATTTGATTAAACTTATTAATTTCACGTTGGTCTTTTCTTTTACAATTGTATGTTACATAGGAAGAATTATTATTTTTTGTCCATAGACACTTAGGACTTTTGTGCCAATACCACTACCATCTCGCGAGGTCTTCAGCTCACAGACCTACTACTTCTATGAGAGATAAATAGAATATTATGTTCTTAAGAACTATTATATAATTAGTGTCTATGGGTTCGGCCTCGTAAAACTCAGTGTGGCACTGCGGATCCAGTTAAGTCTGGCCTACAGATTGCGACACCGAGTACGGCGCTCTACGTGTCGCGCCTGCATTTATCTGGCGTAGCCAATGAGGTGGTAGAGTACGTCCGCCAGAAGACCAGCTACAAGCTGAGGGTGCACCAGCTCGCGTCACTACGTGCACCTCAGCTCGTTTGTGGTGCGCGTGCCGCGGCCGCTGATGGACCGCGAGCCCAGACTTCTGGCCGAAGGGTGTCGTGTTTCGGCGGACTTGGAGTAACCTGCCGAATCCTACGCCTGACCAGACGACGCAACGGAGCCACGTAGTTACGTCGCCTAAATTAAATTATAAGTAGTGTTAAGTATTATATGTTTTGGTTTTTCATTTGATGGTTGCAGTGCTTTTTGAAATAAATAAATAAGTATAGGTATGTTCTTAAGAAATATTATATAACTAGCTGTTACCCGCGACTTCGTCTGCGTAGTATTATAATGTTTGGTAGTGTATTTTTATTAGCATAAGTATTAAAGACCAAATTGACTTGAACTGTAAATTGCTAATTAAATTCCGGGGCCGTATAAACAAACAACTAACTTGCAACTACAGTAACCTGTTTTTCTTTTTTCTCATTAATAATTCTGGAAATACCAAAAATGCTGGTGATCAATATTGTAATCTGATTTGGAAAAAATTGGACTGAATGTTTTTTCGACAAACATTTTCTGTTTATTTTTTCTCCTAATCACAATACGATACTGATTACGCATTTAATCGAATTACCAGCATTTTTGTTACAGCTGTATGTATATTTGTATCTACCACATATTAATCTTTCAGTGGTTAGATACGCTGTAGATGTAGTAGAAAGTACGTCCAAGTTTACATAAATTATCTTTTTATTAAATAAGTAATCAAGGCCGAGTGTTTTTGATCACGGTTTAAAACACTGTCTTAAGCTCACTGAATTTAACCCACGGAATGTCATTCGATACATGATTACAACTTACTTCCCAGAGTGAAGAAAAACATTGCGAAGATACCAAAATAACTACGTCGCGCATATAAACTTTCATTAGGTAGGTAAGTATATATGTCTTATCCAAGGACGATCCTATGATAGGATATAGGATCGGCATAGGCCTTTATTCGCATGTACCTACTCAACATAAGGTGAAAACAAAACTGCTGTAAAAAAGTGCAATGCACAGGATTGAATTGACTATTCACTTGCTTCTGTCCCCCTTTGCACCTCTATAGAGGATGATTTTCGTAACAAAAACTATTCTGTCCTTTCCTAGGAGTCAAAATATCCCCATGCCAAATTTCACCTTAATCCGTTCAGCGTTTTTAATTTAGTGTGAAGTGGCAACAGATAAGATTTCATCAAATTTACAATATAACCATCGCATGGAAATTTGTCATGATGTAGGTATGTCATCCGCGTGTACAATCCATGGTGGGTGTTGACAGCCATATTATACTACACATTGACTTGCCGTCTTTGTAGTGGTAGGATTCCGGCTTCCGCGGCACTAAGACCTCAATGATATTGTCCTGAGGTCTCTTCAGTCAGCGGGTGTTCATTCCGTTCTGGAGCCACTGGGTTAATTTTTTCATTAAACTCAATTTATATCATTCGGTTACGCATTTAATAATCTTAGATATTATTTGACAAAATAAAAATTCAGACGAATTGAGAACCTCCTCCTTTAGAAATATTGAAGTCGGTTGAAAACCAACTAAACTGTTAACAGCGCCATCTACCAAATCTAGAAGACTTTACGACATAGTATGTTTCCCACTTTCCCAAGAATGAAAATGTTAGATGCAGCTCTAAAGAGCCTTAAGTAGTTCTACATGTAATATATAGATGGCAGTGTAATAAACACAATATTAACGGGAAAATGTACTTTTTATGTCTCTGCCCATTTCTTTCGATAAACTTATTAAATGTGTGCACAATTTTATTCAAAATAAGGTCCGCCGATTAGCAAAATACATATAGCAATAAAACCATGGATTTAACGTGGCATATTTACTCACTTCATATCTAAGCAAATAGGTGGCGCCAGTGTACAGTGTGTAGTGTGTGTTTTAAAATATTACTTGGAATTTTGAACATTTTTATTATTGTTGCAAATAATCTTATGAAATTTACCATAATATGCTTCTTGAAAGGGAAATCCATGTAGTAGCATACGTTTAAAGTATTTGAAGCATATAAAGTTTGCATAAGTTACAAATGTTCTACATCACGATATCGAAATTTCAAAAGCACGTTGCATAAATACAACTTCCAACTTACTAAATTTAATACTCTATTGCAACTTTCAAAAACCCTATAAAATTTCTTCGCTTATAATATTAGTGTTTTTTTTTTTATATAACATTTAAAACTTTCGCGATTTAAACACATATTTAAACATAATTATTAAACGGGTCTAACGCGAATTAATTTGTTTACCTTATTTACCGACGTTTCGACACAGGTTTCACTGGTCATGGTCGCGGCTGACTGATGTCCCAGCAAAATGTCAAAACAGAGATTTGTGTAATCTCTCTCTGGTGGGACAGGAAAGGGTTCATAAAAATCACTTAATTCCTATCTTATGGTTCATTTGATGGTATTTGTGTTCAGCTAGCGCCACCTATGGTCGGTTACAAAAACGAAATTTACTCAGATGTTATAAAATTGACAATCGTATAGTACCATCCCTCTCGGTCTCCTATATCAAATATTTGGGCGAGCAGGATGGCACTATACTATACGACGGTATTTCGAACATTGCAGCAGCTTTCAAGTTTTGTACAATAAAAGCCGTACCGCTAGCGCCATCTATTATGAGCAATGCAAACTATACATATGTAAAAAAAAAAATGTTACGAAACCGGATAAAAAGTATCCTAAATGTTACTCCGGTACATAAACTATTACCATACCAAATTTCATAAAATTCTGTCCAGTACTTTTTGCGGAGTTAGCGAACAAATTCACAGACAGACAGACAGACAAAAATTCTAAAAACCATTGAAAGATATTTTATCAACGTTTCTGATACGCCCCTACGTTTGTTTTTTTTAATATATTTATTGTACAGATTTTTTATTTCTACTCTCTTATTATATGTATTGATTAGTGGTTATGGATTCACATAATTATTATCTATGTATGTCGTACACATCGTCGCTGTTGTCGAAAAAGTTATGTTATGGTCCACGGTGGAATAGCTACCTGTCACCGTAATATCATAACTTCTTTATCTTCAAACTCCTATAATGCTAAAAGTGGCACTGTCACATGCATAGTTTTACAAGCACTTTAGGGATGTATGCGTGAATTAATTTTTGCATGTAGGTACATTCAACCAATTGGAACCCTAGGTTATTTTAGGACTATGTCATAGTGACGCTATAACTCAGATTATAGGCAATCTCTTACTGCTTGTCATTTTGACATGGTTCTATAGTGGCCTAGGGTTCCAATTGGTAGACTATGCATAATGTAGGTATTCCTGAATATCACAACGTGTATCCATACTGAATGATCATAATACCAAATATAATTCCAGAATTACTTTTGTGAATTATTCGTCGATCCATAACAAACTACTGATAATTATACATAAACACAGTGTACGAAATTAACCATTAAATTATTAATTGCTTGTTCAAAATTAAACCCGGACCCGAGTAATTATTCCTCTCATGAAACAGATAATTTGGTGAAACACATTGTGTCAGAATGTATGTATATGTTAGGCGGTGCACCGCATATTAATAATGGCTATAATGGTTCTCAAGAACATATTTATCTCACATAGAAAAATATAATACAAACCATTTTTAACAAATATTAATATACCTACTAATATCGGGTTACTCACGTCTATAAAGTTGAAAATAGCTCGACAAGTTTCGGATCGGTCCGCGTCCCATAATCATGAGTGAGAAGCGCTTGCGGCAATTGCTCTGCGCACACTCCAATAGGTATCAACGGTTTGTTTCTTAACGTTAATGATATTTGAAGGCGCAGAGGCATAAGCTGTCCATATAGGGGAGAGTCGGTTATATCGTACCACTTTTAATTTTTTTCTGAAGTAGATAGAAATGTGACGGCTTTTTCATATAAAAGTTTAGCTTCTTGACTACGTTCGGACAATCCGTCAGATCCGCACACACATACGCCACACGAACTTACCATCTATTGCCAGATCCGGTGGATACGTCCGATCGTATAGGAATGGCTATCGTCGGTCGCTTTTAAATGTCACAGCACAGATAATTATAAAAAAAATGAAAAAAAATCGTTTATTTCAAGCTTCTTAAGGCTCATATGTCATAGCAATAGCAGTAATAATTCACCCTTCTTCCTAAATGCTTACTTACCGCCCTGTACATACCATACACAGTGTAATAGGTTAATTTTTATTGAACTGGGCTCGTTATCTTACAAAGGCATTGTATTAATACAATAGTATTATCTAATTTTAGATGTAGTGTAAGTGATGTGATGTTCTTCTAACCACAAAAGGGATAGAATTAATGAGTATGTACTCATATATATTGCATTTTCAACTTCATCCCTTGTTGAGTAAGAGATAAAAAATGGCATCCTATTCTCATTTTTCTCCTGAGCACATTTGTGTGAGTACCGGGCAAAATATAACACTTTTCACATTGTGCATTAAGAGATAACAGGTGTGCCGCCAGGCTTTTGTTACAATTGATAAGACCATTTTTCATTTTATTCAACAAGGGATAAAGTTGAAAATGCAATACGCACGTAATGTACTTATAACCGTTTCTGTAACCTAGTTGGCGCTTACGCAAAAGTAGACAATACTGTTGTATTAACATAATGCCTTCGTACAAAAACGATGTCAGTTAAAAATAATGGACTATTTATGTATATAGGGGTGGTAAGTAAACATTTTGGGAACGGGGTGAATTGTTGTCTACAGGGTTTACAATGTAACAAGCTCAGTTTAAAATATTTAGAGTGTATAGACTAACAATATTTAGTGACGATAGAGACAGATGGATATAAAAAGCGTGTCAACTCTGGTGCTAGGGTTCGTTTAGACTGTATTATGAGATTGCCTATTGGAAAGGTACGAAGACGCCCTTTACCACAGGCCGCTAGAATCTATAGCAGTTTAATGTCATCATAGCGTGAGAGCCGAACTTAAATCAAAGTATAAAATAAATGTAACGCTTTTTGGCTAAAGGACGGCCTTTTTAGGGTTCCGTACCTGAATATGTAAAAACCGAACCCTTTTAGGATCTCTTTTTTCCGTCCGTTCGCCGTCTGTCTGTCAAGACCCTTTATCTCGGGAAAGCGTAGAGGTAGCAAGTAGAAATTAATACCACATAATACAAGTCTGCAGTCCCCTAAAGCTGTAAAAAAATCTAACCATTTTGCAAAGGGAATTAAAATTCCAAATTTGGTGATTGCAGGTCAACGGAAAGTACCCTATACTTCTTCACGTTGACCTAGAATCACCAAATTTGGCAAAAAGTAACAGCTTGTTGAACCGCATAATCGCCGCTCACTGTTTCTGTGCCACCAGTATTTTTAAGTAGGTACCAGGTCGTAAATTGGGGGAGCATCCCTTCCCATTCCGGTTTTTTTATGCTTGGAACTAAATCAACGAACGTTTTCAGAAAATACCATACCCAGCTGGCGTAAACGGTAAAAAAAGAAAATTTTATGCATAAAAGCTGTACGAAAAACAAGTTCATTCGCGTTTGTATAATGTACAGATGTACTAGGTATGCATAATGCAGAGTTAGTACTAAAAGTACCGAGGTGGATTGACCTCGTAGAATGACAAATACGAACGTTTTCGAAAACATACGAGAGAAAATCATTATGCACTACGTCTGATCTATGAGACCTCTTATAGTTCATGAATTGTGCGCTTACACTATTTTAGACTGAGCCAACTAACAGCCAGTTATTTATATTTTTATTCACCCCAATGGGAGCTACCGTATTCTCGCTCACCAGGTAGCGCCACTCATCCGTGAGTCCTATGTCACTATGAGAAAATTGTCAAAGTGACGTTTGAAATGTTCCCGCAGGACCCACGTTCCACTAGCGCCCCTAGCGAAAAATCGACTCGCGCTAATCCTCATTGGGTACTCTAGCATCAAATGCGAAAAAAAAACTTGCAAATTGTAGCGCGGTCTCCCACGCTATAATAACGGGGTTAACCGGAATCCGCCAGAATCGCTTTAGCGATTTACGACGAGCCCTATTTCTGTACGTCATACGACTTCAAGGCGGTAGTCGTTTCGACGCTAGGGCGCGACCAAGGATGACTCATGCATGGACGAGCCGGACCGAGCCGGAATGATATGTCATTTTGTACAAGATGTAACAAAAAATGCTTGTGATCTATTTAAGGGAGTAAAATCGCCGTCAATTCAACTTCCTAGCAATGTAAACAAACCGCCATATTGATCGTAATAACCTCACTCACTCCTCACTTTATCTTACGTTTTATATATTACAATAATACGACCATATCAGTAGTGAATGGTTTTAGTGGTGTTTGATGAGGTGGTGTGAAAATATAAGGAGAAACAGTGACAAAACATGTGATATCTTTTGTTTACATTGTTTGTAAGTTCTTTTGAACTTACAAACTGTTAATTGAAGGCGATCTTGAAAAAAATTGACGCAAAAAAATATTGTATCCCCATATAATATGTATTTTAACGTCACTATTTAAATATTGTATGAGGAAGGCGTTCCACAAGGCCAATTGTTTTCCTAATTAGTATACGTTACTGATTACGCCTTTAAACCGATCACCAGCATTTTGTTATAGGAAATATGAATTGACCGTCTGATACCTATGTTGGAATAGATACAGACGTTCAATTCATATTTCCTGAACTTTACATCCTGTATATAAAGCGCCACGGGATCTCCTACCTATCACGTGACGTTTTCTATAGAAATTGACACGTCGTTCTAGCACGGTCTTCGGTTTTGGTAGAATTACTGGAGTTTATTATATAGATTAGCCAAGTTTTCTGACTAAACAGTAACTTTTTTTATATAAATAATTATGCAGTTATAAAGATTAGGTAATATTCTATCCAAAAATTATAAATAGTGTACATCTACCTCTAGTATTTCTTTCTTAAACAGCATTTCAAATCACTCTGAATAGCGCTATAAAATTTGCGACGTTATGACATTAGCTTCGTATGCCCTCGGGGGCTCGCAGAGAGAGGTCATGTCACTCCGCGCTCTGACAATATTTACAAAAATGAGAGACTAAGAGTATAGAGGAACGTGTGAGTAGTGGATATCGAGAAATTGGGTGGCTGAGTAGCCCCTTGTATACTTGTAACTCTTTGGTATGCCTATGTATAAAGATAACGCGTAAATGTTGTAGTTTCGCGCGTTATTGTGCAAAGTCGTATCTCGCGCGTATTTGAACATACACCGGACTCTTAACGTACGAATATATAGTTAAACTAACGTCTACATACCTATAGGTGATAGGGCTGCTCCAGTTATGGACTAGGAAATGACAACATATCGACGGCCATTGGCAGTGCTTTTATCCACCAGCAGCCTGTTTTATCGTGCTGACAAGGGAGTCCTATGAATCCGTTACTCAGACTAATATGATGGATGAGGCACGTTTCCCGTTTTAGGGACAATATTGATACTAATTGATGGATTGGGAATGAATGTCGGGATTCAGACATCAGTGTGCACATACGTTATATACTCTGTGGGCGTTAAAAACCCGCCTGACCGCATTTAGAGACTATAATGCCGTATGAAATTATCTGGAATTGGCTAAGTTTCAGACATTACATCTTTCTCAAATTGTTTTACATCATAAGTCGTGCAAAAACGCTTTTTTTACTGCAGTGTTACCACTATGAGTTTTAGTTTGAATATACTTTGGTGACTGATTTTAGAAAAAAATTGGGAAAACTCTGTACTTCAAAAAAAAGTGCACACAGATGCGTTTCTCAAACAAGTGATTTTCAAGTAAACTACGGAACCCTAAAAAGCGACTTGTATTGGCCTTCCTGGTAAAAATTAAAGTTTGAGTATGTAGTTTACTTCAAAAAGATTTAAGTCACTATAGATCAGTCGATCTGAAGTAAAATTAAATGGAACTATGTACTTTGGACTTACTTCCTCACAAACAAAACAAGAATGTCTCAAATCGGATGACAGAGCTGGAAATTATCGAGCAGTTCCACTATGTCATCCCCGTTCTTCAATATCAAGTCTACTTCACCAAATTGATGTTTCTCTTTAAGAAATGCTCGAGTTTCTAAAGAAAACACCCATATCACCACGCATGTCTTTCAAACATGAGGAGTTCCCTCAATTCCTCATGGATCCCATTATCACAAATATATTTTGAAAAATGGAACCAAGCTGGAACTACATACTTTCAGGTAAAAAAAGATTTTTTAAAGTAGAAGTGACGGAGTTCTGGGGTAACAAACATTTAAAAAAACAGTCATTTAAATTGAAAATCTCCTCCTTTTAAAGTCTGAGTCGGTTGAAAACAATCTGTACTGACGACACTAATACATAGAAAATTGCTGGCCATATAAGTTCGGACATATCTATATACCATACCATATATAGCAGATCTGGCAACGTAAATGTAGAGGTAGGTAGCTAGATAAGTTACACTTACTGTATATAGGTATTTTGAAAATAAATGTTCTAAAGTAACAATGTTTGGGAAATTAGATTGGCGGATGCCCAGCGGACATACCCCTGTGACTATACCTATGACTGTGACTATGGAGATCTGTCGGATTGATCGAACGTACCTTTATGGCTGGCGAAAGATACAACTAAGTACGTTAGCAAATCTTAGACACTTCGATTTATTCTTGTGTACAGACTAGACACAACACAGACCCACTTTGTATATTAGTATACTACTAGTGATGCGCCGCGGTAATATTACCGTTACCAGTAAGATTCTGTTTGGTAATATTACCGGTATCTTTCCAATCTTACCAGTAAGATTCCCAAATGGCGGTAAGATACGAGACTGTAGTACGAGTACGATTAGGAGAGAATTACGCTTAAGTTACTGGTTATGGGCGTAGTTAAATGAGCAGTATGCACCAATGTTTTACATGTTTTGTCTCTTTCACTCAATTTTTTTATCTTACATAGAACAATGGACGCGAATCGGGCTAGTAGGTACCTGAAGTACCTCAGTTCGGACCTTTGCATGACTCAGAGTGCACGTATTTCTGTTGTGTAGTGAGTGAAGAATAAATAATGAAACCAAGAAGTAAAGTGTATTGCTATTTTACAGAAAAGACTTCAAATAATTAAAAAAGTTACACGTGTAACTTTTGCAGTGTGGTGTATAACTTTGTAAATGCTACCAAGTTTGCATTTCATATCATAAAATGTAAAAAATGTCCGAAGATGTTAAGGCAACATTTAATTGTTATGGGAAAAACACATCACACACGCAAGTCAAATACGCATTGAGTGATAGTAACAGTACTGGTACTGACAGTGCATCTTCGTCGCAAGACTTGCAAGCCATACATTCAAAGTTGCAGTCGAAGTTGTAGCCAAAAGCTGCAACATTGCCCAGTGGATTATCTGTGGTAATATATGGAGTATTTAAAAATAGAAAGCCTTTTTAAAGTGATAGCAGTAATATCAAAGCCCAGGTGTCAGTAGAAAATACTAAATAACTACTTAAGTCTTTTTTTACGACATAGGCAAAGTTGTGACATGTTTTGCAGCATTTCCATACATCGCTTCAAGCGTAGCTAGGGTTGTGCCAAACAAAATAGACGAAAGAATTTTGAGGACTTTATAGAAAATTGCATAATTTTAAATCTTGTGTATTCAAACAACTGCAAATAGCAGGTAGGTATAGAAGTGGATATTAATAAAACCTTTTTCTTTTTTACACATGGGTATTTTTAATATTATAAATTAAATCAACCGATTAACGATAAATAGGAATAACAAAACATATATAACATGTGTTTAGCTAATTCTTACGTTGAAAAAATCCAAAATTTTCTAAACAGATCTGCTTATGAGAGCACCTGGTTTATGTTGACAACAAAAAACTACTTAATAGTGACAACCCTAGACCAGGCAATTTTGGGGCATCTACATTCTAAGAAAGCTTACTCAACATTGCCCCTCGTCATTCTGGCCTTAAATGAGTATATTTACATGAAAAACTATGTAAAGCATCGAGAAGAGCATTATTGCTTCCCATATGAGTACTCCACAAGCAGCAATAAGAAGTATTATCGCAGTTTTAACAAAAGTTTTGAGCACACCGAAAAAATGCGTGGTCGCTTCAAGCGTTGACACCGACGGAGTTCGAAACTACCTGTATTGCCATGAAAAAATATATTGAAATGGGTTGCCAGATAAATCCTACCACTTTTACCATTTTTAGAAGTAAAAAATAGTTAACGGTTTGGTAGAAAAGAAAATCTTTTCAAAACAGGCAAAGTTGTAGCCGGTTGGCAAAGTTGCAGCAGTTGACGGTACCTGATTGAAATGTGATTTTATTAGTTTTAGAACCAAATGTATATCTATCTCATATAAATGTGATTTTTGCAAAGACTGATTTACTGAGATTGCATACCTACTTGAATTGAATTATATTTTTTTAGTTAAATATTATTTTGTTATGTGTAAGCCGTAAGTATAGTAAAGACACGAAGATTTGACTGTGATATGTAACTTACCTGAATCTTTACAAATATTATTGTAATTGGTCTGTGGTCGTTATTTTCTGTTATTTTTTTGTTATTGTTGCATATAAACTGATTTTAATACCAATATTTTATTTTATTTTCGTTTTCACAAGACAAGAAGGACCACAACGCTCATAATTAACAAACTGCAATATCTACATAAAAACAAATCATTTAGTAACTTATTCTGGAACAAGTAAAAAGTTTTGTGCTGAATATACAAGGCGGTAATATTTCTAGTAGTATTGGTAAGATACCTAGAAACATTGAGTAAGTTACCGGTAAGATTGGTAATTTACTATTTGAAAACAACCCTGCACTTCTTTTCATTACGAAGGATGTTAATACTATCTATTTTTAGTATTAACCACGAAAAAACCTCGACTTTTCATTATAAACCTGAATCTTACCGCATGTTTCCATTTTTTGGTAATATTACCAGTAGCATTACTGGGAAAATACTCGCTTTGGTAATATTACCGGTAGTTACCCATCACTATATACTACTAACACTTAGAATAGGCTAGTATTTAAGATGTATACTAACAACATGATCCTTTGTTGGTCCTAAATAAAGAGATTAATTAAAAAATAATATTGTATTTCGGTAGACGGGAAACGATACGTAACCGAAACCCCTCTCTGTGTTGCTTGTCTGTTAATACCATAATTGTACTGAAATAACACAATCTTCTGTTAATAAATCGAAAAAATCTGATTGTCACATATAACAGAACAAAGAATGACTAACGCTAGGTTTTTTTTAAATACTACTACGTTGACAAACAAGCATACCCTGATGGTAAGCGATCACCGTAGCCTATGGACGCCTGCAACTCCAGGGGTGTTTCATGCGCGTTGGCGACCCTTAAAAAAAAGGAGGATTCGCTGTGTTGACAGCTAAAGGGGGAAACTTTGCTCCGTGGGTCGACCTTACTCACCAACAGAAACACAACACTATGAGTAGGGTCTCGTGTTATCAAACTGCGATTTTCTGTAAGGTGGAGGTCCTTCCCCAGATGGGCTCTGGAACATTCGTTGTGCTGTGCCCTGCCACACTAAACGATATGCATCCGCTGTGCCCACTCTTAAAACTGGTCGGAACGAACTGTCAATTTGTATAGAGAGAATCACGGTAAGCTCGGAGCAGTCGGATATCACATAACGTTTTATACCAACTGACAACGTCCCGTTCCGCCCCGTCGCGTCCTGTTCTAGTATGAGTCATAAACCTGTTGTTTCGATGTTCAATCATGTGTTATACAGGATTGTTTGCTTATCAATGATGTTTACAGCGCAGATTTTCTGGGGCGGAAAGTTGGTATTTAGAACGGGTAGGCGTCAAATGACACGCAACATGTTTTAATCAGTTCAACCAGCCGTGTTTTATAGGTTTAATCTTTTAAAGGGGTATAAAAATAGTTAATAGTACATTATGATAAAAAGGACGTAAAAGAGGAAATTCACAATGAGTGGCGATACATTAAAATACGACCATATGGAGTGTTTTAAATCGACACGAGTTGCGAATTACCTCTTCGCACGTGTATCGTACGACGTTTTACATTTTGCATATTCGACGCAGGCTCTTAAAGTGCTCATTATCGCCCTGGGGCAGTAAAATAGCACCATGTCTACTGTAAATTCTATTTTCAAACCACTAGGAATAGCCACTCGGTGTTGGAATAATATCCCTCCACCAATAAGAAACGCTCCTTCACTGTTCTCGTTCAAAAATAAATTAAAGCTACTTAAAAATCAAACTTCTCATCCCTAGCCGCAGTTGTCTATGTAATCATTATTAAAAATAAAAGCTCGTTAAGTTTTGATCTCGTTTTCTACTCGTTCCTTAAATATAAGTGGTAGTGGTGGTGGTGGTGGTGGTGGTGGTGGTTCCTTAAGTGGTATTTCAGTTCTCGCTGACTACTTTGTAAGAGAAAAAAAAAACTTAAGTATAAAGGTATTTTATTCCTGATATTGTTAAGAAAACAGTTTGATAGAATTAAGTTCTACTGTATTTTATTTTGTTCTGTAAGTAAAAATTCGTTTTATTTAGTTTCATTTTATTTTGTAGGGTCCACTGAAAATCAGCGTCGCTGCACTATGGTGTTTCGACAAATGCTGAGTGGCATCCTTTTTGGGACAACAAAGCATAAAATTGTTTAGTGTGTTTTTAGTTATAAGATTGTATACCTAATGTTGTTTCAAATAAACAAATTTCATTTCATTCATTTCATTTCATTTCATTTCATTTCATTTCTATATAATGCAACCAGTGCGCAAAGCCGAAAAGTAGGTGATTTCGGACAAGTGTATAAGCCGAAATGAGTCGGAATAGTAGTTTATGCAACTCTACAAAATGAAGTGCAATACAACATGTTGTGGGCCATAATATCATCACAAGAGTGTTTTAATGTCTAGTTAAGTATAGTTGCATACACTACTTTATCTACACACATATCATAAGTGCTCTAAGGTGGGTTCAGGAAGCGTAGGAAAATTACATGCACTATTTCTAGTGCTCGTAAAATATTTATACTAATACTATAGTAGTAAAATATTTTTAAATGTTTACTTATATAAAGAGACATATTATAAACTTACGTAATGTAATATTCTTTACAACTCATGTGCTTGAAAAGTGCGTAATCTAATGGAGCCAAATAGTGCGAGAATGACTTTTCGTGGTTACTTTTCCGCACCACTGACGCTCAGCCGCCGCTCACCCCGGTGTACTGTGAATTGTGGTACTACTACCGCTAAACATTATTGTTTGTTTACTCGCACAATGCATAGTAAAACATTGAATGAAACACGTGCGTTATTATGATTTCCGCACTTGTTGCATATATAGCTATCATAAGTAAAACTAAGGGTTCGTCCGCTACATTACACAAATTTTTATTATATGATGTGATGAATCTTCATTCATTTTGATCAAGTTAAAACGTATGAAAGTAGAAAAAGTAAATAAAGAGTTGTAAAAACAAATAATTCGATTCTCCCAAATAGGTACATACACACAGATATAATTTAAACTTTCGTGAGTCATACTGATATTAAATTGCAACGGTTAACACTCGCGTATTTTGTCACAATAGGCGTGACATGTTTCGACTGCATCGGGCAGTCATCGTCGGACAGACAGAGTGGTTTAATATAGGTACACACTGTGAACATTTCATTTGTCAACCTGCTACGGTCCACGAGATACAGCTCACAGACAATAAAAGCTTAGCAATTGGATTCTATTGGGCCGGAAACGGTCAAAATCAAAGGACGCGCGGGACAGTTTAACTGATGCTGTGAGCGTCAGGTATCAAAAGGTTGGAACGTGATCATTGGAGCTATTTGGCTGAGTGGATTCGGCAGTATGGCCTGTTGGAGTCGGCCGTGTGTTGTTGCGCGAGAGACGAGTAGACGGACAAACCAGAGGATACCACGACCATCGTAAAAACGTTTTCAGTATGCCGCACCTCGGAAAAAAAACGGAACCCTTATAGAATAACTTTCTTGGCCGTCCGTCTGTCAACACCCTTTATATTTAACGGCCTCCTAGTCTAGTTGGTAGTGACCCTGCCTACGAAGCAGAAGGTCGCGGGTTCGAACCCTGGTCAGGGCATTTATTTGTGTGTTTATCACGAATATTTGTTCCTGAGTTATGGATATTTTCTATGTATTTAAGTATTTATATGTATCTGTCTATTATATATATCGTCGCCTAGTACCCACAACACAAGCAAGATTGTCCTATAATATTTATTTTCACTTTATTTATTCTTAATCTTGATTAGGCTATTATGATATAAAAGTAAAATAAAAAAACTCATACAAAAACGATACAATTGTGGTTACCAGAACCAGCTGCCATCGTTATTTTACAAGGCAATAGAATCCACCAATAAATACGAAGCAACTGAGTGGATACATAGAGATAACAAGTTGAAGTTAATACATATACTGAAGTCCCGAGAACCTTTGAAGCTGTGAAAAACGCAAACTTCTACGTCCACACAATCAAAAGATACGGCCGTTTATGTCGCATTTCCCATAAATTTGCATTATTTGCAATCAAAATGTACAGAGACTTCTCTTTGACCTAAACACGAAAGGCAAAAAGCAAGATCGTGTAGCACAAGTACAGGGAACAATCTGAAAACCGAAAGATTGTCGCGCACCGAGAGTTTCTTACGAGATGGGACAGAAAATGGATCTTTTTTATGGCATTAGGAAGAAAACAAGCAGACGAATCACGTGATAGTGTGCGATTATCGTCGCCTAATGGGCACTGGTTCCATATCCGCTGTCTTGTTGTAGACTGATATTTTTTTAATTTTATTTCTCACTATTGTATTATTTTATTACAAAAAAATCTTTTCCAATATTCCAGTATTAACTACAATAGATATTGCTATTAATATTTAGAATTCTATTAATGAATAAAAAATATAGTCGTCTTACGTCTCATATAGGTTTATACGTAAGACGACTATATTTTTGTCAATATTTCTGGTAAAGGGAAGAAGATTTTTGTCTCCATGTTATTTAAAGGTTTGAAGATCGTATCGGTTTGGAGGCGACAGTTCATTCCACAGTTTAGCTGCGCAAAGGTTCTGAAGCGGGTTTCTTACTAAAGAGAAATTAGGGTTTTATACAGATAATATAAAAGTTCTTAAGAACAGATATTTATCATAGCAAAAGTTAATACAATTAAAAACATATATTTATCATAGAAAAACCAATACAAAGCATTTTAAACACTACGCATAAAACAATTTGCTGGGCATATACCTAGATTCGGGCATATCGGCTAGATCTGCCAATTGCTGGCCATATACGTCCAGGCATATCCGTCGGATCTGCCGTACGAGAAATTTGTCCGGCGGATGTCCGGCGGACACCCACTGTGGAGATTTGACGGATTGCCCGATGTAGAAAGAAAGGATTTGATTGGATTAAACACATTACAAGGTTAAGGATAGACAAGTTACAGCTAAAGAAACTAAATGCCACTCAGCATGAGCCGTGGCATATCTATAAGTGTACCACGACACTGGGTTTCAGGGCACCCACAAATACATACAGTAAGTACCGTAAAACCACCTAACTATAGTCCAGTACTACAACTATGGTCCAACGTAATTAAACATCAATACCAATAAGTTATTTTATATTTTGCGTGAGCTTATTTTACAATTTACTATTGTTTTGCCATAGAACTGAGTCTTTCAAATAATAGTCTCATCAAAACATAGATACCTACTAGAGTGATTTTTGGACCATAGTTGGGTGGTTTTACGGTACCTAACCTATATGGCAGGTAAATACCGCTCGGTCCCGCTCTCCCCCACACAAACGCTAGGGTTGCCTACGTTTACAAATATTAATATAACTGGCGCCGTCTGGCGCGGGTTTGACAGCCCGTTAATAATTTCAATGACTTCGGAGACACATGACAAGACACATTCGAACCGAAGTCGCGCGGAGGCTTCCACAGGCCAGGGTGCGTAGCCAAGATGCCAATGCTCACGCTCAGTCGCTAACGCAACGCAGCTGTCATTGTCACACTAATAAGGAAGGGTGATAGAGAGAGGTAGCTACGATACGTTATTAAGCGCGAGCGATTGGTATCTTGGCTACGCACGCTCGTTTTAGTTTAGTACATAGATATAGGATAAAAGAACTGGATACCCAATCGGCCGAAACAAATGACGCCATAAAAATGCAAAATTGCGACTCTTTTTCAGTCTAGTTTGGAACGTGACGTTTCGTAAGTGCCAACAGCCTAAGATATACTTTTCTCAAACATGATCGGAAATGTATGCATTTATGTCACGAAATGAAGACATGAAGTTTCTTGTTTATGGCGCCTCCCCGGGGAGGCTCCCCCCATTTACTTCTTGGCCGGAGGCCGTGAAATAATGTATGGCGCAAGTATGCACGAAACATTATTGTCCGCTGCTCTAACTTTTTTAATTTGCGTACTAACACTAAATTGACAAAGGATAAATTACATACAGCCAACGACTAGATACTTGCGACATTAAAAAAACTAATTCTATGGGTCTATGTACTTATATATTTTTGCGGTTAAAAATGGTGCTCGAATCTCAATCGAAGCTCATTCAAATGGCATCTTTAAAAAAAAAGGTGGCAAATTAAAAAAAAAATCCTTATTAACTATTTACCTAGTAGTTATTTTAATTTTTTAATTTCCTCACAATGTTTGAGAAAAGCACTATACAAGCCTCGGCTGGAAGAGAGATTGCAGGACTTGTTTAATCCGTCTACAACAAACTCGTCCTGCAATCTCTTACTTCACGGCCTCTGCAGTAATGTACAATTTTTCTACTCCAGCACTTTTATCTGTCAATTAGATGACTGACAGCGATATTTAAAAAGAATACATTATAACATTTATAACGTTGTCTATGGTATTCCATAAGAACACTGCTCCTATGGATTTCCATACAATATATGAGCACTGTTGTTGATTTTTTTAATTTCTATAGTTGGCACAACATCTTCCCTATTCTGCCACGTTTCTAAATTTTACTTTTAACGCTATTTTAGCCGTCGTAGAAAAACTAGGGTTTGCAACAGCTCATAATTGGTTCTTAAAACTTGAGGGTCCCTTATTATATCACTGTTGCATAAACTACTATTAACAGTGTTGGTAGTTCTGTGTACGAATTTGACACTTAATGCTTACGTCAGAAAGCTCTTTTTCGTACGAAATATTTATGGTTTTCTATCATCGTCAATGCAAGTTCGTTAATGTCATTCTGACCCACATTTTGTGACGTTTTCGTTCTTCTTTGTGTGTTTATTCCTTTTAATAGGCCAATGGGGTAGCATTAATGTATAGTCAGCCAAATACAGGTCAGGGGGTCCCAAAAATGTTTTGGATCAACATTTGGACTATGGTGAGCGTGAGGAATTGTGCGACCTTTACACATATACAACGCGCCGTTATTGGCGACAGAATGTTCTCGTTTCAGGTGACTTCAAAAAAGGTGGTTGATTCGGCTGTATTTTTTTAATGTTACGCCATTGCGACGTCAATTCCGATTCATTTTCGAGTATTATTTTTGTCCGTAAGGAACTTCATCATCATCAATCATCATTTCAGCCGAAAACCACTGCTGCACATAGGCCTCCCTCAAACATTTCTACAATGACCGGTCCTGCGCCACCCGCATCCAGCGGACTCCTGCGACCTTCACCAGATCATCAGTCCACCTTGTGGGGGGCTACGCCGCGTCTTCCGGTACGCGGTCGCCATTCGAGAACCTTCCCGCCCCAACGGCCATCGGTTCTACGTGCAATGTGCCCCGCCCACTGCCACTTAAGTTTAGCGAAGAAGTAAAGAATTTATATTGTTTAAACTATCGTGAAGATGACCAAAGTTATTCCAGTTTCGTATGTTTAGTTCTTACGTGTCGGAGAGTTTAGGCCCCCAATTTCAAGCGAGTACAGCCCACGACGGCAGTTAGTTGTCGTTTTTTTTATGTAATGTTATATTTTTATTTGTAGGTAATGTTAAAAACGGTAAAAACTATCTACCTTTAAGTAACCTAACTATCTTTAAGTTCCCATACTAATTATTGTTCATATTGAAAAAAAAGCAATAAGTAGGAAACTCGCTTGTTATTCCAGCTGAAAGTATCAGTGATATATCTCTTGAAAACGATCCCTTATCCCCCGCTAGAAAGGATAATATGCCCTTGAACAGAGTTCGTAGTGTGAAACAGATACGCCACTATACGGAACTTTCGGAATCTCTTACCCTACTGGGGCCTTACCATGACGTCTTAACGCGATTCAGTTGACGACCTAAACTGAGCCGCTTCCATACAACTGAGCCTAAACTGAGCCGCGTTAAGATACGGTATTTGAGTTTCCCAAAATTCCATTGGACAGCGATAAAGGCGATTAGGGTGCAGTGTGTTTGTCGAAATTAAATTCTGCAACAAGTTGGTTAGGAAGTGATTCAGTAAAATGATTTTTTTTTATACTACGACGGTGACAAGCGTACGGCCCGCCTGATGGTAAGCGGTCCCCGTAGCCTCTGGACGCCTGCAACTCCAGGGGTGTTACATGCGCGTTGCCGACCCTTTAAAAAAGAAGGAGGATTCGCTGTGTTGACAGCTAAAGGGGCAAGCTTTGCTCCGTGGGTCCCCAGCTGTCAACACAGTGAACCTCTTGGAGCTCTGGCGACCTTAGTCACCAACACAACACTATGAGTAGGGTCTAGTGTTATTAAACTGCGGTTTTCTGTAAAATGGAGGTACTTCCCCAGATGGGCTCTGCTCCAGATTAGAGACGACATTCGTTGTGCTGTGCCCTACCACACTACATTCATCCGCTGTGCCCATACCTCTCTTACATTGAAAAGTGTTACGGTAAAACGTATGGTTGTTATTTAATCTATGACAATATCGACTCCCGCTCAGGGGATAAAAGATTCTCGAGCGATTTATCGTAATTCTAGCGGATGACATTTGACCCCTTACGGAACTTCAATTAATAATCTTCCTTGCCTTTGACCAGTGACGACAGGAGTAAGCTTATCTAACATTTTTTAGCAGGAGAGGGGGGGGGGGATCTACGGGTAGGAAGCAATAGACATAGCAGTTTACAGCATGGTGACAACCGTAATGTGAATTTCATCGTGACATTTCCATGCTTGACCAGCTAAACGCCAAATGTAGGAATAAGAAGCTTTATTAAAAATAATAGTAAAGAAGGTGTTTCACCCATATTATGTAACCTAACCTAAGACATATCGGTATATGCTATAACAGATCGTTAGCTATTTATCATAACTAGGGAGACAATGACAGTTTGGTCAAAGGGGGGTTAAATCGGACACTATTTCCATAAAGCTGGGTCGACATTTGTAGCATTTTACGTATCGTCCAGACCAGCTGGAATTCTACTCAACTCTAGAACTATGGCAAAATGACAACCAGTAAAAGATTTCTTAATCTCATTTATAGCATCACTACGACATAGTTAGCACTTATCAAAACATCACGTTCCAAACAAGCCTATTATGGCGTTTTTTTTTTCGGCTGATTGGGTATCCAGTTCATCTATATCCTATCCTATATCTATGGTAAAAATAGCATAAAATTAAAATAGTACCTTCGCGATTAGAGCAACTTAATTTTGATTTACCGATATAATGTTGGTTTTAGAGAAGAATTCTATAGCTGGAGATAAACGGCCCGTAAAAACCACGGGCCAGGCCGCGCCGCGCCGCGCCTAACTTGTTGAGGGTACCTAGGCCTCAATTTGACTACGCTGCCCATCGCGCGAGCTGAGTGCTTGTATGCCACTACTTCGATAATTTTATAAAATCGTAAAGTATCAATAAATAGATTATTACTATTAGTGTTTTAAAGAATTGTCGGTACTTTTTGACATGAGAATGATCCTGTGTCCGCATTTCCTGACATAATATATGGCGTGTTTTTTGTGACAAGTGTCAAGAGCTCTATAATAGTACATTACCTAGCTAGTGCGGTAAAACAAAGAAAGGCCGAGATCGCAGATGTTTACGACCCGAGCTGCAAGCGAGGGACGTAAAAATGCGATCAAGGGCTTTATTTATTACCTCACGTGTTAGGTACATCATTTTATACCTACACTTGGGCAGAAAACGGCTTTTTCCGTACGCGTAGCGTGCGGGAAAGGGCACTTTATGGCCAGGTGTGGCATAAAAGTATTTGTTTTTAGTGGTAATAATGATACGATTTAAACTTTCGTGAGTCATACTGATATTAAATTGCAACGGTTAACACTCACGTATTTTTATCGCAGTCGGGCAGTGATGCCCGAGCCGCGAAGGCTTCATACTCTGTCTGTTCCAAAATGACTGCCCGATGCAGTCGAAACATGTCACGCCTATTGTGATAAAAATACGTGAGTGTTAACCGTTGCAATTTAATATCGGTAATAATGATGTTTTTATTTATGTCGGCGGCAAACAAACATACTACAGCCCGCACAATAGTAGGTGCCGCCCGTATTAGCCCATAGACGCCTGTAATACCAGTAATAATGATGCTGACAATTGTCACACCTGTCTGTCAGAAATTGGGCCTAGGTGTGTGTTGTAAAATGCAATTGCTATAACATTAAAGTATGTACATTCGCGCTAAGAGCATAAAGTTCATTTTGACGTGTGTGTGTGAACCTAGCGTATCAAAAGTTAGCATCTCACTATTTTATCAGAGTTCTAGTAGCGTGCCGAATAGTTCTAGAGTTCTAAGATAGTTTTTTTAAATAGTTCTGCACATTTACGGGAAAATATAAAATTTCAAAATGAGACGCTAACTTCGCAAACTTGACTTACCGCCGTAGGACTCTTCCTGGTTTTGGAGAAGTGTTCTATCACTTCCCAGTTGGACTTCTTTGGTGCGGGCGTGCCCGCGGGGGAGGGGGACGCGTGGTGCGCGGGGGCGGGCGTGGAGCGCCCCGAGTCGTCGCGCGGCGCCCCGCGCAGGGATGCGCAGCGGCGCCCGCGCAGGGCCTCCTGTGGGACAAACAGTTGGAGTTATAATCTGTCAAGCAAGCAACAGTAGTACCACAGCGTAGGGATGTATTCCATACAGTGAGGTAACTTCATACACGGCCAGCGGCTCGGCTCGGTGCTCGTGCTGAGGCTCAGGGTTGTCAAAAACTATGCGAAAGACATTAGTCTGATTGGCAAACTAATTTCCATTTTACACCCCTTAAAATAGACCACCGAATTTTCATAGAAATTCGGCGGCGCCTCCTTCCCCGCGCGCCCCCCATCGATGACCCAGAGATCGGCGGAGTTAACCTACTGTATAGAATACATCCTTACGCTGTGGTAGTACAGAGGGCATCATACTGTCTTCTTTTACGCTTCTAAGGCTCACTTGCACCAGGGTTAGCCGCTAACCCGGCGTTGAGCTGTCAAATTCCATACAAAAAAACGCTTAACTCCGGTTTATGTGGCTAACTTCGGGTGGTGCAAGCGGCCCTAAGGACCATAATGTACGCGGAGTACTTAAAAGAAAGGCCGGATATACTTTGATATACTTTATTTTTGGTCTAAAGTTGCAAACAAAAACTTTTCTTCTCGAACCTTATATACAAATCTAGGAAAAATCTTAACACCGCGATGCAGACAAATGTATGGGATTTTTTAGCGACATCTATGAGGAAATTGGGGTAACTTCAGTTTGAGTACCCTAATTAGACAATATTACCACCCCGAAAAAAGAGATGGATATAGTTTTTATGTCCTACTGTTACTGTGATCGTTTGCTTGTCAAACTATATTAGGGCAAGTGTTATGTGTGTTCTATTTTTAATATGCTAGACGACTAAAAATATCTATTTAGTCCGTCTTTTATATTATCAAAAAATGTTGTACGAGTATTTTTTCTTTTGCTAATCAAATAAAAAAATACGAGGGAGCGTGATGGCCCAGCGGTATGACGTGAGACTTTCAATCAGAAGGTCTCAGGTTCAAATCCTGCCGGCTCGTACCAATGAGTTTTTCGGAACTTATGTACGAACTATCATTTGATATTTACCAGTGGCTTTTCGGTGAAGGAAAACATCGCGAGGAAACCGGACTAGTCCCAATAAGGCCTAGTTTACCCTCTGGGTTGGAAGGTCAGATGGCAGTCACTTTCGTAAAACTAGCGCCTACGTCAAATCTTAGGATTAGTTGTCAAAGCGGACCCCAGGCTCCCTTAGCCATGGCATAAAATAAAAAACTTTTATTTCAGACTAATAAGTGTCCATAGTTTGATAGTAACAATTATATACTTAAATAACTATTATAAATTTAAAGAGCTGTCATACACCACAGAAATAGTGACCAAGCCGACATAAGCCGCTAGGAAGAATTCAAATAAAAAATGACGAAAATTCAGTGCGTTCAAGTTTCCTGTGACGTTACTATAAGGTACAATTCTTACCTAATAGTGACGTCACAAGCCCCCACCCGGAACTTTGATGCTCTGTATCTTCGTCAATTTTAGTTAAATTGAAAAAGGAAAAAATACTTGTAATAACTAATGCTAGATAATCTAACTGGCGGATTAAATAGCATTATAGTTTTTCAACCTATTAGCCATTCCCTAATATTCATGTCGACCATGGGTTGTTTTCTGAAGAATTGTTTGACATGATGCCAACGTCCACTTTTCACCATCGCACCGCTCGCCATCGACAGGGTGGATGAGGGTAACGACATTCTTACTAAAAAAACATGTAATATTTTACATCCTATTGGACATATGTTTGACAAATAAAATTATCGACGCTTTCGTAAAAATCATGATTTTACCATTTTGAATCAAATATGTTGAAGTTTTATGTAAGGTAGAAGTACTAGTGCTCGACGCGGCACTAGTATTCGACATGGGCACTTTATGTCAAAGTGATAAGGTTTAAATTCGATTATCGAACAACGAAGATTGTTGTTCAAATTTAACCTAAGTATATGACTTTGAAGTGCTCATGTCGAATACTAGTGCAGCTTCGGGCACTCTAGTTCTTCTACCTTATGTCAATATCGAGAGCCTAGTTATCAATATTGAGATCTAAACGTCTGAATGATAACAATTTGACCACTTACAGCGTATTTTTGAATACGTAGCTTTTTTAAGGACTCTCGCTAGTTGTACACCTATTTCTGAAACCGCCTAAGTAGTGAAATAGATGAAACTCAATACTCAACTCACATTAAACGAATTGTCGAACCGAACGATCCAGTAATAGCGGTGATTACTAGGAATGTACTTGTTGGCAATTGAGGCTCATTCGGTGATTGCAACTGAAATTATCTATCGCTGTGTTTCGGTGGCCCCGTTCTGATAAACTGAAAACGAGCGTTTTTAGGGTTCCTTACCTCAAAAGAAAAACGGGACCCTTATAGGTTCACTTTGTTGTCCGTCCGTCCGTTTGTCTGTCAAAACCGTTTATTCCGAGAACCCGTAGGGGTAGCAAGTTTAAATTAATAAACCCCATACACAAGTTTGCGGTCCCTTGAAGCTGTGATAAAACGAAACGTCTACGTCAACGCAATCATAATATTAAGATACGGCCGTTTATGTCGCATTTCCCATCGTTTGCAATGGAATCAAAATGTATAGGGTACTTCCCGTTGACCTAGAATCATGAAATTTCGCAAAACGCAAGAACTTGTATACAGGAAAAATACCGAAAACCGTATAATTGCCACACACTGAGTGTTCCGTGCCACCACTATTTCTAAGTACCTAAGGTCATAAATGGCCCAGTATCCTTTGTGCGGAACCCTCGGTGGGCGAGTCAGACTTGCACTTGGCCGGCTTTTATTTTTTAATGTGATATATTTTGTGATATTTCTACTCAGAATAACGAGTTATTCCTATCTCCATAGGGGAAAAAAGTCTCCCTTCGGATATTAATCCTATTAAGTTATCATTTTCCTTATAGTGTGTACGGGGTAACAAAAAATGGATCCTGACAAAAATATATGCAAATTTCTAGACACTTTATTGTCTTATTCCGAAGGAAACGGCTCGTGATACTCAGTAGGAATAACAAAAAATCCCAGGACACATCACAATAAAATGCTCAAATAGGAGTACAGCCAGCAACATAAGCTATCTCCGTTCAGATAGATCCTCCCGGAACTTGCTACTTTCGGTTCCATCATCTTCTTCGAAATTCTACAATGGTTCTTTCACGTTCCAAGCGTCACATTCGGCTTTGGAACTCGCTGCCTCTTGACGTCAGGAGCGCTCATGCCCCTACCTCATTTAAGAAGCTCCTCAAGCTTTACTACTTATCTTGTCCTTAACTCTTTTGTCTGTCTGCTTCCTCACTTTGGCTGGCACTGTTATATATTTATATGTATATATATGTATATTTATATATGTATATATGTATGTATATTTATTTATTTGTTTTGAGTTTAAGTGTTTATGCGACGCTTCTTTCAGGCAAAATACACGAAGCAATCAGAACGTGGGGTTTAAGAACCATTGGGTATCGGCGGTAACCAGCGAAAGTAATACTGCCTGCTTTACCGTCGATACCTGAATCGTTCTAAAATCCGAAGGCTCTGTTTGAAGCTGACTGTAGACCGAAATAACTTATTGTCTTTATTATTGTCTTCAAGAAATAGAGGGAAAATATCCAATCCAAAATTTTACAGTGAAGTTCGATCTTTTCATCAGATTCTAATATTTATGAATGTTGACCGTTTATTTGTAAAAGAGGTGGTCCTCATTAACTTCCGGCACACTACTGCTAAAATCAAACGAAAATGTGTATCTGTATGGTATCTCCCTCTCTATCGCACGCATATCCGAGAGAAAGAGACAACATGAAATTATCGAATTCTCGATGTTCGCGATTAGGCTGCTGCTGTCGGTACTTTTCATCAGCTATTCGATCTTTGGAATCGAACAATTTTGTTCTGTCCCATTTTAAGAACAATAGGTTCCTACGCATTTTCAATCCATTGTCGAAATGCGAAGACTTTTTTCATTGTTGGTGCATTGTGTAATGTTTTAAACTGACTGTTATTTTTCAAATAAAATATTCGAATAGTTTATTCATTTTATAAGACATCGTCAGGATCCACACGTAGGTTAGTTACAGATGTGCTTGACGTTAGCATGACACAAAGCCCGAGTCTGTGATGTCCAAGCGGCGAAGGTGACAACACCGCTCTGTCTGTCCGACGATGACTGCCCGATGCAGTCGAAACATTTCACGCATATCGTGATGTGAGTACTCTGCGAAAACGAGTGCTGTAAAGGGCTCGAAACGTAGGGTCATGGCGTTAATAAACGCGATTAATCCGGTCTAAAGTGTTTAATTTCAATTAATAACAATCGCGGTAACAGAAGACAAAACGTGAGTGTTAACCGTTGCATATCAGTATGACTCAAGAAAGTTTGAATTAAATGTTTTTTTTTTCTAAAAATATTATTGAGGACCAGGATTTTATGCATTTTTTATGACAATACCGCAGAGGGAACAGAATCCAGTGATGTAATGTGCCCATTACGTCACTGGATTCTGTAAATTTACGGTACGGTACGGACGCGACTGCCACATAGTGGCTGTTATGCTACAATTGTTCTCGGTTTTATGAATTACATTAGTTTTTTAATATGTTCCGAGTATGCCAAAGCAACAATCTAGCATTTGAAAGTTTGCGGAATGGTACTTTCATAGAAGTACCAAGTTTTAAATGATGTCAAACTCAATGCTTAACGCTCCATCAAAATTCATAAAACAATATTTAACGACCCCCATTCCTTGTTTCACGAATTCCTTTATTTGAAAAACAATCGAGTGTCGTGCAAAATATGTTTACCTAACCTGTTTATAATGATTAACTGAATAAAACAATTCGGAAAATAAGAGCGCCCCAGGACGCGTACAGACCCAAAATACACGTTTTTACCAAACAAACAACCGTCTGCAAAGTAATTGTAACTTCTGTTGACTCAAAAAACCTTTATTTTCGTATGTTCCTCCCCTCCTACAACCCATTAAGAATCACCAAAACAAGATGTGGGCGACGAAGCCTTTAAAACTGGAGAGTTAAGGACGAAAATCGCTTGGAACTGCTGTAAATGGGTGCCCTTTTATGAAGGAAAACGCTTAAGGCGGATAATTACATACATAATGGTACTTTTGAAGCGCAGACTGTCCCTTAAATGAAATTAGCTGATTCTGAACATACTGCAAAGGTATTCGAAAATTTGTTTTTTTGCACTTGCCTATTCGTGTGAAGACATTTAAATATGTGTAGATTCTTCTACATACGCGGTGTTTAGATACTATATTAGGTACAAAAGCTACGTCGGACTCTCACCGATTAAAACCCTCGTTGGTCCTCAACGCAATCATGGCGACCCTGGGATCTCCAGTGGAACGCACCAGTGACGCCTTTGTCAGGCCACTGTTTTGGACGATAGGACTCCCTAATTGCTACCGTTTGCTCCAAGAACTTCTTTCTACAGCTTTTTACGACAGGCAAGAGATACTGTAGCTATATTCTACAACTCGGGCGATAGGGCGCGATATCCTAGGTACCTAATTTACTGAAACTTTTTTTTTATTAGAAAGGTAACAAACGAGCACGAGCCGCCCGATGGGAAACGGTCATCACCGCCTATGGACATAAGCAACATCGGAAGAGCCACTCATATATTGTTGACCTTTGAGCCTTAAAGCCCTGAACACTCGTTTCTTGAAGAACCCCATATCATATCGCAAAGGGAACACCTCAGGAGGTAGGTCGTTCCACATTTTACACGTTCTGGGTAAAAACGAGCGAGAAGCCCGTTTATTCTTGGTGTGCCATGTATCCAGGAAATCTAACTCATGATAAAATGTAATTATCTTCTGCTACCGCGATTGTTGTTCATAGAAGCTAAACAAGTAAACTTTAGAACAGATTAATCGCGTATATTACGTTCAGTAACTACATGACCAAACTAACTTGTGTTTGCACAACTAACTTTTTTGATTGACGGGGAGAATTCGCATTCTCTCAGTCATCATTTTAACCCTGTGAAAATAAGTGCTATAAAGGGCTCGAAAGGTAGGGTCATGGCGTTAATAAACGCGATTAATCCGTTCTAAAGTGTTTAATTTCATGATAAGATGGTTTGATTACTAATGCCGTGTACTAAGGAAGTTAAGTATCAAAGATTGGTTTTTTGTACCGCTCCGCCTTACCATCGATATATTTCGTTCATGTAATCTATAGCATAAAGCTGGCCATGTACGTTCGAGCAATCCGACGGATTTGCATACCGGGTCCGGCCATCCGACAAATCTAGCATAAATTGATTGGTTGTACCGTAGGATATGCCCGAACGTACATGGCTGGTATATTTTTTTTATAAAAATGTTGAAATTAAACACTTTAGAACGGATTAATCGCGTTTATTAACACCACGTTTTCACAGGGTTAAGATGATAACAGAGAATGCGAATTCTCCCCGTCAATCAAAAAAGTTACTTTTGCAAACTACCTACATTCAAAAATAATTAAAAAATAATAATTAAGAACAAAAACAAAAGTTGGTCTACAATGCCCAAAGGGGCTTATAAAGCTCGTCCCGTCCCGTCCCGTCCTGTTCCAGTGTGAGCCATCCCTAATGAATCAATTTTAAAAGAACATCCTTTTTGTGTAAGTTCTTCACAATCCTTTAAAATAAAATATAAACCTACTGTCACGTCTATAAATATCTATTTCTCAAACATGATCGGAAATGTATGCATTTATGTCACGAAATGAAGACATGAAGTTTCTTGTTTATGGCGCCTTCCCGGGGAGGCTCCCCTCATTTACTTCTTGGCCGGCGGCGGTAAAGTAATGTTTGGCGTAAGTATGAACGAAACATTATTGTCCGCTGCTCTAACTTTTTTAATTTGCGTACTAACACTAAACTGACAAAGGAAAAATTACATACAGCCAACGACCTATTTACCTAGTAGTTATTTTAATTTGTATACTTCCTCACAATGTTTGAGAAAAGCACTATACAAGCCTCGGCCGGAAGAGAGATTGCAGGACTTGTTTAATCCAACTACAACAAACTCGTCCTGCAATCTCTTACTTCACGGCCTCTGCAGTAATGTACTATACAGTTAGGAACTTATTACAGGGAAAAAAGGTCAAAATTGAATACAGATGCTTATATATTTATGAAGCTTTCATTACAGGGGTTAATTACTGTGTAGGATGACACCAGCCAGGCACAAGAGGCCATTAGCAGTAAAATAGTGTTTTTATATTCTATATTTAAAGACTCGTGAAAAGAGGTCACAGTATTTATTTTTAATTTAAGAGAATCTAAGAAAATATTTTTAGAAACGAACGCTAAAGGCTAAAAGAATAATAAATATGGAATCTACATTATTAACCAAGAGCAGAATGGCATTTCCGACGAGACGAGAAATGGGCGCCTTTCACTTGAGTTAAACACTACTTTGCTTTTCGAATGTGAGGAAAGAAAAAACAAGTAGACACTTAAAGTGAATGTGCACGGGTAATTTTTCATACAAACGATTTATTTTTACGACAATAGCTATTAATTTTTTTTTGTGTTAGTATTGTTTCATTTAATCGATTTAATTTCAGGTTTGATAAAATGAACATACTTATAAAATAAAATAAATTAAGTCACGAATAACAGCTTGTTTTTTTTTATTTTTACATTTTAAAAATAAAAGGATAAATACGAAAATATATTATGGGGAAATCCTAACAAAACGCATAGGTTTTTGTATTCACGCAAATCATCGATCACAATTGATTTTATTCGTAAATAATAATATTTATAAATTGCCTAAATATCCTAAAAACCAGCAATAAGGGATGACTTACACTGAACGGGACGACAAGGAACAATCTGTCAGTTTCTACAGGAAACGTCGTGACATCCAAGGGCTCCGAGCTATCACGTGAGACGTGAGAGAGTTATGGGCACAGCGGATGCATATCGTTTAGTGTGGCAGGGCACAGCACAACGAATGTCGTCTCGCTCAAATCTGAAGCATAGCCCATCTGGGGAAGTACCTCCACCTTACAGCAAACCGCAGTTTAATAACACTAGACCCTACTCATAGTGTTGTTTCTGTTGGTGAGTAAGGTCGCCAGAGCGCCAAGAGGATTCACTGTGTTGACAGCTGGGGACCCACGGAGCAAAGCTTGCCCCTTTAACTGTCACAGCGAATCCTCCCTTTTTTTAAAGGGTTGGCAAAGCGCATGTAACACCCCTGGAGTTACAGGCGTCCATAGGCAACGGTGATCGCTTACCATCAGGCGGGCCGTAGGCTGTTTGTCACCGTCGTAGTTTTAAAAAAAACGTGATTCTTTCTATAGAAATAGACAGATCGTCCCATCCCGCCCCGTCCTAGTGTGAATCTTCCTTAACTTCAGCATTAAAATGTGCTAGTGCGTATCCACTTTAACAGATTCCTTCCATTTTAGTAAATCATTTTAAATTGGTGATAAAAAAACCTTCTATTCGCCTTTACTCCACAGAAACGAAAAATAAATAGGAACTCGAGAAACCCCGCGTTTCCCTTTCATTTTATATTTTAATTAAGGAAACATCATTCCGTCCATTAGGGACTACGTCATTCCTGGCACAGCTTCTTAAAACAATTCGGCGTAAGAGCCAGAGAGAGAATTATGAAATTTGACGGTTTTATTTTGCACCTAGTATGTTACTCCAATTGCGACAGGAGCATAGGGTTTTGTGGAAACCCGGGGGGGTGTCATGGTAGAGTGCAGGATCTATCCCATGATACCCCCGTATAAACCCGGCAGTGACGGATGACGCCGCAGTGGAATGTTTAGTGGGTAGGGCTGTGATAATCACGGCGAGTCCTACATACCCCCCTCCTTATGGCCTCCCCGGGCCAAGGGGGGATGCATAAAGGCATTTCAACCACTGCGACAAAAAAAAAAGGGTTTTGTGGAAACATTTCAAAATTCTAAAAAAAACACTTTGTATGGAACATATCGAAAATGCACCTATCTTAACACTGAGTAATTTTCCCAACTACGTATCGTTCGGCTCTGTATAGCTCATTGTAGACATATTGATTGATATTAGTCGCATAACACTTGCTAGGCAGGCGAAGGGAATGCAAGAGGGTCCCGAGGAGCGAATTATTTGGATTTAATTAAGAACCGGAGCAGGATTGAGATCATTTACCCAAATTTACAATTTTCTGACCGCTTGTAAAATATCTTATTATACTTTTGGGTACCCGCAGTTTTGCATCTTGATTTTCCATACAAAAAAAAATTGTCAATTTTGTAAGGACCCATACAAAATGTATTAAAAAATGCGTTACGAAACTGACCAAAAAAACGAGACACTCTTTTTCTTTTTTTAAATAATACTCGTGATTCTGGTTATAAAAACCCAAAATTTCCTATATTAAAAAAAAAGGAAATTGTACCCTATTTTTGAAAATGCCCAACTATGAGATACCTAGATAATTTTAATGAACTGTTTAATACAGCCTGTATTTCAAATATACCGCTGCGATATACGAATTTTAAGGATCCTCTCAGCTGGAGTTGGAAATCCGTATTTTATGTTTTTTTTTAAACTACGACGGTTTTGTAAACGCGTACCTAATAAGTTTTCTTTTTTTAAGAAAAATAATATATTATTATAATCTGCACAAAGTATCATGGCAATTATTATTGAAGTTTTATATAAATAAAACATACGTATATTTATTTTTCAGACTTCTTTTAATGTCAAGAAAGAACAGGCAATAGCTTGTTCGAATTATTATGAGTGTTTTTAATTTACTTATATCCTGTTTTCACACTGACGCCGCAATCTATAAAATGACGGCGAAAAAAAAGATAAAGATTGGAAATTCTTACGAAATTTAACTGTAATTTTTACTTTTAAGAGAGGTATGGGCACAGCGGATGCATATCGCTTAGTGTGGTAGGGCACATCACAACGAATGTCGTCTCGCTCAAATCTGGAGCAGAGCCCACCTGGGGAAGTACCTCCACCTTACAGAAAACCGTTTTGTTTTTTTAAGTAGTCACACTACTATATATAAATTATACCTTGAAAGAGATGTCATATAATAATAATGTACAGCATCTTACAGTAGCCAACCTCTTGCAAGCCAGCTGCCCAGAAATTCATTAGGTACTGTTTATTGTTCATATTTAAGTAAAGTAAAAATACTAAGGCCTCTATTGTCTTTTAAGTAGTATCTAAATACTTAGATACAAAACTAACATCTGGGGGTCGAAATAAAGTAAATAAGTCGTTACTTGATATGATAGCTCTGCAATTACATAATATAGATGTAGCGTTTATACTCTTTATACGTACAGAAAAAGGATTCTACAATAATATTTTGACGACGTAACTGATTCTATACATGAAGTTCGATATGTTCTTCACCTGCAGCAACATAATTATAATAATTTATTATTACGAAAGGGTTGGTGGCTTCTGGCCTGTCATACTGAATTTGACAGATTTCATTGTGACAGTGTAATTTCTTAGTAGATTTGATGGAATTTAATTAAAATTTCCCGTTTAGACATTGGATTATCGTTTGTTACTCAAGATGGCGATGGCATCTCTGGAATATTTTTTTGTTAATTTTTTGTTTGCAAAATGTTGTTTAGTGTGTAATATTTATAGCTAATTGTGCAGTAAACTAACGAAGCAGTATACAGCGAATGAAGAATTAATCCTGAAACGAGTTCAGTCACTCCTTTAGTCATCAAGCGGCAATCCCGGTATCTTGGTCCCCTGAGAAACTATATTTTAAGTCTTATAACTATAAACTTAACATATAGCGAGGCCAATTACCGAACAACGTCGCCCAAGTGACAATGTACTATTCTATGTATACTGAAATATTCATAGTACACTGGCAAAATTGTCCACTCTCGGACAGAAGACAGAAGCCATTATTTAAAAGAAGAAGAAGAATTTCCAGTTAAGACATTGTCATACCCTCGTTCAATTCATTAGTGCCAGCTCTCGTGAATCGACCTATTTTACAGTGGCCTTTTCAATTGGTTAACAGTACCTACCCGCGTTATTCCGTGACACGATTAAAATGCACTTCACTATAATCGAATACACTTCGGTTCAAAAAAGTCCCTTTGAAACACAACCGTTGAGTAACAAAATTATGGGTCGCGTACAATCAATCACACAGCTTGAATACAGCCAATATGTATACAGGACTTTATTGCGTGAACGTTAAGGTTGTGTATACATATGGCCGTATTCGAAGCTGCGTGGCTGGCTGTAGGTACCACGGGCCACGGCTAATTGCGTTCGTGAGGGTTGATAGTATTTCCTGGAGGTCGCGGGTCTCGCTTACAATTTGTCTAGTTGCACTGCTCTTTAAGAGGGAGTATAGATAATAGTGTATTTCATGCAGCTAGTAAAATTTAGCCATATACAGTTTTTTTTAGGGTTTTTGGAAGGAAACAACGGAATTCTTGTAGGATCAATTTGTTGTCCATCCGCCCGTCTGTCAAGACAATTTATCTCGGAAACGCGTTAAAGTAGCTAGTTAAAATTGATACCACATATACAAGTCTGTGGTCACTTAAAGCTGTAAAAAAATCAAACCTATAATGCTTATTGACTCGTAAAAGTGCCATTGAGGCCTACTTGCAGAATACATTTTTAAATATTTGTTTTTTTTTTAAACCTCTACGTCAACGCAATCCAAAGTTATGGCCGTTTATGTCGGCATTTCACATACATTTGCAATGAGAATCAAAATGTATAGGGTACTTCCCGTTGACCTAGAATCACGAAATTTAGCAAAAAGCAAGAGCTTGTAGCACAAGTACAGGAGAAAATCCGAAAACCGTATAGTATAGTATCATCGAGTTCGTTGCCACCAGTATTTTTAGTACCTACCCCCTGGGAGGGGGGATCCTTTGTGCGGAACCCTCGGGTGAGTCCGACACGCAGTTGGCCGGATTTTGTAGGGTCCGTAACTAAAGGGTAAAACGGGACCCTATTAATAAGACTCCGCTGTCTGTCGGTCCGTCTGTCACTAGGCTATATCTTATGATATCACGGTTCATAAGATTGTTAGACAAATGCCATTTTCACAGATGATGTATCTCTGTTGCCGCTATAACAAAAAAATACTAAAAAGAATGAAATAAACATTGACAGCTCCCATGCAAAAACGTTTTCTTGCCGTTTTTTATAGATAACGCTAAAAATACAATATAATAGAATAGAAATAATTTATTCGTTGACACACAAAATATAAAGTACAATTACAATTAACAGAAAAATTGCCATGATTAAAGAAGTGCCACGAAATGGACTCATCTCAGCATAATGCTGGCGACTTCCAGCGCTGATCTTCCGATGAGCCCATCCAGTGAAAAAACACGAAAGGTAACACAAACACTGAAATAAAACAAATCAAAAGAAAAACAAACAGAAAGGAAGAGACGAACAAAAATGATACATTCAGAAATCTAATTTTATACAGTTAATAAAAATATTCATTGTTAGTATAACATTAGATTATACAACAAGCATTAAGGCAATTTTTGTCATCGTCTCATCACTCTCATCAGACAAAGCACACCTTGGCCGGGCATTATGCAAACCCTTCGCCCACAATTCAGACTCGCAGTTGGCCGGTTTGGCAATTTTTAAATTACACTTCTTGAGCTTCCGTCGCTCACCAGGCGGCGCCACTCATGCGTGGGTCCTGTGTCAGTATGAGAGAAATGTCAAAGTGACGTTTGAAATGTTCCCGAGCGGAAAACCGACTCGCGGTAATCCTCCTTAGATTTAAAGCTAAGAGTATACACTCATATCTGTAACGCTACGTTGGCAAAGCTTCTGGCCATCTTTAATCCCGTCTGATCCTATTGCCATCAATATTTTAATATAATATTCACGACACATTTCACGCGTTCCCGACCAGGAGTGATGCAATGGCGTATGCCGGTAGAGGTATAGTGATGTGCTCTTCACTGAGAAATTATGGGATATATTCACCGAACTGTATTTGATATATGGGCAATTTTTTCAAAGTTGACCCCACTTTTTTAATTTAGAATTTTTTTGTGATTTCTACTCAGATTTGCGAGCTCTTTCGAGCCTGATAGGAGAAAAAAAAGTATCCCACGGTTTTTTTCCATTCCGTTACTATTATCTCATAGTTTGTATGGCGATAACGGAATGGAAAGTTTGGGAAATAAATGGAAAGGGACAAAAATTTTCTTCTATTATAATCGAAAGAGCTGACGATTCTCAGAAGGAATCACATAAAAATCAAATATAATATACTATATACTACTACTACTAAATACTAGATATACTATCTAGTATTTAGTACTAGTACGTAGTAGTACTATAACCACATGAAGCTCTCTCACACACCTGTCCAAATTGTGTGCTTACGATGCGAGTCTCATATAGGTTTACACAACCACCGCAGAAAGTATCGCTAAGATTTCCAACGGACGTTGCAACTTTTAAATCACAAACTTTACAAGTCGATGATATCTGGGAAATGCCCTGAGCACATCACTACCTGAGTGCCCTCCTACGGGGACAATGGTATTCAGCGCATTGCATCGCAGAAATGTTTTCCAGTGGCGCAAGAAAGGGGCACTTTCCGGATGTCTGCTTGTGAGGATTGCAGACATTCTCAGTCGAGTCAGTTTGCGAAAAAGGGTATGATAGTTTTCTAACACGAGTGAAGAAATAAACGTAGTACTATGTTAATGTAGATACTTTTTCCCTTTTTTAGTCACCAATCCAAGCGTTAATTCCCAAGACGAAAATAATTTTGATACCGTGTGACACACTGCTTTTCACATCACATATGAAGAAATTACCCAACACCACGATGCCACCTCATAATACACGAATACGTGAGACGTTGGGGTTCTCAGAAAAGTGCTGCTTTGATCTCTCATAGCTTAAACTGAAAAGTTCCACTTTCAGCCTTCCTAGCTTGAACAGAAAACATATTTTATACAGGATGTAACACCAGCCACTTAAAACCTCAGACACTCCATGTATAAGGCATACCGTGAGCCATAAGTACTGAGCAACATATAAGGATTCGCAATTTCTATAGAAAACGTCGCGTGAAATCCGAGGGCTCCGAGCTATCACGTGATTCTTTCTATAGAAATTGACAGATCGTCCCGTCCCGTCCCGTCCCGTCCCGTTCTAATGTGAGTCATCCTTTACTATGGAACCGACCCCGAAATCGCAAAAAAAAAATACTCCCACAAACCGTCAAGATCACACAACCAACATGTATGAAAAGGTCAAGAAAAGAAAACTCAATAATTTAAGTTCATCAACAAAAACCCTATAGAGGCACTTTAACTCATAAACACCACTTCCATGCAAACGATTAAATAATTACAAAAAAGATGATCAAGACCCAAAAGGGGACTAAAGCGGTCACACCGAGACAAATAAAAACATTAAACGATATGAGTCCGGCGGGGTTCCGTCCGATCTGTCCTACTACTACAAAAATATAACTAAAGAAAATTTTAATCTTCGTCTCTCTCACACTCTCATTCGAGCGACAAAGAGGTTATGCCGTCAATGGCAATTTTCGGTGTTCGTGGTAGGAGTGGTTTGGTCCTCAAACGGTGTAGCCACAGGACTTTCCGGGATATTTCCTTTTTCAGACCCACATTTTTTTATCTCGAATTGTTTTTACTGAAGGCCTATGTGATGTTGAATTTCGTTCCTTTTACACACGGTTTTATTATCTCAAATTGGCTGTTTTAAACATTCTGAGGGGTTAATACGAAGTTGATAGCGTGATATTTGCTGGGTTAAAAGATAAACTGTCCGCATTTTGTGATAATTTCTGTTTAGAAAATAATAATACTATATATCTTTTGCTCGTCATCGACAGGGCTCATCCATACACCTTGCAATCAAAATTGTCGCGCACTGTGCGGTGCGGTTTCAGAGGAATTACCTCCCGCGGACGCTCCGGCTGTGGAATGAGCTCCCTGCCGGGGTTTTACCGAAAGATTACAGTATGGGATTCTTCACAAAAGGGCTTGAATGGGTCGGCAACCCGGAGTTGCAGGCGTCCATATGCTACGGTGATCGCTTTCCATCAGGCGGGCCATAAGCTAGTTTGCCACCGTCATGATATTAAAAAATATATAGGTAACATTCGTGGAAAACAAGTCCATCTGAGCCCTGCCTGTAAGATTTTTTTTAATAAATTTGTATGATTATTAATTTTGTTTAGAGATATAAAATCTGTCGTCTCCAAACTATTCAGCTCAAATAGGTTAAACGTTTAGTTTAAGCTTTTTTTGTACCAATAGGAGAAAATATTAGTAAATGGAAATCGACTCCTTCGCTTTTCAAATGTCTTTTCGATCAAAATGAAAGTCGTCTTAGCGATATCGAAAAAAACAAAAACGTTTACCTAGTTTCCGTGCCGATCCTATTGTTCAGACTTCCCTAGCCCTAACAAAAAAACTAAAATACACAAACAATAGCTTTCATTTCATTGTCGCACATGTAAAATCAGCTTGACAACAAAAAACGTCAATACTATCTTTTGTAATTCCCCTGGCACTCTTTATCATTCCTCTGGCTTTGTGACTGAGCTTTGAATTGCTATAAATGTCACACGAATACGTTTTCAATAAGATT
Source organism: Lathronympha strigana (assembly GCA_949128165.1). Taxonomy (NCBI): domain Eukaryota; kingdom Metazoa; phylum Arthropoda; class Insecta; order Lepidoptera; family Tortricidae; genus Lathronympha; species Lathronympha strigana. The sequence continues at coordinate 3,354,925 of OX421901.1, read as the reverse complement.
TCAATAAGAAGTGGCAACCATTTTTGTTGCTTGTCGCCTATGCTGACGGGCATTGTGCGAAAATGCGAATTTTCCACGCAGATGTACCTGTTTTTATTGGCTTGTGATGAGGGACGTTTTCCGAGAATCATCATTATCATCATTATTTCAGCCGAGGCCACTGCTGGACATAGGCCTCCCCCATGATTTCCACAATGACCGGTCCTGCGCCACCCGCATCCAGCGGACTCCTGCGACCTTCACCAGGTCAGCAGTCCACCTTGTGGGGGGGCCTACCCACGCTGCGCCTTCCGATACGCGGTCGCCACTCGAGAACCTTTCCGCCCCAACGGCCATCGGTTCTATGTGCAATGTGCCCCGCCCACTGCCACTTAAGTTTAGCTATTCGGAGAGCTATATCGGTGACTTTGGTTCTGATTGGTTTCCGAGAATAACTGAGTGTATTAAGAATATAAGTGTATGTGGATATATGCGGCTGTTTTCATGGCGTGATCTTAGCATGGCTATCTATCGTTATCAATAGGAAAAGATATTACAAAATAAAAATTATTTTTTACGATTTAAATGCCTTTGAGACCAAAACGCAGGTCGTGTTTCACGATTTTGGAAAACAAACGCCTACCCAGCCCTAATGCCCTAGCCCTAACAAAACACTAAAATGCACACACAACAACTATAATTTCATTGCCGCACATGTAAATTAATATTGATAATTAAAATTTTCAATACTTTTGTAATTCCCCTGGCACACTTCATCATTCCTCTGGCTTTGTGACTGAGCTTTGAATGAACTAAAACATTTATTTTCAAAATATATACAGTAAGTGTAACTTACCTAGCTACCTACATCTACCTACCTTAAATCTAAAATAGGTCCTCGAGGCATTGTACCTAGGATGCTGGCGGCATTTCCTCGTTGTATCGCAATGCTGATACGTTGTGCAAGGAAGCCACCACCTCTTCGGTCACCAGTAACATCAACAAGACGTTTCGCGATTTCTACGATAAACTTGCGTGCGCTGGGACCCCATGGACCGAGAGTTTCGACCCCGAATGGTACATAAAAAGATACTCTCTGCCCAGGCTCTTATAATTGCTATAAATATCACATTTAAATAATACGTTTTCAATAAGATAATGTGGTAACCATTTTTGTTGCTTGTCGCCTATGCTGACAGGCATTGTTCGAAAATGCGAATATTCCACGCAGGTGTGCCTGTGTTGGTGTTGATTTATAGGCGTGTGATGAGGGAGGATTCCCAAATAACTAAGCGTATAAAGAATAAGATATGTAGAATCGACTACCTATGTTTATATGCGACTGTTTTCGTGACGTCATCTTAGCATGGCTATTTATCTTTATCAGTTGAAAATTATATTACAAAATAAAAGTCATTTTTACGCTATTCAATGCCTTTCAGGCCAAAACGCAGGTTACGTTTCACGATATTCACGTTATCGGGAAAATAAAAAATACATCAACCCAGTTTCCGTACGAGCATTTCGCGAGAAGTTATCCAAAAACTTTTTTTTCTAAATAAGCTAAATTTAATGTTTTGTCCTACCTAGAATCTCGAGTTCTTTCGGTTTCGATCCTAGGAGGAAAAAAGAGTCCCAATGTATGTTTTCCATTCCGTTTACCATTTTTCAAACACTTTGTACAGCGGTTACAAAATGGAGAGTACGTAAAACGTTAGAAAATTCTGAGATCTTTTTTTGTCGCAATTATTCTGAGTAAGAAAAACATTAAATTTACCTACCTCAAATTTTTCTTGCGAAAATACCCGTACCTATCTCAGATACCCCTAGTACTAGCCAAAAAGTAAATACACATAAAATAGCTTTCATTTCATTGTCGCACATGAAAAATCATCTTGATAACAAAACCGTCAATACTGTTTTGTGTAGTTCCTTTGGTACCTTTTATCATTCCTCTGGTTATATAAAATTGCTATAAATGTCACAAAAATACCTTTGAAATGAGATAAGGCAGCCATGTTTGTTCCTTGTCGCATATGCTGACAAGCATTGTGTGAAAATGCGAATTGCCCGCGCAGATGTGCCTACATTTATTCGCATGCGATGAGAGTTTTCACAGAATAACTAAGCTTATTTATAAACCAGACTTGCATTGCGCTCTCGATGTCAGAACCGGGTGAGGATGATCCGGTCTTAGGACCCCGGGATCGTTTGACCGATGTAAACGGCAAACACTGAACTCACTGTGTCCACTGCCACTATCTGCACTGAACTTTTGACTCTAAACTGGTTTCCAGGTGGAGGCACCGCCCAGCCACTCAATTAAAATTAGGGTGCCGCCCAATTTCAATCGCTTCGCGCGCAACAAACAGGAGTTAGTTGTCGCATTCCATATTGTATTAAAGCTTAATCCGGGTTTAATTACTAGACCCGGTTGATGCAAGTGGCACATAGATATTTAAATGTGTGGTCCATAAATGGTCCTTTGTCAACGGTATATAAACATTTTTTTGGAAAATAATGTTACCGATGATAGTGAAGGACTTCCTTTGCGGCAAAGCTATTAGGGTCGTTCTTCTTTTACACCGACTATGCAACGCGATTATCATAGAAAATATTATAACTATTATAATAGTCTATTCGATTCCTTGCATGTCAGTAACTTATGTTTTTGTTCAGTAGTTTTCTAGAAAATATCGTGAAAGAGTGGCCCTTTTCAGTAGCCACAGAGTTTAGATTAAAGGATGACTCCCACTAGCACGGGACGGGACGGGCCAGGACGGGGCGGGACGGGAAAATCTGTCATTTTCTATAGAAAGAATCACGTGATAGCTCGGAGCCCTTGGATGTCACGTGACGCTTTCTATGGAAATTGACAGATTTTCCTGTCCCACCCCGTCCCGTCCTATCCCGTCCCGTTCCACCCCGTCCCGTCCCATTCTAGTGTCAGTCATCCTTAACTACTCTGTCGCGCTGTTATGAGTTAAATAATTTAGGTAAATTCATATCTATTAGACTCCGTGTAGTACGAGTAAATATGAATTTACTTATGACAAATAAAAGTTTGTACTGGACAGGCAAACCAGAAATTCGGCCATTCAAGGAACAATATAAGAAAATTATAAATCTGACATTCTTCAGTGCGGAATCCGTTGTCGCTAAAAACGAAGAATGACCCAATTAAGCTCCCGACGGCAGTAGCTATGTAAATACCGATTTAACAGATTTAGATTGCTTAAACTGGAATTAACGCGAACGGTATTGTTTACGCGTCGAATCACGTTGTCGCCCAACGGACGCTATTTGCGGGAACGCTATTCTCGGGCACGTTCAGAAACGTATTAACATCATGTAAGACTACGAGTAGCTATGGTAGACAAGGGGCCGTGCCATGACACACTGTGACATTCGGAAACTAAGGATAAGAATAAAAATTAATTAAGAGTCTGGTGTATGTTCAAATACGCGCGAGATACGACTTTTGCACAATTACACGCGAAAATACTATATTTACACGTTATCTTCATAAATAGGCATACCAAAGGATTACAACTATACAAGGAGCTACTCAGCCACCCAATTTTTCGATATCCACTACTTACACGTTCCTCTATACTCTCAGTCTCTCATTTTTGTAAAGTCAGAGCGCGGAGCGACATGACCTCTCTCTGCGAGCCCCCGAAGGCATGAGAAAAAGGTCCCATTTTGATGTGTGATACGAAATTTTGATTTACGACACATTAAAAGCTTATACAACTTTTACTCATAAACTTTTAATCTACTTATTCCTTTTGGGTGTAGATATGAGCTCCGAAAAATGGTCGATTTCGATAAATCTTTATCCCCTCACTTCATTTCGTACATTGCTCTATTCTTCTATCTAAACCCTTTATCTGAGAAAATAGCGTCCTTTCGAAAACTTGTAGATAGTAAATATCTGTTTTTAAATATGTATACATATGCATAGGTATCTGTCACTAAATATTATAGTTGAGTTGGATGTATCATGGACAGTCTGATATCGAAAAGTATGTGCTTGTAGTTTTGTCTATGTACTCATAATTGACAGATTAAAGTGCCTACTTTGCATACTGGCCTGAGTAGAAATAATAATAAATAACTCGTATTATAACGATAAAACCAAAGACAGAATTGAATTGAAGCCTCATCGATGTAATCACTTTAAGGATGGCGTATCTGTTCTGTACCTATTGGGACAAAGTAAAGTTGGTTCTGCCACGGTATCAGAGTTTTATAATTATCACGGAGTTTGGGTAGGTGCCGTAGGTGGCATTGAAGGACCGCTGCGATGACAAATAACTTTTAACTTTGTCACAAATTATGACCTTGACTTGGAATTTCAGGATTTTCGTACAAAGTTAACGTTAAGGGAAGACTCAGACTAGAACGGGACGGGACGATCTGGCAGTTTCTATAAAAAACGTCACGTGACACCCGAGGGCTCCAAACTATCACGCGATTCTTTCTATAGAAATTGACCATCCTTAAGATCGATTTGCACAAGCACATTTTTATACTAAAGTTATGGCACTTAAGTAAGCGAGTAAGCGATTAGCTATCGGCGATTTTCTCGCCCAAGAAACGAACAATAGATAAAAATCCTGTGTTAGTAAAAGAGACGCATGTATTAATAGTTCATCGCTGTCTATTCACACTGCCGGCGAGAACACTCGGTTTACTAGTTATAAAACTAGCCCAGCGATACTCGTTCGGCGATGTTCGCTTGGTAGTTAGAACTCAAGCTGCGATACCAATCAGCGGTGATTTTACAGCGTGGATTTCAGTGCAGATATTTGCTATGAGTTTGAGGAAGCATTTGAGCTGTCATCGTTATCTAGTTCAGACGATGATAATGAATTTTGTAGTATAGCAGCAGCAATTCGGAATAGACGGAAGAAAATAAGGAACACAGGACAGTGTGTCTCGCAAGCAGGTTCGAACAAGTCTGCGATGTCTGCGTGTTCGGATGCACTGCACTGCCCAAGCGAGTGACGCGAATAATATCCCGTCGCACTCGAAAACTCGTCTATAGCCGAGCGAGAAAACTATTGGAGCTAGCACTCGCTCCTCGCCGCTTGCCCACTCGTTTCTATTTCATCGTTCCACTTGTTTATCGCTCATCGTCGGCGGTGGGAAAATTGCCTATTGCAGGCTTTATTGGATATTTAAAAAACATTTTCAATACAGTTGCTCAAAAAGTGCCCTTTTTTTGGCTGTTTTGCGTGCGCAAAGTTTGTTTTTGCGAACTAGTGCTTTTTACTTTTCCAATCTTTTTAAATTTAATTGTGTTCCAATTCATGACTGCTTACCAAAGAGTATTATTGTTCGTTAGCTTTACCGAGCCGTAATAAAACTAAATACCTACTATTAACGCAATAATATTAAAGATATTGATATTTCATATTTCAATAATTACTTCTTCATCATACTAATGATCATTCATTAAAAATATTAACATTGAAAACAGTTCTTATAAATCTGTGTGTATGAAACGGAACAGAGCCTACGAAACGTCAGTCAAAGTAGAGGCGTTTTTTCAATTAGGTAAACATGTTCGAAGGGCCTCTAAGACATGACGATACGATTTGTCACATGCGATTTATTATTTTGTTAATGAGAAATAATGGTTATGATATTGAAAATGAGTAAGTAAGTAAAGAAGATAAGATAAATATTTTGAAGATGTTCTTGATAGTTTAGTTACAATAGTGTTACGGAAGTAATAAAAAACTTTCAAATTCGTTCTTATGTATTTAATTTTTTTTCGCATCTGTATTGAAAAACGTCGTTCGATACACGTGCGGACATGTCATTTTTCACTCATCCCGAGTATTGCCACTCGCCTACGGCTCGTGTCAAGATACCTCGGGACTCGTGAAGTAATGACATACTTTCCGCACTAGCATCGAAATGTACTATTTTGATCGAGCGAGCAGAGTCCACCCAGTCTACTTGGAGAATCCGTCGCGTGTATATTTGTATGTATGTTTATATGTATGTTTGACAATAACTCGAGTATCGTTGACCGGAAAAATTAAAAAAATTGGCACTAACTCTTTGCTTTCAGTAAGTGTCTCAAATTTATTTGTTTACTAGAAAGTTTGTCGAGTTTGAGTTTTTTGTATTTTTGTGTTACGTGGTAAGCTCTCGGGCTATGAAGTTCAATATTGAAGTTCTAACTTGATTTCAACAACTGTTTTCTAAGTAGGCACTGAAGCTTATTGTTGTTTTAAACTATTTGTTTATGGATGAATGGGTTTCTCAGTCATAAGTAAGTAAGTAAAAGAGAAGGTGTGGACCGTCTATCGGGTAAGTTCACCTACCGACTATTTCATCTGATTTTACTGTTGCTTTTGTACACGTAAGCCACCTACGACAGGAGAGTTGAAAGAACCAATAACTGCCCTACTGATATCTGAGCGGTCCGCCATGTATCCGCCATAAATAAAGTCTGTTATGGATCTTACAAGTAATTCGCTGGTTTTCAACTTAAAACTTCTTTGTGTGGCTAGCAGGGCAGTAGCCACATGTGTACCACGTGGTATCACTGGTAACGCCATCTAGGGGAAGATCTCTAATGTTTGTGTAGCTACAATCTTCCCACATATGACGGACTTATCCACATTGACTTGGCTATAAAAACTAACTAAATTATACTTATATGGATGTCTACTAAAGAACAAGTGACCAAGGCCTTCAGTGTTCGGGACAGGAATCGAACCTGCGCCCTTAGCATTCGCGGCAGACGCCATAAACTTTTTTTTCAAATATCTGTTTTATAAACGCTGTTTTTTTACAAGAGAGTGGGAATAGCTCTATTTTCGCTAATAGCTAGAGCGTGCTACCGGTTCTGGTTTTCTATACAAATACAGTACCGAAACCGGGAGTTCCCAGTTCTCGCCATACAAACTCAGTACTCAGCATCGCCTACTCATATCCTTTGGGTAAGATCTCTTTTAGTCTTACTGGGTGTTGCCGAGCGTGAAGGAGATGGCATTATTTCTTCAGTCGCCACTTCGTTTTGCGTTAATATAATAGGGATGACGACTAGGTTGAAAAACTATCATTCTAAAATGATTAGACACGTATTTTTTCCTTTTTCAATTTAACCAACATCGACGATATCTATAGATCATCAAAGTACCGTGGTGGGGGCTTCTGACGTCACTACTAGGTAAGAATGGTATTACTTAATAGTGACGTTACGCGAAACTTTAACGCACTGTATTTTCGTCATTTTTTATTTGACGGACAAAAAAAATACGTGTACAATATTTTTTAATCATCTAAAAAACGGACTAAATAGATTTTTTTGTCGTCTAGCCTATATTAAGTACTTACCAAACTATGCCCGCTGCGACTCCGGAGACTCAGGCGCATCTTCCAATCGCGCTTTCTCGTCCCCCCCTCCGAGCTGAAACTCCTCATCATTGGGAGCGACATGTTCCCCCCGCGTCGCTCCCTCTCCCTCTCTCTCCCCTGCATCACTGCTTGCGTCTCTGTCGCATCACAGTACACTAACACTAATTGCGTCTCTGTCGCAACGGAACGCACTCACACACGCACTGGCACGATCACATAACGGAAATGTGCGGAAAATGCCGAACGATAATATATGAGAATGTCATTGTTACATAGTTTTACATGGTTGACTCGCGCGTCCCCTGCGTTGGGGTATCTGAAACAAAATAATGCTGTATTAGTTGATGATACAACAAAAGAAGGTATGCTACCACAACATCAAATACACCACTTTTGGTTGGACTAAGACAGAAATATATAATTATGACATTTGTGCGAATGAGACGGCTGGCTTTCAGTGTTGTTAGTGGGAGACACCACGGAACAGTCTCGCATTGTTTTCCTAGTGTTGTGGTTGTACAATAGATGGCGCTGATCACTAGTGGACGCAAGGCTAAATCTCGCTACATGACGAAAAAAGTCTAGTCCCCTTTAAGAGACTTAATGTAGGTATTATATTATTATATGAGACTACTATTTCTTTATAATCATTAATAGAAGATTCTGCTTCTTCACAATACTCTAATATTAACAGTAATATGACTTGCTGGTATCAACAAATAGATCAGTCCATAGTAAACCGAATTGAGTGGCGGCTGCGCGAGGCGGTCCTACGCGAGGGGCGATAAAGTACTATGAAAATCCATTAAGGCTGTCAATATCCATGGGCTTAACACAGCTCATTAAGTCTAAAAATGCTTGCATATAGAATATCATCTTTTTCTGTGTGTATAGTGTAGGTACTCCATTGGAATGTATGTCTTAACGTCTTTTTCACTGCGCAAAGCTAAATCTTGCTAGAATGACGTAACAGAGATTAGCCAGGTTGTAAAGCCAATTTAATGGAAAGGTTTATGTTGTTTGGCGCCAGTAGCTCTCATAGCGTTAAACAGTCCATTTAGCCGCCATTTTGTAACTTATAGCAGGGGGCAGATTTTTGAGATCCGCGCGAACGCTCGAATACAAAAACAAGTTTTCTTTCTTTATTGATGACTAGCTTTTACCCGCGGCTTCGCCCGCGTACTAAACGTAATTTTCAACCGTCTACAAATAAGGAGGTTCTTAGTTGGGCCCGTATATTTGTATGTACGTACATATGTATGTTTGTCCGCTATTATCTTGCGGTTGGCTGAACGGATTTAAATGGAATGGATGGTTGTCGCAAAAGTGATCAAACTGAAAAATTTGTTACAAAGAACCTCTCGAACCCTTTATATGTGCCTACCGAGCTGTATCACGAACTTAACTCTATAAATTCAAGATGGTGGCCGTTGATGGTGGCGTTGGTGGTTCGTTAGAAAGAACCTTTCGGATCCTCGGATATCGATTTTCATCACGATCAGATAATAACTGAAGAAATTCTAGACGATGGCCGTTTTTCTCAGTTTTAACTTCAGATTATTTTTAAAGAGAACATCTCGGAAATCGATTTTAAGTAACACGATCGGATCAAAATCGAAATAATTCAATATGGCGGCCGGATCTCGCAGTTTTTACTACAGATTCATTACTGAGGAATCTCTCGGATCCCCAAATACCGATTATTATCAAGGTCCGATTAAAACTCAATAAATTCAAGATGGAGCCCCTTTTCGCAATTCTGATCAAGGACCTATTTTAGATTTAAGGTAGGCAGAGGTAGGTCGTTAGGTAAGTTACACTTACTGTATATATTTCCCATGTTGACTTTTTCACCCCATTTCGTACTCCTATTTACTCATTTCTCGTTAGGAATACTCCTGTGAATAAAATAGTCTAATAAATCTTGTTTCCCGATATACAATCAAATCCCACTTCACCCCTTTAGGAGGAGAATTACCCGTACAAAATAAATGTTCAACCGTAACGTAATTTCAAAATCAAGTTGGCGGCTTTGATTCATTATAAAGAACCTCTTGAACCCTTTGATACTCGTATGTACCAACCGAGTACATATTACGATCAATGTTGACTTCTGATTCCTTAGAAAGAACCTTTCGGATTCTCAGATATTGATTTCCATCACGATCAGATCATAACTGACGAAATTTCTGATGGCGGCCTTTTCTCGCAGTTTTGTCTCCAGATTCATTGTAAAGAACCTCTCGGATCTTCTTTCTTATCTCAATTAGAAGGTGAATTCTGAAAAATCCTTTCTTAATGCACCCCTACACCTTAATAAGAAACCCACGTGCCAAATTTGAAATTCTAGAAACAGAAATAAACAACAAAACGACACTCATATTGATATTTTGAGATTTCAACCCCATCGCACCCCAACAGGGAAGATGGTGTATCATACGTCCACCTCATTGGATTTTAAAATGGATGTTGTTTTTGATTTCAGCGACCCGATAAACCATAAAAACGATAATCATGATGTTTTTTGACTTTGTTACCCCTTTTTGCCCTCTTAGGGGTTTAATTCTCAAAAAATCAAATACACGTCTTTACTCATTTATCTTTAGAAATACTCTTGTGTAGTTTTGAATAAAATAGTTTAACTAATCATGTTTCCCCATACATAGTTTGTACCGTCATTTCTCCCCCTTTGGAGGTGAATTTTGAAAACTCCTTTGTCTGTGCACCCCTACGCCTTATAAGGAACCTAAGTGTTAAGTTTGGAATCTATAGAACCAGAAATTAACAACAAAACGACGCCCATATTTATATTTTTAGAGTTCGACCCCCTCGCGCCCCAACAGGGAAGATGGTATTTCACAATCGCCACGTTAGATTTTAAAATCGTCGTTGTTTTTGTAATCAGCGACCCGATAAACCAGAAAACGATACCCATGTTGTTTTTTTTTACTTTTTCACCCCTTTTCCCCCTTATATGGGTTGAATTCTCATAAAACCTGAAACACGTGCTACGTCATTTATCTTTACAAATACCCCTGTAAAGTTTCAAATGGAATAGGCCACCTAATCTTGTTTCCCCATAAAAACTTTGGACTTCCAAATCACCCCCTTAGGAGGTTGAATTTTAAAAAATCCTTTCTTAATGCACCTTTAGACTTTACGTTCGTACTCTACGTTTCAAATTTGGTATCTCTAGGACCAGCGGTTTGGGCTGTGCGTTGATATGTCAGTTAGTCAGTCAGTCAGTTAGTCATTCAGTCAGTCAGTTTCTTTTTTATATATTATATAGATAAAAACACCTTTTTTGTATTTTGATGAGAAACCTTTACACATAAAATAAAGTCTCTAGCTAAACAGAAAACCTTCCGCCATACAAACTTTCAACACCCTTTTCACCCTTATAATGGTCGAATTTTCGAAATCGCTGAAATTACTTTTTGTAAACTCTAATGAGGATTCTTTTCACAAAGTTTGTAGTCCATAACTAAAAGGGACACGCTTCCGCCATACAAACTTTTAACACACTTTTCACCTCTTTTGGGGTTGATTTTTCCAAAACGCTATAATTACTTTTTTTGTATTTTAATAACACACCTCTACACCAACTTTTGAGTCTCTATCTAAAAACAAAAACTTTCTTCCATACAAACTTTCAACCCCGATTTAACCCCCTTAGAAGATGATTTTTTCAAAACCCTTTCTTATTCGTTACCTTCGTTAAACACCTAACGTAATGTGAAAATTTCAGGATCATACGTTTAGTAGTTTCGGCTGTGCGTTGATCAGTGAGTCAGTCAGTCAGGACTTTTCCTTTTATATGTATAGACTAGCTTTTACCCGCGGCTTCGCCCGCGTACTAAACGTAATTTTCAACCGTCTACAAATAAGGAGGTTCTTAGTTGGGCCCGTATATTTGTATGTACGTACATATGTATGTTTGTCCGCTATTATCTTGCGGTTGGCTGAACGGATTTAAATGGAATGGATGGTTGTCGCAAAAGTGATCAAACTGAAAAATTTGTTACAAAGAACCTCTCGAACCCTTTATATGTGCCTACCGAGCTGTATCACGAACTTAACTCTATAAATTCAAGATGGTGGCCGTTGATGGTGGCGTTGGTGGTTCGTTAGAAAGAACCTTTCGGATCCTCGGATATCGATTTTCATCACGATCAGATAATAACTGAAGAAATTCTAGACGATGGCCGTTTTTCTCAGTTTTAACTTCAGATTATTTTTAAAGAGAACATCTCGGAAATCGATTTTAAGTAACACGATCTGATCAAAATCGAAATAATTCAATATGGCGGCCGGATCTCGCAGTTTTTACTACAGATTCATTACTGAGGAATCTCTCGGATCCCCAAATACCGATTATTATCAAGGTCCGATTAAAACTCAATAAATTCAAGATGGAGCCCCTTTTCGCAATTCTGATCAAGGACCTATTTTAGATTTAAGGTAGGCAGAGGTAGGTCGTTAGGTAAGTTACACTTACTGTATATATTTCCCATGTTGACTTTTTCACCCCATTTCGTACTCCTATTTACTCATTTCTCGTTAGGAATACTCCTGTGAATAAAATAGTCTAATAAATCTTGTTTCCCGATATACAATCAAATCCCACTTCACCCCTTTAGGAGGAGAATTACCCGTACAAAATAAATGTTCAACCGTAACGTAATTTCAAAATCAAGTTGGCGGCTTTGATTCATTATAAAGAACCTCTTGAACCCTTTGATACTCGTATGTACCAACCGAGTACATATTACGATCAATGTTGACTTCTGATTCCTTAGAAAGAACCTTTCGGATTCTCAGATATTGATTTCCATCACGATCAGATCATAACTGACGAAATTTCTGATGGCGGCCTTTTCTCGCAGTTTTGTCTCCAGATTCATTGTAAAGAACCTCTCGGATCTTCTTTCTTATCTCAATTAGAAGGTGAATTCTGAAAAATCCTTTCTTAATGCACCCCTACACCTTAATAAGAAACCCACGTGCCAAATTTGAAATTCTAGAAACAGAAATAAACAACAAAACGACACTCATATTGATATTTTGAGATTTCAACCCCATCGCACCCCAACAGGGAAGATGGTGTATCATACGTCCACCTCATTGGATTTTAAAATGGTTGTTGTTTTTGATTTCAGCGACCCGATAAACCATAAAAACGATAATCATGATGTTTTTTGACTTTGTTACCCCTTTTTGCCCTCTTAGGGGTTTAATTCTCAAAAAATCAAATACACGTCTTTACTCATTTATCTTTAGAAATACTCTTGTGTAGTTTTGAATAAAATAGTTTAACTAATCATGTTTCCCCATACATAGTTTGTACCGTCATTTCTCCCCCTTTGGAGGTGAATTTTGAAAACTCCTTTGTCTGTGCACCCCTACGCCTTATAAGGAACCTAAGTGTTAAGTTTGGAATCTATAGAACCAGAAATTAACAACAAAACGACGCCCATATTTATATTTTTAGAGTTCGACCCCCTCGCGCCCCAACAGGGAAGATGGTATTTCACAATCGCCACGTTAGATTTTAAAATCGTCGTTGTTTTTGTAATCAGCGACCCGATAAACCAGAAAACGATACCCATGTTGTTTTTTTTTACTTTTTCACCCCTTTTCCCCCTTATATGGGTTGAATTCTTATAAAACCTGAAACACGTGCTACCTCATTTATCTTTACAAATACCCCTGTAAAGTTTCAAATGGAATAGGCCACCTAATCTTGTTTCCCCATAAAAACTTTGGACTTCCAAATCACCCCCTTAGGAGGTTGAATTTTAAAAAATCCTTTCTTAATGCACCTTTAGACTTTACGTTCGTACTCTACGTTTCAAATTTGGTATCTCTAGGACCAGCGGTTTGGGCTGTGCGTTGATATGTCAGTTAGTCAGTCAGTCAGTTAGTCATTCAGTCAGTCAGTTTCTTTTTTATATATTATATAGATAAAAACACCTTTTTTGTATTTTGATGAGAAACCTTTACACATAAAATAAAGTCTCTAGCTAAACAGAAAACCTTCCGCCATACAAACTTTCAACACCCTTTTCACCCTTATAATGGTCGAATTTTCGAAATCGCTGAAATTACTTTTTGTAAACTCTAATGAGGATTCTTTTCACAAAGTTTGTAGTCCATAACTAAAAGGGACACGCTTCCGCCATACAAACTTTTAACACACTTTTCACCTCTTGTGGGGTTGATTTTTCCAAAACGCTATAATTACTTTTTTTGTATTTTAATAACACACCTCTACACCAACTTTTGAGTCTCTATCTAAAAACAAAAACTTTCTTCCATACAAACTTTCAACCCCGATTTAACCCCCTTAGAAGATGATTTTTTCAAAACCCTTTCTTATTCGTTACCTTCGTTAAACACCTAACGTAATGTGAAAATTTCAGGATCATACGTTTAGTAGTTTCAGCTGTGCGTTGATCAGTGAGTCAGTCAGTCAGGACTTTTCCTTTCATATGTATAGAAGATATTCCACAAGTGGTATAACATGGCAATACAATCTAGCCTTTTTAGGGTAATAAGTATTTTGATTTTAACCTAAACTACGAATACAGAATAAACTAAGAATGTGTCCATTAACACTTTTCTTGTTGTCTCTATTAAGGCGAAGACACTTTGTTCATGTGATCTTTATATGTAGTACTCACTAAATTCACTATTCACTACACTAAGTATTAAATCAACTCAAAAGGTTTTATTCTTTTCAGTCTTCTTTTTAAATTCGTGTTGTCGAGGAGCTGGATGGCCTCGACGTTAACGTGATGATGAAGCCTTTGATCGTGGGCTTTGGCGTATTTTTTAATAATACCTAGCACTAACAGATTCCACTCCTAGATCCCGGTGGAGGTCATCATTTCGTATGTACCAGGGGGCGTTTACTACTACAGCTCTTAGGACTTTGTTCTGGAATCTTTGAATTATCTGTAGATTGCTATGTTTGGTACAGCCCCACAGCTGTATACCGTAAGTCCATATTGGCATATAGAACTTGTTTGTACAACAATAATTTGTTGTGCACTGACAGCGCAGAGTGACTTCCAAGCAGCCAGTACATCTTTCTGTAGCGAAGGTCTAATTCTTTACGTTTCTTTTTGACATGAGCTTTCCAGCGAAGCTTAGCGTCAAGTGTCATGCCCAGGTATTTGGCTGAATTTTCGTACGGTATCACGGTTTTATTTATGTATATAAGGTGGTATGATGGTTTCTTGTTCGTAAAGTGATCGAAACAAAAACAAGTGACCGAAAATAATCGCTCGTGAAAATTTGTCACGATTATATTCGCATGATACCATAGTTCGTATTTTTGAGGGTCACTGGAATTATCAGTCGAAAGGCTAGTGGATATGTCACATTCGAATGAAATATTCGAGCGTTCGAATCTCAAAAATCGGCATCCAGTTAGGCTCTTGCTTTCAGTGTGTACCATAGGTCCATAGGTAACAATAATGTTCAGTATTATAAGGTGTACTGTCAGCTGCAGAAATAAGTGACCCCCATACTCACTTTCTATGCAGGCGGGGTCACGAGCGTAGGTGTATCCATGGTTCACACCCATACGATTATAGGTCAGTAAAATGTGTATACTTTAAGCCCTGCTTCTAATCTATTTATGTTTTTTTATAAATACCAGGTGAAAATAAATATCTCATCTATTATTGGCTTGGCTGAGGACCTTTGAAACGTGAGGCGTTTGTTAGGAAGGGTCAGGATTGCAGAAAAGTCTAGATGTTTCTTAGAAAGGAAAATTTGAAAAAATTATAACCTCTTGAACCCGCAACTCTTGATGAAGGCTGCCCAGCCTAGTTGGTAGTGCCCCTGCCTACGAAGCAGGAGGTCCGGGTTCGAATCCTGGTCAGGGCATTTATTTGTGTTTATCACGAATATTTGTTCCTGAGTTATGGATGTTTTCTATGTATTTGTTTATATGTATCTATCTACTATACATATCGTCGCCTACTACCCCCAAGACCAGCCTTATTGAGCTTACCGTGAGCTTCGTGGGACTAGGTCGATTTGTGTACGATTGTACCTCAATATATCCTTTTTTTTATTAAAGATGTTGCTCTGCGGGTACCTGGGATAGGGTGGGGAAATTCGGGGCCACAGGGTGTGGTCTCCGTAGCTCAGTTGACGTGTGTCAGAGTCCCACCCGAAATCATGGATTTCTCTACGTTTTCCTTTTTTTGTAAGATATTTGGTATCGTTTGCAAATGTTTTTATTATTCTATATATTGCTGGTAGCATGCATATGCTGGCAGTTAGTTATCTAAGTAAATTATGTATGTGACAATTGCTTAATTGAATATAGCATAAAAATGTTTTGTTTACATTTTGTACAGCTGTTTATATGTCAGTTTAAATATATCATTCACCATGGAACATACCGTTTATATATTTACACATAAATAATAACGGTAAAGTCGCGGGCGGCGGTTCAGGACGATAGAGGGCTTAAGAGACTCCCCTATGTGCAGTTAAGCTCAAAGGTTCATTGATGAACTCAAATCAAATATGTCCCATTGTGTGCCGCTAGCTAGTATCGATTCTGTAGTTAATCCAATTCCAATTTCGATTGAAATTGCCTCCGAAATAGCGTGAAGGTAACAGTTATTAACTACCGACGTGTTTAAAGGTTATATCGATCGTGAATAAACAGGTTTGGAGGAGGACAAACACGTGTATTGTGGGATTACCGACCATTACCATGTCGGGCCATGCTTAGTGTAACATTCCTTCAGGATGACACACTAGAGCGGGGCGAGACGGGACGATCTGTCAATTTCTATAGATAGAATCACGTAATAGCTCAGAGCTATCGGATGTCACGTGACATTTTTAAACTTTTTGTAAACAACCACAAACAAACTTTGTTAACCTTACACAAATTTCAAACTACTTATTCAAATACAGTGTTGCTAACCACGATATTTTAAATTAGCCGCGCTTTTCTACAAACAGAGTAGGGTTGTTCTCATGGTATGACTAATATTTTGTATTTTGCATAAATAAGTAAGTATGAAGTAATGTGTGGCTGTATAACTTATTGCCGTTGCTTACCTGCACATATTAAATTAAAAAAAAACATTTTAGGTTTATTCCTTCTTGTCACCACTACATAGGACCAACGAGACACTTACATTTGATCCGAAAAAAAATTAATTAAACTAATTCACATCGTTACCTATGATAATCTCTACAATAAATTCAAATATTTTGACAGAATATTATATTGTTAACTGTAATATAATTAAATTCGGCGTACCAACTATGCTTCTAACGAGTAGCAGTAAATCCATGTAGTAGTGCATGTCTTAAGCATATAGAGTTAGCATAAGTAGGATAGTGGGATCTATATATTTTTTTATTAACTAAGCAGAAACGTCTACAAAATGAATTTTATAATTGAAAGTAAAATTCCTTGCGTCCGATCTGACCGGTGCTCAGAGAGGCAGTGGGTTCAAATCCTGCTCGACGTGGTGGGGAATTTTCCCATATGTTTCTGACGTGAGTAAATAAGAATATAGTTGACACTTTGTTCTGCTTGATGCTTAGTCGAGAACCAAGAGGAATATATTAGTTTGCGACTAAGGGCCGCGATGCATCGTTTTCCACCCGCTTCATGGTTATACAACAAGCCGCTTTCAGAGCATGACAAATGAAAAAGTAGATTGTGTCAATCAAAATAATATATTTCCGCCGAGGGCGTCCATTCAATTCCGAATGAAACGGTGTATTCTACAATAGAAGATGGATTCTAAAGTAGAATCCTGAGCGTAATGAGGGATTCAAGCGCTAACGCCCAAGATGAAAATAATTTTGATACCGTGTGACACATACTGCTTTTCACGCCTTCTAAGAGGAAATAAACAAAGCAGAAAACAGCATCATATCAACACCACGATGCCACTAGTTAATGCCCGAAAACGTAAAAATGTGTAGTCCTTGAACAGAAAAGTGCCACTCTCATCCCTCCTAGTTTGTACAGAAAAAACTCTTTTATAAATAGGTGGCGTGAAAAGTAATTCGGTGTATCACGATTACAGGCAAGATGGTATCTGCATTCTGCACTAACAATCGTTATCGACCTCTTATCGTCTTGGTATCGTGTAACTTTCGGTTAGTGTTTATACGATAAGGCAGAACATGACAGTATCGTGTACAACATAATTTAATAAACGTAGATACCATCTATGTGCGATTAGGGCTACCTAATCGCACGACCGAGAACGGCACGACCAAAAGAGGTATGGGCACAGCGGATGCATATCGTTTAGTGTGGTAGGGCACAGCACAACGAATGTCGTCTCGCTTAATTCAGGAGCAGAGCCCATCTGGGGAAGTACCTCCACCTTACAGAAAACCGCAGTTAAATAACACTAGACCCTACTCATAGTGTTATGTTTCTGTTGCTGAGTAAGGTCGCCAGAACTCCAAGAGGATTCGCTGTGTTGACAGCTGAAGACCCACGGAGCAAAGCCCTTGGCCCGTTTAAATAGTTCTCGCAACGTACAGTCTAGTGTATTATTAAAAAAAATGTGATATTAAATAGCTTTGACGTTCTTTTAACTATAAAACTCTCGTGACTCGAACATATTAAATAATATTTAAAACGGGTCACTCGCGTAATTTAGTCGATATTCGCTCGACATTTTTCTGAAATCGCCGTAATATATATATTAGACTAGAATAGAATAGAATAGAATACTCTTTATTGCACACCTCAGTACATGAGAAAGAAAAAAACATTTACAAGGTACAAACATTTGATTAACACAGAGGCAAACAACAGGCGTATATTATATACTTATAATTCAATAATTGCTCGTTTAAATGGTTAAAGGCTAAATCATACTAGAGCGGGCCAAGACGTGACCGCCAATCTGTCAGTTCTCAGAAAAGTGCTGCTTTGATCTCTCATAGCTTAAACTGAAAAGTTCCACTTTCAGCCTTCCTAGCTTGAACAGAAAACATATTTTATACAGGATGTAACACCAGCCACTTAAAACCTCAGACACTCCATGTATAAGGCATACCGTGAGCCATAAGTACTGAGCAACATATAAGGATTCGCACTAGAACGGGACGGGACGGGACGATTTGTCAGTTTCTATAGAAAACGTCACGTGACATCCGAGGGCTCCGAGCTATCACGTGATTCTTTCTATAGAAATTGACAGATCGTCCCGTCCCGTCCCGTCCCGCCCCGTTCTAGTGTGCGTCATCCATTAATCTATATATAATAATTCGATAAATATATATATTTAACCAATACTTTTAAAATACCCTTATATTTATCTAACCTACCTAGTTAACGAATTTACAAGATACGGTATTATCTATAACGATTAGCCGCCTATTAGTCTTATCTGTTATCAAACATTGTATTGCTGCTGTGACATGGATAAATTTAGTTTTTCATTTATTAAGCACTAGCTTTTGCCAGCGGCTTTGCTCGCGTTAGAAAGAGACAAAAAGTAGCCTAAAATAGTCTAGCATCTCCAGTATCTCCACTTAAAAAATCAGGTCAATCCGTCGCTCCGACTGTCAAGCACAGCTTTGCGATTGTAGGAGTTTGGCAATCTGAGTGACGTTAACCGATTGATCGACCCAACACTATGATCAGGGCCCGTAATTTTCGTGCCGATGACAGACAAATGACTTCAAGCTTCATACATCATGTTTTAGGTTTTACGTTTGAAAGAATAATGCTGTCATTAAATAGTGTCAAAACTATTACGTTGGACGTTAGAATCGAACGTCGATAGACTTTATCTTTAATTAACTAATTTCGTATTAAAACATCCTGTGTGTTTATATACGTCATTATGACGAAATCGGCATGAAAATTACGGGCCCTGGTTATGATTTTGCGAATGTGACAGCTGGCTGCCAATGACCTCGTCGTTAGTGGGAGGCACGAGGCACGCACCAACGGACTGTCTCGGCTTGTTACACATTCTACCATGTTCAGGTCTTCTTTTTTTTGTATATAATGGCGTCTGTCCGAGAATTGGACAATTATGCCAATGTCAAGTATTATCAAAATCTCAGTATATCATATGAATAGAATAGTATATTGCCACTTGGGCGATGTTGTTCGGTAAAAGGCCTTGCTAGTAGTTAAGTGTATAGCTATAAGACGTAACATATAGTTTATCCAGAGAACGCGTTTCAGGATTAATACTTCTTTAGTTGCATACTACTTCCTTAGTTTACTGCACAATTAGCTATCAATGTTAGGTACACATTAAACAACGTTTAACAAAACAAAAATAAAAAACTATTCCAGAGAAGCCATCGCCATCTTGAGTATCAAACGGAAGTCCATTTTCTTCATGTTATTTGTAACATCATATTTGTAAATGTCAGTGATAAATGTTTTTTCATCTAGACTTTTTTACGTTTACTAAGATGAGACAACACTGAACAGGGTTGTTCTCCTTTTTTACCAATAAAACGCGATTTATCGATCTTTCGCATTTTCGATCATGTGTAAAATAATAACGGTGGAAATTATTTAAAAAAAACATGTGTTTGAAGGACACTTTATGGCGTTTTCTTTCATGTTTGTAAGGTATTTTTCTATTCTTTGGTTTTCTAGAAAACACCGTGACAGAGTGGCCCTTTTCAGCGGAGAAAGTGCTCCGATTGTCCACTCTGGCCCGGTGTTTTGAGTTAAATAATGTAGATAAGTTTACTAACAAGGGAAATAACAAGTACTCGTACCTATACTGCACTGTTTTTTTTTTTAAATACTACGACGGTGACAAACAAGCATACGGCCCGCCTGATGGTAAGCGGTCACCGTAGCCTATGGACGCCTGCAACTCCAGGGGTGTTACATGCGCGTTGCCGACCCTTTAAAAACTTTAACACTCCTTTTTTGAAGAACCCCATATTGTAGTCCTTTGGGAAAACAGTGGCAGGGAGCTCATTCCACAGCCGGAGCGTCCGCGGGAGGAAGTTCCTCTTAAACCGCACGGTACGAAAGTCCTTAATTAAAAATTATGGACATTTACCTCCTACCGAAAATAAAAACAGTTTTCAGCTAGGAGACAATAAATCTTTGTTGTGCTAAAAAAGAAGGGCCCAACAGAGGTATCTATGCTAAAATTTAAAGTTTGCTTACATTACTTGTAAATTTACCGATACGAGTATATGTTGAAATCACTCAACTGTTCGCATTTTTACAATCCCGCATGACAGTTCTTGTTATCGTGTCTGAAAGAGAAACCTCAGGGAAATCTAAACTCCGAACAAAGTAATGGTTTCCTCGAGTTTCTGTCACTATCTTCAACGTATTATGATAGTGAAAACGAAGTTAGAGTAAAGTTTGTATGGATTTTAATAGCAGACTGTGAAAGCGTTAAGCAAGCATCATAATAACATAGAAAATTTGACGGTTTAAATAACAATTACGAAGTTTCTTATATGAAAACAGATGGTAACATTGACGTCTGACTCTAGAATTCGGTTATAACGACGTCGAAGAGACAGACGATATTACTTCGTACTAAACGGAAGTCGTAATAATGTCCCCAAATATTATTTATTATTTTGACGTACCATAGATCTATTTACTCTTACTTCCCGATTACATAATTTTACGAAAAAACGGGCTTACTGACGTAAGCATTAAGTGTCAAATTCATACACAGAACTACCAGCACTGTTAACTTTATAGGCTGTTGGCACTCAACGAAATGTCACGTTCCAAACAAGTGGTAGTTCCTTAAGTGGTAGTGTAGTAACGCAGTAGAAGCTACGTGCGGCGTGTGCGTGGGGCGCCGGTCCTCCGGTGGGCCCGGGCGGGCGGTAAAGTACTATAAAAATCCATTACGGCCCCATGGCCGCCGCTTTTTAATACAGCTCAGCTCATTAAGTCTAAGTAAGTACGCTTGCATATATTATCACCATTTAAGAGCAAGTTTGATGTTTTTTTTTTATATAAATGACGGACTATGACCCTCGGTAATATGCGGACCACAGTTATTTTTTAGTTTTTAAACTACGTACTTTTTATTGTAACTAAAACGGGGTTCGCGTGAAAAACTTCGAATTTCGCCTCCAGGGATATGGTGGAAAAATTTGAGGCCACCGAGAGTGTCTCGATAGCCCAGTTGGCTGAGCGATGGGCGTGTCTCCAGAGTTTTCCACTTTTCCTTGCTTTCTGCGGAAAAATTATTTTTTTCTTTGTAAACCTAACAAAGGCTGTCCCGATATGCTTCAGATCGTTTTTTATAGACCCCTTAACAGCCGTTCATCGGGACAACTCTATAAACGGCGGTGAATATAGTTCACATGGAATTGATTACCTCCTATGGATGCAGCGTTATATAAATAAGTTTGTATGTTAGGATCCAAAAACTGCACCAACAAAAAAATACTTTAATTTCATAAGAATTGGTTGATAAATGCGACCTGTAGAGGAGAACCAATAGACAGACAAACAAAAGCATTTTTACCAAAGCTGAAACGGAGACGCTTCGCTCGCTTTGCTCACTCGGTCAAAAACAAGCACGTAAGCACGTGTAGTGCTTAAATTCAAGTAAATTTTCTAAAGTTATTAGTAGTTATTTTTTTTATTTTTTTGCATGCCAGATGCTGGCGAAATATGTGTTACCTATTTATTATATTGTCTGACCATCTTATGTACCATGTTTCTAGCGAAATAAAGTTATTTGTATTTGTATTTGTAAATGGCGGGAATTGGTACAAAAGTCCTAAGCGCCATAAACCCCCAAAGGCGCTTACGACCTTTGTACCAATACCACCTCGCGAACTCTACAGCTCACAGAGCCACTAGTCAGTAAAATGTACCACTTTGCCCCTTGATAAGATTAATTTCAAATTGCATTTAGCACCTTATGAGCAAGGTACCTCCACATAATATGTTCGTATGACGTTTCCTATCGGTAACATACATTATTTTTCTAAATCTTTATATGATTTTTTATTTATTAAAAATTTACGTTCCGTACTTTCTATACTGAGCATCAGTAACGCACAATTGGCGTAGAAATAATAATTAAAAAGGAAATACATTGTTTTAGACACTTCTAAAACATTGTATTAAACACTACGTCAAGCTCCTTTGTATGCTCTTTCCTATATACTAAAACTAGTACTATTGCAGGTGACCAGATATACCAGGGGCCTTACCATGACGTCTTAACGCGATTCAGTTGCCGACCTAAACTAAGTGACTTCCATACAACTGAACCTAAACTGAACCGGAACTGAATCGCGTCAAGATGTCATGGTCAGACCCCGTTATCAGTGGTGAAAATTAATAGAAACGATGGTTGCCAAAATTACATGAAGTCTGAAATCCTTAATTCGCCTGTTGTACATAACTTCGCCTTAGTAAAATATGTAAATTGTAATTTATGTAAAACACATTACAAATAATATATTTCTAGTTAAATAGATACAAACTTTAAAAATAAAAACCGTCACATATATCCTTATTTCGCCTTTGTTTCCCAATTTCGCCTACTGTAATAGAATATGATCAAGAAAATTATGTATATAGTATATACTCATTTTAATTTGTACGCGTTGAATGACCTTACTTGAATTTTACGATTTGTGGTTAAAAAATTATTAAACATTTTTGTTAAGGCGAAGTTATGTACCGAAGGCGATTTTAGGAGAGGTAGCTTTGCCAACCCTTGGTTTCAATGAGTTTTAACCACTGATAACGGGGGTCTGGTCATGGTAAGGCCTCAGTTGTATGGCAGCGAGTCAGTTTACGTCCTAAACTGAATCGCGTTAAGACGTCGTAGTAATGGCCCTGTTTCGTCCTCAACACTAGATCTAATGTGAGACATCCATGTCGCAGGCTTAACCCTGCAGCTGCCGTATATCAAGCGCTTATCAGTTTTGGCACGGCTCGCGGGGGGTTACGAAACTGGAAACAAAAGGTATATGTGACGCTATGGGGATAAAGGTAACAGCGCAGATGATGTAACTGTTGACGCAGATATTTATCTCTTATATAAAGGCCGGTTTACCATTTTAACGTATTATGAAATTAAACACTTTAGAAAGGATTAATCGCGTTTGTTAACGTTACGTTTCGAGCCCTTTACAGCACTCGTTTTCACAGGGTTGAGAATTCGAATTAATTTCATTGAATAACGATCGCGATAAAGAAGACAATATTACATAGTAATTTGTTAATTTTATTCTTAACTACTATACTATACTTCATGTGTATCCGGGTACACGGAACAAATTCAAATCTTTCCAAAACTTTTTCGGCTTAACCCTTTGACCCCCAAGAACGCCTAAAGGCATCGTGTGCTGTCGTACCCACGACGCCAGCAACGCCTAAAGTTGTCTCAGTTAAGGTGTACTTCGATCATAAATAATAGTACATTACCTAACTGTGCGGTAAAACAAAGTAAGGCCGAGATCGCAGATGTTTGCGAGCTGCAAGCGAGGGACGTAAATATGCGATCAAGGTCTTTATTTATTACCTCACGTGTTAGGTACATCATTTTATGCCTACACTTGGGCAGAAATCGGCTTTTTCCGTACGCGTAGCGTGCGGAAAAAGTCAGTTTATGGCCAGGTATAAAATCTATTTCGAATCTTTTTGCACAGCACTACGAGATTTGGTTATCGTAACGTGCTTCGCGTCTGACTGATCACTTCATTCAAATATGAAAGCGGTCAAAGGGTTAAGCGACGACGCAGCCCTACCCAATCCATCCTCCTCTTCACTGCACTAACATCCCAGTCTTGTTGCATGCGTGATACCAATGTTTTCTGTTTTATTTTCCTGTTTGTTACTATTTTTTTGTGAATAAATGATTTGCTTCCCTAATATTCTGTGAATATTTCAATAATCTGGCTGTTGCCGTTATCAATATCGAGCAAAAATATCACGTTTGTTGTATGCGAGCCCCGATTATTCTACTTTATTTTGTTTTTTAGTATTTGTTGTCATAATGGTAACAAGATACATCATCTGCGAAAATCTTAACTGTCTTACGTCTAAGGTCGAACCGCACCGGTTTTTGCGCGCGTGTATAGCGCTTTCCCTTGATGTGATTCGAACCCAGTGTGACATCCGCCTATCACGGTTCATGAGATACAGCCTTGTAACACACTAACCGACAGCGAAGTCTTAGTAAGTTAGTCGTCTTAGACGATTTGAGTCTGTTGCGAATAGCCGTATGCTAATAGGCCAGTGTGTTTATAATGAGTTGCACGTAACTGTATTCGATAGCGACGCTAGTTGAAAGTATGCGGTAGTTAAAGGTCCCAGCGCACGCAAGTTTTTCGGAAAAATCGCGAAACTTCTGGTTGATGTTACTGGTGACCGAAGAGCTGGTGGCTTCCTCGCACAACGTATCAGCATTGGGATACGAGGAAATGCCACCAGCATCCTATGTACAATGCCTCAAAGACCTATTTTAGATTTAAAGTAGGTAGTACACTTACTACTGTATATAAAATTTTGGAAATAAATGTATTTGCGATTACGATCTGGGGACGACGTCTTAACTCGATTCATTTGACGCCCTAAACTGAGCCCGTGAGCCGATCCCATGCAACTGAACCTAAACGAATGGCGCGAGTAGTCACCTACTTAAATACACGATTCAAAATCATCATTATCATTTCAGCCGAGGTCCCCTGCTGAAAAAAGTCCTCACCCAAAGATTTTCACAACAAGCGGTCATTCGTCGCATATATAAACCAACGGTCTCCCACAAATCTAAATCGTATAGTTACTTAGTTACTTATAAACATTATCTTGAGTTTGTTATAAAGTAACATGAGCTTCTGGTCCGAATCCATTCTGACGCATTGCGGATCAAACGCGGCATTTGTGGCTACAAAAATGTATCGATTCCAATACCTTGGGGCCGAAGAAGCTTGTCAAAGCTTACACATATTTGAGATGCTTATGAGAGATGCCTTTGTGCCATAAAGAAACCGCAACAAGTTATGATTTTAGATTCAGTAAGGTAAGCGGCCCAGTGGATGACACTTTAAGGAGGGAATTCACATATTTTTACAAATAACTTCTGAACAATAAAACATGCCGATAGCATGGTTGTGCAAATATGTAAACCACATCTACCTGCATGGTATGCGGATCATAAAATGTATTATATCCATTGTCTAACTATTTCAGTATTCTGCTACCTCTGAAATTGTACCAGTGAATGACAGGCAAAATCCCTCTACCCGCCATCCGGCCTCCAAAATAGTAATTTAGTAATAATTAGATACAAACATGCAATATCAATAGTTTAATATATTATCTGACAGTTTCAATAATCAATTAATAAAAACACAATTGTGGTTATGATTTTGACTTTCACGGATAAAAACACAGTTACGCAAACTGTCTCTAAAGTAGTAAATTATTTATTGAATCGATGGAAGTTTTTGAACACAATTCGCAGATGTCAGAAGCTGTCTATTTTTGGTTATGTTAGCGATATCTTTATTTTTATAAATAAACTGCAAAAAGTCATCCACTGGGTCAGTGTCATCCACTGGGCCGTTCACCTTAGGAGTTTGGTTTCGTTTTAGGATATTTCATATCATAATAATAATAATTTCTCAGAGAAAAAGTGAATATAGAACTCGTCTCTGGGACACCAGCCCGCGGCTCTGATGAATTTTTCCACTTTAAGAAAGGATTGTTTCTGAGAAATTTGGTATTGTTCGTACACGTCTCTGCTCTAAAATAATAGTTTAGGTACTCAAAAGGATGTCTATAAGGTAAATTTGTGGTTGTTTTATATGAAAGGCACTTTCCACACCACCTATTCATAAAAGGGTTTTTTCTGTTAAAGCTGGGAGGAATCAAAGTGGCACTTTTCTGTTCAAGGACTACACATTTTTACGTTTTCGGGCATTAACTAGTGGCATCGTAGTGATATGATGCTGTTTCCGGCTTTATTTCCTCTTAGCTTATGTGAAAAGCAGTATGTGTCACACGGTATCAAAATTATTTTCGTCTTGAGCGTTAACGCTTGAATCCCTCACTACGCTCAGGGTTACTTTAGAATCCCGAACGTAGTGAGTATAGCTTCATTCGGAATTATCATTTAGATCCCTTGAAACACAAATTACTATTGTCGGTTGCGCTAATACCGTGAGGTTTAGATATGAGTCTTATCAAGTTGCAAAGTGGTACATTTAATAGAAACTTACCACTGTCGATTAGTGAAAGGTACCATTTCGGGCATATCCACAGAATCTGCCAGTTAATGTATGGTAAAGTCTGGCGGATGTCCGGCGGGCAAACCCAGTATAGAGATCCGACGGATTGCCGAATGCATAATGCGACTAAAAAAGGTAGATTTTAAAAAGTGGCAACGTTGTGGTGTCGTCGTGTTACATATATTGGTTTTCACTTCTCTTGCTCGAAAAGTTCGCCTTTGTGTCGTGGCTAGGCGACACAAAATCGCTTTTCATGCACTAGGGCATAAAGTAACATCGCAGGTGGAGCGCGCTCGCCGCGGCCTCGCCCCCCGCGCGCCCGGCCGCCTGCAGGCGGCGCGTGGCGGGGAGAACCCAAGCGCGCGAGTATGGATGTTACATTTAAAGTGATATAAAACCTAAAATTTTCCTTACAATCGAAGTGAAAAGCAGAGTGTATATCTCGAGCATAAATACCCATTTTATCCTCGGCTACTATATCGATCCTCGTTACAATCGGACCAATAAATGGCCTCGTCTAAAATGGGTCATTTTATGCCCTTGATGTACAATCTACTATTGAAAGAGACAACACTACGATATTGCCAATTTTTATAATCTACATTTTTCTGTCGCACTTTATATGTATGCTTAGCACAACTTACACTGTCGCGGCCGATGTATGGACTCGCGCGCGAGAACGTAACATATGCTAGATGTATTTAAGTCAGAGAAAGGGACAATTGTGACACATATGTTTTATATACTGTTTTTGCTTTATGCTTGACTTCTAAACGACATGTATTTTATTTCTTATTTCTGACCCCATAATGCAAGTCCCCTGTATATAGAGTTAATGTCGTTACCTTGTTTTCAAACTAAGTCAGATCAGGGAATATTTGACGGTGCCCTGTCGTTGGAATTTCAGCCTTACCTCTTGCCTTTAAGATTGATAATTCTTTAAGAGCTATCGGCGATCTCTGGGGTGATATTAAGGTTTACCGAGAACCGGGGTATTTAAGCTAGTGTTGGTATCGACTTGACTTTGGCTCGACTCGGTTTGTAACTGAGTTTACACTATCTTATTTTTAAATTAGAAATATTTTTTTTATATTAGAAAGACACGATGTCTTTCTAATATAAAAAAAATGTATCGCGTATAAGGCTCGCGGATCACTAGCATTTTTATTACACCGTGTATATATTAGTACATTACGATACAGGTGCAAATAGGAGAAAGTTTGCAATGAGTGGCGATAGAATAAAACACGACCGAAGGGAGTGTTTTAACCTCCTGACTACCCGCGTCCTATACGTAGGACATAGGCTCCGATGAAAATTTGACTCTGTCAATTTGACAGAGTTCAATTTAAACTGGCAAATTTTGATATTCGGTCGTCAGGAGGATAAATCGACACGAGTTGTGAATTAGGTACCTATTCGCACATGTATCATGTAATTCCCTTCGGTCATGTTTTACTTTATCGCCACTCATTACGAATTCTCACCATTTCGCACTTGTATCATAATTAATTAACCGAGTGAGCGTCTCCGATTCAGCTTGGGCAAAAAATGCTTTCGTTTCTGTCCATTTGTTCTCCTCTACAGGTCGCATTTATCAACCAATGATTGTGAAAATTTGAAAGCAAGTTAAAAACATTAAAAAAAATCGTCGATTCAGTTTTTGGAAATTTTCAAAATGGCGGGTGTTGATACAATGTACACTTAGGATCTTTATGCCAATACCATTATGATCTCGCGAGGTCTGAACTCTGCAGCTAACAGAGCCAATTAGGTAAGTATACATACTCGGTTTTATCAGCGGTAGGTATTTAGATATGTGCAAGAATGCACAACCTTTTTATATAAATTTACCCTTTTTACGTGTTAGGATTAGAAGAAGAATCGTTTATTGCCAACCATGGTACGTGTACATGTAGATGTTATTAACAAAATAAAAGACAGAAACACATGGTACCCTGTCAGGCTATTGCAAACATAGGGAAGATATCAACTACTCGTAGTATTAAAATCTAGAATTTTAGGCATAGCAAAAACAATTGAGTTGAAATATTTAGGTAGCAATAAAATTTCGTCTTAGGTTTATACAATGCTAAATATTTATATCATTTCTATAATTTGTGCTTAACTTAAATAATGCTTTTTATACGACTTTTGTCTATTATTTTGAATGTCATTATTACATTTGGTTTTCTCCACCACCAGTGCCTATTATTTTATTTCCCAACAAAAAGATATTTTTGGTGGCTATACGAATCGTCTATATCGGCCAAGCCCCAGTCAGTACCCGTTTAAAATTAAATACGATGCATATTGAAAGCCATCATTTATTGACTTGTTTGCTGTAGTAGGCTGAACGTAGGGTCTCCATCCGTCAGGGTTTTGACCGGACACGTCCCTATTATACAATGCCTTTGTATTATGGTGGATCCGTTAGCCGCATTTACTTGAGAATTATGTGCAAAAAGAAAAAAATACTTAAATAAAATACTGGCCACGTGCGAGACTCGCGCACAAGGGGTTCCGTACCATTAACTAAAAAACGACAACAAAACATGTTCGTTAATGTATATGGGAGTTTAATTTTAGTTTAATATTCTGTGAATATTTCAAGCTGTTGCCGTTATCAATATCATGCAAAAACGAGCAAAAAAATCACGTTTGTTGTATGGGAGCCCCCTTAAATATTTATCTTTTTCTGTTTTTAAGTTTTTTTTTTATACTACGACGGTGACAAACAAGCATACGGCCCGCCTGATGGTAAGCGGTCACCGTAGCCTATGGACGCCTGCAACTCCAGGGGTGTTACATGCGCGTTGCCGACTCTTTAAAAACTTTAACACTCCTTTTTTGAAGAACCCCATATTGTAGTCCTTTGGGAAAACAGTGGCAGGGAGCTCATTCCACAGCAGTATTTGCTGTTATAGCAGCAATAGAAATACATTATTTCAAATACAGAATTTAATTATTATTATTTTTGGTAAGAGGTCAATGCTCAATATTTCCCTGGTTAGAGACTGTAAAGTTACCTATATTATTTAACTCAAAACACCGTGACATAGTGGTCAATCGGAAGGCTGTTTTCGCTGAAAAGGGCTACTCTGTCACGGTGTTTTCTATGAAACCAAAGAAAAGAAAAATACCTTACCGACGGGAAAAGAATTATCAAATAGTCAACGTCCAACACATAAGTTTATTTTTTTTATAATTTCTACCGTTATTATTTAACACATGATCAAAAATCCAAAAAATCAATAAAAACGCAAACGCGTTTTACCGACAATGATACCATTGTCTGTACAGTTAACTTGTATTGAGTAAAAAAATATTACTGTCATGAACAAAAAATCTTGTTTTCATACCCTTTTCACCATGTCCGCGTTTTAAAAAATGCCTCATGGCTACCCTACACGGACAATGACCTAAGCAAATTTACCTTTTCCCCCGCAGTTTTACAAATGTGCGATTCATATTCGATAAACGTTCGATATTTGCTGTTGGGCGTTTTTTTTTTAATATTTCCATAAACGCTCAACAAACCTCCGTTAACGAATTTGTTGTTTGTCCTTATCTGCCAGATTAACATTTGCGTTTGTCAAAAAGGGACAAAACGTATTTTAACGTACATGGGTCTGTTAAGTTTTTATAAATAAGGCGGTAAATAAGCAGCTATTTTTTGACCTTTGAAATGACCAAGGCCCCCAGTGCTCAGGGCTGGGATCGAACCAGCGACCTCCTGCTATGCTGGTGTGCTACTGCTGGTTAGGGCGTGCCACGAAAGCAGGAGGTCGCTGGTTCGATCCCAGCCCCGGGCACTGGGTGCCTTGGTCACTTTTTCTGTAGTATTTATATGACATCACCACAACATGTTTGTTTACATTGTTAGGAAGTTCCATTGGCAGCGATCTTAGAGGGCAGCAATAGACGTAAGTCAGAGCTGAAGGCCTAGTATAAAATTGTACGACTTTAACTTCTCGACCGCGTTAGCGTATCGAGGGGTCAAAATATGAAAGTTGCCGGATGATTTAAACTAAAAATCATTTATTCTCGAAATATATACAGTAAGTGTAAATTACCTAACTACCTACCTCTACCTACCTTAAAATATATTTTTCGTAGAAATCGCGAAACGTCTGGTTGATGTTACTGGTGACCGAAGAGCTGGTGGCTTCCTCGCACAACGTATCAGCATTGCGATACAACGAGGAAATGCCGCCAGCATCCTAGGTACAATGCCTCAAGGACCTACTTTAGATTTATGATTTAAATAAACGGCAAACATAATTTGAACTCTCGATACGCTAACGCGATCGAGAAGTTAATGTCACACAATTTTATACTAGGCCTTCTGTAGAATTGACGGAAAACATTTTAAGCGTTTAAAAATATGTAGACTAATAGTTAGGTCGTCTGTCGCGCAAGAGGCCGCTGGTCCGACTCAAGCCCTGGGCCTTAACCACGAAAATAAATATAAAAATATATTTCATTTAATGGGAGCTACCGTATTGTCGCTAAACAGGCGGCACTCATGCGTGGGTCCTGTGTCAGTATACGAGAATTGTCAAAGTGACGTTTCAAATGTTCCCGCAGGACCTACATTCCACTAGCGCCCCGAGCGGAAAATCGACTCGCGGTAATCCTCATTGGAGTGACAACGGGGTTTTCCCCTCAATGCCAATTTTAGATCTTCATGGTAGGCGTGTGCTTACCATAAGTTGTAGGCCTTGTGTCTTTAATTCATTCTTTAACTCAAAACCTTTTTAAACATTGGCATTTTATTTCAAGTTATTCCCTCCAACTTTTTGAACATGTATTTTAAATGATTTTTATTCAGAACCGCGAGAGCATTCGATATCCTAGAAGGAGAAAACAAATGTCCCAAATACATTTCAATTCCGTTACTTCCCCACAAAGTAATAGATTGCGTACCGTAAGGTAAGAAATGTCTCAGATCTCGTGCCCGAAGCGAATTGTCGTCCGAAGCGAAGCTGAGTACGACAAACATGTGATCTGAGGCTTTCTTATTTACCGGCCAAGGACTAACTTTCTGCTCGACGCAGTCGGCAAGCGACGAATTTATTTAGCGTAACGGCCTACAATGGGCTGCTTGCCGACCGGGGGCCAGAAAAATATCTTAGGACTTTTTTTTCTTATTAGGATCGAACCTATTCGCCAATCTTAGTAGAGATAACATAAAAAAGTGCGTTATACTCTCAATAAAATGGCCTATAGGTACACTTTTCTACAGTGTTCATGATTTCACAAACCTAGCAAATACTTAATGTGTCTGGGTACCTGTATTTTACAGTTGACATTATTATTGTATATAGTTTTTAATGTTTAATGTCTATATATTGCTAGTGGCTCTGTGAGCAGTAACCTGGCGAGATGGTATTGGCACAAAGGTCGTAAGCGCCTGAGAGGTCTATGGCGCTTAGGTACTTTGTACCAATTCCCGACATTTTGTAAAATTCCAAAAACTGAATGGACATTTTTTTTAAATGTTATCAACTATCTTGTTTGCAAAATTTCACAAGGATTGGTTGATAAATGCGACCTGTGGAGAACAAATGGACAGACACAGGAAAGCATTTTTGCCCAAGCTTCGTTCGCTTTGCTCACTCCGTCAATTATCGATTTATCTTGTTTTATGAATGTTCGACATGTATTATGAATTATCAATAAAGATGAATATGAATATATTATATCGCTCTTTTTGTTAATTCTGTTATGCGTGAAGACCAATCTTTCGATACGACGGGGAATGCGATAAACAATTTGTTAATTAGTGCTAACGATGATTGAACTACCTCCGTCTGTCCGCCAATGTAACAAATTGCAACCTATATTAACTTTCTGCCGCCCACCGTACAACACAAATTGCCAGTGAATTTTGAATTTATTGCTGAGGAAATAGATAGAAATTTCAATTGTTTTAAAATCAAACAAAACAAAAGATGTGCAATTATATTTCAATGGACCAGAATTTGAATTTCCTTGGAGTGGATGATACCTATTTATAGGCCTTTGGACGACAGAAGTTTAAAATACGAGTTGACGACCGGTTGGCGTAGTTGGTAGTGACCCTGCCTGCTAAGCCGATGGTCCTGGGTTCGAATCTCGGTATGGGCATTTATTTGTGTGATGAACACAGATATTTGTTCCTGAGTCATGGATGTTTTCTATGTATTTGTATAGTATATATATCGTTGTCTGAGTACCCGTAACACAAGCCTTCTCGAGCTTACTGCGGGACTTGGTCGATTTGTGTAAGAATGTCCTATAATATCTAAATATTTTTTTTATATTTATAAGTACACTGGAGGCCGTTTAAAAGGAACAACTAAAGGTTGAACTACTCTGAACTAGGCTGAGCAGAAATGTCATTTTCTATAGAAACTGTCACGTGGTCCCAAAGCTGTCGCGTGACATTTTCTTCAGAAATTGACACGCTATGGTATGCACCGGTTTTAATTTGTATGAAGAAAACCGGTTAATAACTGGCTATAAACCGGAATTTCATACAAATAAAAACCGGTTTGCTTTACTCACTCCCGGTGTGGCCTAGTAAGTCACTTAGAATCTAGACTTACATTACTTATCCGACAGCTCTTCCCGTCAAATTAGATTTGTTTTTAATCAGTAAAAAGGTAAAGAAAAATCAAGTTACCTAGAAATTTGTTATATCTAGACAAACAAAAAATCTAATACAATATAATTTAAGGAATTTAATAAGCTCATAGAAATATAAAGCAATAAAAACGTTTGATGGTACGCTCAAGTTATTTTGTGACCCGTTTGAGGTAATAGTTCAGAATTGAAATTCACAGACGGAGAGCTAGCTTCCCAAATAGGTTTGCAATTAGTAGAGCGACCCCATTCCTCTAGTAAATGTGCCATAGTATCATTATTAATTAATCCGGGCGCCTGGCGGGTGTTCAGCGGTGGGTGGGATAGTTGCTCTTTGTCGTCTATAAATAAGGTAAGCTTTTCGTACCTCAGACGTCACGTGGCCCTACTCTACTCTCAATTAAAACGCCTGGTAATGTAATTAGAATTAAATAGATACATAATCAATTATTATATCACACAAAATTCGAAAGTCCAAATAATCGGACAATTAGCATTGTCAGAAAATTAGCATTGTCGGAAAATTAGCAATGTCGGAAAATTTGCAGTGTCGGAAAATTAGCATTGTCAGAAAATTAGCATTGTCGTAAAATTAGCAGTGTCGGAAAATATGCATTGTCGGAAATACCTCTATCCTCTTTATCACTACAATAAGCAAGTGAGATAGAGGGAGATATAAATTTTGGATCTGTCGATTTTCTTGTACTACGCATTGACTTTTTAAAAGAAAAACACACAAAAAGCAGAACAAAAACGTCAAAAAATGTGCGGTCAGAATGAAATTAGCGGACTTGATGATACATAACCATTAATTTTTCGTACGAAAAAGAAGCATTAAGTGTCAAATTCCTACACAGAACTACCAACACTGTTAAAAGTACATAGGCTGTTGGCACTTACGGAACGGTACGTTCCAAACAAGACTATATGAAAAAAAGTCGCGACTGCTGCACTTTTATGGCGTAATTTTTTTCGGCTGATTCGGCTTTTCTTTTAATAAGTCAATGATGGTGACAAATAAAAACTGTGCAAAGCCTGACGATATACAAAAAGCCTTTTCTGAATAGTCCACGAATGGAAATAGTTTTTTTAGTTTTTCGATCCGTGGAATATCTGCTGTGAAAAACACGTTCCAGTTATTGGAGCATTATTTGGCGTATCACGTGCCGCGCTCACGAACTGAAGGCTTAGTATACAAAAACGGTAAACAATTTTGTTGAACATTCCGGAGAGCAATTTCGGTATAAAATTGGTTGAAAAAAAAGGTAATTTACGTTTAGGTGGACTTATGTGAATTTATCGTACGTCTGGTTGATGTTACTGGTGACCGAAGGGCTGGTGGCTGGTGGCTTCAACGTATCAGCATTGCGATACAACGAGGAAATGCTGCCGGCATCCTACGTACAATGCCTCAAGGACCTATTTTAGATTTAAGGTAGGTAGAGGTAGGTCGTTACTCGTTAGTTAAGTTACACTTACTGCATATATTTCGAAAATAAATGTTTTTTCATTTGTATTTATATACTGACTTTGGTGGCTTTAAGCAATTTAAAAATGACTCAGACTACGAGTAGAACGAGTCAAGGCATGACCGGGCTGGGCCTATCTTGTAGTTTCTATAAAAAAAGTCAGGTGACCTTCAAGGTTTAAAAAAGTGACTTGATTCTCTATAGACATTGACAGATCCTCCCGTGCCGTCCTGTCGTGCTGAAGGTATTGATTCTGGCAAAGCTGTTTTTTTTAATCGATTATTTATGACTTCTGTCTAAGCCGCACTGATCGCTGATTGGCCATCTGACAGTTTCGTTCGGAAACGATCTATGTGTAAAGTTGTTAAGCTGCTTTGACATTCCACATGATTAAAAAAAAACTTATGTCCTCTAGCGAGGATCGGGGGATCCAGGAGGATATACCTACACCAAAAATTCGGGAATTAGCAGGACTATAACGTTCTTATCGTGGGCTATAGAGAGATTGCATATACTTACGAAATTTCAGATTCTGGCCGCTGTGGTAAGGTGTCTTAGTGGTTAGGGCGTCTGCTGCGAAAGCAGGAGATCGCTGGTTCGATCCGAGAGAGAGAGAAATAATATATATGGTCGTTGAATACAAGGCAAATTACCCGTATATTTAAAACTATTATTATGTAATTAAACAATTGATGGGCGGATTTTTATTTTGTTGTCGTTTTTTTTTCGCGTCAGATTTGAATGAAATTTGGTGGGTAGGTAGAGTTCCTTATTATCTTCAAGATAGACCCAATTTCAAAGTATGTCCCACAATTTTTTCCACTGAGTTACGAAATCGTATGGAATTTTCGTAACTCAGTGGAAAATTTAGTACAAAATTTTTGTCGCACATTGAGATTTTGTATCTATCTAGCGTAGAATAAGGAACTCTAGCTACCCACCAAATTTCATTCAAATATGACGCGAAAAAAAAAACGACAACAAAATAAAAATATGCCCTGATAAAGGATGACCCACACTAGAACAGGACGGGATGGGGCGGGACGGGAAAATCTAACAATTTCTACAGAAAGCGTCACGTAACATCCAAGGGCTCCGATCTATCACGGGATTCTTTCTATATAAATTGACAGTTTTTTTCCGTCCTGTCCCGTCCCGTGCTAGTGTGAGTGATCCTTTATTCTCGTTTAATAAAACCATGGCCCTACGTGTCAAGCTGTAACAGTAATCGTTTTCACACGGTTAAGATGAGGACTGTGAGAATGCGAATCCTCGCCGTCTATCAAAAAAGTTACTAATTATGTGTTTAATTTCAATGAACAACATTCGCGGAAACATGACAATATTATTACTCTCATAAAGGCCATAAAGCTGTCATAAAGAAAGTACGCTTGTCAAACATTTCCTATACAAATTCTTAGCCCGTACAATAAAATGATGATATGATTTTTTCATCACACTTGCTCGGTAATGGTGTTATAACGCGCAGGCGTATAGAGCGGTTAAAGCCGATTTAGTCCCCTCGGGAGTTATGGATTTTAGGACAATACAACTCCCGAGGGAGTTATGAGTTTAGTTTTAAAATATCGTACGTCATTGTCATTTCACTTACTTCAGTTAGGTAATTTACACTTACTGTATATATTTCGAGAATAAATAAAATTAGATAGTTACATTGAATTCAAAGTAATAAAGGGGAAATCTTTCACTTCAGACTAAGGATATTTTGCATCAGCTAAGGCTTATTTCAAATCTTCAAACTTGGCTATGAACCAACTTTACTGATTGATTTGTCTATTTGTTTTTCCCTTGCAAGTGTGACGAAAAACATTGTATGCATCACGGTCGGTAAGAGGATTACAAACTCGAGTCATTAAAAGCCCTCCGCCTGCTGCGTCGGGCTTCTAACAGACTCTCGTTAGTAATCCTGTACTTACCCCCCTAGATGCACAATGTACTATTCTGCGTTTTTTTTTGGCAGAGGGGAGTTACTGCTACATTATCTCCTTGTTAAACTTAATGTATTATACTAGAAAGTCAGCATAGAACTCATTCATAATTTTAACACCATTTTCATCTTCTTATCGACTGAATTACAACAAAAAAAATCTTTCTTAGTGAACCTTCACTAGATTAGCACGTACAATGTGTCCAAATTTTAAATATATCTTATTTTTTAGAAAGAAAGGAATAGTAGACACACTTATGGCCTCGGGTGAGACACGAACTCGCAACTCTACGACACACGCCCATGCCTCTGAAAATGGTGGCCGCGAATATCTCCACCGTATCCCTCCTATACATGCATGGGCGCTTAAGAAAATTGGAATTGAGCTAAGAAAGGCATCGTGGGCAGAGAGCGTTTCTCCATAAAAATAAAATATTTATTCCATCTTCAAGTTTCAGACTGTCGTTGTCTGTCACTGTCAGTATATCGCTTCTGTTCTACATTTCCCCCAATCGTACATCGCCATCGTCACTCAATTCGTCAATTAAATTGACATTTCTTAAATAATCTATCTTTGTAGCTGTACGCTACTCAGTTTTTTGGGTTCCGTACCTCGAAAGGGAAAAACGGTCCGTCAGTTTGTCTGTCTGTCAAGACCCTTTATCTCAGGAACGCGTAAACGTAGCAAGTTGAAATTAATACCACATACATACGGATGCTGTCCCTTGAAGCTGTGAAAAATCTAAACTTTCTACTAGAACATAGGAATCAAAAGATATGGTCGTTTATGTCGCATTTCCCATACATTGACCATTGACAATGGGAATCAAAACCGATAGGGTACTTCCCGTTGACCTAGAATCACAAAATTGGGCAAAAAGCAAGAGCTTGTAGCACTAGTACAGGCAAAAACCGAAAATCGTACAATTGCCGCACACCGAGAGTTCCGTGCCACCTTTGTGCTGAACCCTCGATGGGCCAGTCCGGCTTGCACGTGGCATTTTTTTAGGTATTTGTTGTCAATAACTCTGTGATGATGATTTAAAGTTAAAATAAAAATAAAACTTCTATAATATGATGTGGTGATGTATCATGGATTGATGAATGATTATGTATCACTGAACTTTTTGAGGCTATTAAGAATAAGTTTGTCGAATTTGCAAAAAAAAAACGAAACTACAAAAATTCCACCGTCATTTGTTTTCCAAAGTCACCTGTAACGAAACTCTGGTGTAACGTTGAACTCTTCAGAGCTCTCTTTCTAAATTAATATCTCTAAAGTGTGCTTGTCACTGATTTTAGTTACGCTGAGGAGTAATAAAAACTTAAATAGGAATACCGAGTGAAATCTGCTGGCCTTTTCATTTTAAACTTTCAATTTAAATTGTAATGTTCGTCCCGGAGTGGCCGCTAGAGAGGGGCGTGCGGCGAGGCGGGTAGCGTTCATGAGAAACACAAGCAAATGTATGTGAGCGTCCTGAGTACACGCTGCACAAAACACATCGCTTCCCAACGCA
Source organism: Lathronympha strigana (assembly GCA_949128165.1). Taxonomy (NCBI): domain Eukaryota; kingdom Metazoa; phylum Arthropoda; class Insecta; order Lepidoptera; family Tortricidae; genus Lathronympha; species Lathronympha strigana. The sequence goes on along the minus strand of OX421901.1, from coordinate 3,316,769 downwards.
TGCAAATAGGCAATGCAAACCGGTTTTAATTAATGTGAAATACCGGTTAATAACCGGTTTTTCATTTGTTTCATTTCTTTCAAAACTGGTTTTCAATACAATCCCACTGCGCGCTTAGCACTGAACTCCTATTTAAACTAAATAATTTCAACATTTCCAAAATATATTAGATTTTTTCTCACTAACTTTAAGAGTTAAGAGAAAAGTGCTCTTGCGGCATTTTCTCATATTCACCAGTCTCGTTTGGAACGTGACGTTTCTTTAAATAGCCTTCAGCCTTTAAAGATTTAACAGTATGTAGTTCTGCGTATGAATTTAACACTTAATGCGACGTCAGTCATCTTTTTCATGCAACGTTTATCGCTAGTATTACCTATCATTATACTCATAATCGCGAATATTCGCTTATGTCAATCTGACCCAATTTTTTTGACATTTTTGTTCTGCTTCGTGTGTTTTTTCTTTTATTAGGTCAATGAGAGGAAAGGTGAAGATGGCTCCGCCAGGTACTGCGTCCGACATCAGGTTTAATAAAGAAAATGACTCGTTGTTCAATAATTAATTCTCAAATACCATGAATGAAGTAGATGTCTGTCGAGATACTTCCTTTAATTTGTAGGGTACCCAAGCAACCCAATTTATCCAAAGAAGCAACACAGCCTTTTGCGCACCATAAGCCACGAAGGAAGGAAGGATTATTTTAAGTATTAGTTTAGCCTCTTTTTATTCGATATCACTTTGCACGTTTATGTATCTTATAAATCAATACCATATATAAAAAATAATCCATAACAAACACACTACTTTATATAAATTATAAATTGAAGAGATGTCATATACTACAGAAAAAGTGACCAAGGCCCCCAGTGCCCAGGGCTGGGATCGAACCAGCGACCTCCTGCTTTCTTTTTCTGTAGTATATAACATCTCTTTTAATTTATAATTCATTAACTTCATCATTCATATGCAACGTATTCATTTTTAATACCGAAAATGTGAGTCCGATTTTCAATATAAATTTGCACAAATCCGTATTTATTCGTAAAGAGCGTGGGGATATAAGGATTAAATAATATTAAGTACTATTTCAATTTCAATATGCGAAAATATAAAAATCACAATATTCCGTTACTAAAAGATAAGAAGATTACGAAGGGACGGATAACCGGTGTACCTAAACCGTTTAAAATTCACGGACTCATAATGGAGGTTCTTATCGGTTCATTCCATTGAAACATCCCAAAGTTAAATATTGAGAGCCGATTTCGTTTAAATCGTCTGATTTTTGGGTTCCGATGTACGGAACCTGGGAAAAAAAGGAAAACGGAACTCTTATAGGATCACTTTGTTGTCCATCTGTCCGTCTGTCTGTCAAGACCCTTTATCTCAGGACCGCGATGTCCTGGTCCTGATGGTGAGAGGTAGCAAATTGAAATTAATACCACATATACAAGTCTGCGGTCCATTTAAGCTGTGAACCAAATCCGCAATCAAAAGACACGGCCTTTTATGTCGCATTTTCCATACATTTGCAATGGGAATCAAAATGTTAAGTAATAGAGTACTTCCCGTTAACCTAGAATCATGAAAAATAGCAAAAAGCAAGAAGTTGTAGCACAAGTACAGGAAAAAATCCAAAACCGTATAATTGCCGCACACTGAGAGTTCCATGCCACCAGTATTTTTGGGTAACTAACGTTATAAATATTCATGAATATGGGTATCCTTTACGCAGAACCCTCGGCTATAATGCTATTGAATTTAACTAACGTGAAAATAGAAGGAGGCTCTTAATTTGACTGTTATTTTTTTAGTTTATGATAGTTTTTTTTTTAAGCAACTTTTACCTTTTTATTTGTCCGTCTATCTGTGTGTCTGCTTGTCCACAGATTAGCGTGGGATTTAATATTATTTTAGTTTTTTTTGGTCTCGATATCCTTCAATAAGGCTTGGGAAAAAAATACGGAACATTAAAATAGGTTTTTTTAAGTACAGTTAGTACTAGGTGGTGCCCGCGACTTCGTCTGGGCAATATCTTTATAGATTGTAGCCCATGTGTTATATTATTGTAAAGTTTCATTAAAATCCATTAGTAGGCTCCCCCCCCCCTCCCCCTTCCATTATTTCCGAATCCGCGAAACTAAAATTAACTTTCAATTAAAATTATTATGAACACGCTCGCTTGGGGCGATATTGACTCATTCCAAAAAGGAAAAGGAGTTAACAGACGCAAAAATAACCGTTTTTGGATCCGCTTTTGTGACGATAGAACTACGAAACGATTTAGCATGTCTTGACAAGCTCTCGAGCTTTTTTATCTTCATATTAAAATACGTACCGAGGCCTTTAAAATAAGAAATGTCTCTGAACTCGTGTAAAGGGTGACTCACACTAGCACGGGACGGGACGGGGCGGGACGAGAAAACCTGTCAATTTCTATAGAAAGAATCACGTGATAGCTCGAAGCCCTCGGATGTCACGTGACGCTTTCTATAGAAATTGACAGATTTTCCCGTCCCGTCCCGTTCTAGTGTGAGTCATCCTTAATTGTCGGCCGAAGCGAAGCACGCGATCTGAGGCTTTCTTATTTACTGGCCTAGGTCTGTACACTATTTTTCTCCTCGACGCAGTCGGCAAGCGGCGAATTTGTTCGGTTACTCATAATTTTTCTTTGCTAAATTTATCACAATAAAAAACCTAATCTTGAGCACCGTCGGCGACGGGGCAGACCCCAGGCTGCCGGTGGTTAGGGCCGCAGAGAAAGGGACCGTCGGACTATGCCCGCCATGTTCACGCCTTCTTCATATTTTTTATATACGTCAAGGGCTGAATAAGTTAAAAAAAAGCAAAAAAATATTTATTTAAAAAATAAATAAGCATCACGTTTTTATTGAATTAAATTTCATATTTCATGCATCGAAAAAACTCTTCATAACATGTTTTATGAGCACTCCAACGTGATACAACTCCATTCATAAAATTCATTTGAGTAAATTACTTTGCTGCTCATATAAAATATATGAAAAATAAGCGAATATTTGAACATAATATATTTTCTTCTTTGAACTTAGACCTGAAATGTAATTTAGTAAAGGAAAACACATTTTATTCTAATTTAGTCTGTTGAGATGGTTTACACACCCACATAGCCGAGTAACGCCAAACAAAGGTCGTTTAAAAATCTGTTCCACTTTTTACCAGGGAGGTGTCAATCAACGTTTACCGTTGACAAAACCATCCGCCCATGGGTGGCCAAAACTGTCAGGATTCACACAACGCGCATTAGGTACGTTACGGGAGCGTTCACATATATTTATACCTCAAACACCACATACCAATTTATACTCAGACAAAACCAATACTAATAAATAATCAATAAAAACGTGTTCTTATGATAAAAATAATAATACTTTGTTGCTATTTATATGTTTATACAAACATTGTACCACCATACGCACCTGACAGCATTGTGACAACCCTAATGTTAATATCATCGTGACATTTGCCTGCTTGACAAACTAAACGTCAAATGCAGGAAAGAGAAGCTTCTGTACTTTAGTACTATTACTTATTCTGTGTTTTTACGCTTTTAATATCTTCTAGCTAACGAGTCGAATATACACATTTCACTTATTAATAAATAAATAACAATAAAATAATAAAAAATTTACTTTTTAAAACGAGATATTTACCATGTATATTTGTTTTTCCGAGCCCCCGATATTGATATTGAGTTACACCGTCAACATGGCGCTTGTAACAGTGCTGAAATATCGGGAGCTCGGAAAAACAAATATACATGGTAAATATCTCGTTTTAAATAGTAAGTATACCTAATGTACATGACCATGTTAGCTTTAAATCGTACATCGTTTTAAATATTTAAAATCAGTGACCGGGCCGGGACAATCAGTCAGTTTCTATAGAAAACGTCACGTGATTATTTCTATAGTTATTGTCAGATAGTCCCGCTCCGCCCCGTCGCGATCTAGTGTGAGTCATATTTTATACTTTAAAGTGGTTTAATCTTTTAGATGTCTCTATATATTATCGCAGAAAATCATTTTGCCAAATATCACTTCCCAACCAACTTATCAAATTCAAATTCTTTATTTCAGACAGGTCTTCCATATACACACGCAATAGAAAAAAATAAATAAAAATATAAAACTTAAAAAATATTACACAAAAAATAATTAAAAAAATTAAATTTTATATCGTCGATAGATCAGTTGCCAACTGTAATGTTTCGCAGACGTTTTCCCATATTATCATAATCCAATCCAACTTTACCTAGTTGGCAAATGAAAGATGGCAAGTAATAATTTAGTAAATGTAGGTATGCCAAGTAAATCATATACGAAAAGAAAATGAAATTCAGAGAAAGGGCACAATACCCTTTTTGAGTTATTATACAAAACGAACGGTTATCATAAGGGCATTTTCAGAAAAAATTGCACCTTTTTCAACGAAATTGGACCTCGATTTTCCATACAAAAAAAAATGGTCAGTTTTGTAACGGCCCATACGAAATGTATGAAAAAATACGTTACAAAGCTAACCAAAAAAACGGGACACTCTTTTTCTTTGTTTAAATCAATAGTGCTCGTGATTCTGGTTATAAAAAACCCAAAACTTCCTATATTTTCAAAAAAAAAGAAAATGGTGCCCTATTTTTGAAAATGCCCATAATGCCTTCCATACTATAGCTGCAAGCGTCCATAGCCTATGTCCGACGACACCGCACCCATAACAAAACATTACAACAATTTGACGAATCATAAAATTAAAAATAAGAGCAGAGGTATGTTGATTGTTGGACCCAAATTGTAATTTGAGGACGTTTGAAATTCTTTGTTCGTTGTAATATAATTTATGTAATGGCTGTTATTTATTACAAAAAAGATTATATTTTCCATTATCCCACAATTTAACGGACGGTGACACTCGCAGGTTTTCACGAAACATGTGTTTTATAAACCCCGGTGGGAAAAGGGAGTTGTAAATGTAATGTGCGAATCTGGGCCGTTTTTAGGGTTCCGTACCTCGAAAGGGAAGAACGGAACCGTAATATGATTTTAGAGTAACTAGTTACTCTAAAATCAAGTCATTTAAAAAGGTTAGGAGAAAATAACGAAGCCTAGAGTAACTAGTTACTCTAAAATCAAGTCATTTAAAAAGGTTAGGAGAAAATAACGAAGACTGTTGCGGATTGTTTTTTTTTGTGATGACGACGCCTGTTGCCGATTTATGTATGTTCTTAACGAAGCCTACTTTGCGGATTTGAATTTGTCTGCCCTATTTTTTTTTAAATTTAATTATTCAATTATACTTCCTTGTCTTGATAACTAGACTTGATTTTTAATTATATTTAATTCTCTTTTCCAACACAGCCAGTCTTCCATTTTTTTAAATTACGTAATTGATTTATTTTAATCACCTGAGAAACAGGGAATTTTACTCCAGGAATATCTACTCGTACACTTCACTAATGTTAAGTGTTAGCTTTTATGGTAATATTTTGTAAAATGTTGTATTTTGAAATAAATTTAATAGAAAATGGTCACTATGTCAGTATAAATAAACTAACATATTTTGATTACGACCGACTTTACGAATTGTAATGATATGTTATGTCTATTTTACACCTATACTTAAACATGATTGATTTGTGAATGTCAAATTGAACTTTTCATCTCATTGAACTAAGTTTAAATTGGATTCAAAATCAATTAAGGCTTTCAAGATAACGGAATGTAATCAACATATTGTACGATGTAATACCAAAATTACTTAATTAATTATCCAGAAAATTGCGAGTTTCATAGGTTTACTCTGTCAATTTAATATATTATATTTACATCAATAACCGCGATCAGTGATTATTAAAATATCTTGAATTGATTAATTTATAACTCGCGAATAAAAACAATTAATCCGTTTTTAATTTTGTATATTCGCGAGGGATATATTATTCAATTAATATGTTTGAAAATTTATTTGCAATTAAGCGTGTCTTTTGTGTGAAATTAAAATAAATGCTAACAGACGTGCGTTTTTTTATAACCAATTTATTGTTACATTTTAAATTTTTAATAAAAAGAGCGTTCTGTCGTAATATTCTTCTACCATTATTATGTGATTAAATTTCTATTATAATTTAAAAGACGCTATTTTTAGTTAAGTCAGATTGATAAAATACCTATATTAATTTATAATAAAGTTTAATTTAATTTTTAAATTAAATTGTAAGATATCTTCTTACATCGTACACAACAATCGCATTAGCAAACGGAAAAAAGACAATTTATAAATTTAAACACTCAATTATCTTATTAAAATAATTAATAAAAATAACCTCGCTAAATAAAATACATTTTAGTAATATTTTTTTTTTAATAACTACACTATCGTTCTATCTAAAAAACTTTTTTTTTTAAATATAACACAAGAAACAATTTTTTTATTATAAAAAAATGTTATAATTGGTATTTTTTTTTACAAAAAACAAAATAAAAAAAAATATTGAACGCACAGTCGTGAACTCACCTGCGATCCCGGCGTTACCGGCGCACGGGCGGCGCGTCTGGCGCGCGCGGCGCGAATGCCCGCCGCCGGCGGTACGCGCCATCCTGTTGCTGCGCGCGTGCGCGGTGCGGCCCTAGCACGGAGCCGGCGTTTTGGGAAAACGTGAGTGTAGTTCCGAGTCTGAGGGTTCCGTGTTTAACGTGACATATTTTGTTTGTATGACTTTGTTTTAGTTTTTTTTAATTTTCCTGGGATGACTTAAGCCCGAATTATATTAAATGTTAATAGGTAAGCGTGGTACAGACGTCGTTTTAAGGGCCTCTTGCACCAGCCACATTACCCAGAGTTAAGCCTTTTTTGTATGGAATTGGACAGCTTAACTCCGGGTTACCGTCTAACCCTGGGTGATGCAAGTGGGCCTAAGAGTGTTAGAGAACGCTCGCGATATTTTTGTCTTTTTTTTTGCACTACATTTTTTACAATTGCCTACTGGTAGCGATACCATCGCAAAACACTATTGCCATTCGCATTAAAAATGGCTTACAAAAAAAACTAATATGTTTTCTCAATTTTAATAATTAATTGGATAGTCAGATGACATTCACTGTCGTATAACTAGCCTCAACGACGAATCTCGGGAACGACAGTGTGCAGAAAATAATCCATTTCAATTCGTTTATTCTACGAATAAACGCAGAATAAATGAATAATATTTTAAGAGAGGTATGGGCACAGCGGATGCATATCGTTTAGTGTGGTAGGGCACAGCACAACGAATGTCGTCTCGCTCAAATCTGGAGCAGAGCCCATTTGGGGAAGTACCTCCACCTAACAGAAAACCGCAGTTTAATAGCACTAGACCCTACTCATAGTGTTGTGTTTCTGTTGGTGAGTAAGGTCGCCAGAGCTCCAAGAGGATTCACTGTGTTGACAGCTGGGGACCCACGGAGCAAAGCTTGCCCCTTTATCTATCAACACAGCGAATCCTCCTTTTTTTAAGGGGTCGGCAAAGCGCATGTAACACCCCTGGAGTTGCAGGCGTTCATAGGCCACAGAGCATTTTTGGCATTGCAAAAATACATATTATGTACTTATTTAATTCCTCAGTTTTTTGAATATTTAAATTCAACAGCCTCCCAGCCTAGTTGGCAGTCAGGATTAGAATCCTGATCAGGGAATTTATTTGTAAGTACGTTTATCACGAGTATTTGTTTCTAAGTTATAAGATGTTTTCAATATAATTAAGTATTTATATGTATTTCTTAACAACGAGCCTGATCAAACAAATGGAGGGTTAAGGAGCCGGAGTTGAATTACAGGTAGGGCAAGTGAAAAATATATATTTCGGGGTATATTATCAAAGTCGATGGTATTTCTTAAGGTAGGGACAATTGTATTTCAAGCATGACCCTAAGTACGATGCAAGAAGAAAGATATCTTAATTCGAAAAAATTTTTTTTTACTTTGTACTTACAAGCTGTTTCGAATTTCGAATTTGTTTCACTTACATCGTACGGGTCATTGACCTTATAAGCTGTTGAATTATCGTTCGGTACTTTTGTTACCTGTTTCCAGTTGAGTTGAAGAAAATAATAGGGTTATTTTGACACCGGGTTCGGATGGAACCCTGAAAATGGACAGCTTTTCAGGATTATAATAAATTACTTAGATACATGAATTTCAAAGTGTTTTTCACGCTTAGAAATCGTATATACATATTTGATTCACGCGAATTTCAATAAGTAAGCAATTTAATAGTCATAGGAGATTTAATTAAATTAAATTTGACGTTAGTTTCGTTTCTAGTTTAAAGTAATAGCTTATCATTCACTGAAACCGTAGGGTTGATCCTGCGCGTCTTATGAATCATCCTGTATATGTATTTAAATAGGTAAGTTAAATTGCAAATAGTTATTACTTGCATGATATTCTGTGTAATATTAGTTAGTTATTAATGTAAAGTTTGTTCAGTCTTTATTTTGTACTGATTAATATTATGTAAAGAGTTTTTTATAAGTAGGTATAAATATAAAAAAAACATTCACCAACAAATTGTTTAAACAGTTTCGCGATCAAATTAATAATAAAAATTAATTTTATCCCTAACTTTTTTTAAGTTAAATGAAAAAAATCCAAATTCAAAAAGCGGCTCGTATTGATGAGTTTTTTTGAACTTATGTACGAAATATCATTTGATATTTACCAGTCACTTTTAGGTGAAGGAAAACATCGTGAGGAACGGATTAAGGGCTGATTGATTTGTGGAGTTGTGATTGATTGATTTGATTTGATTTGACGCTTATGTAAAACTAGCGCCTACCCAAAATCTTGGGATTACTTAAAGCAGACCACAGGCTCCCTGAGCCGTGCAGCCGGAAGCTGTGAAAAAACCAAAACTCTACGTCAACGCAATCAAAAGATACGGCCGTTTATATCGCATTTCCCGAACATTAGCAATAAAAAAAATATATAAAAAAAATTATATAAAAAAAAATATTACAGGACATTCTTACACAAACTGACTAAGTCCCGCAGTAATCTCAAAAAGGTTTTTGTTACGGGTACTCAGACAACGATATATATAATATACCAATACATAGAAGAAATCAATGGGAATCAAAATGTATATGGTACTTCCCGTTGATCTAGAATCACGAAATTTGGCGAAAAGCAAAATCTTGTAGCACAAGTACTGGATAAAATCCGAAAACCGTATAATTGCCGCACACTGAGAGTTCCATGCCACCAGTATTTTTAAGGACATAAATGGGCGGAGCATCTTTTGTGCGAAACCCTCGGTGGGCCAGTCCGACTCGTACTTGACCGGTTTTTTTAATTCGTCGTTTCGGTGACGTGTTTTTGTTTACTGTTGTGTTAGTTTATTTTACTTTTATGTATAAGGAAAGTTTGAATTTGGAACGGATGGAAAAAAGTTTTTGGAACTAATAAGTGCTACGAAACGTGTATTGAACCTACGAAAGTTTGTGCAGACGCGTAGCACGTCTACGGCGTAGCACTTATAACGTAGGCTAAAGTTATGTCCTTATCTGCGCAAAGTTATCATAGCAGAGTTCTTACGCCTTTGAAATTTGATATATTCAACTCAAATTATGACAGGTAATTTTAACCAACTGTCTAATATACAGTGTGTAAATCGAATACGGGCGAACCTCTTAACGGTGGTTAGTATAGGACATAAGAAATGTAATTAGGTAACTTTTAAATGGAATTGCAATTAAAATTTTATCCATGGAAAATAATTCGGCCCGCAATGTAATGCAAACACACTCGCGTTAAACATTCGTTGACAAGTGTCACGTAATATTTTTTTTGTAGTATATGGCTGCTTAAACTTAAAAAAAAAATTATGGGGTCATAATTAAGTGTAACTTAAAAATATGTTTTAATTATTGATAACACTAATGGATTCTATGTTTGGTTAAATTTATCGCCCGTATTAGACTTACACACTGTATATGATACTAAATTTAGTGAGATGTCAGAAACAAATAATCATTGTGGAAAGTTTTAATAGGCCCTGGAGGGAGAGTACCTTAAATCTTAAAGTTAGCTCATTTTACTTAAAGGAAACATTTCCTTATTTTTTTAATGTAACAAAACTGCATTTTTGAAATTTCGCTTGTGTCGTCCGGGGATCGAACCAGGTAAAAATATTAAAAATAATAAATTGTTTTTTTATTTCACTAATCGATAAAGTCAATGTCAAAGATAAAATTTCTCCGAGAGAGATTAGGTCTCAAAAAAAGAACCTTCAGTGATATAAAAAAAATATATATTTATAAATTTTTTACCTGGTTCGATTTCCGGATGAGACAATTAAGCGAATTTTGAAAAACATCTAAATGCAGTTTTTTACTTTTTTTTTAATTTAAATTAAATAATTATTTATTTGAGATTTTTTTTCCATAATATATTAGCATCTTATTATTACTCTTAACATATGTTAGTGACTATCTATGTAAGTGTATGCGTAAGTGTTAAAAAAGTGCAGTGTGTTTAAATAAGGGGTTTTTTTTAAGTATTTAAGTAAAATGAGCTAACTTAAGTATTTAAGGTACTTTCCCTCCAGGGCCCACCAAAACTTTCCACACTGTAGACGTATATGTATGTGGAAAAATACATTTTATACTAAAATTTAGTCTATTTCGAAACTAGATTCCACAATAAAAAATCATTCAAAAAAATAGAAATTTGTATGGCTATTAGACCAACCCTGTTCAAGATAATAAAACCATTCTACGATTTGCGTTACTCGTAAATCACAGCGAAATGGTACAAAATTCATAAGCGTTTTTTAAGGAACAAGGACTGTTAAGCGAATTAAAATGTCGTTAGACATATTAGAATTATAATAAAAATTACGTATTCTTAGTCAGTCTGCGCAACATGTTTCGGACATCCTATGATGCCATTATCAAGCGCCGAGTACCATGCGCGACGACGCAAGCGGCGCACTAAAGCGTTTCACCTTGCCGCCCGAAACGCTTTAGATGAAAATCCTGTTCAGGGTGATCCCGATCTCTCGGAGTCCCCGGATCGTTTGATTGGGTTCGTTACTGACGAACGAAAGAATTTGTTCGTAGTAGGTCGTCTGTGTTCAAGTCAGAATGCCGCCTAAACACGCTCATTATTTATTAATCAACACTCAGCTAAAAATGTAATCAATTACTGTTCCGAATCTCTAACTGCCAAAAACCATACTGAAGTGCCTAATAAGACCCTCCCCCATATGTACTCGTAGGGTAATTAGGACGAGGGGGAAGGGGGAGCTGGTTCGTTTATTTCGTGCTTTAATGACTAATTTTTGTTAATTATACATACATCTTCATTAACGGTAAGGAAGCTGCTTTAGAAAAGGAGTTGTTGGCTTCGTTTGGTGATGCAAATGTTTTAAGGAATAGGATCTTCTTTTGTAAATTTAATTTTATTAGTGTCCAATTGTATAGTGCCTTGACTTTCGACTATATTACCATACAATTTTGTTCGAAATGTATTAAATCAAAAATGGGTTCAATGAGGATTACTGCGAGTCGATTTTCCGCTAGGGGCGCTATTGGAACGTGGGTCCTGCGGGAACATTTCAAACGTCACTTTGACAATTCTCTCATTGAGTGGCGCCACCTGGTTCATGCTCCTATTTCGTCTTAAATATAAGTACCAAGTAATAAAGATAAGTATCACTAGAAATCGATAAATTATGAGGAGTCCCTATGACAGCTCAAAAGGGCTACCAAAATTCCAGCCTCTAATAATGACAGTGTACACCGATTATAGGTAAGTCCAACTTTGAACAAAAATTAGGACCTTTATGCACTTAAATCATTGACTTTTTAAAAGAAATAGACACACAAAGCAGAACATAGTGGGACAGAATGACATTAGCGAACTTGCACTGACGATGATACAAAACCATAAATGTTCCGTACGAAAAAGAGCTTACTGACGTAAGCATTAAGTGTCAAATTCATACACAGAACTACCACCACTGTTAAAAGTATATACGCTGTTGGCACTTACGGAACGTCACGTTCCAATCAAGACTGTATGAAAAAGAGTCGCAACTGCTGCACTTTTATAGCGTATTTTTTTTTTGGGCGATTGGGTATCCTGTTCTTTTAATCTATGACTCAAATCAAATCATAATTTTCAGGATATCTGTCCTAAATATGGCTGCTTATAAATTTATTAAAATTTCACCAACAATAATCTGATACAGATTATCTTCATTAACCCCGTTTTCATATTACATAATTATCTGAATAAAAAAAATTAAAAAAACTGTTTTATCGTATTAATAAATAATATTTCTTACCTTAAGATAGTCGGGGCAGTGGCAGACCGAAGAAGAGATGGCGGGACGACCTGGCGGGTTAGCATGGTTGCCATTTTATCGCTTATCACGCTATGCGTCACTTTCGCACATAAATACTTGTTAGAAAGTGACAGCAACGTCGGTAAACGATAAAAACCCGACCATCATAGACTAGCTGGATGCCTTTTGTAGCGATTGGCGGAGACTTGCACTTAACCGTGACGGGTGGAGGAAGAGAGGGGAAGCTTTTGCTTAGCAGTGGGACACAAAATAGGCTATTAAAAAAAATCTTACCTTAATAAAATAATGCTTTGACTTGATGAGAACTTCTGAAGCGCTTCCGGGCTGATTGTGATCTTCAGTTCTTGAGTTGGAAGGGAGACGACATTGCGACATCTTACGGCACAAATTATTCTGTCACTTTTTACGATGGAAATGTACACACAGACGCACTTCTGACACGGGAAAAAAAGTGTAACAACGAGATATTTTTACATTATTATGAACAGGGCCCGTCATTTTCATGCCGATGACAGACAAATGACGTCAAGCTTCATACGTCATGTTTTAGGTTTTACGTTTGAAAGAACAATGCTGTCATTGAATAGTGCCAAAACTATTACGTTCGACGTTAGAATCGAACGTTGGTAGACTTTATCTGTCATTAAAACATCATGTGTGTTTATATACGTCATTATGACTAAACGGACATGAAAATTACGGGCCCTGCTCATGATCAATTTACTGCTTATTGCTTATATTCTCGTGTCAAATACGTCTCAATTACGATATCATTCGGTTTTGAATGTCACACACATGCATTCAGATGGAATGACTAACGTAGCTAACGTACTGTGACTACTGGTACAGAGAAATGAGATGCAGAACTATGACTGAGGGCCTACGCTAGCTGACGCGGATTACCCGGAATGGACGCCCTTCTAATAAGAAATTGTATGAACAGCGCTAAGTGAAGCGGGCGCACGGAGCGGATGCGCCATACTAAATCCACCCGCTGCGTGCACCCACTCCGTGCACCCGCTCCGTGCACCCGCGTCAGCTAGTGTAGGCATGTAGTGTAGGCGTGTAGGTACGTAGAAGCATTAGCGTGCGTAGCTAAGATGCCAATCGCTAACGCGCAGTCACGAACGAAACGCAACTATCACTGTCTCACTAATAAGGAAGAGTGATAGAGAGATAACTACGATACGTTATCTAGCGTGAGCGATTGGCATCTTGGCTACGCACGCAGTGCCCGATGCCGGCACTTTGTGTCATAGTTACATGGGTTAAATTTGAATATAGAAAAATCTTCGTTGTTCAAACTTAGCCTATACCGGGTGTGGCCTGTAATAGGAGTATTAAATTTAATCGTAAGTACCCCCAAAGCGGAACAACGTTTAATCAGTGATATAAAAATAACGTGTGTTTTTTTTTATTACACTAAAGTTTGTCACGCAATGTACTGCGCAGTTTGTCATTTTTGTATTATGACACGGGATATCAATTAGGCTGATGTAGACGTACATTAACGGCCACTTTAGCTTAGCTCTGACTCAAAATTGTACAGTTTTTATTCAAATTTTAATTTAAAGAAAAAACATTATTTATCAAGACGTTTGGAACAAACCCAAACTTAATGGCATTGGCAGTAATGGCAATGCATAATTTTATCTAAGAGTCGTTATTGCCAAAAACTGCAGCCCTGTTGTTTTTTTGATACAGCGTATCCAACATAAAAATGTGTTTATCGATTGCTGCATCGATAACCTAACTTGGCACAAATTTTAAATAGAAACCTCTAAATTAAAAAAAAAGGTGCGCAGAGCAATCGCCGCAAGCGCCTCTCACTCATGATTATCGGAGGCGGACCGTTCCGAAACATGTAGAGCTATTTTCTACTTTATACACGTGAGTAACCCGATATAAGTACATTAATTTGGCGCAAATTCTTTACTTTGGATAAATATGACCATATTCAAAGTAATGCTGATCGTTTTAGCAACCTAACACAGTCAAGCCTCTCCACGTGCATACTTCTGTGGCATGCCAATATCCGTTCCCAGGTTCATAATTAAGTTTATTCACTGCAAGCTTTTCAGTTAGACGATATTTCACGACACAGATTACGAGCTGGTACGACTATATTCGACGCAAAGGGAATGTTTGAATCCGCATGTCAAAGGCCTGTTCGGAAGCCTCAAAGGCGGTTTAGATTTTCTAAAAAGACTTCGATCTCATATGCGAAGTGCTTTATTGTATAGTCTGCCTACGCTAAGTGTCTTAGATTTTGATAGAAAGTCCACGTCTGTGCTACAAGGACATGAGTGGCAAACCAGCCAGTCTAAGGGAGACCGGATCCAAGAAAGCACCAGTAGTAGTAGGCGAAGGATGGGCAGATGAAATATTGTTAGTTAAAATATTATTTTATTAAAAACCGTTTCGTTTATTCCGTATATCAATAGAGATTAGAGGGACGCGACTTCGCTCGGGTGACGTCGAGATCCGGAAACGTTGTTCGTGCCTCCTTTAATGTGGCTGCAAAAGATGGTATATTGGACAACAGGTAAGCCATAATTTTGCAAGGAAATCCGGCCACTTGAACGGACAATATCTGACCGCAAGCTTACCGTACGGGGGAATACTTTAAAACTTCTGAAAAAAATTGTACATTAATTTTCTGTTATGAGCTTTAATTTACATAAACATTTTATTCTTACACAACTAGATTTTAACTAGATTAAAACAAAACTTTTCTTTATACTTTCCCAGGAGTCAAACTTCATACCAAAGTTCATCTAGATCCATTACAATCGGTCAAAGAGCTGCCGAGACGAATTCAAAGTTAACGTTCGGGTTAAACTACTTAATACTGGTTTCGTCTGAACTGCACAACGAATTTGCACCAAACGAACCGGTTAAATGCACTTTGACATGCTCATTAGTTGTAAACTGCAGATAATTAATATTTCCATGTATTTATACACGTATTAATAGTGCATAACTACAGATTTGATGACACACGGAATAGGACTTTGAGATGAAGTGTTAAGGTCGATCTTTGAATGTTTTTAAAGGAAAACTTAGGACGTATAATTGTCGCGTGTGATGTGTAATTACACTAGTCAGCACCGAACACGTGTTTGAATATTAACAGAGTAGAGTGTCATTGAGTAGTCCATGTTTTAATATTTTATGCCCGCGCGCTGCGCAAAAAATCAAAACAAAAATTTAAGCATAGAACATTTTGCACACAAATCGGCAGTGAGGGGAACTGAAGTGGTGATATTTTCCAATAGTTATTCTTTATACAAGAGAGGAAAGTTGTTGTTTACCTTTCGCTTGCTCAGGTCTCATATTGAGACAAAACAAGACCAAATAAGATTTAAACTTTCGTGAGTCATACTGATATTAAATTGCAACGGTTAACACTCGCGTATTTTTACCACAATGTGGTGCCCGAGCCGCGAAGATGAAAACACCACTCTGTCTGTCCGACGATGACTGCCCGATGCAGTCGAAATATGTCACGCCTATTGTGATAAAAATACGTGAGTGTTAACCGATGTGTGTTTATATACGTCATTATGACAAAACCGACAGGAAAATGACGGGCCATGATTATTACCACGGAAGAATAACTAAAGAATGGAAGTAATACAAAAACTGTCAAATGACAACAGTTTGGAGCGACCTTGAAATTGGCAGTGGATTTCGAAAATGTCTAACCTAATAACGTGCCTCTTACGACTTTTGAAAATTTCACTATCAAAATATGCGACTAAGTTAAGTTGTAATGCATTGATACCGACTACCAAATTACAATGATGTATTTAATTTGGCTGCTTGGACGAACTGCACCAAAAGAGATCAGCAAAACTGTTGTCAACCTACAGAATCGGAGAAATAACAAACATATATACATCTCTTTTTGACACGGCCTTTACTTGGTGAGGAAGTGAAGGACGGGTTTATGACTGATGTTCTTAGTTTTGACAGAGGGCTTGATTATTACACATGATCAAAAATTCGAAAAAACGAGGAAATCGCGTTTTATGGTCGGTAAAAAGGATAAACGACCTATCTTTGGTGGCCACTAAATGTCCCTAACAATGGCGACTAAATGTCCCTAACAATACACTTCACGAGCCATTTCACTGTCAACCTCAAAGGTCCGCGCATTGTATGGTCGTGTATGGATGTCATTCAAGCTACAATGGTGTCCGGTGGTCGCCGTAAACAAGTGGCGAGATACGCCAGTCAAGTACGTGTTCGGTTCCGCGGAAATTATTACCGCGATTTTCATATAAGTAATTTAATTTTTCGTGAGTCATACTGACATTAAAATTGCAACGGTTAACATTCACATATTTTATCACAATAGGCGTGACATAATTCGACTGCATCGTGCAGACATCTCACGCCTATAGTGATAAAAATACGTGAGTGTTAACCGTTGCAATTTTAATACCGCGATTTTCTTTTTGACAGGACTTTGTGACAGTTTTCACAAGTAACTTGAATCGTATATGACTCACACTAGAACGGGACGGGACGGGACGATCTGCCAATTTCTATAGAAAGAATCACGTGATAGTTTGGAGCCCTCGTCACGTGGCGCTTTAGAAAATGACAGCATCGGTCTTGGCCTGTCACGTCCCGACCTGTTCTAGTGTGTGTCTTCCTTAAAGTATATGTTTTTTAAAAGACTTCTTTCTATCTTTTGAATGGGAAAGTCTTAAAATAAATGCCAAGTGCTTCTTCGGAAGTATTCAACATTGAACTCTGACACTGCGTATCCCTTAGTATACTTTTTTTCAAAAAGGTAACGCGCCCAATTGTGCGAAATACTGGGCACTAGCTCACGCTAACCAAAAGCGAGTTATGAGACTTCACATACCTAAATCATTTTTAATTGGCGCAAGTACTACGCGCGGCATGTTTCGGACATCTTATTATGCCATTGTCAAGCGTCGAGGATCGTTCGCAACGACGCGTACGTGCGGACTGAGTGAGTTTAGCCGCGCGCAGAGCTCTCGAAGACAAAACCGGTTGATTGTAACATTAACATGTTTTGCGATAATTAAATTCGACATTCACATAAATCTTGTTTTTTTGCGAATGTATGCAAAATTCGTACATAGCTTGAAAAACTCATCAGATTGAAAGTCGGACGCCTTGGCGAATTATTCATAGCTAAATTGAGCCGCGTCGTTGGTGCTACTTATTTCAATAGTTGTCCCTCCCACTTTTTTTACTGGAAGTGTTTACGTGATTTGTACTCAAAATCGCGAGCTCTGTCTATCATTGTAATAGAAAAAAATGTACTCAGTTTTTTTCTCATTCCGTTACCATTTTTACATGGCGGTACCGGAATGGAAAGTTTAAGTTAGTATCAAGATCGAAAGAGCTCGCGTTGACTGGACTAACTGTTAATGTAGGATATATTTTTATAATAATAACGGACAATGGAGAATAAATAAGCTTTAACACAAAGGAGCTTTTACCAAAGGCTAAACAAACTAGCAGGATATTAATAATTACGGGAAAATGTTAATAAAGAAGCGTAGCATACCCTCCTAACTGCCTGTCATACCTAGCAGCAAGGTCCATGAAAGTTAGCTCTTAAGGAAAAATAATTTTCTATTATTATTTGCGAACGATCTTTACAATTTCATAATGGAAAAATTCCTTGCGTTGAGCGGGATTCGAACCCACGACCTCGCTGAACACTGGTCTGAGTGGCCTAGGGTTCCCATTGGTTGACTGTACATGTCTTTACCTTAATCTTGTGTTTAAAGAGTGTTATCCAGTTTGGACAGCACGACTTTGTACAATGGCGTTCAAAAGTGCATGGGGAATTTATGAATGAATTGTACGCTACAGTGATAGAGATAATGAACCCCTTCTGCATACATTTCTAAGCAAGGGGCCCGTTATCTCTGCAGCTGACAGTACAGTCAGCATACTTTATACTATAAATTAAAAAAAAATTAAAATAGATGTCATATACTTACTAAAGAAAAAGACCAACACCGACGAAGGTCAATCTGAGAATCGAACTCGGGTCTTCAGCTTACGATAATTTGATTTGTGTCAACAAAAAGTTGTATTGATGACAGCGCTATCTCTCTCGCCATACCGAAAACCCCTGAGTGGTTTAAATGGAAGTACTAAGCAACGTCGCTTGTACTTAGAAAATGGCCACGGGCGTCTTGCCTGTTACTAAGATTGCATATACCTACTCGGGAAATTCGCCGGCATTTCGATAAGACCAGTTCACCTAGTGGTTATGACGTTAGCCGCGAAAGCTGTACGAGTTCGATTCTCGGATTGGCCTTCGTCGGTGTTGGTCTTTTTCTTTAGTATATGACATCTATTTCAATTTATAATTTATATATAGTAGTGTTACTAATTTAATAACAAATAAAAAAAATATTAAATAATAGTACATTACATACCAAGGCCGTTTAAGTGGGAAATGCCTCGGATACCATGTAATTGTCGGCCGAGGCGAAGCCGAGGTCGACTAACATGTGATCCGAGGCTTTCCCATTTACCGGCCGAGGTTTGTATACTATTTTTCAGCCCGACGGAGCCGGCAGGCGACAATTTAGTTTTGCGTAAAGTGGCGCTTACCGGCCGGAGGACTGAAAAATAATTTGGTGTGTCAACAAAAAGTTATACTTTATACTCATAGTAAGGACACAGGACACAGGTATATTTATTGTCCACGGTTTTTTTCACATTACTGTCCCCCATATTCCAAAGTTAACTGAGTTAATTCCGAAATTTGAGAGATCCCGCTATCCGTCCATTCGCTTTAGTGCAACGTAATTCAATTTGCAACTGCAATTTCTGATGTGCACAATTCAGCTTTTTAACGGTTTTACAACGCTTGTTTGAAGTGATTTCCTTTAGCTGACAGCGCAGGAGAGACCGGGATGGCACTATCACCCGCCGGCCTGCTTTAACCTTTTCCACGCCAAAGGCGTATATATTGGCACCGCAGGTTCAACGCCAATGACCGATATATCGGTCACAGACCACAGAGTAAAATAAACCTACACTGGTAAAGCATAGAGTTCAACTTCAGTTTTGACATTTCGTTGATGTGGCGTCTGAGTGATAGCTTGTGCGTTTGACATGGCGTCGAAAAGGTTAAGAAGGAACATGTCAAAATTTAAGCGTTAGCGATTGGCATAATGGCTACGCACCCCGATAACAATTATATATCTTCTTCAAGCCTCCTAAAGGTCGCCATGGCAACGGAGAAAAAACAAACTTCAAAATATGGCCACACTTTCCCTTTGAGGGCGTCTTTCTACTCGGCGTCTGTCTTTCTTACTTTTCTTATCTTGGTGGTTCTGTGTATGAATTAGACACTTAACGCTTACGTCAGTAAGCTCTTTTTCGTACGAAACATTTATCGTTTGTATCATCATTCATGTATTCTGATCCAAATTGATTGACGTTTTTCTTCAGTTTTGTGTTTTTTTCATACTACGACGGTGACAAACAAGCATACGGCCCGCCTGATAATAAGCGGTCACCGTAGCCTATGGACGCCTGCATCTCCATTGGTGTTACATGCGCGTTGCCGACCCTTAAAAAAGAAGGATTCGCTGTGTTGACAGTTAAAGGGTTCTGCTCAATTATGATACTATGTTGGTTATCCATCCATTCAGCTAGAATTGTATGGCTACATTCATGTATAAATCTCTCGTTCGCACAACGGCACGGCATACGGATTCGCAAGTCGCGTATTCTGTAGTGTAGCTACTAACAATTGATAAATTATTCTAACAGCTCTCGGCATTGTAAAAAATCTAAATATATAAAAGTAGAAGCTGACTGACTGACTGACTGACTGACATATCAACGCACAGCCCAAACGGCTGGTCCTATAGACTTCAAACTTGGCACGTAGGTTCCTTTTATAGTGTAGGCGAGCACTAAGGAAGGATTTTTCAAAATTCACCTCCTAAAGGGTTGAAACGGGGGCCAAAGTTTGTATGGGGAAACAAGCTTAGTTAGACTATGTTATCTGAAACTTGACAGGAGTATTCTTTAAGGTATATGAGTAAACACGTGTTTCAGGTTTTTTGAGAATTGGGGCGCGATGGGGTCGAAATCTTATAATATCAATATGAGTGTCTTTTGTTGTTTATTTCTGGATCTAGAGATTCCAAGTTTAGCACTGAGATTCTTTATAAAGCGTAAGGGTGCACAAAGAAATGAGTTTTCAAAGTTCTTCTCCGAAGGCGGTGGAGTGGGGGTACAAAGTTTTTATAGGGAAACAAAATTAGTTGGACTATTCTATTTGGAACTTTACAGGAGTATTTATTTACAAAGATAAATGAGTTAATAACACCTGTTTCAGGTTTTTAAAGAAAACAACCCCTAAACGAGGGTATAGGGGTGTAAAATTAAAAAACAACAACATGGGTATCATTTTTATGGTTTGTTGGGTCGCATTATGAAAACAACGTAGATTTTAAAATCGATTGTGAAATACCATTTCCCCTGTTGGGACGCAATGGGGTCGAGAAATCTAAAAATATCACTACAAGTGTCGTTATTTGTTTATTTCTGGTTCTAGAGATTCCAAATTTAGCACTTAGGTTCCTTACAAAGCGTAGGGGTGCCAAAGAAAGGAGTTTTCAAAATTTATCTCCAAAGGGGTTGAAATGGGGGTACAAAGTTTATATGGGGAAACAAGATTAGTTCGATTATTTTATTCGAAACATCACAGAAATTTGAGAAATCAACCCCCAAAAGCGGGAAATGGGATAATATAGTAAAAAACAACATGGGTATCGATTTCTGGTTTTTTGGGTCGCTGATTTCGAAAACAATAACAATTTCAACATCCAAAGAGGCGGACTTGAGATACCATCTTCCTTGATGGGGTGCGATGGAGTTGAAATTTCAAAATATCAATATGGGTGTCGTTTTATGTTTATTTCTGGTTCTACAGATTCCAAATTTGGTACGTACATAGGTTTCTTATAAGGTGAAGGGGTGCACAAAGATAGGATTTTTCAAAGTAGGGGTAAAATGATGGTCCAAAGTTTGTTAATTGGAAAAAAGAATAGTTACGACTATTTTATTTGATATGGGTGTCGTTATCGGGTAGCTTATTTCGAAAACAACGATTTTCAAATCCAACTTAGCGGACGTGAAATAAATAAATAAACCTCCTTTTTTGTATGACGATTGAAAATTACGTTTAGTACGCGGGCGAAGCCGCGGGTTAAAGCTAGTAAAACATAAATACCTACCTTGACTAGTTGTATTGCTACATCAAATATATTTCGTTACCTGAAAAAATAAAAGATTATTGATTAATATTAAACTGTGACAGGCGATAAAGAGCCAGACATCTTAGTTGCCGAGCCAATGAACCGCGAAGCAATGTACGGTCTACCAATTGGAACCCTAGGCCACTCTGGAACCATCTCAAAATGACAAACTAAGAGATTACTTACAATCTGATTTATAGCGTCACTTGACATAGTCCTGTATTGTTTACTTATTTAGACTCTTGTTCCATGGGGTCCCAGCGCACGCAAGTTTTTCGTAGAAATCGCGAAACGTCTAGTTGATGTGACTGGTGAGTGGTGACCGAAGAGCTGGTGACTTCCTCGCACAACGTATCAGCATTGCGATACAACGAGGAAATGCCGCCAGCATCCAGACATTTTGCGATTTCTACAAAAAACTTGCGTGTACTTTTTTATAACTACCAATATTTAATACAAATATATTTATTTATTTATTTAAAACTTTATTGCACAATACAAATGGCACAAATGGCGGACTTAATGCCTTAAGGCATTCTCTACCAGTCAACCAATGGGCTAAACCAGAAAGATTAAGTATTATTACATATACAAATATTATTTTATACAAATCGCATTATCTGACAGACGGCTTTATCCGAGTATGAAGTTAAGCTACTCAGACGGGGTGAATAGGGACGACTTCGTTCAAACCTGGATAAACGTTGATATTTATCATGGCACGTTAATCTATATACCTACTTAAAAAATGTTCCGGTAGTATACATTTTTAGTTTTTATAATTAGGTATATATTTGAACTGGATACCCAATCAGTCGAACAAAACTGACGCAATAAAAGTGCTGCAGTTGCGACTCTTTTTCATATTCTTATTTAGAGCGTGACGTTTCGTTAAGTGCCAACAGCCCATACACTTTTAACAGTGTTGGTAGTTCTGTATATGAATTTGACACTTAATGCTTACGTCAGTAAGCTCTTCTTCGTATGAAACATATATCGTTTGTATCATTGGCAATGCAAGTTCGCTAATGTCATTCTGCCCCACATTTTTTGATGTTTTTATTCTGCCTCGTGTGTCTATTTCTTTTCATGCCGCTACTATAGTCCCATGTTTATGTAATGCTACCCTGTCACAGGAGCAAAACCATATCAACACAGTTTTTATAAACATCTAACATTCCTAATAGATATTTGAAACTAGACACTCCTTCAGCAACGAACAATCAAAGAAAAATTGCATACAGTGTATTTCAATGTCTTCCTACCACCTTTTCAATCTAAAATATACTTTAGCCCGTTCACTTTCGTCACAATTTCCCTTGACAAGATCCAAGAAATATTATTTACAATTGGCAAATGGAATGTGAACCTTATTCAAATGTGGTAAGGTCTAGTTTCTTTTGTAGGGCTTATAATAATTTTGCATCTGAATTGAATCAGGAGATGTCCTTTTTGTTGAAAGATGCAAACTGACACTTGAAAAGCAATAACAATTGTGTACCGGGAGCTAGCAGGTTAAAATGTGTTGCAGGGATTGACTTACTAAAAAAGAATAAGACACACAAAGCGTAACAAAAACGTAAGTAATGTGGGTCAGAATGACATTAGCAAACTTGCATTGATAATGAAATAACAAACGTTGAATGTTTCGCACGAAAAAGAGTTTAATGCAGTACAAATTCATAACTTATTTTAAGTATGTGATTATAGCTTACTGGATGACAAAAAATTCTGCGTTCTGGTCTTATCCAGAGGTTCTCAAATAGGAGCCTGAAAATGAGGCGAAATGGTTCGGTACGGCAGTGTTTGCTTCGCGCTCGACTTGGCCCCGATGACTGGCGGCGATATTAAAACATCAACAAGCGATTTCTTATGGATTTTCATACAATATAATAACTCTTTTTTATAGTTGGCATACGACTTCTTTCACATTCTGCCCCCATTCAAGATTTCGCTTTTTTCGCTATTTTTGCTGTCGTATAATAATTAATGTATGCAACAGCTCATTTCGTACTTCGTTCTTAAAATTATCGGGTCAATTATTACAAAACTCGACTACCTACGTTTCTACCTTTATTAGTCTTATTCTTCTTAAAATTCATAAACTTCACCCGAGTTAAACACTCTATTTTTCATATCGAATACGAAGAAAAATGTAGGTGTAGATTGTAAAATATAACGAAACCCGACCTTATTGTACTAGAGTCTCGTAAGTTTCATTTCGAAAATTGTATTTCATGTCGTCATTAATGGATTTGGAAAATAAAAATCAGGATGGGAAACATTGCTGCTATGTATTTTCAACTGATTTCTAATTGCGATTACTAAAGCTTAAGAAACAAATTGCAGGGGCCTACCATGACGTCTCAACATATTAAATAATATTTCAAACGGGTCACTCACGTAATTTAGTCGATTTTCGCTCGACATGTTTCGTTCTTTACGCAGAACGTCATCAGGAGCGACCACCCGCGACAGAGGCAAGTCGTACACTGCGGGCTAATGCCCTATCAGCCCTGCTACTTGCAGCTGGCGGTGGTACATTACGTGAGTGACCCGTTTTAAATATTATTTAATATGTCCGAGTCTCACGAGAGTTTTATAGTTAAAAATGACGTCTCAACGCTTCAGTTCCATACAACTGAGCCTAAACTGAACCTAAACTGAATCGCGTTAAGACGTCATGGAAAGGCCTCAGGAATGAAACGCCCTGGAGCAGAAACGTGTCACTTTCCACCCGCTTCATTTGTTAACAACGACCCTGTTTCTGAGCATGAGATATAAATGACCATCTCAAGAAAACTAGAAGTCACCGACGTTGGGTCTAACGGTGCTCGCCACTCAAGAACCTTTCTGCCTTACGGCCATCGGTTTTACGAGCAATATGGCCCGCACACCCAATACGTAGTTCGTGAATTCGAGATTAAAAATAAAGTCGCAAACTACTGACCAACTCCCAGCTAGACGGGATGAATCCAATTACAGCAATGATAGAATCTAGAGCAGAGATTAAACTGCGGCTTGTACAATCAAATGTACAGCGCAAAGCTGTTACCGCGAAGTGGATAACCACAAACACTTCAACGTAATTTCATTGTCCCAAGGATATACCCTGGTCAGCCATCTCCGTCAGAATACCGCGCGAAATTCAAAATGTATATGCTTGTTTAGGTCTCCACCAAACAATTTTTCTACTACAGTTTTGTTTATCGGGGTTACGCAATACTGCCATCTCTTTCTGCTGTATAGCTACTTCCTATATATGTAAATTGCCCATGATCGCCCATTTTGAGGAGCGGCCATGACAGTTGCTACTCAAGATGGCGCGGATGTCACTGGTATATGTTTTCGTATTTTGTCGGCTAATCGTTGCTTAATGTAATATTGATAGCTAATTGTGCAGTGAACCAACGAAGATATGTGCAGCTAATGAAGAATTAGTCCTGGAACGCGTCTAACCACCCTTTAAGTCATCACGAATCTATTCGCTAAAGGTCAATGAGGATACCGCGAGTCGATTTTCCGCTAGGGGCGCTAGTGGAACGTGGGTCCTGTGGGAACATTTCAAACGTCACTTTGACATTTCTCTCATACTAACACAGGACCCACGCATGAGTGGCGCCGCCTGGTGCTTAGAGGCTTAGAATACTAACACTAGAAAATAAGTACTGTCAAGTGCAGTGAAGCCATTTCAATTGCTTTTTTTCTCAATTTCCATACGTTGCGCTATAGCTATTTCATTAGATTATTATAATAGGGGAAGATATGGAGACAGCCTATTTTTGGCTTCACTTTTCAACGCGTTGGCTTAATGGATGTAGGTTTCTGTTAATTCTGTGGAGTGAGATTTTTAGGTGAATTAGGTACTTAGTACACCTATGGTACAAAAATAAATGAAATGTGTTTATTTGATTGAAAAATTATGATTTTAAGAGCGTAAAAATTGAAACACATTTTGACAAATTACTTGTTTGCCATTATCAGACGATGGGTTAGGAGCCTGACTGCAATATCGCAATTTATTTTTTTTAATCCCTTGATAGCAGTGGCACTGCAGCTGAACAGTTTTATGTGCCATGTATATATAGAATATAAGACGCATTCAAAAGTGCTGCATTTGCACCAGTTTTTCATATGGACTTGTCGGAACGTGACGTTTAGTTAGCCAACAGGCTTTAAAGCTTTAATTAACAGTGTTCTTAGTTCTGTGTATGAATATGACAGTTAATGCTCACGTCATCAGTAAGCTCTTTTTCGTACGAAATATTAATCGTTCGTATTATGTATCATCAAACACATCCGGTGTGACGGGTGTAAATCTTTACTGACGTTTAATAGTGCTGGGACACATTTGACTAATATTATTAGTTGATATCGATAAAAATGACGTAAGGTAAAAGTACCAGTACCCGACGCTGCACCAGTAATCGACATGGGCACTTTATATCAAAGTGACAAGGTTTAAATTCAAATATCGAAAAATCTTCGTTGTTCAAATTTAACCTACATTATTTTGACATAAAGTGCCCATGTCGAATACTGGTGCAGCGTCGAGTACTGGTACTTTTACCTTACACCCGTCGTGTAATTTTAAGAATTTTAATTAAAAATACAAGAACACACACAAAAATAAAAAAAAATCAGGGATTGACTACTTTAATTTACTACACAATGTATGTTTATTTTTTTTCACATTTTCATACTTTATTCTTCGTAGTCTGGGGGAAATTATCCGTTTTAGCCTGCTAAATGATCTTCTAAGTCAACTGTAGTAATTGGAGCGAGTTCAAACAATTTATACTGTTGATAAATTTCTTCTGTACGATTCAGTTCTATTTCTTTTGCGGATTTATCTATTAGTCAAATTTATCTATTAGTTGTAATACTGATGGTGAAAAATGCTTTTATCGATGTCGATAAACTTAGCCGATTTTTTAAATATAATTAATCACTAGCTTTGGTACATTTTTGCCCCCGTCAATCATGTCGAACACTCATACCATAGATACTCCGTTTACACACTTGTATAGGTCATATCAAAAAACAAAATAAGTATCTCCGAAGTTGAGCTAATTAAAATACTAGTGTCTTTGAGAAATTCACTCAATTTAAGCTTTTTAATTTAAATGAAAGCAAATCAATAAAAACTCGATGTTTGTTTTTACTATTTGTTTAGATAATTTAGAACACATTGCCTGCTTAGCTACTTCGGCTGCTGATTGTACAGCGTCAGGAATAACTCTGATCCCGTGACCCACGATTGTAATGTTAATTGCATTGTAAACGCGTCAAATATAAACACATATGTGTTTTATATCGTTGGAATAGAGTTCAAAGTTGAGATATTTATGGTGTATAGTATCAAGTTTCCGGTTTTTTTTGTAATTGGAAACAAACGTAAACATCCGCTGTCTTTCGTTGAGGTATTGAGAATCAATCGTTTGAATAATGCGGGTAGTAGGTTAAACGCTGGTGGCCTGGTAGTTAAGATACACACATACACAATTACACACGTGTGTTCCCAATCACACATAAACTCACGCCTGAAGAAATAGACACTCAAACCAAAACAAAGACGTCAAAAAATGTGGGGTCAGAACATTAGCGAACTTGCGTTGATGATGATACAAAACCATAAATGTTTCGTACGAATAAGAGCTTACTGGCGTAAGCATTAAGTGTCAAATTCATACACAAAATTACAAACACTATTAAAAATAATATAGGCTGTTGACACTTACGGAACGTTCCAAACAAGACTATATGAAAAAGAGTCACAACTGCTGCACTTTATTGGTGTCATTTTTTCGGCCGATTGGATATCCAGTGCTTTTATCTTATATCTATGCCTAAATGCCTAAAAGTGGGCATTTTTCCATTTAAGAGATAAAGCCAAAAGTACCTAAGTTAAGTAATACAAATATAAATCATACAGAGAATTAGTATGACTACAACGATCATACCATGGAATAACATAAATGGAAAGGTTTATTAGATAACACAATGGGGGATTGTTCAAATTCAAATTGTTTATTTCAGACAGCTCGTCAACACATACAATAGAAAAAAATAAAATAAAAATATAAAACTTAAAAAATTTAATTAAATTATTCACTTTGTTGACGTAACCGATATACATATTCGTACAAAATTACAGCTTTCTAGTACTTACAGTCACTGAGATTATCCGCGGACGGACGGACAGACAGACCGACTTGGCGAAACTATAAGGGTTCCTAGTTGACTACGGAACCCTAAAAACAGCGTGAAACAATGAGGGCTCGCGCTCTGCTACGAGCTCACGTATTTATGTACCTAGTTGATGAATGTCATGATTGCACTTAGATGTAATATCAGGTTCAATCAAGGTGACAGTCATTATTCGTTACGTTGACATTTGTACACTGTCATTGTTGTCATTAGTACACTTAGGCACAGAAAATGCCTCGTGTAACACTTTAGTCCAAGTAAATACATCTATTTAATCTTATACCTTAAACGAGCAATTCTTGTATATCCATACTATACTAAGTATACAGTGTGTAAGTCTAATACGGGCGATAAATTTAACCAAACATAGAATTCATTATTGTTATCAATAATTAAAACATCTTTTTAAGTTACACTTAACTATGACCTCATATTTTTTTTTTATAAAAGTTTAAGCAGCAATGTACTGTAAAAAATTTGACGGTGACAGTTGTCAACGGATGTTTAAGGCGAGTGTGTTTGCGTTACATTGCGGGCCGAATTATTTTGTATGGATAAAAATTTAATTGAAATTCCATTTAAAAGTTACCTAATTACATTTCTTATGTCCTATACTAACCACCGTTAAGAGGTTCGCCCGTATTAGATTTACACACTGTATATTAGATAGATATATAGATAGAATACTCTTTATTGCACACCATACAAGGAAATACAACCAGTCGTTTTAAAATTGAGGGAAAACAATAGGCGGTCTTATCGCTAAAAAGCGATCTCATCCAGACAAAACCTTTGGGTAGCGGAAACAATGAAAACCAATCTGTGAGAGTAAGCGTTGCAAACGTATAGATGAAATTAACTAAACCCAAACACGCACACACACAAAACTACGCAAAACAATAAACATACTTCTATAATGTACACCACCTATTCATAAAAGGTTTTTTTTTGTTTAAACCACAAGGGATCAAAGTGGCCCTTTTTTGTTCAAGGACTACACATTTTTACGTTTTAGGGCATTAACTAGTGGCATCGTGGTGTTGATATGATGCTGTTTTCGGTTTTGTTTATTTCCTCTTAGCTGGTGTGATAAGCAGTATGTGTCACACGGTATCAAACATATTTTCGTCTTGGGCGTTAACGCTCGAATCCCTCATTATAAGATACGCTCAGGAATCTACTTTAGAATCCATCGTATCATTTGGAATTCAATGTACGCCCTGTGTCACTCTCAATTACAATATTTATTTATTTCATTGTTTCCATACATACAGTTTATTTTTACTTTTTTCAATCGCACTGTAGGTGCTAATATAATAAATGCGAAAGTAACTCTGTCTGTCTGTTACCACTTCAACCTAAAACCGCTAAGGCCCACTTGCACCACCCAGAGTTAGCCGCTAACTCGGAATTGAGCTGTCAAAATCCATACAAAAAAAAACGCTTAACTCCGGGTTATGTGGCTAACCCCGGGTGGCGCAAGTGCGGATCAAGATTAAATTAGGTAAGTATGGGGATACTTTGACTCCTGAGGAAGACATTTTTATTCTTCGTGGACGAAGTCGCGGGCAATAGCTAGCTTTACCTACCCACGCGTTAAAAGGGACTTTTCGCCAGACGCGACGCGAGACGCGAAAATATAAAGTTATAAATGCTAGTTATTTAATAAAGTTACAATAATTTATTGTAAGTTCTCCATTCATATTGATATCGCGGTAACATGTCATAAAAATTACATTTATGACATCGCTTTAAAGCACTATAAACTTATCTAAATACCATTATATTAAGTGACAGACATTTAAAGTACGGTTCCACTAAAAGTTTGCTGTCGTATCTTAAAAATGTGCATAAAAGTCTCTATAGACTTTATATGGACATCGATAGACCTCTTGATATTTTCGTTCATGACATGAGTAAGACTTACACACAGTGAGGTGTCCCGTTGCGTCGAAAAACAGTCCAATTATAATTGGAAAATTATTAACCGCATACGTATCGCGAATGTAGTTAATTTACCTTAATATACCGATGTTCCGACGCAGTTTCTTGTCTCATGATCTCGGCTTGAAACTGTGTGAATTAATTACATTCGCGATAGACCGAAGGCCTAGTATAAAAATTGTACGACATTAACTCCTCGACCGCGTTAGCGTATCGGGAGTTCAAATTATGTTTGCCGTTTATTTAAATCATCCGGCAACTTTCATATCTTGACCCCTCGATACGCTAACGCGGTCGAGGAGTTAATGTCGTACAACTTTTATACTAGGCCTTTTCTATGTTCATAATGTGCATAAAACGCGAAAGTTTTAATTAAGTATTATAAAATAGAATTCCCTGTAAAAAATACTACGATTAACATTGACTTAAACACAAAAAGAGTTTCGTACATACATTTTCCCCTCCCAAAACGATCCCGAGAAATTTCCTCCCGTGGCAGCACGGACACTTCGGCTATGAAATGACCTCCCTACCTCCTGTCAAGGTTTTCCCGAACGACTACAGTATGAGTCCCTTCAGAAAACAGTGTATTTTTTTTAATGGGTCGGCGACGCAGCTTTACACCCCTGGAGTAGAAGGCGTTCATAGGATATTCACTAAGAGGCTACGCTTTCCATAAGACGAGCCGTATGTTTGTCTACCGACGTGGTATATAAAAAAGGCAGATATACACACAAACGCCGGCAAAAAACGGGCAGAATATTTTTGTACGAAATGTCAGACAAGTTTACTCCCAACTTTTGGTTGACACAAATCAAATTATTTTATTTAATATTTTTTGATTGGTCTTCGTCGGTGTTGGTCTTTTTGTTTAGTATATGACATCTATTTCTATTTATAATTTATATATAGTAGTGTTACTACTTTAATAACAAATCAAAAAATATTAAATAATAGTAGTTTATGTGATTGTATATAATGAAAGGCATTAAAACTCGAGGGTGGGTCACACGAGTGTTTTAATGCCTAATTATTTACAATTACATACACTGCTTTATATACACACATATCATGACTGTCCATGATGCATTCAAAGCGCATATATATCGACCGCCATTGCGACTTTCAGGAATTAAAACTTTTCTGACATTCAAGTTTTGACATTTATATTTTTTAAATTCAGAGACAAACTAGAGTTGGCGCCAATTTTCATATCGTTCGATATCAAAATAACGTGCGACTTGCGTGCGTCACTGTATGTAATTGACAATTCGTTTCAAACTAAACGTCATATCGACTGATATTAGAATAGAGGTCAAATCAAATTTTCTTGTGTCAGATGTGTTCGAAATTTGAACAAAAGTAATATTATCGTTTATCGAAAACGATAATATAATTAGCTATTATTACATTTTCACAGATAAGAAATTTGTTGTAACAAAAAAGTTTATTATTATGGGGGCCTTTATATGCGATTTTTGAACGCATTATTGAGGGCTAATGACATGTGGGTATATAAAATAATTTTATTTGTGTCAAACCAAAAAGTTGTATTGATGACAGCGCCATCTCTCTGGCCATACCGAAAACCCCTGAGTGGTTTGGATGGAAGTACTAAGCAACGTCGCTTGTACTTAGAAAAATGGCCACAGGCGTCTTGCCTGTTACTAAGATTGCATATACTTGAGAAATTCGCCGGCATTTCGATAAGACCAGTTGGCCTAGTGGTTATGGCGTTAGCCGCGTAAGCTGAAGACCCGAGTTCGTTCCTCGGATTGGCCTTCGTTGGTGTTGGTGTTTTTCTTTAGTATTTCTATTTATAAGTTTACTCCCACCGTCTATGTTCTAAGCCGATACGACGTCGTAAAATGTCAGTGTAGTAGTTCTTTATTTTAATGCCTTCGAAAGTGGTAATAGTTCCATTCAGGTCCATAAGTGCTTAGATAACGAATAATAGGCGTAGAGAGGATGCAACAGGCAGGCGAGTTCAGAAATGTGACGTGGTATTATTCGATTTCAATATCTTGCGTTTGCATTCTGAAATGCATTACTTTTCAGTATTTTTTAAAAAAAATATCCAACCCTGATATTACGAAAAATGCTACACATTTCGGCCGACAGGTTATCGGAAAGACAATATTTTGTTGAAATTAAATACGTCGAAACGTAATGACGACTGAACATGACATGAAAATCATTCTCTCAGTCAACTTAACCCTGTGATGTGAAATCGTTTCATTCGATCGACAATGATCACGAGTGCTGTCAGTCATAGATACGCGATTAATCAATTTTAAAGTTTTCCATTTCAATTAATACTTATCGCGGTAATTGAAGAAGAAGAAAAAGAATTTAATTTTAGTCTCGTCTCCCGAACCATCCTGTATTGGTATCGTATTTGTGTGTCTGAATACAGTCTAATAGAAAGGCAAAGCGGCAATATTTCTAAGTAGATGCCTTCGCCGTAAATCGTGCGATAAGGACCGTAATCGGTAGAAAGAGAGGCCAATAACGCAGTTTAACTATTGAATACGAGTTTTGTTTTAGCTTTATATGTATTGTGGGTTTGTGTAGTTACCACCAAATGAGTAAAGGTTTGAGTCAAAGCTTCTAAAGAGCGCGCAAAATTAATATAACCTAACCTAAACCGGTAGAGTTAGCACACGTAGACAAATTGACATAAAAACCAGCCAAGGGCGAGTCGGACTCGCGCACAACGGGTTCCTTACCATTATCTATAAAAACAAAATATATATATATTTTTAATTGTAACTAGCTTTTGCCCGCGGCTTCGCTCGCGTTAGAATGACAAAAAGCAGCCTATGCCACTCCATCCCTTCAACTATCTCCACTTAAAAAATCACGCCAATTCGTCGCTCCGTTTTGCCGTGAAAGGCGGACAAAGAAACAAGTTTCAAGTTTATTTATTTGGCCAAGTAACAAAAGAACGTTACATCTAGCAAGTCAAAAGGTACAGTCTTATAAACTACTACTAATACTAACATGCACTATAGCTACAAAAATTAAATCATTTGAAAGAAATACAATCATGTCGTTTCATTTGTTCTTTAAATTCGTTTATGGAGTAGAATGGATTGCTTTGAAAGAAGCGCTTAAGTTTACTTTTAAATTCTAAAAATGGTAAACTGGTTAAATTGGATGGCAGTAGATTGTATAATGTTATTTTGAGTGGAAGACCTTGCTTAAATGTTTTGACTAGTTTTGTTGCAGGAACACATACTTTACATTTATTACGTGTGTTATACGAGTGAATGTCTTTTTTTGTTTTTAAACTGTTTCTTTCGCTGTGTATTTCCAAAAGACTATTAAATATAAATAGAGAAATAACCGTCATTATCCTACCTTTAACAAATAAATCTCTGACTGATGTGCCTCTACGTTTCCCATATATCGTTCTAACGGATTGTTTTTGTGCTATAAGAATTTTTTGTATGCCAACAGCGTTGCCCCAGGTAGTCAAAGCATAATTAAGATGAGACTGAACAAGTGCGTAGTAAGCCAGGAGTAGTGTTTTTTTGTTAATTAAGGGTCTTAGCTTTAGCAATGCATAGTTACTAGAAGCAATTTTTTTACAAATTTTGTCAATATGAAATGAATGACTTATTTTATTGTCAATGTGATAGCCTAAAAATACTGTATTCGTCACATTCATTAACCCTACGTCGCAATTTTTATTAGTATCTTTTTTAGATTTATTATGGTATGTCAAAAGTGTAGTTTTACTAGTGTTTAAAATAATCCCATTAGCTTTAAACCAGTCCTCAAGCGTTGACATAACAGTTTCGATTTTATGATTCAGGTTAGTTAACTCTTTATCTTTTAAACCAACATGTGTATCATCTGCGAATAGAGTAACCATAGCATAATTTGGAAGACAGAAACAACAGAAACACACTTTCCCATTTGGGCATATTTTTATTTTGTTGTCTTTTTTTTTCGCGTCAGATTTGAATGAAATTTGGTGGGTAGGTAGAGTTCCTTATTCTCTTCAAGATAGACCCAATTTCAAAGTATGTCCCACAATTTTTTCCACTGAGTTACGAAATCGTATGGAATTTTCGTAACTCAGTGGAAAATTTCATACAATTTTATTTTTCACACATTGAGATTTTGTATCTATCTAGCGTAGAATAAGGAACTCTACCTACCCACCAAATTTCATTCAAATCTGACGAGAAAAAAAAACGACAACAAAATAAAAATATGCCCATTTATAATATTATTATGTATAGAGTCAAACAACGTTATCTCTTATAAGCAAATGCACTGTCATACTTTAAAGTGTTATTTTAAAAGTCAAAGTTCTATGAAAGTATGACTTTTACTGTGCTATTAAAATCTAGGAAACAGAAATCCACCATCAGTGAAAATTTTAAGTGTCTAACTATGACGGTTCATAAGATACACACTGGTGACAGACGGACATCAGTCTTAGTAATAGGGTCCCGTTTTTACGCTTCG
Organism: Lathronympha strigana; assembly: GCA_949128165.1. Classification (NCBI taxonomy): domain Eukaryota; kingdom Metazoa; phylum Arthropoda; class Insecta; order Lepidoptera; family Tortricidae; genus Lathronympha; species Lathronympha strigana. Next base: position 3,282,467 of record OX421901.1, on the reverse strand, counting down.
GGTAAACCATTGGCTTATTAAAAGAAAGCACACACGAAGCAGAACAAAAAGTCAAAAAATGTGGGTCTGAATGACATTAGCGAACTTGCATTGATGATGAATTGATGATACAAAACCATAAATGTTTCGTACGAAAAAGAGCTTACTGACGTCAGCATTAAGTGTCAAATTCATACACAGAACTATCAGCACTGTTAAAAGTATAGGCTGTTGGCACTTACGGAACGTCACGTTCCAGACTATATGAAAGAGTCGCAACTTCTGCACTTTTATATCGTCTTATTTTCGGCCGATTGGCTAAGTTCTTTTTTCCTATATCTATGGGGTAACCCTAAAAACTACTTGCATAATATATGTATAATATTACTTGATAGGTAGGTACAAGTGGACATACACGCATAATTATAACCCATTAGCCGGTCAAATACGTCCGGGCATATTTACCGAATCTGTCGATAAATGTATAACACATCTGTCTAGCGGATGCCCGACGGACACACCATGGATATCTGACAGATTGCCCGAACGTATAACTGGCATATAATAGCAGTGATCAGTTGACCACTATATTTGCACAGCAAACCTGAAAATCAGTGAAAACTTCAGAACTATAATAAAAAAGCCACAAGTTACATAAACTCGCCTGGCTCATACGCCTTTTTACAAATGACCGAAACCGTCGCTTGCGCAGGTCTAATTACCACTGTGATTCTAACTGCTTGCAAACGGCGCGGCGTCTGTAAAGTAATCTAATAAGTTTTTTTTACTCTTTTAAACTATCACGATTATTTGACACGGATACCTAATTGGTAAATTGAGTAAGAACCCGTATTTACCCTTACCCGAAGCATGTCATATTAAAAGGAATAGACCCACAAAGCAGAAAAAAAAACGTCAAAAGATATGGGTCAGAATGACATTAGCGAACTTGTATTGATTGTGAAATTGTGATACAAAACCATAAATGTTTCGTACGAAAAAGAGCTTACTGACGTCAGCATTAAGTGTCAAATTCATACACAGAACTACCAACATTGTTAAAAGTATATAGGCTGTTAGCACTTACGGAATGTCACGTTACAAACAAGACTGTATGAAAAAGAGTCGCAACTGCTGCACTTTTATGGCGTCATTTTTTCCGGCCGATTGGGTATCCACTATCCAGTTCTTTTATCCTATATCTATAGTTAAAAAGAATATTATTGCGCCTAAAAAAATTATTAGTTTTTCTTGCAATATTTAGACTGATTAAACAATTTTCCGAATGGGACCAGAGATGGCGCCACAATTGTGAAACGTCAAATTTTTATTTTAGTTTATATTTATGAGACCAAGTTACGCTGGGTAGTAAAAACATGCGCACACGCAGTGAATCAGTATCACTAGATAATCTAAGGCCCTTAGTGTCACACTATATTAACACGCAACTGAAAACAGACCTTATATCGTTCGCACAGGGCTCAAATTACAAAGATGACTATCTGGCCACGTTTTTATACAAGCGCTAAACTGAAGTTCAACTCTATGCTGAAACCAATAAAGTTTATTTATCAATGACGATGATGTGTCAACCTTGCTATGCTTCATTTCAGCAATCTGTTAGCGTTAGAGAGAGATAGACGATTGAGAAGGGCCTTCAGGAAATAATTATGCTGATTGATTTATGATAATTTTACAGCGAAAACAGTACTATTATAGCAGTTTACATAAGGAAACTGTACTAAAAGCATGTTTTTTCTACTCCAGTATAATTCATCTGTCAATTAGATGACTGACAGCGATATTAAAAAGTATACATTACAACGTTGTCTGTGGTATTCCATAAGAACACTGCTCCTATGGATTTTCATACAATATAAGTACTAGCCCTGTTGTTTTTTTTTTTCTACAGTGGGCATACGACATCTTCCACATTCTTACACCTTTCTAGATTTCCACAGCTTCTTTCATTTGTTTACACGCTTTAGGAAAACGCATAGCGACATCTACCGAAGATTAGTAGAAAATATCGATATTAATGCGCTATCCCATACCTACTAAATTAATTTAATATAGGGTCTGGGGCTAAACCCTGCAAAGTCCAATATACTTGACGTAACCTGGGCATTTAAAAAAAAGTGTACCATTTCCTTTTTTTTTAATATAAATTTTAGGTTTTTTATAAGTACTTAACCAGAATCACGAGTAGGTACTAGTGGTTTAAATAAAGAAAAAAGAGTCCATTTTTTGGTTAGTTCCGTAACGCATTTTTATACATTTTGTATGTGACAGTTGATAGATTTTTATTTTTTATGAAAAACCGAGGTCCCAGTTTCTTTAAAATGGTGCACCCAAAAACAATAAAACACTTTTTTATTTTTTCCTAATTCCATAAATCACACATTATTTCGAACTTTTTTGCCTTGCATATTTAAGGATTAAGATAACAAGGATGCATCTTACTTATTTTACTATTCCGACACACTAATGAACTATACCATCCTGTATAACCCTCTTGTTCAATTTCAACCAATGTGAAGTATTCAAGCTAAAGGTACCACATAGTCGATGATAATAGTACATTACGAATTTACGATACAAGTGGAAAAAAATCGCAATGAGGGGCGATACAATAAAACACAACCGAAGGGAGTGTTTTAAATCGGCACGAGTTGCGAATTACCTATTCGCACATGTAACTTGAGTTTGTTCCAAAATAAAACCCAAAAACCTGGTTCTTCCAGATCTGCACTTGGTTGGGCTTATTCGAATCAGAACCATAAGCTGATTCGATCCTAATAATAAAAAAAAATGTCCCAGAATTTCCATATTAAAATGCATGTTTCCATTACGCCACTCATAGAATCAGGTTTTCGGGTTTTATTTTGCTCACTTACGACATTTTACAGTACATATGGCCCTTTGAATAAACAATGGCACATAAACATAAAGTGCTAATTATCGCAGTAGTGCAGTAATATGTGCAAACCCATTTTAAATCTTGTGCACTCCTGGTTTTGGAGCTCACAGCCGGAGTGTCAGTGGAAGGAAATTCCTCTGAAACCGCACAGTGCGCGACCATTTTGGTTGCAAGGTGTGTGGATGAGCGCCCTGTCGATGGCGACCGGCCAACCTTCGATCTGTATCTGTAATTCTCAATTTTCGAGTATTTTTTTGGCTTTCTACATACATTAACCCCAACGGCCTTAAGAAAATTAGCTTATAAAATTAAGTAAATTATTAACTGTCTTCGAGATATCAAACTTTGGTAATTTTAGTCGAAAATAACAGTTTTTTGACTTTTTTGTACATAACTTTTGTACCAATAAGTTTGAATTTAAAATATCTCATAGGTTATTAGAGACTTCAAATAGGAACAGTTATATATATATAGATTTCACATATATAACAGCATAAACATCTTTAAGAATATCAAAATATGTGCTTAATTAGATCATGTTTGAAAAAAAAACTATACATTTTATTTAAATCCGGGTCGTGCAAGTCAAGATAAAAGATTGATAAACCGATGAAAATTACTTTCTAATTGTATTTACATTCGTGGCGTGGCGTAGCGAAAAAATACCGTCGATTAGGTACCGCGTGGAGCCTCTTAATATGTGGTACCTTTAACCCGAAAGCGCCACATGTGTCTAATAGTTTGTCCATGACGTATCAAAGTGTAATTACCCCTAAATTGCATCTGCCCTGCCAATGACAGCTCACTCACCCGTTTTGCCCCCGCATACCCTAGCACTAGAAATTTGACAGATAATCAACATACAAAGATACAGCCAAAGTGCCAAAAATATATACAGGACTTTATTGCCTGAACAATATGGTTGTGTATACATATATTTAGCACTTTGGCTGTATTCATTTTATCCATATTTTTGTAGTTGGCTGTACAGGCGCCATCGGGTATATCGTTGCCGTTGCGGACACGGACAAAGTGCGCAAAAATATTTGTTTTTTTTTAACATGCTCTAAATAATTTGCTATTAGGTCTCTGGCCTCTGTTTCACTAAAGTGACAAGTGTGTTAATGAGGATTAACGCGAGTCGATTTTCCGCTAGGGGCGCTAGTGGAACGTGGGTCCTGCGGGAACATTTCAAACGTCACTTTGACAGTTCTCTCATAAGAACGCTGGCAGTTACCTCGCCCAACGCATAAGTATAGCGATACAGCAAGGGAAGCTGCCAGCATTCTTGGGACCATGCCCCAGGGGCCGGGGCTATTAGTTTTTTAGTTTAATTATGTTCTTAGTTATTTTATTTAAGTTATTTTTAATTTTTGTTGTTGGAGGTATTTATTTATTTATTTTAATCTTTATTGCACAAAAGGAAATACAAACGTACAACAGGCGGACTTAATGCTATAAGGCATTCTCTACCAGTCAAGCTTTGGACAAAACAGATCATTTGTTGGCGGTGCAAGATCAACTGTGGTTTTACAAAACAAATTAAGTACATCAATTACACAATTTAATGTTGCTAATAAATATATTCTCTCATATTACTGATGGTGTACCAAGTGCGAGGTGCGAGTGAGACAAAGTGATCGACGTGCTCACGTGACCACCACGCCAAAATCACATTGATCACTGTGACTTTTAGGAACAGGAACATCAGTCACAGCGAAGTATTACGCTTTTCCCCATCTCTATTACCCACTTCATAGTATAACAGAACGGCGGAAAAAACCAAAGGATTAAAAGATACCGAATAATCCCATACAGAGCTGTCTGACGAAACCCGCCATATACGGAACTAATGGCGGACCAAATTAGGTTATAGACCTTCGAAACACCTTCAAACTATACATTAAACAATGGGAGTGACTTAACTTGAGATATGAATCGAGGGTATTTGGAGCTCAACCAAACATCAAGCTGTTTTAACGACCACAAAGCAAGGAAGGTGTTTTTAGTCCTGAAGGCCTAGTATAAAATGGTACGACTCTAACTTCTCGACCGCGTTAGCGTATCGAGGGGTCAAAATATGAAAGTTACCGGATGATTTAAATAAACGGCAAACATAATTTGAACTCCCGATACGCTAACGCGGTCGAGGAGTTAATGTCGTACAATTTTTATACTAGGCCTACTAGGCCTTCTGCTGAGCCCTTACCATGACGTCTTAACGCGATTCAATTTAGGACTTAAACTGAGTCGCTGCCATACAACTGGGCCCTTACTATGATGTCTTAACGCGATTCAGTTAAGATAAATAGTATTTTGGCTTAAACTCAAAAACGGCTTAACCAAATATGTTCATAATCCATCTTCCTGATTTTTGTTATTTTTTTGGACCCCCGTTCAAAAATTAAGGGGGGCGACACTTTTTAGACTTTCAGAACGATTATTTCTGAATATATTCTATTAATCCATTTTTTGTTCAAGACACCTTTGCTTTATGTTTAAAACCTATCAGATGATGTGCCACAAGTATGTATTTGGCAAAAAAAATTGTCATTTATTTACATGTATTATGGTGCCAATCTACGCACGAGATATACACTCTCGATTTAGTGAAAAGTTAATTTTAATAACCTTTTACTTAGTAATTTGTTTCCGGGTCTTCAATAAAGTAAAGTACATTGGACAATGGGAATTGCTGTTTAATTTATGTCGGTTTTCATCACGCGACCTAGGAGAACCGCATTTATTTCTAAAGGTGTCACGCGATGGAAGCGACGCTTTAGTTAAAATGGTCTTGGGAATTCATGTTATAAATTATAATACAATGCCTGTTGCGTGTCGGGACACGCTAGCGAGTTTGTGAAGAGAAATCAAACTGGATTGCTTCCATATCGAGCAATCCGTCGGGATACCATAGTGGGTGCGTCCTGCGGACATCCGCTAGACAATTTTCCCATACATTCATTGGCGGATACGCCCGAGTGTGTATGGCTAGGAAATATCTTTAAGTATTTCTCCCGGTTTATGCCACGGCTCGGAGCATGGGGTCCGCTTGGGCATAATCCCAAGATTTGGCGTAGGCACTAGGATTACTAAAGCGACTGCCATCTTACCTAAGAACCTTAAGTAGGTAAATTCTAACCTAATATATACATTTTTATTTATTATTATATATTATATATTCATAGATTAGGCATACTTATATTTATTAGTTACGTAGGTTAACTGGAAGAGATCCCTCATAAGGATAAGTTCGCCTTTGTAATTTTCTGTTTATTCCATTTTTTTAATGCATATCCTGTTTTGTGCAATAAAGTGTTTACTTACTTACATACTTAGAACCTAAAGGGTAAACTAGGCCTTATTGGGATTAGTCCGGTTTCCACACGATGTTTTCCTTCACCGAAAAGCGATTGGTAGATAATTAAATATAAAACGATATTTCGTACGTAAGTTCCGAAAAACTCTTTGGTACCAGCGGGGGTTTGAACCCTCGCGGGTTCAAACCCCCGAGTACGATTGATAGTCGCACACTATTACCGCTGGGCCACCAACGCTCTATATCGTCTATGGAACCATGTCAAAATGACATGCAGTAAGTGATTTCTTACAATCTGGCTTATAGCGTCACTATGACATAGTCCTACAGTGGCCTAGGTTTCCAATTGGTTGACTGTACATGAATTCCTTCAGCATTCGGGCAAAGTAACGATAGATAACAAAAATACACATTAAACTTCACGATTATCACACATTCTGGTCTTTCTCCGGGACCACGGGGGCAAAGTCGCCCTTGAAACGTCGGAGGTTCGTTTAAAAAGTTTTACACGATTATGTCCCGTTTTAGTAAATTATAAGTATAAGGTAACAAAATGTCGGAAATCAGTTAAAGGGTGACATTAGTAAGGGTTTTCATTAGGAAAGTAGGGAAAAACCTATTGAAAATGCGTCAAATCCTACTAATAGGTATTATAAACGCGAAAGTTTGTATGGATGTTTGTTACTGTTTCACGTAAAAACTACTGAATGGTTTTTAATGAAACTTTACAATAATATTGCTTATACATCAGAATAACAATAGGCTACGATTTATAAAGATATTGCGAAGACGAAGAAGCACCACCTAGTAATAGATATATTTATTCTAATCAGTACCCTTGTCATGATTACACCCGTAGGTAAACGGATCACCAGGCTGTTAGGGCTCCGTACCAAAATGGCAAAAAAGGAACCCTTATGGTAGTCAGTCTGTCTGTCGGGTACATCTTTAAATATCTGGGGAACTACTAAAGCTACCGATTTGAAATTAGGAATAGTTATAAACAATGTTAATCCTGACACGATGAGAGAAGGATTATCATATATTTTTATTTATTTTCAATAAAAATGCCCGATAAAAGATGAAGCAAAAATTATGAAATGCTTACACAACGTTAACATTGTCATAAATATTACAGAAAAAATATTATAATTCATCTTTTCTGAACTAAATTTGGCCCGCCTAATATTAACCCGCTTTAGATTGTTTTTATTTTACATTTGTATGATATCATGGTGTAAGTACCGTTTTTAAAATTAACTTTAAAATAACGCTTTACGCAATAAAAATATATGAAGGAAAAACATGCTCGCATACTAACTGTATTCGTGAAAACGAGTTATCCAATCTCTCTCTCGATACATGGGGCTGACTGATACAGATGCAAATAAAAAGTTGTGCGGAACCCTCAGTGCGCGAGTCCGATACGCGCTTGACCGGGTTTCTTATTACCTTTGTGCTTACCAAGACTTTTACGTAGGCACGAGTCGATAGCGACTGCGCCATTCGAAAGTATTTAAATGCAACACGTTCTGACCGGTTAAGAATGTGCAAGATGCTAGTTTCGAAACGCGCAGTCGTTATCGACTCGTTGCTACTTAAAACTCATGGTGAGCACTTGTATTTACGACAAAATACAAAGTAATTGGAATTACTATATATTACTACAAGTTATAACTCGTAACGTAAACGTAAGTGTACATTGTGTTGTCATGCGCACGCGCAGGTGTTTAGGATGTCGTGACATTGTCCATTTGTGTGTACAAACTGTTGCGTAATGAGATTACGGGCGGTTACATATGCTACATATATTACGTATTTCATCTGAATAGTTTCAGGGGCATACCAAGATAATATCGCTTAAATGATGACTCATACTAGAACGGACCGGGGCGTGACTGGGCCGGGCATATCTGTCAGTTTCTATAGAAAACGTCACGTGACATCCGAGGGCTGGTAAATATCACATGATACTTCGTACTTAAGTTCCAAAAAACTCAAGCCTCCCGTCAAAACTGAAAACATCAAAGTCATAAACTCGTCCTTCACTTCCTTACCAAGTAAAGGAAGTGACAAAAAGAGATGTATATATATGTTTGTTATTTCTCCGATTCCGTAGGTTGAAAACAGTTTTGCTGATCTCTTTTGATGCAATTGGTCCAAGCAGCCAAATTAAACACATCGTTGTGATTTGGTAGTCGGTATCAATGCATTACAACTTAACTTGGTCGCATGTTTTGATAGTGGATTTTACAAATGTCGTAAGAGGCACGTGATTAAGTTAGACTTACGACATTTGAGAAATCCACTGCCAAAATATAGATCGCTCCAAACTGTTCTCATTTGACAGTTATCGTACTACTTCCACGCTAGTTATTCTTCCGTGGAAAAACTCATTACTCTCATTAGTAGGAGCCGGCGGGCTCTGAACCCGAGGTGTTCGACATTGAAAGTGGACTTGCCGCTGCACGCTGGGCCAACAGTGCTATTATATTATATTACAGGATATTATAATATAAATAATAGTAGTTTATGCAACAGTGATATAATAAGGGTTCTAAAACTTGAGGGTCGCCGTTACAATACGTTTTGTAATAATAGACCCGAGAGTTTTAAGAACCAATTATGAGCTGTTGCATATCCTAGTTTTTCTACGACAGCTAAAATAGCTTAAAAAGTAAAATCTAGAAACGTGGCATAATAGGGAAGATGTTGTGCCTACTATAGAAATTAAAAAAAAACAACAACAGTGCTCATATATTGTATGAAAATCCATAGGAGTAGTGTTCTTATGGAATACCACAGACAAAGTATACATTATATATACTTTTTAAATATCGCTGTCAGTCATCTAATTGACAGATATAAGTGCTGGAGTAGAAAAAATATTTTTTTAATTCCAGTACTTGTATTTGTAATTTATTCACAAACAGTTACATATCCAATCCGTCTCCGGCAATACATCACTCTCCAATCTCTCCATAGAGGATATGTCCACCGAGCATCCACCAAACAACCATACACTTATCGGCAAAGTTATCTTCCGGGATCACCCAAGTATTCCGACATATTATTTACCGATTTTCATAAACCCATTTCTTATATTCTAGAATTTTTATAGTCCTATATACTTATCAAAATCCCAAATTTTATAATCCAGAATAGTCAAAACTCCGATCATTAAAATTCCGACTCATGAATGCACGAATATTTAAAACTCCGACTAACATAATCCCGAATCTAATACTGATTCGGTATTATATTACCTATTCGGATTCGGAATTTAAAATATGCGTGCTTTCATGAGTCGGAATTTTGATCATTCGAGTTTTGAATGGCCGGGATTTTGAAAATCGGGATTATAAATGTTGTGATTTTTGTATTGTGCATAGTAAGTAAGTTATGAAAATAGTTACATTTAAAATATTCGACATATTTATGTAATAAGTTCAGTGCCCGGCCGCCGTCAAATCTTTATTAAAAAAAATAAAATTAAAAAAAAAGCAACGCGTTGCCGGGAACGGCCGGCAGAAAAAAATTGACTTGTAACGGGTTAGCGTTAGATCGTGGCCAATGGTCATAATTAAGTATTAACACTGCTTCGGTTAAATATTCTTTTAACATATCGTTGTATTCTATTTTTTAATTAATAGTTATTAAACAATTGTTGAAGAACACGGGAGTTTTCTTTATATAAAATTCGTCATATATTTTTTTGGAATTATGTAGTGAACCCGTATCGTTCAGTATACACGATGTATAGCAAAATTTACTGTTGCAGGTGACTGTACGAGTAGGTATCCTATTTAAGTAGTTTTTTCCACGACAGCTAAAATAGCGTAAAAAGCAAATAAGCAAATATTAAATAATATTTAAAACGGGTCACTCACGTAATTTAGTCGATTTCCGCTCGACATGTTTCGTTCTCATCATCATCATCGTCATGTCTTGTTCTTGAGTCATGGATATTTTCTATGTATTTGTATATTATTTATATCGTCGCCCAGTACCCACAACACAAGCCTTATTGAGCTTACCGTGAGACTAGGTCGATTTGTGTAAGATTGTCCCATAATATTTATTATTTATTTATAAAGTTTAGGTAGACTAGAAAATTAAGTACCTATAAGGTAAAAGTACTAGTGCTCGACGCTGGTCTAGTATTCGACATGGGCACTTTCAAAGTGACAAGGTTTAAATTCAATTATCGAAAAATCTTCGTTGTTCTTAACCTATATGACTTTGACATAAAGTGCCCATGTCGAATACTAGTGCCGCGTCGAGCACTAGTACTTCTACATTAGATACTTTTATAACTATTTATTTATTTCTAGATCTGGCGGGTATTCTGCCGGCCGGAACATACATGTCCAGCAATTCATACAATGACAACACAAAACAAAAGAGCATCGACAAGACCAGGGAAATAATTATCTTAGCAAAACTAATCAAATTCCTCGCTCAGCACAGTAAAACACTATTTTCTCCCATCTCGGTCATCGGAGATAATATAGAAAGGGATAGTATGCTTTGAAACGTTCTGCGGCCTTACTAGACAAGTCAGCTGTGACTAAACGCAAACAAAGTGGCAGATTCGGCAGAACTCACTTCACGGCCCCACATTTACGGTCGAACGCGCCATATTCAACTCTAATATAAATTAAATACGGTCGTTACAGATGCATTTGAACGTTGGCGCAAAGAGATCACATTGCAAGTTTCGGTTACTGTATTTAAACGTATAAAACTGTTAAAATATTAAAACCGGGCGAAGTTGGAGCGCACTGGCTTGAAATGGATTTAACTTTTTTTAATTCCAAATTCAAAATTTAAAACGGTTGGAGTGTAACTTCAGTATTTAAGCTCCAAATTCGTTTGAATCTATAGGTAGTCAAGTGCAATCCGACTCGACTATGAATCAAATTAGATCCACACTAAACTATAATTTGAAGACACATTTAATTACAGGACATTTGCATTATAATAACAGATAATATAACACGTTTTAAAACTCATACAATCGCCGAGCGAAAGATCTTACCTGACTATCGATAAGAAGAGTAAATATGATTTTTCAACACAACACCGCGCGCGCATCTGCGTCCGCGTCCGAACTACTACTGATAACGATGATAACCACCTGAGCAACCTAAAAACCTATCCTTCTCTAGCCTATCTAATTTCACCCAGGTCTGAATAGGACGGGTGACTGGCGCCCGCGCCGTGACGTCACGAGATACGTAACTGTATTATAGAACTGTTCAGAAGAAGAAGGTAGTAAACGGTGAACAGTTGTGTGGAGTTAAGACCTTTTGGTGGCGGTGTCGGTATCTGTTTGAGCGATGGTTGTGGAGAGGTTTCGGGTCGTTTCAGGTTTCGTGGTGACAATGAGGAGAGATCGTATTGTGTTGCACAGAATCCTGCGCATTCTGCACATGACATACTAGACATAATTTATAATTGTATTGGAGGAATTAATGCTATGAAGGTTGATTTAGAATTCATGTTAACTACTTAAAGTTACACTACTATACAAATAAATGTACGTATAAAATATAAATTGAAACTATTGAAAGCGATGTTATTTAGGGTCGGCAACGCGCATGTAACACCCCTGGAGTTGCAGGTGTCCCAAGGCTACGGTGACCGCTTACCATCAGGCGGGCCGTATGCTTGTTTGTCACCGTCGTAGTATAAAAAAAAAATATATATACTACAGAAAAGGTGACCAAGGCCCCCAGTGCCCAGGGCTAGAAACGAACCAGCGTACCTCTTGATTTTCAGCCCTGGACACCGGGGGCCTGGGTCACCTTTTCTGTAGTATATGACATCGCTTTCATTAGTTTCAATTTATTTTTTATCCCGTTAACCAATTTTTTTAACTTTATTTAAAAGACGGTACTTACAGCATGATATCATTTAAATTTAAAGAAAGAAAAAAAACAGTCTAATTTAGTTAAATTTCACATTGAGTTCAGAAAAGTTTATTTTTATATAAAATATAAATAAATTAAGGGTTAATGTTATATTTTTCCTGTGGTATTTATAATAATATTAACGTTGTGTAAAAAAACATAGTTTTTCTCTCATAAATACCGGAGATAATAATGGTATTTTTTTTACATTTTCGTAAAATAAATTTAAAAAAAATGTAATAAAAAAGTTTTAGAATGTGCAAGAGAGCCCTTTTAAATGATACCCTACATGACCCAGTAACTAAACTTTTCATTTTTGCCCCCTCCTGTTATCGGTCTGTTAATAAATAAAATATGATAAATCGTCTCTCAATGTGTCTGGGCTAACTTTGTTTATAACTAAACCAAATTTTAAATCGGTAGCGTAAGTAGTTTTCGAGATATCGATGTGACAGACAGACAGACCGACAGACTGAGTCGCACTATAATGGTTCCTATTGTACCATTTTGGTACGGAACACTAATTACGATTATAAGCAAACGCACTTGTTCGACGTTATCCTTCCATTTTTAGGGTTCCGTAGCCAAAATGGCAAAAACGGAACCCTTATAGTTTCGTCATGTCCGTCTGTCCGTCTGTCCGTCTGTCCGTCTGTCCGTCTGTCACAGCCGATTTACTCGGAAACTATAAGTACTACAGTGATGAAATTTGATGGGAATATGTGTTGTATGAACCGCTACAAAATTATGACACTAAATAGTAAAAAAAAGAATTGGGGGTGGGGCCCCCCATACATGTAACTGAGGGATGAAAATTTTTTTTTCGATGTACATACCCGTGTGGGGTATCAATGGAAAGGTCTTTTAAAATGATATAAAGTTTTCTAAAAAACATTTTTCTTAAAGTGAACGGTTTTTGAGATATCAGCTCTCAAAGTCGTAAAAAGTATGTCCCCCCCCCTCTATTTTTATAACTACGGGGTATAAAATTCTAAAAAAAATAGAGGTGATGCATGCTAATTAACTCTTTCAACGATTTTTGGTTTGATCAAAGTATCTCTTATAGTTTTTGAGATAGGTTGATTTAACTGTAATTTTGGTTAAGTTAAAATTAATATTCATACATAAAAGTACAAGGCAAAATATCGGGAGAGTTTAGGCTCCATTCACCAGGTGTATAAATTGACATAATAAGTTTATTATATTTGCTGCTACGGAACCCTTTGTGCGCGAGCCCGACTCGCACTTGTTTTCTATGCCGATGCTCCTATGCCATCAAATATAAAATATGCCATAAAAATATTATGACCACTTTACTACCCTCAGTAATTAATGTATAAATACATGAATACTATCAATAGCATCCACTTCAATGTAAATCCTCCTAATAGTGCTGTACAAGCAGTTAAAGTAGGTATTTATTCTCAAGTGTTTCTACGGATGTATAATGGAGTTTAACTTAATATAAGGAAAAAACTTTTTTTAATACTACAATGGTGACAAACAAGCATACGGCCCGCCTGATGGTAAGCAGTCACCGTAGCCTATGGACGCCTGCAGCTCCAAGGGTGTCACATGCGCGTTGCCAACCCTTTAAAAAAAGGGAGGATTCGCTGTGTTGACATCTAAAGGGGCAAGCTTTGCTCCGTGGGTCAACACAGTGAATCCTCTTGGAGCTCTGGCGACCTTACTCACCAACAGAAACACAACACTATGAGTAGGGTCTAGTGTTATTAAACTGCGGTTTTCTGTAAGGTGGGGCACTTCCCCAGATGGGCTCTGCTCCAGATTTGAGCGAGACGACATTAACTTATTAATATTTTGAACATCCTTATGGACGCGAGAAGAGATCGAATCATTTTTGAGGTAGATAAATTTAATGTTTTTCTTATCAGAATAAAGAGCTCTTTCAATCTAGGAAAAATCATGATCTGAATTTTTTTAAACGTTTTACGTACTCTCCATTTTGTAAACGCTGTAGTACAGCGGCGCTGTACAGTGTTTGAAAACGGGATGGAAAAAAATGGGACTTTTTTTTTCTCCTATTCGGATCGAAAGAGCCCGTGATTCTGAGTAGAAAAAACATTAAATTTACCTGATTTGGAAAAACAATTATTTTGATCACTTCTCGCGACAGTTCAGGATCTCATAATTAGCAAACGCTGTTAATGCCATAGGCATAACAACATACATTGTTGTTTCCTATTAAGTAAGGCTGTGGTCGAAAGTAAGCTTACAATTTATTTATTTTTGGTCACATTTAAATAACTAAATACAGATAAATATTGTGGGACAATCTTACACAAATCGACCTATTCCCACAGTAAGCTCAACAAGGCTTGTGTTGTAGGTACTAGACGACGTTATATATAATAAATTGATACATATAAATACTTGAATACATAGAAAACATCCATAACTCAGCAACAAATATTTGTGATAAACACGCAAATAAATGCCCTATAGAAAATAAATAACGGAAATAAATTAAACAATTTAAAACGGATTAATCGCGTTTATTAACAACATGACCCTACGTTTCGAGCCCTTTATAGCACTCGTTTTCACAGGGTTAAAGATTATTCCGTTTTTGAGTGTTTACTTTAATTTCAATAAACAACAATAGCGGAAACAGAAGGCAATATTAAATTAAGCATCTTCAAATTACACGAAAATTATACCAAACTCGACCACATAGCCCAAGTTTTTGTTTTATAATGTTATTGGAGTAACGATTAAGACAACATTTTATGTCAAAATTATACAAAAATGTATGTCAAAAATTTGTCAATAATTTGTGTCTATATAAATTTTGAGTTGCTCCGTTCCCAAATCAATCTGGTAAGTCAAAAGGAGGATACATTATATTATTCGTTATAGTACAGTTTGAGCTTAAATTTGACAAAAAAAGCAAAACCCTAAATATATATAGTATAGTAAATGCTTAGAAATGTACCAATATTTGTATGGAAACTTTAATTCCGAATCCAATTAAAGTTTTAATACAAAAATTGATGACATTTTATTTTCCTATAAATAAAAAACAAATACAAAATCCATAATAACTTCGGATCCTATTATAACCAAACTTTTCGAATCGAAATCGATACTTTTTTCTTCATACATGAGTGACCCACTGTAATACCTACCTATGTCCTTTGTAAAGAACATTTTTTATTTTATTTTTCATAGGACATTCTTACACAAATTGAATAAGTCCCGCAGTATGCTCAAGAAGGCTTGTGTTACATTCGGCCTGAATTACCTACCAGCCGACTAATAGCTCCCGTTGGGGACATACGACCTGAGCCATGTGTACGAAACTAATTATCACTCTGTAGACCTTATGTCGTTGTCAATAGGTATCACAATTGGTCAGTCAGCAGTTTGTGCTGTCCGAAATATACGTGTACATTATGAGCTGTATGGCGAAAGAGATAAGGTTCAAAATCAAAATGTGTTTGATGTGGGCAGTATTTCAGGTGAGCTAAGTTAATTATGACCTGTGAAGATGTACGACTTGTTTTGAAATGCAACTTTGGTATTGACTGCGCTTTGATGCCTTTTACCAGTGGGGTGTCCGTGTTTTAGGTTGACACAAAATCTTCCGCCTATGGGTGGCATAAACTGCCAGGGTTCGCACAACGCGCATTCAGATAATATATACATATATCTATGCTTACACGTGAAATTAAACGAATCCGGTGGTTCCTTTTAATTCGAGGGGCTGCAACGACACGACAATGGCGCGAAACGGTATTCTTTATATTTTTACCGCTTAATACGTGTTTTCGAGGATACGTCTGCGAGAAACTCTATTTAGCATACGCAACATGTTGCTAATGCAATGTAATTAAATGGTCTGTGTTTCAAACTCACCCGGTGTGCATCGGTGCCCGTGTGGGATCGAAATGCATAGTCATTAAATTTACTAGGGAGTGCAAACCGAATTTCTTTTAATATGAGAAACCCGGGTAGTAATCGAAAACCCGGGCTCCATTCCCTAAAATTTACGCCATGGCGCACGGAAACCTAGTTCTATAAAAAAAGGTGAACTCTAAGATGCGCTATTTCTACTCCTTACTTTTCGCCTTATATTATGTTTTTTTTCCAGGCTTTCAACGATCTTTCCGTTATTACTCTAAACTTAGGACTCTATTGCGAGAAAGTCATCATACCGTACGAAAATACTACATCGTGAGTTGGATATAATATAGATTAAGTACCGAGGCCTGTAAAGTAAGGCTGCGTTTTACCAAACTTTTAGTCCGAGAATAACGCTCTCAGATAGTAACGTCAAATTACTATGGCATTTTGACATTAGTATCCGAGAGTAAGCGTTACTCTTGGTTAAAAAGTTTGGTCAAATCCAGCCTAAGAAATGTCTCAGATCTAGTGTAAATTTCATCCGAAGCGAAGCTGAGGTCGACAATCTGATCTGAGGCTTTCTTATTTACTGACCAAGGTCTGTACACTATTTTTCTGCTCGCAGTCTGCAAGCGTCGAATTTGTTTAGCGTAGCGGCAATTGGCTGCCGGTTAGGAGGGCAGAAAAATCTATTTCCTGCTCTATTGAACACGAGAATGTAGCCCTTGTATTCCTTAATTAATGTAGGGTTAAACCCGCCGTCTAATTCTGCCCGTCGAGAGCCTGCCTTCAATCAACACAGGCTTTCAACACATTGGAAGGGAAACGCCTTAGCGATTTCTTACCGTTTACATTTCCAATATTTTCTCACACTGTTTACGGGATAAAACGTGAAACTGATGACACTAATACATAGAAATGATACCAAACTAACAAATCTACACACTTCGATCTATTTTTGTGTATTAGTCTCAACATAGACCCGAGTAAGCCCATTTGGGCTTGTTTTTCGCCTTTATTCGGTTTACTACAGATTCTAGTTACGGCAGATTTTTATGACAGATTCGTGTTAGGGCAGAAGTTGGGCAGTCTCGACCAAAAACTATAAAAATCAGTTTCAGTCAGTAAACAGACGCATATACGTCGTAAAAAGAGTTAGGTAAATATTCCGTCAAGTTTAAGGCAGAATTAACAGGAAACTATTGATTATTCAAAAGTGAGTGTGTCACACGAATCTGTCATAAAAAGAATCTGCAATAACCAGTAAGTGCCCCAACCAGAATCTGTCCTTATCCGAATAAAGTCATCTTATAGAATAAGAGAGCCCCGAAGAGCCACTAAGGAGGTTAGGGGGGGGGGGCGGAGCCCACCGCATGAAAAGATGACAAGAACGGCTTTTATTCATTTAGAAAGGAATTAGAAGAAACTGGGGAACAGAGGGTGGAACCCCCCGCACTGAAAAAATACTTAAGATCTGCATTAGTCCATTCATCCTTATCTTTTGTAGAGTAAGAAAGAAGGCAAGAGTCCGTGTTACACGTAACCGTATTCGCTAGCGAGTGCGTAAACTCAGTCGCAGTGGTCGGTTACACTAATACGCTGGTGCGAACGAAACGCATTGCCAGTGATTTTATGCAGGCGCTCGAGTAAAGCTGCGCGCGGTGCGGTGGTGGCGGTTCGGTACTGGGGTATGGACTAACCCCAATAAGGTCTCGTTTCCCGCCTGTTAGTCAGTCGTTTTCGTAAAACTAGCGCTTACTCCCAATCTTGGAATTATTTGCCAAAGTGACCGCTACCTGAGACGAGGCATAAGCGGAAAACGCTAGGACAAATAATTAGCTAGCAGCATTACTTTAAAGACATAATTTATTTAATTCTCTTACAAAAACGTATGCATTAAAATCACTTTCAGATAACACCTTATAAATTTATCCTAGGTTAATAATTAAATATAATTATTTATCGTAAACTATAACGCCATCTACCGAGCCAATGTCGCAACGTTTGACAGTTCTAAAACTGCTCCGTTCCAGAAATTTAAATTTAGAAATAGTGGGAGGCCGGCGTACGCGCTATCAGGTACTCTCAGACAAATTACGTTTAAAACTAATAAATATACTAACAGCTAATCCCTTACATTGTTTTACTAAAAAGTAAGTACCTAAGTTTGTGCACAGAATATTTTAAACATGGCGGTTTGTGCACACATCAATAAATATTTATTTAGAATTTTGGTGTAGTATCAGATATCAGTGGAAAGGATTCATTAGTTATTTATTACAAAGTAATTAAACAGCTCTTCCTTTTCCATCAAAATTGTAAGTACTTACGTGGTTGATTTACATAGTTTTGAGGTAAGAATAATCGCTATAGCTTATTCATATATTATTTTGTAAGTTGTCGACCGGTTGGCGTAGATGGTAGTGACCCTGACTGCTAAGCCGATGGTCCTGGGTGCGAATCCCGGTAAGGGCATTTATTTAGATATTTGTTCCTGAGTCATGGATGTTTTCTATGTATTTGTATATTATATAAATCGTTGTTTGAGTACCCGTAACACAAGCCTTCTTGAGCTTATTGCGTGACTTAGTCAATTTGTGTAAGAATGTCCTATAATATTTATTTACGTAAAAAATCATTCACATTAAATAATTACCTCCGAGTTCCGGTTCGATAATGGAAGAGCAAATGGGGGACTTGGGCACCTCAAACAAGCAACTTATTGTATAGAGGGAGCGCCAATGGGGCCATGCTCCCTGTAAGCGACGGGCTCAAAACTTTTTGCACCGAGCGCACCGCGCACTGGCTGAAAATCGCCAGCGCGCGGAAGGCGCGTCTCGCACGTCTTTTTTTTTAGTGTGTAAAATCGATTGCCAAACGTATGCATGTATTACTGTTTTAATTTCATATTTAACGATTGCTTTGGCTATTTCTTGTAAATAATTGTGTAATTTTGTGTAATAAACTGTAAATACTATTCTTCGTGTGTATATTTTTAATCTTCGAGGCCCGATCTGCTACAAAAGTGGTCACTTCGAACCGGAGCAAAATGTATAGAACACCACCGCCCTTGGAGATGCAATTGCGTAGTACTACGAAGAAGAATGTACATAATATTGCACAAGATGAATCACAAAGCCTTCAGGTACCGATTTTAGATAGTACTTTTCATATGGAGCGCACAAATGAAGCGAAACAGCCGTCGCCGCGCGCAAAGGGCGCACCCTCCCGGCTTTCGTTGCCGCGCTCGGTTAAAAGTAAGTCTGGTTCTGAGACTTCCTCCATTCAGGCCAGACGCAAACGGCTTGAACTTGAGGCAGAAAAAGAAATAGCCGCAATTAAATTGAAGCTTATTAAAAAACAACTGCAACTGGACTTAGCTGACTTGGAGAAGGAGAGTCGAAGTAGGCAATCGTATGCATGCTCTATTAGCGACGTCAAAGATTGGCTCGACAAGCATGATCAACCCCAGCAGGAACGAGTTGAGGAGCAGCTTGACCACATTTGTTATGAGAACTCGGTCAAGCTGCGCCAGCCGGCGTTTGACGCCGACACTCCTGCCGGTATAAGTGAACCGTCCGCGAGCGCACAAGCAAACACGAGTGCAGTCGCCGCCTCTGTAAGTAACATAAATAAGCCAGTTCATTTGCAATCCGCGGCAGTCCCAGTCGATACTATAGCTGAACTAGCAAGCGCTATTAAGGATTTAGCTGTCGCCTCCGATAATAATAAAACAAATGCTAGCCTGCTTAGCCGAATCAGCACTTCGCGAGACCTACCCGCGTTCTCCGGAGACCCGATGGAGTGGCTACAGTTCAAAAGGGCGTATATGGAGTCAACAGAGGTGTGCGGTTTCAGCCCGGCTGAAAATATGTGGAGGCTAAGGAAGTGTCTACATGGTGCTGCAAAAGATGCTGTGTCAGCTCTTTTAATCAGTGCTTCCTCGCCTGACAAGCTCATCGCGACATTGGAGCTACAGTTTGGTAATGCTGACACTATCATATACAGACTTATGCACGATATTAAGAAACTTCGCCCAGTATCGCCTGAGTACCATAGTGATATTGTTGCATTTTCAGTGAAAATACAAAACTTTACTGAAGCGATAAAGGCTGTCGGCCGCGCGGTGTACATGCATGATATGACTATTTCGTCGATTGTTTTATCCAAACTTCCACCAGTCCTTATTTCAAAGTGGTCCGATTACAGCTTTGTGCTAATAAAGGCTGGCACGAAATCGCGATTGGAAATATTATCTGATTTTCTCAGTCTAGAAGCGGAGAAAATATCGACCACAGCGAACGCAAGTTTGATGACCACAATGACTACACAGCACAATAGCCACAAAAATGTCACTCGGCCGCAAACTGTACTAGTGCACGCAGAGAGGCAAGTAGATCGTAGTAGTACTACTAACTTAAACTGTCACTTTTGTAAAAAAACTGCACATAATCTGACCGAGTGTAAGAAGTTCAAGAAGGCTCTGCGTAAGGACCGCTGGCGACATGTCAAACGAAATAACGTTTGTTTCAAATGTTTGCACTCTGGCCACGGCGCCCAATCTTGTTCTGCTGCCGCTTGTGATGAAGACGGCTGTGGCGGTGAGCACCATCGTTTGCTGCATTTTACTGGCCGCAGTAGCGACAACAGGCCAAACATGGACACGACTGAGACTTCGACGTCGGAGCCTACGCCTATTGTTGAAGTCGTTAACAACGTGAAGACGATGGACACTCGAGTGTTTTTGAAAGTGGTACCAATTAAACTTCACGGTCCTAACGGCATTTTTGACGTAAATGCATTTCTCGACGATGGCTCCTCGGTAACAATGGTTACCCGCGCCCTCGCCGATCGAGCCGGGCTACGCGGTCGTCCTGAACTTATGCGTGTGTGTGGTGCTTGGAAAGGTGACGAATCAGTGCGTGAAACTATAGTGTTTAATGTAAATATTACTAGTGTTAATAATGAAATGTTTAACATTAAGGCTCGTAGTGCAGTAGATTTGGATATACCAGAACAGAATGTATCACAAATTAACTTGGATAAATATTGTCACCTATCAGAAATGAAAGATCAACTGTCGCAAAATGTTGATATGAAGCCCGAATTGTTAATAGGGCAAGATAATTGTCATTTGTTTATACCTTTAGAAGTGTGCGTAGGTAAACTTTATGAGCCGTTAGCTACCCGAACACCCTTGGGCTGGTCCGTGCACGGTGTAGTGCGCGTTCCACGCGTGGCGGCCTCAACCACGACGCACACGACGCTGCTTTTGTCCGGCGCCCCTGAGACCGATGCTGACCGAGACCTCCGCGAGTTGCACGAGGTGGTGAGGCGCTCTTTCAGTATAGAAGCCATGGGTGTAGCAGGTAAGCCAAGGCAGAATAGCGACGACGTGTTGGCCCAGGCAAAACTTGAACAAACTGCGACACTAATTAATGGTAGGTGGCAAGTAGGATTGCCATGGAAGGACGACAGCTGCAAAATGCCCGAAAGCTTTCCTATGGCTTTTAAAAGGTTATTAGGCGTAGAAAGAAAAATGGCTGCAAATGAAGAGTTTGCTCAAAGATATCGAGAGCGGGTAAGTCATTTACTTTTGAATGATTTTTCTAGGGAAGTAGAGTATCCTCAGCCGTCATCGACAACGTGGCGCCTTCCCCATTTCGGGGTCGATAACCCTCACCAAATGAAGCTCAGGCTTGTGTTTGATGCGGCTGCTTGCTTGCGGCTTGAGATAACAGTTGGAAGACGCCGCGAAAACAAGTATGGTGTGCTTTTCACTTGTCTTTCCGTTAGGGCCGCACACATAGAAATAGGTCATACACTCACAACCGATTCTATGATCATGGCACTTCGACGAATGGCGGCGCGAAGAGGCTGGCCGCGTTATCTATATTCTGATAATGGTACTAACCTGCGAGGCGCAGATACGGAGCTGAAAAATGCCATACGAGAGCTAGATGACGAGGCAATGAAAAGAGAAGCTGCGAACGAAGGAATCCAGTGGACCTTCATTCCACCCGCTAGTGCCCATTGGGGTGGGGCATGGGAGCGTTTGGTGCGAAGTGTTAAGACTTCGCTGAAGGTAATACTGAAAGAAAGAGCACCCAAAGATGAAACTTTGAGTACTCTTATGGCTGAAGTAGAGAACATAGTAAACTGTAGACCTTTGACTCACGTGTCCGTAGAACCTGGAAGTGAAGAGGCTTTGACTCCAAACCACTTCCTTCTTGGCACGTCTTCCAGTCTACCTGTGTTAGGTTGCTTCAACGATACAGACTTGTACCTGCGGAAGCAGTGGCGTAAGTCACAGCTATTAGCGGATATGTTTTGGAAACGCTGGGTAAGAGAGTACTTACCGGAGTTGATTCCGCGTCAAAAATGGAATCAGGAACAGCGGCCTCTGAAGGTAGGTGACTTAGTCTTTATTGTAGACCCTGCAGCTCGACGAAACATGTGGATTAAAGGTGTAGTATGTCAGGTTTTCCCAGGAGCCGACAGTCGGGTGCGTATGGTTGAGCTGAAGACTAAGTCGGGAACGTTAAGACGTTCCGCAACGCGTGTCGCACGTGTACCTTTGATTGATGAGTGCTGAGCCAGCACTGGGGTGGGGTGTGTAAGCGACGGGCTCAAAACTTTTTGCACCGAGCGCACCGCGCACTGGCTGAAAATCGCCAGCGCGCGGAAGGCGCGTCTCGCACGTCTTTTTTTTTAGTGTGTAAAATCGATTGCCAAACGTATGCATGTATTACTGTTTTAATTTCATATTTAACGATTGCTTTGGCTATTTCTTGTAAATAATTGTGTAATTTTGTGTAATAAACTGTAAATACTATTCTTCGTGTGTATATTTTTAATCTTCGAGGCCCGATCTGCTACACTCCCATTGCCTCGTGAAATTACTCGGGATAATTCAATACAACAACGATAACCGTAGGCATACAAGCGATAGAAAGCGAAGGTATTAAGAAATCCGATGACAATGTTTTACCTATGATATTTAGATATTTTTTGTTATGAGCGCTCCAATACTAATATACATTCCAAGGTATAGTTCGGGCAATCGTTCAGATTTGTCCGCGGGGCATCAGCCGGGCAAGTTTATCATAAGTGGGCCACGCTCGGGCAATCCGTCGGATCAAAACCATACATTTATGGGCGGATATGCCCCAACGTATATGGCCCGCTATTCGTTGATTTGCAGATTCAACTGATATATCCGAACGTATATGGCCGGTTTTGAAATCTCCCCATCCCTATCGGTTAGATCATAGATGTAACATTACAAAACCCACTTACTTACTTAAAAAAACAAATTTCAAAGAAACCGGTTGTGGAATGTGGCGTCCAGAGGACTTGCCACTATTTTCCCCTGCGGATCAGCATTGCTATCCGGCGGGGTAACGGGGCCAGCCTTCTAAGCAGTCTGGCAGTTCTGGCACCCTACCTAGCTACGAAGGCCTTGGACATTTTGATTTATATATACTTTCTTCTGTTACCGCGATTGATGTTCATTGAAGTTAAACACTTTAGAACGGATTAATCGCAATTTTTAACAGCATGACCCTACAAATCGCCCTTTACAGTACTCGTTTTCACAGGGTTAAGATGATGACTGAGAGAATGCGAATTCTCCCCGTCAATGAAAAATGTCACACAAGTTACTTTTAGATTTATAGATAAAGTTTTTTTTTAATGTATTAACACGTCTTTCCTTGTTTATTTCCTTATACAATAGAGACCAAACCAAAAAAATGACAACAGATAAATGTGTGGCTGAAATGTTATATATACAAATTTTTATTACGCCACTTATATTGGTCGCCACAAATGTATGAATTGCCAACTGACCTGTGTAATTTGAATTAAAATATTTCAATAATGTTTTTAGCATAAATTAACCATGTCAATCAAACTGCGAGATTTAACCGCAAAATTCTGGTCAATATGGACGAGTGAATTTTGGTACCGACGTAAAATTAATATGCAATTAATTATTTGCTATGTTATTTATAGGCACAGATCAATGACTCCTAACATCAAAACTATATATTATTACTTACAAGTAGAAGTAAGTAGGTGATTCTAGATAACTTAAGAGTGGCGTTGTCTAAAAATAGGTGGGTTCTGTCGAATCCCGCTACTTCGCCTAAGGTAAAAAGTTTAAGTGATATTTGAGTGAATTTGAATATGTATAAGAATTCGGTTTAGTTTCAAAAGACTTTTTGTCAGTAGTTTCGTTTTTCATATTTAGAACACGAATCGTTTAATTGTATAAAAAGTACCTACTTGTGCAAGACAATGTGTTGAGAAAAATTGCAAAAAAACAGTTTGCGTGTAACTATATGTGATGGACTGGTCTGGAAACCCGGAAGGGACAGAAATAAACTCTTGCGCATCGGGGACGTATCAGACTATATCGAATTGCGCATGGCATTCTGTTTGTTGTAGTCTAAAGTACAGTACAGCTACCTACCACATTATAAAGCTTTTACAAACAAAATTAGGTCACTACAATCATTTTTACTTGTAAATTTTTAACGAATATATTATCATCGACTACACCATTTTATACTACAATATTCCAAGGTTATCCCTAAGAACATTGACTTATTTAAAAAAACACACAAAATTTAACAAAAACGTCAAAAAATGTGGGTCATTAGCACATTAGCGAACTTGCATTGATGATGATACAAAACCATAAATGTTTCGTACGAAAAAGAGCTTACTGACGTCAGCATTAAGTGTCAAATTCATACACAGAACTATCAACACTGTTAAAAGTATATAGGCTGTTGGCACTAACAACGTCACGTTCCAAACAAGACTATATGAAAAAGAGTTGCAATTGCTGCACTTTTATGGCGTCATTTATTGGGTATCCAGTTCTTTTATCCTATATCTATGCCTAAATCACAATAATTGTAAATAAATTCGAAATTCACGAGAACAGATCGTAGAGAGCGTTGGTATCGGTAGCCTAGCGGTAAGAGTATGCGACTTTCAATCCAAAGGTCGTGGGTTCGAATCCTGGCTCGTACCAATGAGTTTTCCGGAACTTACGTACGAAATCATTTGATATTTACCAATCGCTTTTCGGTGAAGGAAATCGTGGGGAAACAGGACTAATCCCGATAAGGCCTAGTTTACCCTATTGGTTGGAAGGTCAGATGGCAGTCGCTTTCGTAAAACGCCTACGTCAAATCTTGTGATTAGTTGCCAAAGCTGGACCAACGCTCTCTCAAACCTCTCAAATTAAAAATCACAAACATGCACCTTGAATTCCATAGCTTACGATTCTACTTCCAAAATCCATAGTTTTTGAGATATCGATTATGCTTAGCAGCGTACGTAGCCAAAATGCCAATCGCTCACGCTACGAAGCGTATCGTAGTTATATCTCTATCACTCTTCCTTATTAGTGCGACATTGACAGTTGCGTTTCGTTCGCTACTGAGCGTTAGCGATTGGCATCTTGGCTACGCATACTGGGCAATAACTGATAAGCCTTTATATGTATACAGTTTATTTTCTTTGGTTATCGCGACTTAGTGTTATCCTTTTCAGAAACCACATGCAAAACTTAGTTTTCATTTCTGTTATTTTTAAGCGTATATTTTGTATTGTGTGTGTTTCGAATAAAGAATTCATTCATTCATTCATTCATTCATTCATTCATTCATTCATTCATTCATTTAGTCATTCATTCATTCATTCATTCATTCATTCATTCATTCATTCATTCATTCAATCATTCACTTACGAGTACATTCAGTCTCAGAAAATATCCAAATTAATTTTCGAACTCGTCAATGTCGCTAACAGTAACAGTTTATGTAAACGACAGTTTGTTCTTTATTAGAATCCCGCAAAAGACGGAAGTGGAAAGTCGCGAATTTCAACATACTTATTGTTAATTTTTATAAGTTAAAAATCAAAAAAGTGAAGCCCAAATAGGTAATAACTTAATAAGTTAAGAAAAACCGACCAAGTGCGAGTAGGAATCGCGCAAAAAGGGTTCCGTAGCAATATCTATAAAAATGGCAATAAAATTATGTTTTTTGTATGGGAGCCCCCTTTAATATAATAAATATTTAATTTATTTATTTATTATAAAGTGAATAAATAAATCAATATTCTGTTAATATTTCAGGCGTCTAAAGGTTGCCGTTTTCAATATTGAGCAAAAAATTTAAATTTGTTGTATGGGAGCCCCCTTAAATGTTTATTTTGTTCTGTTATCGTAAGATTGATTTCTATGGAACTTCTTGACAATGTAAACAAACCGCCATATTGACCGTAATAACCCATTGAAATTAAACACTTTAGAACGGATTAATCGCGTTTAATAACACCATGAACCTACGTTTCGAGCTCTTTACAGCACTCGTTTTCACAGGGTTAAGATGATGACCGAGAGAATGCGAATTCTTCCCGTCAATCAAAAAGTTACTTGTGCAAACTCGTAGTTTAATCGTAATCGTCTTGTAGTTTGCGTAACTGGGGTGTATAAGGTAAGTGCAACTGGGGTGTATAAGGTGTGTGTAACTAGCATGTATAAGGTGTGTGTAACTGGGGTGTATAAGGTGTGTGTAACTGGGGTGTATAAGATGTGTGTAACTGGGGTGTATAAGGTGTGTGTAACTGGGGAGTATAAGATGTGTGTAACTGAGGTGTATAAGCTGTGTATAACCGGGGTGAAAGGCACGATTTCAGGCTCTTATTATTGAAATCTATCATCAAATCTGCATGTTCCAGAATGTCCCGGTGCCCTCAGCCGGACGCGGCATACGCTGCGGCGTGCTCCGCGCAGACGCTCTGCAGCTCTGCGCGCGGCTTCCTCCGAGCGCTGCTGCCAGAGCTTTCTGCCATACCCACGCCAGCGTGGCTACGGGCGCTGGAGCCCTTGCCTGATGATCGCCGGCTGCAGGAGTGCAGGGAACACAATGAGGTAAGACCACCGAGACAACAAGGAACAATGAAGTATATCAGCACGGAGTTCTGTGAGGTTTATGAGAATTTTCTGGAAGGTCTGACAGATCTAGCTGCTATAGCGTCACTGTAGCCGCTAGAGCCCTCCCCTGATTGGCAGCTACAAGAGTGCAGGGAGCACCATGAGGTACACGTATGGCAGTACGGGGTTCTGTGTGGTCTATGTAAATGTTCTGGAATTTCTGCCTGAACTAGCTACCATATCCACGCCGGCGTGGCTCTTGGCGCTATAGCCATTGCCTGATGAGGTACTGGGCATCTTCTGTACAAGTTCTTCTGTGTTCGCCACAATCAGATACATTGTCCACGCCCAACGTTTGATTGTTTGTTACATACTACCCCGTGTTCACCAACTATGCTCACGACTACACCTGCTCCTCTTCCTTGCTTCGTTCTCAGTGTTCACCAAGATTCCCGGCCTTTTTTCGATCTTTTGCGACAGGTATTATGGACCTGGGTGGATAGCGATTTGCCAACTTGGTTGGACCATCGTTCTGGACTGCGATCATATCATATCATATCATATCATTTATTCCTTGTATTGTGTGTTTACAAAAGGCCTTATATAAATAAATTACGTCTCAACACAACCCTGTGAGGGCACTGCAATATATCTTAATACTAAAACTTTACATAATAAAATAACAGTATTTACAATATTGATCTTTTCCTCTTCCTTCCACCAAAAGCTGGACTGCGGTCTCTTTCTGTTCTTCCCTCCACGAAATGAATCGCTAAACTCTCGTCTCACAATTGTTCCAGTTGATGGAAGCCCTCCGGGAAGTGGTGTCTCGCGTGGCCCCGGTCTACCGCGGCAAGGACGCGCGGGCGTCACGAGAGCGCAGACGAGCTGCGGAATTAGAGCTTAAAGAGGACGCTGATGATGACGCTATAGAGAGGGCACTGGCTTTAGCTAGCGAAGCTGTGCTTAAGGCACCAGTGACTGGTGAGTACTTCTATTATTAGGTGTCTTAGTCCACTTGATTTACCGACCTTTTCAATCTTTTGCAAGTATTTAAATTCTTCCTAAGAAATACTGGTAAATGGTAACTTGACAGAAATATCTCTAAACATTTTGCAAGACGAACATCACAAATTTTTATGTGGTATTTAACACGGATTGATAACTAGCATAGATACCGTACAAAATTGATATACATACATCCATCCTTAACTAACTTACCAATTCAAGCATCTGTCAAAAAACGACGAATATACGTTTGCGTTTGCTATTTCTCTATTAGGGTGACAACAGGTTTGACTAAGAAATGTCAAAGTGCTCTAATTTGATTTGATTGGCTAGGGATGTGCTGTGGCGACTTTTTACGTTGATTAATTAGTTCAAAATACTGATGTAAAAAGTGTTCTCTTAAAATGTTTCCAGTCCAGTAACTGGTGAATAGCAAGTTCTATAGCCCATTAGCAAAAAAGGACACTGACGAACCTAACGGGTCTGGTACTGATTGCACCACTCATGCTGATTATTTTTTGTACAAGCAGTTGGTTTTCTTTGGTACGTAGTGGCGCTAAAATCTAAACTAATTTTTAAAATGGGTAATATGGTAAAGTGTTTTGGTCGGTCTGCTCAAGTTATCAAACAAGCTACATCAAACCTTGAGAGAAGCATTCAAAGGTTTCGTCCATGGGTTCAGTACATTCGTGAGATTTAAGAAGTATCTACGGATTTCGAGGGAGACACGCAAATATCTTACTGCTGTCCTGCTTTATCCTTGCGTACCGCTGACATCTGAAGTATCGTTCTTGTACCATTTCAGAAGACGACGAGGAAGCAACACTGGCTTTAGCTCTCTGGACGCGTAGCGCCGTCCTGCTCGCGCGGCAGAGAGGGAAAGCGACGGGTGCCCGCGCCGCCCTAGCAGACCTAAAGCTAGCGCTACGCTCGCATCTGCCTGCTAAAATGCGCGCGCATTACTATTGGAGGACTGGGCACTGTTATAGAGGTGTGTATGAAGCAAAACCTTATTTTCAATACCAAAAATAACTTGTCAATTTGGGATGTGGCAACTCAAATGTCTGGCTATTCGTACACAACGTACAAATAGCTTAGTCGGATAAACGTCAGTCTTCAATGTACCAATATTATAAGTTTGTTTACTAAGAAGTCATTTTCTGGCGTCTGCCGCGAATGCAGAAAGCGCAGGTTCGATTCCTGTCCTGGGCACTGGAGAGTAGAGACGTTGGTCATTTTAATTAGAACCTCCCATGAATATCAGACATATAAAAATACTTATATAGGGTTACTCACGCCAATAAAGTCGAAAATAGATTGACTTGTGCGACTGCTCTGGGTCGAGATCAGAGCGCGCAGGTGCTCGCAGTGTGTGTAGAGCAGCCGCCGCGGCCAGACGCATGACTCATGAATGAGGGACACGGACTTTTCCGAAACTTGTCGAGCTATTTTCGACTTTCTTGGCGTGAGTAATCCGATATAAGTATTTTAACACGTTGGTCATTTAATATTTAGTTTATTATTTGACTTTGACTAGATGGCGCTGTGACGCCACTCACACTACTGATACATTCAAGTTTATCATTAGATCGTGTCACACACTCCGTTAGTAGCCCACAAATGGTCCCTTAAGCTAGTATTACAGGATTTTTGGGGCCGATCGGTCGCCTCGCCCGGTGTAATAAAACGTGTCACTTGCTTGATCCTTCATTATGCGGGGGCGACGCCCCATTTCGTGGTAAACTGTGGTTATATCCTTTTGTTTTTCTTACCACGAATAAATGATTTTGTATTTGTATTGTTTATTTGTCTTCTTGTTCGTAGATTGCGGAGAAGCGACCCGCGCGAAGGTGTCGTACGAATTGGCATTACGTCTGCTGCGAGCTGATGATACCGCGTCAAAGGAACGGCTTCAGAAAGATCTGGACGCATTGGATTTTAGCCAGCAAACGACTGAACCTGCTGCGGGGACCTCAGGTACAGACGTACAGATCGTATTAAATAATATTTGAAACGGGTCACTCACGTAATTTAGTCGATTTTCGCTCGACATGTTTCTTTATTTACGAAGAACGTCATCAGGAGCGACCACCCGCGACAGAGGCAAGTCGTACACGTAAATCGACTAAATTGTTCTAGTCTCACGAGAGTTTTATAGTTAAAACGTACAGATCGATTCAAAAACCTGGCGCGGAATTTCTAGAATATGAATTACATTTTCATACATACTCGTTTTCTTAAGGGCTCGAGCCAGTCAGATTCCGAGCCGATTTTCTAGACTTTGAGAGCAAATACTGTGAAAGTGTTAGTAGATGGATTCAGAGAGGTCGTGGGTTCAAATCCCGCTCACCGCGGAGAATTTTTAAATTTTTCTATCAATTATAAAATCTAAAACTTGAGCTTTTCTACACTTTGATTATATATTCAACCGGATTAGCAATGTCTCTCATTGACTATACAACAAAGTATGTCGATTTTTGCGGGGCCACATCAAATGTACATGGCTATTCGCAGGTAACGAACAAAATAGCTATGTTAGACAAACGTTAGTGCCATACAATGAGTATGAAAGTGTGACATGCAGCATTTTTGTTCAAACTAATCAAATTATTTAATCAAATATTTTGACTTGTTATTAAAGTGAACACTACTATACATAAATTATAAATCGAAAATAAATGTCATATAATAAACAAAAAGACCTGGTCTGGAACCCGGGTCTTCAGCTTACGCGACTAACGCCATAACCACTAGGCCACTCGGTCTCAATATATGTTGGCGAATTTCTCGCCTCCACCCAAAAATATATATTTTTAGTCTATTATGCATATAATAAAAATATACCCCAAGCAACATCCTTTTTTCAATGTATTTAGAATTATAGGTAAGGGACAGCAAACAATGCTAATTTGAAAATCTAATTGCTTTTCCAGACATCAGTCTCGTGGGAGGCTGTAAACCCAACATGCCAGCATTGTCAAAACATATCAAAATTGTCGAAGAAGAAGGAAAGGTATTTTTACACAATCTAATTTATTTTTTAATATTACACGTATAAATTTTCTTACGCGGGCACGACACGACTTTTCAGCTACCGTGATCCTCCTCCAATATCGAACGTATCCGAATGATTTAAAGCTACAGAATAAGGAGTATCCGCTCCGCTCCGTGTTTTGTTTTTGATTTGCTCAAGACATCATTATTGTAATCCAAGCCAGTGGTTCGGTAAACCGTGGGTGTTAACTCACGAAACAAGCTGTGTTAATAATTTATTTGACTGGTGGTTCCAGGGCCGATTTGCAGCAGCAAGAGCCCCACTCCGTCCCGGTGACGTCGTTTTAGCCGAGAGCCCGTACGCGGCGTGTCTACTGCCTGACTATGTCGGCACACACTGTCTCCACTGCTTCACCAGGTTACTTTAACATCTTAGTAGCCTAGTATAGTAGCAGCAACGCACGGGTTAAGGAACAGTGCAACAGAAATAAATAGAAGTTAAATATGTCGAGTCTTCGAGCAACATAGGCTTCCAACCCGTTGAAAGGGCATAGCAACACCTTACCCTACAAATTACAGTAGAATCCGATTAGTACGACTCCGCTTAAAACAACTAACCGTTCTTAGCGACGTAAATATGCATATGTTTCATACAAGCCACTATGGAAGTGCATCCGTTTAGTACGACTGCTTATAGTCGGACCGCATTTAACGACGGGATTCCACATGAAATTGTTCCGTTACAACGATGACGAGCTTTGCAACCGAGCAATACACACAAGATAGAACATTTGTTTTAAAGTGAATGTTTTAAAACCTAAACTCGTAAGGGTTTCGTCTCGTGTAAAAAGAATCTCGGTAATTTACAAAATGTTATAACGGCAATATGCAATTATAACATTTTCTAAAACTATCGTTAGTCTCATATAGGTCATAGAAAGCATATATTTTATCAATTTTTAATATTAAAGTAGAGAGTTTTGGTGAATTCAGAGGTAGGTATACCTACCTCTCAGACAGTATGAATACTTTTTTTACCTACCTCTCAGACAGTATGAATACTTTTTTATAGGTTATCACAATGTGCAGAGGAGGCAGCCGTATGGTGCCAGCGCTGCGCTGGCGTGGCCTTCTGCTCCCTAAGCTGCCGGGACAAGGGAATGGTATACCACCAGCACGAGTGCACCTTCCAGGACCTATTCATTGGTAGGTCTTCTTTGTCTGTCACTCTTGTCAAAATGTCTGACGTCATGTGTAAATATGAAATGAAGGGAGCAGCGGTTAAGCAATCAAAAACCACGCGCTCGTCTTTTGTTTTTTCAAATCCATTATGTATATTTCTGCACCGCAGGGACCACGCTGAAGCTATGTCGGACTCTCATTGAATAAAAACCCGCCGTTGGTCTTCTTCAACTTCTTCAATCAGAGCGGCCATGAGATCTCCAGTGGAACGCACCAATGCCGGTCTTGCGTCACGCCTCTGTGTGTCATACCTTTTGTTTTGAACGGTAACAGTTCCTGATTGTTACCATCTATGACCCTGAGAACTCCTTTTAGTTTACTTTTACGACAGGCGGGAGATACCGTAGCCGCATTGGGCTACAGAGCGCGACCTGAGTAACCCTTTTAAGTATTTTAATAGCCATATATTTATTCACTAATTTCCAGGGTCCGGTATGTCCATCCTCAGCCACATCGCCCTCCGCATGGTCACCCAGCTCGGTCTCCCCGGCACGCTAGACGTGTATACCCGTCACGTATCCGGCGACGTCGCCCCCCTCGCCCACGAAGACATAGAGGGGGGGAGGAAGGCCAAGATGAAGTCGAGGAAGGAGCGGCTGAATAGAAGCAGGAAAGGGTTAAAGATGGCTGAGGAGGAAGAGAAGTGTGAGGCTGAAGATAATTTGGAGTTGAAAACGGCTCAGGTTTGTTTGGAAGGACTATTTCAAATGGGTTACCGATGCAATGCACAATTATTTCCCTTCGCAATTTCACGGAAGCGCCCGAACATGTCATGCTATTTCAGTCAGTGTCAATACTAAAAGCAAGCCCCCCTCAAAAATAAGAACATCAAAGTCATAAACCCGACCTTCACTTCCTCACCAAGTAAAGGAAGTGTCAAAAAGAGATGTATATATGTTTGTATTTTCTCCGATTCTGTAGGTTGACAACAGTATTGCTGATCTCTTCTGATGCAATTCGTCCAAGCGGCCAAATTAAATACATCGTTGTAATTTGGTAGTCGGTATCAATGCATAACAACTTAACTTAGTCGCATATTTTGATAGTGGATTTTTCAAATGTCGTAAGAGGCACGTTATTAGGATAGACTTACGACATTTGCGAAATCCACTGCCAATTTCAAGGCCGCTCCAACTGTTGTCATTTGACAGTTTTTGTACTTTTTCCATGCTTTAGTTATTCTTCCGTGACTAAAAGTACCGAGGTCGATTGAAGTAGCATGACAAATACGACTGTTTCCGAATACACTTTATTACCAGCCTTAATACAATTTGTCAGCGGTCCCCTGCAACGAACAGAATCCTCATTCAGCTTACAAACTACGAACAGCTGCTACAATGTTGTTAAACATAAAAACTATATAGAGTATCAGTAAGAACACTTTATTTAACATAATAACTATTTAAATTATCACTGTTGGTAAGAACACTTTGTTTTTACACACTTTTGAGGACCCTTTGTTCAATTTGTAGGGTCACTATTTCGTTCTTGGCCCTTTCAGGATGATTGGTTTACTCTCCCGAACTCACTGGAGAGCCCTGTTATGAATCGAGGTATGTGTGCAGGTTTCCGTCAATTTGGAAAGTGTTCTTTATTTTTATTAGACAATCTCGCATCAAATCTTTATCGAAATACTCGTACGGAAATATTTGGTTTGTTTACTTATCTGTCACGCGGACGTCAACAAATTTTGAAGTTGTCATGACTAAGTTCACATAAAAACTCTTCAAGTAACATTACTTGTATTATTTAAAACCAATTTAAAACTTTATTCATGAACTTAATGAATAATGATAAAGACAACAATAATTCTGGACAAGTGCATCAATGACATGAATTACGACAATTACGCCTACTACAAGTACGAATTTAGAAAACCGAATTCTGCAGTTAATAGTATTTTATCCGCGTTGTTGTAACCTGGAATGTCGTGGTGTTGGAGAATCATGTTCAGAACTGCGCACCAAGCCAACTTCTCCATGCTGAAAGAACTCGTCATCAGAGAAAGATTATCGCATCCTCAAGATCTCCGTCACCCGTAACGAAAACTCTATGGAAAGATTGGTGGAGTAAAAGTCGAAGGCAAAAATTCCGCGAGCGCTCTCCAACACGGTGGACCGACCTAATCAAATCTGTGACACAATGCAGCATAAACGACAACTCTCACATGGCGACCATGGCGTCGCACGAGAGCAGCGATAGCGCAAGACTGCACCGAGACATGACCATGACCACTGAGACAAGAAACTTTGTTTTAATATTAAGGGACAGTTTTATTAATAATAATTTAATAATAAAAATAAAGAACACTTTCCAAATTGACGGAAACCTGCACACATACCTCGATTCATAACAGGGCTCTCCAGTGAGTTCGGGAGAGTAAACCAATCATCCTGAAAGGGCCAAGAACGAAATAGTGACCCTACAAATTGAACAAAGGGTCCTCGAAAGTGTGTGAAAACAAAGTGTTCTTACCAACAGTGATAATTTAAATAGTTATTATCTTAACGGCCTCCTAGCCTAGTTGGTAGTGACCCTGCCTACGAAGCAGGAGGTCCCGGGTTCGAATCCTGGTCAGGGCATTTATTTGTGTGTTCATCACGAATATTTGAGTTATGGATGTTTTCTATGTATTTAAGTAGTTATGTGTATATGTCTATTATATATATCGTCGCCTAGTACCCACAATACAAGCCTTATTGAGCTTACCGTGGGACTAGGTCGATTTGTGTAAGATTGTCCCATAAAATATTTATATTTATTAATAAAGGGTCTTTTTCTTCAGATATACTCGCTCTGTACGCACGCCGAGCAGCGCACGGGTGAAGACTACGTGAAGAGACTAGTTGTGGCGGTGTTTCTGACGGAATGCCTGGTGAAAAGTGGATTTTTCAAGTCTGTGTCCTCTGACGAGTTGGAAAATGGTAATTTAATCACTCTTAGTTTCCGTTGCGTTGATTCTATGTTCAGCATTCAACGGCCATTTTGGATTTTCTTTGATCGACTAGCTAAATTGAAACACCATTTTTAGGGTTCCGTAGTCTATTAGAAATCCTTATAGATTTGCCAATTATTGTCTTCCTTCTAACGCAGTGACCACAGAGCTGCCATTACGGGAATACGCTTGTCTGAGAATTACTATATATACAAAAATATTCTGCTGATTTTAGCGGTGAGGGGTGTATGTCTATTCGTACGGTTACGTAGTAATAGACAGCCTTTACGATAATACGATTTTTCTTCATATTCTTTATTGAACTTAATGGCAGTGGCCGTACTAGACAGATCTACCTACTATGTGGTAAAGACGGGTTGGTGTCAATTTCCAGAAATTGAAACATCGTCCTTTTAAGGATGGCTTACACTTGGACGAGACGGGACGGGGATGGACGGGACGATCTGTCAATTTCTATAGAAAGAATCACGAGATAGCTCGGATCCCTTGGATGTCACATGACGTTTTCCATAGACACTGATAGATCTTCCCATCCCGGCCCGTTATAGTGTGTTTCTTTATTGTCATATCTCTCATTTTTCCATAGCTCGCTGGTCAGTAACAGCCGTGCTCGTGCGCAACCTCCAGCTACTGCAGTTCAACGCACACGAAGTGTTTGAGACTCTGCGGAGCGGCGACGGAGCGGGGGGGCACTTGTTCCGCGGCGCGCGCGCTCAACACATAGCTGTTGCTATATACCCTACTGGGGCGTTGTTTAACCACGACTGCTTTCCTGCTGTTGCCAGGTATTTTAAATGCTTTTGCCAATTTCTCTCTAAGACGGCCTTTTTGTATTTTTCAAATTTTACCTTTAGCTCGAATACAGAAGACATCACTACTGTTATTTATCCCATTTCCGTTTAAGGATGACTCACACTAGAACGGGACGGGACGGGACGATAGTACAATTTCTATAGAATCTGATGTCACGCGACGTTTTGTATAGAAACTGACAGATCGTCCCGTCTCGTGTGAGTCATCCCTAAGAAGGATCTTATCTTCCAATCGGCATGATGCTACCGATTAGATCGAGCGGTCAAGTACCGATCCAGGTAGATACCGATCAAGGCCTATACCACGAAAATCGATTGCGGATCTGTCTCCATCTCTGTCACACTTGCAAATTGGAGTGACAAAGAGGTTCCGTCAGTGCCAATTTTCTGGACTTCAGATTAGAGTGGATTGGCATGACTCATGCCACACACGGTCAGTTCTAAGTTCTACCCGATCCAATAGGTAGCAAGGCCGGCAACGCACTTGCGAAACCTCTGGTGTTGCGGGTGTCCATGGACGACGTTAATCGCTTACCATCAGGCGATTCGTTTGCTCGTTTGCCAGCTAAAGCATTAAAAAAAAAGTTGAACGATAGGATGGATTGTGGATAGCCACCATAAGACCCCTGTACCTTCCAGATACTTCATCGGCCGCCGACTCATCCTGGCCACTACTCGGCCTCTGGCCCCAGGCGCGGCGGTTTCTGAGTGCTACGGCCCCGCGGCCTCGCTGCGAGATGTGGCGTCGCGGCGGAGGACGCTGGCTGCTCGGTACTGGTTCACGTGCGCCTGCGACGCGTGCGAGCGGCCCAGTTTATGGCCGACCATGGCCGAATGTGCGGATGATCCTCCACCGTTGAAGTAAGTTATACTACAGCAATTTTAATAAGTAATAGCGAGCAAAAGCGCTTTAGGAGTGAAGAATTAGCTAATGATAGAGAGGCCTGTATGGGTGAACCGTTTAGGGGACTTCGAACAAAGAATAACAGTTAGTAAAAGAGAAGAATAGTCAATGGGAGCTACCGTCGCTCACCAGGCGGCGCTACTCATGCGGTCCTGTGTTAATATGGGAGGATTGTCAAAGTAACGTTTGAAATGTTCCCGAAGGACCCACGTTCCACTAGCGCCCCTAGCGGAAAATCGACTCGCGGTAATCCTCATTACCTATCTGCTATGGCCGAATTCGGGGACCACCCGTCACATTTGAAGTAAGCTGTATTTCATCGGTTATTAACTCATGATTCTCCACCGTTGAAGTAAATTACTTAGGTGGTTATAACTCACGGCGAGAACCCTTAAAAGCGTTGTAACTTATCAATTTTATCATGCCCATACATGCATCAATTTCTATAGAGAACCTCACGTAACCTCCAAGAGCTCCGAGCTATCACGTGATTTGTCCTATAGAAATTGACAGATCCCGGATCAGATTAGTGTGTGTCATCCTGAAACCTTCTTCTTCTTCTTTTATAATATGGCCTCTGTCCGAGAATTGGACAATTTTGCCAGTGTCCCGTATTAATATAATCAGTGTGTCTTATATAAATATAATAGTATATTGCCTCTTGGGCGACGTTGTTCGGTAATTGGCCTTGCTATTTATTCCGTTTACAGCTGCTATACGTAATAAATATGTCGGGAGGCCAAGATCCCGGGACAACCGAGTAATGACTCAATAACGCGATTACACGCGTTTCAGGATTAATTCTTCATTAGCTGCACACTTCTTCGTTAGTTTACTGCACAATAAGCTATAAATATTACACATTAAACAACATTTAGCACACAAAAACAAATAACTATTCAAGAAACGCAACCGCCATTTTGAATATCAAACGGAAGACCATCCTGAAACCTAGTTTTATTAATTATTACTTTTAACAGATGTCCATCGGTAGAGTGTTCAGGCATACTGTCAGGATCACGTAAAACGGCGAAACTGGGCGCTCGCTGCTCGTCGTGTGGCGTGACGTTTGACGGGGCCATGCTCAACAAGAGGATTGATGTCATTAACGACTGTCACAACCTCTTCCAGGTAAAATTCCAAGCAAATTAGACATCATAGGCCTTACCATGGCGTCTTAACGCGATTCAGTTTAGGCTCAGTTGGATGGAAGCGATTCAGTTTAGCTCGTCAACTGAATCGGACGTCAGTTAAGACGTCATGGTAAGGCCTCTGAACAGATTTAATTTTAGATACCTTCAAAGTCTTCAAACCAGGCTAAGTACTAACACGCTGGAAGGGAGACGCACTTCTCACACATTACATACAAAAAAAATCTGTAATTACACCAACACAAAGAAAATGACTACAGTAACAAATCTTGCGCACTTCGATCTATTTGAGTGTACGGACTAGTGACAACACAGAGCCACGTATGCCCATTTTGGGTTGGTACTTCCGCACGTATGCCGACTCCACTGTGTTGCCCAACACATAATTCAGTCGTTTGGTCAATGACAGGATTACATAAATTTCAAAATTCGGAATGTGGACATTTATATTTTGTTGTAACTACCAAATTCATTAATTGTTAACAGAAAGTTAAATAATATTTATTACTCATAAACAGGCATCGTGGCTTGCTTGAAAAGCATAGGTTTTTCGAAAAATTTGGAGAGTTTTGGATAGAAATTGTAAATACAAACCATTAAACTGTAATAATAACATTAAACTGAGATTCAGATTCTGTTCAGTTATATTTATTTGTATTATTTTAGTACATAATATTTTAGTTTATCAATTTAGAACCATCGCAATCCCTAACTGGCAATACGGTTAAGTTAAATCTAAATTAACAACCAAGAAAGTTAGATTAGTCCGTTTGGTTATACGCACTAATTTCAATGTTTAATGTTAATTAGAAAATTGTAACATACCCGATAATTTTTTATCCTTGTTGGCAGTGTGCTATCCAGGTGGTTACTTTATTTTTTATTTTATTTATTAAAAAATTGCGTAACCAAACGGACAAATCTAATTTTCAGTTACCAATATTTTAAAATGCCCAGGTACCACTTTAGCTAAAATTATGTTTTTTTATTGTTATTATAGGAAGGTGCCCGACTTATGGATGAGCAGAAAGTAGACGAAGCCAAATCCGTACTTTGCGGAGCCTTAGAAAGGTTCCACGAGGTCGCAGCCGCACCTCGTCGGGCCGCATACCTCGCCCACGAGGCTTTAAGGGCTCTGCTCACGTCTGCTGGAAACTCTCATATCGTTAAAGTTAAGGAGAGTGAAGAGAAGGTTTAATGTTCTATAAGATGTACTACTTTAATAGAACATTACGATACAAAGGCGGAAAAGAGGAAATTCGCATCAAGTGGCGATAAATTAAAACACGACCGTAAGGAGTGTTTTAAATCGACACGAGTTGCGAATTACCTCTTCGCACGTGTATCGTACGACGTTTTACAGTACATACAATGTGTTGTATGACCCTTTGAATATTCGACGCAGGCACGTAATGTGCTCATTATCGCCGTAGTGCGGTAATGTAGCACCATATGTACTGTAAAATATGTATTATGTTACTTTACTTTTAAGCTAACGGTCATAGAGTCGGACTAAGCTTAGTTTGTACCGATGTTGATAGCACAAACGGTGAAAGAACTAAATAAACGTCATAATTTCATTTAAGGTTTTCTAACACCCATATTTATTTTAACAATTCCTTAATTAGTTATCATAGCGGACCCCAGGCTGCCTGAACTGTGCCATAAACCAGAAATAACGCTAGGAAGATATTTAAATGGGTATAACGAAAACTGGAAATGCCAAATTGTTTTTAAGAAGTCAAAGAATTTTCCCAACTCTCAGCAACATACATTATTAATTAAAACTTTAATTAGTTTGACATTATTCAATGAGATTAGCTGGCGCCGTAACTGTATTTAGGTATCTCGAGTTTGTTAAACATTTACTGAGGCTATTTGACCAAACTTTTTAACCAAGAGTAACGCTTACTTTTGGATACGAATGTCAAAATCCCATAGTAATTTGACGTTAGGTGGTATCGGAATAAAAAGTTGGTAAAACGCAGCCTTAATCTAGGTTAAGTATATACAGAGTAATTCAACCATAAGGCACTGTTCTGATCGGCGATCAAAGTAGAGATTTTTTTTTATTCTGAAAAAGTACTCGGCAG
Source organism: Lathronympha strigana (assembly GCA_949128165.1). Taxonomy (NCBI): domain Eukaryota; kingdom Metazoa; phylum Arthropoda; class Insecta; order Lepidoptera; family Tortricidae; genus Lathronympha; species Lathronympha strigana. The sequence goes on along the minus strand of OX421901.1, from coordinate 3,242,350 downwards.
TGTGAACAGCCAGCGATGAACTATAAATAGGTGAATCAATTTGTTGTTATCCCGTCCCGCCAGCCAGGGGACAAATGCAGCACAAGTGTGTTGGAAGAAACGTTGTAAGTAGTATGTTCTACTCAGAGATGGGCATTATTCGAATAAAAATTTATCTAAATGATCATTCGAATGACGAATAATCCACCAATTTTTTATTCGCGAATGATTTATTCGCGGATGATTTATTCGCGGATGATTTATGCGCGGATGATTTATTCGCGAGTAACTTATCGGCGAATAAATATTTCCACCGGTTTTTAACTTGACAAATGACTTACTTATTATATTACTCCTATACATTTACTAACAATATTTAACGTTTGTTGGCTATTCTATTAAATAAATAAAAAAAGAACCATATATTAAAAATTACAAATTTTTACTAAAGTTCACGATCGTCTCAGAGTTTAGTGATCTATTCGATATGATCTATATGAGCCCCGTTAATTTTGTTATGTACCTAGTAAAAAACTGCACGTGTTTAATGATTCGTATATTGAGCCTAGGTGGCGAAATAGGAATCTTAATGCAGCAAAATGTGTAGAAAAATGCTTTTTAGTGCCGACCGGCAACAACACAATGGGATTATCCTACCTGAATGATTATTAAATTTGTTACATTTTTTCCAGACGTGTTGAGGTTACAAGAAATAAGACCATACTTCCATTATTCTTTAATGGGACCAAACCCACAGTCGCTTCGCTTATCGTAAAATAACAACTTTTGTTTAAAATGAACACCTGCGTTGTTGCAATTATGTATGTTATTTTTTCTACTCCAGCACTTGTATCTGTCAATTAGATGACTGACAGCGATATTCAAAAAGTCTACATTATAACGTTGTCTATGGTGTTCCATAAGAATACTGCTTCTATGGATTTTCATACAATATATTAGCACTGTTGTTGTTTTTTTTTCTATAGTGGGCACAACATTTTCCCTATTCTGCCACGTTTCTAAATTTAGCTTTTTACGCTAGTTTAGCTGTCGTAGAAAAACTAGGGTATGCTCATAATTGTGTCTTAAAACTCTCGGGTCTATTATTAAAAACTCGGCATCACTGTCGCATAAACTACTATTATGTATTTTGTTATAACAAGAACGGATTCCACAATTATACCTATTGATGAAGAAAATGATACCATAGAAGTCAATTACTTTTTATTACTTTCTGAGCAAAAAAACCGCCTAATTTCTATGGCATAGATTTTGTCAAGTTTCTGTACATTTCAATTATGGCTTGTGATATACGTGTTACACGCGGAACCGTAGCTACGTAGCCTTAGCACCGGCGGATCCCGTACTACACGGTCACTTCAAAGATACGTATCCGTTTCTGGATTCGGCTACGTTCCCGCGAATCTCGGCTTCGGCTCCGCTCGGCTTCTTTTAATACACATCTTTTACAATTTGTACTGGTCTATTATTTTTTTGCCTCCAACATAATATTTGCATCTTATTATTTTTGATCTCTTAAATTTTTATTTAAAATGCAAAAGTATGGAAACTGAATTTAAAAACTCGCCCCTTGCATTACATTCGGGGGTCTTAATAACACGCATAAAATCTACACTTAACGTCCCGGTCACGACTGGATCCGATCTACGTATAAATAAGATACGTATCTCCGTGTACACGTAGCTACGTATCTTAATTACTACGGGTACACGAAACACGGTCACGACCAGGAGCACTAATTTCAATGACACTATCTCCGTAAAAGGGGCCCCGTAGTTCGCATTAAAATAACCGAAAATAAAATTAATTCCATGTAAACTAGTAAGGTCATAATGTTTAAAAGAAATTCTGTCAATGAAACTAGGCGGTTGAAATGAAACTTGAGTTATGAATTCATAATTAGATAGCTATTTTAAACAGAAGTTGATAAGGTATTAAAAAATTATCCGTGGCAATTCATTCGGCGAATAAATTATTCGCGGATAAATTATTCGCGAATAATTTATCCGCGAATACAAATAATCATCCGAAATTTCATCCGTCATCCGCGAATGATTTGGTTATTCGTCATTCGTCATCCGTCATTCGAATAAATTTTGCCCATCACTGGTTCTACTGACATGCTTAGTAGTAGTACATCCATCATCTACCAAAAAAATCATGTTTGGAAATTTTAATGTCATAAATCCGTGATTATAACGGTGACCCAGGAGACATGGCAACTAGTGACAAGAAATAGTTGATTAACCAGAATATATATCCGTCTTTTTTTATTTACACGGGATTGATTATCTTCTGTTCGTTTCTGGAGCGAGAAGATCGCCGATTGCTCATCGCTTACTCGCGCTTCGTGGGACCAGTGACTAAGACCTATTGGACGCTCCATACTGAGGGTATGTGCGTTTTACCTCTCGCTCGCTCCAGTTAAATTTTGCTTCGGTGCGAGCGAGAGGCAAAACGCAAACATCCGATGTGTGGTACCGGCTTATGGAAATATTGTGACAATTGAATAGCCTACCTATTCATTCAACCTTTGGAACTATGGACTGTCCCAAAGACGTCATTCACTTAAAAAATATTGCACTGCCTGTGTTACGTTATTATTGGTAAGGGGAATTTACCCTGTATAAATAAATCTGAAGTAATTCCCTAGCGTTTCCCTAAAATATATATTTATATAATGTTATTGTTGTTATGTTACTTTTGTATTGTTAACCAAATGTTGATTGTTACATGTTTTGTATTAAATAATAAAAGACAATATTGTGTTAACTTTTTCATTTTTATTATCTGAGCCAGTAGCCCCAAGTACTGATGTGCATACTTAAAAAAGGCCTTAAGTCTCGTGTTAACTTACATGTTTATAAGACCTTTTTAAGCATTTAATAGTTTATAAAAGGTACTTCTGGCGAGAAATTACGCACCGCGGCGACTTTCGTTACTCTTGGTGTAAACGTAAACTTTAACTAGTTAGACATTAATTAATCGTTTTTAAAGTTCTTTAAAAACAATTAACAAGCTGTTTCGGCTCTGTACTAGTTTATAACTAAGTTGGACATATTTGAGCTACATTTTTTATGCATTAGTTCATTGGTGGAAAATAAATTAGTCTCAATAAATATGAATCAAAATGCGAAGTCAAAAGTGTTTTAGAAATGGTAATAAAGGGTTCAAAAAAATAACATAAGTATAAAGAATATATATTTTTACTGTCACAAAAAGAGGTGAATAGCTCAAAAGCGAACAAACGATTAGTACACTATAGTAGTTAATTAGGTTTTAGGCGTAGTCGCGCCTTTAGGGGTATCCGTTTTAAGCGCAGGCGCGTTCGGCCCGGGCGCAAGCGTGTCCATATAATCCTTGCAGAGACACGGCTGGCGCGAATCCGGCACAGTATCCACTTCTGGCACGATCTTGCGCAGCGCAGCGACTTGCGCAGCGAGCCCGCGCACGCGCCGGTGCGCCATTTCACAGTTGTCCTGGAGACGCGTGACTTGGCTCTCCATGTTGAGGCGTAACTGAAATGATTTTGTGTTAAATTAAATATGGATTACAATAGTACATTGTGTATTAAGGGCAACCAAGAAAATACGAACGAGCGTGAATTTAAATTTTAACAATTTAACACTAGTTCTTGTACAGTCAGCCACACAGCTATAAATACAGCCAAAGGGCCAAAAATATGTAGGTATACACGACCTTAATGCTCAGTCAATAAACTCATGTATACATATTTATGGCACTTTGGCTGTATTCATAGCTGTGTGGCTGACTGTACCACCCGTGATACGTACAATGTTTTTCATCACATTTGCGAGGAAATAAATTAACTTACTAGCCAAATAAATAAACAATAATTTGTAAATGGTAGTGTAGTAGCGCAGTCCACAATATACCGGTATGAGCGACGGCGCGCGTGGGGCGCAGGTCCTCCGGGAGCTCCGGGCGGGCGGTATAATGTATGAAAATCCATTACGACCATGGGCTTAATACAGCTCATTAAGCCATTTAAGTATGATAAAAAATATGTACAGAAGAACCGGGGAGAATCTCGAAGCGAGTGAATTCGCCACTAAAGGCGCTAGTGAAACGTTGATGGCGCAGCTATGAGCGTGTGACTTTAAATCCGAAGATCGCGGGTTCAAACCCCGGCTTGTGTCAATGTGTTTTTTGGGACGTTCCATTTTATATACGAAATATCATTTGATATTTACAGCAATGGCCTTTCGTTGAAAGAAAACATCGTGAAGATACCGGACTAAGACCCAATAAGGCCTAGTTTACCCTTTATACGAACAAATACCTATACAATAGGACTTTGCACATTTGATGATTATTTAAAAAGTAATTTACTTAACATTATTTTTTTTACCATACTCGAATGTATTACATAATTCCGTAAAATACTTAATTTAAAATATATGGATAATCCACTAAACACGTCAACTTAATTATTTGAATATTATGTTCCTTCATACCTACTTTTGTTCCGAATTTAGTAAGTTGTCGTGTTTATTGAATCATCATATTTTTTAAATTAAGTATTTTACGGAACTGCAATTTCTTTCGAGTAAATATACCTTATTTAAAGTAAGGATAAATTGTATTATTATTTAAAAAAGATTGATCAATTACTTTTTAAATTATCATCACATTTGCAAACTCCTATTTGTAGGCATTTGTATGGGGAAAAAGCCTGTTCTTAATGGGAGCTACCGTATTGTCGCTCACCAGGCGGCGCCAGTCTTGCGTGGGTCCTGTGTCAGTATGAGAGAATTGTCAAAGTGACGTTTGAAATGTTCCCGCAGCACCCACGATCCACTAGCGCCCCTAGCGGAAAATCGACTCGCGGTAATCCTTATTACTCTGGGCACGGCTGTATATCCCCTCAAATCCAAAATGTCCTGGAACATACCTCCTCCCGTTCCTTGTCAGCAGCGGCGACCTTCGCCCTGCTGGCAGCCAGCTGCATCTCAAGCTCTGCAATGGTCGTCTGCATGCATCTGTTGACATCAAATACAATGTTCACAATACGACACTCACATATCAAATGATATTTATCACAAACCAATACAAATACAGTTAATGTCTATACAAAATAACGTTCCTCCGAAACGAAAAGTATATTCAGTATTAATATTTATTATTAGTATTTTACTATATAACTTTGTAAAGATAAAAAACTGCATACCCTGTTGTATGAAATCAATATTTTCATCTTCATATTCATAATCAGGACCCGTAATTTTCATGCCGATGACAGACAAATGACGTCATGTTCCATACATAATGTTTCAGGTTTTGCGTTTGAAAGAAGAATGCTGTCATTGAATAGTGTCAAAACTACCTATTAAGTTCGACGTTAGAATTAAACGTTGATAGACTTTATCTGTCATTAACTCATTTCGTATTAAGGTGGATCTCCCCGTGCAAGTTTCATACAACTTTCGTTGCAGGTTTTCTTCTATTCTATCGATGCACCGGAGTTTAAACCGTGATATTTAGGTTAGGCGGGTCCTCCAGTTTGCGCAAATAGTATAAAAAATGCTAGAAAACTAACAATAACGTAAAATAATCAGATATAAAAAGTGCTAAATTTCGCTAAAGCGCTTGTTTGTGTGAGTAATCCTGATACTGTCCGTGTAAACTAATATGGCGGCTCAACTGACAACCACTGGTTTTGAGTTTACTATGAAAGATGTCACTGTAACCACCTGTAACACAGGTCAGCGGACTGAGTAGTACCAAATTTCGTCCACAGGTGGACAATATATCGTAGCGGGCGAGGTCCTCAAATATTTCTGAGCAAGGTTAAATTTCAATAAATTCTTTACAATAGATCCGCCAATAACATCTGAGCACTCAATTTTTTCATAAATATAGGAGAAGCAATTTTTCTGTGAGTTCTGAACACACAGCGAGGAAAAAATATCTGAACGCTTAAATCGTCAAAGGTATCTAAGCAAGATCACAAATATCTGAACATTGAATAAAAATATACCTTACGCCGTTACTTTCAAGTTAAATTCAATGTCATTGCAGTCAAGTACCTAATAATAGCAAGCTTTGATAAATTGATAATAAAGCAAATTCAAACTTTTAGATTTGACAATCTACGAGAAGAGTACTGAAACGTCAATCGATATGTGTGTCCCTTTTCAAGGACGTTGCCAGCTCGTGTCGTTCGATTATCCAAATGTACCATAAAACAGAAAAATTTGAACTTGAGAGCATTGACAGGTGAACTCGTTATACGTATGGGTATTTAATTTTCGGCAGCTATTGGATATGTTGAAATAGCCCAATTAATTTATACTTGATCATAAGAAAATGTAGCAAAGCTTAGTAGTCCGGGTTCAAATCTTGGCCAACCAGTAAAATTAACCCTTTTTTTACTTTTTGTTGGTTATAATAAGCACGTTTTCGTTGATAAAATTGGGCGTTTTTATTTTTTGTTGTAGAAAAATATTTTTTTGAAAATTAAATTTTTTTAAATTGTTTTCTATTCTGAATCGCGAGCTCTTTCAATCCTAGTAGGAGAAAAAAAGTGTCCCAAGATTTGTTTTCCATTTCGCCACCGTCATTTCATAGATTTAGTATGGCGGTAGCGTCAATGGAAAGTTTGAAATTTGTATGGAAAATTTAGGACACTTTTTTTTCCTACTAGGATTGAAAGAGCTCGCGATTCTGAATAGAAAACAATTACTTAAATTATTTCCAATTTTCAAAAATGACTTTCTATAACAAAAAATAAAAATGCCCAAAATTAGAACTTTACTGTTGTTATTTTTTTCACATAATTACTATATATTTATATCGTACCTTAGAGTCAAAACTATTAATAAAAACGTAAACAAAATGAAAGTAAAAAAAATAATTACCAAGGCAAGTTTGAAAAAGATTTTTAAGACTGAAAACTACTACAAAACGATTGGTTATTTATTGTTCTTCTTCTTTCACATTGTTTTACTGAACTATCTTATTATTATTTGGTGATGTAGGAATTTAAAAAACAACCCAAATATATGTAATTACGATGTACGAGTACACCTCTATACAAAGTTGTCAGAGGCTGGGTAAAATGCGTACCTATATTTATGCTGTAAAAACTTCTCAAGATTGGATTCTAGCCACTCAAGTATTGTATGAATTTGTATGTGTAGTAAGTCTCGAAAAACGCCATTCTCCTATTTAATTTATGACCCCAAGTCTTCTGCAATGCAATGACTACATTGGTCAAAAATATATTTGCTAAATACAACATAAGCATTTTTATAACGCCACCTAGGTAAACGCGAGTTAGTTTACGAGGAATGACATTCTCCGCGCCCTCTGTGGAATTTTTGGAGTGATGATAACACTACTGACACTGATGACTGACAGAAGACGTGCTAGTGTGCGTAAATGGGTAAAATCTCCATATTTCCACGTTGTTGCAGGTTTTTGTTGAAATGAAATACTGTTGGCTGCAGAAAATCTCGTAGTATACTTCAGATTTTCTAGTATTTGCGCAAATACAAAAACATCTTATGTATCTGCTTTAGTTTTGGAGGAAATTATGAAAATAACTAAGTTTGAAGCACTAGCGCCATCTCTTGGTCGCTAGTCGCCATACCCTCCAGGCACTTCCACCTTAAAACATCATGTGTGTTTATATACGTCATTATGACGAAACTGGCATGAAAATTACGGGCCCTGTTCATAAGTATAGTATATTCACGAAAAGGATGTAATTGGGTCAAACACAAAACGATATTCGGAGTCTTTCCGGTGGACTATTCAAAAGTTAAATAATAGGCTTTAATTTTCTTAATTAAGCCTTATCTACATTAAGGCATACTCCCTTTCTATTACATTGTATGATAAAAATCTATACTACATGTCAACAAGCTGTTAACTATTGACCACAAGAAAGAAAATGTGGGTGTTCACGTTCAGCTGAACTGTAGAGCCAATCTCATGATTGATGAGTCATGATTTTTATCATACAATTCAATAGAAATAGAGTAATTTTTAAATTGGATAAGGATTCAATAAGTAAATCAGCCTTCATAGCCCTTAGAAAAGTCCACCGGAAAAATTCCGAACATCGTTTTATGTTTGATCCAATTGTATAGTGTATCCAGGGTATTACTAGATGGCAAGACCTTTGTAGTGGTCTAACACAGTCTCAGTTACATCCATTTATTACAGCGCTTAGACCAAGTCTTAGTATAAATCCAACATTGCGCTATTGAAGTTCCAAATGTCAGTTCCATAAGTTCCTTCCTTCTCTCATTGGACTTCGGTTCCTAGGCATAACATCTGCCTAGAGATATCTCTATTGGCCTTCTCTACTTTCTCTACATCGTTCTGCTTTACTTTCTAAAATCCGAAGGTTCTTAAAGATCATGGGACTGGAATTAACTAGCCCCCAAAGCCTGTCACTTACTTCCGAATGGTCTCCGTCCTCTGGTTGACCCGAGCGATGGCCCTCTCGGCCTCGTCCTTGATCATCTTCTGCTCCGCCGACAGCCTGAGGTTCTCGTCGATCTTCTCTTGGAACCGGTTGCCTCCGGCCAGAAGGGCCTCCTCGAGGCGGACCACGCTATTCCTGAAAAAATTAGGATTTAAGTATCCCTCGCAAGACATAATTAATTGGTAACACCTTTGTGGTGACGGCTTATAAAAAATCTTTATACCCCTTAATTGCGCTAAAATTGGCACTCTAAAGCTTTGACAACAGTTCCGATATATCGGACGGCGACAGTGAATTTTAAACTCAGAGGTGGTCTTCACGTTGAACCTGGATTCATGCGCAAGTCTGTAGTCTTCTCTGTGCAGCTGAATGCATAATATGTAAACACACATCTTACTGTCAATGTCTTAAGGGAGTATGGATATTTATGAAGCCTTAGAAATGCTCTTATATTTATGAACTCGGCTGTATTATTCCTCGTTGGTACGCGTTCAACCCCACGAACTTCGCACACCACACTTGCTAGGGCTCTACCCTAGCATAAGAGTACTGCGACATTATCTCGCGATTGAGAAAGACGCGTGTCATTCTCTAACTATTCGGATGAGACAATGACAGTTCTCTTTCTACGCACCAACGAGGCAAACGCCGGCAAGATTGGAAAGCACGCGATACAAAGTTCTGATCGTCTAAATTACCTAGTACCGAAAACTTTCCTCCAGCCTATTCACCTTGGCCTTCAATTTGTTATTTTCGTCAGCCAGCTGCGACACTCTGCTGCGTGGCATCCAATAGCTTCCCTTCTGCCACCCGTGGTCTGCCACCAGCTTGCCCAGGGTGTACTAGGGGTTCCAATACTTACTTCAACCTATCCACTTCGGCCTTATATTTGTTGTTTTCATCAGTCAGCTGCGACACTCTCTGCTGCGTGGCGGCCAACAGCTTTCCCTCTGCCACCCGATCTACGCCCGGCTGCTTCTCAACCGGCTTGTTTAGGGCGTAGTCCAGGACGGCGATCTGAGAAGTTAGAGCGGAATAAACACATTTACAGAAGGCTCTATAGTCTAAGGATAACTGATTCTATTTAATATTCACGTCATACTCCTTGTTTCTCATTTATGTCTAATCTCATTCTAGTTTATATTCAATTATAGTTAGCATGGTATTTTAATTTTTAATCTTTATAATTTTTATTGTTTAGCTTCATATAAATACCTACACTTCAAATGTAATTAAATGTAACACCCAGTAATATTGTATTTACCCTCTTTGGAAGAGCAGTATCTCTTAATACAAGTATTTACAATACTTAAAAAGAGATACTAACATAGCTACTGCTAAATGTTGTATGTTACCAAATAAATCATTTTCATTTTCATTTTTCATACTTCTAAACATGCAACATTTTTGGTAATGCTACATATTAAGATTTAAATGACATATAAAAAACATAACAGGTATTTATTTTTGGAGTTATAGTATATTCGCACACCCAAATCACCATAGAGGAAAAGTTCCCAGGATCCCAGCATCAGATTCTGACCGGATGGACCAAGATCAACCCAGCAAACTGAGCACTGAAACTCAGTCATCACGGAAAACTAAAAGCTTCGCCTTGAGACATTTATTGATCTTGCCACAAGCCACATCCGACAAAAATACTCAATGTGAAGTTATTTAGACAAACGTGATCAGCCGACGCATTCGGTCTTATCTTATATTATCTGGGGTAAAGGGGCCCTAGCGGATATACTCGTACTTCGACCCATGAGGATTTTTTGTGAAACTTACTTCAAATTAAAACGTTGACTCTCTTAAAAAATGGTATGAATGGTTCAATCTACTCAATTGCTTCTGGCAACTGTGGTTGCCAGCTGTCATCCTTATTTTAATAGGCAATAGAGTCCACCAATAAATATGAAGCATTAAATTAAATGGATGTAATTTACGAAAGGAGTGACCAAGACCTCCAACACCGGCAGGGATCAAACCTGCGGCTTATGCATTCGCAGCTACAGATGTGCAAGTTGCGGAAAGTTTCCAAAAAATTGGAAAAATTCTAGGAAACTTCTTGAATATTACACAAAAATTTAAGAAATTTACATTTTACGTTGCGGAAAGTTTCAATCCCCATACAAAAATGTAAGAAGTTTCTGAAACTTTCCTATGCGAAATATTTCGCAATATGGGAAAGTTTACGTCGGCACATCAGTATTCGCAGCAGACGCCATTCCATTCGATTTGTCCTACAAGGGTTGAATGTATGTGTCGTGCTCCTGCTGTTGGCGGTCAGAATTGGAATCATACCTTATCCCTGGCACACACGAGCTCCCTGGCCAACTGTTCACACCGGTGTTCGGCAAGAGCCTGCTGCTGCTGAGCATCCCGTAGTTGGTCGTGCGTGGCCTGCAGCAGCTTGGGTAGAGGAGTCAACTCCTGGAGTTTCTCCTGAAACTTGATCTGAAATCACGAAAAAAAAAAGCTGAAAAGCTGGGTTGCTAAAGAATCTCGTTCTTTGTTGTTTCAAATATAAACTTAAGAGAATAGCTCTGCTACGCAGACTTCTTCAATAATGACCAGGGCTCGTAATTTTCATGCCGGTTTCGTTATAATGACGTATATAAGCACACAGAATGTTTTAATACGAAACGAGTTAATGACATATAAAGTCTATCAACGTTCGATTCTAACGTCGAACATAATAGTTTAGACACAATCAATGACAGCACTATTATTTCAAACGGAAAACCTAAAACATGATGTATTAAGCTTGACGTCATTTGTCTGTCAAAGGCATGAAAATTACGGGCATGATAATGACAAATGGAAGACATGAGAATGATGTTACTACTTTTGCAAAATACCGGGCACAATACCTCGGTACACAGAGGTCTCTCCCGAAATTCGTCGGCAACATCAAGGGTCTGCTGGGCTTCCTGTGAGAGCTGGGTTGGCAAGAGTAATGCCGACAACCCATCACGAGAAATAGGCATATTATTTGACGTCGAGTTGCGGAGAACTAGCCGTACCTTGACACGCTGAATCTCATAGTTGATTTGCTCCGATATGCGAACGTTTTCAGCATCCAAAGCGGCTAGCTGCCTCGTTTGCTCTTCGGCCAGTTGCTGGGATTGCAGATACTGGAACACATATATAAAATATTCATAATAAAATAAAAAAAATAATAAAATAAAAAATATATCATTATGTTAATGATTTAAATAGCATTTATATGTTTGTCACTACATATCACCAGCTACAAGGGACCTGCTGTGGATTTTAGAGACGTTTCCAAAAAAGATAGAAAAATTCTAGGAAACTTCTTAAAAATTACACAGAAATTTAAAAAAAATCCATTTTACGTTGTGGAAAGTTTCAATCCCCATACAAAAATGTGAGAAGTTTCTGAAACTTTCCTATGCGAAATATTTCGCAATATTTGAAAGTTTCCGTTGGCACATAAGTACGTAGACCTCAAAGGCGCTTAGGGATTTTATTCCAATACCATCTCGTGCCTCTCGAGCTGTAGACCTACAGCTCACACACCCTAGTATTTGTTACCTTTAGCCGATAATCCTGAAGCTGCTTCTCCATTTCAGTAATGAGAGTGAGCTGATCATCGATCTCTTCATTCGCCTCACGAAGCAACTGCCTGAGGTTTTGCACGTTCACTTCCTGAAAAAAAAAGATATGCTACAATGCTACTTGAAGGTCCTTTTTTAAATTGCCGTACTCAAAGGGTAAAACGAAACCCTATAACCCATTCGCGGCCAAGCTAATATGAGCACACAATACGCCGGGCCACCATACCTTTTTTTGCTAATTACGTATGACTCAGCTTATGGGTCATGGGCCTGGCACGCACGCTAAATAAACAGCCGGTTACAAAGCGGACCAGCCGGACGATTTTAAGCAACATTTCTACAAACCATTTTTCTGTTCATATGTATCATTTCCATACGTCGTTATCGCGGGTACAATAACCAACTAGATAAAGAGCACATATAACAGAATGTCTATTTGGTAGAAGCGGGCATATTCTGCCTACAGCTACTAAGCATCTAAGAAGCTCTCTACACGTGGAGCTGGAGAGTTTTCGCTAGAAAAGATCTATAATAATTGAAGGCATTTTTACAAAAACAACATAACTAACGTTTTTGAGTTATACAAGTAGTCCAAAAACGGTCTTTAAAAAGGAAAAATGACTAAAGATTTTGCATTGCGACTGCATAGTTAATCTATTTAAGTATGTATTGATAGTTTGATACTCAAGTCAAATATGGAGGTTGGGTATTAGAAATACCTAATGTTGATAAGTTTTTAACTCGTCCGAGTAGGCATAGATGTTCCTCAAAATGAGTTTCGAGTCTGTTAATGCTTATTTTTCATAATCTTCCTGTACTGTCAAATCGTTTTTGCACCCGCGATAACGACGTGTGATCATTTCTTAAAATAGTGTTTGCAGGAGCTAAATTGTAAGAATATGTACGAGTAGTTATTTATGATACAAGTGCTTACATTGCGTTTTTATTTAAATTTGATTTGACTCATGACTCACATGTGAGTCACGGGCCCGGAATCAGTTGATCATGACCCATACGCTGAGTCGCTGGCCATGAATGGGTTAACTAATACTTCGCCGTCTGGCTGCCTGTCACCAGGCTGTATTTCCTGAGCCGTGATAGTTAGACAGTTGATATTTCCACAGATAATGTATTTATGTTCCCGGTATAACAGCTAATATTAAAAAGCAGAATAAAATAAATATTTAAGGGGGCTCACATACAACAACGTCATTTTATTTCCGTTTTTATAGATAACGTGACTCTTACGACATTTGAAAAATCCACTATCAAAATACGCGACTAAGTTAAGTTGTCATGCATTGATACTGACCACGATGTATTTAATTTGGCTGCTTGGACGAATTGCATCAAAAGCTATCAGCAAAATTGTTGTCAACCTACAGAATCGGAGAAATAACAAACATATACCTACATCTCTTTTTGACACGTCCTTTACTTGGTGAGGAAGTGAAGGACGGATTTATGACTTTGATGTTCTTAGTTTTGCCGGGGGGCTTGATCAGTTCAAATTCAAAGCAAACTGTCAAACTTTAACGTGTTATTTTAAACGTTAATCTTTTATGAAATTATGACGTTAACCTAACACTTTCACAGTCCTATCAAAATCTTAGCACAGACGGACTCTGTCTCACCGTCTCAAAGGCCTTCTCCGGAGGCCCCTGCATGTTGGTCTTCGGCGTGAGACCCTCGAACCTCATCTCCAGGTTGCGGAGCCTCGCCTTGGTCTCGCGCGCGATGCATCGCTCCGTCTCCGCCTCATCACGGCGTTTTAATAACTCTTGTCGGAGCAGTGCGCACTGAAATGGAAATATGGATAACACATTTATCACTAGACCCCGGATTTTTGTCGCAATGACGTCACAATAGGATAATTTGGGGAGTAAATGGAATGGTAGACAAATAAATCCACTACTTTTCAAATATGCTCCAATAACATCTGTCGCAGTGGAAAGAAGCTTCTCTTTTTTGAAATGGTTATATTCTGCTAGAAGACGTAGCCTAACCGCAAGTCATTTAGAACAACTATAGATCTGTCACGGAGAGTCCGTCAACGAAAGAGCAACGTCGATATTTTAATCAACTGACAATTTGTTTATAGGAAGCTTGGCATTAATATGCCAAAAAATAATAAGTAACAATTTCGTATTCATTAACACTATATGATATGTTTTTATCTTATCTAAATAAATCCGTATTAACTGATACTGTTTCATTTACTCCCCAAATCACCCTATAGTGACGTCATTGCGACAACAATCCGGGGTCTATTTATCACAGAAGGTTTTAGTGTAGTGTACAGCAAAGCTTAGCGGGTAGCAAGCACTGAGTTCGCTCACATACATTTTGCTTGTGACTACTAACTAACATGAACGCTGCACTTCTCGCTCGAGCGGACACTCAGCGGCGTACAACGACCATCGAAAATTGGTATTGACGGGAAAACCTCTTTGTCACTCCAATTTGCAAGTGTGACAGAGACGGAGATACAAATCCGCAATCGTTTGCGTGGTATCATACTGCTTGGACACCATCATCATCATCATCATATCAGCCATAAGACATCCACTGCTGAACATTGGCCTCCCCTTTGGACCTCCATATGTACCGGTTGGAGGCGACCTGCATCCAGCGTCTCCCGGCGACCTTCATAAGGTCATCTGTCCACCTTATGGGTGGACGTCCTACGCTGCGTTTGCCAAGCCGTGGTCTCCACCCGAGCACTTTTCGACCCCATCGGCCATCTGCTCTGCGTGCAATGTGACCTGCCCATTGCCACTAATCATCAGCTTGCTAATCCGGAGTGCTATGTCGGTGACTTTAGTTCGTCTACAAATCTCCTCATTTCTAATTCGATCGCGTAGAGAAACTCCGATAATAGCCCTCTCCATAGCTCGTTGAGCGACTTTGTGTTTTGAGATGAGGCCGATAGCAAAATAATTGCTGCATTCGAAAGTATGTTCGTCTTGCTCCTGGTAGAGTAAGTACTCGTATATGTTCCTAATTAAGAGTTTGTACGATCATATTTTTTAAATTAGGTTACTAATACAATACATTCGAGTATACCTTATTTAACTAAGGATACATTGTATTATAATTTAAAAAAATGGTAAATTACTTTTTAAATTATCATCAAACTTGCAAAGTCCTACTTTTATGGGGAAAAATAAATCTTGTTGGGTTAAAAGGTTAATTTAACCGCTTAGAATTTTTCATTGATCGTGCTCGAGTCGCCGCGTCACCCGAAATTACACGAAGATTTGTCTAATATATAAATAAGACTTCGGCAAAATGGACTGGAAAATTTTTTGTTTTATATAGCGGACTACTGGCGGTAAAAAGGTTAATTATCTAACCACGACTGTGTATAATAGGAGTTTGCAAGGGACATTATTATAATACCTCTCCGACGTAGCTCTTGCACTCATCCTCAGACTTCTGCAGCTTCTCCTTGAGCTGAATGACTTCTTTTTCCGCCGGCGTCTGTCGGAAAATAATATTTGCGAATATAATAAATAATAATAAATAAATATTGTGGGACAATCTAACACAAATCGACCTAGTCCCACGGTAAGCTCAATAAGGCTTGTGTTGTGGATACTAGACGACGATATATATAATAGATAGATACATATAAATACTTAAATACATAGAAAACATCCATAACTCAGGAACAAATATTCGTGATAAACACACAAATAAATGCCCTGACCAGGATTCGAACCCGGGACCTCCTGCTTCGTAGGCAGTGTCACTACCGACTAGGCTAGGAGGCCGTTAATGAGTAATAATATAATGATGGCGATAAGTTAAAATGGTTTGTGGTATAGATTAATTGTCTATAGCTCACCAACGGCGCCTCCTTGTTACAGGACGCAGGGCAGGGGGGACACTTGCCACACTGCGAAAAAAACATAATTATGGCTATACGATAACGAAATCTGTGACAGCACAACCCTACGATAGGTGGGACAATTTTACATCACTATTGCTAGTATTACACGGCGCCATTCGTCGGGGCGAATCGGTCGCATCGGGAACGAAAGGGAGTCAAAGGAAGGGCATAGAGGGGTACCCCGAGGATCGGCCCCGATGTATCGCCCCGTGTAATACCCGTGCATACAAATTGACAGACGAGCACCACCTACCATCACGCGTAACATTTGAGATTATTTAAAATATCCAAATTATGTTAGATCTACAAGCGAAACGATTAGATCTACTATATTAAATCCTGATATTTGATACCTACGGGTGATCAAGTTATGTCTTATTATTCTGTCCCATCAGCCAATTCAGCCAGAGGACAAATGCAGCTTTTTAGAAGGATATATTACAGAAGTAACTGACATGCTTGGTGGATGGCGCATCATGGGGATATAGGGAATATAGGTTAGACTAACCTAACCTACCCGTTTGTTAACCTATAACCTAACTTAGTTTATAATTCTTAATAAATCGAATGATAATAAACATGTCAAACTTACATCTCGTTGTGTGGGTGGCATCGGCGGCATGCCCGGCTGCAAACCAAAAAAAATTGTGTAAAACATCGATATATTTTAGTGTACGGACTAGTGACAACACAGAGCCACGTATGCCCATTTGGGCTTTGTACTTCGGCGGAGGGGGAACGGTACGTATGCCGACTCCCCTTTCTGTGTTGCTTGAAGCTTTGATGGGATTAGTTATATGGTTATGGTTGTGAGCTCCATTTTCCGCACTTAGCCCGCAAAAATATCGGGCCATTGTACGTGACATATTTCTGGTTAACCCTTTGACCGCTTTCATATTTGAATGAAGTGATCAGTCTGACGCCAAGCACGTTACGATAACCAAAAATGACGAATCTCGTAGTACTGTGCAAAACGATTCTAAATAGATTTTATTCATGATCGAAGTACACCTTAACTGAGACAACTTTAGGCGTTGCTGGCGTAGTGGGTACGACAGCACACGACGCCTTTAGGCGTTCTTGGCGGTCAAAGGGTTAAAAGTTTAACCAGCCTGGCTTACCAGAAGCGCAGGATTCTCCTGGTGTCTCCACAGGCTTCTCGAAGCGACGTTGTTTCGAGGATTTGAGCGCGTTGTGTAGCTACCCCCTCGCATTTCAGGATGACGTGGGGGCCTGTTTCATCCGCTTGGGATTAGTTATACACTCGCCTGCTGCTCGTAGCACACGTTGGTCCCGCCACCGCTCGGGCACGGCTTGCCGCCGCAAAGGTTGCTCGCGTGCTTCGTCGTCGCCATCTTTTGCACTACCCGCACTGCCTCTTCTAGCTCGCTCACTTGTTTCACCTGTTACAGTCAACAACACAGCTGTGAATACAGCCAAAGTGCCAAAAATGTATACAGAACTTTATTGCCAGAGAATTAAGGTCGTGTATACATATTGTTGGCACTTTGGCTGTATTCACAGCTGTGTTGTTGACTGTACACGAGTTAGTCTTTTTAGTTGACTAGTAAAAAATGAGACGTGATCCTTGTTTATGCTACGCGATTATTGAAGGATAATGATATTTCAGTCAGTCAGTCAAAAGTACCGAGGTCGATTAAAGTATCATGTGGGGTTAGGATTCTGGTGGCATTTTAGCACAAGTAATGCACTGGAGTCGCCATTGTATATTTTTTTATTTGAATAAATGAATAACTGAATGATAAATCCATATTATGTGTATTTTATAGTACCTATAACATTTAAATATTTTTACTTGTTTGCTTGACCCGTTAAGGTCTTGCAATTATTTTTTATCTCATTTACCTTGTCTGTCAGTTTGACAAATGCATTTGTTAAAAAGGGACCAAAATATTTTAACTAAAATAGGTCTGTTAAGTTTTTATGAATAAGGCGGTTAATCTGTACCAAAAGGGTAAAAACGGGACCCTATTACTAAGACTGTCTAAGATTCCGCTGCCTGTCCGTCTGTCTGTCTGTCTGCCAGCAGGCTGTATCTCATGAACCGTTATAGTTAGACGGTTTAAATGTTCACACATGATGTATTTCTGTTGCCGCTTTAACAACAAACACTCAAAATACAGAATTAAATAAATACGGGTATTAAAGGGAGCTCCTATACAACAAACAAACGTGTTTTTTTTTTTGCATTTCGTGCGAGAGACCGTCTTGCACTTGGTCGGCTTTTTAAACTTTTCTGTTAGTCAAATCGCCATATGGTTGGTTTATGGTATATGGTTTTCGATTGTCCCATCACCAGATACAACGGTCCTGAAGGCCTAGTATAAAAATTGTACGACATTAACTCCTCGACCGCGTTAGCGTATCGGGAGTTCAAATTATGTTTGCCGTTTATTTAAATCATCCGGCAACTTTCATATTTTGACCCCTCGATACGCTAACGCGGTCGAGGAGTTAATGTCGTACAATTTTTATACTAGGCCTTCTGTAGATGATTTTAGAAACCTGACAAAGGACGCGAGTGTATATCTGCAAAGTTGTAAATTTTAATTTCTTGTTATTGTTTAATCTAATGTGTAATACTATTTATGTAAAATACCAGTGTGTAAAAGCCATACGATAAATAAATAATAATAAATAAATAAATAGTCAAATCGCCAGTAAGTACCTACATTAAAATACCTACTTCCCAGTAAGCAGGTTTTGATGATGGAACAGCGGAAATATACTTAGAGATAAATTCGTAAAAGTCTAGCCTCGTAAGGCCCACTGTCCTATTCTTACATTTTGGGTATAACGACCCACCAGGTGATGTATCGATTAAAATTAAACCTTAATTTTGAAAACTTAAGATTATAAATATGAAGTCATATTTTTAGGACACAGGTTCGATATTGTACTTGTCCTAAAATAGATTGGGCCTTGGGAATATAAAGAACCAAGACATGAAATCACTTTCTTGGCGTCTTCAGAAGTAATACAAGAATAAAAATCCGCAACACTGGTATCGTCAACGGGTTACACATGAAAATTCGCAACAGGCTTCGTCTTATACAAATCAATGATAAAATCCGCAACAGGCCTCGTCATCCTTATTTACCAACAAACAAAAGCTATCTGATGGAACCGTAACCGTCCCGGATCGTACCTGGCCCAAACGTTCCTAACACCGGCAGCGTTACCTCGTTGAATAGTCAGGGAGATCTGTTGCACCAGATACGATCCGGATCGAGGGTCACCACCCCTATCCCTTAGCCGATGACCTATGTCCCTACAAACTTCTTGGCCTCAAAAGCCTTTAATTTTTTGCATTCCGTAAGGGATATTTTCGTGAAATGCCCCAATGTAACTCACCAGTTCTGTGTACCCTTCCGCCGGTTCTCCGCTCGCTGCGTGGTCTAGTTCTTGTTGATTTAGGTTCTGAAACATGCAGTGCCTTAGTGCAAGTTACACCCTATTCGACCTACACATCCCTAGGTTTGCTAATTACACAGGTTGTAAGAAAAGCCTCAATAAATCCACAAAATGTTAAAAAAACACCATAAATAACAAACTACTTGCACGTCAGAAAAAAATGCGTGTACACCAAAAAATATCAAAGTAATTTTAATTATTGAATTAACTGGTACCTGTGTGTACTCGGAAATGGGTTTCGCATTTACTGCAGCCTGTGAAAATAAAAATAAAATATAAGATAGATTGTTAACCAAGGTGTGAAAGGCTCCTACTACGGTCGAGTTAAACACTCTACTTTTCATAGGAGAGGAAAATATACAGGTGTATTTCTTTCTTCTTCTCGGTCGCATACTCACTGCTGAGGATCGTGACTCTTTATTTTTTCCACAAGTTGTCCGTTCACACAAAGTTCGGGTCGGGTAATATGATTTTCATACGATTCTTATTTATTAACCTTGTAAGCACTTAGAATTTTTCATTGAGCTTGCTTGTGTCACCGCGTCTCCCGAAATCACACAAAGATTTGTCTTTTAAATTGTAAAGCATGTTATGATTCATATAATTTAAACTATCGTGAGTCACACTGATATTAAATTGCAACGGTTAACACTCACGTATTGCGTTATATTTTCACATATGCTATTGCTGTGTTGCAGCCATTTACTGCAATGCTACCATGGGAGCTAGATCACAAACGCAAAAGCAGTAAACGCGGGACAGCCGTAGAAAATTTTAATTTCGCGCAGTATAAACACAAATATTGGGAGCGGTAAAAAAGCGTATGGTTTTAACGAATGCTCGCGCGAATACAGTCACCCGAAACGTTCGAATATCCGATGGTTCTGAAGCTCGCATCTATTGTCTGACCTGCAACCTAGCGTTGTCTCTGGCCAGCATCTTTAACTCGGCCTGCAGCCTCGCTGCTTGCGCCCGCGCCGTCTCCAATCTCTGCTCCTTCACCATCAACTCCTTATACAATATATACCTGAAACACTCACCTATGTTAACCACAGAGGAAGCTGCTTCAATCACTTCGCTGTTTTTAAAAGCATTTGTCTCGATGAGTATTAGCGGCTTGTGTGTGTTTTTCCATGATTTTTCGATTTTTTTTAGCGTTTTTATAATATATTTTTCATTGTAAACATGTCATGGTTGTGTCAGACGGACATTTAGTTTTTTCAGTGTGGCTATGGAGTGACGTGACAGTTTTTGCAAAGGTTTGATATGCGAGAATAGTTTAAAAAGTTTACATTTATTCAAAATTCAAATTCAAAAATTCATAAATTTATTCTGCAAGTAGGCCTCAAGGGCACTTTTACAAGTCAATAAGCATTACAGTAAAGCATTTGTATGTACAAACATTTACAATATATAGAAGTAAAATTATAATCT
This sequence comes from Lathronympha strigana, assembly GCA_949128165.1. Classification (NCBI taxonomy): domain Eukaryota; kingdom Metazoa; phylum Arthropoda; class Insecta; order Lepidoptera; family Tortricidae; genus Lathronympha; species Lathronympha strigana. Next base: position 3,221,544 of record OX421901.1, on the reverse strand, counting down.
AAATGTTGATAATGCAACAGCCAAAACATGGGTAAAGAATATTAAAATAAATGTGTAATATGTGCAAGAGATGTATAGTCTCTATAGTTAAAAATAAATTAAGTGTGGGAGATGTAAAAGGTCCCCCACGTCAAAATAAAATACGAATAAAATTTGGAGATGTAAAGGCTCCCCAAGTGTCAAAATAAAGACTGGAGATGTAAACGGTCCCCATCGTCAAAAAATAATACTAATAGGATTTGGAGGTGTAAAGGCCTCCAAACGTCAAAATATAATATATTTATGATATAAATACCACAAGTCATCAGACTGTTAAGTTAACAGTCTTAGATCTAATGCTACAGAATACATAACTAATATGTATCCAACAAGTCAAAATTATAGAATCCAACAGAGATGTAAAGTCTCTATAGTTAATAATATGTACATTAAATTTGGAGATGTTAAAAGTCCCCAAGGTCAGAACAATAGTATGTAATAATACTAAATTAATTAATTAAATTAATTAATTATCGCATTTATTAAATTAATTATTGAGTCGCAGGTAGGATTAAGTCTAAAATAGGAGTAAACTTCACTAACATTTCCTATACAAAAATATTCAGCTGCAGATTCTTGCGGGGAGAAGTGGCGTATAGATTCGTTAGAGTATGTAATAATATTTCTTAGCTTTTTCGATCCCTATAGGGGAAATAAATGGCCCTAGCTAAACTATGATGAGACTAATAATAGACTTGTTAACCCATACAATGATATGATTTTTCTTCATATTCTTTCGTCAGAGTGGACACAGTACGAAGCCATCCCCTATTGAGCGTAATGTCTAAAATAATACAACATTAAATTAAACATTTTTTTAGCTTTTTCGATCCCTATAGGGGAAATAAATGGCCCTAGCTAATCTATGATGAGACTTGTTATGTATTGCTGGAGCATTCCCCCAAAATGTCGTTTACGTGACGCGATTCTTTTAAACCTTCGTTTGTTTCTGATGAATGATGATATTTCATGTCTTGGCTAACAATTTGGTAGGTAGTATATTCTCTAGATTTACAGATGTGATTTAAGTAGCTGCGAAACAAGGCGAAAGCGTTACGTTTTTTTATTATTATACGACGGTGATAAACAGGCATATGGCCCGCCTGATGGTAAGCGGTCACCGTAGCCTATGGACGCCTGCAACTCCAGGGGTGTTACAAGCGCGTTGCCGACCCTTTAAAAAAAAGAGGATTCGCTGTGTTGACAGCTAAAGGGGCAAGCTTTGTTCCGGGGGTCCCCAGCTGTCAACACAGTGAATCCTCTTGGAGCTCTGGCGACCTTACTCACCAACAGAAACACAACACTATGAGTAGGGTCTAGTGTTATTAAACTGCGGTTTTCTGTAAGGAAGTACTTCCCCAGATGGGCTCTGCTCCAGATTTGAGCGAGACGACATTCGTTGTGCTGTGCCCTACCACACTAAACGATATGCATCCGCTGTGCCCATACCTCTCTTGTGGAATGTACCTGGTATAAGTCAGAATTTTTAACTCACTAATCCACTGACCTTTTCACGTCTAGGTCCGCATTGTCAGCTGCCAGCCGCTCCTGCATGTCCAGGCTCTCGCTGAGGCGGCGTGACAGCTCCAACTCCTACGCACATAATGTTTATCACCGTAGACCGTACCGGCTGTCCATAGCTGGTGCGATATTACATACATTAAGCACGCCTAGACATCTGCAGGCTTCAAGATGGTTAACCACGAATCTGATAATGCTTTAAGTTGATAATTAGTAAGGTCCGACCGAGACTCCTTTTTTGTTACAGCCGAGACCGAGACTAAATTGAATTCTCGGCAGAGACCGAGACTGAGATTTTGTAATGTATACGAAAAAACACGCATTTTGTGAAAACTTGCATTACGATGACACGATACACTTTATAATTGGCTTAAAATACTGGTGAGTACCCACTAAGAGTAGTGTTCTGTTCATAAACAATTTGATCTGAATTCTATATTTCTAGAATTGTGTTATAACGTTTATTTTACTGTCGGGGAGAACAGTAACATACGGATTTGCTCCTCAAAGCGCCCGGGCCGCAAGATGGCTGCCGCGGCGGCATTGCTGGCGCCAGCAGCGCGCTTGGCGGCACCATGCGCAACTCGTGGACCAGCGGTGGTTCTAAAACAGTAAGACAACGTAGGTCTAGGTATGTGGGTGATTGCGGGGGTGTTACGGTAAGGGGGGGTGACATTTTCAAAGCGACGCAACGCGGTACGGATGGCGCTTCGCCATCAAATCTCAAGAATCTGTTGATAAACATGGGAAGGGAAGTGTTCTGTTCGACACGCCGCGACGCTCCGCGTTCGCGTAACGATCGCGCGCGTAGCACACTTACATTAGGTATCAACGATTAGTTTTTTCGCATCGCGCCGCAGTGCGTCACTATCGTGTGAGTTCGGCCAGAGGATCCAATATGATTTTGATTTCAACTTATGGTGGGATCTTTAACAAACAGAGTCATCTTTTCAATTATAAAAAGGCACATGTGTGGTTGTTTGCTGTACCTATTTTGTAACTCAAGCATTTCGTTTAAGGAGCCACCAACTTCATCATTCAAGTTGTTTGTGTTTTATAAATAAAGTGGTGGTTATAGATGGTGGTTTCCTTAGTCTAGTTATAATTTTCTAATAAATGACTGTTTTTAGTTAAAGGTAACACTTTATCGCTTACCAATAGGGCACTATATGATGCCATAAAGATACATTAACTAATTAATCTTATTAAGAATCGCGATTTCTTTGGAACCTAATAGGAGAAAAAGTGTCCCAAGACTTTTTTACCATTCCGTTCCTTATTTTCGCACTTGGGTTTTGTAGTACGTTGACGAAATAGATGTTTTTAAAAATATATCGAAACGTTGGTAAGTATACTTTATTTGTCTTACTAATATCAAAAGAGGTTCTGAGAAAAAATCACGTAAAAAAAATTGGGTAAACAACTGTACCATATTTTAATTAAAACGCCCGGAAACGTCTGATGCTGTCTACAAACCATACGCATCTCCTGGTTGATACCCATCCGGGCACGTGCACTGGCCGTCATCAGCGTGCATGTCACGAGCGTGCGCGTCGCGTTCAGCGCGCTCACGTCTAGCGTGCTCACGCTCAGGACTCTTGGGTTCACAAGTACTGTTCTGAAGCTCCGCCGCCCTCCGCTGGAGCCGCTCGGCTTCGCGCAGAAGTTGTGCCGCGCGGGCCGTTGCTGCGCGGAGTTCTTCTGCACCCCAAGTGCCTGATATAGCTTTCTGTGGAAAAAAAATTTGGACGTTATTATTCTTTGTTGTCCCCCAAACTTTTTTTTAAATTGGAAATGTTTATGTGATGTTTACTCATAATCGCGAGGTCTTTTGATCCTAGTGGGAGAAAAGTGTCCCAAGTTTTTTTTTTCATTTGATTACTATTTTTTTTTCAGATTTTGTACGGCAGCAGCTCAATGGAAAGTGTGAAAAATTTAGATATTTCGCGATACTTTTTTTCTTCTACTAGGAACGAAAAAGTTATTTGAACATACACCGGACTCTTAAAATTAATCCAGAAACCTGATGTAGATCCGCAAGGTGGTTCCGCACGTCCCGCAACGCGTGCGTGCCGCGCCGCATCTCCGTGCGCCATGCTGTATTCGGTTCAGCGTCTCCCGAAGATTCTGAAAACAATCCTGGGTCTTTAGCTGGGATATACACATTAACCATTTCCACGAACGGTACCAAATTTGCTAAAAAGAAAGGACACATCCTATGACACGTTATCTTGGTAGCTCGGTTGGTAAAGCGATGAGCATATATGAGTTTCCCTCTGTTCCATGAAAATTACAAACAGCCCCCAAAGATGCAGAAGCACATTCAAATAACGCTTTTTCCTGTACTACTCTTTGTCTACTTAATTAAAACGCACTTACGTGGGGATTGATTCTGCAACAAAAGAACATCATGTTACATGTTATTTATCATGATAATAATACGTTTACATATTATTGCGGTGGTCAGGAAACTGCTTTCCGTGGGCATAGAGTTGTAGCATAGATCTTCTTTCAAAAATTCAAACCGTTTCAGGCGTTTAAAACGCTCGCTTGGCGTGACGTCACAGCCTATGAAAACTAACAAGTGACGGCGCCGTACGCCACACAACCGATACAATGGGAGCTACCGTATTGTCGCTCACCAGGCGGCGCCACTCATGCGTGGGTCCTGTGTCAATATGAAAGAATTGTCAGTGACGTTCAATGTTCACGCAAGACCCACGTTCCACTAGCGCCCCTAGCGGCGAGCTCGCGGTAATCCTCATTGGTGGACGATAGACGTGGACTACAAATGTGGACATCACACTCGACATCAGCGGCGTTACAACTGATTTGAATTTCCCACATTTTTTCGCAGATATCAAGTGCATAATTATTCCATAATTCAATTCTCTCACGGGAGCGAGACGAACATACTTTTGAATGACGCAGTCGCACTCGAATACAGCTCATGGTAAGCACAATGGTGTTCAATGAATCACTAACACACATCACAATTTTAATATGAATCTGATGAAAATGTAGTATTATCGCCGACGCTGTAGACTGACCAATAGGCTAGACGACAAACTAAAAGTAATTAGGTAGTCCGTCTTTTAAAAATATACGATACGTATTTTTTCTTTTGTTCGTCAAATGAAAAATGACGGAAATACAGGGCTTTAAAGTTTCGCGTGACGTCACACCTGAGTACAATTCTTACTCACAAGAGTCACAAGTAGGGTTGCCAACCGTCCCGCTATACGCGGGACGTCCCGTTTCTGGGGGTCTTGCCGACGCGTCCCGCAAAGAGGCCGCGCGGGACGCCGATTGTCCCGTTTTTAGACCATACTGGATAATAAGCACAAAAAGGAACGGTTTTTAATGTGACTCAGATCCAGTGCATGACGGTGAATCTATTTTTTATTATATTCTAGATGATTTAATCTAAGAAGATGTAATTTAGCTTACTACTTACAACTCTTACTCGTAACAATGCTTTTTTAATGAGGCAAAACACAAACTATAGGTTCTTTTGCAATATGGGTGCATATTCGTAAATGCAACCGTTCATATCAAAAATACTTTTTAATGTTTTTGTCTTAAAACGTATTATGCTACAAGTAATATGCAAAAAAACACAAGATACGACATTAATACGGTCGGCTTCATATATGTATAATTATATGCATCTCTATTCAATTTTGATCCTTCTTCCCCTGTAATAAGTTCAAAGTGTATAGATATTTATAGACGTGACTGTACAGTAACCAAACGATAGGCATACCAAGGGATCACAACTATACCTACAAAGGGGCTACACAGTCACCCCAATATCTCTTCACGCCGCATATTTTATAGCGAAATTTAGAGTGATTTGAAGTGATGTTTTGAAAAAAAAATCTCTGAATACACAATTTATACATTTTGTATAGAGTTTAAACAAAATTTTACAAATGTCTATTTATTTATGTAAAAAGTATCTGTTTAGCCAGATAACTTGGCTATTGTTCGTGTATTTCTACCAAAATGTACCAAACTTAACATTTCTTCAACTTAATAATTTTGTGTGAAAATGTTCAAAAGTGTTTCATTTTCTCCATAAAAGATTGCATAGGTACTTAACAAGAAAACATTTTTTTTATTAAGATTCAATAGCAATAAGGTCGTAAACCAGATGATACGAAGATAGTTGATGTTTGAAGCTCGCTGAGCAAAATATGGTAAAACAGTTATAAGAAAGTGGTGAATTTTTCAAAAACTTACTATAAAATTGAAAAAGTATTTCATATAAAAATTTAAAAAGTATTTAATTTAAATTGAAATGATCTTTTAATTTTGTGTACATGTAAAATTGTTGTAGTAGATATAAAAAAAAATATAACTGTAAAAACTCATGGCAAAAACTTGAGCTAAATCGGCTAAATACTCGTATCTATAGAAGAAATTTCTTCTTCTTAAGAAAGTTAACCAGGTAATTTTGTATACCTTTCAATACGTTGACACTTGACAGTCTGATACATACACCTTATATAAGTCGGTTGACGGCGTCCCGCATTTTGTAGCCAAATCCCGCATGTCAATCCCGAATGTACCGCAAATTTGTACACTACGGTTGGCAACCCTAGTCACAAGTGACGTCACCGGCCCCCAACACAGAACTTTGACGCTCTTCATTCATATTCGTCAATTTTAGTGAAAAAGGGAAAAATACGTGTCTAATAATTTTTGATAATCTTTCTGACGGACTAATTAGAATAATAGTTTTTCAACCTAGTCATCATCGCTATTGTATACGCAATGCGAGCTACCGTATTCTCGCTCACCAGGCGGCGCCACTCATGCGTAGGTCCTGAGTCAATATGAAAGAATTCAAAGAATTGTGAAAGTGACGTTTGAAACGTTCCCGCAGGACCCGCGTTCCCCTAGCGCCCCTAGCGGAAAACCGACTCGCGGTAATCCTCGGGTGTTGCTAACTGTAGTTTGTACACAAAACAAACCTTATATACTTTCCGAGGACGTTGCTCGCTGCCGTCTCTTGCGCCCTTCACACTTGAGACACGTTTCACATTGGCACTAGACGCCCGTAGCTGCAACAGAGGAGACGTACTCAAAGTCAAAGCGATATACGTCATATACGTTAAAGAACAACAAATATTGTTCTATATTTGAATTTAAACTGTGCATTACAAGTTTAGTCTCAGATGTAGTGCGGTCGACACGCCGAGGGGACTGTACAGGCGTGCGGGGGGAAGGGACGGCCGGATCGCTGACAGTAGCACACACTTTCTGTAAACAACAAAGAGGTCAATAGAGTGATAGATACGCCGATACGCGCGCGTGCTTCGCCTTTGGGGTATATGGCGCTTAGGACTTTTGTACCAACTCCCGCCATTTTGAAAATTTCCAAAAAATGAATCGCTAAATTTTTTTAGTGTAACCAACAAAATTAGTTTACAAAATTTCACAAGAATAGAAAAATCGCATCTTATAATGGATATTCACGTCGAATTCCCTTATTCGAGTTATCATTGAACAAACATATACAACCATAAAGGTATTAGGCCTTCTTTATCTATGTATACAACATACAAATGCCGGATTGTTCCAGTAGGCTCGAAGAACACACAAACTTCGCTCCCTCAGTCAATTATGCTCACTCACCTTCATTCCCGTACAGCTTCTTAGAACCGACACAAGAAGAAATTGCAAAATTACGTAAATAAGCTTTTATCAAATGTTAAATGTCAAATGAGACGTAATCAAGTAACCTTTCAAAGCGAGTGGAACATTTTTTTTTTCATTCACATATAACCTACATAGACAAGGATTAACATTTTCTTGAACGTATGTTTTCAAGCATGCTTTATTTGACTTGTGCCGCTTTAGATAAGTACGATTTCAAAGAAAGCAAGTCGGTGGTAAACGAATTCTGTGGTTAGTCGCATTTGATGCACAAAAGTTCTTAAATTTTAACGCCATCTGTACTTGTGACTGTAAACCGACAGCCCTCTTGCTAGAAATGGTTTGTAGATGCAGAGCATGACCGACAGGTGGCGCTGGCTACTCGACAAACTACAGTCCGCAAAACAAGATAGTAGCGGCGGATGACTAGTAGGTACTTATACTTACTTTACTCTTTGGGTTCGCCTCAAAAGTGAACTCACGACCTCTATATATACCCCAGCAGGGATTCTGCCTTTTCGTTATGCAAAATATCACTTACAACCTACTTTTCGCCGATGATTGACTTGGCTTATCAACGTTTCCCAAATTAATATTTGCCAACTCACATAACTCACATTAGGTCGTTTTTATTTTCCAACTAAGTTACGTTAGGGATGGAATATGATATTCGGCGAAAGATACGGTAAATGAAAATTTGGCAAACTATTGTTGGTTATAACCCAACCCCGGCACGGCCGGCACCCCTTGGCCGATATGGCTCATATTCGAACTTATAAATTATATCTATCTCTTTTACCCGCCTGCTACATTACTCGACTATCCGAACATGCTTCCTCGTTCGACAAATCCAATGGGATTACCGCAAATGACTTAGCCACTGGGGGCGTACCTATAGTAAAACGTGGATCTGAAGGGAAACTTTCAAACTTCGCTTGGTTTCGCGCTAAATTGAGCTTACGTTTTGACTCAAGACTCATTTTGAGCAAAAATACGATATTCGCTACGTGAAAAGCGGGTGATGAGTACTCTCATCACCACTGCCAGTACGATCACGGCGCTCGCTGCAGACATAATTGAAATTTTGGGTGCTGACATGAGCTATCAGATGTATGGTTTTGTATACCTAGGTTTTGCAGTACGCCATAGAGTAACTCCGTCTATGCTAAGTTTCCTAGATTCTGATAGCAGAGATTGTAAAAGTGTTACGTAAAGGTAATAATTTTATAGAAGTTTGACGTTCAAAATAATATTTTAAAGTTTGACAGTTCATTTGTTTGGAAAATATAGATAACGGGGTTAACGTGACTCTAGTAAACATTGATCGATTTTGAGATAACTATAGTCCTAGTAATATGTGTTGTCGTAAATTCTGCCTAATAGCGATATCTCAAAAACAAAGGATTTTGAAAATGGAATCTTAAGCAATGGCAAAAGTGCATGTTTGTGTTAAATTTTACTTTTAGATCACCATTATGCTTAGCAGGGCAGAATTGTGGTAACACCAAACAAGAATATCGACTGTGAATTTTACCGATTCCCAAAATTATGTTGGAAACGAGAACCCATTTTGCCTATAGTTGCCACTGTCGTGTGGCGCTTACATCGCACACAGTATTGTCTTCTGTTACCGCGATTGTTATTCATTGAAATTAAACACTCTACACACACGTGGGCTACACACAGCCCTAACCAGTACCAGTTTACGCAAGTAACAGCGCCATCTATGGAGGCTCGTGCGAACTTAAAACTCATAAGGTCCAAGGTCGTGTAAAAGTACCGTCTGCGAACGCATCGCGCATGCACTATCACTGCACTTCTACTATTTATTTTCTTTCAAGCCATACATATTACCTATTTCAATGCACTAAATTTAGTTTTTCATTATTCTTTTCAACTGTATGTGCAAGATGAAAATATAAAAATTACAGCAATCGATTTAATTGCAAAGTTAGTTTTTGATCAGATCGGACGGAAATGCGTCAAACGATGAAGCCCGGACCATTATCGACGTGCAGCATCCATCTCTATCTCTCGGGTAAGTGTAAAAGAGATAAATAGGAAAATTCTAAGAAGCAAAATCAACCGGCTCTGTGAAATAGTCATCATATTGCCACTGTATACATACTTCGACAACCAGGGTTTGGACAGTATGCTTGTATCGATGATTCCACTTTCGTTTAAACTAAGTATTAAAGATTTAAATGAATGGTGACAATGGTAAACAATAGTAAGACTTCCAAAATGTAAAAAGTTCGAAACAATAAAACTGTTGTGCTTGTTTTTTTACTTGTATTACAAAGCTAGCTGTTCCACTTGGTAGAAGCCTCCTGATATTTTATAAATACGTTCCGTAAATACGAGTTCGAGACAGGATTGGAAGAAACGAACTTACGATTGGTAGTCGGACCACTACTAGGTACTTTATTCTGTTGTAGATTTTTTTTTACAAAATAGTAACTAATCCGTTGCTGCTAAAATTTAAAAAGATGTGAAGAATTTAGTGGCTTCCTCGCACAACGTTGATACGTTGTGCGAGGAAGCCACCAAATTCTCGTTCTATCGCAATGCTGATGCATTGCGATACAAGCTGGTAATGCCACCAGCATCCTAGGTACAATGGACATCAAGCCTGTATATATTTTGAAAATAAACGTATACTTATATTTATATATTTTCAAAAACAAAACACGCCGTTAAGTACGATCTCGCTACACGAAATTCAAATAAAAATGTTAATGTTCCTTTTTTCATATTTTGTGGATTTTATTTATTTATAATATTTCCTTTAAGTAAATAGAAATAAATCATAAACAACGACTCTTGTAAACTTCTGGTTTCAAGATAACCAGTAAGTTTGAACCATAGCCAACAAATCCTACACTTGTTGGTTAAAAGACAATTAAAAGTAATCATATCATAGATCATAATATGATCTATGATATGATTACTTTTAATTCAAATTACCTAATTCAAACTTTCGTGAGTCATAACGATAGGCGTGACTCTGCCTGTCTGACAATGCATGCCCGATGCAGTCGAAACACGTCGCTTATACGTGAACCGTTTTTCAATATTGATGTCTCCTAGCAATGTCACGAGCATTCAAAACACAGTGTAATAGCGCCATTCCTAGTGCGCCGATGCAAGTGAAGCTGACGTTGCCCGCACCTGCGAAACTTGCAATCGCGAACGTCGGCTATAGCCAACAATTTCCCGGGCCTGCGCGCATCCAGTTCTATTAATAGACTTGTTGCTTCCGGGCTCACAGCTCCGCGCTTCACGAAGAAACTTAAACCTAACTAGCTTCGAAAAGGTTAGCGACGATGACTATCAAGGATAAACCGGCATCTCTGCAGGAACTCTGCTCCCACTGCTTGTATCGGGTAAGTTCTTTGTATAAAAATTATTTATTTTCAAAATATATACAGTAAGTGTAACTTACTCTACCTACTTTAAATTTAAAATAGGTCCTTGAGGCATTGTACCTATGATGAATACTTTTTTCACTGGGTGCAAATGATGTGCGCAATTTCAAATAGCTTGGATGTGAGTTTTAAACTGCTTAAATCAAGTCACTCGTTTGAAATTTGGACGTTTTAAAAGTAGAGAAATCTCTTTTAATTTTTATGTAGTTGAGACTACTTGAGAGTAGGTAGTAGTATTTTTTTTATTTGGTAGTTTTTTTTAATTTTATTTACAAATATAACGAACAAAATATATAAGTACCTACAGTAAGATACAAGATAGCTTAAATCTAAAATAGGTCCTTGAAGCGTTGTATCTAGGATGCTGGCGGCATTTCCTCATTGTACGCAATGCTGATACGTTGTGCGAGGAAGCCGCCAGCTCTTCGGTCACCGTTACAGCAACCAGATATTAATTAAAAAAAAACAAACTTAAAATGTTGAAATAAATCCCTACTGCGCATCGGGCTTTTGGCTCTCCCTCCAGTGAGTTAAACCGCCAGAAATTTCAGAAGGAGCGCAGGCTCCTCAAGGCCTTGGCGAAGATGGCTCCTCCGGCCACCTGGGTGGACAAGACGAAGGACGAAGTCGGCCAAAACAAGCCTAAACAGCTCTCGCGCTAAACGCTGCGGGATCGGACCAACAACATCTACACCATCATAGGTAAGTGTCTATACCATGATTAGCTATAGATTCCGAAGGATAGATTTCGACATGTTATCTACGAATTGCATCCCGCAATTGCGAGCAAGATGGCGACAGTGCGTAGATTTCAAACTCATGGTAAGAACTCAAAACCCTAAATCAGTAGTTTGGATTGTGTGACAAACTGTTTTCATAGAAATAGTAATGTTAATGTATACCGTATGTCAAGAGGAACAGTGTTCAAATTAGTAAAATACATAGTTCAAACCTGCAGTATCATTAAAAAATTGTAAGGTAGGTAAGTGGGTTTAGATAAGAATATAGGACTAATAGATATGTACAAATACAAAAAGTGAGTGCAACAGTCGCCGTTAAACTTAATGTTTGGCGAATTTATGATTATATGTTATTGTACAAAACTTTTTTTGAGAATAAAAAAAAAAAACTAAGCACACAGTATCGGTACCATATGAGTTGCTCTCGCTTTCGAATCGCCCAGTCACTACCGACTCGTAGTTAATTAAACTCATGGTAAGCACACAGATTCACAATACTCTCCCTCGGTCCACAAACGGCGTAATCATCTCTAGTATGATGTATTCATGCATGGAGTCACTCTGGCAGAGTCAGGTCTTGCTAAGTTTCTAGCTGCCTTCTGTTCGGCTACCACAGTTAATGAAGTGTGTCAATCCACGGCACGAGTAACGTGAGTCACCGTTTTATTACTTTTGTTCATGATGCAAATTCAAGTGATAATTTATCATTAAACAAGTGTTACTTTCCCTAGACATATAATTAAGTAATACATTTGCATCATTAAAACAATTTAAGTATCAAATAACTATTTCAGATATAACTAATAAAATATATACAGTAAGTTAAGAGGGTAAGATCGCTATGGCGTATGGGTAGATCAGAACTAAAACCTCTTAATATACTTATATCGGGTTACTCACGTCTATAAAGTCGAAAATAGCTCGACATGTTTCGGAACGGTCCGCGTCTCATAATCATGAGTGAGAGTTACTTTAACGTGGATTAACACAACTAGCGACTCCCATTCCGTGGATCTTCAATTCTTCAGTAGCGAATGCAAAACCGGGTATTTTTGTATGGGCGTAACCGGTTATAACCGGTTATTACATACAAATCATAATCGGTTTTGCATTCCCTATTCTTCAGTGCTCCATATAGGCATCAGTTAGGTATTAGAACTATTAGGAATGTAACAATGGGACATGTTTTAGATAAATGGTGTACCTAGTAGTAGAACTCCGCATTTATTTGAGTCTCTCTTCCAGTCCGTCTCCGCAGATGGTGACCACCAAACCACCCACACGTCTTCAATACTGTCTCTTCTGAGTCTCTCGAGTTTCAACACTGCGCTGCGACTTTCTCTTCGTGTTCAAAGAGATTATTATTAAGTTTGCGAAAATGATAGCAAATTTTCTTGTTTTAAATGGTCCCTAAATATTTACTCATATTTATGTTTTATTGAGGTACCGTTGAGAATGGGTTAAAGAGTAAAGGCAACGCGAATTTATTTTGAAAAGTTATCGATGGTTGTAAACAGAACTATATTTTAATGTAATTACTAGAAGTTAGATCAGATTATTCATTTGTTATTTATTATTAAGTATTTAAACATCATTAAAACGCACATGCGAATCTTACTGATGTGTTCCTAAGTTTGGTCATTTAGAGAGCAAGAAAATAGTTTGGACATCAGGCCTACCACGAACATCGGAAATTGGCATTGACTAAGTAACCTCTTTATCACTCATATGTACGAGTAAGTGTGACAGAGGGAGATACAAATTTTCGACCGTTCCGTTGACGAACCGAGGCCGTTGTTGTTATGTAAGGCACCTCTACAAGGTGCTCGGGAGGAAATTAAAATATTTAAACCATACATTACTGAGGCTAAAAGAAGCAAAAAATATTAAATGACTTTTGGGCGAGTCTCCCAAAAAAAAGGCTTTAAAAAAAATGCGTTAATCATTGAGCTATGGTCTAAAACGGGTTTTAAAAACTAGACGGAATCATTTACATATTTTGGTTCCCTCCCGAGCACCTTGTAAAGTAACTAACCTACGAAGTATATCAATTTATAAGAAAAGCTTTATTTTAGTCTTTAAACTCTTATGATAACGAAGTTTACCTATATTTTTTACTACCTACTATATTTTACTATATATTTATTTGGACCCGGGTATGTCCTTAAACTACGTCCATCAAGTGAGGAAGGGCACAGCGAGTGTAGGGATCTCGCTTGAATCTGGTTTTTTAGATGGTTGGCAGTCCTCAACTGTGCGCTTTTCCCGAAACTTCCTGCCTCGCACAGCTAAACTGTGGAACGAACTGTCGCCAGCGGTGTTTCCGGACCGATACGACCTTCAAACCTTCAAGAAGAGAGCGTACTCCCACCTTAAAGGCCGGCAACGCACTTGCGACACCTCTGGTGTTGCGGGTGTCCATGGACGACGTTAATCGCTTACCATCAGGCGATTCGTTTGCTCGTTTGCCACCTATAGCATAAAAAAAAGAAAAACTATATTTTTTAGAAAAATGGTTCTAATTAAAGACAATACTGTAGAACACGTTATGGTAATTCATTTTAAAATTCATTAAAAAAATACCTTAGAAAATATACTAAATGAAAGAATTATTTATTGTTTACTTTGGTGTAAAAGAAACTATATTGATATCGTTATTACGTTCTTAAGGTATTTACAACATGTTGGATCGTAACGTTTCAAAGAAGAAAATTTTTATTTAGAAAATATTTATATCCAAGGGAAGGAAATAAAGAGTATTTTGGTACAAACTGGAAATATGTTTATAAGTAGTATTATAAACAAATATAGTCTGATAAACTATATCCATCCCTTTTTTCGGGGTGATAATACTACCGTAAGAAAAAGACAGTATTATCTCTAATGTTACTGCGTTCAATAGCTTGTCAGACTATTAAGTTTTAAGCGCATTTTTCTCTAAAATTTGCCAACCCCGGTCCAAGACGTGAGAGATGGTTTTATTTTTTATTTCGCGTCTCCTAAGTCCTATCGGTTGTGATGACTGATGAATAAGACTAACCCAGCCAAAGCCATATGTATTTATATGTTACTGTTGCTATCGCAATCTTTTGATAAGTTTTTAAAACTTTCATTCTACTATGTGATTTGTACCGCCTATTTACCCTATGCTGATATTGCCTATGTATAATTTGAATAGTACTTGTTCATGTGTAAGCGTAAGTGTAGTTAGTAGTTGTTTATGTATTAGTAAAGGTAGATACAGAACATTGCAGTCGAAGCTAATTGAAATGAATGTAGGTTACATAAAGTATTGCGGCAGTGACGGCGCTACGCGCCAAGCAAATTGGGCACCAGGGACATCATCATCAACTTGATGTTTGTGCAGTGGCGGCGCTAAGCAAACTGTGGGCGCCAGTACATCAACTTGATATTTGTGCAGTGGTGGGGATAAGCAAACTGTAGGCGCCAGTACATCACCTAGATATTTGTGAAGTGGCGGGGATAAGCAAACTGTGGGCGCCAGTACATCAACTTGATATTTGTGCAGGGGTGGGAATAAGCAAACTGTAGGCGCCAGCGACATCAACTTGATGTTTGTGCAATGGTGGCGGTAAGCAAACTGTATGCGCCAGCAACATCAACTAATGTTCGTTCAGGCCTCTTTTATTACCCCGTCGGACGGCACCTAGTCACTGCTGGAGGAAAGAACGTTTAGAATCAGCAAGTGCTGTAATCCTGCTAAAATTAAAAAAAAACACTAGATGTTGTATGGAAATAGTCCGCCATATCCTTCAAAGTAATCAAATTATCTAATCTTTAATATCTTTTCTGTTCCGAGTCATTTACTTAGCCTTCCTGATTTACTCGTTTTTTCAATTACTGCATATACATACAGGTGACATACCTCATGTGTTCTTACATTTAAATTAATAATTTTAAGTATCGGGGCGTTTTTAACATTCCTGGATAACGTTTTTCTGGATCTTATAGATTATAAGCTTAATATGTGTACGTTAATATTATGAAACTACCAACATATACGACTTTTTGTCTTAAACTTAAAATTACGAATGTCATGAGTTTCTGGACAAGTCCGCTATGCGCGCCCGAGAGTAGGGGGCAGCACTTTCTATGCCCGTGAAATTTCATTATCAAAATCTTTAATTTGTGCTAAGCTACAGTGGCATTGATTTCTAACCACTTGGCTATTGATGTGTAGTTAAGTAGAATATGTGTATTTGTAGTTACTGGCATCAATGTGTAGCTGAAGTAGCTATATAGGTATTTTGTGTTAATCAAAATAAAATCATGTCCAAGGTCAGCTCACAGGCTCGGTATCTGTAATCAATTCAATAGTAATCATAGTTTAATTAGTAGTACATACGTATATATACACTATTATACCTGCAGATTATGTTATATGTATTTGTTCTCCTTTAAATAATTTTTACAATAAGCTATCAATGCCCAGGATCGGCTAACTATGTATAATTTAAGAAATATCTATGCGTTCATGGTTAATGGTAAAAATATTTAATAAAATTGATGTTGATCAAGTCTCTGGTTTCATTACTATATTGACACCGAGATAGAAATAGATAGAGGCGCCTTCAAAAGAAAAAAGTGTAGCAAGGTTTGTTTGTTATCCGTTGCTATGGCGACCGTAAGCTCGCCTTTGGACACCGTCCAGCCCCCCGTCAAAACTAAGAACATCAAAGTCATAAGCCCGTCCTTCACTTCCTTACGAAGTAAAGGAAGTGTCAAAAAGAGATGTATATGTGTTTGTTATTTCTCCGATTTGTCAACACTTCAACAGTTTTGGTGATCTCTTTTGATGCAATTCGTCCAAGCAGCCAAATTAAATACGTCGTTGTAATTTGGTAGTCGGTATCAATGCATTACAACTTATATTAGTCGCATATTTTAATAGTGAATTTTTCAAATGTCATAAGAGTCACGTCCAAGAGTTATTCTTTGGTCACGTTATTAGGTTACACTTACGACATAACGACATCTGCACGGCTAGCACATGATGCGCGCGGGACGACAAAAGCCGCGACATAGAGCTTTCTCGATCTTTCCCGCGAATCCGTAGCATAAGATGCGCGCGGGACACCGGTGACGCGCGAGCATATGTCAAAGCGACACAAGTTTCTCGACTGACAGTTCCACGCGGGATACTTCCTCAAGTCGTAGCACAAGTGCACTTTAAGAGACAAAATACCTCGCGATTGAACGTCAGAATGCGAGAAATTGTCTTCAAGCCGGGTGGGTGGCGACAAGCATATTTCTTAGATGTTTTGTCTAATTTACTCCAATTTAACGTTCATCAAGACTATTCCAACAAGTTCAAACTAAATGATAATAAGGCTGGGCTTTTATTACACAGTTTTTTTAGGTCTTCATTATAAGACAAGCTAAATGTATCTGCCTACGAATTTGGGAATTTAGGTAATTTAAAAGTGTTATAATATTGATTGTTTCAGAATGACTTTTTTCCCTATGTCTATTATTACACGATCACAATAACCCAAACAAAGGCAGCTCATGGCATCCACGTTGACACCCCCCGGTACCTGTGAATTTTAGCAATTGTTAACCGAGGCATAAACGCACGCATACCTAATGAAATACTTATTTGAATAAGGTCCTAGGGTACTTATATGTAAATATACGTTGATCACTACCTAGTTAATCGATAATATGTAGGTACCAATTCAGGCGTTTTAATACCTACACGTAAGTAACGAGAAACTACCATTCAATTTCATATTTAATTTCCAGGCTCCCGATCCGATAGAAAAGCGCGTATCTTTGTAGAAGCTGAACCAAATAGTTGTTTCATACAGCTAACCCAAGGCAAGAGGAAGATGAGCTCGATGAGCTCCATAAACGCAACCAATATTTTTTATTTATACTACTAGCATGCACGCATATTTGCATATTTTACCGAACGCCAAGACTATAATATAATAAAACAATGCGTAAAAATAAATTCTTTATTTTTGCCTATTATGTACATTTACAAAACTTGAAACAATATTTTCCACAAAACTCGTTCAAACTCCATTATACTGTGAAATTTTGAGACTGCAGAAATAGTGTAGGTGGGCTTGGGGCTTACAAGATATAAGGTACCAATATGCTGGCGTGGTCAGCTTGCCATGCCCTACGTCTCCACTTTACCCATAACGTCGTTCTATCTTGTTTTGGGTTTACCTCTGCTTCTTTTACCAGAGATGGAAAGTTGTAGTAGGCACTTTTCCAGTGTAGTTAGGTCTCCTTCATACGAGGCAATACTATCTTAGAGCCTCCTCTCCTGCGTTTTGTCGGCCATGTCCCGCACGTCCAGACTGCCGCGCCGCACATGAAGCTCATCCCATGTTCATTTCGGCAAATTTATATCGGCCTTAGAATACTTTTATATACTTATTATCTCAGACCTTTTAGTTTGCCCGGCATTCTTTAGTGTAGGCGGAACAATATTTTGAATAATCTGTTAAAGTATAGATACACGTATACTTTTATTTTCTTTCAGAGTTTTGCTTCGTCGTCCATGTATGTACGTAGCCATTGACAGATGAAAGTTTCTATTATTTATAGGTAAATCCTTTGCAAGATAATCTCAATTATTTCCACAAATCGTGGAACATCAGTAAGACGATGTATTTTCTTCGGACAAAGAAATAAATTAATAACAACTACATATTTTGTAGATCAATAAAATAAACAAAGCGACTTCAGATTTTGACTTTTGACACATTGGCATTTCGGACTTCAAAAGTCATATTTGCTATCTCTTTAATCATTGTACTGCGAGAACGAGACAAAGTTATCGTGGTTAGTGATGTTCCATTTTTAAGGCTTACCATTCACTCATCATTGGATTTTTTAATACCGATTCAGTGTTGCCACATAATTAAAGTTTGTTCCATTTATATATAGCAACACAAGCTAAGTCGCGCGCGGGATGGCTCTCCCGCATGGAACTGCTTTCTCGCACTTGCAACTCGTGCTACCGAAATCGAGAAAATGACAGCTAAAGAGAGAAGTTTGAAAGGCGCGACTGCCTTTTGTCGCGGAGCGAGCTATCCCGCGCGTAATCATGTGCTAGCCGTGCTGAGAAATCCACTGCCAATTTCAAAGCCGCTAGAAACTGTTGTCATTTGACAGTTGTTGTACTACTTCCATGCTTGTTATTCTTCCGTGGACACATATTAAGGTAAGGACTATTGGTTCTAGATTGAGAGAAGTCGCTCATGAATTTCAGGATTCTAGAACCATGTCAAAATGACAAGCAGTAAGAGATTTCTTACAATCTGATTTATAGCGTCACTATGACATACACAGAGCGATTCATGAAAGGCCGGTAAATGAAACTGTCATCAATTTCGTAGACATTCTGCGTCAGCTTTCGAATCGATCTGTGTGATAGATTCAGTCTAAGCTAAGTTTCCTAGATTTTGATAGTACAGACTGTGAACCTGGGGCCTGAACATACCTTGCATAACATGGTGACCAACGAGGGGAATAATTAAGAATCCGCAAATAATCAAGAAAATGTACAATAATTAAATACGACACCGGCGACGCAACGAATAACGGATCTTCTACATCGCAATCAAGTGTGAAGTTGATGCTGTGGATTTCGGAAGCTGCCAAGGGATGTCTAAAGTCACCGGGCTTCAAGAATTGAAGATCTCCAGATCAGGGTTCGACCAGTGAAACCGCTAAAGTTCACATCGAGCAGTTACGTTCGTGCGCCATCGCCAAAGTTAAGTGTCCTTCCTACATTTAAATTCCAATAATACTTTTACCAGGCTATATAACTATTATTTGCCGACTATTCCAGGGAATTAACTAACATCGCCGTGCGCCGTTCGCACCGTAAGCAAATAAGCCTGACTCCGCGGCACGGCATCGGCCGGGAGGAGTCCGCTGAGCGTGCGCAGCCGGCTTCCCTGTCGGCGGGCAAGTACCACCAGAAAGAGGAACGTGAGCCATTTCCATTTGATTTGAATTGCAGTGCTATTTAAATAAATATCTAAACATATACGTTTATGATTGAAAATGTCGACCGAAATTGAAAAAACTAAATTAATGTTAACACAATTATATAGATAATTTTTAAGAAAAAAAAACCGACTTCATTTGGTTCCCGGTAAAAGTGAAATTAAGAATTTGTTTGAGTTAGCCAGTTTACTTCACAAATATCCAATACACCGCACGTGTACGATTGAAAATTGAGGAGCTTTCTTAATGTCCTAGGGCTTCCATCATTACATTTGAAGTATAATCAAACGGAACTCCCTTGTAGACCTTTAAACAAACAAAATAACAATGTGTTAAATTGGATGACAGACTGTAAATTAACGAGCATATTCATTATGCCATCCCTGATTATCAACATCAGGTCCACTCCAGCAAAATGATGGCCACAGTAAGAAAATGCCTAAGCTAATTATGAACACCCTCTAATCACAATTGACCTGCCGTTCAAATTTGAAGAGTTCTCTGAATTCTTCTAGAACTCCATCATCAGAATATAAATCAAATCAAAAAGATGAATGTCACAACTAGGATAATAAGTAGAGCTAGGTTTATTAACCAGTTCCACTTTGCGATCCCTGGTCTTCATCATCAGATCAAGTTCATCAAAATTTTGGCTCCGCCAAAACACTGTTTTAGTTACTTAAGGAAACCCTCAAATCAGAATGCATGTGCCGTTAAAATTTGAGGAGTTCTCTCAATCCCTCATGAAGCCCATCATCAAAATAGAACTATAATCAAATAGGACTATCTTGAAGGTATTTCTTTACAAAGAAAAGATGAATGTCTCAAATCGGATGATAGAGCTGGGAATTAACAAGCAGTTCCACTTTGCCATCCCTGGTCTTCATCATCAGGTCCACTCCACCAAATTGATGATGTTCGTAAAGAAATGCTCGAGTGTCTTAAAAAACTACCCAAATCATAATGCATGTGCCTTTCAAATTTGAGGAGTTCCCTCAGTTCCTCATGGATCCCATCATCAGAAATTGATTTTGAAAAAAACGGAACAAATCTGGAACCATCTATTTTCAGAAAAAAAAATATTTTTTAAAATCGGACGATAGTCCTGGGAATTACCAAGCAGTTCCACTTTGACATCCCTGGTCTTCATCATCAGGTCCACTCCACCAAATTGATGATGTTCGTAAAGAAATGCTCGAGTGTCTTAAGAAACTACCCAAATCATCATGCATGTGCCTTTCAAATTTGAGGAGTTCCCTCAGTTCCTCATGGATCCCATCATCAGAAATTGATTTTGAAAAAAACGGGACAATCCTGAAACCATCTATATACAGACAAAAAAATATTTTTTAAAATCGGATCATAGTCCTGAGAATTACGAAGCAGTTCCACTTTGCCATCCCTGGTCTTCATCATCAGGTCCACTCCACCAAATTGATGATTTTCGTAAAGAAATGCTCGAGTTTCTTAAGAAATCACCCAAATCAGTATGCATGTGCCTTTCAAATTTGAGGAGTTCCCTCAGTTCCTCATGGATCCCATCATCAGAAATGGATTTTGAAAAAAATGGGACCAACCAGGAACCGTCTACTTTCAGAAAACAAAAAAAAAATTCAAATCGGTTCAGTAATGACGGAGTTATGAGTGAACATCCATTAAAAAAAAAAAAAAAAAAAAATTCAGTCGAATTGAGAACCTCCTCCTTTTGAAATATTGAAGTCGGTTGAAAAAGAGCGTCCGCCAAGGGACAGGTAACGAAATTCGGCAATTATTTAGATAGCATTGCACCAAAAGCAGAGCTAGATAATGTTCAATTAACTGAGATAAATTTAAAACTCGTAAAGTTTGAAGCTTTGTCCGTTAAGGTTGATGAATTGCAAAGTGAAATAGAGGTTTTGGATTTTGAAAATATTTCGACAGAAATTGAAGAGCGTGACATCATGGAACACGAAATTATAGTTAATATTGCCAAATCGAAAGATTTTCAAAGAAATTTGATTGCGATAAAAGGCGCAGTTCTGCGCACAATGCGTCGCACGAAATAGGTTTAAAGTCACCTCAAATACAGATTGCTAAATTTGACGGCGCATATTTTCGTTGGTTAGAGTTCCGCGATACATTTGAAAATTTGATACACAAAAATGAGCGCATTTCAGATATTCACAAGTTTCATTATCTAGTGTCTTATCTACAAGGTGACGCCGCTAGAATCATTTCAAATTTGGAAGTGTCAACCAATAACTATGCTGAGGCGTGGAAAATGATATGCAATCGTTATGATAATAAAAGAATATTAATAAATCATCATTTAAATTCGTTATTCAATATTAAGCAACTTCCACGTGAATCAGCACGGCTAGCACATGATTACGCGCGGGATAGCTCGCTCCGCGACAAAAGGCAGTCGCGCCTTTCAAACTTCTCTCTTTAGCTGTCATTTTCTCGATTTCGGTAGCACGAGTTGCAAGTGCGAGAAAGCAGTTCCATGCGGGAGAGCCATCCCGCGCGCGACTTAGCTTGTGTTGCTATATATAAATGGAACAAACTTTAATTATGTGGCAACACTGAATCGGTATTAAAAAATCCAATGATGAGTGAATGGTAAGCCTTAAAAATGGAACATCACTAACCACGATAACTTTGTCTCGTTCTCGCAGTACAATGATTAAAGAGATAGCAAATATGACTTTTGAAGTCCGAAATGCCAATGTGTCAAAAGTCAAAATCTGAAGTCGCTTTGTTTATTTTATTGATCTACAAAATATGTAGTTGTTATTAATTTATTTCTTTGTCCGAAGAAAATACATCGTCTTACTGATGTTCCACGATTTGTGGAAATAATTGAGATTATCTTGCAAAGGATTTACCTATAAATAATAGAAACTTTCATCTGTCAATGGCTACGTACATACATGGACGACGAAGCAAAACTCTGAAAGAAAATAAAAGTATACGTGTATCTATACTTTAACAGATTATTCAAAATATTGTTCCGCCTACACTAAAGAATGCCGGGCAAACTAAAAGGTCTGAGATAATAAGTATATAAAAGTATTCTAAGGCCGATATAAATTTGCCGAAATGAACATGGGATGAGCTTCATGTGCGGCGCGGCAGTCTGGACGTGCGGGACATGGCCGACAAAACGCAGGAGAGGAGGCTCTAAGATAGTATTGCCTCGTATGAAGGAGACCTAACTACACTGGAAAAGTGCCTACTACAACTTTCCATCTCTGGTAAAAGAAGCAGAGGTAAACCCAAAACAAGATAGAACGACGTTATGGGTAAAGTGGAGACGTAGGGCATGGCAAGCTGACCACGCCAGCATATTGGTACCTTATATCTTGTAAGCCCCAAGCCCACCTACACTATTTCTGCAGTCTCAAAATTTCACAGTATAATGGAGTTTGAACGAGTTTTGTGGAAAATATTGTTTCAAGTTTTGTAAATGTACATAATAGGCAAAAATAAAGAATTTATTTTTACGCATTGTTTTATTATATTATAGTCTTGGCGTTCGGTAAAATATGCAAATATGCGTGCATGCTAGTAGTATAAATAAAAAATATTGGTTGCGTTTATGGAGCTCATCGAGCTCATCTTCCTCTTGCCTTGGGTTAGCTGTATGAAACAACTATTTGGTTCAGCTTCTACAAAGATACGCGCTTTTCTATCGGATCGGGAGCCTGGAAATTAAATATGAAATTGAATGGTAGTTTCTCGTTACTTACGTGTAGGTATTAAAACGCCTGAATTGGTACCTACATATTATCGATTAACTAGGTAGTGATCAACGTATATTTACATATAAGTACCCTAGGACCTTATTCAAATAAGTATTTCATTAGGTATGCGTGCGTTTATGCCTCGGTTAACAATTGCTAAAATTCACAGGTACCGGGGGGTGTCAACGTGGATGCCATGAGCTGCCTTTGTTTGGGTTATTGTGATCGTGTAATAATAGACATAGGGAAAAAAGTCATTCTGAAACAATCAATATTATAACACTTTTAAATTACCTAAATTCCCAAATTCGTAGGCAGATACATTTAGCTTGTCTTATAATGAAGACCTAAAAAAACTGTGTAATAAAAGCCCAGCCTTATTATCATTTAGTTTGAACTTGTTGGAATAGTCTTGATGAACGTTAAATTGGAGTAAATTAGACAAAACATCTAAGAAATATGCTTGTCGCCACCCACCCGGCTTGAAGACAATTTCTCGCATTCTGACGTTCAATCGCGAGGTATTTTGTCTCTTAAAGTGCACTTGTGCTACGACTTGAGGAAGTATCCCGCGTGGAACTGTCAGTCGAGAAACTTGTGTCGCTTTGACATATGCTCGCGCGTCACCGGTGTCCCGCGCGCATCTTATGCTACGGATTCGCGGGAAAGATCGAGAAAGCTCTATGTCGCGGCTTTTGTCGTCCCGCGCGCATCATGTGCTAGCCGTGCAGAGCGATCGTTGCGATTTTTGGTTGATCATGTGACCAAGAATTTGCGCGCCTTGACCAGCCTAGGTCAGCCCACTGACAAATGTGGCGTATTAATAATTTTCATGTTATCTTCCAAGTTAGACAGTAATACATTGCTAAAATGGGAAGAATATCGCAATATCTTGGGAGGTGATGTACCCACTCTAGAACAATTTTATAAATTTATGATTGATCGTGCTGACGTACTCGAATCATTAAATCGTAACAATAAATCAGAGGTTGCTGCGTCGTCAAAGCCGGCTAGCAGTCCATCTCGTTTTATATCGAATAATAGTGACAATCAAAAACCAAATCAGAGCAATGTTGTTAAATCATTTGCAAGTACAAATAATAGCTATAATAATAAGAAACAAAATTTATTCAATTGTATAATTTGCAATGAACGTCATAGGATCTATGATTGTCCTACGTTTAAGGTGAAAGGGATTGACGAGCGAATGATGGATGTGGAGAAATTTAAACTATGTGTAAACTGCCTAAGGCAAGGTCATGTTGAAAGTGAGTGCCGCATGGGTCCATGCCGCGAGCACGGCTGCACCGAGCGTCACAATAGTCTTCTCCATCGTCCACTTCCCTCCTCAAGCCACGCCACTCAAGTAGTCGAAGAAGAAGAAGAGGTATATGCCAACTATTGTAATCAAGCTATAGGTCAAGGCAAACGTGGGTTGCTAACCACGGCCATTATTGAAGTACTAAATCCAGTTGACAAAAAAGCCCGCTCACTTGACGCTCTAAAGGTCATAGGCATGGGCAACACTCCTTCTAAACATATCATAAAAGGGAGTTGTGATATTCAATTGTTTTCAACAAAAAATCAGTTCAGTGCAATGTTACCATGTTACGTCATGGACGAACTGACCGGTAAGTTCTTACCTAAAGCGCCCGTCGATATTACGAAATTAAAATTACCTCAAAATAATGAGTTGGCTGATCCCATGTTTCATCAGCCCGCCCCTATAGATGTGGTTATAGGTAGTGATTTGTTCTGGGACATCTTAGGGACTGAGATTATTTCCCTAGGGTCAAACAATCTTCATTTAAGAAGTTCAATGCTAGGTTGGTTAGTATGTGGACGTCTAAATTCAGCTGTGTCTAGCAAAAGGATACAGTGCAATCACGCTGTAGTATCAGCAGCAACGCAAAATGAAAATATAGAAAGCTTAGTAACAAAGTTCTGGGACTTGGAAGAGGTGCCCAAAAAACAAATCTTAAACAAACAAGAAAGTGATTGTGAAAAACACTTCCTCACTCATACTATACGGGATGAGGAAGGACGATTTTGTGTTAAACTCCCGTTAAAAGAATCGGTTGATTGTTAAGGTGATAGCTATAATGCTGCCAAAAGACGATTTATTAATTTAGAAAAACGATACAAACGGAATCCAACACTTAAATATGAATATACAAAATTCATTAATGAAAATTAGGGTCATTCATTAAACAAAACCAAGAACCTCTGTTTGATTTTGCAAGTCAAAATCTTATTAAGTTTAGGTTCATTCCGGCTTACTCTCCTCATTTTGGTGGACTATGGGAAGCCGGCGTTAAGTCGGCTAAACATCATATAAAACGCGTTGTAAGTAGGTAATAGCCATCTCACATTTGAAGAGATTTCCACTTTGGTTGCACAAGCGGAGGCTATTTTGAACAGTCGGCCTTTATGCCCGCTATCGTCTTGTCCCAATGACCTTCTTTCCCTTTCTCCTGGACACTTTTTAATAGGAAGGCCACTAACTGCCCCACCAGCGCAATACCTCGGCAACGTCAAAGAAACCCATCTTCAGTGCTATGAACGCGTTGAAAAATTACAGCAGCATTTCTGGCAGCGATGGCAGCGCGACTACGTATCAGAGATGCAGCAAAGAACGAAGTGGAAGAGCAGTTCTGCTAACCTGAGCGTCGGTGATATGGTGCTCCTGTCAGAGGACAACACTCCACCTTTATCCTGGAGACTCGGCCGAGTACTACGCCTCATCACAGGATCAGATGGCCTAGCTAGAGTAGCAGATGTTACCACGACCAAGGGCGTTGTTCGCCGATCCCTCGTGAGATTGTGCAAGCTTCCGACAGCCGAAGAACTTCAAGGTTGAAAGGCGAGCTTTCAACGGCCGGGAGTATGTTCAGGCTTTAAAGCCTGTCCAGATCCAGATATTGAGACAGTGCAGTGTTAATGAACTTTTGCTAAGACGCTCTTTGCAGGCGCTTAACGTGTTTAGTTATTTAAAATGAATATCATCTTCACTTGCCAAACTATCTTTGTACTGAGAACATCCTTATTTCTATTAAAATTATTTGCATGTCAATTTGGGCATTTGATTTACACCTTTATACCCGCTAAAGATATAACATGGTTCTATAATGGTGATTTATAACTGCAACCTAAAGAATAAAGAAAGTTTGTATACCGGTACCCAAGTTCACACTCCTACTAATTATTTTTTATGCCAATATTATTTCTACTTTTTAATGCACTAGCGTACTAATTTCAGCGTTTTTTTAACAAATCACAGTACGAAAGTGTACTAGGGTATTGACGAGGGAGTTGTAACATTATAAATTTGAGTCTCAGCGGTAAACAAAAGACGCTCGCGTACGAAATTCTCCACAGACGGAATTGGCCGATGACAAATTTGAAACCGAGATCATTACTTTATAAATTATACATTTTAAATCTGCTAACGACGATTATTAGCCAATAATAATTATTTACATTTCATTATTTACAAATGGTAACAGATTGCTTAGTGAAATAAATAGCTATGCTATTACTCGGTAATACCAGCCTTTCACTGCTCGGGAAAAATCGGAAAAAATACGGCCTGACTATCTAAAATTAAATATACCTGTAAATCTGTAAAAAAATTCACAAGTTTCCAAGATTTTGGAAAATTTCTGCAACTTACACAAGTTAATACTCTACACGGTCGGAAACTATAAGGGCCGTAGTGTAGGAACATTGCGACGGAACGAGGTAGAATGTACTGTGTGGTCTATGGCTGGTAGTGCCTGCCGAGGTGCTGCTGGTCGTGTTTCCTGGTAGCCTGGTACACGTCGCGCTCCTTGTCGGGGTACTTGGTGGGCAGGTTGGGCGAGTGTAGGTTCAATTTGGTCGCGTATCTACAAATAACATAGCTCGTCAAGAGCGTTTCTTTTTTTACATTTTTTATTGTGATATTTTTTGCCCAAAATCACGAGCACTTTTTACTTTTTGTTACAACTTATGGTGGAAAATTGTAATACAGTAGGAAAAAACTTTGGGGCACATTTTTTCTCTTATTGGAATGGAAAGAGCTCGTGATTCTGAGTAGAAATAATATGAATTTCACAGAAAATATCACAATTAAAAAACCGGTCAAGTGCGAGTCGGACTCGCGCACCGAGGGTTCCGTACAAACTTTGTGTTGCAACTTCACCTAGAAGTAGAAATTTGAAGTCAGCCACTCACTCGTTTGCACGGCATGGAGTTATGCGAGTTTGTTTTTACTTGTTTTTTTTTACTTTATTTATAAGACGGTACTTACTACATGATATTATTCATAAACTTCGGAGATAAAAGGAGGGGAATGGTATTTTTTTTCACCATTTTCGTTTATAAATAAAAAAAATCATTGAAATCTAAATATATATAAAAGAAGAAGCTAACTGACTGACATATCAACGCACAGCCCAAACGGCTGGTCCTATAGACTTCAAATTTGGCACGTAGGTTCCTTTTATGGTGTAGGCGAGCACTAAGGAAGGATTTTTCTCTAAGCAGGCTGCTTAGTGAGTAGCAAGGCTGGCGGCACCGTCTAGGGCACTGGCTTGGTGTAACAATCGGCCATCCTGTAACAATTGATCAACATGCGTCAACATGCTTCATACGCTCTCCAGGCCTATATTCAATGCTCATATCAAAATCCTGGATAAACAACCACCATCGGGCAATTCTAGGAACGATATCGCGTTTTGTCAATGTAGCACGAACAGCAGTACAATCAGTCAATATTTTAACATGCTTTCCTACAATGTACACGCGAAATCTACGCAACGATTCGACTAGAGCAAGTGTCTCTAACTCGTAGCTATGGTACATACCCTCTTCTTTTGTTGTAACGCGGCTATAGTACATCACAGGGCGTAACGACCCATCATGCATGAAATAGTGGCAGCGTCAGATAGTTTGCAACGAAAACAGAGTTCAGTTTTATCATTATAATACTTAGTCATTGTTTCAGTAGGTAGCTTCCTACGCTGCATCATCTCGTCTAGGAGATTGCCATAATCCCGATGCTTTGGAAAAGCGCGTATAAGCATTCGCTTCCATTCCTGCCAGGTTAAGTTATAGGCATCAAGGCGATTGTACCACTTCCTAGCTTGACCTCGAAGTTTCTCTTGTAAGTAGAAGGACTTGGTCTTCTCGTCCCAGCCGTGTATCTCACCAAATTGATCAATTTTGTTCAACCACGAAGCCACAGTATAGTCATCTCCATCTGGATCAATGGAACACTTTTAGTGTGCGTGAAATGCGCTTGTGTGTGAAACGGGGTAATTTGACAGCATTTGACAGAAATAGCTCAACGCCGAAATGTTATAGCGAGGACTTTCAATACTTTAAATTATATATTGTGATTGTTACCTTCATCATAATCATAAATAAAACAACACATAAAGCAAGTGAAATAATAACGGTGTGTTAGATAATAAGAAATAAAATAATAAAAAGTTTTTGTAAGTATTTTGGTTTTTTATTTTCATTTTAAGTGTCCAAAGGCTAATGTAGTAAAAAATATTACTGATGATTAAAACTTGCAACGTCTCTGTTCACCAACTATGAGGTTAATTTAATATAAAGTCCTTTATTTGCAGGGCGTGAATTATGAAATACAAAGAATGTTAGTTAGCACACAGAGTAAGCTGCCTCAGGTGGAAATCGCCCCGCAAAGGCGCAAGGTGGCTCGCTCTGCGTGGACTCGCCTATTTTCTATTTAGGTCTACAAGGTCTAGGGGAACAGCCAGCCCAGTGTTGGGTTTGAGATGGAGAAGGGCCCAAATACCAAACAGTGAAGTGCATTAATCTTTCTACTTCATCTAAATCCCATAAAGTGAAAAGTTGTACACATATTAGTGAATTGGATTGGAATGTAACTAGATCTCAATTAATCAAAGCAACTTAATTTTTTTTTATAGGACATGACTCAGGAACAGGTGTCTGTTCATCACACAAATAAATGCCCATACTGGGATTCAAACCCAGGACTATCAGCTTAGCAGGCAGGGTCACTACCAACTATGCCAACCGGTCGTCAAAATGGTTGAGTGAGTGAAGTGAAACAGAGATCTTACATTCTACTTTGAAAATATCTGTCTGACTGATCTGTAGACCACAACATTTGCTTTTACTGTAAGGATAAAGTTAGTCATTCTCATAACATGCGGTTGAAAAACATACTATATATCCGGTATAGTTAAATATTGGAATAATTACTTAAGGCTCCCTTTGCCAGCCATCCTAAATTTTTATGAAAGTAAATGAACATGTACATTGATGACAGTGAATTTGTTAATCCTACACTATATTAGTTAAAACTTATTAATTCTAATTTTATAAAAGGGCAAGAGCTTAGAGACCAACTAATATTAACAACAGTATCAGAGAAGCCCTAAATAAATAAATAAAAAGATGGCACCTATTATGACCATGTGGAGAGGATCCTTTGGACATAGTAATTTAGGTTCTCTAATCAAATTTGAAAACTTAGGAATGGGAATTCAACACCAGATTAATAACACAGCTTTTTATTTACAGATTATAATGTTCTAATGTATATAACTTATTGATTGATTTATTCTTTCTTGTGGGCTTCAGAGGGGTTAGTAACCTCCTCAGCAGCAGGGTTGCCTCGGAAGTTAGGGAACTGCTCCCAGGGAGCCTCCAACTCAAATCTGCGGAACTCCTGTGCCAACTCCAGGGGCTCCACCACCACCCTCTTCTGTTCATCATCATAACGCACCTCAACATAGCCACTGAGAGGGAAATCCTTCCTGAACGGGTGGCCTTCAAAGCCATAATCTGTGAGTATTCTCCTAAGGTCAGGGTGGTTGGCAAAGAAGACGCCATACATGTCCCAGATCTCGCGCTCGTACCAGTTGGCAGCTTTGAACACCTCACAGGCGGAGTCGACGGGCGTCAGCTCGTCGGCATACGTCTTCACGCGGATGCGCGAGTTGTAACGAAGAGACAGTAAGTTGTACACGATTTCAAACCGCTGCGGGTGCGCCGGAATGTCCACGCCCGCGATGTCTACCAGCGACGCGAATTGCGCGCTGTGATGATCCTTCAGGAACGACAGCACAGGGATCACACCTTCTGGCGGAATCAGAACCTCCAATTCGTTACCCGCGGTGATCTGCACCTTCTGCACATACTTGGGCAAGCACTCTGCCACGTATTTACCGAAGTCAATCAGCTGCGACTTCTGCAGGGGGTCCAGCTTCGCGTAAGTCGGCCGAGTCTCGACTTGAGGAGCAGCAGTTTCACTCTTCCATGCCACGCTCTGCACAGCCGGCGCTTTGGCGTTATTTAAAACGACGCGCCCTAGGCTCAGCCCCGCACCGATAGTGCGTTTTAAAAAGAAAGACATGGCGTTTTACTTTAAATACAAAATAACCTTACGTAATTCGTGTTCGATCGAAATATCGCAAAACAAAACAAAACCCACTGCGACTGACAGACGACATCAATATCAATCACTGGAAAAATGTCAATTTGACAGCTGATAACGAGAATTGAGAACGTTTTTATGAGTGTGCGGAATAGTTTCGGCAAAAAAATACGAAGTCGAAGCATGCCACTATTGCCACTAAAAAACATTTCGAAACGAAAGTAAAGTTATAGTCTGACAGCCCATTCAGCGCAGTAGAAAAGCGCGGCAAATTTAAAAATCCCTGGCTAGCAACACTGTTTTTGAATAATTCGAAAATTGTGCATAATCCATGTATTATCTGCGGCATGTAACTTCTATAAACAGTTTTCGTCTCGCAACCAGGCCATTAAAATAAAAAAAAAAAAAAATTTACAGTTTTCTTGCGTTTGTTTACAAATTTTAGTTTACGATTTCTTAAGTAATATCTGCTTTCAACATTGAACAATGCACTTAATTCAAGGCAAATATCTGTTATGATAATGATACGATAGCAAATTTAATTTCTTTTCGTGATATGTGATTATTGGTTTTGGGATTTTTTGAGGTCAGGTTCCAAAGTTTTTTATTGCAAATTACCAAATGAAGTTATTTCTTTATTTCAGTTTTACATGACATGCTAAACTCTAAAGACGATGCTAAATAGAGTCAAAGAAACTGATTATGAGTTTATCTCCCGCTCAAGCCAATTGCTGCCGAATTTTGGTTAATTTATTCTCAGTACTTTTCAAGTACAATAGAAAGCCTAAAGATATATGAATAATGATAAACAAGAAGAAGAATTGATAGTAAAAAATGAAACAAAGTTAACTATGTTTGTGATATTTTAATTAAACAAAATATATTATGTCGTTCTTGTGTTAAATATTCTACACTTATGTAGGTAATCTTTCAACATTCTGCAATGATTTCTTCATAGTATATAAAGCATAGTTTAAAATTAAACGAACACCAAAATGTCATGTCACTTTTATTTATTAAGTATACCCTTTTATGTAAAAATGTAGTTCAATGACAAATTGTACTGTACCTACAGTGTACTTGGTCGTATTTGTTTATAAATTATTCAGTTTCTTTACATACACCGCTTCTTATTAACATTACTATAACATAACTTCGTAATCATACGAGAAATATTAAATAATTTATTCAGCCATCATTGCCGGTTTTCATTTTGAGATGATAAACAAAAAAGTGCGATGGGCAGTAAAAAAAAACGATATTTATTTCGATGTACTTAGAGCAACGCTTGCTTTTCGATTCGTTCGAGAGTGTTGCTATATTTCAGTTTGATGTACATTGCTACTGCGCTGAATGGGCTGTCTTAGTACTTAGGTACATATTTATAGTGCACTACTGAATGTGGTTTTAAAATAGCAAATTCCCTAATGCGTCTGATTGCTCTTTCAACATGTATTCTCAAACTAGCTATTACTTTGCTTTTCAAAGCTTCGGCTACAGTCTGCTTTACTGCACTGATCACTGACGGAGGCCTAAGTAGTTTTATTCCACGTGCGTTCAACAGGCATTCAATTTCTTTAAAACCCCTATCTGCTAGAACCACAGCATTCGGTGGCAAGATATCTAATAAATCACTTTTCTCTACAATAGCCTTATCAGAAATTCTTCCTCCGATGCCTTTCGATATAAAACTTATAAACCCATCAGGGGTACAGCCAATTAAGTACTTTAGAGTATTACAACCTTTATACTGCGACCAAGTCTGAGACTGTCTTGGTCGCAACCGTCAAATACACTAAGTCTGAGACTGTCTTAGTGTATTTGACGGTTTACAAATCTGTATTTCAAAACAATCTATTATCATAGTCACATTAGAGTACCTGATTTTAAATACTAAAGGGAGGTTTCTTTTAATTATGTTTGATTGTGGTGACTTAATGAAGTTTTGCAGGACAGAACCAAGTGCTTCAATACCATTCAGAATCATTGTTGACAACTTTTTACGGGATATTTCAAGTTCATCACTTATTCTCTCAATAGTATCATTCTGCTTTATTTTTAATGAAGTTGCTATAATGCACAAGGAATCTACTTTGGTTAATGACTTTTTAACTACAAAATCAATCAGCCACATACTGAATTTGTGAGGGACACCCAAATACATTTTTGGTTTTTTAGCAATTTTTTCTAAATTAATCCGTCTTGCGTCAAAATTTTTTATAGCGAATGTTTCTGAACTTTCTGTGTCTGATGTTAAACTAAACAAAGAATGAGAATCTGACACTGGTGTTGAAGAGCTCTGCGAAGAATGTATTGTGGATACTGCCTTAGGATCAAGGTTGCTAGTCTTAAACTTCTTAAACATGTTAGTGGACTTGTGTATCATGGTAACTGAGGCCTGAACTGCAGCTTGAACCTGGAAATAAGAAGAGTTATCTCTATAAATATGTGACATTCAGTAAGGTGTTTAATAGTTGAAGCATGAGCAGTTTAAGGAAATAAATAAATAAATATTTGGGGACTTCATACACAGATCAACTCAGACCCAAAATAAGCAAAGCCTGTACTATGAACTACTGTACCCCCGTCCCAATTACAACTTCATTCATCCGGCCCATTGTCAATGTCAATAACAATATATAACAAACTACCAGCGCACATAAAAAGTCAAGAAAAAGAAATCCAATTTACTAATAAATTAAAACAAATGCTCATATCCAAACGTTATTACCCTGTACGTGAATATTTAGAAGATAAGTTTTAGTATTAACTTTACATAATACATAATATATGAAACATCCATAACTCAGGAATAAATATTTTATGATGTAAACTCAAATAAATGTCTATACCAGGACCTCGAAACCTGGGACCTTGCTTCGCAGGCAGGATCACTACCGATTAGGCTAGAAGGTTGTTTGCTCTAGGCTAGGAGGCTGTTTGCATGTTAGTTCATTTATTCAATATATGTTTATTTCATGTAATGTTACAGTTACCTTAGAGGGTTTAGATTGCAGTACACCTGAAGTACTGGGCATATCAATTTCCTCATACTTCCTTTTCCTAGATTCCGGTGTAGGGTGCAATAATATTTTTTCCAATTCAGATTTAGGTTCATCTATTTGTAATCCACAAGAGACCTGAAATAATTTACTTAATAAAATAAAACACACACCACAAACAGTATGAACTAATTTAAAAAATATAACATAAATTACAGGTACCTCTCCTTGTAAATTGATGCCTATATTTTGAAGTTTTGCTGTAGATTTAAATCTTGGTTCTTGGTTTGCAGATTTAAAGTAAACGTTGGCTAGGGCTTGTTCAGGCTGCAATAATTAATTTATGGAATTATAATGTGTTAGAAGCAAATCTTTGAGTGATGAGCATGAGTGTTTGTTTCAGAGTCTAGAATGTCGTCATTGTATTTAAATGTATTATTTTATATGTTGATTTCAAGCTCACTTTAGTACAATCACAATCAAGTGTCTTATCTTACAGCATTGAGAATTTAAATCAGTCTTAAGGTTCTAAGCAGCTTATTGCGATCCTTCGTCTACCATGCCCGCGAATTACCGGGTTATCCCGGTTTACTTAGTTACACAATAAGTACCTACTTCCCTCACCCTCCCTACATTAGTCCGCAAATAACGGGGCTTGGTAACGAAGTGTTTAAATTTTCAACTGACGTGTGTATAGCAATTTTATTTTAATTTAATCTTCGCAGCAATGTTGTGTGTAAACTTTATGGTACTCCACATTTACTTCGCGACACCATTTCTCTCGTAAATCTTCTCGAATGCGAACTAATGTTTTGGAGCTATTTTCGGAATCATTATTACACGCCGGAACAAAGCATTTCTTGTATTTCTTCATGGTATAATGTTTTTTGTCGACAATCTAAATATAAAGGTTATTCTCTAACCTAACATAAATTTAGTTTTGAAAGTGACAGTGACAGTGACACAGACGGAAAGGCATTACCAGTGTCAGCCCATAGGGAAGGTCACACTTTAAATACGAAAAATCATTGAAATATCCATAATCACCGACTCTTTTTCTAAAGTAAATGCCTGAATATGTTTAAAAACTTCATATCTCGAAATGGTTTTTCAAATAGCACTTTGAAAAAAAAATGAACAAACCTAGTACTTGCGAT
This sequence comes from Lathronympha strigana, assembly GCA_949128165.1. NCBI lineage: Eukaryota > Metazoa > Arthropoda > Insecta > Lepidoptera > Tortricidae > Lathronympha > Lathronympha strigana. Next base: position 3,186,859 of record OX421901.1, on the reverse strand, counting down.
ATTTGTTGTTCATTGAAGGCTGAAAAAAGAAAAAACATTTGTATTAATAGACCTAACGTACAACCACAAGAACAAATTCTAAACAGTTATTTATGTAACAAACGCCTAACGTACGACGTCAAGTACAAATTATTTTGACTGATCAAAAACTAACTTAAGGAAACAGCACGCCTACCACGAACATCGAAAATTGGCATTGACGGGAAATCCTCTTTGTCACTCCAATATGCAAGTGCAACAGAGATGGAGATACGAATCCGCAATCGTTCGATTTTCGTGGTAGGCATGCAGTTTTCGTTAAAATTTTGTTTAATCTACAATATTCACAATTTGTACATACTAATTAATATAAAAAACAAAAGAAATAACAAGCGATTACTTTAATATAAACAGAAACCTTTTGGCCGCCGGACCCTGTCCGCCAAGACGCTCACTCACACGCCAGAGCAAATTTTAAGTAAACAACTAATAAAAAGTTTAGGGATTGCAAATAGTGATATCGATATTCATAATTAAAGGTGGAATTCTTCTCAATTTGGCTTTTTTTATTTCCAAACTTAGATTTCTCTCAAAATTTCTAAACTAAACAGATTTAGTATACAAGAAAATGTTGAAAATAAAGGACTTTATCATGAAAAACAACAACTAAACATTATCGAATCATGAAGTAATATCACCGCACTAGTCTGTACGAGTAGTCTTCTATACATGTCAACGGCGCGCATGGCTCGTCTTTAGTTCAGACTGACAAATACTGTTTACGCGCGAGTTAAGTAATAATAGCGTCTGAGTCAACGGCATAAGCGCTTGTCGGTACGTAAACTTTATAAACCATAAGATTAGGGACGCGCATCGTGTCTCGATAAATTTACATACTTACTTACCGGAGGGTTTTCGGAGAAAACTAACAGGTGGATTTAATAATATACAGTGTGTATCAGAATGAAAGGCAAAAAAAAGAAACCCGTTAATGTTTAGATCATAAATATGAGTATGGTACTTACCTAATTCATCAAAAATACGACAGGTTTTACGTGAGGTATAAAAATATACATTTATTATTATTGTTTTGCACCTCCCCTGTATTATTTGTTTACAATCTTATAAATGACATTTCTTAAATTACCAACTGACAGAAAGGCGTCAAACCGTGTTGAAGTTTGGATTTTTACCTAGTTACAAACAAATAGTTAACAAAGCGCTTGCGCGTTGCCTATGACTACAGCCATTATTAAAATAATTACCTAGGTTACTTATAAACAGATGTGCATTGACATAACGTTAATGTTGATTAGTTGCCCCTAGCTACATATCAACAGTACGCAATACGTATGCACTGTCAAAAATCAAAAACGTAAACAAACCCTATAGGATGTTACAAAAACCATTAACCGACTGCAAAAATATGGTCTTCGAGTAATTCATTTAGTAATTTTATGCCATAAAACATGTATTTAGGCATGTGAAATGCACGTCATTACATTGTACTCGAGTTCCCCGTCAACCAGTTTTAAGGTTTGCTCTTCGTTGTGATACATACTGTATATATATCGAGTTAAAATGTAGACCTCCGCTGTCACTGCGGTCAATAATTTATTCGGCAAATAAACCGCAATGGTCAATTTACTGAAGAAGCTGCCTAAACTTTATCCATTATTATGCCTTTTTTTTTCGACATATACCTACTTACTACGAGTAGTTACTTAGTTACCAACAATGACAATAATTGGCAATTAAATGTTTGAACGCTTAAATACTAACATAATATGGATCAATTTCCGAAATAAACTATTTCATTTCATTTCAAATAAAACCAGATTCGTGAAAACTTATTCATTTTAAAAACTTGCACATCGATTGAACTTTCCCATCCCTAGCTGTCTTTTATACATGCCTACGGCGACAGTGACACGGAAAAATGTAGAAATTATAAGCATATTTTTTAGATCCTTTATTATGAAACAATGGATTCATATAGCTGCTTAAAAAGTAAATGTATGAAAAAACAAAGGGTCAACAAGTTGACATGAGTACAAAATAATTTTTAAATTCTATTATTTTACCATTTAGTAAGCGGTTGAAACTTTGTCTTGTATACAAGACGACGGCGTTAGTGTATCGTACTATCGTTGTCTAGTATAGGTGACAACGGCGGTCAAAGGGCTTACCTCGTGCCGCCCGGCGACCCGACCTTGTGGCCATCTTGCGAAAAAGTGACACTGACACTGACAGTTGACAGTTACCTGGGCAACATGGCGGAGTCGGACATAGAGTAGGGAAACCACGGAAGAATAACTAGCGTGGAAGTAGTACGATAACTGTCAAATGAGAACAGTTTGGAGTGATCTATATTTTGGCAGTGGATTTCTCAAATGTCGTAGTTCTAACTTAATTACGTGCCTCTTACGACATTTGTAAAATCCACTATTAAAATATGCGACCAAATTAAGTTGTAATGCATTGATACCGACTACCAAATTACAACGATGTGTTTAATTTGGCTGCTTGGACCAATTGCATCAAAAGAGATCAGTAAAACTGTTTTCAACCTACGGAATCGGAGAAATAACAAACATATATACATCTCTTTTTGTCACTTCCTTTACTTGGTAAGGAAGTGAAGGACGAGTTTATGACTTTGATGTTTTCAGTTTTGACGGGAGGCTTGAGAGAAACAGAATGTCCGTGTCAGTGTTGCCGTTGTAAAAAAACTAGCCGGTAAATGGGGAAACAAAAGTTTGTACTTTGGTAAGTACATTAGGCCTTTACTTCATATATGTCGTTGAAATGTCACCGCGCGTTTACATGCTCGGGCTCTCGGCCGAATGTTTCGGCCGCGGGCGAATACAACCTTCTACACGCTCGTTCGAGAGCCTCGGGCGAGAACCTCGAACGAAAGGCTATTTGAGCTTTGTCATGTAGTTTGGGTGAGTAAAAAGGTGTCTTAAATAGCTTGGGTAAGGTAAGGGTGACAGTATTTACAAACAGTAATTTAATGCCCATTTTATATTTGCATTGCATTGTGAAATAAAAAAAATTCCGATCCGAGGAAATGGACGAGCACACTTTGCTTGCTGCTGCTGTGGCACTTTGTGCCGCCATGAGCTTATACAGATATGTGCACATTTTCCATAAAAAAAAAAACTAAAAAACAACGGCGAAGACGTAGATGGTGGATGATCACCATGCACCGAAATCGGACATTGTAAAGCCCCTCATTCACGGCAGTCCGCCGGCACCTCCGGCACGTAATAAAGTACCGTGAATGTCGTTGCCGGATGCGTGCCGTACGGCAACATCCTGCTAGCTCCGCCCACCTCCTTGCAGTCCGAATTGCACTAAATTACGGTAATAAACAATTGAGAAATGCGGCAATGCAAAAAATATTAATTATTCATTATTAAAAATTACATAAGAGATTGCGGCATTTTTTTAATTTGAGTACAGTGTATGCGCTAAAACGCAGCGCTGCGCATCTTTCAACGAATAAGTGCAAATTGGACTGCCAGGCTGGGCCACTTGCACACCGTGTGTCCGCTACATCCAGCCATGCCGGAGTGCCGGCGGACTGCCGTGAATGACGGGCTTAAGTGTCCATGTATATTTTTACGATACGATACTAACGATTTTTATATCGGTTGTGACTGTTGTCACGTATCTTGTTTGCACTTGTAAACTTTGTTTAATTATTGTTTCAGACAAAGTATGGAAACTCTGTTAGCAGAATTGGTAGCAGAGCCTTCTGGGGAATTTAAGAATTTTGGCCCATATAACTAGGACCATAGGTATATATGCCTCCCTTTTTTCACCAACGTGAAGAAAAAGGGCGGCATATAATCTATGATCATATTTGGTACAGTGTAATATGGGTCTCTCTCTTCCTAAACGAAGCTATTTAAGACATCTTTTTACTCTCCCAAACTACATGACAAAGCTCAAATAGCCTCTCGTCCGAACCTCTCGCCCGAGGCTCTCGAACGAGCGTAGTAGGTTGTATTTGCCCGCGGCCGAAACATTCGGCCGAGAGCCCGAGCATGTAAACGCACCATCAGGCCTTAACTGCTATCCTTAATTTGTACTTGTACAAGTACGTGGGGACTCAGGAGGTTAAAGAGGTACGCAGACAGGAAAGTAATTCGAATAACGGCAGTGCCAGAAGCGTAATCGACGCTTTCTTGCCACTTTAAAGCTTAATATAATTTGTCTCCTAGTTGATTAATCTCAAATCATAAACCAAAAGGCTGTTATATTTAATCATATTTGATTTATAAGAAAAGAGGAATACTTTGTTACTCAATATTTAATTATTAAAGTCTGATGTCTGACTGACTGATTAGTTTAGACGCCCCAATCGGGATAAAAACATTAAGAAAACTTAAGTTTTGTTTCTTGTTTGTTAAGTTATCTTATTATGTTACAATTGTAACTAGTTACCATAATACAATCGTTTCCGTTGAAACTCTTGGTAATTTTATTCAATAAATACTTAATTGCTACAAACTAATTAACCCTGTAAATCACAGTACGTCATGCAGCGCCGGCAGAAAATAAACACGTCTCACAAGTGGGTCAAGCGTAGCTCGGACTCCCAAATAACACCGTTTTCCCCCCAAAGGGTAGAAAACGGATATTTGGGATCCAGCGTAGCATGACCCACTCATTAATCTCATTATTTTTTATTGCCTTGCCGGCTGTGAGAAGTACTCAGGAGCGATGCGATCGCCCGACGCTGCATGCCGTAGGCGCGCGCGCTGGGGGTGGGGGAGCGGCGCGCCGGAGGGGCGGTTTGGTAGGAATTCGGTGTTGCATACGTCAAAAATCCAAGGGGTAATCTCACAAGTGGGTCAAGCAAGCTACGCTGGATCCCAAATATCCGTTTTCTACCCTTTGGGGGGAAAACGGTGTTATTTTTGTATTGCTGTTTTAAGTCGATATTTGAAGATCGGCCGAGCGTCAATTGCGGGTAGACGTGTCGAGGACGGTTAAATTTATAATTTAAAGTTTTTCAGTAATTATCCTGCTCAGATCAGGGTTTGTGTGTGTGTGTGGTGGGGGGTGTTGGGAGTAAGTGGTGTTTTGTGTTTGTCCTGTGTGCAGTTTTTAGTTTTAGTCTAGTTCGATTTCTCTTTTTATTTGTGCGGGTAGGTTCCGCTATGGAAGATAATTCTCCCGGGCCCGGAGATCCAGGAGAGACGCGCGTCACCTGCGGCCTATGTTACGTTGAATAATGGTAACGAAATTGAAATGCAAGACTTCAAAATGACTAGGAAGGAAAGGCGTAAATCTCGGAAAGCAAAAAGAAGTTCTACCAGCCCGTACTCTCGATCAAGATCGGCTCACGCAGAGTCTGAAATTCCGGTAGATGATGTTAATTCACAAATTACCACCAAAAATTCTTTTGGGGGTCTTCCAATGTCAGAGTCTCAGGATTCGGTATTAAACCTACGACAAAAAACGGTAGAAACATTGTCGACTGAAACTCCCCCCACCCCTCTCCAGGCGTCCCCTCAGGCGTCTTTATCACCAAGTTTACCAACAACTCCTTCACTGGCTACCTCAAATAGGCTACAATACAGACTGAACGACCCCGGACCATATACAGTTCATGTAAGAAAGAAAGAAAGAAATTATTTATTTGGTTTAAAAACATTGCAAGGTTCAGGATAAACAAGTTGCACATAAATATACCAAAAGGGATGCCACTCAGCATGAGCCGTGACACACCTAAGTGTACCACGACACTGGTTTTCAGGGCACCCACAAAATCATACAGTAAGTAAACTTAAGTTAAACTAAAAACATAACGTAAAAGAAGGTTGTTGGTTTCAAAACAATATAAGGCTACGCTTGGCTACGCACGCAGGGGAACAATGTGACCCGCGCAAAGTCGGAGGTTAGTTTCCAAAGTTTTGACGCGAGGAGTACGTATCTCAATATGAATAAAATAAAGGACCATGGGCGAATTTGTATGGAGGCTGACCCCAAAACCAACAGAGATGCGACTTATGTCTTTATACAGGTCTTATTGTCTGCCTCATTTAGTTATATGGGCACAAAGTTGAATTCTATTGCAGATCTGAGATATTCGTATTAAAAAATATTCACAACCGTTCGGCGATGGCGGATCCACACAGTCTTTTGTTTTGTTAAGGGGGAATGCGTTACGCATGCCGCTCGGGTGCATTTATGTACCAATTATTGACTGAAAAAAGTCTAAAAAGACAAATTAACTTTTATTTAATAATATACACTTGAAAAACAATTGTCTAAAATCCGCAACATAGGCTTCGTCAGGAGGATACAGATTAGGCTCAGCTACAGGCTTCGTCACATACTTACAAATGATGTAATCCGCAACAGGCTTTGTCAATCATAACCACTAATTAAACCTAGGTAAAATAGTCTAAATATCTCAGTTTTGCAATGGAATTCAACTTGGTGCCCATATAAAGAAAATAAGTATATAAAAATACCTATGAAATGAGATAACTCTCAGCCCTGTTGGGTGTGGGGTGCCAATTTGCACATGGTCCTTTGGAGACAATCTCACACATTGATCTAGCCCTAAACTAAGCAACACTAGCATTATGGGTAAGGCGACGATATAAATACTAATATTATGTAGAAAAATACATACAATTTTTATACATAAAACGTAAGGGAATTTAAGTTAAATTATAAATAGAGTTCTTAGGTTTGTTATAATAATTTTTATAGCTAGGTATTTAATGTGACATGTGACCGGTATGTTAGGTTAAGAGAGAATAGATGTATGCTGCATATATATATAATTATGTGTGTTTGTATATGTATGTATGTATGTCCGCTTAGTTATTGGTAGTTTGTTGATGAGTTAAATACTTTTTGAGGTTTGCCTTGAAGGAGGGTATGGATTTACAGTTTCTGATCGGTGGCGGTAAGTTGCTCCAGCATTTCGTCGCAGCATACTGGAAGCTGCCACGGAAAGCGGACGTATTGTGCTGTGTGCCTATTAGTCTAGGCGCACCTCGTACTAGACACTTTGAGAATTTAAGTTTATGAAACAGGTAAGATGGTTGTTGTCTATTAATTACTCCAAATAAGAGGGTGGCAAAGTGCATGGTACGTCTAGCGGCCATATTTAACAACTTGTGTTGATTTAAAAACGGAGTGATGTGAGATCGACGAGGAACAGCGAAGCAAAAACGCGTACAGGCATTTTGAATGCGCTGTATTAATAAGGAGGTACGCGCTAACAAGCACCCACCAAAAACGGCATCGGCGTAACTTAGGTGGGCCAATAATTAAATCTAGACGCCTTAATTTTAAGAAAACGAATTTTCAAGATGGTTCGTTCAAATGGGTCCCGTCAGAAACTGTGGTTTTGACGTTTGACGGACAAGTGTTACCACCTAGAGTATTTGCCTGCTTCAATTCTTTCCAGGTAGATTTATACACTTTCCCGACAACACAGTGTTACCAATGTTGTAGGTTCGGGCACACAAAAAATTCGTGTCATTCTACCTCCATGTGCTATCGGTGTAGTGGGAACCATTTAGGTGATAGGTGTGACGATGACAGTGACATCGCCAGATGCGTGAACTGCAAGGGAGAAACGGGTCACTTTGCTACCAGCAAGGCTTGCCCGGAATATACCCGTCAATGTAACATTAAAAAAAGCATGGCGGATCGCAATATTTCTTACGCTGAGGCTAGCAAAAGTCATCCAGTATTAACCAAATCATATTCCAACGCAGTCACGTCCTCAACTTCACATAGCTCCTCATACGTTAAAACTATAAATTTAAAACCTCGTGCAACACCTCCCCCTCGCAAACGGTATGATAGAGCTGCCCATATGTCCTTAATTAAGGAAGATACACAACCATCACATAATGGAACGGCTTTAAACAATCCATATGCGTCTTCTCCCGCAGAAACGATTACCGCACTGATCACACAGTTAATATCTACCATTTCAAAATTGAATTGGAACTCAACAAACAATCTGATCTCCCAAGTTGCCACTTTCCTTCCTATACTTTCCACTGTTTTATCATCTCTCAATAATGGATCAGTTGATCCTTCAATGGAACATTCGTAGTATCCTTAGTAAAAAACACGATCTGATTTACTTAATAAACAAATACAAGCCAAGAATATTTGCTCTGTCAGAAATCTGACTTAAACCAGAAACAAAATTCCATGTCTGGATTCGTCACTATACGTGACGATAGGCAGGATGGATATGCTGGCAGTGCAATTCTCATCAAGGATAATATTACTTTTGATATAATTCCAATATCCCCTGTAAATGGTTTACATATTGTTGCAATCAAAATTAAACAATTTACTCTTGTGTCTCTTTATATACCTAAACCTTCAATGGTTATCTTGAATGAATTATTGATGATTTTACAGTCATTATCTCCCCCCTTATTGATTTTAGGAGACTTCAATTGTCATCATGTGGTCTGGGGCAGCGGGAGGACTGATGCCTTTGGCAGACAGTTACTGGATATTGTGGATAACCGTAATTTGTTTGTGCATTCTAAATTCAGGTTTAGCTACCCGACGGACACGTCCTAACGAAATAAGTAGTGCAATCGACCTGTCATTGTGCTCCCCGGACCTAGCCTCTCAAGTGACATGGGCAGTTCTAGATTCATCATATGGAAGTGACCATTTTCCGGTTGTTATTGATTTTCCTTCTTTAGCATGTAAAAACGAAGCCCCTAATGTTCCCTTACTCAAGTTCAATATTGTGAATGCCAATTGGAAATTATTTAAAGACAAACAGGATGATTTTGGTTCACTTTTAATACCTATATCTTCGGATAAAATTGAGGATTGCGCCCTGTCTTTTACAAACGCCCTTTGTAAATGTGCAGAGTCGGTTTTTCCTATTAAAAATTCAGCATCCGGTAAAATTCCATCTCCACCGTGGTGGGATTATCAATATACAAATAAGGTTAAAGAACGGAAAAAAGCTGAGAGGGAGTATCGAAACAACCTGACTCAGGCTAATTATATGCTTCTCAATAAGGTTATGGCTGAAACTAAATTATTTCTTCACTCTAAAAAACAAGAAGGATGGCAATCATTTTGCTCGTCGATCTCCCCAACTACTCCAGCGGGTTTTGTATGGAAAAATATCAGAAAATACAGAAGTTCAAAAAATTTTACAACGCGTCCACACCCTCCCTTGCAAGAATGGGCCGAAGATTTTATGGACACTCTAGCGCCGCCGTACGCTCCCAGTGAATTAGAAACCAAATTTGAATATTGTTTGAGCTCACTGGATCCTCTTGACAGGCCATTCTCCATTATTGAACTAAGAAATGTTTTAAGCTCTGTGAGAGATTCTGCTCCAGGGTTGGATGGCATTCCCTATTCCTTTATTTGTAATTCTAATGATCAATTTCAACACTATTACTTAGACTTGGTAAATATTATTTTTGTTACTGGGTACTTACCCCATTTATGGACGTCACAGTTAGTAATGCCCATCCATAAAACTAATAAAGACCCGACTGACCCACGTTCATATCGACCTATAGCTCTTTCCTCGGTTTTGTTAAAAACAATGGAACATCTTGTAAAGAATAGGTTGGGATGGTTTGTGGAGAATAATGAGTTGCTAGCCCAATCTCAATTCGGTTTTAGAAAAGGTAAAAGTACCTCCGACAGTCTAGCTATTTTTACTACGGATATTCGACTTGCCTTTTCCCGTAATGAATCGATAGTTGCTGCATTTATTGATATAACAGCGGCATATGATAATGTCCGGCTTCCCTCTCTCAGGAAAAAGCTTCAAGATCTGAGAGTTCCGGCGAGGCTGAGCAGTTTCATAATGTTAATGCTGTCTCAACGCCATATCACATTTCGGGGCAGTTGTAAAAATATTTCACCGTCTAGGTGCGTTTGGAGGGGCCTACCGCAGGGGTCGGTGCTCAGCCCCTTGTTGTTTAATATACCTTTGACTTGGAGCTTAGCGTGGGCCACTCGAGCATTCTGCAGTATTCCGATGACATTCTTTTATACACCAACAATTCTAAAATTGAAAGTGCAGCTGAAACGGTGTCATTGTCTATGGAGTCGCTTAATGTTTGGTTGGAGGAGCATGGGTTGGATTTTTCGCCTGACAAAAGTAAAGTTGTTGTTTTCAGCAGGAAGATTAATATTCCCAATGTTTTGGTAACGGTAAATGGAAGCCATGTTCCAATAGAACCACAAGTAAAGTTTCTGGGTCTGGTATTGGACAGCGGACTCACGGGGCTACCGCATTGCGAGTATATAGTTTCTAAATGTGAACGCAATATAAATATACTAAGGTGCTTATCCGGGGTGTGGTGGGGAGCACATCCGTTTTCTCTAAAACTTTTATACAATGCCATCGTTAGAAGTGTTTTGGACTTGGTTTTGAGAGCAATGAGGTCGAGCCCAGCGAACTTAAAAAACACTGGGTCGAGCCCCATTAATGCCAACCTGGTGGAGTGTATGGAACCCCCCCTTGATCTCCGCCGGCACTACCTTGCAGATCGTTATTTGTTTCGCGCATTCCAATTTACGGCACATCCTATATTCCTCAAAATTAAGTTGCTAGAAGAGTATGTTCGAAAAGAGGAATATTGAAAAAAAAAACGCTGTCCCTGCCTCGTCAATAGTTTCCGAAAATTCAATAATATTAAAGATCCAGCGCATCACTCCCTGAGACTGCCTCTATACGAACATCCATATGAGACCATAATTTTTCGTCCTAGAGTGATTCTAGATTTCAACATCATAAAGGGTGACCCGCTGGCTAACGACCGTACCCGTTTTCTTTTGTGCGAGGATTGGTCTGGTTGGCATACGCTATACTCTGATGCTTCCAAACTGTCCCCCCGGGGTTGCGTTGGAGTCGGAACTTACCACTCTCAATATGGAATCGTGCAGAAAGCCAAATGTCCCCCGGAATCTTCAGTGTTCACCGGGGAATGCTTACGCATTCTTAAGTGTCTGGAATATATCTTGTTAGGGGCTTAAAAGGTCTATTGTACTTTCCGACTCCCGTAGTGCACTGGAGGCATTATTGTCAAACTCTTTTTCTTCTAAACTGCATAGCCCCCTGATATTTCTCATTAAGAATTCAATTTTACTCTGCAACAATAGAGGTCAGGAGGTGGTATTGGCTTGGGTTCCCAGTCACTCGGGTATTTTAGGTAATCAAAAAGTTGACAAAATAGCTAAGGAAGCTGTGGTATGGGGAGACAAGTTTCCTTTTAAAAATTATCCATATGATCTCATATCCCTTTCTAAATCATATTTAAACCATTCTTGGAACTCGCGATGGAGACAGAGTAGTAAAAAAAAAGGATTACATTATGCTTTAATTCAACCCGAAATACCTGGCAAGACGTGGTTTGCCAAAGCGAATCTTAATAAACTGGCGACATCATCGATAATCCGCATGAGGCTCGGACACTGCAGCTCCCCTGTTCATTTGAAAAAACTAAGAATCCGGGACAGCTCCATCTGCGAGTGCGGGCTGGAAGAGGGGACATTAAATCACATTGTTTTATCTTGTTCACATCTTAACCATTCTCAATTATATCAGGGATTAATAAAACAGAAAATTCCACTTCCTACTCATATGATCTCTCTTCTCCTATTCAACCCAGTAGTGTACAGACTTTTGGCAATCTTCTTAGCAGATAATAAAATAAAATTGTAGTTTCCATAATTAGTTTAATGCACGCTATAAAATTTTACATGTCAATATAGGAAGGTACACGTGCTTACAACTAGTTAAATAGATATAACTTGGTAATTTATTACATTTTTGATGCAATCGAGACAGGGCTGAGCCAGCGAACCAGTATTAGATTTCATAGAAGGCATCAATTGAGTAGTAGGCTTTTGAGTAGTAGATGCCAGTTTAGCTTTAAGTTTTTTGTTAAAAATTCCGTCGCTAGTTTCTAGTTTTAACTCTAGCGGGATCTTGTTATATATTTTAGGTCCTACCGTGTGCATACACTTTTCAGACTTGGCAAGTCGTGTTTTAGGAGGATAAAGTTCGCCGTGGCTTCTGGACTTCATACCTCGTGCGTTGCCACGAGTCGGAAACTGTGTTAAGTTGCCTCTTACGTATTTTGCCACTGCAAAAATGTATAGACACGGTAAGGTAAGGACTCCTGACTCCTTGAAGAGTTCCTGAGCTGGATGGTCCCACGGGACTCCAGTTATGGAGCGAATCGCTCGTTTTTGGAGTCTGAATGGCCTTAGTCGGTCCGCAGCGTCGCCCCATAGGTCAACTCCGTATGCTAATATAGAATTAAAGTAGCCGTAATACGCTTTCTTGAGATTGTCGTTGTTTGGACTTGGACGAAGTCGACCCAGAGCAAAGCATGTGGATGACAATCGGTCACACAGCTGATCGATATGCGGACTCCACGTTAGCCCGGAGTCTATTATCAGACCTACAATTAGTTTCTGTGTATAAACCATTAATAACAATATAACATAACATTGGTATGTCTTACTACTAACGATATAATTATTTAACCCATTATTTTCAGCCCTGATCTGAGTCCGCCATCGATTATCTTTTCTTGTTACTTCGTTCAAAATTTAACTATCTAATTGACGCTGGCAAAAATGTCAAAAGACAATTGCCATTTATAAAAAAAGTCATTATTTGGATAAACTAGGCAATTCCACGCCACGATCGTTTTTTTATTATTTAGAATGTCTAATTTACTACCTCAAATGTTAACACCTTAACCCGTGGAGCGACCTCCCGCTTAAATTTAAAATGGCCGCAAGTGCCCGGCGAATTTGAGTGGAAAGATTTGAGATTACCTTTTGATACTTCATTTGAAATTGTGCTTTTGTTTTATAATTATATAACATATGTCAGACATCGTTAGAAAGCTGAATAAATATGCTATACATGACAATTAGAAAAATGTAACTGACCTGTGATTATCAATCCAAAAACAAACATTCCTTTTCGAGTTTCATTTATTTTTGTCACTCATTCGAACACTTTGCCTTTTTACACACAACTTGTTCACATATTTCACACTTGTTATATATAGGGCTGCCATCTGTCCGGGTTTCCCCGGATTTGTCCTAGTTTGGAGCCCGTCCTTGGAGCGTCCGGCCTGGATATTTAAAACTGTGCGGGGTAAACCCGGAAATTTTTGGGTTCAGGTCAATCCCTAGCGAAAGCTAAATATTTCAATTAAAAATTGATTTCTTTAGTGTCCTGGGAGAGACCGCGATTTTAATGAAACGTCCGGGTTTTTTAACTTTTTTGCCCGGTTTCGGCAATGTACGAGATGGCAGCCCTAGTTATATATATAATTCTGATGGTGCCTCTACATGCTCGGGCTCTCGGCCGAATGATTCGGCCGCGGGCGAATGCACCCTAGTACACGCTCATTCGAGACAGACTATATAGATAAAATTTAAGCCAGACCATAGACAATTTAAGCTTTTTCAGGTAGTTTCGGTGAGTTAAACGGTGTTTTAAATAGCTTTGGTTATTGAAACTATTTAAGACACTTTTTAAATAGCTTTACCCGAAGTGAAATTATTTAAGACACCTTTTAACTCAACCAAACTACCTGAAAAAGTACTTAAATTGTCTCTGGTCTGGCTTAAGTTTTCTCTATATAGTCTGTCTCGAATCATCGTGTACTAACACGGCCGAAACATTCGGCCGAGAGCCCGAGCATGTAAACGCACGGTTATAGACACGGTGCAGGGGTGCCAATTTAGGGGTTTTCCCCCTAGATTTAGGGGGTAAACAAGACGCGTGAGGTTTTTTTAGGGGTGAAATATTCCTAGGGGTAAATTTAGGGATATTTGATTTTCCCATTCCATGTATGTGTGACAGCGAAAAATGTGTTGAGAAGCGAAATTATTACTGAAAATGAAATGATACTGCAGTCCATTCCACTCTCAGTTGCTTGAACTCACAAGTGTGCGATTGAAAAATAAATATACGACCGGAACTCAAACGCTCCGATTTACGCTACAGTGATGTGTAAGAGAATAGGCACTCTAACGGGGACGAAATTTTCTCCCAATCTATCAAATTGCATTTAGTAGTCCCGTCTGGGCATATACCACGAAAATCGAACGATTGCGGATTTGTATCTCCGTCTCTGTCACACTTGCATAATTTGCATATTGGAGTGACAAAGATGTTTTCCCGTCAATGCCGATTTTCGATGATTGTGGTAGGCATGCTGGACAGGCCATCATTCAACATTTCTGACCAAAAATACTAAATCTGTGGCGTAAACGGTCGTGTGTTAATGACTTTATGTTATGAGATACTGAATAATGTCGATTTGAATAAAGAAATTTTATTTAATATTCATTAATTTTTTTATTTAGGGGGTTTTCCGAAAAATTACTACAGTTTTAGGGGATTTCAATTTGTGCTTTAGTGGTAAATAAAAATTTGAGTTGGCAACCCTGAATCTACTCGTATAGTACCCGCCAACAAAAGTTATGGACACACTGTCACTGTGTCTAAAGGACTAAAAGGACACTCCACGGGTTAAGAGTTGGAGCAATAAATCAGGTAAATCACTTTAAACTTCATTACTTTGGTCAGGTCAACTTTGTTTTGTTTTCAACCGTTGTAAACTGCTGATCCAGCAGAATCTATAGCGTCAGTTTTTGCATATTTGAGGTTAAAGTTTATTTTCTCCAAAGAAATTACATTTCACTTATAAAGAGAAAATACTTAAATACGAAGTAAAATTAGAGTGAGCATGCAAGTATTTAACAATTTATCATAATAGTAATAACATAAATACAACTTCATTTACACGCTAATTAGTTTAAAACATGAGCATATGAATATATTTTACCCGTGGGTAGATATATATTATCTAAGTTAAACAGAAGTTGCCTTATTATTGAATAACTAGCTAAACTGCAACTTTAGATAGATAGATAGAATAATTTATTAACTCAAGGTATTACAACGGTAGTTATAAAACAGTTTCCTGCAAAACTTAATACTAAGTTTGACTGCAGGGGTCATATTACATTTGCTTATAGTAAATTATTAATTATAGGTAGGTACATATGTTAACGCTCTGAAGCAATTCTCATGTAAATGTTTCCAAAAAGTATTTTTTAAGCTGTTTTTTTAAATTAAATTTATCAGGCTCGTTTCTTATCATCTCAGGTATTCTGTTGAGGTAGTATGGTAATCTTTTTTTTAATGTTCTATCTCCAAAGTAGTTATTCACTCTAGGAACTTCATACTTGCCAGCAGACACTTCTATTGTTGCTAAGTCTAATCTTTCGCAGTTTAGGTGAATTGCATCTTGTATAACCTTATATTTCTATTATGTGTAACCTTATATTTTTAAATGGGTACCTATATCCATAACTAAAAACTTTCAACACGAAGGTGTTTATTGTTTTCATAAATTTCAAGCATATGCGAACGGCCTGTGTGAATATTTTTGTCCGGGCAGTCGGTGCATTGTGTATTTGTTGCCAGTTAGCCATGGCGGACCTGGAGGATCTGAAGAAGGTGCTGCGTTCGCTGGTGGTTTCGTCGGCGGCGACGATGGACGCGGCGTCGTTGCTGCGAGACTACCGCTGCATGCTGGGCGAGCCACTGCCCTCGGCCAAGCACGGGTACCGCAACCCCGTACAGTTTCTACGAGAACGCTGCTCTGACTGTTTCCTGGTATTACTCTTTTGCAATTTTGTTTTTATCAACAAAAAACTAAATAAGCCATCAGACCCTAAGAATCACACCCCATTAATCTGTCTTTGCTTTTTTATTGAACAACCCAAAAGCTTCTATCTGTCTTCAGGGATTGCACACCAGTATCTTCTCCATACAAAAATAACAGTTTTTTCTTCTTTGGATTATTAAAATATTTGCGATAAACACCTAAATGCCCTGACCAGGGTTCAAATCACCCTCAACATTCCTCAGCAGGGCACCTGTAGCAGTATAAGCAAGACCCTGCCTACCAGATAGTTTAGCAAAGCTTATGAACTTTTTAAAATCAGAATTCAGTGAATTGAAGCATTGCTTTCTGGGTAGAGTTGTGCCCGCTGTCTTTGTGTCGCTGTCAAAGGAACTAGTTCGGTCTTTTAGGTCTTTAGTTTGTTTAGTTCAGTGCGAATATTGACGTCTGGGAATGAGTTTCCGAGTTTAGGTCTATACAGAGCGCGGAACTAATGATTTGTATGAACGTTTGAATGGTTTTTTCTCCGTCTGAACTGAACTGAACTAAAGACCGAGGACCAATTTAACTTTTTGGCGAGGAACTATGTAGTTCCTTTCGTTCCATGATGGGATTTCATTCCTTTTAGTTCTTAGTTCCTGACCGACACAAGCCTATTTCTGGGGAGCATTATCAGTAATGTTGACCGTGACAGAGTTCAAAAGATAAAAATGCTTCCATATTGTTTCAGTTTGCAGGGCCTCAGACCAACCCCATCCTGACACTCATTGTGCCAGACTCTATAAAACACATAGACCAGCTGGTCCAGAGTCAGAAGACTTCTAATTCAAGGTAAGTATGTAGTTGGAGATATGAGATGGTGTTGTTACAGAAAAGATTCAGTTGGCAATATTCACTTAACTGCTGCACATGAAATAAGACATTAGAATGATATCCATATCCATTAATAAAATAAGCCTTTTTTTTTACCAGTTAAAAAAATATAAATTGGAAAATGAACTAGGTAAACTAAAACATATTAAAACAAGCCTTTATTCAATTAAACTTATCTACTACTAAAATTCTTTCCAATAAGATTTAATTACCAATCTGATTGCCTTTTGGCAACGGCGTCCCCTATAGTTTTCCAAAGTTCTTTGTATATCGTCTTTCTACTCCATGTTGCTCCTGAAACTGCTTTTATTTCATCCTCCCTTCTCTTCTTTGTCTTCTTCGCCTTTTTTTCCCGTCTTGAGGGTACCACACAGTGACATCTTTCAATCCACTCAAATCATCCACACTCTATCTTTTTAATGACTTGCTTTTTCTCATATTTAATTTCCATTTTTTTAAAGAAGTTATTGCTAAATACTGTTTTTAGCTACTGGTCTAAAGCGAGTGCAGTCATTAATCTGAAATACGAGCACTGCGAACTTTTTCTTTCATTGTGACAACACCTTACCACTCAGTAAATAATTGTGTAAACAGTTTTGTGGGGCGTTGTATTTATTTTTAAGTTTTTGTCAATTGTTTTATTGAATAAATAATAAATAATAATAATCACTCCACAGACGGGGAAAACGAAGAAGCGTGCCAGAGTCCATAATTAAAAAGCCACAGCATAATCTCATATCAAGCACATTCCAAGGCAACAACAGAATACCAAACGGCAAATCCACATACACACCAAACAGACCAAATAAGCACACGGAACGGCCGGAGCCGCGGGCATATGTGGAACCTAGGAAACCAGAGCCAGTAATCTCAGAAAGGAAGGAGTCACAACATGTAGAACCTAGGAAATCAGAACTACTATATACTTGTAAAGCGGAGCCGGCTCCTCAGATTGATACAAAGCCTGTAAATGTGGTTCCAATGGAAGTCAAAAAGCCGGAGGACTCTGAAGCTCCTTCAGTTAAGGTAGGTATTTATTGCTAATATTAGTAGTATTGTGTATTAGTACAAGTAATACATGTTCATAAAAGTGTTAATTTTTTATAGTTGGTATGTTTATACTGTTTTTGTATATGTATGTCCTATTTCCTTTTGATATGAAATGCTTCCTGCGACATTAACTTAGAAGAAACTACCCCTATAGGAGGGTTGTTGCAAAATTCCATGGACCAATTTAAATAACACATGAATGGTATATATAGGTGGAGACCCAGAGCAACGGCCACAGCGAGCTTGACGCGGACCCGCAAACTCAGCTGCAGCGGTTCCTGAAGAAGCAGATGCCGGCGTACCAGGCGCCCACGCTCGGCAGCAAGGAGTCGCTCCGGGACCACGACTCGGGCCGGATGACCACCTCCAGTGAGTACTCCTGAGGGTACAGCGAGGATACCAGCGGAGGCAGCAGCTCCTGACGCTGGTGCCGGTGTACCAGGCGCCCACGCTCGGCAGCAAGGAGTCGCTCCGGGACCACGACTCGGGCCGGATGACCTCCTCCAGTGAGTACTCCTGAGGGTACAGCGAGGATACCAGCGGAGGCAGCAGCTCCTGACGCTGGTGCCGGTGTACCAGGCGCCCACGCTCGGCAGCAAGGAGTCGCTCCGGGACCACGACTCGGGCCGGATGACCACCTCCAGTGAGTACTCCTGAGGGTACAGCGAGGATACCAGCGGAGGCAGCAGCTCCTGACGCTGGTGCCGGTGTACCAGGCGCCCACGCTCGGCAGCAAGGAGTCGCTCCGGGACCACGACTCGGGCCGGATGACCTCCTCCAGTGAGTACTCCTGAGGGTACAGCGAGGATACCAGCGGAGGCAGCAGCTCCTGACGCTGGTGCCGGTGTACCAGGCGCCCACGCTCGGCAGCAAGGAGTCGCTCCGGGACCACGACTCGGGCCGGATGACCTCCTCCAGTGAGTACTCCTGAGGGTACAGCGAGGATACCAGCGGAGGCAGCAGCTCCTGACGCTGGTGCCGGTGTACCAGGCGCCCACGCTCGGCAGCAAGGAGTCGCTCCGGGACCACGACTCGGGCCGGATGACCTCCTCCAGTGAGTACTTCTGAGGGTACAGCGAGGATACCAGCGGAGGCAGCAGCTCCTGACGCTGGTGCCGGTGTACCAGGCGCCCACGCTCGGCAGCAAGGAGTCGCTCCGGGACCACGACTCGGGCCGGATGACCTCCTCCAGTGAGTACTTCTGAGGGTACAGCGAGGATACCAGCGGAGGCAGCAGCTCCTGACGCTGGTGCCGGTGTACCAGGCGCCCACGCTCGGCAGCAAGGAGTCGCTCCGGGACCACGACTCGGGCCGGATGACCTCCTCCAGTGAGTACTTCTGAGGGTACAGCGAGGATACCAGCGGAAGCGGCTGCACATGACGCTGGTGCCGGTGTACCAGGCGCCCACGCACGCCTTGCCCAAAAAAACGCACACGCAGTCACAATGCCTTAGCCGAGCCTACGCAGACCGAGTTGCTTCGCGCGGCAAATTCCTCAGCGGCTCGCTCTGTGTAGGCGCTCCTAACTATCTATTTTAATTACTACTATGTTACATACGTTTTACTTCTGAAGGCCTAGTATAAAAATTTTACGACATTAACTTCTCGACCGCGTTAGCGTATCGAGGGGTCAAAATATGAAAGTTGCCGGATAAACGGCAAACATAATTTGAACTCTCGATACGCTACCGCGGTCGAGAAGTTAATGTCGTACAATTTTTATACTAGGCCTTCTGGAGCGAGTTCAAAAGGCTTTTTTACGTTTTCTGTACAAAAAAATTTACGGATACTACCCCTTTCTGTACCCAACCAAATTTTTACTGGGTGCTTTGGGTGCAACTCCCTCGAAGTGAGACGTAATTTTGCCCTTCTTACTACTTCTTGCGGCATACTTCGCGGGGATTCTGACTGTGTAGAGCTTGCCACGCAATGGGTAAGACTATAAGTCCCTCCTCTGACTAGGATTGATTTTCGACCTCGTGATCGTCACCTGCTGGCAGTGCCTCACTCTCGAACTGAGTTTCGTAAACAGTCCCCTCTAGTATGTTCCTTGCAACTTCTGAATGGGCTCTTAGCATCAGCACCGGAGTGTGATTTCTTTGCTGGCAGGAAGAATTTAGTGGAAGATGGATGTGCGTCCTTCTACTGTTCAATAGTGCTTGCCTATTATTTGCTTTTTCTAAATGATTACCTATTATGTTTAAATTATAAGTTACAATATGTGTGCCTACTATGTAGTTTCGCAGTGCCTTAGTTTGTAACTAAATTTAACAATAAAATAAAATAAAAATAAATGTTTGTACAGGCCTCAGGGAGCAGTTCCGGATGGCGCTGGCGAACCTGCAGTCCGAGATACTCCGGCTGGTGGAGCGGCGGCCCGAAGGCATCTGGTGCAGCGACCTGCTCCGTCTTTATGAGTAAGTGCCCCATCTTTGGACCTCCACCTTTAGAATAGGGATGACGACTACGTTGAAAAACTATTATTCTAATTAGTCCGTCAGTTAGATTATCTAAAATTATTAGACACGTATTTTTTCCTTTTTCAATTTAACTAAAATTGACGAAGATAAAGAGCATCAAAGTTCCGGGGTGGGGGCTGGTGACGTCACTCCTAGGTAAGAATTGTACCCAGGAGTGACATTACGCGAAATTTGAACGCACTGTATTTTTGTCATTTTTGATTTGACGAACAAAAGAAAAAATACTTGTACAATATTTTTTTATAATCTAAAAGACGGACTAAATAGATTTTTTTCAGTCGTCTAGCCTATTATAGTAACATGCAACATTTTGGAAATAGGTCAATACAACGTGCCCCAAAACTCAACGATAAGCCGGCACCACAGGATGGAGCTGCTTAAAATTCGTTGTTTTTTGTTGTGAGTACGTTTCCTAAAGTATTATACCATTTTGGAATCTTGGTTAGTTGCGTCAAATATGTGAAAATAATTGCAATAGTGGTGGCAATAGTATTTTTTTACACCATGATGATTGAAAGTGGACTGTAAGAAAAAATATTTCAAAATTGTGGGGACAAAATGAATTTTGATAATTTTTTGTGTAAAAAGTACATGCATTATGGTATTTTTAAGGACTGTGTTAGATAGCAAGGCTACTTAAGTTAAAAAAAAAAAACAAATATTTGAATATTTGTAGACATGGTCGTTAAAAATACCATTAGGAATGTCGATTTACGATGAATTTCTTTCTTTTTTCTGTAATTTCTAAAATAATTGAGACATATTTTTTTCTTTTTTTCTCGACTAATCATAAGCAGCTCCATTCTGTGGTGCCGACTTATCGTTGAGTTTTCGGATACGTTGTATAATGATATAGCAACCATATTTTTCGTAGTAGTGCCCATCGTATCTATATCGGAATCCCTAAAGTTTTTTATCCTTTTTTTGCATTCCCTAATACTGTTTCACATAATGATCATTAAATTTGTATTGTCCTAAAGTCAGATTTCCTAATATTGGTTACCCTAGCGATTTTGTGTGAGGTCACAGTTGTAAGCCTAACCGACTTTCCTAACAGCGGTTCGATTTTGGGCAATGATTTGATTATGGCAAATAATCGTTAAGAACCGAGATCTTGAACTTACCAATTAGACCAGTACAGGCCACTCTAGAACCATTTAAAAATGACAAGCAGTAAGTTATCTTACAATTTGATTTATAGCATCACTATGATATAGTCCTATTGTTGCCTGGGGTTCCAATGGGAGCTACCGTATTGTCGCTCACCAGGCGGCGCCACTCATGCGTGGGTCCCGTGTCATGAGAGAACTGTCAAAGTGACGTTTGAAGTGTTCCCGCAGGATCCACGTTCCACTAGCGCCCCTAGCGGAAAATTGACTCGCGGTAATCCTCATTGGTTGAGTGTACAATGTGATTGAATGGTTTTGTTTTAGAGAGGAATACGGGCGCGAGCTGAACTTCAGTCTATGGTACCCGTCCGTGTCGGCGTGCGCTTGCGCAGTGGAGGGAGTGGCGTCGCAGCGCGCGCCCGACGGGAACTGGCTGCTCACCGTGCAAGGGAGAGAGGTGCGTGTCTTGTCGTTTGTCTCACTCTAACAACGCTGTTCATCACCAGTATATAATACACACGGTGACCCGCTTTCAATACCCTTTAGTGCCTGTACGATCAACAATACACAGTTGAAATTTTTATACTTGTATTAATAATAATGAAAAAAAAAAATATTGTCCAAGAAGGACGTTGAAGAAAAAAGTGTTGCCAGTTAACATTCTGACCATAGACTAAGATTAAAAATAAACTATTTGTTCTTGAACATAGTCGAAAAACTATGTAAGCTGATGGCACGGTACAGAGCTGCTTGCGCCCTCAAGCCGCTTATATTGTACGAAATACCTTTGTCGACTCGGCTAATTCTCTGCGCGCATACGATATTTCGCTGCTTATAATTACGAATGAAAGACAGAATTTCCACTTGTTTTTTTTTAATACTACGACGGTGACTAACAAGCATACGGCCCGCCTGATGGTAAGCCGTCACCGTAGACTATGGACGCCTGCATTCCAGGGGTTTTACATGCGCGTTGCCAACCCTATAAAAAGCTTTGTTCCATGGGTCTAGCAGACCTTGCTCACCAACAGAAACCACGATTTAAAAAATTCCGATTGTCTGTTAGGGGCCGATTATACGTAGCGAGCCCATGCTGCGCCTGCGCCGCGCGCGGCCGGCGCTGAGCGCCAGCAAGCTCGCCAGCATGCTGGACGCTGACGACGCGCTGCCCGGCATCGACTACGTAAGTCTCAACAGTACCACAGCGTCAGGATGTATTCTATACAGTGGGTTAACTCCGCCGATTTCTGGGCCATCGATGGGGGGCGCGCGGGGACGGGGGCGGGGAGGAAATGCCGCCGAATTTTCATACGAATTCGGCTGCCAATCAGACTGTAATACCTTTCGCACAGTTTTTGACAACCCTGAGCCTCAGCACGATCACCGAGCCTCGCCGCTGGCCGTGTATGAAGTTACCTCACTGTATGGAATACATCCCTACGCTGTGACAGTACCCTATCTCGCTGCAATAAAGACCATTTTTGAATGCTATGTTCACCATAGTGTTTCACTTCTCTTTGCAGCGTTCTAATTATATTTATAGTCCACCAATGGGAGCTACCGTATTGTCGCTCACCAGGCGGCACCCACTCATGCGTGGGTCCTGTGTCAGTATGAGAGAATTGTCAAAGTGACGTTTGAAATGTTCCCGCAGGACCCACGTTCGTTCACAAAATGTACTCGCGGTAATCCTCGTTGAAACCAAAGCCACTCTAAGAACTATATATGTAAAAATTGACAAGCAATAAATAATTTCTTACAATCTGATACATAAAAAAGCGTGATATAAAAAATATTGGGAGACAATCTTACACAAATCGACCTAGTCCCACTATAAGCTCAATTAGCCTTGTGTTGTGGGTACTAGGCGACGATATATATAATAGATAGATACGTATTAATACTTAAATACAAAAGGTTAACTGGAAGAGATCCCTTATAGGGATAAATTTGCCTTTGTTGTATACAATTAACTATTTTACTGTGTTTCTTGTATTTCTTGTGTTATTGTACAATAAAGTTTATACATACATAAATATATAGAAAACATCCATAAACAAATATTCGTGATAAACACACAAATGTCCTGACTAGAATTCGAACCCGGTCAAATATGTTGAGTTGAGAAGTAGGTGATGAAATGGAGTGTTAAGTAAAACCATTCATTGCTGAAGATGTGTTATATTGGTGGTAACACAAGTATAAAGAACGGGAATTACATTAGACATAAGTTATTTATAAGCTATAATAGGGATGACGACTAGGTTGAAAAACTATTATTCTAATTAGTCCGTCTGTTAGATTATCTAAAATTATTAGACACGTATTTTTTCCTTTTTCAATTTACCTAAAATTGACGAAGATAAAGAGCATCAAAGTTCCGGGGTGGGGGCTGGTGACGTCACTCCTAGGTAAGAATTGTACCTAGGAGTGACATTACGCGAAACTTGAACGCACTGTATTTTTGTCATTTTTGATTTGAGGAACAAAAGAAAAAATACGTGTACAAGATTTTTTTATAATCTAAAAGACGGACTAAATAGATTTTTTCAGTCGTCTAGCCTATTGCTTACATGCTATATTACTCAACTACGTGCGTCACATGTTGTAGACAGTAACGTGTAGTTACTGTTAATTATGTAGGCTCATACTACACCGGGACCTGCTTCGTAGGCAGGGTCACAACTCGGCTAGGAGGCTGTTGCGGTATACTCGTATATAGCGTCAATATGACATAGCCCTACAGTGGTTGGTTCCAATGGGAGCTACCGTATTTTTGCTCACCAGGCGGCGCCACTCATGCGTGGGTCCTTGTCACCCGCCATTAGTATGAGTTTGTATGGCGCGAAACTAATGTTAGAATTGATTATTTTTCATTAATTTCCATGTTAAAAGGGGTACATTAGATTCTAACTATTTTTCAGTGATGTGTAGATCCTGTGTTTTAGAAAATTAGAGAAGTAATACGGTTTTGTGTGATTATATTTGATAAAACAGTAAATTACTTTCCGCGCTATTTTTACAACGAAATATACTTCTTTAATAGTTTAACCTGGTCAAAATCAACACTAAATATGCCTATGGAATACGGATATGACGGATGCTAGCGGAAAATCATAAGAGTTAAACACATTTTTAATATTATTTATTATACTTAAGGTTTGTACTTATTTCTAAATTAAAAACTTTTGACTGTTTTCTTTTGGCATATGTATTATTTATTAGTTATTTTTTAGTAGTTTCTAGTTTGATAACAATAATATTTTTGACAAATACAAACGTTTTTGTATAAACTAACCTCTAAATTTACGTTAATTTACGGCCGTGTTATTTTACACTTTTAATTTAAAGCTTATTTTACAGCCAAAATAATATTTTTTTAGTATTTAATGTATTCTTATGTAATAATTCCTCTAACGGTGCATATTTTTCGAAATAAGCACGACTTAAATTAAAAACTAATGAGAAATGTACTGAAAATGACATGTAACCTCATTTCGTAGGACCCACGTTCCAGTAGCGCCCCTAGCGGCGAATTCACTCGCGGTAGTCCTCATTGTTAGAGTGTACGTGTGTCCACTGTGTGCAGGACCCGGACGTGTTCCCGGCCGACTGCCTGAGCTTCCTGGAGAGCATCCCGGCCGGCAGCCTGGCCGGCGTGGCGCCCGGGGCCATGCTGCCGCTGCAGGTGGCCGAGGTCTACTCGCCCAGCCACCTGTGGCTGCAGCTGCTGGGCCCCGACCACGACCGCATGGACGACATCATGGACCAGATGACGTGAGTACTGCGAGCCCAGTTCCCAGCTCGATTAGCAGATGTCGGCGTGTCAAATCAAACTTTATAAAGAAACATTTATTTTTTAACAATTTAGTCACGGATATTTTTATATACGGATACTCGGTTCTCGGAGTACATTTAGGTATGAAACATCATAAGTTTTGTTATGTTTTTTTAGAGAAAACTAGGAAACAAATTTGCAACGTTAAAACACCCTGTTAGTGTGATTATTAAATGAGTACTCATTGAAAATATTTTAGTACCTCTTTTACCTAAAACCTAACTGACCACTTATTAACGTCAAATCAAATACTCGATTGTCAACGTCATGCTAAACATCTTGTCAGTTAAATTTGCACATGGTGATTATTCCTAGACGGAATTATAATTATTTATGTTCAATAAATGAAAACAAAAAAAATATATACAAAGGTTCCTTCTTTTTTCTTTTTTTTCATTAATTATACTTTAAAGTTAATTGTTTTAATACAATGTATTATCTCTTAAAATATCCGTGACTAATTTGTTAGCATCTTATATACAGTAAGTGTAACTTACCTAACTACCTATCTCTACCTACCTTAAATATGAAGTAGGTCCTTGAGGCATTGTATCTAGGATGCTGGCGGCATTTCCTCGTTGTATCGCAATGCTGATACGTTGTGTAAAATGTATATGCATTTTAATAAGGTGCTTCACACGGAGCGAGTGGCCGCGAAGCAGGGTTGTGTAGATATACCTCGTCCTAGGCATTAGAGCCTGGCAAGTGTGATGTGAGTTAGTATTGCTAGCTAGGAAGTAGACGTAAGTCTGAGCTGTAGGATTGGC
This sequence comes from Lathronympha strigana, assembly GCA_949128165.1. Classification (NCBI taxonomy): domain Eukaryota; kingdom Metazoa; phylum Arthropoda; class Insecta; order Lepidoptera; family Tortricidae; genus Lathronympha; species Lathronympha strigana. The sequence continues at coordinate 3,161,044 of OX421901.1, read as the reverse complement.
AGAACGCACCTTAACCGTTTAATATAAGAATCAGCGTCCGAAATTTCCTAAGTATATGCAGTTCATATATTTACGAAATTTCGGACGCTTGCTGCTGTGATCGGGTAGCCCAGTGGTTAGGGCGTCTGCCGCGAAAGCAGGAGGTCACTGGTTCGATCCCAGCCTTGCTCACCCCATGTTTGTTATATCTATTTGCGTATTTATTTTTTGCGACGGAAGGGTGGGAACATTAATTGCATGCAAAAAAAACGCAAGTAGGTATAACGGGTTGGCACTAATTGACTAGCACGTTTGGCGGAATAGCACAGTAACATTATTGTCGTTGTCAAAAAAAATCAAAACATTACATAAATGATTTTATCTACGCACATATCATTAGTGCTCTAATGTGCGTTCAAAAACCGTAGGAAACGACCAACATTATTACAATCAGTTTAGCTATGGGAACTTTTTTGTCTGTGGTAGGTAAAATTTGTATTGAAAACTTGACATTGTAGTACAGATTTTTGTACTGAAATGAGTTTAAAACTTTAAATTTGGAACAGCTGTCAAAACTCAAGTGGGTCACTATTCTAGTATCCACAGATATTAAGAATAGTAATCGATATGAAATGACAAATCAGTACGTCTTCTTAATATAAACCGCACGACTTTCGATCTCGAGTGACATGAGAATAGGGATTTCATTCTTTTATCTATGGTTTTTAAAAAACATTCATGTTGACTTTTTTCGAATAGCCGCCATTACTGTTGTCATTTGTTTCGATAGTGTGCCGTTGTGAGTATTGAGGAAGAAAATTTATAAAAACAATTTAAAATTGAAAATATGAGCAGTAGTGACAGTGAGAATGATATTATGAACAATATGAACACCCCGCCGGATATTCTTGATGCAGCTACAATTGCAACAAACAACTTGTTGCCACAAAAATCACGGGACAAATACGAGGAGGCGTATAAAGATTTCATGGAGTGGAAAATGAAAAAACGAACCGCTTCAATGTCCGAAAACGTCTTGTTAGCGTACTTGCCAACACAACATGCCATCAAACTCTTCGACTTCCATGCAAGATCATCCAACGACAATACAACCACTACAACCAGGACCATTAAATATATCCCACTGTACCACTGTAAATGTTAATTACAATTACTGCAATAAATAATTTGATTGTATTTGTCCAAATTTATTTTAATAGTATATAGCTTATAGATATTTTACAAGTAGCACTAGTAGCAATGCAGGTCATTTCCCTATGGCTTCCGAACCCGTCTTAGAGCACTTATGATATGTGTGTAGATAAAGTAGTGTATGCAACTGTACATAATTTGGCATTAAAACACTCGTGCGATCCTATTATGTAGCAGTTGCATACACTACTATTATTCATGCTTTACAGTTGTATAGTATTGCTGGGTTTTTCTGCATAACCCGAAATCCATTGTACCTTTTTTGCGTGTTAACAAGTAGCCCTATTCTGACAATATAAGCTTCTCCACAAAACCTTGCATCGTTTAAAGGTTGCAAAGTGCCTCCTTCATTCAAATCAAATCAAATATTTTAATGTAATCATTGTGCTTAGAGTCCCTAAATATTTACTCCTATCGACTTCAACAAGCTTAATCAGCACTTCTCGATTTCTGCACCCTTTAGTGGGCATGCCAAAGAGAAAACTCTTCAATATCTTCTGTCACTCCCAACTCCAGACTTATCTCCTTTCTCTTTCGTGCCTTTTACTGATAATGATATTAAGAAGAGCGTTGTGTCCATCTCGTCGAATGCTGTCGGTGTCCATTGTATTAGCCGCTCTATGATCCTCCCCCTCCTAGACCTGCTGGTTCCCGTAATTTCTGTTATCCTTAATAACTCCATATCTTCATGTTCTTTTCCATCTCTTTGGAAGGATGCCTGCATCGTTCCTATTCCTAAAAAACCCAATCCCCCATCATTGTCTGATTATCGTCCTATCTCTATCCTCCCCTTCCTCTCTAAAGTTCTTGAGCGCCTTGTTCACCAGCAGCTTTCATCATTCCTGAACAAGTGTGATCTCCTTAACCCCTTCCAATCTGGTTTCCGTTCCGGTCATAGTACGGCTACTGCTCTCGTCAAGATCACTGGTGACATTCGGGCGGGCATGAATGATCAGAAGTTGACGGTGTTGACGCTGCTAGATTTTAGTAACGCGTTTAATACTGTTGACTTTGACATTCTTCTTGGAATACTGCGTTCTCTTAATATATCTCCTGCGGTAATTGGCTGGTTTCGTAGTTACTTAGCTGATCGTCGGCAATGTGTAAAGGTGGATGACTTCCGGTCTTCTTGGTGCAACACGCTGGCCGGCGTACCGCAGGCGGCGTTTTGTCCCCCTTATTATTTTCTTTATTTATTAATACTATCACTTCAAATATTTCTTCTCACTATCACCTATATGCCGACGATGTTCAAATTTATTCGCAGGGTGAAACTAGTAAGATTCCTTTTGTAATTGACACGGTTAATAATGACTTGGCAAGCATTCTAAACTGGAGTCTTGATTTTGGCCTTAAGATCAATCCATCTAAAACGCAGTGCATCATAATTGGGAGCTCTAAACAGTTACTGAAGGTAGACCTTAAAAGTCTTGCTCCGATCTACTTTGATGGCGTACTGATTCCCTACTCGCAGAAAGTTAGAAACCTGGGCATAACGTTGGATAAGACCTTATCTTGAATACCCCAAGTCAACGAAGTGAGCAGGAAGATGTTTGCAGCGGTTAGCTCCCTTAAAAGGTTGCGAAATTTCCTACCCATTCCGACAAAAATTGCACTTGCCCAAACTCTCCTTCCTATTTTGGACTATGCTGACGTATATTATCTAGATTTCAACGAGGATCTTTTAAATAAACTTGAGCGCATTCAAAATGTTTGTATTCGGTTTATATTTGGGTTACGAAAATATGACCATGTTTCCCAATTTCGGTCACAGCTCAAGTGGCTCCCTATCCGCCTTCGCCGAAACTTCCACATTCTGTCCCTTCTATATAGTATTCTTTTCATCCCTGCAACTCCCCGCTATCTCAAGGAGCGGTTCAGTTATCTGCGTTCTGTTAGATCGTCTAACAATATGCTTCTCTCTGTGCCGTCGTCCTTTACAAAGTTTTATAACTGTTTCTTTTCATTTCAGGCAGTTCGACTCTGGAACTCGTTACCTCTAGACATAAGGTGTGCGCAATCCCTTGCTGTTTTTAAAAAACGACTCAAAGACCATTACCTATCTCTACCATAATTGTTTGACTGCTTCTGTTCTTCTTTTTTTTTCTCTTTTTTTGCTGTGTGGCTTGCATGATGCTGTTATGAGAATTTATGTTTTTGTTTTATTTATTTAAGTATGTTTATTTATGTCTATTTATTATTATTTTGTATATATAAGTATGTTTATTGTTTTGCGTAGTTTTGTGTGTGTGTGTGTGCGTTTAGTTAATTTCATCTATGTATATGTTTGTAACGCCTACTCTCGCTGATTAGTTCTCATTGTTTCCGCTACCCAAAGGTTGTCTGGAAGAGATCGCTTTTTAGCGATAAGACCGCCTATTGTTTGGCCTCAATCTTAAATCGACTGGTTGTATTTTCTTTTTCTTTTTTTGTTAGTTACGCTGTTCTTGTATTTAACTGTCTTTTCTTGTATCTAACTTAAACTTGAGGTGTGCAATAAAGAGTATTCTATCTATCTATCTATCTATCCTATATCATGTTGATTGTTTGGTGTTGCCTATAATAGGAGCAATAAAATAATTCGCAGGTAAGTACTCTTCAAACCTAACAATTTTTGTTCAACAACTGTTTCTAGTCTAGGAGAATATGTTTTTGTTTTCTCTTTTTCCATACTATGTGTTTGTTTAGTGTGTTGTCTCGTTGAGGGTAAATATGAAGGTTTTCATGTAAAATGTTCTGCCACTGGAACATCCGACAAGTCTGGATTCAACATCCAACAAGAAGGAACCGGTTTTATCTCGTATGATTATTTGGGGTCTCCCTCGATATTCCTAATATCGTTTTTCCTAATGTCAGCATGCCTACCACGAACATCGAAAATTGGCATTGACGGGAAAACCTCTTTGTCACTCCAATATGCAAGTGGGACAGAGATGGATATATAAATCCGCAATCGTTCGATTTTCGTAGTATAGGCGCAGTTGCCTTAACTCTCAATCCTAACGGTTACTTGCCCTAATCGAATTATTGCCCAAAAACGACTTCACACCGAACAGAACCGCTGTCACATTATAACTAATAGTACTAACGTACAGAAGATTCACTCCTTAACAAAAGTCAACTTTAGGCATGAAAAATTCCAGAGCTACCCATCTGCAAGCTAAAATGAAACTTATAATCGCGCGCGAACGGTGAATCTACTTCGCGTGCAATTTTATGACCGTCTGCGTAGGGTTGTCACTTGAAAAGTTTTTGTTCCCATTTATACCTAATTATACCAGTAGACATTACAAACGTTATCAAATCAAAACAAAAATCGTTGATTCTGTAAACAAAGTTCCTATGTTAATTTCTCATGGATTGATGAGTAGGTATACAACACAGCTATGATGCGGGATTTGTATGTCAGTGCAATTCTGGGCAATCAATAAATTTAGATTTCTTATATAAATAAGTTATAATAATATAACTATTACTACGTACGTACAGACTTGAGGAGCTGAACTAAATCGCAATCCGAACGATCGGCCGCCGCCCCCTTTCTTTATACACGCGCCGAACGGCAGCCCACTGGCATGTGCCTGCCTGGCAGGATTGGCCGAAAATACCTAATCTGCGGAGTGACACCCCCCTGCCGCTGTTAGAAAAGTCGGCAAGGTTAGATTAGAACTGTGACCTCACACAGAGTTGATGCTAGAAAAGTAGGTTAAAACGATGTTAGTGTAAACAATAATAGGACGGAGCCTAGGATAAATGATGATTGTGTCAAACGTCAAAGAGTATTAGGGAATGCAAAAAAAGGATAAAAAACTTTACGGAGTACGATATAGATCCAATGGGAGCTACCGTATTGTCGCTCACCAGGCGGCGCCAGTCATGCGTGGGTCCTGTGTTAGTATGAGAGAACTGTCAAAGTGACGTTTGAAATGTTCCCGCAGGACCCACGTTCCACTAGAGCTCCTAGCGGAAAATCGAGTCGCGGTAATCCTGATTATTTGTGTTTGGACAGGAAATACTACTCTCGCGGGGAAGGCGCGGAGCGCGTGCTGTCGCTCGGCGCGCGGCGCCCGGGCCAGTATTGCAGTAGTATGTACGAGGGCGACTGGCACCGCTCGCTCATCGTGCAGCTGGTGGACAGTGACACTGTCAAGGTACTGTTATATAATACAATAAGGTCCTTTTTGTAAATGTCATGAAAAACATTGTGTGTTTGGGTCATGGGTGGTACAAGAATAACGAACTTGTTTTAATTAAGACCTCGCCTTCGGCTTTGACATTAATTCACCCCAGTTCGAATTTTTAGGGTTCCGTAATCAACTAGGAACCCTTATAGTTTCGCGTTGTCTGTCTGTCTGTCCGTCCGTCCGCGGATAATCTCAGTGACTGTACGAGTAAGTAAATATGTATATCGGTCACACCAACAAAGTGGTAAAATAAAAAGTGGTAACATTTTTTTTTTAGGGTACCTCCCATTCCGACTGATTTTTTTTTTCATTTCAGCCCTAGTGTGTGACATATCATTAGAGAGGTATTTGAAAAACAATTAGGGTTTTCTATAAACAGTTTTCTATAAACAGCAGGAGTCCGCTGGATGCGGGTGGCGCAGGACCGGTCATTGTGGAAATCTTTGGGGGAGGCCTATGTCCAGCAGTGGACGTCTTTCGGCTGAAATGATGATGATGATGATGATGATAAACAGTTTTTGATAAAGTTAATATTTTCGAAATTATCGCTCCAGAAGTTTAAAAAAATGTGTGCCCCCCTCTTACTTTTGAACTATGAAAAAAATATGAAAAAAATTACAAAAGTAGAACATTGGAAAATTACTTTGAACTTGATTGGTTGAACATTTTTGGAAGGCAACCTTAAAAACACTTTTTGCGAACGACGGGAAACTACGGAATCCTACACTGAATATGGCCCGACATGCTGCGGAAGTGATAGTATGTATCACAGCCCTTTGTCCGTGGACGCACTCATAGTGTCGTGCTGCTCGTAGGTGCGGCACGTGGACTACGGCACGGTGGAGACGGTGCCGGCGGCGTCGCTGCGGCCGCTGAAGCGGGAGTGGGCCGCGCTGCCGGCGCAGGCCGTGCGCGCGCGCCTGGCCGGGCTCCGGCCCGCCGCCGCCGGCCGCCGCTGGCCCAGGGCTGCGGCCGCCTACTGCCTGCACCTGGTGCGCGAGCGCCGGCTCATGGGCAACGTCGTGCAGGTGGACCACGAGGTATATACTGCTGCCCGCGCTGCCCCACGGCTTGTATCGATCATATCGCGGGTCTATATCGAGTTTCCCATATAATAGGCTGGACGACTGAAAAAATCTATTTAGTCTGTCTTTTAGATTATAAAGAAACATTGTACACGTATTTTTTCTTTTGTTCGTCAAATCAAAAATGACAAAAATACAGTGCGTTCAAGTTTCACGTAATGTCACTCCTGGGTATAATTCTTACCTAGTAGTGACGTCACAAGCCCCCACCCCGGAACTTTGATGCTCTTTATCTTCGTCAATTTTAGTTAAATTGAAAAAGGAAAAAATAAGTGTCTAATCATTTTAGATAATCTAACTGACGGACTAATTAGAATAATAGTTTTTCAACCTAGTCGACTTCCCTATTGTAAGTAAGGTGCAAACTTCCTAAATTAACAGACATTAATTTATATTGTATCAAACGTAAATACCAAAGTAACTGATAAGTGATAATCATTAAACCGAGTTTGATATGCATTTGCAAATAACGCCTTTAAAATAATGAAATTTGAAAAAAAACACTATCTCAGACCACGAGAATAAGGAAAAACCCGAAACTATTTCTATCCTAACTGATACGAAATGCCGTGTGCAAGTCCTACTCGCACTTGGTCTATTTTTAATATTGGTGGTCTACTTCCCCAGGAGAGCATTATGGAAGTGTTACTGATCGACACGTCCACCTCGGAGGACATCAACCTGACGGAGCTGATGATCCGCGCCGGGTACGCCGACGCGTGGCCGCATCTCACGCTGGGGGTGAGTGGCTCCGACGGCTCGGGCTCCGACGACTCGGGCTCCGACGGCTCGGGCTCCGACGACTCGGGCTCCGACGGCTCGGGCTCCGGCGCGCCAAACCTGCGCTCGCTGGTGTCCTGCGTGCTGCAGATGCCGCGGGACCGCGACAGCGATAGCTACAGCGACGGCCGAACGCCGCCGCGCCGCCTGGAACAGTAGGAGTGCCCCTAAGAACCTAGCGTCGTCAACGAACCTCCTAACGTATCCATAGAACCCGCTAGCGTACTTGAGCGTTTTTCAAAATAAAACCCGAAAACCTAATTCTTCCGGATCTGGACTTGCTTGGACTCATTCGAATCCTGATAATAAAAAAAGTTGTCCCAAAAAAATCCCTTCCATTACGTCAAGTTTCAGTATGAACTTACTATGAGGCGTAATGGAAACTTAAATTTTATATGGAAATTCTGGGACAATTTGTTAATTATCAGGATCGAATCAGCTCCTCATACTGATTCGAATAAGCCCAAGCAAGTCCAAATCTGGAAGAATCAGGTTTTTGGGTTATATTTTGGAAAAAGCTCACTTAACGGCCCCTCTAGATTAGCTAAACTAAGATCGCTAGCGACTAAAAGCGTAGTCAGCTCGAGTGTTGGCAGCTCTAGACTGTCTAAGCTGAAAAGGCTCGCTAAATTGAAGGAATCCCCTGAGGGTTCGGTGGTGACGGCGCTGGCCGAGCGTCTGCGCGCTAACTAATCACTATGTTAAGTTCTCCTCAAGTATATAACGTGCAATATCTATATTAATATATATAACACATTATGAGGCAACAATCTTCTCAAATTAATGTTTCTACTCAGTACTACGATTAAAAAAGGAGTAGAGTCAACTATGCTGAGCGCCCTAAATTTTGACAGCACAGTATGAAAATGTCAAGTAAAAGTCACAAAGGCTAGGTAGGAGCTAGGTAAGTTCCACTTAATGTATATATTTTGAAAATAAATGATTTTCCCCATATCATAGAAGTTTGGCGCTTAAAGTAACGCTTAAAAGTTTGTCAGTTTCAACTCTATTTGAATAGAATTCTAGGTGGTTAGTTCGGCACTCTCACAACAACCCAACAAACCAAGTAGTTTGCTATGCTGTGTACGTTACTAGTTGATTTGCGAATTTACCATAAAAATTTAGAATAAATTAGATCTATTAGGTTACTTGTTGAAGCATATTTTCCATAATTACATTACAGGATTACTATAGCAGTAATTCTTAAAATTAAGTGACCTATATACGAAAAGGAAAATAAACGAAGTACCTATGTAAGTATTTTTTGGAAGTGTAAGTTTAATACGTATAGGATTGATTATAACGACATTTTCTAGAATGCATCACAAGAAAGAAGGATTGCTTACTGTAAATAGATAATAAAATAGATATTGCTTGATAAGACTCAGTGGCAAAGTGCCATTCCTTTTTTTAGAAGAAACTTTTTGTTATATTATAATTGAGAAACGCTTGGTTGAGAATGGGGACCTAAGCTCTCCCAACATGTCGAGCGTAGTGATTAAGAGATACGTAAGTATTAGTCGTAATTTTATTGACCGAGTGAGCAAAGCGACTCTGTTGCAGCTTGGGCAAAATTCTTTCGTGTGTCTGTCCATTCCGCCCTCAGTGAACCCATTGTGTTTTCTAATGAAACAATTTATTTCTCAATATAAAGTGTCGGTCTCTCACTTTCGGTCATTGGCACTTTATCACCTAAATTGCCATTTAAGTGGTCACATTTTTCCCGTTAAGTAATAAAGCTAGAAGTAAGTAGTATAAAACTGTACCATATACATCAAAACTTGGTGAATTAGTAGGACTATAACTATCTTATGATGGGAATGATTTATTAGAAAACACAATCGGGCCACTGGAGGGTCGGCTTCTCTTAACCCTTAAATGCATGAATCAACAGTATTGATCCTGAAACATCCTAAGTGACAACCAAATTCATTTCAAATTAAGAACTTACGACGATATGACAGTCTACATTCCAAGAGAACTTAATTGTCACTTGTCTCGTTTCTGTGTCATAAATGCATCATCATGCATTTAAGGGTTAAAGTGGGAAGATACGCTTGCGTCATAATACACTAGTATTATATACACCCCACTCTCCTCCATTGGCAGAATGACAAATCATTCTCATAGTTAAATCTGGCGCCAGTGGCAGGATAACAAACACTAAGCAGTTTGTATCTGCCAAAATAACGTCAGTTTTCTTTCAATTTTGTTATTAGAACAATTATTTATACTTGTTTTACTGTTTTCTTTGATCAAATAATGCCTAACTGAGTCGACGAAATTATCACTGAATACGATACATTGTCAATTACGTCGACTTAGTTATTGACTTGTTAGTTTAGCTTTGCTGGGCTTTTTCCGGAATTCGTTATCCATTGTGCCTTTTTTGACTAATTTCTTATTTAGTGAAGGCTCGTGATTTTGGTTAAAGTCCAATTTTTTTTTTAATTTCGATTTTTATATTAAGTAGTTTAACAACGAACTAATTTGAGAGGAGTAGAAAGTAAGTTTTTGTAGTAAACAGTTTTCATGTATTCATGTACGTATTTACAGTCGCCATCATATGTATCGGAGCAGCCAAGGCGCTCACAAACATCTGAACACGCCTCTATTGTCAAGGCGTTAGAGTGCTTGTTCAGATACACCAGACACCTCGGACGCTCCGATATATCTGATGGCGGATGTACCTTAATAAGTTACCAAGTGGCTAAGGCCGAACTGTTTGTAAAAATAAAATATGTTTATATACCCACATATCATTAGCTCTCAATAATGCGTTCAAAAATCGCATATATAAAGGCCCCCATAATAATAAACTTTTTTGTTAAAATAATTTTTTCATTTTTGATCATGTTATTATAGCGAAATAATATTATCGTTTTCGATAATATTATTGTTGTTCAAATTTCGAACACATCTGACACAAGAATTAGTACATTTCGATGCTAGTGCGGAAAGTATGTCATTACTGCACGAGTCCCGAGGTATCAAGGCAATACTCGGGACAAGTGAAAAATGACATATCCGCACGTGAATGGAACGACGTTTTTCAATACAGATGCGAAAAAAATTAAAATACATAAGAACGAATTTGAAATACAGTCGATATACTAAGAACATCTTCAAAATGTTTATCTTCTTTACTTTCTCATTTTCAATCTCATAATCATTATTTCTCATATGCAAAATAATAAATCGCATGTGACAAATCGTATCGTCATGTCTAATAGGGCCTTCGAACATCTTTACCTGATTGAAAAACGCCTCTACTTTGACTGACGTTTCGTAGGCTCTGTTCCGTTTCATACTCACAGATTTATAAGAACTGTTTTCAATGTTAATATTTTTAATGAATGATCATTAGTACGATGAAGAAGTAATTATTGAAATATGAAATATCAATATCTTTAATATTATTGCGTTAATAGTAGGTATTTAGTTTTATTACGGCTCGGTAAAGTTAACGAACAATAATACTCTTCGGTAAGCAGTCATGAATTGGAACACAACTAAATTTAAAAAGATTGGAAAAGTAAAAAGCACTAGTTCGCAAAAACAAACTTTGCGCACGCAAAACAGCCAAAAAAAGGGCACTTTTTGAGCAACTGTATTGAAAAATTTGTTTTGACCTCTATTTTTATATCAGTCGAGATGACGTTTAGTTAGTGTCAGCTATGTACAAGCCTACTTTAATTTTGCAATCGTGATATGCTTTGTGTGAATGCTAACGTCGGTCGCGAGAGTCAGGCGGGCGGGCGCGTGGTTGTGGATCTCATTTGGAAGTTCTGTGCTTTATGTACCTATTTGTGGCGTGGCGACTGTGCTTATGCTTATACTATAAACTCGAGTTGTCATTTAGTAATCTAACTACCAAAATGTAGAGATTAAATGTATTATAAGAATAAACTAACAGTGCGTCATTTTCATTAACACATCGTTGTGCCCTCACGCTTCCAAATTGGATTTGTTGTAGCCCCACGACCTGCTTACTATCACGCATAACTTCCAAAATGTACTTTTGGCGTCAAGTTTTTAATTAGAACAGATTTTTCGAACTTTCGTTATTCGAGCGAAATATCGCGAAGGAATTTGCCTTATTTCAAACTCGGTTTTGTTAAAAATGTTACGGCGTGATAGTAACGCCCGAGTCTCGAGCCCCCGTTAAGGCGCGCCGTCCGGGCGGCCCGGGCCGGGCCGGCAGCGCGCCTTACGCCGGTGTCGGGTGTTGCAGGCGCGGGACGGCTACCTGCTGCCGACCTTCTCCGCGCTGGAGACGGGCGCCACACCCAACTACGCGCTGTTGCGAGACGGCATCGCGCTCGACTTCGTCGACTCGTACCGCAACCATGTCGCCAGCTTGCTGCCCACCGACAGCGACGACGCCGGAGAAGCCCCGGCTTGCAGCCCGCCGCCCGCGCCGCCGCTCGCCGCCAGCCGCGTGCCGACGATGTCTCTGCTCCGGCTGCCGGCCACTCCCGAGCCCACGCCGGAAACTGAGCTCTCGCTGCTGTGGCTCGACACCCCGGAGCCCTCGCCCGAGCCGAACTCCACGCCCGCCGCGTCGCCGAACGAACAATCGGCCCAGCTAGATTCTTCCGTCCCGGATATTCAACAGCCTTGTTTGACCCCGTTGCCTTTCCCCGCGCAGCCCTTGTCCCCCGCGCCGCCGTGCTGCCCCGCGCCCGCCCGCGCGCCGCACCCCGCGTCGGCCTACGCGCTGCCGTACTGTCCGTGCTCGGCGGTCTACAAGCCGCAGCCGCCGGCCCGGCCCGTGCCGGTGTCGATGCCGGTGGTGTGGCACTGCCCGCCCGGCTACTTCCGCCCGCGCGTGTCCCCGCAGCAGCACTACCCGCAGTTCCGGCCGCCCGTCAGCCTCAACTACTACGGCCCCAATCTTGCCGGCCAGCCGATTTATCATCAGAATCCCCAAAATTTTCCCCCCGCGCAATACCCCCAAAACTCTATGCCGAATTCGACTCACAATCCTCAACAGTTTGTTCCAAATTCGATTCACAACCCTCAACAGTTTGTGCCGAATTCGAGTCATAATCCTCAAAAATTTGTTCCGAATTCGATGCAAAATCATCAACAGTTTGTACGGCACCCGGCCCCACAAAACTTCAAACCGGTCCCGCCAACGAACTTTGTGTCGTACAAGTACAATTTTAAGGATTACTATAGCAGTAATTCTTAAAATTAAGTGACCTATATACGAAAAGGAAAATAAACGAAGTACCTATGTAAGTATTTTTTGGAAGTGTAAGTTTAATACGTATAGGATTGATTATAACGACATTTTCTAGAATGCATCACAAGAAAGAAGGATTGCTTACTGTAAATAGATAATAAAATAGATATTGCTTGATAAGACTCAGTGGCAAAGTGCCATTCCTTTTTTTAGAAGAAACTTTTTGTTATATTATAATTGAGAAACGCTTGGTTGAGAATGGGGACCTAAGCTCTCCCAACATGTCGAGCGTAGTGATTAAGAGATACGTAAGTATTAGTCGTAATTTTATTGACCGAGTGAGCGAAGCAACTCCATTGCAGCTTGGGCAAAATTCTTTCGTGTGTCTGTCCATTCCGCCCTCAGTGAACCCATTGTGTTTTCTAATGAAACAATTTATTTCTCAATATAAAGTGTCGGTCTCTCACTTTCGGTCATTGGCACTTTATCACCTAAATTGCCATTTAAGTGGTCACATTTTTCCCGTTAAGTAATAAAGCTAGAAGTAAGTAGTATAAAACTGTACCATATACATCAAAACTTGGTGAATTAGTAGGACTATAACTATCTTATGATGGGAATGATTTATTAGAAAACACAATCGGGCCACTGGAGGGTCGGCTTCTCTTAACCCTTAAATGCATGAATCAACAGTATTGATCCTGAAACATCCTAAGTGACAACCAAATTCATTTCAAATTAAGAACTTACGACGATATGACAGTCTACATTCCAAGAGAACTTAATTGTCACTTGTCTCGTTTCTGTGTCATAAATGCATCATCATGCATTTAAGGGTTAAAGTGGGAAGATACGCTTGCGTCATAATACACTAGTATTATATACACCCCACTCTCCTCCATTGGCAGAATGACAAATCATTCTCATAGTTAAATCTGGCGCCAGTGGCAGGATAACAAACACTAAGCAGTTTGTATCTGCCAAAATAACGTCAGTTTTCTTTCAATTTTGTTATTAGAACAATTATTTATACTTGTTTTACTGTTTTCTTTGATCAAATAATGCCTAACTGAGTCGACGAAATTATCACTGAATACGATACATTGTCAATTACGTCGACTTAGTTATTGACTTGTTAGTTTAGCTTTGCTGGGCTTTTTCCGGAATTCGTTATCCATTGTGCCTTTTTTGACTAATTTCTTATTTAGTGAAGGCTCGTGATTTTGGTTAAAGTCCAATTTTTTTTTTAATTTCGATTTTTATATTAAGTAGTTTAACAACGAACTAATTTGAGAGGAGTAGAAAGTAAGTTTTTGTAGTAAACAGTTTTCATGTATTCATGTACGTATTTACAGTCGCCATCATATGTATCGGAGCAGCCAAGGCGCTCACAAACATCTGAACACGCCTCTATTGTCAAGGCGTTAGAGTGCTTGTTCAGATACACCAGACACCTCGGACGCTCCGATATATCTGATGGCGGATGTACCTTAATAAGTTACCAAGTGGCTAAGGCCGAACTGTTTGTAAAAATAAAATATGTTTATATACCCACATATCATTAGCTCTCAATAATGCGTTCAAAAATCGCATATATAAAGGCCCCCATAATAATAAACTTTTTTGTTAAAACAATTTTTTCATTTTTGATCATGTTATTATAGCGAAATAATATTATCGTTTTCGATAATATTATTGTTGTTCAAATTTCGAACACATCTGACACAAGAATTAGTACATTTCGATGCTAGTGCGGAAAGTATGTCATTACTGCACGAGTCCCGAGGTATCAAGGCAATACTCGGGACAAGTGAAAAATGACATATCCGCACGTGAATCGAACGACATTTTTCAATACAGATGCGAAAAAAATTAAAATACATAAGAACGAATTTGTAATACAGTCGATATACTAAGAACATCTTCAAAATGTTTATCTTCTTTACTTTCTCATTTTCAATCTCATCTATCTATATATATATTACGCGAGCCCGATATTTGTAGATGCCATCAGATCCACAGTTATGGTCCGATTTTGATAAATTATAGGTCATTAGATTCGTCTTATCGTGGAGAGTTGCAATAAGCTCTTGGTTTTTCCATTTTTCTTACGAAAAATGCCTAAAAATCAATTTTAAGGTAATACCTTGCGCTAGGTAACCAGTACCAGCCTAGCGTGACCTCCAGTCAAGATGACATAACAAAATAACATTAATTTAAAATAAACCTGTACCAAGTTGTTAAGCATGAGAAAATATTAATTTTGAGTCGGCTATATATATCCATAACACTTAAAATAGTTACCAAAATACACGAAATGTACATTTACCAATTTGTTTACAAAATAATGACAACGTCATTTTTGGATGAGTCAACGTCTGACTTACTTTTTATTGGGGCATATTAAATAGTTTTCATTATAAACTCTTGCGTATAGACTAGAGGGCGTAGACGTAATACATATCAAGGCGGTTTAATTTGAACTTCACTATCATTTCTCTTACTCTTTTGTCAAATACTAAAAACTACAAATAACAATTTATCGATTCCAATTATTATGCCATTGTCAATGATATGTCAGCCTATTTTTGATGTGGTTATTTGTTGCCTGCTTATTTATGTGTAATGCCTAAAATAACGAAAGAAGCAGACTTTGGTAAGCATTGCCATATTTAACTGCAGTGCGTGCATGCCTCGGCGAGCTCTACGAAAAGAGTGTAAGTACCTTATTTTGGTTTTTGAAATTGTAAAATAAAATTGTTTTTAACCGATTTCAAAAAAAATGGTTTGTCATTTCGTTGGAACCTGATTTTTGCGTGTTCACCGATTACCTACTCCTTTAATTGTGAACCGATTTTCAAAATTACGATTATTCGGAGGTGGTGACATTGTCACCAAATCGAGGGAACTGCAGAACGTTTACAGGCATACCTATAGTGATTTCAGTATTTTTAAATTTTCCATACCAGTTCTTCTATTCCGCGACAACCATCACTCGATCTGTACCTATAGCATAACTTACGTTATCGCGCGCGAGTCCATACATCGTGAGAGTCAGAGTGGCGGGTGTATTTAAACAAATATAAGAAAGTATTATACCAAAATTCAGTACCTAATTGCTACTATTTAGTACCTCCGGTAAAATAATTAGTATATACCCCTGAGTAATTAAGGCTGTGTGAGTGTGGCGACATCCGTTCTCCTAGTAATCCGGTCGCAAGTCACTTCTACTAGTCTCTGTTTTGTGAACCCTACAGATCTGCCAATCAATGCATGGGAAAGGACCAACCAATAATGACAAGCCATATGTCAATTGAAATCTTTTTTCATATTCTAAAACTTTTTGTATTGCGGGAAATCTTAAACCGCTGTGTGAAACAAGTTATGGCAAAACATAAACATTACATGTTTTTTTTTGCTGTTATAGGGTTTTAGTTCTGTACAACGGTTAAATGTTTTATCATAAATATACATGATATAAAAACTTAATATCGATTTATATGCGATTCAACCCATTAAACTATTTTTATGCAGCGATAACTTTTTTCACACAAAGATTTGGAATTACCTGTCATAGTAAAAGTTTTAGAACTTTGAATAAGCTATCCAGTGACATATGTCCTTATTGGTCAATAGGCCAATCTGACCTTCCTTTGTGGGTTTACCTTCGTTTTGTCGACGAACTTTTTGCCTAATTTCAGTTCGCCTAATTTCAGTTTGCCTAATATCACTTGGTATACTTATTCGTTTCGTCGAATTTTCATTACAAGTAATTTCGTTTTGCCTAAAATCATTATGTCGAACGCCCGTTTCGTCTAACTATCATTATACCTAATTTCAGTTTACCTAATATTGTTTTGTCTAATATTCAATTGGTATAATTTATTTTGGTCTAATGCAAATTTTTTTCTGCCCTCCCTAATAATTGGCGACCCAATAGGTCGACTCTGGGAACATACTTTCTGATGTGGAGGCACGCTCGCTTCGCTCGCGTGTTGTTAGTCACAATTGGGCCTAACACTCCTCCTCGCTTCGCTCGTCGTCGTACCTAAACTTACTCTGGGAACAAACCTGGCTTTTTGCTTCCGATTATTGGGTTGGATTAGTGTCAACCCCCAATAATTGGCGACCCATAAAGTCGACTCTGGGAACATGCTTTCTGATGTGGTGGTTGTTGGTCACAATTCAACCTAACACTCCTCCTCGCTTCGCTCGTCGTCGTGCCTAACGGTGACTCTGGTTGCAAAGGGGGGCCGCGAAAGAATCGGTTCTGGCGCTTCGCCGGCCGCTGCCGCGGCACGCTCGCTTCGCTCGCTCGGCTCGCGCGCTGTGAGGTCGCAGTTCAACCTAACACTCCTCGCTTCTCTCGTCGTCGTACCTAACGGTGACTCTGGTTGCATAGGGGGGCCGCGAAAGATTCGGTTCTGGCGCTTCGCGGGCCGCTGCCGTGGCACGCTCACTTCGCTCGCTCAAATTTGCTCTTTTATATGAGTATCAATTGGATTAGTGTCAACCCCCAATAATTAGCAACCCAATAGGTCGACTCTGGGAACGTGCTTTCTGATGTGGTGGCACGCTCGCTTCGCTCGCGTGTTGTTGGTCACAATTCAACCTAACACTCCTCCTCGCTTCGCTCGTCGTCGTACCTAACCTGACTCTGGGAACATACCTGGCTTTTTGCTTCCGATTATTGGGTTGGATTAGTGTCAAACCCCAATAATTGGCGACCACTAATTAAAAGTAAGTATTTTATCTCGCTCTTTACTCTGCCTTAGCCCAGAAAACTAACGAGCGCGAGCTAACCAATCCGGTCGGTCGGGTAAAAAAAAAGTTTATTTCTTATAACCTAACCTTGCTTAAATGTTTTTTTCTCAAGCGGTGGTATCTAATTTGTTGATTAGTATTATCTATTGGTTATTGGTTCCCCTATGTTTTGTATATCTTTTTTCGGCAAATCGATAATTAGTCAAAATGGCAACCGACGAAACGATAAATAGGCAAAATAATATTCGACGAAACAATAATTATACATAATGACCATTAGGCAAAATGACATTCGATGTAATGATTTTTGTGTGAAACGAGTTTATGTAAAATGACTTTAGACAAACCGTTGATTATACTAAACGTTTTTAGGCGAACTGAAATTAGGCAAAAAGTTGTTCGACAAAACGAGGGTATACCTCCTTTGTGATGGTAGTTCTGTGTATGAATTTGACATTTAATGCTTACATCAGTAAGCTCTTTTTCGTACGAAACGTTTATCGTTTGTATCATCATCAATGCAAAATGGTTCGCTAATGTCATTCTAGCCCGCATTGTTTGAAGTTTTGTTTTGCTTTGTGTCTTTTTTTTCTTTTTCTTTTAATAGACAAAGGAACAGGTGCTTGCTTCATCTATAGGGAACACCATCATCATCTTTAACAACAATAAAACAATAAAAGAGTATTAAAAATGTATTAATCACCTACATCCTAATAAAATTGACACTTACGCATAATTGGCTTTGATTGCATAATTTCAATAAATAATACAATATAAAAATTGAGCTAATAAGGCAAGATTTACGCTTGGCGTATTTAAATATGATTTATAATTTTATAAACTTCCATTAGTTATTATTATGTTAACAATATATATCGGCTTCATGCGAATTCCGTCTGCGGGATAATTTCGTACAGTCACTTGACTGTGTAGAAGATATGAGTGTACACATCTTACTCATAAATACGTCCCATAGCATCTTATTCCTTGATAAGAGCGTAATACAATATTTATGAGACAATTTTGTCAATACTTGCACTTGATTATACAAGAAATCCGTTGTTATTTTGCTATCCAGTGTTGTTGTTATGAGAACAACACTGGATGAACATCACTGATGATAAAACCGGTATATTATTTAGAATCATCATTCTAATATCAAATTAAATATAATAAACTTTTGATATCAAATTTGGTTTAATAGGTATCATCAATTTGGTATCGCTCGCAGAAGTTTATGCTTAAAATATAATTAATTTAATATAATAAAACTAACATTCTTTATGACTGCAGCCTAAAGAATAAAGAAAATTTTTATACCGGTACCCAAGTTCACACTCATACTAATTATTTTTTATGCCAATATTATTTCTACCTTTTAATGCACTAGCGTACTAATTTCAGCGTTTTTTTAACAAATCACAGTACGAAAGTGTACTAGGGTATTGATGAGTGAGTTGTAACATTATAAATTTGAGTCTCAGCGGTAAACAAAAGACGCTCGCGTACGAAATTCTCCACAGACGGAATTGGCCGATGACAAATTTGAAACCGAGATCATTACTTTATAAATTATACATTTTAAATCTGCTAACGACGATTATTAGCCAATAATAATTATTTACATTTCATTATTTACAAATGGTAACAGATTGCTTAGTGAAATAAATAGCTATGCTATTACTCGGTAATACCAGCCTTTCACTGCTCGGGAAAAATCGGAAAAAATACGGCCTGACTATCTCAAATTAAATATACCTGTAAATCTGTAAAAAATTCACATGTTTCCAAGATTTTGGAAAATTTCTGCAACTTACACAAGTTAATACTCTACACGGTCGGAAACTATAAGGGCCGTAGTGTAGGAACATTGCGACGGAACGAGGTAGAATGTACTGTGTGGTCTATGGCTGGTAGTGCCTGCCGAGATGCTGCTGGTCATGTTTCCTGGTAGCCTGGTACACGTCGCGCTCTTTGTCGGGGTACTTGGTGGGCAGGTTGGGCGAGTGTAGATTCAATTTGGCCGCGTATCTACAAATAACATATCTCGTCAAGAGTGTTTCTTTTTGTCCATTTTTATTGTGATATTTTTTGCCCATATCACGAGCACTTTTCACTTTTTGTTACAACTTATGGTGGAAAATGGTAATGCAGTAGGAAAAAACTTAGGGGCAGATTTTTTCTCGTATTGGAATGGAAAGAGCTCGTGAATCTGAGTAAAAATAATATGAATTTCACAGAAAATATAACAATAAAAAACCGGCCAAGTGCGAGTAGGACTCGCGCACCGAGGGTTCCGTACAAACTTAGTGTTGCAACTTCACCTAGAAGTAGAAATTTGAAGTCAGCCACTCACTCGTTTGCACGGCATGGAGTTATGCGAGTTTATTTTTACCTACTTGATTTTTTTTAAAACCATTTTTTTAACTTTATTTATAAGACGGTACTTACTGCATGATATTATTCATAAACTTCGGAGATAAAAGGGGGGGGGGGGGGGGGTTTCACCATTTTCGTTTATAAATAAAAAAAATCATTGAAATAGAACTATAAAAAAATGTTTTAGAATGTGCAAAACTAGCTCTTTCAAATGATATCCCACGTGACCCAGTAACTAACTAAACTTTAAATCTTTGCCCCCTATTTTTTTTTTTTGCTATAGGGGGCAAATGAGCAAATGAATCGCCTGATGGTAAGCGATTACCGTCATCCATGGACACCCGCAACACCAGAGGTGTCGCAAGTGCGTTGCCGGCCTTTAAGGTGGGAGTACGCTCTTTTCTTGAAGGTTTGAAGGTCGTATCGGTCCGGAAACACCGCTGGCGACAGTTCGTTCCACAGTTTAGCTGTGCGAGGCAAGAAGTTTCCCCCTATTTAATCGGGCATTTTCATTAAAAATAAATAAAAATGGATTAACATTGTTTATAATTATTCCAAATTTCAAATCGGTGGCTTAACTAGTTTTCGAGATATTTAACGATGTGAGAGACAGACAGACTGAGTCGAACCATAAGGGTCACTTTTTTATCATTTTGGCATTCAATAAAACATGCAAAAGACTCTCAATAAAACATGTAAGTGAGAGTAACGGACGTAATTATACGAAGTATATCACTGGCATAGTAGTGGGGAAGAAGTATGAAGGAAAGTATACCTGATGCCAGCGATGTCGATTTCGTAGTGACCGCCGAGAACGTAGTCGTGGGTGACGCGGTGCTCGACGCCATTCTCGTCCAGATTCTGGACGAAACCGAGACACACCTGACGAAAACACAGATCAACGTCTATCGTACACAAAAAAAAGTAAGATTGCCTATGTAAGAGGGCGCAGAACGTCCAGTGGCGCCCTCATTGGAGGGATTGTGTTTTCTTATAAACCTTTTGGTGGTATCATCGTTGTGGTCATACTAATTCCCGAACTTTTGGTCGATGACATATAATTTCAATTTACTTATTTTTCTCAAACATGCAATGAAATGTTGTTATAACGTTCGTTATAATAGGCTTCAAAGTACCACGTTTCAGGCGGGGCAACTGGAGAGACACGTAATGGAATTTCATACAAAATTGAAGGCCTAGGCCGGCAAGTAATATATTTTTAATTTTATTCCATATAAATGTGTGGCACAGCAACATGGTTTTTAGCCATTATAACAGTTTCATTACTATGGTTCATGATGACATTCTGCCAGTACGACTATTAAAAAAAACAATAAATTATATATTCGAATATATTAAGTCGATACTTAATCGATATGGACATGAACATAACAAATAACACATTATAAATTTAAACATTAGCGGTAAAAGTGTCTACTGAAACTGTGCCGTTTTGTTTCATGATAACATTCTGCCACAGTGCCTATTAAAAATAAAAATAAGTACTGATATTTTGAAGTTTTATTTATATAAAAAATGGTCGCCTGTAAAGTCGGTATACGGGCGAAAGTTTTACGTGACAACGACTTTGAGTGGTAAAATACTGTGCTCGAGTGGAAGGGACGCGTGCCTTTCACTTTTTATGTCTGTCTCTCTCGCTCTTAGGCGGGCTAACCATGCCCGAGTGGAAGGGACGCGTGCCTCTCACTCGCTCTCATTGTGAGCGCATAACGTGAGCGGAGCGTAACGCAGTTTCTTGAAGTGTCACCCGGCAAACCAATTTATAAGACGTTGTCACGTCAAAAAAATGGACATTTTTTTAATTATTATTATTTATTTAAGAAGTTCAACAGCCTTTACAGTGAATGACATACAATAAACATATATACTTATAAGCATAGCCAATAACAGAACTCCCTAAACAGGACATCGACATGAACATAAGTAACAACACGTTATTGCAAATTTACTCAGACAAATATAGGTACATTTCAAATATTAAATTTGAAAGTAAAAGTGTCTACTCAAACCGCGTGTGAAAAAACGCCTAGGTAGTTTTTTAATAATTTTGGAGGTTAAGTTAAATAACTTTGATTCTTTTATTCTATTTCAATGGTTTTATTGTTCATTGTTATTTATAATAATAATGTTGTCGTCGAGTTTTGAAGAAGAAATGACTATTCATTGAGCCCCACCAGAATTAAGTGCGAAATGCGAAAGTAAAATTGAATGGGCTCTAAATTAATTGACGGCGCAAATGACAAACGAGATGTCGGAAGGCATATGGCTACCCAAAATGCATGCGTGTTTAGTTAATATTACGATAACTGTTTAGACTAAATTGATTTCTTGTTTAAGTGAGAACTGTGTCTGTCTATCTAAGGAATTACAAAAATTTGTATAGCGGTTATAATTTCCATTGTCACAGAATAACAAGCGCTGTTCGTGTTTGGTACATTTTACATTGCGACATATTTATTTTATACATCATGAAATATTTATGGATCATCTGTTTTATCGTTATAGACTAAATTCATGTTGGAATCACCAGGAACTAAACTAACATATATTAATTCTTCAAGTCAACTTTTAGTTTTTCTAGAAATAAAACTATCATATTTTTGGAGATTTTTTATTTATTTCATTGCATGTTTGAGAAAAGCACTATACATGCCTTGCCGTGAAAAGGGCTTTAACGGCTTCGTATGGTTACCCGGCCTCGCTAACGCTCGGCTCGTGTATATGCATACTCACCCGTTAAGCCCTTCTTTCCCGGCGTCTGCAGTAATGTACTATTTTGCTTTATAATTATAATCTAAACGGTGAAAAGTGGACACATTTGTCGAGCTTGTGTTCGGGGTCGGTCAGAAGCAGCGTTTTGGGGGCGGATGCCATCGCCGCGTTGGCGCTCGAGCCGGGCGCCCGATGAACGGAATGTCTTTCTATATGAACAAGATACACATTGAATACCTGTTTCTTGAAGGTGAACCCGTGGCTCGTGGTGGTGGTCTGGCCACACTGCACGCCGTCCCTGTAGATCGGCTCGCCGCCCCAGCACCACGGGTCGAGCTCGTGTTCGTGATCCGTCAGTAGCAGCTGCACGTATTGGCGGCGGATGCCATCGCCGCGTTGGCGCTCGAGCCGGGCGCCCTTGAACGGAATGTCTTTCTATATGAACAAGATACACATTGAATACCTGTTTCTTGAAGGTGAACCCGTGGCTCGTGGTGGTGGTCTGGCCGCACTGCACGCCGTCCCTGTA
Organism: Lathronympha strigana; assembly: GCA_949128165.1. Taxonomy (NCBI): domain Eukaryota; kingdom Metazoa; phylum Arthropoda; class Insecta; order Lepidoptera; family Tortricidae; genus Lathronympha; species Lathronympha strigana. Next base: position 3,138,208 of record OX421901.1, on the reverse strand, counting down.
GATCGGCTCGCCGCCCCAGCACCACGGGTCGAGCTCGTGTTCGTGATCCGTCAGTAGCAGCTGCACGTATTGGCGGCGGATGCCATCGGCGCGTTGGCGCTCGAGCGCCGCGCGCCCGATGAACGGGATGTCTTTCTATGTGAACAAGGGTGCAATCATAGAAAAAGCGGATGAAAACCGCTGACCTTCGTTACGTGTTGCTTTTAATAGTAGTTTATGCAACAGTGATATAATAAGTCTCGGGTCTTCCGGGACCCTCACGTTTTAAGAACCAATTATGAGCTGTTGCATACGCTAGTTCAGTTAAAATAGCTTAAAAAGTAAAACCTAAAAACGTGGCAGAATAGGGAAGATGAGCCCACTATAGAAATTAAAAAAAAACAATAACAGTGCTCATATATTCAATGAAAATCCATAGGAGCAGTGTTCTTACGGAATACGATAGACAACGATATAATGTATACCCTTTTAATATCGCTGTCAGTCATCTAATTGACAGATAGAAGTGCTGGAGTAGAAAAACTATATTTTTATCCTGGCGCGTAGCAGTAGTTGCAAAAACATATACAAAGACCACTGTTTAAAAGATTAAGGCTCAAACCCGTAAATTCTCTACAGAATATTCAAAATATAGTAACCTACTTGGCTATCATACTTAGTAAACAAGACACACCACGTCCTGCCGCACTCCAGAGGTGTAATCGTAGTGTCCAGGTCTTGGCCCCAGAACCTCACACACCTCACATGGCTGATGCTGTACTAGGATCACATGACACCAGCTACACCCACCTGGAACTTGACGCGCCACGTCCTCCCACACTCCAGCGGTGTAGTAGTAGTGTCCAGGTCTTGGCCCCAGAACGCAAAGAACTTCTCCACGCGTAGCGCGCGTGACGCGTAGTACCCGACGTGGCTGATACCGTATTTAACACCCACAGCCATGATCCGCTGGTACACGTGCAGTGCGAACTGAAAGGGAGACACTGGCAGTCATATGGTAAGGTGAGCAGTTATCAGAAACGTAAAGTGTGCAAACATAGTGAGCAACATAAATTACAGGTATTAAATTGCAACGGTTAACACTCACGTATTTTTATCACAATAGGCGTGACATGTTTCGTCTGCGTTGCGTTAACCGTTGCAATTTAATATCAGTATGGCTCACGAATGTTTAAATTGTATAAATTACAGGCTGTGCTTTTAGGGCAAGAAAATTAGATAATTTCCAGGAACTAATTTTCAGCAAGCTGTATATCACTTTAATACCTTCATTAGGTCCTAAAGACATGTAAACCCAGTTTGCACAATTCTAGAAGTTGAGCTTGACTTTTGAGAGCCAAGTAACTGCCTAATTCTTACCAAATTCTTACATAAACCTAATTCTTACATACAATAAATACTTTGATACTTTGAAATATTGAAAGTATCAATACTATATCCAGCTTGCTTGGGAGTTAATTCCTGGATATGTTTATAATTAATCTAAATTTCTTGGCCTATTTAGTTTTGGATTGACAAAGAAAATCTTTATTCCTATTTCCGGGCGACGGGGTTCTAACTTAACTTAATAACGAATACGAACCTAGGTAATGTTTCAACGTTTAGTCAGGTAATTTCAGATTTCTGAAGGGCAAATCGCCAGCATATATTGGGGAACAACAAAATTTAGTAGCCGATGTGTACACTCATAATTAAGTGTAACTTAAAAACACGTCTTAATTAATGATAGATAACACTAATGCATTTTAAGTCTTGTTTAATTTATCGCCCATATTAGACTTACACGCTAGTAGAGTGTGTTTTTGAAGGCTAGAATAAACCAAGCTGGCGTTAGGATACCTAGGGGTTCGGATAATCGAAATTCTAAGTACAGTATCACCGATATGTCTTTGGCACATTTTCGACGTAGTGAATGTGGGTATTTTTGGTTAGAGTAGCTTACCTCGTTAGGTATGTAGAGAACGTAGCCTAACTCGCCGGTGTGCGTGAGGTTCATGGCTCTGATGCCGTTCGCCAGACCAACGTCCAGCTCCTGTAAATACACCCTTTTGAGAATAGAACACAAACGGTGCGCCCTGTACCCGGGCAGTAGAAAAAAAGGGGACGAAAAGTCCTTGGAGTCGTAGACGGTAGCAATCAGGGGCTGCTACCGTCAAAAACAAAAGGTAGGACCCACAGGGCCGTGACGGAAGGGCGGTACTAAAAAAGGTCACAAATGGATAATATGATTTAAATGCAGTTTTTAACAAGTACGAGTAGTGCTAGGGATGTTTCTCAGACAGGTTTTAGATCACTAAGTTCGGGGTTCTCCAAATTATTAGAGTGACAAGAAAGTATGGCTTTTTCCCGCTGACTCCTATTCGTCTGGATTCAGCGTCTAAACAGGCCTATGATACTCCGCGAAACTTTGAGTTTTAACCCAGACGGAGTGGCAATCGACAGGCCTACACCTCTGACGAATGGGTATGACATAGTATTTAGCTATTTGTACGTTACGTTCGCATAGTTATTCATTCGACGTGCCCCTCCCCTGCAAAAAATGGCAGACTTTTTTGTATATTACCAGATCACCAGCTGGGGATGGATGACGCACACGCTGCGTCACGACAACTAACCTTGAACGTGAAGAAGGGGAAGTTGCTCGGCGCGAGATCCGTGTCGGTCAGCTCCGACATCAGGTTCCTAGTGAACGGGCCCATGACGCAGATGGCGGTGTACATGGGCGTCACGTCGGTGAGCGTCACGGACCCGTCGCGCGGCAAGTGACGCTTGATCCACACCTTGCATCGCGTCTGCTGGATAGTGGGGGCGATCATCATGTAGCTGGAAACGAAATGAAAATTACTTTTCTCAAACATGCTCAGAAATGGTCGCATTTTGTTCGCGAAGAAGACGTAAATTATCCAATTCTCACTGCGTCCACGGCCTGCTGGAGCTGGAATTTGTATGGTTAATTTAACTTAAGGGAAAAAATCCCACACGGTTATCAGTATACATGAGGACACCGGCTGCGCCGGAGCCTGGCTATGCCCAGCAACCACCTCGTCAGTGAAACCCTTACTTTCCGTCCCTCGCCAATAATGTACTATTAATATCAAGAAAGTTAGTACATTTTATTATTCTTACGATAATGGTTATTTACGAGCATATAGAGACAGCACTTGGCTTTTTCAAATAATTAATGAAAAACAAATTATGAAACTCACAAGTATCAGACACCAATGCGGTGAGCCGACAGCTGCTCTGATGAAGGTGCCTCAAGATGAATAAACGTAGATTAAACATAGTTTTTAATGGATACTCATTGGTTGTCGGATATCCGAGTGTATACTGGCTGGTTGCCGGATATTCAGGTGGATACTCACAGGTTGTCGTATATCCAGGTGGATACTCACTGGATGTCGGATATCCAGGGGATACTCACTGGTTGCCGGATATCCAGGTGGATACTCACTGGTTGCCGGATATCCAGGTTGATACTTACTGGTTGTCGGATATCCAGATGGATACTCACTGGTTGCCGGATATCCAGGTGGATACTCACTGGTTGCCGGATATCCAGGTGGATACTCACTGGTTGTCGGATATCCGCGCTAGGCTGCAGTCGTTCTCGTAGCCGCCGCGCTCGTTCTGCATGCCCGTGTGTATGATGGAGCCTACCGGCACGTCCACGTCGTTGGAGCACAAGTACTGAAGCAGGTCGACAACCTCGCGCCCTTTTGACTGTTCAACAAATTGATAATGTTTGCTTTAACATGCTTGTATCGGGTTATTCACGTCAATAAAGTCGGAAATAGCTCGACATGTTTCGGAACAGTTCGTGTCCCTTAATCATGAGTGAGATGCGCTCGCGGCGATTGTTGTGCGCACACTGTACTAATAATACTCACGGGAGTTTTCTATTTAGAATTTTAGCTTTGTACTGAATACATTTAATAGTGATTTTTATTATATGTACACAGCGTGTTTTTTTTCCGTTAACTTAAGACATTCTTCAGGTTAACTCGAGCTAATTTCTCCAAGAAACTAGTGTCCTAACTCTAACGATTTTTGAGACATTTAAAAAATATATCAAAAAGGTTCTTCATTATCTCCTAATGGTATTAACTTTTTTTTAACTTCGTCAGTAAAGAGTTTCGCATTGACAACTATTCACTGCAAGGAGGTTACTACGGTGAGTAAGTTTGACGTTACCTACGTTTCTTTCATTGTGTCACATAAATTTCATAATAGTAAATATTGTCTTTGAAAATGCTACAGTTTTATTATAACATTTTCCAGGAGCGATCACTGATATCAATTTCGTGCACGGTTTCTGCAACGGCAATACTTCTGATGCGGCAAGAGAGAACAGACTCCGATACCCGTGTCCCGTGTGTGTAAGAATTGTGTTTTTGGACAGTAAATAATAATATATATTTATCAAAATATTGTTTTTGCAATACCAATACTTCATACTTAGCAAATGCAATTTAAATGCGTTATTTCATTATTAACGATTTTCAGTTTAAAAACTATACGGGACTCTTAACCCTTAAATGCATGATGCATTTATGACACAGAAACGAGACAAGTGACAATCGAGTTCTCTTGGAATGTATACTTTGTCATATCGTCGTAAGTTCTTAATTTGAAATGAATTTGGTTGTCACTTAGGATGTTTTAGGATCAATACAGTTAATTCATGCGGTGGGTGAAATCTGTGGTGATATTACCTGTAGGTCTATCTTGGTGAACGACGAATAATCGGCTAGACCGACTGCTTCTCGACAGGCCCAGTATTCCCGCTGCACCGTGTCGAACCAGTGCGGTTTCCCGAACGTCATCGTGTGGGCGATCTTAAACGGAGCAGGTTTTAACGTGTCGTCTGGTGATTTTTCTGCGGAATCATAATATAAAATTAAAGGACCATGTCCAAATTCGCCCCAAACCCGCTGAGAGTTATCTCATGTGATAGGTATATTTATTTACTTATTATCTTTATATGGAGACCAAGTTGAATTCCATTGCAGAACTGAGATATTTAGACTTGTCAGGCACATAAATGCACCCGAGTGGTATGCCCCATCGCCGAGCGGTTGTGAATATTTTTACTTACATACATACTCGCATTTTAATACGAATATCTCATATCCGCAATAGAATTCAACTTGTTGCCCATATAACGAAATAAAGCAGACAATAAGACCTGTTTATAGACATAACATAATCTCATCTCTGTTGGTTTTGGTCCTTTAAGAATATAGTGACAACCGTATACAGGACGACTCATTATTGCAATTACCTTTTAATAAGCGAGGTCCAATTTTGTCAGGCGAATTCATATAACGGGGGTAGCGTTTAGGAGCAATAAATTTAATCGTAGGTCCCAAACTGAACAACGTTTAGTAAGCGACTTTGAAAAATAACGCGCGTTTTGACACACTTTAAAGTTTGTTAGACTTGTTTTATGACAAGAGACGTCAGTTAGGCTGATGATTCAAGGTAAGTTACATTTAAGATACTATTAAGTTTGTATGAAAACATTGACGTATTAAAAGATATAGACACACAAAGTAGAACAAAAACGTCAAAAAAATTAAGCGAACTTGCATTGATGATGAATTGATGATACAAAACCATAAATGTTTCGTACGAAAAAGAGCATTAAGTGTCAAATTCATACACAGAACTACCAACACTGTAAATATATATGCTGTTGGCACTTACGGAACGTCACGCACGTTCCAAACAAGACTATATGCAAAAGAGTCGGAACTGCTTCACTTTTATGGCGTATTTTTTTCGGCCGATTTGGGTACCCAGGTATATTTTACATCTATAATTGAAAAGTGAAAACATACAGAGTTCAGATAATAATTATAAGTTGTTAGGTTTGTGGGGTCCAACCTACGATTCAATTTATTGCTCCTATTATGGACCACACATCATGTGTCCCATAGTGAAAGTTGATCGTAATCTTGAGAAGATCAAGTAAGGTGTCGGTCGTTCTGGCCCGTCGCCCGCGACGTCCGAATGGTATATTCGGGAATGTTCAGGAGCGGTCCTATAGCCCACCCGCCACCCGCGACTGCCGCCCGCTGCCCGCCGCGTCTTTAGTTATTTTGGAGCATTGCGGATCGACGTTATCGTTCAGTATGGAGAAATTTACCAAAAACAAAGACATACGTCTCTTCGCTACACAAAACCTCGGAAACTGCCGCGTCGTTTCGGTCGTCACGATCACATTCTAGAACCACCAAACGTAGTCTGCGGCGTCCGGCCGAGGCTTAAACATTTTGTTTCACGTAAAAGTTTATACCATGTGTAACAGGAAAAGATAAGGCGTTGAAACTGGTCGTGTTGAGTTCCAGCCACACGGAGCGTCCGATGTCACGAATTTAGCACAAAGGGACGGCCAGGTATCGTGAGATCGAACAAGCCGTATAGGCTGAATGTTCAGACCTTTTCTTCTTTCTATCCTTTCGCTAAATTGGAATTCATTATATGTTTTCTACTCAGAATTGCGAGCTCTTTCAATCCTTGTAGGAGAAAAAAGTGTTCCAAGACTTTTTCCATTTCGCCACCACTTTTTCATAGATTTAGTATGGCGGTAGCACAATGGAAAGTTGGAAAAATGTATGGAAATTTTATTTTTCTCCTACTAGGATTGATGAAACTCACAATTCTGAGTAAAAATCGATTTTTCTACAACAAAACATAAACACGCCTATCTACTAAACATGTCAGTAGACCACACTACAACGTTCAAACAAACTGTGCTGCATTTGTCCCCTGGCTGGCGGACAGAATAAATACAATGAATAGTTGACTCAAAATTTCACAGATACACGGTTATAGATACAACAGTGGAGTCTATACGCAATTTCCTCCTAATATCAGGGAGCGTACAATTCATGCCGGTTTCGTCATAATGACGTGTATAAACACAGAGGATGTTTTTAAATCCGTAATGAGTTAATGACAGATAAAGTCTATCAACGTTCGATTGTAACGTCGAACTTAACCCTTTTGACACTATTCAATGACAGCACTATTCATTCAAAGCACGGAAGAATAACTAAAGCATGGAAGTAGTACAAAAACTGTCAAATGACAACAGTTTGTAGCGGCCTTGATTTCACAAAGCGGCAGTGGATTTCGCAAAGTAAGTCTAACCTAATAACGTGCCTCTTACGACATTTGAAAAATCCACTACCAAAATATGCGACTAAGTTAAGTTGTAATGCATTGATACCGACTACCAAATTACAACGATGTATTTAATTTGGCGGCTTGGACGAATTGTATCGAAAGAGATCAAAACTGTTGTCAAACTACAGAATATACATCTCATTTTGACACGTCCTTTACTTGGTGATGAAGTGAAGGACGGGTTTATGTGACTTTGATGTTTTAGTCTTGACGGTGGTCTTGATTCAAACGTAAAACCTGAAACATGCTCTATGAAGCTGACGTCATTGGTCTGTCATCGGCAGACGGCATGAAATGTACGCTCCCTGCTAGTATTCAACTTGAGAAATGGGACACTCACCGACGGTCTCGAACCACGTGGGCCGCTCGTACCCCATGACCTGGCCGAACACGGCCCCGTTGTCCCGTAGGGTCGGGTATATGGGGGACATGCGCAGATTCCGGCCCGTTTGGAACTCATGGAACGGATAGGGGAGACCGTAGTGCACACCTGCCGAAATACAGCGGTTCAAATTATACAGTATGTTTCTAACAACAATCTAATTAAGAATCGCTGACTTTAAGTCAACTTACATTTTTTTTTTATTGGACCTTCAGCAATAAGTACACTGTTAACATGGTACAACTAAGCACATTAAAAAGCTAAGCGCCCTATTAATTACAGAAGATATATACACTTGGTTTGGCAAAACTTTAATTCCAATTTCTAATTTATACAACTACATAGTTAGGTATTAAGAACAATTTTCTTCAGGTACGGGATCGAAGTTGTATTGAGAATATTGAGATCGATCTCGTTATGGTGCTGCTCAAAAACGTGATACATACGTGCGAGATGACAGTGCCGTCTGAAGTTTGTGCGACTCTTTGGTATAGAAAACAGCTTAAACAGCCTAATGTTACAAGTTCTAGCAATTTTAGAAGGGAAGAAACAATATGGCACATGCATCTTCTGTCAGACAAAACTTGAGTCTTAAAATAATATTTGCAGTTTATAAGACAAGGAAACCAAACATGCCTTATCTTTACTACAAAACCGGAGCATCTTCAGTTAATCGGTGTTAATCTCAGCAAGAAGATTTCATATACAGCGATTGTGCAGGCTGGCGGTCAGAAGGACTCATTTAAAAATCCTTGTGATCATATTTGGTAATTTATTGGTCTGATTTTGATCGTATCACAATATTTTTGAACAAGCCCTAACAACACCGTACCGTGAGGAACTTTGAAACCGATATTTATCCATTCCGCGCCATTGGTATAGACTTGGTTGGACCGTTGCCGCATTTATTTGATGGTTTCTGCAGGTTTTCTTCGCAGTTTCCTGCCTGTCACCAGAATATTTGCTAAAAAGGTTTGATTGAGTATGAACTGACCAGGCACCTCTTTGATTCGATCCCTGAGGAACCGCTTGTTGTTGTGTAGGCCCAGGAAGCGGTTGATGTCTAGCTCGTGCATGTCGTATTGCGTGTAGCCAGTGGTGAGTTGCTCCACGGTGGCCTCGGCCACGCCGCCCGCCGCTGAGATGCCCACCGTCTTCATGCCGGCCGCTACGTAATAGTTGAAAATCTGCATTAAAAAAAACACCAATGAAGTACAATGTTTCAAAATTAAATGAAACGCATTCTATTGTCCTGAAGAAAAACAATATGCAATTTATTTTCTAAAGTAATACTTGTATAATACAGTATGTATCACAACGAAGAGCAAACCTTAAAACTGGTTGACGGGGAACTCGAGTACATTGTAATGACGTGCATTTTACGTGCTTAAGCTTCTCGAGGGCCTTCTTTTTCCAGTCGGTTAATAGTTTTTGTAATATCCTGTAAGGCTTGTTTACGATTTTGATTTTTGAGAGTTGATGCGTATTGCGTATTGTAGATATGTAGCTAGGGGCAACTTATCAACATTGACGTCCTCATGGCAACGCACATGCGCTGTGAGTACTGTTTATAAGTAACCTAGGTAATCGTTTAAATAATGGCTGTAGTCAAAGTCAACGCGCAGGCGCTTTGTTAACTGTTTATTTGTAACTAGATAAAAATCCAGACGTCAACAAGGTTTGACGCCTGTCTATCAGTTGTTACAGGGGTACTTAGTGCAAAACAATAATAATAAATATATTTTTTTATACCATACGTAAAAAACTGTCGTATTTTTTATGAATTAGGTACCATGCTCATATTTATAATCTCACATATACTTAATTTGTGGAGCCGTGTAGAACCATCTAATTAGATTCAGAATGAATTCAAATTATTACCGCTTGCACTGATCGGATGACTCTGTTTCTTAGCTGCTGTTCTTCCCAGCATCTTGAATCTTGGCGTCGTCACGAGCGGCCAAGGAACGTTCGATGTCACGAATTTAGCGGGCGGGCACGGCTACAATTCGTACATCGACCGACCCGAGACCGCCAACTTCAAGTCTTCTAATAAATAATCTTCATTATTCAAGGAACTTGGAGCGCAGCGACACAAGGATTGTGTAGCTGCGCTAGGGCGATGCTCGGAGCATGTTACAGTAACAGCTACAGCAACGGTCACTCACCTCGGGCGCCTCGCCCACTATCCACTTGCAGTCCGGCGAGAAGGCCTCCAGCCCGTTGCACAGCTTGTGGAGCTGAGCTTGGGCGAGGCTCGGGGCGCGGCGCAGCAGCTGTTGCAGTAACACGTGGAAGTGGTCCCAGTCCTCTTGGACGCATCGTTGGGCCGCTGTGTCAACTGAAAGAAAGTCAATATGTTATATATTGGAATCGATTTGAATTGGAACTGTACATGCCAGACAAATAAAACCGTTAAAGTTCCAAAAGTAAAACTGGTCGAATGTATAAACGCATTCTACGGGAAAGAGTCGCACGCGGTCGCTTAACTAATTTCAAACATTTATAATTTTTTTAATAATAAGTTTAAAAAAAATGATACAAGCTTTTATCGCTTACTGTACTTTGGTAACATGACATTGTATTGTCATATAATTTAAACTATCGCGAGTCGTACTGACATTAAATTCCAACGGTTCGAACTCATGTTTTTTTATCACAACAGGCGTGACATGTTTCGACAGCATCGGGCAGTCATCGTCGGACAGACACCACTTTGAAGGTGACAACACCACTCTGTCTGCCCGACGATGCACTCGAAACATGTCACGCCTATTGTGATAAAAATACTTGAGTTTGAGCCACTCTATTGTCATCCAACCTACACAAGCATTTGAAGCTTTAGCTTATTCGAATAACGGGAAGTTAGTCAAATAAACTAGACGACAAAAAAATCTAATTAGTCCGTCTGTTAGATTATTAAAAAATATACGATACGTATTTTTTCTTTTGTTCGTCAAATGAAAAATGACGAAAATACAGGGCTTTAAAGTTTCGCATGACTTCACACCTGAGTACAATTCTTACTCACCGGTGACGTCACCAGCCCCCACCACGGAACTTTGACGCTCTTCATATTCGTCAATTTTAGTTATCTTGAAAAAGGAAAAAATACGTGTCTAATAATTTTTGATAATCTTTCTGACGGACAAATTAGAATAATAGTTTTTCAACCTAGTCATCATCTATTCAGCTTGCATTACTTACCCTAACAAACTTTACAATTGTAAACCATGAATTAAATTATTGATTATTTATAATAAATGTTTTGATTCATGTGTTTAAGTATTCACACTACTATATACAAATTATAAATTGAAAGAGATGTCATATACTACAGAAAAAGTGAACGTAAAAATAGAAATGTCCGCTGTCCAAACTATAGACCGTCCGCGCTCGCTCCCCGAGATACACTGCCCTTAAAACCTGAAGACATCTTGTTAACCTGACCCATTTCATTCCACTTTACCAACTTACATTTGCCGCTGCCAACTACTAAAATACACCCGCGCCAATGTATTTATTAATAGAGTTAACTAGCTTGTTAGTTTGTCGACGGCGTCAGATAACTTTGTAGATATTTTAACTTTTCACATCCGAACCAGATTGAGGTCTGAATACGAATCGAATCAATTAGTCGGCGATATTTTTATTACCAGTGCTGGATATATTTATTTAATTCCGAACTGGGACGTCTGGGCTAAATGTTGCCAGGCTTCGTAGTTATTTATAGCAGGGAGTTCACTAATTTGTTTTAATTTTGTTGGGGTAGAAGTCATACAAAATGCCAATTATTTTTACCTTCAAAACTCTCTAGACTGTTTTTTTGCTTTGCCATAACAGGGCCCTTGTTAAACTACTTCTAAGGATTTTTTCTCAACTCCAGCACTTATATGACTGACAGCGATATTAAAAAAGTATACAACGTGTTTTTTAGCAATTGCTTTCAATTCAATGATGCATTATTCAGCTTAAATTAACTTAATTTTTCAAAGACACCGGTAATCTAATTAGCTCCATTTAGAAAATAACTACTAATTTTATTTTATCTCGCATAGTATTTACAAATATGTAAAAGGAGTATGAGTATTTGATATGTCATGGTGGTCACTTAGTTAGTAAAGTTAATTCTAATGCCCGTTTTACATTAGCGATTGATGCAACATGTACGAGTAATTATTACGTATGAGAAATTAAAAAAATAAAAAGTAACGAATTTAATAAAACTAACTATGCCATTCTGTTTCCTTAATTATACCAAGCCACATGACGAAGTTAAAGCAAATGCTGAAAAACACCCTGTACATTATAACGTTGTCTGTGGTATTCCATAAGACCACCGTAAAGCGATGCTCTAATGGATTTTCATACAATATATGAACACTGTTGTTGTTTTTTTGTAGTTGGCATACGTCTTCTACATTTTGACACCTTTCTAGATTTTTCTTTTTTCGCTATTTTAGCTGCCGTAGAAAAACTAGCGTATGCAACAACTCATAATTGGTTTAAAAAACTCTCGGGTCTATTATTACTAAACTCGGCTCCGTCTCGTCATTTGTAACGGCGACACTCAAGTTTTAAGAACCCTTATTTTCAGCAAAAAGGGCACCGTTTTAAAAAAAATGGGTCCTTTTCCAATAAAAAATAATTGTCAGTTGCGTAACGGCCTGTACAAAATGTATGAAAAAACGCGTTACGAAACTGACCAAAAAAATAAGTCACTCTTTTTTCTTTTTTTAATCAATAGTGCCCGTGATTCTGGTTATAAAAACCCAAAACTTTCTATATATAAAAAAAAAGGAAATGGTACCCTATTCTGATAATGCCCGTATACATGGTAAATATTACGTTTTAAATAGTAATTAATTAATTATAATGTAAATGCCCATATTGGCCTAAAATCGTATATAATCTACCCATAAACAACTTCCCGGTTTGATGATAGTAAATAAAGATTTATTTTATAATTTTACTTATTTCAGTACCGCAATCACATTTTTACCATATTTATTCGTTTTATTATATTTGCAACGCGGCGGTACACGCAAGATATTTTTATTAGGGCATAAATTTTATTAACTTTTGACACTTCCACATAGAATCCATACTCGGTGTTTTTTACCCGAAGGCGTAGTATAAAAATTGTACGACATTAACTCCTCGACCGCGTTAGCGTATCGGGAGTTCAAATTATGTTTGCCGTTTATTTAAATCATCCGGCAACTTTCATATTTTGACCCCTCGATACGCTAACGCGGTCGAGGAGTTAATGTCGTACAACTTTTATACTAGGCCTTCTGGTCACTTGTCGGAATAATTAAAGTGCATATCTGGAAAGCATGTTCAAAACAGCAACTAACATTTCGGTCATTCTTCATTATGACATACAAAAAGTAGATAATAACTTTATCACCTTACAACTAATAGGGATGACGACTAGGTTAAAAAACTACCATTCTAATTAGTCCGTCAGTTAGATTATCGAAAATGATTAGACACGTATTTTTTCCTTTTTTAATTTAACTTAAATTAACGAATATAAAGAGCATCAAAGTTCCGGGGTGGGTACTTGTGACGTCTATACTAAGTAAGAATTGTCCCTAATAGTGACGTTACGCGAAACTTGCACGCACTGTATTCATTCGCGCGTCATTTTTGATTTGACGAACAAAAGAAAAAATACGTGTACAATATTTTTTAATAATGTAAAAGACGGACTAAATAGATTTTTTTAGTCGTCTAGCCTATTATACGCAAGTTTGTTAGCGTACACTGTTATTACACGTATATGTTAAAATCGATAAATAAATAGACAACTTACTCTCTTCCTCATTAACAGGTTTCGCAACAGGCTCAAACCCACCAGCTAGAATGCAGCCGTCTCTTTCCCGCAAGTATATGTAGCCGTCCGGGTCACGTACCACTGCGAAAAAAAAAATCTCACCTAAAGTTTGACATTCTCTTCTAATTCGTGCATAGTCAGAGATAATGTGTCTTTTTTTATATTAGTACAGTCGATGTACAGAGCTGCCGATGTGCTAACAAATATCTGAACACGCCTCTATAGTCAAAGCGTTAAAGTGCATGTTCAGATATTTGTGATTAAATCCCAATCCCAAAAGAGGGATGCATATTTTTTTTTACTTTACGCATAATCTGTATGTCCAGACTATATGAATAATATAAGGTGCTAACAATTTAGTCACGGATATTTTTACCGCTGATAGTACTCGGTTCTCGGAGTACATTTAGGTATGAAACATCATAAGTTTTTATTTAAACTTTCACGATTTTCACACATTATAAATTTACTAAAACGGGCCTTAATCGTGTTCAGATTTTGAAAACAAACCTCCGACGTTTCAAGGGCGACATTGTCCCCGTGGTCCCGGAGAAAGACTGGCTGAGGTTGACATCAACATCTTCTAGCTGCGCGGGTTTTACGAACTACCCGCACTTGGTCCTGATTATAAACTTGAATATTTTGCGCACTAGGGATGTGACTCTGTCGACACACTACACTCACGATGTCCGATTTTTGAGCCGGTGATATTCGATTACGCTTACATTTATCAATGACCGGATTCCATTGGCAACTAATCAGATTTGGAGTAGGCGCTAGTTTTACGAAAACGACCCCCAAATTCTCCTTTGGAATAAGATTCATTATACTACTGATACGTCAGTTTATATCAGTAGTAGTATACAATATTCATTCAAAATACCCTCTCCAACCTCTTTTACAACATCAAAATTAATATATGTTTGATTTCACTAATACTGTGCAATTATTATATTTAATGATTGTATGTTATAATTTCATAGCAACGTTTTCGGGGAATTCAGGATCCACGAAAAAAATACAATTGACTTACTTAATCCACAAACATCCACATAATATGGATTTATTAATCAGTTATTCATTTATTTTAATGAAAAATATATAAATATAATGGCGACTCCACCGCATTAATTGTGCTACCAGAATCCGAACCCTACTTATTAGATATGACTTTTGATATATGCAGGGCCCGTAATTTTCATGCCGATGACAGACAAATGACGTCAAGCTTCATACATCATGTTTTAAGTTTGAAAGAATAATGCTGTCATTGAATAGTGTCAAAACTATTACGTTCGACGTTAGAATCGAACGTTGACAGACTTTATCTGTCATTAACTCAGTTCGTGTTAAAACATCCTGTGTGTGTATATACGTCATTATGACGAAACCTGCATGAAAATTACGGGCCCTGGTTATATGTATTCGCTGGGGATTTACCTGGTGTCTTAGGATCGAGTCCGTCTATTGGTTTCGTGTGTAAGTAGTAATGTTCGCACGGCAGCAGGGGCACCTTAACCTGGGGCTTCGCCAGCTGACCCACCTATTAATAGAAATACACAAGTTAAACACCATAAAACAGCGGCCCAGTGGATGACAGTTTAAAGAGGGAATTCACAATTTTTTTTTAATGTATGTTAATATTTATGTTAAAAATGAAAAAGGGTCTTGATAGACAGACAGACAGACGGACGGACGGACGGACAGACAGCAAAGTGATCCTATAAGGGTTCCGTTTATTTCCTAGCGTCTGCGATACTTGATCCGTACACACCCGGCAGACACTGCTCTCTTATCAGACAGTGTTCTAGGTATGGCTCCTAGAGTATATAACAAGCTACCTGAAGCCATGAGGAAAATCTGCGATGTTAACGTATTCAAAAAAGCTGTAAAAGATTTCTTGACGAAAAAGGCATATTACTCCTGCGACGAATACTTGACAGAAAACACATCTTATTAATTTGATAAATTTAATTCTTTAATAATTTTAATAATGACATTTAATTGCTTGTTTCCATGACCAATATTTTATTTCAATTTCCTTTTTCTCTTAATTTTATGTATAATGATAATGATAGTGTTTTAATGTTTATAACTTTAATTTTCTCCTTTTATTATTGTTATTATTTGATCAAATTTTAATTAATTTTTCTGTAATGTTAATTTTGAAATAAAATGTAATATTGTGCATGTATGCATGATTTTAAAATTAATTTCGTATGTCCTGTGGGCACAACATAGTGATGCATTTCTATCTGACCATCTTATACAATGTATTGTTGTATTAAACCTATGTTTGACGAATAAATGATTCTGTATTCTGTATTCTGTATTCCTTTTGAGATACGGAACCGTAAAATTCGTAAAACTGGTGAACTAATTCTCTTTGGAAACGCTTCATAAGGTCTCTGTGGAGTCACCTGTCTCGCCCAGAAGCCAGCGCAGTTGACGAAGTGCTCGCAACGTATGGCGCCGTGGCTGGTCTCCACTCCGGCCACGCGGTCCTCCTTGGAGTGCACGGCGGTGATGGAGCAGTTCTCCATCACACCAACACCTAGGTGAATTGATTTGTTAGAAAATTACACATTGGCTAATAGACAATCAGAGGTGCTTGGCCTCGGCTTGACCAACAGGTCTGCATCGCTGTACACTGTGGTAACGCAGTGAGCGTAATGGGGACTTTTGGACCAGGCATGGCGTTTTAGGTCAGTTTTTGATTATTATATTGTTCATTTTTATTGTTTCTTGTGTGTCTGTGTTTTTGTTTAATAAAGACTTTTATCTTAGAGGCTCTCGCAATTTTGCATTATTTTTATAAGACGGGGGCGGTGCCCCAATTAGGATTGCCTCATCACTCATCATTGACCACGAGTTCTCATGAAGGAGTTTTTATTTTTTCTTGTAGGAAAATATTTTTTTGGTAAATTGGAAATTTTCATGTGTTTTCTTCCACAATTGCGAGCACTTTCAATGCTAGTAGGGTAAAAATAGTGTCCTAAAATTTCCATACATTTTTCAAACTTTCCATTGCGCTATCGTCATACTAAATCTATGACAAAATAGTGGCGAAATGGAGAAAATATATTGTATTACTTTTTATCTCCTACTAGGATTGAAAGAGCTCGCGATTCTGAATAGAAACACTTGAATATTCAAATTTAGCAATAATTGATTTTTCTACAACAAAAAATATAAACGCCCACGAACACTAATGTCAAATTATTTAGAGGCTGATGATAATGGCCGGTAACAATCAGCAAAGTCAGCATTTGCATTCAGCCACGGCTTCTATCATAAACAACATGCGCACCACGCCATCTCCAGGTATCCAGAGGCCGTCCAAGATGTCTCCCAGTCCACCATTCACAAAGGGGCTATGCCCCCACTGACTATTTCGAACTTACTTTTAGCCATGACCTCTCTCTTAAGCGCCATGCAGTTGCACAACGAGATGAGCATCAGCAACGCCATCCTCTGGTATCCAAAGGCCGCCCAAGATAGTATTCGAGGTCAGAAGGGGGCGATGACCCACATTTGATCTTTAGCACTTACCTTTAGCCACCGCCTCTCTCATAAGCGCCATGCACACTAGGTGAGGATCAGCCACGCCATCCCCAGGTATCCAGAGGCCGCCCAAGATGTCTTCGACGTTCAAGAGGGGGCACAGCTCCCGGCAGCGCGCGGAGGACACCAGGTCACAGTCAATGCCCCATGAACTGAACGAAAAGTTGCAATGTGAATAAGATATCTTGACGAAAACGGGTGGGTAATACAATAAACCTCAGTTAATTTGTAGAAAAGTTCGTCTGCGTATCATTTGTTATGAAATTTATAACCGTCGACCTTATTTTCATCCCTTTAGGACTCTTACAATTACATCGTTTCATGTCATAAAAAATATGTTTAATACAAAATAAAACTTTCTAGGACAATTGAAGAATATGTTCTAAAGTAAATTTCATTGTTCATTTAGGTCGTCCTATTTTTTTAAACCTGGCAGGCTCGCAGCTTTGGAGCGTACGGACTGTGAAGTGGGTAGCCTGGAACCTGAAAATCCATGACCCTGCGCGACATCACACGATATTTACTACTATGGAATACTCCTACTGAGTATATTGATTTACAAAGACGCTCCTCCAACTTGGCAAGTCCAGGTTAAAAACAATAACCAGTGTCGTAACAGGGCATGGACCTTTTAACAAACATCTTTTTAACCTAGGTGTTACAGACAGTCCCTTATGCCGCGGGTGTATGGAGACAGAAGAAACGGCTGCCCACGTAGTGCTTGAATGCAACGGAGTGGCCCCATACAGGGCAAAACATCTCGGATCTCCGAGTGATCTCCCCGAGGTCCTACGGAACACCAAAGGTTTGATAGGATTTCTCGAGGAGTTCATCCCGCCATCCTTGCTACGCAAAATAGGCGCTAGCCGTCGAGTTGCGGAAACCAGCCCGTGATACAATACAATACAAATACTCCTACTGAGTTTGCGCTCCCGAGAGATCGGTTGGACAGAGTCCAACCAACTATGAGGTGTGTGTAAGAAAGTGTGGGATGTGGGTTCAACCTGTCACTGCCATATCAGAATTTCATTATTTTTGAACCCCTTAATTGCTAACTAGCTGCTCTGTCTAGGCCCTTTTGGGGATACGGATGTAAGTTTATATATATTGTGGTTGTACAGTCAACCAAGAGGAATGTCGACTAAATTGAAAAACTATTATTATATTTAGTCCTCCAGCTAGATTATCCAAAATGATTATTGATTAGACACGTATTTATTCCTTTTTCAAGAACTAAAATTTACGAAGATGAAGAGCATCAAAGTTCCAGTGTAAAAATTGTACTTAATTGTGAAGTCACGCAAAAGTTACATAAAATACGTGTCGAAGATTTTTTTATAATCTAACAGGCGGTCTAATTAGATTTTTTTTTGTCTTCTAGCCTATTAGGCCACTGAAGGACTATGTCAGCGTGACGTTATAAATCCAATTGTAAGAAATCTCTTACTGTTTGTGTTGTTCTACAGTGGCCTAGGGTTCCATTTGGTTGGCTGTACCTTCTATCTTTCTAAACAAGTAGACTGTTTTATATATTTAGTAGATTACAGAATGCATCGTTCCTATATCCCACTGCACTGGTCACACGAAGCGTAATAAAGGAGCTAGCGAACAAGAAAATGGATCCGATAACGGCCGCGCAGCCGGAAATAACGCGGTTCCGGGCCGCCGTCCGGCTAAATATACGGACCAAGAACATGTACGTGAGAAACTTAATGTTGTGCAGATAGCTGTCGTCGCACTTTTAGGTTTTCTTGGCGTTGAAAAGGTTAGGGGTTAAAACAATACAGATATTTCTTCATTTTCTTCATATCGTTATACCATATCACAACGAAATGAAGACTTTAACGTTTATTCTCGATATAAAACGGGTGCGCAATGCGACAATGCGATTTAGTGCCGGGCTGTCATACTCAGTAACGATATTATATCGCATAGCAAAATAACTATATAAAATAGTGGTTCTTGTTCAATATCGGTATAATGTATATCGTTATAAAAGCGTAAAATATATTGTTATAAGCAAAATAACAATATGATGGATACGAAATAACGGTATGTACGAAAATAGCCGTATTTAAAGGCCTAAATATTATACCATTAATGAAAGACAATTTCTTTGCGATTCCCCTGACATAAGATTGAAGACGGATCTCCAGATGCCTGGTGTACCAGGGATTGTATCGAAATCGTATCGAGTTAGTCACCGAGCATTTGTTACCTTTCAAAAGATACTTTTTCTGCCGGCCGGCAAACAGGCAATTGGCTGTTTGCCGGCCGGCAGAAAAAGTATCAGAAAAAGTAGGCCGCTACGCTTAACAAATTCGCCGCTAGCCGACTGCGTCGAGCAGAAATATAGTGTACAGACCTTGGCCAGTAAATAAGAAAACCTCAGATCACATGTTTGTCGACCTCAGCTTCGCTTCAGACGACAATTACACGAGATCTGATACACTTACTTTACAGGCCTCGGTATGGAATCTACTATTTTATCAACAATCTGTTAAAGAAAGTTTAAGAGAAAACCTACCCCACAGAGTCCGCCGGATGTTCCGAAGTGGTAGAATACATTGTGAAGGCGTGTTCTAGTTCTATGAGACTCTTGTTTCATTTAAGTGCGGACATCACACACGCCCTATATCTTTTTTAGGGTTAATAATTATTTAACAACCATCTCGAAGGACAAGACTCTCGGTTGAAAAAACAGTACTCAAATTAGCTATTTATAAAATATTATCAACACGAAAATACGCGCATTTAAATAAAACATACATAGGTACTTTCGCATTACTTAAAAAACTACTTACTTATAACTTGACTTTAAATAAAAATTATCAACTCCTTAACTTTTTCACTTACCGAAAAGGCGGATCCACGCGAAATCCACAATTAATCTTTTATTGGAACGCAAAATTTCAAATTCAATATTCTTAAAAAAAACCGTTAGGGGTGTCAATAGTGGCGGTGCACAGTCGTGCCCAGGTTTCAGTGTTCTGTAGCCGGTCACGCACCTGCAAGCTGGCGCTTGCTAGCCCCGAGTGGGTACGTCAGTGCGTGACGCGCAGCCGCGAGTAGTCGCCATCGTATATAGGGTAAGCAGTACAATCATTGGCCCTTTAAGGCGAACCTCGAGTTTCAAAATTTTTCCTTCCCAAATAAGATGCTAAATAGTAAAACTTTTGATGACAAGTTATCCCTAGAAATGTTGAGAATTTGAATAAATCACAACCATAAATATATTTACAACCAATTGTGAAATATAATGCAAAAACCAAAAAATGGGACAAAAGTACAATCATTGGCCCCCAGGGTACAAATATTGGCATACCAAGAGTACAATGATTGGCATGCCAATAATTGTACTTTGTGTTTATTGGCCCAGCCAATGATTATACCATGGTAGCCAATCACTAGATTTGTTTATTTTTATAACATTTAAACACACATTTTGTTTATTTTTATTGACGATAGTGAATAGAAACTATAACTAATATAAAACAAAACAAATATTACATTTTGAATACCAATAAAAAGCGTATAATAGTTTAAAAGTACTAAATTCTTATGATTTGCTTAATGAAACACACTTTTAGCTTAGATCGTTGCAAAATGTTTTTTTTTACGTGTGTTCTAGCTATTATGCTGGAAAACTATCAATTACACTATATACTGTTGTCAACAAAGAAAAATATAAATATTTTTGTCTACATTGTACTCAAACAGGGGCCAATGATTGAGGGGGGGGGGGGGCAAGATTACTACCGTTTACCCTATCGGGGAGGCCAAAGTACTCACAAATATTTTTCACAAAAAGCACAACTTATGTGGTGAGAGCCGGCTAATTAGCCCACCTATCCGGATGCTTGTGTAACTCGTATAGTTATCGTTTAAATTCATAACCATTTTAAATGGGTACTTGCACAATATTATATGGTCTTCACAGCATGGATTGCACCCGCCAGCAAAACAACACTATAGGTACCCCTCGCAGCGAATGATGATCCGTTTGACAGCTGTCAGTTCAATCAAAAGCGACATTGTTGACAGATAATGTATTGACAATGAGTAAGGAAATATATAGAGGAGCCCTATTCTACTACACACACTTGAGGTTATACAAATATATATGAAATCATCGAAAACCCCACTCTGTTTCTTTCTTTTTTAAAGCCGATTGCGCAAGGTGAAAGAGATGATATGACATTTCAGTGCTCTCAATTCCGATACAGTTTAACATTTATACATCATGTTGGGTTCCGGCTGCCAGTGGCCATTTTATCTGCCGAGTTGTTTACAAACAATCGGCTGTCAAGTGATGATCATCGTTTTGGTTTTTCAGTGATCTACAATAAAAGCGTTTATAGCGTTTGATTTTTAGTGTGGGCATCAAGTGATGCAATCGCAATATGCCTGGGTGCTCAATAAAACAGTGCAGTACACGGATATCAAAAAATCGTCCGAAATTGACCCTTTACATGTTAGTATCGGTTTTTCATGAATAAAGTACAATTCGGGTTTAGGTTTTTCATGGATATTGTAAGTTTTTAGAAGTGTTTGTCGTATTTAATGGTGCAAAGTACCTACATATTTACTTATTTGCGGGCGTATTATGATTTAAATATGTAGCTCATTTCACAGTTTAGCATAGTGTTGGGCTGTTGTCGATTACCGGCATCGCCTAAAAAAAGCTACTTATACATAATATACAGGGTGTCCCACGGCGATGACACATGGAGGGAAAGTAACTTAAATATCATAGATAGGATATTTTACTGAAAGAAGACTTTATTTTATTTTTCAGACTTAGTATAACTGCATTTAAAGTTTTTTTTTTTAATTTAGCTTGTCTCGCCCGAAAACCCAACCAGATAAATAGGTACTAAAAAAAAAACTTTTTTTTTCCTTTTCCACTAATCGATACTGTGTAATGCCTGTTTTATAATTCTCAAAGAAACACTAGGTCTAACACTCGTATATCCAACAAATAATCCATAAAATTGAATATTTAGAATCCAAAAAAACTTTGACCACATAAATTTTTCCAAAAATTTTTTTATTTTATTAATGCAGTTTTACTAAATTTTAAAATTAAAATAATGTCTTCTTTCAGCATAATATCCTATCTTTGATATTTAAGGTACTTTCCCTCCATGTGGCATCGCCGTGGGACACCCTGTATATTTGTTATGACTTTGCAGCGTTCCAGTTAATGAAGTCGGCGGCGTAGACAATAGCTTAATCCCATTGGCCCAGACAACATAAATCCCCGCTACGAACAGCTGGTTATCTGCTCCTTACATTTTGAGGATTCACGTTTCAACAGAACCTTGGATGTTAATTCCATTCAGGCCAAGTTTGGATTATTTATGAGTTAAAATTATGGTTGAAGCCTACATGAATCAATCAATTTTTAGCATTACGTTAAAGAACGACTGATCAATACTTTTAGGTACCATTATGAGTGTGTCTGTTATAGTTTGTTTAACAGGTTAAAAGGTATTATGAATATACTCGTAATCACCATTTATTTAGGCTAGCTATTAATTTATAAGTAAAAATTTTTTTAGAATCCTTCGTGAAAGTCTTCAGTGTGAAAATATAAGGAGAAACAGTGACATTACATCTTGCTAGAGATACCTTTTGTTTACATCGTTTATAAGTTCCATTGACGGCGATTTTAGAATGGAGGCACATCTCTTCCGCATGATAAGTTTGATGGAGTTTTTACAAATAAAATAACAAAAACACTCACACCGACTGACTTTTCATCCTCCTATACACCGTCATGCGGTCTCTGTTCCTCGCAAGCAGGAGCGAGCCGCACTGTTTCCACCCCGTGTTCCGTCCAGCCGTCTCCAGCTCCTGGAGTAGCCTGATGGAGGACTGCGTCAGCTTCACCTGGGCCATGGAGGGCTTGAAGGCCCCGATGAGGCCCGAGGAGTGCCAGCGGCTGCCGGTGCCAACCCTGCGAACGAAGAGCTGATGAGCAAGATTTGTGGTTGGACATGTAAATAAGCTTTATTATAAATTGAAAGAGATGTCATATACTACAGCGAAAGTGATCAAATTCTCCGGTGAGCAGGGCTGGTACCACGAAAATCGAACGATTGCGGATTTGTATGTCCATCTCTGTCACACTTGCATATTAGAGTGACAAGGAGGTTTTTCCGTCAATGCCAATTTTCGATGTTCGTGGTAGGCCCGCAGGGCTGGGAACGAACCAGCGACTTTATCTGTCACTTTGACAATCGCGTTTGTCAGAATGGGAGAAAACTTAATTTAACTAAATTAATTTAATAAACTTTTTTTATGAATAAGGCGGTAAATCTCTTTCCAAGAGTAAATCTTTCCAAGCACGGACCTCTTTAGTGTGACAACAGGCGCGTCGCCCTACGATTTCCAATCTCTTTGGTTCCAAGTTAAATAAAAGCTTGTAAAATGAAGACGGTGAGACGTCCTACTTTTTATTCGGAGATGGCGGGTTCCCGTAGCTCGCACCAATTATTTCAGAACTCGTACGAATCACCGTTTCATCGAACCATGTACGAACGTGTACCATGTCCATTACCATACTCGTCGTCACAGTAGAAAAGTCAAGATGTGGCGTTTTCAAGGTAAAGGTACCACATTTTCGGTTATCGATAAGGCTCTACCGCCATAAATAATTACTTAGAAATCAACCTTATCAACAACCGATAATGTGATACCTTTAGCCTGAAAACGCCACATATGTAGGTCCTAATCCTAACTTCTTATACGCGAATTAATCCATTTAAAGAAGACCAAAGAAAAACAGTACCAAAGAAAATATTATTAGAATACTTGACAGCAATGGAAAAACGAAGGTGAGAACTACTCATGAATTCCTAGGTTATCTTATTGTGTGATCATGACCAATAACTCTCTCTCAGAGATCGAACCGATTTCTTTTAAATCTCGAAATAGCCCAATATTTTAGATTATTTCATGCTACATCCGGACTCAATATTTTATTTAGGTAACAACGTCATATTATTAGATTGTCGAAAGATTGAATAAAAAAGAACGAAATAATACATAGAGTAAACTGATGTCTAATTAAAAAAAATGAAAAATATATAAAAGTCGCAATGCAAAAAATTTACAAAATAAATTAAAATACAGGAATGCAATGCACAAGCAACATGTATCAGTACTCTCTATAAAAATAATATAATTAAAGATATATTTAGAAAAAAAAACACGACTAATTAGATAAAAATCGTCTTCTGTTACCGCGATTTTTATCTACTCATTGAATTAGGGCTGCCATCTCGCAAATTGTAGAAACCAGGCCAAAAGTTAAAATCCCGGACTTTACATTGAAATCGCGTGCTCGCCGTGGACAGTAAAGAAATCAATATTAAATATTTATTTATTTATTTAAGGAGAACCAACAGCTATAAACTTAACATAGACACCAAAATATACACAGAAAGCCAATTACAGGATCTAACAGGTAACCACAAAATATTCAAAATTAAAACTAATGCTAACACAATCGCAGACACACATACAAGAAAAAAAAAAGAATTATAGAAAGAGTGGACATAATAATAAAACAGGTTGGACCATTGGCGCGTGAAATTATGTAAATAAGAAAAAAAAAATGTTATTCAGAAGAAGAAAAAAAAACAAATTGCAAAAATAAAACAAGAGGACGCTCACTTAAACCACCGCTCAACCAAACTATTCCTCACATTAGTAGGCTTACAGTTGAATATGTCAATATTCAATTCTCTCGACAACTCATTCAATTTACGACCAGCGCGATTCATATAACTATTTTGTCTATACTTGGATGATGCAGTCTTAACAGATACAGGGGGATGGTACCTTTTAGAACGAGAGGGGGTGTTAAAAGAAATCATACTAAGCAGTTCCGGACAATTAGTAACGCCACTGGTGATGTAATGAAATATAGAAATATATTATGTTGCTAGGGATTGACTATTACCGGGTTATAGTTTTAAAAATCCGGCCCAGCCTAGGTCATAAACTAGGACAAATTCGGGGAAACGGATGGCAGCCCTACATTAAATTTACTTTAAAATGCGAAAACTATATTTTATTCTCAACCCTGTGAAAACTAGAGATATAAGGGCATTTTCAAAAATAGGCTACTATTTCCTTTCTTTTTTAATATAGGAAGTTTTGGGTTTTTTATAACCAGAATCACGTGTACTATTGATTTAGAAAAAGAGTGTCCCTTTTTTTTAGTCAGTTTCGTAACGAATTTTTTCATACATTTTTTATGCGCCGTTACAAAACTGTCAATTCTTTTTGTATGGCAAATCGGGGACCCATTTTCATTAAAATGTTGCACTTTTTTCTGAAAATGCCCATAAAGGGCTGTAAACGCAGGGTCAAGGTGTTAATAAACGCGATAAATCCGTTTTAAATGTTTCATTTAATTCATTATCATCATCATAGCCTCTTGATTACATGGCATCATTGAACCACTTCACAAGTGAGCACAGATTAGGAGGTATAGTGACCTGCAATAGTATTTTCCGTGATGAAGGCCGGAAACATATCTGACGCAATCTTATTTGTATAGCCATAAGTGTGTCACATATTTTTAGGGCCGCCATCTTGTATATTGCAATTAATTTAAAAAACGCGGACGTTTAATTGAAATCGCGGTCTCTCCCTGGAGACTTAAGATATCAATTTTTAATTGCAATTTAAGCATATTTTTATATGCTTATGGGATTGACCTGACAACCTCAAAATCAAAAACAGCTCTCTTAATTCCAAAGGGATATTGTTATAGTTATAAACTATCCCTGACATCATGCAGCAGTTATTATTATACTGGGCTGAATTAAAAAGCTCCTGTTTTTGTTGAGTGCGTTTTATAAAAAACTCAGGATTATTTAGCACAAATTTCACTTGCTCGTAAATGTAAATACTTGTCAAAGTCAGGGCATAAAATTTCTTAAATAGATTTCTACAAGACGCTAATGACTTGACGCCCATAATTTTTTTTTAATTAGAAATACCTGTTCACAGCAGGCATATTTTTTTTAAATTTAGAAATGCCTGTTCTACGACACTGGAGTTACCCCAAATTATAATGCCGTATCGAAGAACAGATGCGACATAGCCGTGGTAAGCTGTTAGAAAAGTTGATGCTACTCTTCTTAATCTATTTAAAGCAAATACAAAACGGCTTAGTTTGTTACATATATTTGTTACTTGCTGCTTCCAATTTAAAAATCTATCAATAGTGATACCCGGAAAATTCGCCTGGTCGCAACTATTTATCTGTTGACCTTTACATCAATCGTCAGCAAAGTTCGTTGCGTTTTACAGTTGGAAAATTGCACCCGGTTTTTTAAGACAAACTTAACATTTATTATTAAATTATTATTATTGAATCTTATTTAGGTTAATAATTAACAATTTTCAGTTTTGCGGGGAATTGGCGTAGATATTAGTTTCATAATGTCAATTATTAATAAATAAATAAATAATAAATATTGCATACATATTAAATAAAGACAAAATATTGTCTCTTTCTCATTTGCCAAATAAATTAGTGGTGGTGTTCGGCTCCGTCTACTTTGCTAAGCCAGTCATTAAAAAACACAATAGTGTGGATATTGTGTTAATGTGCCAAAGGAAAGATTCCAAAGCTGTCTTCTATTCCGTAAAGGAAATTTTCCGAAACTTTTCTTATGTTAGTTTGGAGGTTTACTTTCTGAGATATAAAGCTTGCAGTTAGAATATTCGTTGGTGATTCAGATTGATTATGATTAATTTTGATTTCTGAGTGAAGTTGGTTAGACATAACCAGATGAAAATACAATGCCAAGGGATTGGGACATGAGTTTGGGTCCGTTAGAGACCTCTGATGTAAAGATGATTGAATAAAGGTATATACATAACAAGCACACACGTACGTACATGTACACTTTCTAATTCGATTTTATGCACTAAATGTAAATTGCAAAAAAGACAAACTTAAATCTTTGAATACATAGACATTTTGTTACATAACTCCATCTTTTAAGTCAGAGAAACATGTAGTCGGTCACACCTTTTGCATAAATAAATTGTCATCTCGTTCACTAAAGTATGCTCTTAAATCGTAACTAAACAATACTGAATCCATCACGTCAATGTCAGTTCCGTCAAAAAAATATTTGTTGTCCTTATCTATTCTTTTGAAATTTGCATTTGTTAGACAAAAACAAAACCAGTTCCAGCTAAAGCATCCAATGTTTTATAAACAAGTGGGTCTAATAAATCTATTGTTTTTACAAACTTTTATTTAATTATCAATGTATGTTTGTTAGGGTAATATCTTGCAAGCTCAATTTGACTAACTTCCCATTATTTGATTACGCTGAAACTTCACATGTTTCTGTAGGTTGGATGACAATACAACGGTACCAAAGTACACTCAGCGGTAAAATCTTGTTTATAAAAAAAATATTTTTAAGTACCTTACTTTCGCGCTTTTTCTGACTGAGTTTCAAACTCTGTTCAATTATCAATTTTGTCTTTACCACATTTAAAATCAAAATTTTCAATCTGCCTAAAAATCTACAGGTGCTCACCATTTTTTTGTATTGATTCAGCTATTTTCAATATACAAGCACTATTGCTTAATTGTCCTGCACTTCTGTTCAATACTGTAACTGTCTACAAAGGAAGATATCAAACTGTCAAGAAGCAGATTTCTTAACAATGCATCTGCCGAATGCAATTGGCTCGCATCTACGCACTCCGTAACAGATCCAATGCATAACTGTCACTACATACCTACCTATTGGATTGACACAGAAAAATCAATGAACTATTACCATATTACCAATCGACGGCGTATTTGGCAGAAATAGCTAAAAAAGTATAATAAAAAGCTGAAAAGTCACTGATCAAAGTCATTCAAAGGCATTAGCGGCAGATTTTAACGTTACAAAAGTTAATTTATTCAAAAAATACTTACTTCTCCTTTTCGATGAGTATAGTCTTATCACCCCAACCTCTCTTTGCGAGGTGGTACGCTACCGCCGCTCCCATTACTCCTCCGCCGCATATCACGACCTTCGCATCCGAAGGTAGCTTTTCCAGGCACCCATCCAGCCGTTCTTCATGATCCAAGGCATCTAACCGACCCGAGATCTGACGGTGCCCTGCGCCGAATAGACTTATGCACCGCGAAACGTCGCGCCTGTGCACTCGTCTTATCAACATAATTAACGGTTATCACCTCAATATGAAACTCAAAAGAGCCCTCCGCAAAAACTGCATTGGATAAAACGTAAAATGTCTAAAAATAATATGCGGGGAAGAATCAACATGAAGAAAAAGACATTTTGTTTTGACACCTGGGTGCCTGTGTTGCCAGAAGAAATATTTCTGAGTCCAATCCTTGAGCCAATCACGATCTATTTGCGGGTGAGTAGTAGCGCCAGCATTCAAATTAAATTGCATTGGACATGCGCGTTTTTGATTTCAATGGAAACACAAAGAAATTGCATAGAATAATCTGTAGTTCCTCTTTCTGCCACCCGCAAATCCTGATTGTACCAAGTAACTTCAATATTGCGCAACAGTAAATATAAAAACATGTACTAACATTTTATTCCAGCGCAATATTTCAATAGCGTAAATTATGTATTTATAGGTATATACTTTTTTGGAAATAAGAACCACCACACCCCATTTTTTCCTAAAATGTGTTCATGTTAATTTTTTGCACAGCCGTTGCCATCGTCAACTCTCCATTACCTATTGCTTTTGAAATCGTTTCCATCAGTGGTTTCCATGGACACCGTTGGACGTAAGTGGTGTTTGGCGTTAAGCCTAGGTATATTTACATTAAATCTTATTCTATTTTTGCTACTTATTTTATAAAGAGATGTCGGTAGTGGAAATCGTCCACCACAATGAAGTAATTTACACAATACTCGACAAACCCCCACCGGAACCGCCGAAGACACCCAGGTTTGTGAAATACCCTACCTAGTAATTAAGTAAGAATAAGAATAAATTTATTTTCAGTCCTCCGGCCGGTAAGCGCCACTTTACGCAAAACTAAATTGTCGCCTGCCGGCTCCGTCGGACTGAAAAATAGTATACAAACCTCGGCCGGTAAATGGGAAAGCCTCGGATCACATGTTAGTCGACCTCGGCTTCGCCTCGGCCGACAATTACACGGAATCCGAGGCATTTCCCACTTAAACGGCCTTGGTATGTAATGTACTATATCAATAATATACAGATACAAATTACACCATAGATGTCCGGCGAGCTAGTATGTTGGAGCTCGGAATGAATTTACAATGAAACATGAGAAAATAAAGAAATAATTAAAATTAGTATTGAAGGTGCTATATGAGTGCGTGAGTGTAAGTGTTGTGTGTTTGTGTGTGTGTGTGTGTGTGTGTGTGTGTGTGTGTGTGTGTGTGTGTGTGTGTGTGTGTGCGTATGTGTTTGTGTGTATGTGTTAGTATGAATGAGTGCGAGTAATAAATTTAATAATAACCATAGTTGACCACAAGACTAACTATAAGTGCCGAGTAAATGTAATAAATAAGTCTTCCGTGTCATTGTATGAAAGGGTAGCAAACCATTTTTTTAGTTTTGATTTGACTAATGGTAAGGTACAAAAGCTTTTAAATCAATAATTTTGCAAACAGCATTGTATAAAAAAGGGTGAATGTAAAAGGGTAGTCGTTGAGCGTGTGTAGTCTGGACAGGAGGTACAGGGACTCTGTATGTGCGTCTATTCATTATGAGATCTCTTATTGGTGACTTGGCAATCCCTTTGTGAACTCTAGTAACTGCTTTGAGAATAAATAATTGCCGAACTCTGAGGAGCCCTGTTTCATTATAAAGCAAGTCAGTAGGGAATCTAAAAGGTTTTTTAAGCATTACTTTAATAACCGAACGCTGAGCGCGCTCGATTTCGAGTAGAATTGTCTTACCTGCGCTGCCCCAAACAGCAATGCAATATTGAATAACTGATTGGCATAATACATGGTAGACTACACGGAGGACATCCGGCGATTAACAGTCCCGGAGCCGTTTAACTAAATAGATCAGTTTTCTAACTTTCTTTGATAGACCATGTACGTGCTGTTTAAATGATAAGTTTTCATCTACGATAAGGCCAGAATACCTTATGCTGCTGCATCTACTTAAAGTAGCACAAGAACAGCTTGCATAATTTAGATCGCAGGAATGAATTTTAAGGTGGAATGCGTGTGGAGCAGAAGAAACAGACGTACATGGAATCAAGATTTATTTGCAACCAAGAGCTTAACCAATCTCGCTTTAGCTAGCCTTTGGCGATAATAATGTTTACTTTTGCCAAATATTGTATTACCGTCGAGATAAAGGTGACATACAGATAACTCGTCTCCTTGAGTCGTATCATCTCTCAGATTCTCTAAGTTTGATTAGTCTAAACTGAAATAAGACCTAGTACCACGAAAATAGAACGATCGAAAATTAGTATCTCCCTCTTTGTGACACTTGCTTATTGGAGTAATAAAGAGATTTTTCCGTTAATACCATAATTCGATGTTCGTGATAGGCCTGTGCTGGGATGGACTCGTTTCACTTTCAAACGGCCTCGTAAATAAAAATAATGTCCAACAAATCATGAGAGATGATGAGCGTGCGTATCCGTCTAGTACTTAATGCGCTTTCTCATGGATTGGTTATATTTACCAGGTACCATTCAGAGTTAGAGAAACAACTGAAGGCACGGAAGATACCCCAACTGCGACGCACATTCGGATATGCGGAGACGCCTGTCAACCCACCCGATCAGTTCCTCAAGAAGGGAGAGGGATATAGTAAGTCCCACTTTAGCCCTGCATTCTATGCATTTCTTTTGAGAATGACGATAGATATCTTTACTGCGTCAGACGTTGACTCAGGAAACTTCAATTGTTTTGTACTGACTCCGCGCCGAGTTAAGAGCCCCTTAGCCCTTCTTTACAGCAAAGTGTTGATATGTTAGTACCTATTAATTTTTTCTGCCCTCGGACCGGCAAGCAGCCAATGGGAGCTACCGTATTGTCGCTCACCAGGCGGCGCCACTCATGCGTGGGTCCTGTGTCAGTATGAGAGGATTGTCAAAGTGACGTTTGAAATGTTCCCGCAGGACCCACGGTCCACTAGCGCCCCTAGCGGAAAATCGACTCGTGGTAATCCTCATTGCAGGCTGCTACGCTAAACCACGACTACGCCACTCATGCGTTGTCACCAGGCGGCGCCACTCATGCGTGGGTCCTGTGTCAGTATGAGAGAATTGTCAAAGTGACGTTTGAAATGTTCCCGCAAGACCCATAGCGCCTCTAGCTAGCGGAAAATCGACTTGCGGAAATCCTCATTGCGTCGAGCAGAAACAAGTGTACTTAGAGACCTTGGCCAGTAAATAAGAAAGCCTCAGATCACATTTTTGTCGATCTCAGCTTTGCTGCGGAAGATAATAACACGAGATCTGAGACATTTCTTACTTTAGGTACGTCTCGGTACGTAGTCTACTATTTCATTACACTTGCTGAATAAATGGTGGTATTATATGCAAGCATCTCATGGCCGTAATAGATTTTTGTAATACCTTACCACCCGCCCGGGCCTCCCGGGGAACCCGTGCCCCACGCGCACGCTGCACGTAGCCGCCTCTCACCCCGGAGTACTGTGGACGGCGCTACTACACTACCGCTAATAATTATTGTTTTCACTTCTCTTGCTCGAAAAGTTCGAGCACGCGAGGGGCGCGCGGTGGTTGAGAACCCAAGCGTCCAAGCAATATTAATTATTAATTTAAAAAAAAAATCGTAAAAAATAATATTTTCCTTACTTTCGAAGTGAAAAGCAGCATTAGGCATAATTACCCTCAGGCTAAAATACCCATTTTATCCTCGAATATTATTTTGGTCCTCGCCGCACTCGGACCAATAAATAGCTTTGGCTGAAATGGGTTACTTTATGCCCTTGATATACAATCTACTATTGTTTCTATCAGGCCAGCCGGTAAAGAAGTCTGACCACAAATGTGTCAAGGGCGATCTGCCCGCCGTGCCGCGGCGGCCCCCGCCAGGAAAGGGTCCAGAGAAACCTAAGGTCAACTTTAAAGTGCTCAACATGAAGAGAGCCATTAAGGTTAAGGGCAAGCCGGTGGAGCCTAGGTAAGTTATCACTGTCTTATCTTCTTCTAAATGGGTCAAACACAAAACGACATCCGATCCAAATATACGTACAAATCAATAGCGTTATCTCTTCAAATCAAATGAACTGTCAAACTTTAAAGTGATATTTTAAACGTCAAACTTCTATGAAAATATGACGTCCACTTAACACTGCCACAGTCTGTGCTATCAAAATCTCCGTGCCTCTACATGCTCGGGCTCTCGGCCGAATGTTTCGGCCATGTTAGTACACGATCATTCGAGACAGACTATATAGAGAAAATTTAAGCCAGACCAGAGACAATTTAAGTACTTTTTCAGGTAGTTTGGTTGAGTTAAAAGGTGTCTTAAATAATTTCACTTCGGGTGAAGCTATTTAAAAAGTGTCTTAAATGGTTTCAATAACCAAAGCTATTTAAAACACCGTTTAACTCACCGAAACTACCTGAAAAAGCTTAAATTGTCTATGGTCTGGCTTAAACTTTATCTATAGTCTGTCTCGAATGAGCGTGTACTAGGGTGGGCCGAATCATTCGGCCGAGAGCCCGAGCATGTAGAAGCACCATAAGAAACTTAGCTTTTGACTCTAGATAGGTTAAGGCCACAGCATCCATCATGGATGTTTGTTGTTAAGTTTTAAAATGGTTTATTCAGCTGCGCTTATGGCCAACCTACCGTTGCACGACGCATGAGACTGGACGGCGGTTAGTTCTTAAATAAGATCATACATACAGGACTGCCTACTTCTTCTGGCTCGTGGGCACTCAGCAAACCCTGATAAAGTTATAAAAGCGTAGTTGGACATTTTCAAGAATAGGGTAACTACCATTTCCTTTTTTTTATATAGGAAGTTTTGGGTTTTTTATGACCAGAATCACGAGTACTATTGATTAAAAAAAAGAAAAAGAGTGTCCCGTTTTTTCATACATTTTGTATGGGCCGTTACAAAACTGTTATTTTTTTTGTATGGAAAATTGTGGACCCATTTTCATTAAAATGGTGCAGTTTCTAGTGAGTCAAAACCAATCTACATATATCGCCGTAAACTGCCACTGCCAAATGCGTTAAAGAAAACCGCACTTAATAGTTGTTGTTTCCGTTTGTAAGATACGATGTCTCAGAGATACAAGTAGGTACCCCCCTTTTTTCGTCTGGGGGTTAAAAATAGTTGATCCGCCATCATGACTTTCAGACTCGTAGACACTCGCGACGGACACATAAAGAAGATCAAAGGCTCTGGCGAGGTCCCCGAGTACTGTCTTCGTCCAGACTTTGGTCGCATGCCAGCTTACCTGGTGAAGAGGAACAGAAGGATCAAGAAGGAGCTTGATGCGATACAGTATGCTGATGATCATAAGGAGAGTCTCTGCAAGCAACTAGCTGATGAGGATAGGGAAAAACTGCTCAAGGTAAGAGCTTAAAGGAATTGAGTCTGTTGAGTGGGAGCACGCAAGAGTCTGTCTTCGGACTTCGGACTTTACGTGGCCTCACCTGCCGTTTTATCTGGTGCGACGGAACAGATCAAGGAGCCCGTATACAGTACGCTGATGATTATAAGGAGAGTGTGCAAACAGCCGGTGGACGAGGTTAGGGAGAAAGTTACTCAAGGTAAGCTTCAAGGAGTTAAGTCTGACGGGAAGCGGTCTAGGGTACTATGTCCAGGCTGGATGGTATATAGTACGCTGGGAAAAACTTGAAGGTACAGCCCGTGAGCGTCAAGCAGAACATTGCAGTTTTGGGTGGAAACGCGAAGGTGATACCGCTGTCCTGCTTTAGGCACTCTGGTCCCACCAAGCACAGGTCGTCCAAGAAGCGAGCTAAAGATACTCCCGCTCCCGTGTTAATAAAAAACCGGCCAAGAGCATACGGCATACATCCATATCATAAGTAAATAGCATTATAATATAATACTTCGCATGCCTAGTTTTTCAATCGCAGATTTAAAAAAAACATTTGTTTCCAGGACCTGAAATACAAATGGCAGATAACGCAGAAGGCATTCCTCCAGCTCCCGATGCTCACGGACACAGTGCCGAAGATCATGAAGAAGCTGAAGATGGAACAGGAGTTGCGGCAGCTGGAGAAGGACATCCAGCTCGTCGAATCGAACCCGTACATTTATATTTATTGAGGTGCACAGAATGCGCGCCTGTTTCGATGTAGACCGTTCTATTGAAAGTTTTTCAAATGTAACTTTTTCTGGATGATAGAGTGGCCATTGTCAAATGCGTGTGGCTTAACAACAAACAATGTCAAGTATTATTTTTACGGCATAGATTCAAGGGAGTATACTTATTGTTTACCTTTCTTGAGGTCTGAACAAGTGAAAGATAGCAGAATTGAACCACGAGCGTTAGCGAGTGTTTTAATCACTGTAGAATCTTGAACGCTGTGAGGGATTTAAGACCGAGAGGCTAACTAGCTTTGCTCTTTCCCATCTCATTCTAATTAGAGTATTCAGTCTTTTAACCCTTGGAATGTTGCTGTCAAATACTTTTTAATCAAATGATTATAAGAGGGCACTGATCAGTGCTTAGACATACCACGGGTTAAGATTTACCCGAGTCTTAATTAAGTATCATGATTTTTTTTATGATTTTTCTTAAAATTATGGCTGAAAGATAGAGCGAGACTCCGATAAAAGAATCTCATTGTGTACCTAATTATTACGAAAGTATTGATTGAAGTGTGTGCTTGTGAAATAAATGTGTGACTGCAAAAAGTATTTGTATTATTTTATGGAATCAGTAAGTATACTTTCCCCACATGTGGATAAAATGCGTTTTTTCACTCTAGTTTTAAAGGACAAAACAGCGCTTTCCGAGCTAGTGAGGGGAAATTAATTTATCATATATGATTTCTTCTTTCTTCGTGTTATTGTACTTAGTTAAAATCTTTGGTAGTGTTTTAGAAATAGTTTCTCACGATTCGGCTCAAGATCGAACTGAGTTGGGGCTACAGAATTGTCGCTCACCAGGCGGGGCCGCGTGGGTCTTGTGTTAATATGGAAGAATTTTCAAAGTGACGTTTTAAACGTTTCCCGCAGAACCCACGTTCCACTAGCGCCCCTAGCGAATGGGAGCTACCGTATTGTCGCTCACCAGGCGGCGCCACTCACGCGTGGGCCCTGTGTCAGTATGAGAGAATTGTCAAAGTGACGTTTGAAATGTTCCCGCAGGACCCACGTTCCACTAGCGCCCCTAGCGGCGAATTTACTGACGGTAATGGTGAGCAGTATCTGTCCGGTCCGGTCATCAGCACGCCTACCACGAAAATTGGTATTGACAGAAGAACCTCTTTGTCACTCCAATATGCAAGTGTAACAGAGATGGAGATACAAATCCGCAATGGCTCGATTTTCGTGGTATAGGCCCTGGCCCCAATTTAACTACGGCGACAGGTGTAACAATTGACAGCATCATTTTTACTGGTATTACAGGCAGTCGCCCGCAGGCGCGCAGGCCCGCAGGCGCCCGTAGCGCATAGTCATGCGCTACGGGCGCCACTTTCTAGTGCGCGGGCTGTATGCTTGTTTGCCGCCAACATGTTATTTATAAATAAAACCATAACTATTAAAACGAATACTTTTGAGAACAGCTCTTGACATTTGTCACAAGAAACACGAAATTGTGACACAGGGTCATCCTCGTGTCAAAAATTACAGAAAATTCTTTAAAACACTTACTAAGAAAAGAAAGGAGCGTACTCCCACCTTAAAGGCCGGCAACGCACTTGCGACACCTCTGGTGTTGCGGGTGTCCATGGACGACGTTAATCGCTTACCATCAGGCGATTCGTTTGCTCGTTTGCCCCCTATAGCATAAAAAAAAACGAGTAGATCTCTTGACAATCGTCATAACAAAGCAGTAACCAAGAAATGATCAATTTATTAGATAGATAGATGAAACTATAGTCAGCCACACCGATTTTATCGAAATGGAGGCAAACAAGCACACAACCCGCGCGAATTTGAGCAGTTTCCGTGGCCTATGGACGCCTGAAACGCCTGAGTAATTCAGTCATTTTATGAATTGTCGTTTTTCGTCATTTTATGAACGCTTGCTAGTTGCTAGGTTGCTACCTACCCTCACGTCAGTTGAAAATTTAAACACTTCGATACCACGCCCCGTAATTCGCGGGCTCTAATGTAGGGAGGGGGGGTGTACTTATTGGGGACCATAATACATGGATAGCTCCGTAATTCGC
Organism: Lathronympha strigana; assembly: GCA_949128165.1. Lineage (NCBI taxonomy): Eukaryota > Metazoa > Arthropoda > Insecta > Lepidoptera > Tortricidae > Lathronympha > Lathronympha strigana. The sequence goes on along the minus strand of OX421901.1, from coordinate 3,101,847 downwards.
AGGCGTGGGTTACGAAGGCCATACAAATCCATAAAAAACATCTGCAAAAAAGCTTGTTAAAAAATGGCGTATATATATAAAAGAAACAGCAATTGGACAAACCAACAACTTTATTCCGACAAATTAGTTACATGTTCACAAAAATATGGAATGTTGAATTGCACCTACATGACTATACTTATGCTAATTGACTAATTTGCGGCTAGAGCGAGCTGCACTCAGGATATGTCCTTTTCACACAGGGCCATAACATCAGGGTAGACTCCAGCCAGATGCTAAGTTATAGGGAGTTCCACCAGACTTGAGGTCACGCACACAACATCATTGTCATGTAATGACATCGGGATTTGAAATTACTGTTCTTTTTTCGTACCGATGGCAAGATCAACAGTTAATTGTAAGACCAAAAAGTTTTTATACCTATTCCAAATATATCTTCAAGTGTTTTCATTGACATTAACATTCACTCATTCATTCACTTTTTTTGTAATCAGTACTTCATGTAGCTCTGTGTGTAATCATTCACCTCAACTCTCGTGAAACTACCTATATAATACATTGATTTTACATTGAGCACAGGGCCTATACCACGAAAATCGAACGATTGCGGATTTGTATCTCCATCTCTGTCGCACTTGCATAATGGTGTGACAAAGAGGTTTTCCCGTCAATGCTATTTTTCGATGTTCGTGGTAGGCCTGCTGGGCCTATACCACGAAAATCGAACGATTGCGGAATGGTATCTCCATCTTTGTCACACCAGCATATTGGAGTGACAAAGAGGTTTTCCCGTCAATGCCAATTTTCAATTACATGTATAGAAGTTTGACGTTTAAAATAACACTTTAGAGTTTGACAGTTAATTTGCTCGGAAGGGATAACGCGGTTTGTGTATATCAATTTTTTTTATAAAGACCCATTCAGACGATTTAAATACATAGCGGTATTTGATATATCACTGGAATTTCTTGTATAGTTGCCATAACTTATATAACCTACACGGTGGTCGCCAATAACCCTGTGTTGTGGACGTTAAAAAAGCATAAAATGCTACAATTTGTATTATACGAGAAAAAAAATTTTTTTTTGATACTTTTATACATGGCCTGTAAATAAAAGTCATAACCAAAGAAAGAGTTTTAAGGTTTTGTTTAAATTACCAATTTTTTTGTGGTAGAGGTTTTTTGCCATTTTTTTTAAATATTAGTTAATAAGTATGTCAAAACTAAAACTCATAGTGGTAACACTGCAGGCAAAAATGCATTTTTCCACGAGTTATGATGAATAACAGTTTTAGATAAATATGTAACTATCTCTAAAACTAAGCCAAATTCAGATAATTTCATATCACATTATAGTCTCTAAATGCGGTCAGGAATACACCGTTGTCGGGTTATTGGCGACCACGGTGTATGAGAGCGGCTCATAAATATCTAACGCGTTGACAACAGTGTGCATTCGATAGAGACTGCGGCATTCGAAGGTATGTCCGTCTCTCGTAATATGTACAAACGTTTTGGACTAACAGCATTAGTTGCCAGCTACGAATTGCTGAAAAATATGCCCCATAACGTTGGCTCTTAGATAGAGATGGCGCTAATATCAACAATAAGATATTTATGTTGATTATCCGAGGCCGACGTCAAAGTTTGACAATTATTCTTCGAGCAACACACAAACAATCTGTAATGACGACACTAACACATAAAATAATACAACTACACTAACAAATCTTGCGCCCTTCGATATATTTTAGTGTACGGACTAGTGACAACACAGAGCCGCGTATGCCCATTTGGGCCTGTACTTCAACAGAGGGGTACGGTACGTATGCCGACTCCCCTTCCTGCGTTGCTTTAAAGATTTATACAAGAGGAAACGTGGAAATGCAAATGCTTCATAAAAGTATAGGAACAAATCAAACTATAAACAATTTAAAACACAAGTCATAGTCATATTAGTAATGTGTAAGCTTTTGTAAAATTCATGTCTAAAACCACTATGGCGTAAATAGTTATCAAGTTATCAGCTTATCATTAGCTCTATTTTAAGCAGATTCGATGGGATGGAGGGATAGTTTGCTCTAAAAAAATTGTAAATCATGAATTAAATCATTTATTATTTATAATAAATGTTTTGCTTCATGTTTTCAAGTAGTCACACTACTAAATATAAATTGAAAGAGATGTCATATACTACAGAAAAAGTGACCAAGGCCCCCGATGAGCAGGGCTGGAATCGAACCAGCGACCTCCTGCTTTCGCGGCAGAGGCCCTAACCACTGGGCTACCCGATCACTAAGGTATGATTCCAGCCCTGTTTACCGGGGGCCTTGGTCACTTTTTCTGTAGTATACGACATCTCTTTCAATATATAAATAAAAAATAAATTATGGTACAACAATCTTACACAAATAAAGGATAAACAATCGATTAGCTAAACTTTGTTCGATCTGCGTTTATGATAATGTCATTAATGTATAAGTATAACAGTGGGGCGGGCGTTACTGTTTTTAAAAATCCCTAGGAAGTAGGAACTCTTATAATTAATGTTTAAAAAAAATGTACGTGAGCGCCTGATGAGGTAACATTGATTTTTTGCCAACATTGCCAACAATTCGCAACTTTGCCCACAAATCTCAACTTTGCTCCATTATAAAAAGGTGAATTTTCGCCAAAGATTTAGGATCTAATGTCTAACAACGGCATTTCGTTATTCACACATGAAATAATACAGGCAAATTAAGTCATTTTACTAGCCTTGTTTTTTTAAAAAGTAGGACTGTGATGTGTAACACCGTTGATTAACGGTGAATTTGAGTTTAGTAAGACTAACATTTAATTTAAGGTGGTTAGTATTCTCACCACTGTAAGACATATCGATATCTAGCGGGTTGTGCATCCTATTCTATTTATATACAGACTAAGTGCAGCGGAAGATCGGGCACAACGAATTGGTATTTCGACTTAATACGCCCGATTGACTGTGTAAAATTATTTACTAAAGTCGGAAATTAGGAAATCCTTGGTACGGTAAAAGAATATGATTCATGTCCCATTTCGTAACGTGTGACTGTTACAATAACGTTAGATCCTTAGCGAGTATAATATTTGTTACTGTGATATATCAAATTCCTTTACTGTATGCCTACCACGAACATCGAAAATTGGCATTGACGGAAAAACCTCTTTGTCACTCTTATATGCAAGTGTGACAGAGTTGGATATACAAATCCGCAATCGTTTGATTTTCGTGGTAGCCCTGCTGTACCTTCACAAGATCAGCAATTTCTGTTGCATTCAAAGCATTTACAGAGATTTGTCATAAAAATATAAACTAAATAAACAATAATAGAAGCTCTTTTATTGATTTTGTATTGCACAATATAGTAGTACAAATTGCGGAATTAATGCTTTAATGCAATCTCTACCAGTCAACCAATGGCTAAAAAAGGCAAACCTATTTATAATTCATTACCGGTGTTTCGCCAAAATTCCCGCAGTGTAATATTTCACTGTTACTGATTAATAACATAACGTGGATGAATTTATAGATGATTGATTATTTTACGTATTTAGAAAATCGGGCGTATTTCAGTCTCAATTTGGCAACTGTTATAAAGATAAATTCAAAATGGTCGCCACGCGAGCATAGGCGTATAATGTACATAGTTATATTAATTATAAATTTAGACACATTACCTACGGACTTAATAAATGCATTCCCTATCTAGAAGCGAAAAATGGTAATATTTACCTAATAAAAATACAATTTCTTAAATACAAATCGGTACTTTTTAGAAAGGCAAGAATTATCGTTAGTGTGATTCCGATTTAGGACAATTTACCCTATTATTATGTAGTACGCCCATGCCCGCGTCGTAAGTATCGTCTATCTACTAAACTATTGTTATTATTTACAAAGACACCAGTAGAAACTTATCCGAACCAAATACACTACTTACGACTTACGTTCTAGAATCGTCTGAATACTAACGGCAACTTATTTTTATTATTATTGCTGTCAGAAACAGTCATCAAACACGAAAACACTAATAATAAATGCAAAATAAACACTTTCACTGTTACTACCATATCTGTTTATTTTATTGATCACCCGATATTTCAACAAACATACATGGTAAATATCCCATTTTAGATTGTAGTTCCAATCCAATTGACCATGTTTAGCTAAACTTTGACTGTTGATCGGACATGCACGTAATTTACTAGTAGAACGTGTAGCAGAAGTAGTTAAGCGGGCGAGATGTTCAAAATGATCTTGACACGACCTTTGTGCGTACCATGAGTTTTCGATTGCGACTGCGGGATTCGAAAGTATGTCCGTCTCGCTTTGTCCGTTTAACTTTAAAGTTTTTTTAGAAGATGCAATGTACTGCAAAGTTTGACCTATTTCTACTATGACAAAAGACGTCAATTAGACTGATGTTAACGTACATTGAAAATACTATTTCATATGCATGAAAAAGTACATACCTACAAATTACATAATTTTAAAGGGTTGTTGAATAACAATTGTTCAGTTTGAGGTGTTGAACCTACGATTAATTTTATTGCTCCTACTTTAAGCCACACCCGGTATAACTATAATAGTTAAAATATTACTAATGGTAATTTGACTCGGATAAGTTAATCGGGAGTCATGAACGGCATTAATATAACACACTATTACAGCAAATACTTACTTAAATACAAATTCCAAAAAATATAACCCAACCTCAAATTTAGAGTAGGTCTTTTGATTATGTTATTTGATAGTTTCTCTCTTCGTTCCAAAGAAAGTCGATTGTGGCTAATTTTAGTTATAAAAATATATCCTTCATACTCTTCATAGACAACAGCAAAAAAACAATATACGTTTTATTGAATAAATCAATCTGAAATAGGCATACAATAGTGTCTATGTCTAATACATTATACATAATTATGTGTTTGAATAAACAACAGTTAAAAAACATATGCCAATAACATCTTAAGAGATTACTGTTAAATGTACTAAAATCAGCCACTTTATATTTACACGTACGAATCATGTAAGTAATCGTTGAACATATTTGATAGCTTTTTTTTCATTAACTTTTTCAATTAATGCTATTACCTACTCAAAAATTCTGAACATTCAATTACATGACTGTACCACCGCATTTCGTAAATTTATTTATAGTGAGTTTTTTTTAATGACTTAATAATCTATAGTACATACTTAAACTAAAGACGGTCATTCTCAAAAACTACTTATATGGCTGCGGTCTAACGGATGCATCCTATTAATTTTTACATAAACTGAATGGAAAAGGTCGTTAGTAACGGGGGTTACCGTATCGTCGCTATCTTCACAATAAGCCAGACTCACTCGTATAGAAATTGAAATGGTTCATTCGATCCATTCGCTTTTAATAATTTCAATGCCTATACCAGTACAATACGGCAAAATACTCAGAATAACGTACACGTACTACTAGAGGTTGTATACAACGGCGACTTTACTACAAAATATATTGCACAGTGATCTATTCTAGCTAGGGGCATTAATTTAGTTTTTAGGTAAAGTTATTATAGTAAGAGGTATTTTGTATTAAGCGGAAGGCCTAGTATAAAAGTTGTACGACATTAACTCCTCGACCGCGTTAGCGTATCGAGGGGTCAAACAAAATATGAAAGTTGCCGGATGATTTAAATAAACGGCAAACATAATTTGAACTCCCGATACGCTAACGCGGTCGAGGAGTTAATGTCGTACAATTTTTATACTAGGCCTTCAGGTATCTAGTTATCTACTACACTGCGCACGTTGCGTATCAAGCTAAAGTGACTCGCTCCGAGATTATCGGCAACGTGCCTCGAGCCTTCGCCTGAGAGCGAATAACCTCGAACTGAGGATATTTGCTTCGAATCGAGGCTGGATACCCAGCTGCAAGTGCTAATTATTTTAACAAAGTATGTTGAAACAAATAGTAAGTCAATTTTGAAATTTGTATTGCAATGCATTTTGAATTTGTGTAAAAAAGAACTTTCTTACACTTTTCTTCTTAAATTTAGTAAGTAGCAACTGGTATTAATTTTTTTTGTTTTGGCACAAACACAAAATGCATCAAAATTACATATTACAAAGTTGTAGGTTGTATTTAAATAATACAACTTTCATTTGACATATTGTATGAAATTGAGACATTCCATCTCAAAAAGTGATGTCTTATATTTACCTATTAACCTATTTCTTTGACTTAGGTACTTATATTGTGGAAACAATTATAAATAAATAATATTAAAACTATTGAGATCTATTACAGGTCGCATATTTGTCCTATAAAAATAATGTTTCATTTACATTCAATACAATAAAGTAATATTACTATTAGTACAAGTAACTAAACAATAATAAATAAATAATCATACCTGGACATAGCTTAATACTATAATACTTTCCGATTTTATGCAACACTGTAACAAAAAAGAACATTAAACGTTATAAAGTAGTAATCATTTACAACTTTGCTCTATTGTTTCAACTTCGCCCAAACAGTTTGTTTTTATATTGGTTTACACAATACGTTTTTCGACTTCAACAATAGTTTATAGCTATACCTCGTTTTTTTTATTACAAAATTATCGGCAAAATTTGCCTGTCCCCCAGTTTACCTTATTTATTTCCATTATTAATGGTATGGTGAATATGAGGCAGATTTGGCAGCTTTTACATCATCAAATAGGAGATGTCATATACTATAGAAAAAATGGCCAAGGCTGAGCTGTAGGATTGGCCGAATGCACCTTAAGCGTTTAAAAAATATGAGAGGATTGCATAAATTTCGGACCTTAGCTGCCGGGTCGGGTGACCTACTGGTTAGGGCATCAGCCGCGAATGCACTCACTGTTGTCACTTATTCGATCCCAGCGCTGGGCACTATGGGGCTTGGTCAATTTTTCTGTAGTCTTGTTCTGTGTCATCCTTTTCAATTTATAATTTATATACTTTATGGAAATTAATGAAAACTATTTAATTAAACCCGTCAATGTTTAGATCAGAAATAAGAAAATGGTATTTTATGAAAAATATTTTTTTTTAAAGTACTAATTAAATCATTATTTGTATGAAATGCTTTTACCGCCCTGTGACTCGATTAACCTCGGTCTATCTTATTGGACATTTCTCGCTTCTAGTAAATAATAATCGGTAAAGGTTATCAAGAGGGCAGCACTAGACGTAAGTTGATTCGTTCATTACGATTGTACAGCTTTTGGATAGTTAAAAATCGCACGACGACAATAATCGCACGATTTTTCTAATAAAAAAAACGAAGTATAGGTATTACTTTAATTTGTCCTTGATATTATAACAAACTCTTCATACTAACTCAAAATAAAACGTAATACCCAAAATTGTAATACCTATGTACATGTATAGCATAAAAAACAAAAAAAAGGTACATAAACTACTGCAATGCAGCTAAATTACAACTAAGGCGACTGGAACTTTTCTGGCCATAACATTCTTATGAATGGGTCGCTAAAAACAAAACAAAAATATCAATAATGTGATTATGTCCTGAAAACAGAAGAAAAATTATAATACAAGTACGAAACGCCACTTGCAGGTTCAAGCAATGAATCAAATGAACAAATAATGAATGCAGTCTAATCAATATAAATGACGCAAATAAATATGTAATTACTATAAATAGAACACTTTTTAAATGAACTATTTCATTCAACCAAAGAAAATACTAAAATTAAATGAAAATAATTAATATTCAAGCTACGGATAAACTTACATCTTTGCCGTCTTCTTGTTCATTTTCTGATATATCGACCCCTTATTCAAGCCAGCGGGGCCGCTGGCGAGTTCGGCGGGGCCCCGCGCTAGAGAGTAGCCCCTTTCGCGGGGCTCCGGGCCCGAGGCTCGCACGCAGGGGCCTTTACGAAGCTCGGGGTTAGGGCCTTTCCAGGCCATGTAGTCCTCCCTGAAAACAGGAGCGATAGTCTACTTCAAACACATATGTTGCTTTTTTTAGCAATTTCTACCGTTATCATTTTATACATGATCAAAAATACGAAAATCTAGAAAATCGCGTTTCATGTTCGGTAAAAAACGACAACGAGAATTAAATAATATGACTCGTAAGCCAATGCAGATGGTATACCTCCTGTTACCTACCAATACCATTGACATATATGTATTTCTAAAAGTCAGTTTCAGTCAGTAGGAGCACATGTATACGTACAGCAGCAGACTGTCCTTCGGGCCACGCCTTAGTGTCGGATTAGGCCCGGTACCCGCCAAAGCATACTGCGATTTATATTTGTTCTCAGCGACGCTCGTCTTCAAAATCGGCCTGCAACACAGATACGTCGTCAAGGGTAGTTTATGTTATTCTGTAGCTTAGACCGGTATACTTTAAATTAACTTTAGAACATTGGTAGAATTACTTCTCAGTACATACAAGTTTATTATTTGAATAACATATGGAAGTTTTGTTCGTTTCCCTTGCATGAAATCTTTCTAAATTACACGACAATGATTATGGAGTTAGATAGAGTTACATCGCTTTCTAATACTATTTGATTTAAATAGCTATCTATAACAACAAACTAGAATTTTTATGAAACTAATATATACAAAACCCGTTCTAAAGAAGGATTAGGGTCTTTCTTGACAAGTATAAATGAGAAAACCGAGCACACTATGTTGTTTCAGACAGAATTTCAGAACTATCAGTTAGTTAATCAGTAGTATTCTTAATATCAGCTTGGATAAGGAGTTGTTCTGAATATAATAAATAACTATGCTTGACGTACTAATTTACCTTTTAACGGAAGGTTCCACATTTGAGAATGTTCAGGGCAAAGGGTACTTATGACACAAAGTGGACACTGATAAACATTTTACTAATAAAAATTTGCTTTTATGGAATATAACAAAATTAGCATTTCTATTATTCGTTGTTCTCAGCGAAGAAATTGTTAATACATAGAAAGTTAAATTAGTCCGTTTGGTTACGGACTTTAAAAAAAAATAACACCCCGGATGTTCTATCTAACAGTATCTGTACCATTTCTTATCTAACATTAAGCATTAAAAAAGTGCGTAATTAATTTAACTTTCTCTTATTTTTTTTAAAGAATACAATTATAAATGGAAATGCCTATTAACCTTGTGAGTAGCAGATTGCATGCAACAGATAAGACAAATTAAATAACGTGTTGCAGATCAGATGAAGTATCAATGTTTTTATTATCTCTTAACGACAGAAAATAATTAATAATATAATAACAAAACCCCTTAAAAGTGTAGCAAGTACCTTTTGCTGAGAACAATATAATATTTGGTAATTTTACATACGCAGGTTTTATAAGTGTCTAAAATCTATTTTACTTAATCCGTAACAATTTGATATTTTTATTAAATATCGTCAATTTTAATCAATAGTATAAAAATTGATTTAGAAAAACCTTTGTGCTAATTTTTATATTCATTTTTCAAAACAATCTAGTGTAGGTAATTTATAATATTTTAAGAAAGAAATAAATAATATTAACGGCTAAACTAAATATAAGATGATCATGAATGACAGCTATATATATAATTATTAATTATATATAAATAGTTGTGTTTCACAAACAGTTAGCATGCTCACAAAAACATTAAAAACAATGAAAACAATCGACGTGACAACTTGACAACACTCAAAATAAATCACTTTAAAATAGACTACATCAACAATTTACCTGTAAATACCTAATTCTACCTACACTTGTACTACTTTAAATTCAAACACTATCAACATTCCATATTAGATATTGGTGTTAACTTTGCCCAGCAAAATGCTTACAGTACATTCTTTCAACGCTGCAAATGGTCAAAGATAAAACAAGGGAATAAAGTTACAAAAATTAAGTGACTTCATAGTAGCATAGCTATTGTATTATTGCTAAATTCACACATGCGACAGCCCTATTTCAAAGGAAGACACAAGGAAAACCTGCCAGAAGGCTTGCTGTTAGTCTTCAATGTTGTTGTACAACAAGTACATGCAAAAAGTAGTCCTTGTAGATAATTATTTATAATTTAATAATTGGATTAGTACTTTTGCAGGTACCAGGTATCTGCTTAATTTAGGTAAGTACTTTCACAAAAAAAAACAATCATATGCAGTTTTGGCCAAGTTGAAGTAACAGTAAATAGGCGCCCTCTGTCGGGTTTTCAGTCAGAAAACAACAACATGCGAAAGAAATGAAGATATTTACCAAGAAGTGACAACGTCATCTAATACGTCAAGCGTGTCGTGTATGCTTGCTGTCTCATTCCTGTACAGGTGAAGCGTTTGCTGCTTATTATGTTAATTAAAAGTCCAATATAACAGAGAAAACCAATCCATAAATGATTTTTTTCTACCTCTAGCTTAGGTTCTTACATATATTTTGACAGATGTACAATCAAGTGTACAAAAATGGGCGTAAATATAGTCTGATAAGCCAACGATCGCAGTAATAGTAGGAAAAATAACTATATCCATCCCTTTTTTCAGGGTGATAATACTACCATACTCGTAAGAATAAGACAGAATGATGCTCTCTAACCTACTGTTACTGCGTTCCATTGGTTGTCAGACTATATTTTACGAAAATATTCCCACGGCATTTTATTTCGGTGTAATAAGGTAGTATTTATGATATCGTAATAGACAAGACGACAAAAAATTATAATTAGTTCGTCTGTTAGATTATAAAAAATATTCGACACGTATTTTTTATTTTGATCGTCAAATGAAAAACGACGGAAATACAGTGCATTACAGTTACGTGTGACGTCACAATTAGGTACGATTCTTACCTCTAAGTGACGTCACTCACTAGCCCCCACCCCGGAACTTTGATGCTCTGTATCGTCGTGAATTTTAGTTAACTTGAAATAGGAAAAAACACGTGTATAATAATTTTGGATAATCTAACTGACGGACTAAATAGAATAATAGTTTTTCAACCCAGTCGTCATCCCTATTGTCGTTTCTGCAACGAGTAAAAATTTAGAAAAATCATTTATGGTAAGATTAGATTTTTTTATTGATTAGGTTATTAGGTTAGATCATAAAGCACTGAAAAAAAAGTATTTTATAAAGATACTTAATTAAGGACATAAGTATTCTTTAAAAATTGTGTCGGTATACAAGGTGGAAGATTTTTTTTAAGGTCCAAGAATGAATGACTTTCGTAGAACAACTAAATGTAGGATACAAAAGAAACTAACAATGTTAAATTGTGGAAAGTCAGTGAAATTAGTAACTTATTTCGAATGTTTTATGTCAACATTTTTTTAGTGTCAAGGTCCAATATGGATTTAAAAAATCGTCCACGCAGTACAGTTAACAAAAAGACCTATTCAGGTTAGCTGGCATGAATTAAATTATAGGACCTAATAGCACAAAAAAATGTATTAGATTGCCTTCAAGCCTCTCATTATAATTTTGTTCTATTTTTAAACCATTTCAACATTGCCAGCCCTACATGGGCGACCAATTTCGACTTTGCCCACCCATGTAACCTTTAACATTTAATGTGCTTTGGTGAACGTTTGTAATTTACCCTGAAAATCTTACAAGAGACCGACAATATTGAAAAATGGTACATTTAAAATAAAAATAAATCAGTTTACATGCTAATCACATGCGGCAGCCCCTAATACAAGGTGTTTCATAAATCGTAACTCAAACCTAGGAAACTGCCCTGCTCCCCAATAGTTTAGAAGTAAAGGCTTCGTCAGACTAGCGCGTGGCGTGAGCGGGGCGCGAGCGGGGCGCGAGCAGAGCGCGATAGAAGCGGGGAGCGCGGCGCGCTTACATCGCGCGCGGGTCACGCGCGCGTCGCGCGAGCGCGCCGCCAGCGCCGCGCGCTCGATTCACCGAGCATTTTTCTTTGCGCTGTGACCGCGCGGCGGTCGCGCCGCGCGCCGCGCGCGCGTTGAAAGCGGGGCGTGAGCGGGGCGCGATAGGAGCGCGGCGCTAGCGCCGCGCTGCGTCCAAGCGCGGGTCGCGCTCGCTTCGCGCCCCGCTCACGCCCCGCTCACGCCACGCGCTGATCTGACGAAGCCTTAAATGTTTGTCAGAAAAGTATATGCGCGACGGGAACATGCTTAAGATTAGATAGATTCGAGTAGAAGTCATAGTTAAAAGTAAAAGTGACAAATTGTTCGCGGTTCACGTCTTATATAAAAATGAACCGAACACACTTAAATATGCTAGATAGACGTATGTATGTAGTCAAAAGTTATTAATTGTCTCAGTATATTTAAAGCATAAAATGCAACGCGTAACAATAAATAAGTTTTTAAAGGGTCGGCAACGCGCATGTAACACCCCTGGAGTTGCAGGCGTCCATAGGCTACGGTGACCGCTTACCATCAGGCGGGCCGTATGCTTGTTTGTCACCGTCGTAGTATAAAAAAATAAAAATAAAAAAATAAAGTGTAAGTTGAAAATGTTTCCAAAATGTTTATCACTTTTGTTTTTCCCCACCTAATGACCTAATGTGTTATGGTATTAATTCAAATATTAAAAAAAACTACTCGTGTGTTAGCATAATTTCGCAGCGTAAGCAAAATCGCTAATGGCTTTCGTTATAACCGACTTGCATCTCTCTGTGCTCTGGCATTCCTCGATTTCTTCTGGAAACGGCGAGTTTCCACCGCGTTTCGAACATTTGACGCGACAAGTCAGTATCCACAAGCTCTTAGGTTTCGTATTACGATTTAGTTATCCTAGATATTATAAGGGAACTAGCTAGAGCCCTCGTCTTGTGATTAAAGTAAGCTTTCTGACAAACATGCAGCTTTATGACATACTCAACATGTTGATTATGCAACGCGTACGAAAAACATGTTCAATGTTACATAAAGAGCGCAATGAACATGATAGTTGGTGCACAGAAGGGCCTGTAGCTCGTACCATTAGAATAACTACGGTCGGGGACGGGTGATAACGCAACGGCTGGTCCAAACGTTAGGTTTAAGTTCAAAATTTGTACAGCAGCATGTTATTATAAATAATAAATTGAATAGTGCATGTGTATTTTAAGAGTATTCAATGTGAAACGTGGCGATAGATTTCGCGAAAATCATTGTAATCAGTTTAAACAAGCTGCATTGAAAGGACCTTATCTTTTTAATTAAATATAGAATGGTCCAACACCTGGACCAGCCAAAAGCAATCTGATAGTCAGTCTCTTATTAAAGTCACTAAGGTTTGTATTTACATATTTAACAATCTCTTTAGCATCATAAAGGCAAATAAAAGCTTCTTACTTTAGCGCTTACAGCCAAAAAATATCACAGTAGATAAAAAAGTTTAAAATGCGTCTATGGGGTATTATGGCTGGTAGCTTGAAGGCCTTCTATGCATTCGGTGACCAGGTTCCCGACAAGTTGTCGATCGTGTTACGTGTTTGGCCACATAATTATACGGACTACCGATCAAGGTCACGATCTGGGCCGTCGGGAGCTAAGTCGGCAACAGTGTATTAGGCACTTATTTTACGTGACTGTAAAGAGACGGGCTCTATTAATAAATTTAGACGTACGGTAGTCGCGCGACGCTTATTACATACGGCAGCACCGCTCTCCGCTCCTCCCTAGTTCATAATAGGTACCGTATCAGGCCCGCGTTAAAGCGCACACGAAGTACCATGAAACAGTCTGGTTTTGAAATAAGAGTTCGCCTATTGCAAATTTGAAATTTTTACAATTGTAAAGCACGAAACCAATCATTTATTATTTATAACGAACGTATTTATGCAATCGGGCACCAATCCACAGGAAATCACCATTCAGATGTTAACTACATGCTTTTAAAAATAAAATTTATTAAAATTATTTTCGTGTGGGTTCGTTCCAATTTGGAAAAATATGTTCAATTGACGATATCTATAATTCATGATTTTATAATTACGATTAAGAGTGGCCTCCAGAGCAAAACAGGACGGTTTCACGGTATAGGGGCTGACGCCTAACGCTCGCGTATAAACACAATCATTTTTATTGCGCTATAGAAGTCTCGACAGCCGTGGGATCAAAGACCGCGTCTTCACTGGCTGTTGACTGGCCCAGCATGTAACGGAAACGCAAGTTCGAAAATATTTGACACCGGCGGAACTGCGCGCTTAGCATCTTCTTAATCGCTAGACTCTATCAGTCAGTTCGGACGCGGCCTTAGTAGTATTTCCTTGCTTGTCGCTTGAACATACACAAACGAGAAATAACAAATGCTTAACGTAGATAGACGTGTGTTCCTACATTGTGCAGTCATTTGTTAGATTACCGTTACAGAACGTAACTTTGCCCACAATAAGAATAATTAAAAACTGTCGTAAAAGCATTATTTTTTATTAAAAATAGTGATAACTAATTGATTATCAAATATTATTAACGTAAAAATAGTTATATGGGCAATGTTACGGTAGGCAAAGTTGTGGGCACAATGGTCGCACGCAGTGTCAAAATACAAGAATGATGAATGATGAGAACAGCACTGTAGGTTTCCAAAGAAACATACAGAACTATACGAAATTAGATAAAAAGCTTTTCGAATGAAACTCGACGTAATCAGAAATAATGAACCATTTTCCTTTCATATTTGAAATGGTACCACTGTTTTTTTTTTTAATACAAACCGAAGAGTACACGAAAAGAACATGTTTAGTCAAAAAAATTCGCTTTATATTTTATATCAAATTACAGTTACAGGCGGAAATTTATTTTGTTGTCGTTGTTTTTTTTTAGCCATATGTGAATGAATTTTGGTGGAAAGGCAAAGTTTCTTCTTCTACACTACACAAACAAAAACCCCATGTTCGACAAAAAGTAAGTCTTCTTGAAACACATATGTTACTTTTTTAAACAATTTTTATCGTTATCAATACACATGATCAAAAATCCTAAAAATTGAGAAAATCGCGTTTCTTCGTCGGTAAGAAAGGAAAACGGTCCGGGAACAATTTAGATACGCCTGATATTTCGATATTGCAAATGTAATAATATTTAGTGCTCAAAAATCCGAAATAAACGACTACACATAATATTTCCACGTACTCTTACAGATTTTTAAAATTTTTTAACGGCTCGTAAACGAATTTTGAATGTGTTTTCTTTGATTTGAAGATTTATAAGCATGCAATCAGCACGATCACATACACTGTATGTAATATTCAGAGGGTAATGGTTTGACCCGTCTTATTCACTAGATATCTTACCCAGGTTTCACTTCAGGCGTTCTCGATCGTCTTGGCTCTGTTGATTCTGTTTTGGCCTGAAAAAATTGAAAAATGGTACATTACGATACAAGTTCGAACGCGAGGAAATTCGCAATGAGTGGCGATAAAGTAAAACACGACCGAAGGGAGTGTTTTAAATCGACAAGAGTTGCGATTTACCTATCCTATGTTATTACACCTGATGCAGAACTACCCACATGCCCAAAAACTGTGTATACAGGCTGGTGTTTTGTTACACCATGTAATTGGGTATAAGTGTCTGACCGAAGTTTTAATTTCAGCGGGTTTCGGCTAAAGGTTCGGTGTCGGCCAAAAAACAGGCGAACCTTTCGGCCGCACCGAAACTTACAATTCCGTTCTTTCGGGTTGCGCTCGACTGAATTCAGGTGAGCTCGGCACAACTGGCAATATGACATGTTGTGATAATGCTAATATTTCAATCCAAAAAATGTGAAATCTGAAGGATGTTGGAGAAAACGGCTCACTGACATTTTATTCAGCGTTTTAATCAGATCTATCAAAGGTTCGATTTCGTCCGTAATAAGAATCAATACCGAACCTTAGGTTTCGGTTTCGGAAAAAAACATGTTTCGGTCGGACACTAGGTATCAAAAATACGGTGTTTCACATTTGTATGTTAAAAAACGTATTTTTTTTCACACTTTGCTTGGCTTCCTGGTCTAGCTTATCTTAAACGCATATATACCTACCAAAAATCAGGGAAATCTAGCAATATTTAGAGGTTGCGCACTGCAATATTTAGGCTTGACTTTGAACTAGAACATTTGTTTGAATTTTTTTTTAATGTTAACATCTTCATACAAAAGTTGCCTCAGTGCGCAACCTCTGAATATTGCCCGATTTCCCTGATTTTTGGTATATAGACTCTGTATAGGCGTAGAAACAAGAAGAAAAGCGAAGTCAAAGATAAAAACATTTGGAAAATGAACCACCCTAATCAACAACGAGTAGGTACGTACCTTGGTTTCCTCAGTGAGGACAGCTGTCAATATTTGCTCGGCCCGCTCCTCGTTAAAGGCCACGCTGTCCAAAGCTATGGATACCACTCGCTCGGCCACATCGCTATACTTCTTTTGAAGTTTCTTCTTTACTGGAACGCCACACATTTATTTTGTAAAAAAAAACAATAAAATTGCTGTTAAAATTTAAGTATTTAGGTGATCACAAATATCTAAACGAAGACGTTTTGACAATAAAGGCCACACATTTATTTTGTAAATTGAAACAAAGTAATTAAAAAAAACTAATAAAATTCCTGTCAAAATCTAGGTAATTCGAGGAGTAAGCGGTCAAATCCAATAAGTCGAGCAAACCGATTTTTGAAATTCGAACTATGTGCAATTTACGTAACGTTGTTATTTCGATGAAAAATTATCTCGACTTATCGGGTTTGACCGCTTACCCCTCGAACTATTTAGGTGTTCAAACATCTATACAAGACTCTAATGCTTTGACATTAGAAGCGTGCTCAAATATTTATGCACACCTTGTCCACTCTCACATATGCGCTGGCGACTGTTCTTGAACAGGTAAACTTGCATACTTTTGAATTCCCATCAAATTAATATTGATTTTTTTTAAACGGATTATATCGAATTATAACAATTTGATCTCATTTGAAGGCAAAAACCTAAATTTTCGCTAGTGTTTGTGTCAATATAAATCCCAACATAATACATCGTCTTTGTTATCGTCAAACACCGTCTTCTTGTAAATAAAGTTATCAATAAAGATAATATTTATATCAATATCAGCAGGACATACTGTTTCGTCTGGATTCATTTGTTATTTTATCAGTTTTACGTGCATATAGCCTGTTGTATAAGAAATTGTATACATACGTTCGTTTTTTTCCTCTGTTGTTTTCACAATGGTGACCACTTTCTTTACCGGCTGTGGTGTCTCTTCTTTCTTCTTCACAATCTCCTAATAAAAAAAAACAATGTTTTATTAGTTAGATATCTGTCAACAAAATATCTGAACGTGTCTTTATTATCATATTTTCTGGGAATTTTATGTTATTTCTAAATAAAATCACAAGCTTTTTGCACCCCAATAGGAGTGAGTTAAAAATGTCCATAAGTACAAATTTTTAACAGAGAGTCAAAATTTACCTTTCTCCGGGTTTGTTTTCAAAGTTTTATGGCTAAAGTCCCGTTTTAGTAAATTTATAATCTCTGCAGCTGACTATACTTGCCTTCTTAGAGAAGCCCATAACCATTAGCTCCTCGCTGGCCTTCTGCACATTGTTGTCTTTATTCGCGAGCACGTCCAGTATTAACGTCTCTTCCGCTTTTGGGAACACGCTTTTGAGATACCTGAAATGGAAATGTCAAGGTAAGTAGTGGCAACTTTGCCAGGGTGCTATTGTTGTAACTTTGCCTTAGAGTAAAAGTCGAAGGGTTGTAAAGTCTGTCCAAATTTCACAGTAAAGAAATTGCTTTAGATTGTCACTTTCCCTTGATTTTATAAAATAAAATATTTGGGCAAAGATCCTGATGGCAAAGTTGTCGCATATACATATTTGATTATTTTTATGTGTTTTTAGGGTTCCGTACCTAAAAAGG
Source organism: Lathronympha strigana (assembly GCA_949128165.1). Lineage (NCBI taxonomy): Eukaryota > Metazoa > Arthropoda > Insecta > Lepidoptera > Tortricidae > Lathronympha > Lathronympha strigana. The sequence continues at coordinate 3,083,981 of OX421901.1, read as the reverse complement.
GAAAAACGGAACCCTCATAAGATCACTTTGTTGTCCGTCCGTCCGTCCGTCCGTCTGTCTGTTAAGACCTTTTTTATCGGGAACGCGTAAAGGAAGCAAGTTGAAATTAATGCCACATACACAGGTCTGCAGTTCCTTGAAGGTGTGATAAAACCAAACCACTACGTCAACGCAATCAAAAGATACGGCCGTTTATGTCGCATTTGCAATGGAAATCAAACAAAATGTATAGGGTATACTTTCCGTTTACCTAGAATCACAAAATTTGGCAAAAATTAAGACCGTGTAGCACAAACACCGGAAAAAATCCTAAATCTGTATAATTGTCGCACACTGAGACCGTGCCACTAGTATTCTTAAGTAGGTCATAAATGGGGGAGCATTCTTAACCGGTTTTTTTTAAACATAACGCAATTTCTTTATTAGGCAAATTTGATGCTTGTGCCCAGCGCCTGTTCTCATTCTCCTGGTTGTCTCTGGCTCTTAAGCGAAGCATCAGAGTAGATGCGATCTTACTTGAGCTTCATCTTCGGCGACTGGTGCCGTTGGGGCTGGCTGCTGGTGGACCGAGCGTAGTGGCTGGAGGCTCCGGAGGCCGGCCGGAGCAGGCTTGGGGATCCTGCAACGAGGATTACCGCGAGTGAATTCGCCGATAGACTAGACCAGTCTTAAGAAAAGAGGTTAAATGTAATTGTCAGTACTATAATTTATATTGGTTTTTAATTTATGTCGTGTTTATTTCGGAAAATATGCAATTTAAGAGCAATCATTACGTCGAAATATATTCAAATTATATTACGCCTATAAAATAAGCTTTAAATCGAAAGTGTAAAATAAACCGTTTGTATTTTTGAAAAATATTATTGATTTTGGAGTACAAACTATTTAAAACTATCTACCAAACAATACAAATGCCAAAGAAAACGGTATAGTTCAGAAAAAAAACGTCAATTTGTTGGTCATGACATATTATCACACACAAAATAGCTTTTTTAAGGCCACTTGCACCATCCGGGGTTAGCCACATAACCCAGAGTTAAGCGTTTTTGTGTATGGATTTGACAGCTTAACTCCGGGTTAGCGACTAACCCTGGGTCCAAGTGGGCCTTAGCGTTTTCAGAAGTATCAGAAGAATAATAAACGGCCCCAAAACGGCACTTTTCGACAACAACCGTAGATTTCAACGTATATAAGACTTAATCTAACGGTAAGCACTAAATTATAATTTATATTTACCTAAAGCGCAGCGGAATTTGAATTTTCGGTACACCCCATAAAACACCGTAGAGAGCGATGTGAATTTTTGTTGAACCATTTCACTAAGACAACACTATGGATAGTCAACACACGGTATTTATCGCTAGTTACATTGGCAAAACAAAACAGTATGTTAAATAGCCGATTTTTTTTTATTTGGTACTGAAACGACAAAAGAAAATTCTAGGAACACAATTTTTTTTTGAGAAGCATTCGGAAAAATAAGCTTGACAAGCTCATTTTCATACTAAAGTTATTGCAGGTTTTTTAAGATATTCATAAAACTTTTTCATATTATTATTAATATCATTGTACAGTACTAGTGAAATCAAACAAGAATTACTATCTTGACGTAGTAAGAGAATTCGAATAAATATTATAGTACAAGAACTTGAATAGGTAAAACATTATGTTTGATCAATATATATATTTTTTTGTTATTTTTTTTTGGTGTATCAATTTACTTGTATGCAACGAATAACTTTTATTATACATTATTGGTTTATCAATCATTTATTCACTCATTCATTCAATCAATCAAAAAATATATAACAACGACTCCATTGCACTTTGTTCACCCATTCCCACCAAACATTCCAACTCTACAAATAACACAAAAATATTTAGGAAAACCGACATTAACCTGCAAAAACTTTAAATAAAAAATTACTTCTGCACCTTTAAAGTACTTAATCGATTTCTATAATTATTTCCAGTTACATAATAAATTTATTAATAATTAATTATGACTTATTTTTGTAAATGTACTAAACTAATATTGTTCTAAAAATAATTATAAAAGCTAAATCGCCTCTCAAACCAATAAAACTCAACGTACAGATGAAATAATCCATGCATTTGGCATAAGCATGACTGTTATTTTTATCAATATCTGATAGATAAGATAGATACACCACACATGATAATATTTTGTATGACTAATCAGTAATCACCCTAATCTTAGGTTTAAAGTTACCTTTTGTAGTTCACGGTAAATAATGTTTATTTACTATATCATTGATTAACCAAGGATTGTCATAATATCCAAGGGCGTCCCAAGACTATGACATATGAAGATAAAGTACCCTTAACTTAACATCGTAGATAGGATATTTTGCTGAAAGTTAGTAATACTGAATTCAAAGATATTTTAAAAAGCTTACTTAAGAAGAATTATAATTTTTTTGTCCTTTCTTTTGATTGGCATCACAGAAATATGGGTGATTTTGTCTTTCACATTTAAGTCGGTTCGATTCACAGACGGAGCAAGAATATCTTTGAATGCAGTATTACTAACTTTAAAAAATAACATAAGGTCTTCTTTCAGCAAAATATTGTATCTACGATATTTAAGGTGCTTTCCCTTCATGTCTTGTCCCTGTATACGTTACCTTGCGGTGTCCCCTCGAGCGGTGTGAAATGCGCAGAGTGTATTGACCCCGAGACCCCTTTAGCCAGTTGAAGGGCGGAGTACACCCCCATCGCCCCCTTCTGCATCCGTGCCGCCATGGGCGACATGGTGAGAGGTCCCGGGGTCGTGATAGGGTGCTTCTCGACTTGCAGCGCGCTTATTACGACGGCCTCCCGGTTGTAGTATCTGAGAAATCGTTTAAAGAGTTTGGATTTAAAACATAAGCTTCACGTTCTGATGATAATCATAACACCTAGGTAATTAATTAATCCTGGTCACGGAACCAGTTGCGTAAAGTGATATCTTATTTCAATTGATGCCGTGACCAGGATGACATAACTTCACATCAAGCTTCATAGAAAAAGGTCTTCTTTTAAAAGGCTTACGACCCGTTGCTACAGGCAAGACTGAGCAGGCATCCTGACTGATCGTGAAAGAACTGTTCTTTCATTTGATTCCGTGATCATGTTTAGCTGGCTCACAGAGTGATCTGATCGCCCAAAACAACGCTTGTGGATAGACTTGGAGGAGCACAGCATTAGTCCAGGAGCCTTCAGCAGTTTCTTGGTGTAAGCTCTCAAAGCTTTCTCTAAACCATCTACGATCCCTTGGCTAAAACTTCGGCAGCAGAAGGTATTGTCATCAAACTTACTTCTTCAGCAGTATCTTGATGTGCGTCTCGCTCACGGTTGGGAACATGGTGCTGATCTTGGCGACGAGCGCGTCCGTGTCCGACGCCAGCGTGAGCGAATCCTGGAACTTGTCGCTGAGGTGCGAGACCCTGCCTGGCAGCGGGCTACCGCGCGGCGTGAGGCAGAGCGCGCGCCCAAGAATCGGACTATCAGTCGGCGTGCTGTACGCGCGCCCGTCCTGGTGAGCGAACGTGTGTTAGAAAGTTTTCAAACAAATTATGGATAAGCACAAGCAGATATAGAATTAAGTATTGTCAATATAATTTCCTCTTTTGTCAAGTTCAATTACTCTGGCCAGCCAGTATTGTCAGTAGAAAACCGCGCGAAATTAAACATTTATATGGCTGGTCAAACTTTCCCCATACAATGGCTGGCCAGAGTATATCATAGACTTACATGCGGTTGGAGGCTATACTGGATTTGGAAGGCGTGCTGCGACACCAGGTCCTGGTGCGGAAGCATATAGCACGGCTAGCAAGATTACTCCGAGCATACATGGGACAAATGACAATAGGGCCGACATATAATGTAGTTCATGAAGCTTTAAACCCTCTGTATGGAGCATCTTGGGGCTGTTCTGGTTCTAGGAGGCGTGATGTAACATCATAGTCGGATGCTAGGATAGTAAAGCAGACATATACTGTACTTACGATGTCGGGCTTGTACTCCTTAGGATGGAACATTTTGGAGCTGTTCTGGTTCTAGGAGGCCTGCTGTAACACCATTCATGGGTGCTAGTGACTGCTTCGTGCACACATGGGATAGTAATGCAGACATATACTGTACTCACGATGTGGGGCTTGAACTGCTTAGGACGGAAAATCTTGGAGCTGTTCTGGTTCTAGGAGGCGTGCTATAACACCATGCTCGAGTGCTAGTGCGACTGCTTCGTGTATACATGGGATAGTAATGCAGACATTGACTGTACTCACGATGTGAGGCTTAAGCCCTTTAGGATGGAACATCTTGGGGCTGTTCTGGTTCTGGAAGGCGTGCTGCAGCCGCACAGGGCTCGGGTACGGGTGCACATGGTACGGCGAGTGCGACTGCTCCAAGCACAGACATGGTGGGACAACTCACACTGTGAACAAGCCTGTGCATATCACGCATGTGTACAAACAGAAACACGAACAACTGACCATCGGTAGACAGACATTATACCATTGGAATAGGGATTACTCCATTGCAGTAGGGATGGTGGTCAGGTTGGTGATGGTATGTGCGGCAAACTGGTGCGAGATGATCGGTGAAGCTCATAGGTTTCACATCAGAGCTGCAAGCGGCGACCGTGTGCGATTGAGACAGCACAATGCACATACAATAGAATCCGCTTATAGTGACATCGTAGGGAAATGACAAAAACGTCATAACAAGTAAATTAAGAAAATAAGGAAATTCCTATGTTACGCAATTCATAAGGGCGGTAACACACTTCATCACACTTGTGATTTGCGAGTGAGTTGTATGGAGGCGAATACGTCACGAGTTCGCCGCGTACAGTCACCTGCAATAGTATATGACGCTATGAAGGCCGCAAAAATATGTGACACGCTCTTATGGCGGTACAAACAAGAATGTGTCAGATTATTTTGCAGCCTTCATAGAGTCCTCTACTATTGCAGGTGACTGTATAAGTTTTATATAAAAATCGCTTTTAAATCACCCAAGTGTGATAAGGCTCTGACCGATTGATTCGCCATCTTTCTTCAGTGTGAAAAAAAACTATCCTCGGTAATGTACAACTCACGAATAGCACATGAAAATGAGCGATGGCGTCACTATAACCGAACATAATTTCAAAAATCGAAGTCATTGTATCCGGCTTATAATAAAGAACCTTATATGGAAACCAAACTTCGCACTGTAATCAAGTCATCCTAAACGGTTAGTCAATAAGCGGAGTCGCTATAAACGGATTCTACTGTATATATATAAAGCGTTGTCTTACCCACACGTTTTCAATACGATTGCGACGCTGATCTGGATGAAGCCTTTATTGTCTGATCCCGAACCCGTACTTCTCAAAATAGTCTTCAAATAACATCATGTTACAATGAAATGTGATTATTTATATACGAATACTTAGAAAGGAGAGGCCCAACATCATCACTTACATGCGGCATCACTTACTTAAGTCGTTTATAAAGAATGTAGACAAGAAACCAGGGTGCGTAGCCAAGATGCCAATAGTCCACACTAGGGCTTCCAATACCGGTATTTTTTGTATGGGCAATACCGGGATCTCGGGATCGCCCATACAAAAAATACCGGTATTGGAAGCCCTAGTCCACACTACGTAGCGTTTCGTAATTATCTCTCTCTATCACTCTTCCTTATTAGTGCGACAATGACAGTTGCGTTTCGTTAGCGACTGAGCGCAAGCGATTGCATCTTCGCTACGCACGCGGAGAAAGCCATTTTGAGAAATCATGCAATTTAGGAAACAGACAATATTGTATATTCACAATTAAAAGCCTGACATCACTTGTTTTTGTTTATAGCCACTTGAGAACCAATCCAATATTTTGTGCAACACACTTGTGAATTAAATGTAAACTTTGTAGAATGAGCATCATTTTTTTCTGTATAAGGGCATTTAAAAAAAAGTGCACCATTTTAATGACAATGGGTCCTCGATTTTCCATACAACAAAAACAATTCAGTTTTGTAACGGCCCATACAAAATGTATGAAAAAATGCGTTACGAAACTGACCAAAAAAAACGGGACACTCTTTTTCTTTTAATCAATAGTACTCGTGATTCTGGCTATAAAAAACCCAAAACTTCCTTTATTTAAAAAAAAAAGGGAAATGGTACCCAATTTTTAAATGCTTATAATTACAGCACCTTGCCTTGAGCGTTGGTAAGCCAGTGGTACTTGTACTATTATTTATTCTGTGCCAGTGGTAAGAGCGTGCGACGTTTGAACACTATGCCACGGTGTTTTCAGTTAAATAATTAAGGTAACTTTAATGTTACTAATCGGGGAAGCAACAAGTAAATTTTACTGATATGAAAATAAAATTTCGGGCGTTTACGTCCTCATTACGTCCAAATCAGGCATTTTTAACAAGGAGACAGGTAATTTGTCGCTAAAAAAAGATAACGGACCATTTACCGATCGCTTTCCGGTGAAGGAAACCGGAATAACCCAGAGGCCTAGTTTACCCTCTGACTAAAAACTATCCCCATCTTGGGATTAGGCTCCAAGAGCCGTGACATAATGCCGGAAAACGGCTCGAAGGTTATTAATTTATTACAGCACCTTAACTCATTTTGAAAGTATGGATCCACCTGGCAATGCAATGTACTAAACATTCTTCAACAATAAAAATTGATGCAGAAACTTATCTACAAAGTCTATATCATCAAAAACATAGCAACAACAAGGCCTACCGAGTGAAAAATATCTCATGTTTAAATAGTTGAACAATCGCCAGGCATTTTGGGTTTTGTAGCGCAGTTTTCAAATAAAACCCCGAAAACCTGATTCTTCCCGATCTGGACTTGCTTTGGCTCATTAGAATCAGAATCGGGAGCTGATTCTATCCTGATAGTAAAAAAGTCCCAAAATTTCCACATAAAACTGAAGTTTCCATTTCGCCACGCTCATAAAAAAGTGACGTTAAGGATTTTTTTTTGTTTTTTTATTTTATTATCAGTATCGAATCAGCTTCTCATTCTGATTCGAATGAGCCCAAGCAAGTACAGATCTGGAAGAGTCAGGGTTTCGGGATTATTTTTGAACAAAGCTCATAGAGGCATAACCTTTTGCCCAGGCCTATATAGGCCTCATAACGGTCTCTGTTTTGTGATATGGTCCGACCTATGGAACCTTCCGAATTTAAACCATCGTCTTTCGTCTAGTGTCGGTACTGACTTACGGGATACCCAAACATCCCGCGGGCTATTGGAGCTGCCAAAGTGCTCTCAAATTGAACACGCTTATACAGGGTGTAAAAAACGTTCCGACCGATACTTCAACCGCTGATAAGGTCAAGGTCAAGGTCAAGGCCAATGACACTGAGTGCGATGAAAGTGGAAAAAATTCGAAATTCATTATTGTGGCCTTCATTATTGCTTTGCCTTTATATTTCGTAAGCGTGTCAAACACAAATTTAGTAAAAATATGTACTCTCGTCTGCAGGACATTCTGATGATGTTCCGGAAGCAACCTGTTCTTCATGGTTCAACGCTAATTCATTCTCTGGAAATAATAACATCATTTAAAACTAGCATTTGTTTGATGAGCGAAGCCCCATCCTACAAATAATGTTAAATGACTTAAGTTTGATGCCGCTAATTCCTTTGTGGGGGCTCTAATGGCCGACTCAGTTGTTAAGCAATAGGCTATCCTGAGTCTATTCACGTTGGCAGCTGCATATTGTGCTTATATTTAAGGTAATCAAGAATAAGATGGACAAATTAGGCCCTATGACTATGATGGAATCATCCACATGGTCATGGACCTTATTTGAGGCACTAGGTCCTGGGGGTATAAATAAATGAATAAAAAATATGTATTTAGGATATAATTCGGATCTTAAAAAGTTGTCATTTTGTAATGATTTTTTTTACTCGGAAACACTCAAATTGGATTTATGTGTAGTAGCTTGTGTAAAATATATTGGAGTCTCATGGCATTTGGGTTTTACACCCATAACAGTCAAAAAGCTACATGTAAAAGTAATTAATTTGCTACTATTCTAAATTTTATCAGCTTTGCATTTTATAATGGAAAAAACATACAAAATAAATATTGTGGGAGTCTTATTCAAATCGACCTAGTACCACAGTAAGCTCAATAAGGCTTGTGTTGTGAGTAGTAGGCGACGATATATTTAATAGACAGATACATATAAATACTTGCAAAATACATATATAATCTGAATAACCTGTGTAAATACTTCATGAATATTAAAAAGTTATACTTTATGAATATAAAAAAAGATGTTGCGCATAATAATTTTACGTGGTTTTCTTCAGTAGCAACGATTTTAGACTTCGATTAATAGTAATTGCAACAGCGTTACGTTATAAGTAAATCGAAAGGTATATCGGCAGAGCCCCTTCTTTTATTACCATCGTAAATGCGTCTACATATTGAAATGAACTGATACCTGAGGATTAATGCACTCCAGGGCGATGTGGTGAGCGGCATTGTGCAGGGATTTGTGTTTCGACCGCAATTCATCCATTTTAATTTTTATATTCGATTAAACTTCTTACGACACTTGACTACCAGTCCGGCGTTATAAATAAAACTATCACATTTTCTCTATATAACAACACAAAACTTTCTCAAAAAATAACTAGTAAAAAACATAATATTTTTGAATATTTCCCTCCTTTATTTTTATTTTGTTTGGCAGATAAGAGTGTCGTAAAACGGGAAGCTAACGCGTGTAGTCCGACGAATTCAAAGGTATACGTCATTTAGTATTCGGTTGCTGCTGTACGTTACTGCCGAATTTATCCGGTTAATATTGCGTAAGAACATGGCATTCAAAAATCAATAATTTCGTTTTAGTCGCGTTCATAATTATTGATTTGAATGTAAAAACTTAAAAATTGATCAAAATTGGAACATAATGTTCATTTAATAACAGGTAGTCACTCAAATTACATTGTAAATTTGTAACACCATTATGAGCCTCAGAAAGAAAGTTTTATCTTTGATTATAATTTTGTCTCCTACTGCTTACAAAGCAGAGTGTAGTGATCGTGTAATTCATCATTGATTTTGTATGCATAAATTATGATTGTCATGAAAGTTCACAAGTATTTGGAACAGTGCAATGAATAAAATTAAAAAACATGCTGCTTCCTCTGTCTATAGTGATTGATTACAATCGAATTTCGAATTTGCCGCCATAACCTCAGAGCGTACGTGTGTGAAATGTTTTCATATTTCGATTAATTATGGCGGACGGTGGCTGAGCGAAGTTCATTTTTCCATCCGGAGTGCAAATAAATGGTGGAAACGTTGATGTGCTTCGATAAATAAGCGCAGAGGCGGTCGGGGAGTATCGGGTGGGCGGCGTTCGGCGATGGCGGAGAACAGGGGTTCGGTAGACGTCGTTATGCCGGACATTACCGAAGTGACCGAGCCCGATCCGCTGGCGGCGGCGAGCGAGCGCGAAGTCGAGAGGCTGGAGCGCGACAGCGGGGCGCTCAAAGCGGCGCGTCTAGCCGATTCCAACGGCGTGGTGACCGTGCCCGTGTCTCTTCCAGTGGGGACTCTAATAACGGGGACGACCTTCAATGTGATCACGTCGGACCAACTGCCGGGACATTTTAAGCCGATGCTCTGCGTGGACAACGGCTTCATATCAGGAGGTCCAGTGTCTGAGGATATAAAAGCGACACATATAGTGATACAGAACCCGCCGTCGCCACGGCACGATGAGGGTTCGCAGGCACCAGCGCGTGCGAGTGCTAGATCGTGGGCAGAGACGGCGAACATGCCTATATTGCCAGTGCGATGCAAGAACACGTCAGCGGAGTTGCACAAGCAGCGGTTCGGGTCCGGTGGCCGGGGGCGGTGTATTAAGTACGGACTTGAGTGGTACACGCCGAGCGAGTTTGAAGCGCTGTGCGGACGGGCGTCCAGTAAGGACTGGAAGCGGTCGATTAGGTTTGGGGGCAGAAGCATCCAGGCGCTGATCGACGAGGGTGTGTTGACGCCGCATGCCACCAGCTGTACCTGCGGCGCGTGCTGCGACGACCAGTCTGGTGAGTTGCATTTTAAATTGCACGTGTGTTTCTGTTTTCTATACTTACAATAAGAAAGTGGTGTTAGCTTAATGCAGTTTTAAAGTCTAACAAGCAGTCACCCCCTTGTTTTTACTTGGAGAATGTGCATTGTCAGTTCAATCTATGTTTTTATTAAGTGCTGTTTGGCTGTCTCATTTATCCCTGTCTTGTTTACATTTTGATTTGGTCTGTATAATATCTAGAAAGTTCTTTAAATAATTTTTAAGTCAATAAGGTATGTTCGCTAGACATTGATATAAATTTGTCTAGTACCGCTGTTAGCCAGATAAACAAGTTTCATAATAATTCAGTACCAAAAATAAAATAATATGTTTGGGTTCATAAATACTCGCTTCATTTAATATATTCATTGACATGCCACGCCAAAGAGACATAAGATTTACACTGATGTTACCAAAAATATGGATCAGGCATATCTCAGGAACAAATATTTGTGATAAACACACACACCGGGATCTCCTGCTTCATAGGCAGGGTCACTACCGACTAGGCTAGGAGGCAGTTGAATTGAAGTAACAATGTTCATAATGGTTTAATTTACCACATATGTACTTCACTTCTGTCCGCACCATGAAAACAAATTATAATATAGTAATAGTAATAGTAATAGTAGCCTTTATTTCATGCAAAATTTTACAATTTATTTATGCTTAATATATTATTATTATTTTTTGCACGTCCTTTATGCGGAAAAGGCCTCCCCCAATTTTTCCCATTCCTTTCTACTGCGCGCTGTTCTCCACCAGTGTCTGTCGAACCTATAATATAGTATATTATATATATATAGTAATAATATAGTAGATACTATCTAATCATGGTTCTACATAATGGTAATTCAGTGAAAACACTACTCCTACTTCTACTAGTCCTACTTTACCTGCGGCATCAAGTGGTCCTTGAAACTTTTGCATTAGCAAAGCCTTGTCAGCTATCTCATAGTTTGCACTTTAAATAAAATATGAATGTAATAAAAAATCTTGTTAAACATTTCCTATTAGATTTATAGATGGGTAGCTTCTAACTTCAAATTCAATTTCAATTTCAAAGCCTTTATTTGCTGATACAATACAATTACAACATATTACACACTTTATTATATTATTTATATTTGATCAGCTAGCTAGCCTGACCCACAGTGGGCCAGCTACCCCTTTGAGGTCATCTGACCATCTCATTCTTGGTCTCCCCCGTCTTCTTTTTGCATTGTGCCGCGGAACCCATTATTTCATTATATTTGTCTATTTCTCCTTGCTTCGCATCATATGGCCTGTCCATCTCCATTTTGCAGATTTTGATTTTTCCACTACATCTTGTAACAAATTGTAATTTAAATATCAAGTAGTTAATATGTGCCATTTAATATATTTCAGTGATTCATTTCAATGAAGTTCTATCTTGGTAACAGCAAATATATTTGTGAGAATTCTTTATGTCAATTCTCTTTGGAAGCATTCAACTATTCTTTGTGGTGTATCTTTTGTCATAGAGATTTTATCAGAAGTTTTATATAGAACAAGAAGATAAATACATAACAAAGCCTAGAAGTATTTACTGTACATGGTTGGCCTACACACTACAGACTTACCATAGATTGTTTGTTTCTGAAACAAACTATTGGATATTTTAAGCAACATATCAATTCATCAACATGGTCAGTCTTTGTAACTAACCCACATAATTAATTACTACATACTAATTTATGTAATCAATACTAAATATTCATTTTTAACACTAATCACACTACATTAATTAAAATGTCCTACATTCCGCATCATCATCTAGAAAAAGTCTGCCAAAGCATCAGGCATCTATTTTGAAGGTCCAACTAATGGTAAAGCAACTTGTATAATGTAGCTGCAATTGCAAGTCAACCAATCGGAACTCTAGGCCACTGTATGACTATGTCATCGCATAGTGGCGCTGATAATCAGATTGTAAGAAATCTACTACTGCTGTCATTTTAACATGGTTCTTGAGTGGCCTAGGGCTCCAAGTGGTTGACTGTAATAATAATATGTTAAGCCCTCTTTATTCCGGGTCAAAGACTATTTAGAGAATGTCTCTTAATTCGGCGTGACGGTTGGCAAAGGCCTCCTCCAACTCCTTCCACTGTGGTGAGTCCTGCGTGACCCTTCTCCACAGTCAGCCTAAGGTTAAACTGGTGTCCTTGCCTTCTGCTGCCATCCCTGGGGTACCATTCCGTGACTTTTCTGCTCCAATTTCCGGCTTTGTCTCGCATAATGTGGCCGGCTCCACTTTTGCTGGTCTATGCGGGCAAGGACATTGGTTACCTTTGTGAACGACCTTAGATCTGCGTTCCTTATTCTATCCTGTAGTTTATAGCCAGTCATGCTCCTCTCCATTGCTCTAGGACACTGCGAGCTGACTGTACATCAACCTATAATTTGTACGATAAAGTGTTACTTATTTACTTACAGATGTAGTGCATCATGGTTTTCATTCATATTTTCAGGGAGATGCCCGAATGTGTCATGCTCATGCTATTTCAGTCAGTGTCGGTACTTACTAAAAGTACCGAGGTCGATTGGAGTAGCGTGACAAATATGGGCATTTCCCAGAAAATGCGACGCCGAAACATGCGCTACGTCTTCTATGAGTAATGAAAATGTATGTGTTGTCTAAAGTCCACATGAACTGTAATTTTTCGCATAAAAATAAAGAACTGAGTAGGTATATGTATTTTGGTAAATATAAAATGGAATAGTTTTGGTAAAACAATAAATATCAATATTATATTCGGTGTGTTTTGGTTAAAAAATGCAGCCGGGCAAATATAGGGTTCAAATGATGTTATTATATGTATATGTGTATAGAAATATTGAATTTGAACTAGACATTTCATGCAAGATTTTTCAAGAAGAGAATCTTAATAGATTGAGTAATCTATGTACTATTTGCTGTAAACATAGCCTCCGGTCTTTAGGTCAATCCATTAAGATATTATTTTGGCGTTCTGTTTTTTGCCAGAATTGATACAAGGTGTTAAGCTACAGTAATGTACAGTCACGCCTATAAATATCTATACACACATATATATATATTTATGAATCCCACCGTACAGTTGTTATTTTATACTCGCTTTCCCGGGGTAATATTCCTAGTGTTATTTTGGCTTAAATTATTTAACACAGAGGTATGATGGATCTAAGCTTCTAGGTTTTATTGTTCTAAGAGTTTCTATGTGCAGAAAATTAGTTATGGAGTTATTGAGTTATTAATACGCATTCGTTAAAGAGACGATGGAGGAGTTGGACCTGAACAGGGTCACTACCAACTGGGCTAGGAGGCCGTTAATTATTATGGTTATAATAAAATATATGTATAACTACGACTTATACACCATATTGTTTCGCAGTCAGAGCTAACTAAAACCCCCATTAACTGTTCCAGCCATGGGTCCAGTCCGTCTCTTCACACCTTACAAACGACGGAGACGAAACCAAGAAGAGGGCACTGAGAAGAAGCCCAAGATAAAGCGAGACAGCAGCCTCGGGGACAGTGACATGGACAACATACATAACACCAGCAACAATAGTCACTCGAAGGAGGCCTGGCAAACCATAGCGGAGGGATTGGACAGCAATGCGGATTACCACCTGCTTGAGGCCCCGGATACAAGCAATGATCCTACTACCAGTAAGTTATTTTGTTTTTTTTATTTATTTAATGGTATCATATACAACAGCAGCAGGATCCCTGATCCACATGAAGGAAATCCTGCCTAACATCTGCCCGGATACTAGTAATGATCCTACTGCCAGTTTCTTGCCGTTTCTACTTAGTCAATGTATGTAGAAATAGTCAGTTTGAAGAAATAGAGAGAAGAATATAGGAAGTCAGTCTTGGTCTTGAGAGCAATGCGGACTCCTATTTCAGCTTGAGTCTCCGATACTTCCAGTAAGTTGGTGTTCATTGTTGTTTATTAGATAAAAAAAGGAAACTTTTAACATTATCCAGCGACATGCCTACGGAACTCTCCGAGCGAACTCGAATCGATTGTCTTTCGCCTGGTGTCCGTAACGACACATGATCATAGGGCTGTCCACACAGTCCGCCGCCAGTATTATATAATATTTCTAATGGTAGACAACCTTAGCGAGCATCAATTGTTTTTTGCGTAGTGTCCAAAACGGTTTGTTTCCGCTTTTTCTATGACAGATAAGTATTTGTTCCTAACAAGTATTTCCTACATAATCTGTGCCAGCGAGCTTTAAAAGTGATGTTTACTCACGTTGATTTATTCACCGATAAGCAATTCAGTCTTCGCCGTATCTCTGAAACTACATTTAAATAAAAAATACATAAATATTTTTAATAAACTACAGTTACAGGAAATCCTACAAGTCTATCCTCATAAGCCCAATCAATTTTTAGAACAAGTGCAATATGATGTCCTATTTTTAGGACACTGGGACACAGTGTCCTAAAAATAAGACATCATATTTTAAAAGTTAAGATTTTCAAAATGAAGGTTTAATTTTAATCGAAAAAGCATCACCTGGTCTGGTGGGTTTAAATTAGGACAGTGGGCCTTACGAGGCTAATGGGGAAAAAACATTACAAAACACTGATTTTACCTTTTCAACGCCAAAGACCGATTAATCGGTCACAGAACACAGAGCAACATAGAACTTGACGAACTCTCATAAAGTTCAATTTTAGTTTTGACGCTTGGATGTCGTGGCGTCAGAAGGCGTTTGTATTTGACATGGCGTATAAGGGTAAACTTTCATTCGTCGCTATACTTACTCAACCTCATATGTACAGCAATCATTTGATGGAAATGTCACCTTTCTGTCACTAGGAATACGGGTCTATCAAATGAGATTTGCAGATACGAGGTTGAGTAAGTATAGCGACGATATTTATCACCAAACTAAGCAAGCGACATGCTTTTTACCATTTAAAATTGACCGCTTTTAGCTTGCTAATGCGTTTTTTTTTTGCATTTTGTAAATCCGATGGAGACTTTTTTCCTAGATCGAGCCTAAATTAAATTCTCGGCCCAGCGAGAGTGAGATTTTATAATATATACGAAAAAACATATTTTTCACAAAAAATATATAATGAAAATAAAAAGTGTCAAGACGGAAAGTCCGGTCAGAGCCGAGAATCTCGACGCTTTTTGGCGGAGAGCCGAGAACGAGATCTCTGCGAGAATCTCCGAGATCTCAGTCGGACCTCACATTTTATTTATTACCTGTGCATGCTAGTGCGAAATATGAGTATTTGTGAAATGTTACCAGTTTTTGTGTTTGTTGGCATAATATGCAAACTAGACGTAAGAATATCTATATTTATAGTATCATATATGATATTAATTTGGTGTAAGACTCGATGACATGAGTAACTAATTGATTTGGATAATTTTCTCTGACTGCTGAAGGAGAAAATGTCGAATGTGTTTAAGGGACGGGACGATCTGTCAGTTTCTATAGGAAACGTCACGTGAGGGCTCCGAGTTATCGCGTGATTATTTCTATAGAAATTGACAGATCGTCCCGTCCCGCCCTGTCCCGTCCCGTCCTAGTGTGAGTCATCCTTAAAGCGTTTGTACGTTTAAAGCTTAAGCACATTTTAATTCTAAAGTTATTGTACGTTTTTAGGATATTTAGGAAACTTTTCCGTATTATTATTGACGAATGTTACCAATCAATGTAGGGTAAAGTCTGTCGGCTTGCTCGAACGTCTATGGCCGGCTATCCGTATGTACTAGCTGATCGAAATACCTCTATTAAAGCGATAAATGATAATGCAACGTGAAATCTTCCACCCGCTTTCATCCCCTTAGGGGATGAATTTCAAATAATACTTAGTAAAATTTCAAGGTTCTACCTTCAGTTGAGTATTATTTATTTTAATAGTTGTAATGATTTTGCTAATATTAGAAAGAGCGTTTTCTAAAAGTGAAAGAGCTCAATTATTTGCTATGCGAAAGTGAAAAAAGCATGAGTTGCGTTTGTGGTCGTAAACTTTTATGTACCTACTTGTACTTTTTTTTTCACTGCTGCTTTTAAATATATTTCTTTATGCCAAAGAATGAATATATTTACCACAAATAAAAGCTGTTGCCACAATTCTATTTTTAAGTTCTGTATATGTACATACCTATGTGTATATATGTGCAATGCGATTGCGAATTCATCGGTTTTAGATAGATACATAAACACTTGAATACACAGAAAACATCATAACTCAGTAACAAATATTTTTGAGTGCCACATATGAATGCCCTAACCGGGATTCGAATCCAGGTCCTCCTTCGTGTGAAATGTAACATCAATATTCAATATCTAAATTTTAAATCATTTTATTGTAGGGGCGAAAAATACGAGTATGTCATTGCTTCACAAGTGCCGTGAAAATTAATTGTTATAGAAGCTAATTATTATGACTGCATATAATGCACCGCATACTATATTACTAACCTAGAGTTTTTCGCAACGTGTGTACGAAATAACTTTTTCTGCCTTCCGGCCGGCAAGTAGCCACTTGCAGGCCGCTACGCTAAACAAATGCGCCGCTTGCCGACTGCGTCGAGCAGAAAAATAGTGTACTGACCTTGGCCAGTAAATAAGAAAGCCTCAGATCACATGTTTGTCCATCTCAGCTTCGCTTCGGCCGAGATTACACGAGATCTGACGCATTTCTTACTTTACAGGCCTCGGTACGTAATCTACTATTGATATTTACCGATCTCTTTTCGGTGACGGTGAACATCGTTAGGAAATCCGACGAATCCCAACCCTAGTACCCTCTGGGTTGGATGGTGAGGTGGTAGTCGTTTTCGTAACACTAGCGCCTAAGTCGAATCTTGGGATTAGTTGCCAAAGTGGACCCCAGGCCCTGTGAGCCGTGGCATAAGCCAAGAAAACCCTAGGAACAAGAATACTCCCTCTCACACCAATGAGAACGTGGTCTAATGTTGCCTAATTGCAAAGCGAAGTTTGGTTTTCATATAAAATTTAACTTTATAAAAAAATCTGCAAAAGCTAGTTGATAATTATAACAGAAATGACTGTTTCTAATGATGTTATAACCTACTTTACTGCCCTCCGGCCGCTATGCTAAACAAATTGGCCGCTTGCCGACTGCGTCGAGCTGAAAAATAGTGTACATGTCGTGGCCGGTAAATAAGAAAGCCCCAGATCACATGTTTGTCGATCTCAGCTTCGCTTCGGACGACAATTACACGAGATCTGAGACATTTCTTACTTTACAGGCCTCGGTATGGAATCTACTTTAGCATTGAAATTATGTCCGGTTACAGTGAGACTGTGCAATTTTTTGTGAGTTATGTGCTCAATGTACAGCCAATAGTTTCTTCCGCTCTTATTGCTATTCAAACAAGAATGTGTCAGATACCTTCAAAGCGAAAGTCTATTTGCAGGTACATATATCGGTGTTAAATGAAACTCCTTAATTACTAGTCTCTAATTGCAAATTTATTTCCGCACACGAAATTGTGCCATGTATTTTGCGTGTTTACTACTAAAGCGTATTATGGGCATACAGGTCTTCCAGATATGAGCGGTGTCTTGAAGCGACTCGATGACATCGGTAGCACACTCTCGCGGCTAGCCACCGAGCTCAAGCAGTGCGTGGAAGACGTGAGAGGGGTCTCGGCGCGGCAGTTGGCGCGAATAGAGCAGGAGAGAGCGGGGGCACTGCTGCATGCTGTGGAGCATGCTGATGCGGCGCTGCATAGCGCAGACGACGCTGAGGCTAAGAAGGTAGGTTGAGTTTCATACTGATGATCCCGGACATAATGGTGTGACAGAGCGGTTCAACCAAACTAGCACTGTCGTGTCTAGCGACTGAGCTCAAGCATCCGACGTGAGAGGGGTCTCTTCGTGGCAGTTGGCGAGAATTGAGCAGGAGAGGGCGGGGACACTGCTGCATGCCGTGGAGCATGCTGATGCAGCGCTGCATAGCGCAGACGACGCTGAGGCTAAGAAGGTAGGTTGAGTTTCATACTGACGATCCCGGACATAATGGTGTGACAGAGCGGTTCAACCAAACTAGCACTGTCGTGTCTAGCGACTGAGCTCAAGCATCCGACGTGATAGGGGTCTCTTCGTGGCAGTTGGCGTGAATTGAGCAGGAGAGAGCGGGGGCACTGCTGCATGCTGTGGAGCATGCTGATGCAGCGCTGCATAGCGCAGACGACGCTGAGGCTAAGAAGGTAGGTTGAGTTTCATACTGACGATCCCGGACATAATAAAATACAAGCCGACTGTCACACAAACGTCGGCTTGTATTAATAAGAGTATCTTGCATTGAATGTGTTTTGATTTTATTTCATAATTTGTTCAATATTAGTCCATAAAAGATCAGAGCAATTAATTCATTAACATTCCATTATTTTATTAATTTCCAGTGTGCAAACTGCAACCGCGAAGCGTCAGCGGAGTGCTCGCTCTGCCGGCGCACCCCGTACTGCTCAACATACTGCCAGAAGAAAGACTGGGCCTCCCACCAGATAGAGTGCCTCCGTTCCGTCCCCACCATCCACGACCAGCACCAGAGCATCATGCTGATTGTGGAGAGCCAGCACCAATAGCGAGGTGGGTCTGCCACTTAGAGTACACCTGTATATGGGTATTTTCAGAAAAAAGTGCACCATTTTAATATGGGTCCTCGATTTTCCATATAAAAACCATTGTCAGTTTTGTAACGGCCCATGCAAAATGTATGAAACAACGCGTTACAAAACTGACCAAAAAAAACGGGACACTCTTTTTCTTTACTTAAATCAATAGTACTCGTGATTCTGGTTATAAAAAACCTACATTAAAAAAAAGGAAATGGTACCCTATTTTTGAAAATGCCCATAAGTATACTGCTAGAGAATAGGTCTCTTACCACATAATGTCTGCTCCGTCCCCACTATACGCGACCAGCACAAGAGCATCATGCTGATTGTGCAGAGCCAGCACCAATAGCGAGGTGGATCTGCCACTTAGACACCTGTATATACACTTACATACTGCTAGAGACTAGGTCTCTTACCACATAATTTCTGCTCCGTCCCCACTATACACGACCAGCACAAGAGCATCATGCTGATTGTGCAGAGCCAGCACCAATAGCGAGGTGGGTCTGCCACTTAGACACCTGTATATACACTTACATACTGCTAGAGACTAGGTCTCTTACCACATAATTTCTGCTCCGTCCCCACTATACACGACCAGCATATGAGCATCATGCTGATTGTGCAGAGCCAGCAACAATAGCGAGGTGGGTCTGCCACTTAGACACCTGTATATACACTTACATACTGCTAGAGACTAGGTCTCTTACCACATAATTTCTGCTCCGTCCCCACTATACACGACCAGCATAAGAGCATCATGCTGATTGTGCAGAGCCAGCACCAATAGCGAGGTGAGTCTGCCACTTAGACACCTGTATATACACTTACATACTACTAGAGAATAGGTCTCTTACCACATAATATCTGCTGCTTAATATCTGCACCTGTATACACAGTGGGAACGAGTATACCGACAGACTTTAACAGTGTATTCCTGACCGCATTTAGAGACTATAAAGTCATACGAAATTATCTGGATTTGGCTTAGTTTCAGAGATAGTTGCATGTTTCTCTAAAACTAATTTACATCATAACTCGTACAACTAAGCATTTTTGACTGCAGTGTTACCACTGTGCCAATGTGCTTTAGTTTTGACATACTTATTGATTAGTAATAAAAAAAAAAACTTCTCAAAAATCCTCTACATCTAAAAAATATTAAAAAAAAACTATAAAACTCTTTTTTTGTTTATGATTTATTATTACAGGCCGTGTAAACAAAACCTAAAAAAAATTTTTTTGTCCGAGAATCACAAAAGTCATGTTACGTTTTTTGCTTCTTTTAACGTCCAGAATACACCGTTAAAGTCTGTCGGCTTAATGAAGCCCACGGTGTATACACTTACTGCTAGCGACTAGGGCTCCTACCAGAAAATGTCTGCTCCGTCCCTACCATCCACGGCCAGCAGAGCATCACCGCTGTCTGTCCATCTGTCACATCTTCAAACATTCCGGGAACTAAATAAGCAATCGATCTGATGTGAATTTCAATCGCACAGAAAAGCATGAAAGCACTCGACCACAACTCTTTTTGTAACAGCGACCGCTGAATTTTAAGAACCCAGCACTGGTTGTGAAAGTGTTAAGTATACGTCATTTAGACGACCGGTTGGCGTAGTTGGTAGTGCCCTGCCTGCTAAGCCGATGGTCCCTGGTTCGCATCCCGGTATGGGCATCTATTTGTGTGATGAACACAGATATTTGTTCCCGAGTCATGGATGTTTTCTATGTATTTGTCTATTATATATATATATCGTTGTCTGAGTACCCGTAACACAAGCCTTCATGAGCTTACTGCGGGACTTAGTCAATTTGTGTAAGAATGTCCTATAATATTTATTTATTTATCATTTCATAGAAATTTGACGTTTAAAAACTTAAAAGTTTTTATTTTTTTACCGTATACATTTCTCACCGTACATTCTCTGATCGTGACGGAAATCTAAATCTCTGACATTGGCAAAGTACATTGCTAAAAGCATAAGATGTGAAAGCCATTCTAGGCGAAAAAAAAAAACTTTTTTTTTTAAATAGATAACGTTTAACGTGGTTTGACTTTACTATTGTTTGTCCACAGAGCCTAATCCTCAGAGGCTTCGCCCGAGTGTCCTAAAAAGGAGATGACCAAGCCCGCCCCTTCCAGAATAGGGGCACCCTCATCGCAATCGATTCTACTGTCAGTGTGCCTGGCTAAAGGAAAAAAACTAATTACTCCATCTGTTAGATTATTAAAAAAAATGGACAAGTATTTTTCTTTTGTCAAATAAAAAATGACGTAAATAGACACAAGGGTCAATTCACGTAAAAGTAACGTGAGTCACAACATTACATTTATTTGAATTACAGATGCAATATATATTTAGGGAAAGTAAGACTTATTTAGAGATAAATTATCATTTGAATTTGCACCATGAATAAATAACATGCAATAACATTGAGACTCGCGTTACTCTCGCCGCGGATTGACCCTTAAAACAGAACAAAAACGTTAAAAGATGTGGGTCAGAATGACATTAGCAATTTTGCATTGATGATATGAATGATAAATGTTTCGTACGATAAAGAGCTTACTGGCGTGAGCATTAAGTGTCAAATTCGTACACAGAACTACCAACACTGTTAAAACTTCATAAGCTGTTGGCACTTCACGAAACATCACGTTCCAAACAAGACTATATGAAAAAGTCCTGCAACTGCAGCACTTCTGGCGTAATTTTTTTCGGCTGATGTGCATTAAAGTTACGCGTGACGTCACAGTTAGGTACAATTCTTACCTAATAGTGACGTAACCAGCCTCCACTCCGGAACTTTGATGCTCGTCATCTTCGTAAATTTTAGCCATCTTGAAAAAGGAAAAAATACGTGTCTAATTTTGGATAATCTAACTGGCGGACTAAATACCTAGTCGTCATCCCTGTTCATAGTGTACTCCAGCTTCGAAGAAAAATACAGCGGATTTCGCGTAAAAACAAGTGACGGCGCGAAAGATTTAACCCTTTCGCCGCCATTGAAATTAAGTACATCTCGTGCCCCACACGACTTCATATCAAGTATGAGTTTATGTATGTTTATTTGTTGCTTGGTGGTACTTTATTAGTTTTGTGGCTGCGAAATGGTTTAGTAGGTTCAAGCATGTTTGCTAAGAGGCGAACCGCCTGGGCCCAATTTTACCACGGCCACAGGTGCGACAATAGGCTAGATGACAAAAAAAATCTAATTGGCTAAGTAAAGTTTTTTGAAGGTGTGAATATTATATTTTTTCCCGATAGCCGACGTCTTAAAGTTCAAGGAAATGCGGCTCTTTTATTTTTATTTCCTATTACTTATTAATAATATTTTTATAAGTGAGCGAGTTGACATTTGTTCAGTTTAACGGCTGAATAGAGCCCAATGCTTTCGTCCATAATGAGTATACAATGAATTAGAAAAAAAAAGACAACTGTCAATGTCACTTGTGTCATTGTTGAAAAAAACGGTTGAAATTCCTTATACTCATTACGGACGAAAGCATTGGGCTCTGTTCAGCCGTTAAACTGAACAAATGTCAACTCGCTCACTTAAAAAAATATTATTAATAAGTAATAGGAAATAAAAATAAAAGAGCCACATTTCCTTGAACTTTAAGACGTCGGCTATCAGGAAAAAATATAATATTCACGCCTTCAAAAAACTTTACTTAGCCAATTAGTCCGTTTGTTAGATTATTAAAAAATATTCGACCAGTATTTTTTCTTTTGTTCGTCAAATGAAAAACGATGGAAATACAGCGCTTTAAAGTTTCGCGTGACGTCACAATCGAGTACGATTCTTACTCTATGGTGACGTCACCAGCCCCCACCACGGAACTTTGACGCTCTTCATATTCGTCAATTTTAGTTATCTTGAAAAAGAAAAAATACGTGTCTAATAATTTTTGATAATCTTTCTGACGGACTAATTAGAATAATAGTTTTTCAACCTAGTCATCATCCCTATTGTCAACATCATCATTACTGATATTACAGGCGTCTATGGGCTACGGGCGCCGGTTACTATTATGCGGGCTGTATGCTTGTTTGCCGCCAACATGTTATTTATAAATATAATCATCATTATTACCATTAAAAACGAATGCTTTTGTGACGAGCTCGCAAGAAACACGACATATTGTATGTCACGAAATCCCGACATAGTATCATCCTCATGTCAAAAACTACCGACAAATTTTTAAAACACTAATAGATCTCGTGACAATTGTAAAAAAGTTTTCACTAAGAAATTATCCATTTATTTACGATACTTTACGAATTTATTAAAATTATCTAAATGGTGGCAAATAGGCATACAGCCCGCGCATTGGTGAGCGGTTTCCGTAGTCTATGGACGCCTATAACGCCAGTAATTCAGTCATATTAGGGATTTTCACATTTGTTAGCGTGGAGAAATTAGGGCCTGGGGGAGCGAATTTTGAAAATGGACTGGTAGAGCTTCCTTATTTATACCATGCTACTGATATAATATACGTGTCGCTTATAGCTGTTACAGCCTGCACTATAGACCAAGTCACAGCGACAGGATATCTGTGTTCACTGCTATTTGGACTTATCCCTGCAAACAGCTGTCAGAATAGGGACTTCCTCACCGTGAACGGTCCTAACAAGTCAATGTGAACATTTCGAACCTTGCCTAGTGCACCATAGACCAAGTCACAGCGACTTTAAATCACAGTGATTTTACCTAACAGGGACAATTTCACTGCTATCTTAACTTTATATAATAAACCTGTTGGGATAGCTTTATTGAGGTGATCTTTGTCACTGAAACAATTATACCGGGTGTTGTCTGCAATATGAGTAATCAATATAATTGTAGATATAGTAACTGAACAAGTTTGCTCAGGAACTTTAAAAAAATAACGTGTGTTTTGATATTGTCACTACTGCGAATTTTGTTTTTTTGTACTATAATAAGAGACGGCAATTAAGCTGATCAGTCAACCAGTTGGAACCCTAGGCCACTCTAGAACCATGTCAAAATGACAAGCAGTAAGAGATTTCTTACAGTCTGATTTATAGCGTCACTATGACATAGTCCTACAGTGTAAGGAGAAGTGAAAACCTAAAGAGTACGTAATGTTTCAAAATTGTTCAACAGAAATTGTTAGTTGAAATTAAACACTCACTCGGGTCATGGTGTTAATAAACGCGATTAATTCTTTCTAGTGTTTTTCTACTCCAGCACTTCTATATGTCAATTAGATGACTGACAGCGATATTAAAAAAGTATACATTATAACGTTGTCCATGCTATTCCGTAAGAACACTGCTCCTATGGATTTTCATACAATATATGAGCACTGTTGTTGTTTTTTTTTTTCTATAGTGGGCACGACTTCATCCACATTCTGCCACGTTTCTAGATTTTGCTTTTTACGCTATTTCAGCTGTCGTAGAAAAACTAGCGTATGCAACAGTTCATAATTGGTTCTTAAAACTTGAGGGTCGCCGTTAAAAAACGAGACGAAGTCGAGTTTTGTAATTATAGACCCGAGAGTTATTATATCACTGTTGCATAAACTACTATTAATTTCAATGAATAACAATCGCGGTAACAGAAGACTATTAAGAAATTGTTAGGTTTGAGGAGACTAAATTTATTGCTCCTTGTTCTGGCAACACCCGGTATTTCACATGTTGACTACAGTCACTAAAACTATTAAATCAATTAGGTATTAAAACAAAGACGGACGTTCAAAATAGTTTAGTTACCATTGTTATTAAGTACTATGTTGTGTTTTGTTTAGTTCGGCCGCCCTAGTTTCAACCCTTAGATAAGGGTTGAAACTAGATCGACCGAACGAAACAGTTGAGAGTTATGTTATATAATCCTCCGTACCAGATAAGAGCCTAAGCGTGGACCGCAGCCCCCAACTACCTTACCTACAGTAATCGAAAGGTCATTAATTTATAAGTACTGTTGTGCTAACTGTACTCTCGAATCCCTTTCTCATCGCGGTTTGATAATACCAGTGTGGTTACAAGTAGAGATGTGCCCCAATTTGTATGGGGAAAGGGTAAGTTACCAAGATCATCGCTAGTTGGAAGTGTGTTGCCGGCCTTTAAGATGGAAGTACCCTCATTTCTTGTTTTTTTTTGGATCTCATAATCATACTGTCTTTGTGATCCGATTCTCGTGAACTAGGGTCTAACCTGACCGAATGTTATTGTATATAAATATTTCAGTAAAAGCGACTATTACCTACTTTAAAACAAATAATAGCGTTCAGCAGAAAAGATAATAACAAGTTTTAAATATTTAAGTATATTTTTGTATTTTAATAATATAATTCGTGAAAAGCTATGCTGAGCTTGTCGCTATTTAATGTAATATATTTGTTGTCTCGCTCGTTTTTACACGTTTTTGTTATTGTGTCTCGCTCTTGGCTAATCGGAACGAAATTCGAATGTGGAACGCTTGGGTTTAACTGCAAAAAAACATTGAAAACCGGTATTGATTGGGTATAGGTCAATGACCCGGAGTACGATGCGAGTGAAAAAAAATCGAAATTCGAAAAATAAAAACACTATGTTTTTTTTTTATTATATGTAATACTCGTGTCAACGTACGCGATTAAAATCCGTTTTAAAGTGTTTCTACAAAATAAGTTTAAAACAATCGTAACAGCTTTCGAGGCAATTTTTTGTTGTTATCGATATTCCCGCGTTCGCATTCGATTTTTGTTTCGTTCTAATACGCACACTTAGCTGAATAAGGCGCGTTTAAGTTTAAATTTTTATGTGTACAGTAAAATAACTATAGGGAGCGTGCGTGAACGGCGGGGGGCGGCACTATGTTCCCAGTTTATTAAAATAAAATGTCTAGTTTTGAACGAGATAATTTTTTTTGCAAAAAAAATCTCGCTTTAAATTTTTTTTTTCCTATTTGGTCCACAAGACTGATTAGATTACACCCGTAAACGGATCACCAGCATTTTTTACACCCTATATATTTTTTTTCTGGCGCGGGATGAATGTGTTAAGTTTTCTATTGATGCCACTAGATGGCAGTGAACGCGTACGTTCCCTATAGAGGTTTCAGTGTTATATCCTGTTTCTAAAGCAACACTGTATAGTTAGTAAAAATTTACTTCCGTTACCAAATATTAACTTAGTATTAATTTGTACTATTGTGTACAGTAATATTTATCGCTAGAGTGTAGCTAAGTTGAATCAGCAAAATAATTCTTTTAACACTATCATAATCGCCTAAGCATTTTCAAAAATAGAATCCCATTTCCTTTTTTTAATATAGGATTTTGAGTTTTTTTATGACCAGATCAAGAGTACTGTTGATTTAAAAAAATAAAGTGTCTCGGTTTTTTTTGGTCTGTTTCGTAACGCATTTTTTCATACATTTTGTATGGGCCGTTACAAAACTGTTTTTTTTTTGTACGGAAAATCGAGGACCCATTTTGATTAAAATGGTGCACTTTTTTCTGAAAATGCACATTTCGAATGTATTTTTCTATTTTCTTCGAGCGAATATCTTAATGTGATCAACTACATGTAACAATTATGACAAAAAATATTTAGCAGATGAGTGACCACGTTGCAGTCTTCAAAGCAAATCAACTGTCAAACTTAGGGATATTTTAAACGTCATTCTATGAAATAATGACGTTTACTTAACACATTCACAGTCTGTGCTATTAAAATCTAGGAAAATTAGCATAATCTGATTCTAAACTTGCAAACACTTTTGTATGAAATATGACACCGAAGATAACGACAATAGGCTTGACGACTAAAAAATCTATTTAGTCCGTCTTTTAGATTATTAACAAATATTGTACACGTATTTTTTCTTTTGTTCGTCAAAAAAATGACGAAAATACAGTGCGTTCAAGTTTCGCGTAACGTCACTATTAGGTACAACTCTTACCTAGTAGTGACGTCACCAGCCCACACCCCGGAACTTAGATGCTCTTTATCTTCGTCAATTTTCGTTTTTTTTAATACTACGACGGTGACAAACAAGCATACGGCCCGCCTGATGGTGAGCGGTCACCGTAGCCTATGGACGCCTGCAACTCCAGGGGTGTTACATGCGCGTTGCCGACACGCATTAATTTAGTGAAATTGAAAAACGAAAAATACGTGTCTAATCATTTTCGATAATCTAACTGACGGACTAATTAGAATGATAGTTTTTTCAATCTAGTCGTCATCCCTATTGCCAATAAATTTATGGGAAATTGGTCTGACAATTATGATATTGCAGTGACAGTTTGCTATTTTCCCATCGCCCACAAGTCCCACATCAAAGTTGAACCTATCTCGAGGGAACGGACTAACATTTCGCGTGATTTTATCCAACAATATTACACCCAATGTATTATGCGGATTTTATCCAACAATATTACACCCTATGTATAATGCGGATTTTATCCAACAATATTACACCCTATGTATAATGCGGATTTTATCCAACAATATTACACCCTATGTATTATGCGTTTCTTTTACCTACTTGAAGATGAGTTGACCCGTACTTCGTGCTGTCTATCTGGGCTAGTACCACGAAAATCGAACGATTGCGGATTTGTATCTCCATCTCTGTCACACTTGCATATTAGAGTGACAAGGAGGTTTTTCCGTCAATGCCAATTTTCGATGTTCGTGGTAGGCCCGCTGATGCTGATTCTTTGTTAGCTCCCACTCTTCGATTTATCGTTGATAGTAAATACTAGGGTTACCAAAATGTGCACTTGAAGTTTATGAGTCGCATTTCGAAGTAGGTCGATTGATTTTACAATCTTTGAGTTATAATTATTTTCTCAAGCGTCTTTATGTTATGTTGGTGTAAATGAGATCTTGTGATGAAATTATGTAAAATTTTGTTGAGGATACGTTCTTATCAAATACGTGTATACAAATCAGTCAATCGTCTTTATTGTAAATAAAAAAAATAAACCCTCAAGAAAATATAACAAGATGGTAACTAGAAAACGATTTTAGAGCTTTTTTCAACATTTTTTAAACACACTGTTTTTCGTTGGGGGTTTAAAATATTTCCAAATCATAATATAACTAGTACATAATTCAGTGTACAGGTAAAAGTATGTTAGGATGAAGTTATGATCTTTTTGTATCAAAATCAAAAATGTATTCTGCATGTACAGTCAACCAATTGGAAGCCTAGGCCACTAGAACCATGTCAAAATGATAAGCAGTAAGATATTTCTTACAATCTGATTTATAGTCACTATGACATTGACCTACACTGGCCTAGGGTTCCAATTGGTTGACTGTACAGTCAAACTTTATTATCTGTGCCGAGAAAATGAACTTTAAAGTGTTATTTTAAACGTTCAATGTTCGCGGCAGTAATGTATACACCAAACTCTTGAAAACCATGCTACATAATTATTTTTACTTTTTTTTCTTATCATCAAAATTATTTTACGATAATGTCCCTTACTAAATGCGATTCATCTAATACTTCTAACGCTAGGAAAGTTATTGTGTCTGATTATATTTCATAACTTTGCTAACTATAGTTTGACAAGTGAGCGAGCGCAGTAACAGTAGGACAAAATAACTATATCCAACCCTTTTTTCAGGGTGGTAATACTAGCGTAAGAAAAAGACAGTATGATGTTCTCTATCCTACTGTTACAGCGCTCGCTGGGTTGTCAGACTATAATTGTGAGTATACTCGTATTCTCGAGCTTTACGCATTTGATTGTAGAGTTGTGCCTGCTCGGTCTTCGAAGAGAGTGCTCCCATCTCGTTCAATCGGTCAGAGTTCGGTCTTTTAGGTCTTTATACTTCGTTTTTTTTAAGATTAGAATTATCTGTCAAACGGGTAAACAAAGAAGCAGTGGTCGCAAACCTTTCTTCTTCGATTTCGGACGATATCAGTGAATTTCTAGGATCTTATGTACATACATATCATTTGATATTTACCGATAGCTGAATGCGTAGTTTTCACATTTATTACTAATTTGTTAAGTGTTTATAAGCAAGATGGCAATTTAGAAATATCTAAATAGATCAACAACTAACAACGAAATTCAACAAAAATGATAACAACAATCTTTATGTGACAGCAATAGAAAACACAACCGACAACAATATGAACTCGAATGAAAAAAAATCCCACATGAGTTACAGTTGACAGATAGTTAGTGACGTTTAAAAACAGACCATTGTGTGAGAACTCTGCCTCTTTAGGTTTTTTAATGTACAACCTTTCCATGAAAAATTGCAAACGCAATTTATTAAAATTCTTATCTTTTAATTTTAGAATACAAATTAACTAAGATTATGTTTCTTCTCTGTTCACAACACTGACAATGTATGTATTAATGAAACATGATAATAAGTACGTAATATTTATTAACTCGTTTCCACTGCTCGAGCCGCAGAATGTGCCCGATAAAAATCCTTATATATCGTTCTGCAAAGGTCATTCTAATGCAAAAAAAAAAGTATAGTTCAGTGCGAATTTTGACGTCTGGGTATAAGTACCGGGGTTTAGGTCTATACAGAGCGCGGAACTAGTGATTCGTATGAACGTTTTAATGGTTTTCGGAACTGAACTGAACTAAAGACCGAGGACTGATTTAACTTTTTGGCGAGGAACTAGTTCCTTTCGGTCCGTGATGGGATTTCATTACTTTTGGTTCTTAGTTCCTGACCGACATAAGCCCAGTTGATTGATGTAGCATCCGTACAAGGCAAAAGCGTTTTGTAAGGTAAGGGACATTGTTGTGGAACGCATCTTGAAACTATTTTATTACCTACTGTAAATATTTAGTGTTTAGGTTGTTTTATCGGTGTAATACAAAGTCTTAAATAAAATTTGTTCAACGTTTCATGGTTTTTTTTTTACCCGGTTTTGTATAGTCAGCACCAAAGTAACCTACTGCAAATTTCAGAAAAGTAAATCTATTGCAAATTTATGTGGTTGACAAATTGCTGCTTTTACTCCTGTTGTGCCAGACCCTCGCACTGCTCAAGATTCCACGCATTGAACCACTCGCTACGCTTTGATTTCACTTTTGTAAGTTCTGTAATCTATCGCTTACGCAGATCTCATTACAAGGAGTTGATCAATAACTTTGATCCCTTTGGCTCATTCAACGCTAAGGAATTTTCGCTATGCCGTAGTCCATAACATGGGTTCCCGCTTTGTAGCGAAAATCCCACGTAGGTGCGTAACGACAATGTGCCGTTGATTAGTGCTGAATGTACTAAAGATTAGTATGCAGGCAAAGGCAATAAAAAACCATTGAAAAATAACGAGTACTTGAAATATCAGAGTTTAGTGTAAGCAATCAAAAACATTATTACAGATTCAACATTTATTCAATCATTCATTACAATAGTTCATAGTTAATTATTCTACGTGATATAACTTAATTGTTCATGTCAATTAAAATTAACGTAAAATAGCATACACACAACGCAACATCTTTGATAGACTTGACAGATAGCTGTAGCAGTTAGTCAAAAATACAGTTCACGACGGGGGCTACCGTATTGTCGCTCACCAGGCGGCGCCACTCATGCGTGGGTCCTGTGTCAGTATGAGAGCATTGTCAAAGTGACGTTTGAAATGTTCCCGCAGGACCCACGTTCCACTAGCGCCTCTAGCGGCGAATCGACTCGCGGTAATCCTAATTCCTTCTTAAGTTAATCCCACAATAATGTTATGACATTACATTTCTTTCTAACATTAATAATTTTAAGTAATACTATCCCTGTCACACCACGTTATTTAACATTGTAACACTAATGTGGTTACACGATTACAATTATTATTAAACTACCTAAGAATTTCAGCATCTTACAGTTTTTTTTTTCACACGTTTCGTATTTTAGACCGGTAGCAGTGTGCCCTGGCCGGCAACCAAGAAATTACGAGTTTGTAATTCTTGTACTGCCCGTGATACATACAATGTTTTTCATCACATTCGCGAGGAAATAAATGAACTTACTAGGCAGATAAATAAACAATGCTTATTATCGACATTATGGTAGTGCGCGCGGGGTGCGTTGCCTCCAGGAGGCCGGTGAAGTATTATGAAAATCTAAATATGCTTGCATATAAAATCACCATTTACAAGCAAGTGTGATGAAAATTTATATTACATCTATTACATTTAAAATATAGAGATCAATTTGTGTAACATAAATAACATAATATACGCTATCATCCAATAATACATACACGACTAAATATAGTTGTTAATGCCTTAATATATAAGATCCAATACGCTTAAGAGCATATTAAACACGCAATAGTTAAATTACATACGTAATATAGATATCAGTTAAATACAGTACAATCTCGGTAATCCGGCACTTTAATTCACCGGCACGTTCCGGCATTGAAAATAAGGATACAACCGGTAATTACAACCTTAAGCTACTCTCCTTAGTTCGTATGAGATTGGTTTATTGTTAAAGAAAATATAACCACATATTTTTTTCTGATTATATTACGCAGTTTCCACTGATGCATGTCATCATTGAGGTCCGACCAAGATCTCGGTCTCGCCAGTCTCGGCCAAAATAAGAGCCGAGATCTCCGTCTCGGCTCGGCTTTCGGCCAAAAAGGGGCTCTGGCCGAACCTTCCGTTACCAACGAACCAGTATTTTAAGCCAATTATAAAGTGTACCGTGTCATCCTAATGCAAGTGATGACTTTTTTTCTCACACTTAAACAACAGAGTAATTTTGATTATTAAATATTTTTGTGGAAACCGGTATTTTTTTGCGAATTTTACTTATTATAAAATCTAGGTCTCGGCCGAGAATACAATTTAGTCTCGGTCTCGGCCGACTAAAAAGTGGTCTCGGTCGGACCTTAGTCATCATTAGTGCGGGATTATTGAGATTGTATTATAGTACAATGATGTGATGAAATCTTCAAGTAACACGGAGGGGATGTTGTGATTGCAACTAGTCTGGACACAAAAAAAGATCAAAGTGTGCTACACTTGACGGCGTAGGTAGACTAGGTAGTTGCATAATCTTCTATGTGTGAGTTAGTGCGTCCGTGTGCACTTTCCCGCAAAGTGGGGGAATCATTTGTACGGTATGTCGGTTTGAGGTCTCCCTTCCCCGTGTTGCTCGAAGGATGGAACATAATCTAGTGTATTAAGTGAACACGAGCCCTAACATACTTCAAAAACATGGTTTATTTACGATGTTCTGAGCCAGGTTGTTTTGAAATAAGTTCAGTAAGTTTCACTAGATAGGTGCAATTTTGTATTTATTAGCTAGGTAAGAAATAAGTTCAGGGTGCGCAGCCAAAATGCCTATCGCTAACGCTCAGTCGCGAACAAAACGCAACTGTCTTTGTCGCACTAATGAACAAGAGCGCTACAGAGCGTTAGCGAATGGCATCTTGGCTAAACACCCTGTAATGTCTTTATTAGCTATGTGTCCCATTTTAAATGAGTTAAGTCTCTTACTCGCTAAGTAAGTAGATTAATTTAATTTTTATCAAACTACAGTAAGTATTGTACTAGTCAGGTGTTAACACGAAATGAGTTCAGTAAGTTATTGACTAGCCATTGTCATGAAACAAGTCAGTAAAGTACCAAACACGTAAAGCTAAATGTCGCCTAGACACAAGTTTAGTAGGTATTTTAGTACTTAAATGTAGTTTTGTAATAAGTCCAGTAAGTTTTATCTAGATGCCAGTTTGATCTACTATGGCTAAGTTTTACTAAATATAGCTATAGGCAAGTGCACAATAGATCGTTAAAAATGGCTTGGCCGATATGTTAACAAACTACGAGTATAATATACCAGGGTATCACAACATGTATGAGTACAACTATAACATCAAATATGGTTAGAATAACTACAACTTAGATTTATCCGAGCTGTGAAGGTGCTCAAAAATATCTAAACCCTCTAACGCGTCAATGATGGCGTCACGAGGCATTTGCAAACAAATTAGTTGCTAGGGCCGTTCCCGTTTTTTACCGACAATGAAACACGATATCTCATATTTTTGATCTGGAGTAAAATCATAATGATAGAAATTATTTAAAAAAACCAGATATTTTTCAAGTGATATTAAATTGCAACGGTTAACACTCGGGTAATTGACGTTAAGAAAGGAGAATGGCCCGCTTCACTACATGGCGGTTGTGTATGAATGGCGTGTATGGGCAAGATTGGTGAGGTATTTATTATTATTATTATTTATTTATTTATGCACAGGCAGCTTATAGCTGATGCGTGCACAATCAATAAAGTCTTGTGTTTTCATCTTTGTTTTTCATAAATTCATCAAGTCTATTTTTGAAAGAGTTCACAGATGATGCACTTATCACCGACTCAGGCAAACTGTTCTACACTTTTACCACACGGTTAGACAAGAAATGGTGCCTGGGGTTACTAGAACTTGACGAGCGAGCTAATTTCAATGGGTGCCCTCTCAGGTTGCTATTTGTACTCCTGACAAATATGTCCTGTAGCGACGGGACATCGTGGTATCCATGCAATATCTTAAATGTTTCAATCAGGTCACCACGCTGTCTTCGACGTTCTAATGTTGTGAGACGTAACTCCTTGAGTCTTTCTTCATATTCCTTGTGACGCAAGTTGTGTATTATTATTCTAAACAGCCTTTGTTTCCCATGAACAACTTTAGCGAGAATTGCGGCATTGAGTTAGTAGTTAAGTGGCAAACATAAATCGCTTTAAATAAAATAAATGGTAAACAGATAATATTATGTATGAAAGTCATACTGTATTATATTACACAAAATATAATAGGGTGGATGATTTTATTCTGGAACCCTTTTTTCTTAAACAAGGCTTTAAGCCGGCCAGCACTGTTGATCCATCCATTGACAAATTGACATAGAAATATTTATCCTACTAATATTATAAACGCGAGTTAGTATGGATGTTTGTTACTCTTTCACGTAAAAATTACTGAATGGATTTTAATGAAACTTTACAATAATATTGCTTATACATCAGAATAACACATAGGCTACAATTTACAAAGATATTGCGCATACGAAGTCGCGGGCACCACCTAGTATTTCATAAATTTCAAATTCTGAAACAACTGTCTTGACAAAATAGATATTAATCTTTCATCCAAAGAATCCAGAATAAAAGTGAAAATTGTAAATGTCTTACACTTTGGAATGGGAATTTAGGATGAAAACGGTGGGAGGGAATACCTGTGGCGACCGCAGCGGCACAATGCGCTCCTGCACATGCTACTAGACAGGATATGTACTGGCCTACGCTTGCACACAGCTCCTGAAGTTTGTCTTGACCGCCCAAACCTGGCCGGCCTCAGTCTACCCTAGATCATGTCAAAAATATTAAAGTTGTATGTGTTGTAGGACGTCGGCTTCCGTAGCTTTTCTTTAATCAGATCACAAGGTGATGGAGTGTCAAACTTAAAGCGCACAATGTTGCTTTGTATCATTTCATGCAGGTACGGAGCAGCTACAGGCCTCAAGCGGGATGTGAGGACTTTGCCGAATTGAGAGCACTTTCCTCTCTTGACTTTTTGCCGTAGCATGTAGGACATGTCCGTTGTTAAAGGGAGTAGAGGTTCAGGGGTTTTCATTTGAACTTCCTCAATGGCTTCCTCAGTGAAGTTAGGTTCAAAGAGATCTTCAAATGAACTGGTGGTGCTCATAACTTCTTTCTTTGGTTCAGGCTTGTATGGTGTCTGCAAGGCTTGCATGAGATCTATTACGCATTTGTCCTCTTCTAGTTTGAGCCGCCGCGTCTCCTCCACTAGCCGTTGCTGCTGCTCCTCCTGCTGTCGTTTAAGTTCTTTGGCTTTGAGCATGTTGGATAGTTGCGTAGCAAGGACATTGTCTATGGGGCTGGTGCCTAATTGGAATGTGGGTATGTTGATACGCTGGCCAGGAGGGGTCAGTTTAGTGTCAGATTGAACACCGACCTGCCCGGCGAGACGGGGAATCTGGATGTGATCACTAAGGCTGTGGCTGGCACCCTCGCCTTGACCTTGTATGCTGGTTTTAGACAAATGGCTGTCCACCAATGCCAGCAGGGATGTGAATGAACTTGAATCCGTCATTTTGGTTTTCTGCAATAAATAAATAATTATGGGGTAAGTTCTGGAAGAAATACAAACATACACACTTAATATTTTTTGCCTAAGCTTATGTTTATTTTGTGTAAATGAATAGATTAGCTTTTATACTACAACGGTGGTAAACTATCATGTGGCCCGCCTGATGGAAAGCGGTCACTGTAGCCTATGGACGCCTGCAACTTCAGGGGGGTCGCCCATTAAAATCTTTTTTTTTAACTCCATACTGTAAGCTTTCCGGAAAACCTCTGCAGGGAGCTGATTCCACAGCCGCAGCGTCCGCGGGAGGAAAATACAATACAATAACATAAATTAATATATAATGTATAACATTATTTACGTTAAAATACTTCATTAATATTCAAACAATGGAAGGACACGACATATCTTTCGACATAAATGTATTATGCAATTTGTCCACTGTCCTGCAGTAACTGTAAAGTCCATTGCTAAATAGTAACTGCGTAGTTTCACATGAAAGATTATTCGTTTTAATGTTCACTTACATGTTTGTCCGATGACGCTGTCTATTTATTATAGATTTCTCTACATGACAAAGTATGTATTATTTATTATTTCCACAAAATAATACACTTTCAAAATAACACCGTAATATTCTACGTGCAAACAACAAATGACGTCATCGAAAAATTTAATGTGACATGACATTGAAACGGTCCGAATTGGACGCCAATAACTGACAAGCTATTTTCTAATTTAAAGAAAACTTAATCAGATTAAGAAACCTCAAGTGATAATAATTTTATTATTCGCCATTACCACTAATGAATGTTTAAAATAAGTTTAGATCACGTATACGAACGCGTTTCATTTTATAAAAGTACGCATGCGCTGGATTCTTCGAAATGTAGCAGCAAGGTAGCAGCACTAGCGTTCATGTTTATCGCGCTGTCCATCCCGTCCCTCCCAGTCTCTGGAAACTCTCTTTTTAGGAATATTTGTATGGGTGAATCATCTTCAGTGTAGGCAACATAATAGACTCACGAGAGAGAGAGATAAACTAAACTTTTAAAATGTCATCGCCATGTTTTGTTTAGTATTTGACATCGTTGAATTCGTTGTCGGAGCGGAGCGCTACTTAAAATATATTCATATTATCAATAGCAGATTAGCAGTGCGATATTCAAAATAAATTTGGGAGTAGCAGAAACTTTAGAAAATGCTCTACATGCAAGAAAAAAGAAAAAGGTGGCAGAGACATATTTTATACTACTATCTCGTCGGATGAAAATAGGTAAGTTGAAATCCCTGAATGCGTTCGCATTATATTATATTATATTAGATCACTCGCAAAAAACACTAAAAACCCACTCGGGTTACAATTAGCGGCGGGTAGGGGGCCGTGCAATGTTTCTTTCATACCCAGGGTGGTCGCGGCAAAGTCATACATGTTACGGGAGCAGAAAAAAGTTTAAAATACACTGTTAGTATTAGATTATCACAGTTATATCTCGGAATCCAAGCGAAGGTTAGTTCCAATTCGTAGGTAATAAAATAAACATTAGATAGGTATTGTCAAACCGCAACGGGAAAGGGATTGAGTTCATATGCCATTTTTTCATGAAATTACATTGTCAGTGGTAAGTGTGCAGTGAAATAATTTGTTGGTTAAGTGCAATGAAGTTCTGCAACCGCAAGCCTTTGCTGTACTGGGATGTGCTGCCACCGGGGCTTCGAACACATCACTCTTTTGCAATACAAGGCTATATGCAGGCAGCAAGACAGATACCGGCGAATATAGTACCAGACATAATAGTAATAATAAGACGTTTATTCAAGAAGTTTGCATTACATGGTAAAAAGATACACTTGACATATACAACACAAACTAACCGAAATGGAGATGGCTCAGCTTGTGTCTGTGCCGTAAGCCCTTCAGACACTTAGGGCCTTATAGGTTCAGGCCACAGACGCTGTTATTCTGCCACCCCCTTAACTTAATCTAACTACATGCAGTAGCAGAATTTACATTGGCGCACTTAAAATAATATACAACAGGGTTACATTCTCATTAACCTAGAAACAAAATTACAAACCAAAAAAGAAAAAGAATAATTGTGATGGGTAGCTTATACAATATTTACCTCTGTCAACAAAACGTGAAAGTTACTTCCTTTTGGCTGTCCAGTAAATAAGCCTTACACTGTTTTTTGAAAACCGCCAGGGACGTACAATTAACTACCGGTGGAGGCAAATCGTTCCAACATTTAGAGCCGGGCTTTAAACCCGAGACCATGCTATTTACGGTTGATAAATATTACATTATTATGTGTCCACTTAACTTCTAACTTGAGTAAATCCATATTGAAATAAAGATTTTAATCATTCAAATAATATGAACATCTTTATATTGAAGGAGCTAAATGTATAAGTTAGTTTGGTTATCGTTGATCCTGGTTCTGATTTGTGCATAGACGGAGAGCATCATAAGTGTTTTTATTTTATGTTGCCGCGGAATTCTGCTGGCTTAAAGTACAAGCCATGCCGAACCAATAAATTAGAACTTATGTTTAAATTTTGTTTCTATTTTTAGGGTATCGTCTAAAAGGAAACAAAACGGAACCCTTCTAATGTCACTTTGTTGTCCGCCCGCCTGTTCGTCCGTCCGTTCGTCCTTCCGTATGTCCGTCTGTCTGCCTGTCTGTCTGTCTGTCTGTCTGTCTGTCTGTCTGTCTGTCAAGATCTTTTATCCCAGTTGAGAAGCCAAAGGGGTAACAAGTTGAAATGTATACCGTGTACTGAGGCCAATGGTCCCTTGAAGCTGAAAAAAAAATTCGACTTTAAGGCGTTCAAGAGATACGACTGTTTATGTCGCATTTCCCACAGGTTAAGCTAGATTCACGAAAAGTAATAAGCAAAATCTTGTAGCACAAGTACAGGAAAAAATCCGAAAGCCGTAAAATTGCCGCGCACTGTTTGTCCGACTCGCTCGTAACCGGTTTTTTTTATATTTTTCAGATGCCGAAAGTGGATTTGAGTGGTTGGCGATCCTGAATAGGTCCATTTACCAATTGAGAAGCATAACAAAATGGGTTCATAATGTTCAATAAATCAATAAAAAAGAAACAGACTGCATAAAAATGCGATAAGTACCATTAAAAACCCCCTAAGCGACCAACAGCTTGAAGAATTTCCTTTACATGTAGCAAGCTATTACAGAAAAGGTAATATCAGCATCTAGCTCTTTTCGATCTTAAGCCTTACAGTCACGGCAGTTCGGCCATGCTCACACACGTGACACGCTGTCCGGGGTATCCATTCCGCAGTTGGGTTTTTAATTATTATATTTCTTTTATTAATTTGCGTATGATTATGTAGGGTTAGGGTTTGCTCCCGGGACTGGTTTTCTATGGCATTTTCGTTATTTTTACTTTCGAGATTTTTAGTATGAAGCGTCAGTTGTCTGTCTCTCTGTCTGTCTGTCTGCCTGTCCGTCCGTCCGTATGTCACAGCGGTTTAACTCAGTAACAGAGAAGCATGAAGCATATGGTAATTAATGTACTTAATGATATTACAACCAGAACTTTATTTTAGCTACTTAGTTTTGCATATTAATAGCGAAAAAAAATATTTTTAAGGAGACATGTAACTAAATATTACAAAAAAAATTGGCAATTATGTACTCGGGGCACATCATCAGATAGGTCTTTAAAAATAAAGTGAAGACTTTTTGAACAAAAATGTGATCAATCGAATATTTTCAGAGTGATGACTCATAAATTACTTAATCGAATGTGACTAGTAAAATACATGCCAGATACGTACGAATATCATGTATATTGAGAAAGAAAACTCAAATAGAGCGACTATCATGCAAATGATTGTGAAAAAACTACAAGGCTGCCATTCTGGCTAGTGGAAAAACGGAACCCTTGTAGGATCACTTTGTTGTCCGTCCGCCCGTCCATCTGTCCGCCTGTCCGTCTGTCTGTCAAACCTCCTTTATCTAAGGAACGCGTAGAGGTAACAATTTGAAATTGATACCATGTACTAATGCTTGATGTATGCTTGTTTCGTTGACTGGGATTGATAGTGATTGTAAGGCATTGGGTGAATTGTTTTCCCGTTTGTTATTGATTAATGTTTATTACTATGTTCAGACCAAACCCCAGGTAGTGATGCTGCAGCAGTTAATAGCCTGCCCAGGAATCTACTAAACAAATTCTACCAAAACATGGTGAGTGTAGGAGAATTGTTTTAGCTCCAATTAGCTCCCAAAAAGAAGGGTGCTGTAACGTCCGTGGAAACCACTGAAAGAATCGATTAGAGCGCTAAATCTCCATTTTTTGTTGCACATTTAGTAGCATTTTCTATCCCACTATTGTCGACGGGGTTTTTAGTAATACCGACAGAAGAATCCGCTTATGTTGGGTAACACAATGACACCATCGAGCTGGTCAGATGATGGATAGGTACAGAAGATGGCCGTAGGAACTTTTTAAGGAAAGGATTTCTTAGATCTGTCTTGATAACCATAAGTTGTAGGTACGTGTAAAGAAAAGTACAGTCGGCAATAAAAGCTTGCATGAATATGGAATAAATATTCGTATGCGTTGTTGCATACATAATTACGAATTACCAATAGATAGAAACTTACTATGTTCCTTTTTTGCAATCTACTTAGAGGACAAGTAATTTTGATGACTCGTAAAAAACTTAGTCGAATATGACTAGTAAAATACATGATTTTGTGAAAGAAAACACAAATATGGTGACTATCATGCAAATGATTGTGAAAAAACTATAAGGCTTCCGTTTTCGCCATTCTGGCTAGGGGCTACGGAAGCCTAAAAAACGATCTCGTTTCTGCAGTGTGTCTTTTTTTGTTTAATATAATCCCAATAATCGTATTATTCGCCTCTGAAATGTGTACCCGGGGCTTAAACGCTTCTTTCTTAATGATGGATAAATATATGAAGCGCGACATTTACATTAGATTTGATGCCTATATTTAGAGTACCTCAAAGAAAAAAAACAGAACCCTTGTAAGATCACTTTAGTGCCCGTCCGCCTGTCCGTCAGTCCGTCTGTCCGCTTGTCCGCCTGTCTGTCAAACCTCCTTTATCTAAGGAACGCGTAGAGGTAACAATTTGAAATTGATACTATGAATGCACTAATGTATGTTTATGTTTCGTTAACTGGGATTGATAATAATTGTAATCGCCGCTCCTCACAATGGGCCATCATGGGCACGGGGCTACGGGACGAAGCTATATAGTGACAAGAAATTGGTGACAAACATTGGTGTTCTCCCTATGACTTTTCAAAAACCGCACACGCACGCAAAATTCCGGGCCCTAAATTTATAATATTGTGATCCTACTTTTCATAGGTACTCATGTCATGTCCAGTTAACGCTACATCACAAAGAAGATATAATACAGCTGCCGGCATAACGCTGCGCGGGTTCAGTCTTCTTATTACATGTCTTTTTAGTTATTAATGCTATAATTTTTCATGTTTTAGAACTCGCCCATGCTAAAAGCCAATCTCCTGCGTCAAAAAGCTGTAAGTTGGATACTTTTTTAACTAGCGGACAACCCTCTGTAGACTATGAGCTAAAATTGAAAAAAAATATATATTATTTTGCGGGATCCACTTGGTGGCACTACTTGCCCACCTGTCCGGATTCATGCGGTAGACGCAGCCTGCCCAGTCCCATTTGAGCCTAACAGCTTTTTCGCCAACGACATTGCGGGTTTTTAACTGCAAAATGCGTATATAGTGCGTATGCGTATATGCGTCAATAGTGTATAATCTGCCCGTCTACCTCCACCCTAGGTACGTTTTGTACTGTTGGTTACCACCTTAGTTTTATTAGGATATATCTGAAGTCCACCTTGAAGGCTTGCGTTGCGCAGGTCTTGGGAGAATTGGCTGTAGTTCTGCGGTGGAAGAGGCAAAGAAAACGATGTCATCAGCAAAATGAAGTTTTGATAACCGTCTGTCACCGGCGACCACACCTCTAGCCTCCCAGGGAGCTACATTTTTATTTTTTGTTCTACCTACCTAAAGTACTGGTGGCCAAGCGGTAAAGCGTCCGAGCTCTCGGGTTCAAATCCCACCGGCTCGTACCAATGTTTTTTTCGGAACTTACCTATGTAGGAAATATCATTTGATATTTACCAGTATCGGTCAAGGAAAAACCTGCTTAGACTTATACTAATTGTACTTACAGTTACTCTAAATAGGGTCACAAGGAATAGTATGTCTCATATAACTTTCCGGGTTCCTTCTATTTGGCTTTGATTTCCGGAACGCTTATGTCATAACAGATTTTGGTAACATCTATTTTCGCCGACTTTTCTCCGTTGACCTATTGGGCGTATCACGTACCGCTCGTGCGATGTCGAGAGGACGGAGTTGCGTTGAATTCATGACGATTCGTGGCTGGAAACTGCGCTCAATCGGGACAGATGGCGTGCTCTCATTTCGGAGGCCAAGATTAATTTTTGATCACAGAGCCAAATAAGTAAGTACCTACCTATAAGTAATTTTATGTAGAAGATATATAATTTGGCCTAATTCACAACATTTCGAATATAATTTTGTCCGAAAATAATATGGGAAGGCTAAAAAGTGACTGACTATAGGTAGTAATTGTGTACCTATTTGTAAAATTTGTAAGTGTTATGAAGCATCCAAAAAGAT
Organism: Lathronympha strigana; assembly: GCA_949128165.1. NCBI lineage: Eukaryota > Metazoa > Arthropoda > Insecta > Lepidoptera > Tortricidae > Lathronympha > Lathronympha strigana. Next base: position 3,042,456 of record OX421901.1, on the reverse strand, counting down.
CATGCCGCATTTGGCCTACGATACAACAAGCATGCTAGTTATGTGTATGATATTTTTGCAATCTCGTACATATATCCAGTTATAGTTTGGCCAGGATCTGTTCTCGTTTGTACATAATCATAAATAATCATCCTGTTTTTCTTGCGAAAAATAGTATTACCGCCCAAAAAATATAAATAATGGATATAGGTATTTTTAATCTACTGCTGAATTGGCAGCCCAACGATTATAGTCTGGACTGGATAAGTAGCTGTCGCGCGAGGAATGCCGTTTTGTCCTACTGCTGAGTTCTACTAATAGGACTAAACGGAAAAAAATCCGTTTAGTCCTACTATTACTGTCAAAATTATCGATAGGACTAAACGGAATAGTCAAGTAGGCCTAACCGGAATGCATTAATTACAACTTTGAGTAATCATAGTTATTAAAATGAAGTATTTAAACATTTTTAACGCAATAAGCTAAACCGTATGTTTTTTATGCCACTCCTCGTATAAAAAAAAGTAACGGTGCGCCCGGTGGCAAGTTACGGTGTGCCTGATTGATAATACGGTGATTGCGTCCATAAGCGCTTGCAACTCTACAGGCACATAGGTACATTTCTACTATCAGGGTAAGTTGCAGTATTGCAGTTGTATTAGGAATAACCGCCATGTTGGCTCGACGATCATTGTCCCGATAGTCGATTCAGCGAACGGTCTCATAACAAAGAGTCTCGACCAACATTTTGAGAGACGCTCGCTAGGTGGCTGGATCAAGGGTCAGATGCAGAAGGCAGTAATCCTGGACACGGCCAATATAGTCGGTTCCTTTCTCGGCAGCAATTACATTTCTGAATTCAGATTCAGATTATTTATTGGTAAAATACAAGGAAGTTTACAAGTCATTACATAATAAATTAATCGTATGCATGCACTACACTTACTTACAATTCATAGTACACATAATCATAAAAACTATATTAGGTACTAGGTACATAGGTGATAGGTGTTACTTGTGGGGGCGACGATTTCTTTGAAACTCGTTTATTTTGTAAAATGCTGACTCCAATAACAGCTTTTTTAACTTGTTTAGGTAGGTTGTCGGTAGGGATAGGTACAATTATATAGGTTAACCCCGGCAACGTCCATCATCGCACCGCACGGGCCTTCGCGAGGCGTCGGCGAGGTGGTACTAGGATGTCATGTCTCCGCGACGGTCTTGGGTTTATTTCGCCGCAAGTTTTATAATTGCGCAGGGTTGATCTCACGAATTTGCACGCTGTTAATAGCAGAGCAGAGTTAAGACACGGTGCTTTCTAAATAGGTCCTCGGCTGGATAATCGACGGGTTTTCGGTCAATAATCTCAATCGGTAGTTATGGCACGCATTAACACACGCAATACATTTTGCGGTTAAATAAAATTCACGACACACGCGTACACGAGCTAACGAGCTTACTCCAGCGTGTTACTATAACTCCTTGAGCCATAGTCGTGAGTCAGTATCAACATGCGCTTATACGATCAAAGAAGCGCGTCAACGCGTGACCGTTTCACCACACATGCATACCTAATATACTTGATATAAACTAGTGCGTGTTTGACAATAGGCGCGCATATACACGGCTACATGCGCTTCCAAGACGAGTTTATAGTTTTATATAAATGTGTAAACCGCTCTTTCCTTAAACGAATCAAAACCTAATCGAAGTCAAAAAACATTTTTATTCTACTCCTTGCCATTTAATCGTGGAAACATTCGTCCTAAACTTGTTAACAATTTTCATGTATAATCATAAACATTAATTATAATTCCGGTTAGTCCTACTAACTATTCCGTTTAGTCCTATCGACAACGTTGACAGCGTAGTAGGACTCAGCAGTAGGACAAAACGCGCGTAGGGCGGAGTGACTAAAATATGTAAGTGTTCTCCGTAGTTGTATTACAACATTGTTTTATTTGTTTAGATTGACTCTTTACGGAGCCCTTGAATATGTGTAACTTGGCACATGTACACAATAATTACCACAGAAGCATAAATGTCGCCAATACTTATCAACACAGACCAGAAGAATTCTACTGTGCTTTATAAACCTTTTGGAGGAATAGAACATAATATTATGCAAAAAAAGGTACTGAATCATCAACATCACAGAGGCATGTATAGGTAAGTATAGGTAAATCTTACTTGAAAACATAGAGGTTACTTTGAAAGCTTTCAATACCTACCTATACTTCTTTTTCCGTATTATAGTAAAGTTCCCCGAAACGGTCTGTAATTCTTGGATTTGTTGGAGTTATAGGTACGCCCTATAAATGAGGGCTCGAAAGACCCGATATTTTTAAACGGAGATACATAATAATAATCAGTTTGTGTAAATTTTGTTGGCAATAGCCCTACATATACATATATATATATGTATACGTAAATAGGTTCTAGCAGGTGTAATAAAAAAATAATTCTCCTAAGGTATTTTGCGTGTTCGATTTACAGGACTACAATATGGGGTTCTTCAAAAAAGGAGTGTTAAAGTTTTTAAAGGGTCGGCAACGCGCATGTAACACCCCTGGAGTTGCAGGCGTCCATAGGCTACGGTGACCGCTTACCATCAGGCGGGCCGTATGCTTGTTTGTCACCGTCGTAGTATAAAAAAAAAAAAATATCTCCACGCAACCCGATCAAATATTCGTGATCGTCAGGATGGCGGGTGTACATCAAGAATTAGAGCTGGGTATACGTCAGGAGTTAGTGTACTGCCTAAGGTTAGTTGTGCTTCCACATGTATGAAGTACAAACAAATTCAGACAGTCGTTAAAGAGTAATATGAAATTGAAAAAAAATAAAATAAACGCCTGCTTATTTGAAATGGCAACATCACATCTTTATTGCAGGCAGCCACAAAACATGCAGGCGCTTTACACAAAAAAATGGTACACATGTACACATATATATATTACACGCGTCTTAAGCTAATTTTTATTATTATTAATAGTATTGCTACTTATAAGCCAACAAGTTACTTGGGGACAACTTTCGGTAATGTACAAAAAACCCAGAAATTAAAGAAAACTGTTTTCATACATTTACTATGGTAGGTTGTAGGTACATTCGGAAAGATAGAAATTAAACCATATAATATAGGTACAAATCAATATTTTTATTTTTAGTACATGTTTTGTGGCTGCCTGCAATGAAGATGTGACGACAAATAAACAATAATATTTCCGTCCGTCCATATATTACAGCGGTTTTACTCAATAAATAACTTAAAAACATATGGTAGGTAATGATATTACAACCGAATTTGTGTGCCGCTACCTAGTTTTTCATATAAATTGATAGGTCTTGTAATAGTTTACTCGATCATTTTCACATTGGACGACAGAGAAGGTAGTCAACAATCTTATCAATCCGACATTTTTGGCAAACGAGGTCCCAAACATCCTGCTTCCACGTTGCCCTTACTTTCTTATGGGTAATATATAAGTTCGTGAATTACAATATGCAGAAACAAATATAAACATCAAATTCAAAAAATTCAAATTCAAATCATTTATACATAAATTAGAACTTATTATAATGTATGTAATCATTATCATTTCAGCCGAAAGACGTCCACTGCCGGACTTAGGCCTCCTCCAAAGATATCCACAATGACCGTTCCTGTGCCACTCGCATCCAGCGGACTCCTGCTACCTTCACCAGGTCATCAGTCCACCTTATGGGGGGCCTACCCACGCTGCGCCTTCCAGTACGCGGTCGCCAATCGAGAACCTTTCCGCCATCGGTTCTACATGCAATATGCCTCGCTCACTGCCACTTAAGTTTAGCGATTCGGATAGCTATAATGGTTACTTAGGTTCTGCTGCGGATGGCCTCAGTTCTGATACGGTCTCGCAGAGAGACTCCTAGTATAGCCCTCTCCTGGATCCTACACTCTAATTTTTACTTCTCCTATTGAATCAACATAAATTAAAACGAGATAGGCAATTAAATGTTAACATGCGCATGTTAACATTTAATTTTTATTAGATAAGTAAAAAACAAATCAAAATAAAATAGGTGCTAAAAGTTTACTATGAAAGTTGTGCATTTTTGCTTAGTTTTTTTTATGGGCGGTGAAATTAGTCTTGATTTTCTATTCTAGTATCTTCTTCGGTCTGGTGTTTGATGTTCCAAGTCTACGATAGTATTTAATAATTTCAATCCTCGATATGCACCATGCAGTGACTCCGAAAATTATCACTTACTGCAAAAGACGTTTCTTATTAAAGGCCTGTGCCGATTCCTGTGTGCTTACCATGAGTAGTAAGTAAGCGGAGGCGTTACAGACTGAGCGTTTCTAAAGTATGTCCGGCTTGCTCCTCCCACTACTCTGGCAGGAGCGAGACGGACATACTTTAGAAACGCTCAGTCTCTTAACGCCTCCGACTACTTACAGCACATGGTAAGCACACTGTACCTACACATAGAAAAGCAGAAAGAAAAACATTGATTTAAATTGGAGTTTAAGTACTAAGTAGGTATGTACTTACTTACTTTTATGGCGAGAAATATGCTAATATATGAAATAAACGATTTCACTCATTTAGCTGTTTTTCATGTACAAAAGTTTTCATAGGCTTTTATTTAATTTAATCCTTATTTTTGCCGGGAGCAGGTTACTGGATGACTTGTTGCTGTAACACTGGAGCTAATATTTCATCACTGCTAATGGACGAATTAATTTTCTGTTAACCTTATTCGTGAAATTAAGACCGAATAGATTAAAAAAGATCAAAGTTGTTTGTACTTCGTCTTGTACGTTTCAGTGGAATAATATTTTTTTTATTAGAAAAAAACGCATTTTTCCCGCCGTTTTCACTTTGTATATGATATCTACATTTATTATTCTTGAACCCGGTATTAGATGGTGCGCTTCATCGGGCTCGATCATATATCGGGCTGGATACTAGTAGTACAGTAAGGGAATTTTGGGAACCGTAAGAAGGTTTCGAAGGGACAAGGTACACGACAGATCGGACCCGACTAATTCGCGCCGTCTAATAACCGCTTTAACGCGCTCCAAAAACATTGTTTATGCCACACCTGGCCATAAAGTGCCTTTAGTGCGTACGGAAAAAGCCGATTTCTGCCCAAGTGTATGCATAAAATGATGAACCTAACACGTGAGGTAATAAATAAAGCCCTTGATCGCATATTTACGTCCCTCGCTTGCAGCTCGGGTCGCTAACATCTGCGATCTCGGCCTTTCTTTGTTTTACCGCACTAGTTAGGTAATGTACTATTTTATTTTCGGTCATCGGTAATGTTTATACCGTGCATTGCTACCAACTTACAAAATTGATAACAGGGAGCAAAATTCAATTTTGTTCCCTGTAAGTAGGGCAGAAATGAAAGATTAAACAAAACTTCTTGAAAGGGAATTAAATGCAGTTTTGATACCTATAAACGGGCTACAAAACACTTGTTTTCCGATAGGAGAAGTGAAAATAAATTACTGTGATATGACTGCATATTAGTTATGATCATGACTATGTTTTACAATCATTAACTTGAAATGTAAATATGCATTGATTAATCAGAAATATATTGCTATGAATGATGTTTGTTTTTTCTTTACCTGAAACATGGGTATACCTTTAGGTTTATAATAGGTAGGTTTACAGTATGTGACAACATAGGTAGATACTTATATGTAATGTATGAAACTGTCATTAATTTCATAGACATTTCGCGCCAGCTTTCGTGAATTGATCTTAGCGCCTACCACGAACCGCGAACGAAAGTATACCTCCCTTTCGCACTTGTGATTACTCACTCAAGTGCGACAGAGAGGTGAAACTTCGTTCGTGGTTCGTGGTAGGCCTTCTTGTACCAATAAAATGAAGGTAATTTTATAGGTACTGATGTTGCTGAGGCCGTCGATCAGTGCTTTCAGGACGCTACTGAGTGTGTTCGAGCCATATACGGAGGCTCACGGCCTGAAGTACGAGTATAGTGCCTCTAATCGTTAGGTACTGGTTTTAAAGGCGCGAGGGGTCAAATTAGATAACCAGTACTCCCGGATAAGCTTAATATTGGGTAGGTACTTATGTTCGCTGACGCGCTACTTCACTCTTAGCTGTATAATTAATATTGATTATGTCTTTCCCATCACGGAACAATGGTATTCCGGACATTTGGGAGGCGTACGCGTAGCCGAAGTCAACACGCAGTCCTTTCGACAATTTAATGAAATTTAAAGGGGTACACCGAGCGGGATTTGTACCTGCCCGAGTCATGGTTCGCACGCAGAGGCAGCACCCGCCGGGGTATATGAAATTTAATGGAATCAAAAATATACTGGACTATTTGGTGAAAGTGGTGGACTAAATACGGGGTTATCGAGAGTAAAATCTGACGTCTGCCTAACAAAATGGTAAGCAATTTTATTTCCGGCAGATGGCTCAAGGGCAACACCAGTTCATACTGGTGTTGCCCTTGGGCTGGGGGTAGAAAGGGGTCACTGGACTTTATACATATAGCCAACTCGCCTCTTAGGTTTCCACATCTCGAGAACAGAGCTCTCGCGACCCCACTCTGGCCAGTTAAGGCAAGCCAGAGGCGGAAGACTTGGTCGGACGACGGAGTCCCCCAGGAGCGCTCAGGTACGTGGGGTCGCTACTCCCCAACAACTCGCCACGAGCTGCCCTGCGTTGACTGATTGCACCGGTTGAAACCAGTGGGCGATGGGGTCGTCACATCCCTACGCCTTTATTGATTACATTATTAATTGTTACTAACATAGGATAAGATACTTAATAATAATTATACAACAAACATGACATGGAAGCTCTCGGAAATAAATGATTATTTAATTTAATTTAGTTCCTCCACAGTAGGTACACAATCGTGTCGTGGTGTGGACATCTGCGACACTGTAAAAGAGCGTCATGCTCTCGCTGTACCTACATATATATCGTTTTGCTCCTTTGTAACTCAAACTACCTACTACTTATATAATTGATATACAAGGGAAGTTTTTTTGTCTGTTGATTATATAAAATAAAATAAAAAAATGAATATTGCCCCACAATATTTATTTACTTATAATATTTTATTGATATTGAGTGTTGAGACGATGAGACGTAACAGAAAGCAAACTTAAATTCCCAAGTGGAATTTTCAGCGTAGAGAGCGTGTCGAGTCACGAAACGGGGACAAATTTTGTTGCTAAATGCACATCATGTTTCTTACTACTTCTTTCATCCAGGAAAGTTACTCTGTTTGCCTCTCATGCTTAGGTATATTAAGACTTGAGAAAGCAAAGGCATTCAAACTTAAAGAACTAAGTTGAATCTTCGGCTTAGCGAGAGTCTCAAACCCCGAAAGCAGATTATTAGCAACCTCGCGAAAAAAAAGATACATAATTACATTATTATTAATGGACATAGGACAACTAAATCCTGTCAAAACTGAACAAAATATGTTAACCAACATACCAAAACAATGGCATTAAAATGTTGGTATTACTGGGCTCACAGGCATTCATACTATTTAAGGCCAAGCACGCACTACGACAAAAAAATGTAATTGCATGCTTGGCCTTATCATTTCTCAAACATATCCGTCGGCTATGCATAAAAAATCATGATTATTGGAGTTGTCAAACTCAAATGACATGTCAAATGTCTATTCAAAGATTACTATAAAGTTCCGTCTCTTGTATTATATGCTCAGTGGTCCCTCCCGTCAGACGTGACGTTTCTATCCCATCGAGCACCGTACGCGAAATAAAATAAATACACGAAATTATTAAAGTTCCTAATTTTTGCATTTTGTAGCTGCTATGCAGCTGAGTGAGTTAAGGATACCCGGACCGTCCTGCGCCCGTCATGCCAGGAGTAAAGTATGAGCAGCTGTCAACGAAAGCTGAAGTAGAAGAAGAAGTAATTACTGCTAAACCTAAAAATAAGGGGGCTGATGTCTGGTGCCAGAAGGGCGCGCTGTCTTTAGGTTTAATTCTCCTGTACTTCTCGCTGTCGATCGGACTGACCTTCTACCAAAGATGGCTTTTGAAGGTAAACGCTCTGCTTTATCTTGGTTCATGTTTTTTATCTGTTTACAATAATATCTTTATAGTTTTTGCTACTATCCTAATTTATCCGATTATCCTATTCCGTCACCCATTATAATAAAGCGCTGCTTAATCCAACTTAGCTTAGAAAAAAAATCAAATAACTTTTTTTTAAATATATATTTTTTAAATCTAATTTTTATAGTCTATGTTCTTTCACCATGACTAAGTAGACTTAGTATAAAATTGTACGTACAAGTATCATTTATTATTCACATCAAAGGTTTATTGACAATACATGATTATTGAAATTATTATTTCTTTGTTTATAATACAGCTGAGGATAAAGTCTATTTATACTTATCTATAAAGTCAAGTAATGGAGAGTGCTTAAGACTAAGCATTAGCTTAAAAAATATATTCAGTGAGTGGAGTTTATGAAAAGTTGTAGTTATTTACTTTGTTTATTTGGTAAATATTAGGCAATGTAACTGAACTATTTGGCTGAATATGAACATTGAAAATCTTGCTGAATATGCCATATATTTACCGATTATTCGGCCCATCTCTTATATAAATTGTATATATTTGTGTGTTGGTGCATAAGGAAAACAGTTATAATAAACCATCCTGTTATTGTACCAGTTTCTGTTGTTATACATAGATATTTATTAAAAACCTTCCAGATAATTTAATTTACTGATAAGGGCAGACAATTAAGGCTTGTATAATTTATAAAATAATTATAGTCTAGCAAATCATAATTACCCATTTTTCCATGTCTAACATTATGAATAAAGCATTTTTTCTACATTTTTGTATGGTTCAAGTATGCTATAAAGTAATAAATGTTTTCTGCTGTTAATAATGTCTTGGAAGATTAGTAGTCATCTGCACTTGCGATTATCTTATTATGTATAGTTATAAAATAAAATAAATAAAAAAAGCCTTTATTTCCAAATTCCCCATTTTTGCATTATAGCTATTAGTTAGTGTTAAGTTTATGTAGGTATTTACTATTTATTTATTTAATTAAATTTGGACACCTCTTCGGGTGTAGGCCTCCTCCAACTCTTTCCATTTTAGCCTGTCTTCCGCTTTGTTTAGCCAGTCTTTCCCTGCAGTTCCTTTTATATCATCTAGCCATCATTTATATGGCTTTCCCACTTTCCTTTTGCCAATAGGGCCTCTCCATTGTATAGTTATGTATTGTTAAAGGATGATATTTATATGTATTAGCTATTATATTGATTATCACTGTGACAAGCTACCAAGCGGTAGAGAAATGTAATTCTTTGACTGTACAGTCAATCTCATAAATATACATCATAGAGCACCCAAAAATATGTACTTTAGAATGAAGTAGCATATACATATTTTTGTTGCATTGTTAAGGTGAAAATTCTTTACATAGACTATATTTTAATAGGAGTTGGTAGTGGTAGTCCCTGCCTACGAAGCAGGTCCCAGGTTTGAATCCTGGTCTTGGGATTTATTTGTGTGTTTATCACAAATATTTGTACCTGTTTTTTTTATACACAAATCGACCTAGTCCCACGGTAAGCTCAGTAAGGCTTGTGTTGTGGGTACTAGACGACGATATATACAATAGATAGATACATATAAATATGTACTTAAATACATATAAAACATCCACAACTCAGGAATATACGTGATAAACACACAAATAAATGTCTATGGATGTTTTCCATGTTTTTATGTATATGTATCTATCTACCATATATATTGTCATAGTGCCAACCACACAAGCCAGATTGCACTTACTATGGGACTAGCTAGGTAGATTTGTGAAACACTGTCCCATAATATTTATTAACTAAACCTATCTCACTCAAGCATATTGCTGCTACCCTCATCTCTTACATACCTACAAGTCCTGTTAGAAGCTGTTTATACAATCCCCATCCATGTGCACGGTTCTATATCGTATTAGGTATTATTTACTTTACTGATAAGCCCTTATCTTTATTGCCATGCTTTACTAGATATGTGCCCACTGAAAACTGAGAGGTTGTTTATTTATCTTTTGTTATCTTTATAAGTAAGAAAAAGACAGTCGTAACTACTGTTGCTGTTTTAATTTGCTTGTCAGACTTACCAGCCAGTCAGCCAGCTCTGTCAGAAGAAATCCGCGCGAAATAAAAAAAACTGCTGATTTTGAATTTCGTACAGTTTTCGGAGCTGGCTGGCAACATAAGAAAAATAATGTATGATTCTCTCTGGCTATACACAACCTGGCTGGCTGGCCAAAATAATCTAAATAAAAAAGTTTGGGGGAAAACTTTTATTATAAGGCCTTGTACAGTCAACCAATTGGAACCCTAGGCCACTCTAGAACCATGTCAAAATGACAAGCAGTAAGAGATTTCTTTAAATCTGATTTATAGCGTCACTATGACATAGTCCTACAGTGGCCTAGGGTTCCAATTGGTTGACTATACATGATCGCCAACATAGCATTCGACAGGGTGTTGTGCGATCGACCACTAAATTGTATGACGCACTGACCAAGGGCAGGGTGTCCACGTACCGTCAGGAGATATAGTCTGATACGCAAACGAACACGTAACAGTAAGTTAGAGAGCATCATACTGTCCTTTTCTTATGCTAGTATTACCACCCCGAAAAAAGAGATGGATATTGTTTTTTTGTCCTACTGTTACTGCTATCGTTTGCTTGTCAAACTATATATTGGCGGCCATGTATTAGGCACTTTTAGTTTAATACTTTAATGTTCATTTGAGCATTTATATTATCTTTATTGCACACATTAAAAGTTATCGTACAATGAGTAGAATTAATGCCACGCGTATGCGCGCGTCTTGAAATTGTAGAAACTATCGAATAGCCTTAATGTATTTTCTCATTCTTAGAGCAAAGCAGAAAGATGGCAATGCATCTAACAAAATAAAATAAAACAAATGAAACCTATTTTAAAACTACATAGTAATACGATGCATGTTTAATATTTAATATTTTTTCCTTAAGCATATCATATATTGAAATAATCACCTTATTGTGTAGAAAAGAAGGTTCAAATTAAAAATACTATAAAAACTATATCTTAAATAGTTATTAACTGCATACATATATTTGTAGTTACATTCCATTTCAACAGGTACTTTATTCGAAGGTACGGTCGGCTTCATAAATATATATGCATCTGTATTCAATTTTGACCCTCCCCTGTAATAATAATAAGTTCCAAAGTGTATAGATGTTTATAGACTTGACTGTACCTATTAATACGAAAGCGACTTTTGTTTAAACGTAATGTTTGTTTAAGTGTTAAATACTATGTTTACACGTACTACTGCTGTTAGAGTAATTATTTATGACCAGTGGAAATAATGGGTAGTTTTTTAATGAAGTAGATAATTCGTATTTTTCAGATTACGCTTTTAATTACTCTGCCGCTACCCGAAAATTATATTGCTTACAAGATCTGTCCTTTTTTATGTATGACAATCGTCTTTAGAAAAAGGTCAATGTACAATGTAATTATTGGTTGCTAATATTGCCGGGGCAGAGCCAGACCAATAATGGAGCTGACGGGAAGAACTGGTGGTCGTTGGTCGCCTCGAGCGGTAACCCGCGACCCCTATATCTCGACAACCCCTCCACCGATTTGACTCATATTCGAACTTTAAAATGATAATTATCTCGTCTAACTACGTGCCAAGTTTCATGGGAATCCGACAAACGATACTCGAGTTATCTATATATAAATATCAATGTAAAAAACTGTCCTAGCGTCGGTTTCCTTCATGACGGTCGTGACCTCACGGTAGTTTGTTGCTGACTACGCGACGCTATTTCCATCTGATGCCGCGTGGAGAGCCTCATGTATTCCAGTCAGTCCAGCGTATTGGTCTTCTGCCTCTAGGTCCCTTTCCTTCCAATTACTGAAACTGTAGCTGCTTTTGTTTTAGTCCATATTTTGAATGTCATTTGTTTCCCAGGACTTCCGCTACCCGCTGACGGTGGTGATGTATCATCTGGTGGTGAAATGGTGCCTATCAGTGTGCGTCCGCTGTGCGCGCCACTTCATCACGGGATCCAGTCAGCTGGTGCTGCCGTTTATGACGTGCGTCCGCTCCGTGGCGCCCACGGGTAAGCTACTGTCTTCCCGCTGACAGCGGTGATGTTACCATCTTGTAGTGAAATAGTGCCTATTAGTGTGCGTCCGCTGTGCGCGCCACTTCATCACCGGGTCCAGTCAGCTGGTGCTGCCGTTTATGACGTGCGTCCGCTCCGTGGCGCCCACGGGTAAGCTACTGTCTTCCCGCTGACAGCGGTGATGTTACCATCTTGTAGTGAAATAGTGCCTATTAGTGTGCGTCCGCTGTGCGCGCCACTTCATCACCGGGTCCAGTCAGCTGGTGCTGCCGTTTATGACGTGCGTCCGCTCCGTGGCGCCCACGGGTAAGCTACTGTCTTCCCGCTGACAGCGGTGATGTTACCATCTTGTAGTGAAATAGTGCCTATTAGTGTGCGTCCGCTGTGCGCGCCACTTCATCACCGGGTCCAGTCAGCTGGTGCTGCCGTTTATGACGTGCGTCCGCTCCGTGGCGCCCACGGGTAAGCTACTGTCTTCCCGCTGACAGCGGTGATGTTACCATCTTGTAGTGAAATAGTGCCTATTAGTGTGCGTCCGCTGTGCGCGCCACTTCATCACCGGGTCCAGTCAGCTGGTGCTGCCGTTTATGACGTGCGTCCGCTCCGTGGCGCCCACGGGTAAGCTACTGTCTTCCCGCTGACAGCGGTGATGTTACCATCTTGTAGTGAAATAGTGCCTATTAGTGTGCGTCCGCTGTGCGCGCCACTTCATCACCGGGTCCAGTCAGCTGGTGCTGCCGTTTATGACGTGCGTCCGCTCCGTGGCGCCCACGGGTAAGCTACTGTCTTCCCGCTGACAGCGGTGATGTTACCATCTTGTAGTGAAATAGTGCCTATTAGTGTGCGTCCGCTGTGCGCGCCACTTCATCACCGGGTCCAGTCAGCTGGTGCTGCCGTTTATGACGTGCGTCCGCTCCGTGGCGCCCACGGGTAAGCTACTGTCTTCCCGCTGAGAGTGGTGATGTTACAATTTTGTAGTGACATTGTGCCTATTAGTGTGCGTCCGCTGTGCGCGCCACTTCATCACCGGGTCCAGTCAGCTGGTGCTGCCGTTTACGTGTCTGCGCTCTGTGGCGCCCACGGGTAAGCTACCGTCTTAAGGGTACACTAGGCCTTATTGGGATTATTCCGGTTTCTACATGATGTTTTCTTTCACCGAAATAGGATTGGTAAATAGCAAATGATATTTCGTTCATAAGTTACGAGTCGGGATTGTACCCGCGACATTCGAGAGTCGCACGCTCTTACAGCTGCGCCCCAACGCTCTTAAATTCTAAACTCACCCGTTATTTCCCTGAAGTTGACTCAAATGGTTCATTTCCTTCTGCCAGGTCTCGCGAGCGGCATAGACGTGGGGTTCTCTAACTGGGGCTTGGAGCTGGTGACCATATCGTTGTACACGATGACGAAGTCCACCACCATCATCTTCATACTTGGCTTCGCTATCTTGCTCGGTTTGGAGAAAAAGGTTAGTAACTATGTTGATCAGACTTTGTATCCTGGAACAGGCAGGCTTATGGAGTTCCGCGCGAATTGGAGTCCATCGTGTCGGATCTGACTCCGGTGCACGCCGGCCGCCAATATCATATCATATTTTCACACCAGCTATTCATGCTGTTCATTCATTTTTCCATTCATTCTGTTCAAGCTACGAGGGATCCAAGTAACACTTTTCTTCCCTGTCGGGAGGGATCAAAGTGGCACTTTTCTGTTCAAGTACACATTCTTACGTTTTCGGGCATTAACGGGTATGATTCTGTTTTTGTTTTCGGTTTTGTTTATTTTCTCTTAGTTGGTGTGAGTGTGAAAATTCAAATTTATTTATTACCATTAACATTAGCACTTACAGTTATACCTTACATGCTAACTGGCAGGTTATTGTTTAAAATACGTATGTACAAGTCAAAAATAAACATAAGAATCGAAAATAATGATGGAATTTTACAATATTGTATGAGTGTCAAGTTGAATAGAACAGGTCTAAAGAAAATGGAACATAAAAAAAATTAGGTACATTAAACATGTCAGTGGAATAAGAATTTAACACAATACGAATAAGATATTAATTTATATGAAACATACATAGTTAGGTGGTTATGGAGCTAGTTGTGACAATTTTTTCCAGATAGCGGTACGAAAAGCAGTATGTGTCACACGGTATCAAGATTATTTTCGTCTTTGGCGTAACGCTTGTAGTCATTACGCTCAGGATTCTACTGTAGAATGCGTCGGTTCATTCGGAATTCAATGTGCGCCCTCGCCGGAAATATATCATTTTGATCCCCTGTAACACAATCTACTATTCTAAACATAGGCCTTGTGTTATGCGGGGAAGCGCGGGGCCGAGCGGCAATTGTTTTTTGCGTAGTTTTCAAAGCGGATTGTATCTCTTTATCTATGTATGAGACATATATATCTGTTCATAAGATATCATTTTAGACGACCGCTTGGCGTAGTTGGTAGTGACCCTGCGTGGTAAGCCGATGGACATGGTTTGGATCCCGGTAAGTGCATTTATTTGTGTGATGAACACAAATATTTGTTCCCGAGTCATGGATGTTTTCTATGTATTTGTATATCATCTTTTTCACGCCTGAGAATAGTTTTTTGACAGCATCCAGTCGATACTTGGAATCCATTGTAACGCCAAGTTCGATTTAAATTGTAATTTTGGTTATATTTTTAATGTAATTATTTTAAATGACATTTGAATGGTAAATGTAAAATTGTAAATGTATCACCTGTGCTCACCTATTATATGTCAATTGATTATTTTATTACCATACAAATTGTTATAAATTAGTACGTAAGTTTGAACTGTTAGTGCTAATTATTACTGTAATAATAAATAATATTTTTACATACATTATATATATCGCTGTCTGAGTACCCGTAACACAAGCCTTCTTGAGCTTACTGCGGGACTTAGTCAATTTGTGTAAGACTGTCCTATAATATTTACTATTTATTTATTTTATATTAATACAAACCACACTGGTTTAACGATACTGATGTACAGGGCCCGGAATTTTCCGGAACCAATATTTATCGACATTGGTCATTCACTCAGAGTTATTGAGATTAATTTATCCTTAATTAAATAACACTTGCACTGCAAGTGCACAATGAAAAAACTAAAATGGGGTAGCAAATGGTTAGTGGTGAATTCTCAATGTAATTTGAGATTCCATTGCCGATTAAGTACTTTCTTACGGTAGATGTTGCTAAGCCCCCCTAAGGTGCATACGAGGGATATGGGGGAGAAATTCGGGGCCACGGGCGTGGTCTCGGTAGCTCAGTTGGAAGAGCGATGAGCCGGTATCTCAGAGTCGTGGGTTCGAGTCCCGTTCGTGAATTTTTCCACTTTTCCTTTTTTCTGAGATACTTGGTATAGTTCGCTGACGTTTTTAAAAAGAATAGTTGAGCACTCTCAGCCTTGCATGATAAAAGCGTGCACAGATATTATTGAGTAGTCGCTTTAATTGTGACTACTGTTACTCTCCTATTTCTCTTAAACGGGCATTTTCAAAAATAGGGTACCATTTACATTTTTTTGAAAATGTAGGAAGTTTAGGGTTTTTTATAACCAAAATCACGAGTACTATTGATTTAAAAAAAGCAAAAATAGTGTTCCGTTTTTTTTGGTCAGCTTTTTAACGCATTATTTCAAAAAAAATTAAAAAAAATTGTATGGAAAATTGAGGACACATTTTCATTAACAGGGTGCACTTTTTTCTGAAAATACCGAAACACGAAGTTATTTTAAACAGGAAATGCTTCGCTGCGTTGCTCGAGTGATTTTTCCGGTCGGTTTGCGAGGTCGATAGGGAAAGATTCAAGTTATAAGGTTGCCAACTTGCCAGTTAATTGTTTTACCGCCAGACAGAAATAGAAGGTTGAATAACTTTAACTTGTATAGTTTCGCCTGGTTGCCTGTTGATTTAAGTGCGTTTTAATTCGAGAGACTTTTATTGGAAATGTTGAATAGGCTAGATAAAAAAAAAACTAATTAGTCTGTCTGTTAGATTATTAAAAAATATTCGACACGTATTTTTTCTTTTGTTCGTCAAATGAAAAACGATGAAAATACAGCGCTTTAAAGTTTCGCGTGACGGCACAATTGAGTACAATTCTTACTCACAGGTGACGTCACCGGCCCCCACCACGGAACTTTGACGCTCTTCATATTCGTCAATTTTAGTTATCTTGAAAAAGGAAAAATACGTGTCTAATAATTTTGGATAATCTTTCTGACGGACTAATTAGAATAGTAGTTTTTCAACCTAGTAATATAGCTGATTTTTAAAGCGTAAGGGATAATTTGTAAGTCTAGTATCATGTAGGCACCAAAATCCAACAAAATATCGTTTCATGCAAATAGTCACAAAACTCTAGTCTAGTATAAACGTGCGTTTTTACTAGACTAGCAATTATTATGTATATATAAGATTTATTACTCCTAATAGCCTCAGGATTTCGTGGTTAAAATATCTCGCAATGCTCACGAGCACCTTGTATTTAATAGATTGACATATAAATACTTAAACACATGGATAGCTTTTAGTGACAATGTATTGTGTCATTTTACGTGTTGATAGGTTATATATAAGGTTATATATAATATAATATAGAATAATATTCTATAGAACGTCTGGATAATGCTTTTAAGATACTAAAAGGTTTTAGAAACTTGATACATGGGTGTTGTTCAATAGCTCTGGATACAATAGCGTGGGTTGTATTTCTGTGCAAAGCTAGCCCGGAGATAACTTTGCTTACTCTGTTCTCCCGGTATTTAATATGTGACCCAGTGGAGGTATAAACAGGATTACTGACGAGAGATTGTTAGAAGACCAACGCAGCAGGCGGAGGGCTTTTAATGACTCAAGTTTGTAATCCTCTTACCGACCGTGATGCATACAATGTTTTTCATCACACTTGTAAGGGAAAAAACAAATATACTAATGAATCTATTTATTAAAGTTGGAACTAATAGTACAATTACACACTAAAGTTGGTTTATAGCCACTTTTGAAGATTCGAAATAAGCCTTAGCTGATGCAAAACCTCCTTAGTCTGAAGTGAAACGACGTACGATATTTTAAAACTAAACTCATAACTCCCTCGGGACTTATATTTTACTAAAATCCATAACTCCCGAGGGGATTAAATCGGCTGTAACCACTCTATACGCCTGCGCGTTATAATTATAACACCATTACCGAGCAAGTGTGATGAAAAATCATTTAAATTCAATAGTTTGACAGAAATGTATTATCTTTTTTTTTTATTAGAACTCTTTCCATTAGGAATGTTCGGTCAGCCATTACAAAATAAACATGTGTTTGAAGTAGACTATTTGATAGTTCTTTTCATGTCGGTGAAGTTTTATTTTCAGTGTTATTTCTAGAAAACACCGTGACAGAGTGAGTTTCAGCGAAAACATTCCGGTTTATCACTTTATCACGCTGTTTTGAGTTAGATAATGTAGGTAAGTTTACAGTCACTAACCGGGGAAATAACAAGTATAATACTGTTCAGGCATAAACAAAACACACGTATCTTCTATGCATTTCAAATAGCGCGGGAAGACGCCGTGCTTGTGACGACCGCGCGACAGTGGCGCTACAAGGCCGCCGCATTCCGTCCGTGGCGAAAAGAAGAACGAGTTGCAAAACAAACGAGAGTGCGACCGGCACGATTTCAATGGCGCGTCTAAAATAAATTAAGTTTAAGTGATATTAATCATTAACGGACGGTGTGGATTATTTTAAGTGAACTAGCAAGCATCAAGGACCAAGTGTGGTGATATTAAGAGGCAGGGCCAGCCTGGGTGGCTGATATGGTCATTCTTTGGAGCCGGCGTCCAGTCCACTAATCACACGAGGCGGTTAGCAACAAAGGTACTGTGCTATTTGTTTGTAAAGTTGATGCTGTGTTAATGCCTGAACATGGGGTTAGATAGGTATAGATTTCATTTCGTATTTGTTTGTACATAAACAAATACTATACTGAAAAGGTAATTAAAATTTTGGGGCATTTACCTTCTACCAAAAAAAAAACAAATTTAATTCTAAATCAGACAGTTTTCAGCGCGGAGACAGCTCATTGTCACAAAAAAAGTAGAACAGCCCTTGTGTGTTTCTTTGTTAGGGTCAAAGGACCATGTGCAAATTGGCCTCAAACCCAACAGAGCTGAGAGTTATCTAATGTGATAGGTATTTTTATTCACTTATTTTCTTTATATGGACACCAAGTTGAATTCCATTGCAGAACTGAGATATTTAGACTTTAGTCAGTCAATCATTGGTACATAAAAGCACCCGAGTGGTATGCATAACGCATCCCTCCCCTAACAAAACAAAAGGCTGTGTGGATCCGCCATCATCGCCGAGCGGTTGTGAATGTGAATAGTTTTACTTACATAATACTCGCGTTTTAATACGAATATCTCAGATCATATAACGAAATGAAGCAGACAATAAGACCTGTTTATACACATAAGTCTCATCTCTGTTGGTTTTGGGGCCAGATTCCATACAAATTTGCCCATGGTCCTTTTGCAAGCTGAACTTGACTTATTTCCCGTTATTCGAATACGCTGAGACTTCACATGATTATGTAGAATGGATGACAGTAAAATGTTATGGTACCATCGAGCTGATGTGATGATGGAGACGGGAGATGGCTATAGGAACTCTGTGACTGTGATGAAACCACCAAACCCCATTGTGTTTGGGTTTCTTAAAATTGCTTCGATGAGTGTAAGTTGACCATGGAAATGAAAGTACAGTCAGCGATTTTTTTATCCATACAAAGTTGGGACTAACGACCTTAAATGTTCAGGCAATAAAGACCTGTATACATATTTTTGCCTCTTTGGCTGTATTCATATCGACTAGTCGACTGTACCAAGAATTATATTTATGACAAAAAGCTTGTTATTATTTCTATCTCAAGTGACGTCAGTCCCAATTGGGAGTGGGTTTATAAGTAAGATTTCAGACATACGCAGGTATATAAAGGTATATTTATCATAGGTATATATGACGTCATGAAGGCACATAACACAGTGGGCGTTAGTCTCGCCAGATCTATTTATACTCAAGTAAATAATATAACCTGATAAGAAAATGATTTTTGCACAAAAGCCTTTGACGGCGATATGGGAATGACGTGAGGTCTTAAAATGTACATGAATATACGAGTAAAAGCTATCACCATCAGAGTCTCACTCTTGTCGGTGGAGTATCTTCCAGCTCTCTGCCCTGCGCCAGCCCTTTGACATTTTGATACGACATGGCTTTTTTTTACTTTTTTTCACTTGGTGCATGTAGCTTTTTCTTGGTTTGCCTCTACCTCTCTTCCCTTCTATATTTCCCTCCAGAATAGCTTTGAAAAAGTGGTCATGTCGTATCAAATGTCCAATCATTTTTCCGCGTCTCACTTCAATGGTATTCAGAATCGTTCTTCTCTCGTCCACTCTACGCAACACTTCCTCATTCGTTACTCTTTCCCTACAATGTCTTCCATACGTATCCCGACCCACATCTCAAATGCTTCCAATCTTTTCCTGTCTTTTTGTGTCATTGCTATATACAGTATATATTAATGTACTGTGAAGCGCAAAAAGGTGTATCGACAAAGTTATATCATAGGGGTCATCTGGGAGAGATCGCTTTTTAGCGATAAGACCGTATTTACTGTACCGTATTCTATTGCGATATAAGTTTGTAATAAAGAGTATTTGTATTGTTATATTCCAATGTTAGCAGCAATTAATTTTTATCTCATTTACTAACGCAAAGCCTATTAAATATCTATTAGCGTGTGCCATACTAAGTGTTAGTCAACTGGAAATCTTGGCAGTGACAATGTATTTACAAGTAAAAAATTTCGAATTCCGATATATTCAAAAATAAACGGTCGGTAGGTCTGAAAAAGTGTATCTTTAAGGGACACAAAACTATATACGCACATAAGTCGTAATTATGGAGAGCTCATGATATATATGTGTGTAGGTATATAAAGCAGTGTATGTAACTGTAAATTCACTAAAACATTCGTGTAGGGCTTATTATGAACCCACACTCGAGTTTTAATGGTTTTCATTATACAGGGTGACCTCAGCCATTGGGCATACTTTGAAATCCCACGCAGCGCTACATTTAGTAATGCTTTAACGTAAATATTGTTTGATTAGGACAACAAATAACAACAATAATTGAAAGTTAATACAAAGGTTATTTCCAATAATCTACAACAATAAGAGACATGCTGTATTTATCATTAACAACCAAAATAATGTTACTTTGCCTATTCCGCCAAACGTGCTAGTCAATTAGTGCCAACCCGTTATACATACAGTCAAGTGTAACCTACTTGCGTATTTTTTCATGCAATTAATAAGGTCCGACCGAGACTTCTTTTTTTGTCTCGGCCGAAACCGAGACCGAGATTAATTCGAGTTCTCGGCCGAGACCGAGACCGAGATTTAATAATAAATACGAAAAACGCGCATTTTTCACAAAAAACATGTATTAGTCAAGAATTAAACTGTTGCTTAATATAGCCATCACTAAAACACAACATTTACAGTCAAAGCTTGAGAAAAAAAAGTTATAATTTGCATTACGTACGATAACACGGTAAACTATAATTGCTTAAAATACCCACCAAAATCGCAAAGTGTCAAGATGGAAGGTTCGGCCAAGGCCGAGAATCTCGGCCCTTTTTGACCGAGACCCGAGACCGAGATCTCGGTCGGACCTTAGCAATTAATGTTCCCAGTGTTCCCACCATCCCGCCGCAAAAAAGTAAATAGGTACGTAAATAGATATAACAAACCACCACCAATAATATAAACCTCGACACGTGTTTCGCCTCTCTACGAGGCATCCTCAGGAGATGCAGGAGATCTTGTCGTACTGGCGTCCGACAAGTGAATGACATATTCTATACTGGTTCTAAACATCGTAACGCATATGTACGTTTCGGATATAAATAATAAATATACATATAAATACTTAAATACATAGAAAACATCCATAACTCAGGAACACTTGTGATAAACACACAAATAAATGCCCTGACCAGGATTCGAACCCGGGACCTCCTGCTTCGTAGGCAGGGTCACTACCAACTAGGCTAGGAGGCCGGCTATGTCAGATAAACATTTGGCATTAAGTCCGCCATGTGTACAGTTTTCTGTCTTGTGCATTAAAGTTTAAATAAATAAATAAATAAATAAATAAACTACTATGACTACCAAATGCGTTTTAAGTATAATTGGCCATTAAATACCTACTCGTAACATTACTTGCGAAGTCTAACATTTCCTTCGATTGTTTTATAATACTAAATTGTATATCAAGGGCATAAAGTAACCCATTTTAGACGAGGGTATTACCAATATAGTAATCGAGGATAAAATGGGTATTGATGCCTGAGGTATACACTCTGCTTTTCACTTCGATTGTAAGGAAAATGTAGTTTTATTTCACTTTAAATCGTTAAAAATGTGACATCCATACTCGGGCACTTAGGTTCTCCGGGAGGCGAAGCCGCGGCAAGCGCGCTCCAACTGCAATGTTACTTTATACCCTTGAGCATGAAAAGAGATTTTGTGTCGCCTAGCCACGACTTAGAGATGAACTTTTCGAGCAAGAGAAGTAAAAATTAGTTTTTATGCATGGTCATAATTATATTTGAAGTACGGCTGCGAGTTAACGCTTACTTCAAATATGCATATGCGATAAAAGTTAGATTTGCATAATAATGAGGCGTCGAAGCGAATTTCAGGACTGTTCGAGTGTATAATCTTTTGCGACGGAGCATGTATGTACATCAGTTAACGTAACAATAACAATTGAAGGTGGAATTTGTATAAACAGTTTGAAACTGAATTATATGGCGAGAATTTTATGACCATATTCATATTCATATTCTTTATTTGTATTGATCATACATTGTCATAGTGGTGCCAATACTATTTTTTTACGCCATGATGATTGAAAGTGTACTGAAAGAAAAAATCTTTTAAAATTGTAGGGACAAAATGAATTTTGATTATTTTTTATTTAAAAACTACATGTATTATGGTATTTTTAAGGACTGTGTTAGATAGCAGGGCTTCTTAAGTTTCCAAAAAAAAAAACAGAAGTATTACAAAGTGCTATTTCATATTTAGAAGCTTCTAAATTGCATGCTCCAGTAACCTGGCCTTATGCAGATGTGCTTATAGCCACTCCACCATCTGTCCAGTCCCAAATAAATATGCCTAATAATCCAGCTTCTACCAGATATTCATATAAAAAAACAGTGCAACTTAAGCCCCGAAGTCCTCCAAGACTTCAGAAAGGATTTGACACAGCCTCACATTATAATTTAACAAAAGATTATAACATACCATCCCCTTCAGGAAATGGTATTGCTACTCGTATAATAGAGCAGTCTGAAGACCAAACAAAAGATCAATCTAGAAATGAACTTATTTTAGAACTTATTAAGCTTTTAACTAGCAGTAACCATTCAAAACCGAACAACGATGCCCATATTATATATATTATCAATCTTTTCTCAAAATTCATCAAAAATGGACACCAACTCCAAAATTCTTCAGTGGAATTGCCGGAGTATAAATAACAAAAAAAGTGATTTAATCCATTTAATCAAAAAGTATGATCCAATTATTATTACTCTTTCTGAAACATGGCTTAAGCCGAAGTCATGTTTCAGAATTCCTGGCTATGCCTGCCTCCGTGAAGATAGGTCAGATGGGTATGGGGGTGTAGCCATTTTAGTTAAGAATTCATTTCATTTCACCCATTTTTCAATATCACCTCATAGTAATGATTTTTCCATTATTTCATCAATTGTAAATAACATCTGTATAGTTTCAGTGTACATTCCTCATCCTTCATTACCCATACTTAAAGAATTAAGAACTATATTATCCACCCTTCCTACCCCCCTTATTATTTTAGGCGACCTAAATTGTCACCACCCTGCTTGGGGGTGTAACAATTCCAGTAATTTAGGTGATGAAATAATAGATATAGTTGATTTTTATAATTTATGTACTTTAAATTCTGGTATTCCTACACGCCGGTCAGCTCCAAATGAGAATCCCAGTGCTGTAGATCTTTCCATTTGCAGCTCCTCACTTGCATGCTCCTTTTCATGGCAGGTTCTACCTCTCTCTTATGGCAGTGATCATTTTCCGATTTTAATTTCTACACCTTTTAAAAATAAACCACTGTATAAAAGATCTCCACTGCTAGCTTATAAACTTCAAAATGCCGATTGGGATAGTTACCAAAAACATCTTGATGACAGGTTCGAAGATTTGCCTAATGTGTGTAGAGAACAATTAGTGCACTCATCTGATGCATTTGCTAAGTTATTAATTAATGTAGCAGATGAAGTTTTTCCCTCTAAAAAGTCCTCCAAATTCAATATTATCAGTCCCCCTTGGTGGGATTCTGAATGTACTGATGCTGTTAAAAAAAGAAAGGAGAGAGTTAATTTACAACAATAACATGAGTGAGGACAATTTCAATGCCCTGTTAAAGATTGATAAAGAGACCAAACAAGCTAGCCCCCCCGTATGTTTCACTTCCATCAAGCTTTGAATTTCCTGACTCACCTATTACCAATAATTCTCAGCGTTTTAATAATCCTTTCTCATTCTTGGAGCTGAAAAACGTGTTGTCATATTCATATGTCGTAGATTCTGCACCGGGCGGGATGCGATGGTGTACCATACTCTTTTTTGTCGCATGCAATGCAAGTGATAAAGTTTTATACAATTTTTAAAGCACGAATCAAATCATTTATTAAATGTAATAAATGTTTTGATTCATGTTTCACTTTTTCTTTAGTATATGACATCTCTTTCAATTTATGATAAAGTTTTAGGTTATTATCTTGATATTACCAATAATATTTTTTTGACAAGTGACATCCCTGGACATCCCTCCAAAATGGAAAGTACAGTTGGTGTTGCCCTTTCTCAAACCTAACAAACCCCGTAACGATCCAAACTCTTACCGTCCCATAGCTCTGTCTTCAGTTTTAATTAAAGTTTTGGAACATCTGGTTAAAAATCGGTTGGAGTGGTTTATTGAAAGCAATAAATTATTACCAGATATTCAATACGGTTTTCGTAAAAGCAAAGGTACTTTAGATTGTGTTAGTTTATTAATCTCTGATATATTGCTTGCATTTTCAAAAAGGGACTATGTAGTAGCCTGTTTTATAGATATCAAATCTGCATATGACAACGTTAATATTTCTATTCTTGTAAGTAAACTGATCCAATTAGGCGTTCCAGAACGCCTGTGTAATATAATTTCAGCCATGTTTCATGAACGAACCATTAGACTAGAATTAGATTCTGAACTATTACACAGAACTGTCTCGAAAGGTCTTCCACAGGGAACAGGGGGGTTCTAAGTCCTTTGCTTTTCAATGTCTATACATACGATCTTGTTTTCAATTTACATCAACCTGTATCTATAATACAATATGCAGACGATATAGTATTTTATTGTAGGGATATTTAGTTCAATCCATAATGCTTGCGAGTTAATTAATTCCAATTTGAAAGACTTAAATACGTACTTAAATAATAATGGCTTGGATATTTCAGTTTCGAAATCATCAGCCATTTTATTCACTCCAAGAAAAAAAACTGTTGATGTTAGTTTTTTTTTTTTTTATACTACGACGGTGACAAACAAGCATACGGCCCGCCTGATGGTAAGCGGTCACCGTAGCCTATGGACGCCTGCAACTCCAGGGGTGTTACATGCGCGTTGCCGACCCTTTAAAAACTTTAACACTCCTTTTTTGAATATATCTTATGCGGGGTCTACAACTTCCTTTTGTGAAGAAGTTAAGTACTTAGGTATAGTTTTGGATTACAATCTATCAGGCAAGGGCCATTGTAATTACGTAAAAGGCAGATGTGAGCGTTTGTTGAATATGTTAAGATGCTTGGCTGGTGTATGGTGGGGTAGCCATAGCCACCCATTTTATTTGAAACTTATTTATAATTCTGTTATAAGAAGCGTTTTAGATTATGGTTCCTTCGTTTTGACGCCGGGCACAGAGGAGGCCTTTAAAATATTTAATACCATCCAAAACAAGTCCCTTAGAATAGTTCTCGGGGCTATGTGTACCAGTCCCGCCAATGCTATGCAGGTGGAGTGTGTGGACTGTGGACCCCCCTTCACATTTAAGACGACAATATTTATCCGATCGTTTTATTTTCAAAATGATGCAATTTTCGAAACACCCTTTGATCAATAAATTATCTAAACTTCATGAACAAATGCAGGCATCTGCATATTGGCGTAATAGAACTCCCCCTTGTATTATTAATAGCTATCTAAGATTTCTGTCTCTCTCTCTCTTCTCCCACTAGCAGATGTATTGGCCTTCCTTGATTTTTGAAAGATTTTGATGCTCTGATTATCTCCCCTATAGTTATCTTAGACTCCAATATTTCAAAAGATAGTATATGTGCGAAACCAGTATTTAATATATTACTTGACGAAAACTGGTCCGATTGGCATCATATATATATATATATATACTGACGCTTCTAAACTTTCAGCAAATAGTCGTGTTGGGGTTGGTTTTTTCCATCCTCAATATAATGTAGTTCAAAAAGTCAAACTGCCACCAGAATCGTCGGTATTTACTGGAGAACTGTTTGGAATTTTTAAAGCCGTTGAATATGTTTGTAGTTTTAATTTAAAGAAATGTGTTATATTTTCGGACTCGAAGAGCTGTCTACAACTTTTGTTAAACTTTTGTTAATTTCAATGAATACTAATCGCGTTAATAGAAGGCAATACTGTGACTAATTGACTATAATACAATATTTTCTCTATTCCAGTCGTGGTCCCTAGTGGGTATAGTGTTCATGATCGCCGCTGGGCTGATCATGTTCACATATAAAGCCACCGCGTTCAACCTGCTCGGCTTCAACTTCCTGCTAGTGGCGTCCTTCGCCGGCGGTCTTCGGTGGACGTTCGCTCAGCTGCTGATGCAGAGAGCCAGGCTCGGGTTACACAATCCGGTGGACATGGTGTTCCATGTGCAGCCGTGGATGTTTCTATCGCTGATGCCGTTTGCGCTGCTGTTTGAAGGTTAGTTGTTTTTAGGTTAGTTATTGAAAATTACATGTTATTTAGTGTTATAAATACCACAAATGCACAAAAAGATGTTTTTAAATTAGATTAGATTAGATATCTTTAGTTAGTTAGTTTTTCTTGGCTTTTTCCGCAACTCGACATCCAATGTGCCTTTTTTGCGTGGTAATTAGATATCTTTATTTGTTATTGAAAATTACATGTTATTTAGTGTTATAAATATCACAAATGCACAAAAAGATCGCCAAGTGTATAAAAAATAAAAAATTGGTAGTAATAAAACAATTTCTAAGACCAATGTCAAATGAAATACAAGATAAGATAAAAAAATAACTAAATAAAGAATTGAAATGTCTAACCTAAGAGCAATTATTAATCCTCACAGGGTTTAAACATTTTTTATTTTAATTATAGAATGCCCTTCAGGCTATGTATTACTAGCTTTATAAGCCCCTCTGGGCATTGTAGACCAACCTCTGTTTTTATTATTTTTAAATCATTTTTTATATTTTTGTATGTAGGTAGTTTGCACAAGTAACTTTTTTGAATTTGTGCTGTAAAGGGCTCGAAACGTAGGATCATGGTGTTAATAAACGCGATTAATCCGTTCTAAAGTGTTTAATTTCAATGAATAACAATTGCGGTAACAGAAGACAATATTATGTCTAACCTTAATTAACAAAAAATGCAGTATAATTACATAATGTATACATCTAGGCTATACCTAGTTGATGTAATGTCAAATGTCAAGAAAAACAGAAATAATAAATCCCCAAATTAAAAAATGACAAAAAATATACCACAATAAATTAATTAATTTATATTCCAGTCATAGTCAATAAGCTATACAGCCTCGAACAATGTAGTGACCAGGATGCTGATTAAAACATCTGACACCGACGGAAAGGCCTATACAAATATTTATTTAGTAAAACATCCTTTTGTACAATATCCTTAAATTAGGATTCTACTCCCTGAATAGGCAAGCCTGTACTCAAGAATAAGCAGTGCTCCTCCCCTTACAATGTTTAATGTTTTTATGAAATCTGTTAATACAATTTAACTTAGATTACTTGATTATAACAATTTTTGGTATGTGTGTATGTGTCAACAATTTTTTTTTTAAGAAACTATGCTATTCTATATCTATCGAGTCTAGAGACATATGAATATGTTTACCTGTTATTATCAGTTGTTATTAACTAAGGGGCTTCCCCCAGATAAGTGGTATAACAGACGTAACTTGGAGACTGGGCCTGGGTCATTGGGTCACCAACACCAATATCAGTCAGAATGAGATAAGAGATGCGAAATTAGAAAGAGAATTTTATAAATGAAACATAATATGATATAGACGAACTTTAAGAGAGGTATGGGCACAGCGGATGCATATCGTTTAGTGTGGTAGGCCACAGCTCAACGAATGTCGTCTCGCTCAAATCTGGAGCAGAGCCCATCTGCGGAAGTACCTCCACCTCACAGAAAACCGCAGTTTAATAACACTAGACCATACTCATAGTGTTGTGTTTCTGTTGGGGAATAAGGTCGCCAGAGCTCCAAGAGGATTTACTGTGTTGACAGCTGGGGACCCACGGAGCAAAGCTTCCCCCTTTAGCTGTCAACACATCCAACGAATCCTCCTTTGTTTTAAAGGGTCGGCAACGCGCATGTAACACCCCTCGAGTTGCAGGCGTCCATAGGCTACGGTGACCGCTTACCATCATTGTTTGTCACCGTCGTAGTATTAAAAAAAAACTTTAACTATGAAAATACACAATTTTTTTTTGGCAATTCCAGGGCTCTCCTGCTTCGAATACCTGCTGTCCCTATCGCAAGACGCGCTTGTGCCTACGCTCGTCAAAGTGTCCGGTGGAGCCACTATCGCATTTCTCATGGAGATCTCAGAGTTCCTCGTAGTCACCTACACTTCTAGCTTGACGCTGAGCATAGCAGGGATATTTAAGGTGAGTTAGAGAGGATTGTTTATTACTCGCCGGTTGGTACCTGTGTTGGAAGGTCAGATTGCTACGTCAAATCTTGGCTTTAGGTTCCTGAGAAATATAGGTAAAAAACATAAGTAAGTCACTTGTAGGTAGTTGTGAGCTATTCGAATAGGCATTTTGACGACCGGTTGGCGTAGTTGGTCTTTTTTTACCCTGCCTGCTAAGCCGATGGTCCTGGGTTCGAATGCCGGTAAGGGCATTTATTTGTGTGATGAACACAGATATTTGTTCCCGAGTTATGGATGTTCACTACCAACTACCCCAGCCGGTCGCCTAAAAAAACGAATTTAATTAAAGTAACTATCATTCTTTTTCCTTAATTATACCAAGCCACATGACCAGGGCCCGTAATTTTCTGCCCGGTTTCGTCATAATGACGTATATACACAGCATTTTTTAATACGAAATGAGTTAATGACAGATAAAGTCTATCAACGTTAGATTCTAACGTCGAACGTAATAGTTTTGACACTATTCAATGACAGCATTATTCCAGGGGCAGGAAACTTAAAAGAACGTCCCATTCACATAGAAAGTAGCGACATCGTTCGTTATCGAAGTGAGATTTTTTTTACGTAGTGCTTCCACATTGCACCACTAGATGGCATGATTTTTTAAATGATTCCATGACGAGTGAGAAACGTTTAAAATTGTGTATGATTTTTAAATATATGTTTTTTTATTAGTTCTATTACGCTGCTTTTATAACCATTATTTAAAAACTTGTTTTTAAGTATTTTCCACCACTTATTGTGAATGGTATTACCAAACCCTTTACATGAAACGAAACGTTAAGGAAATGGCGTAACTGACATTTCATATTTGAGAGTTTTGAAAATCTTGTTTATAGAAACTAGTTGGTCTTCCGTTTGATATTCAAAATGGCGGTTGCGTTTCTTGAATAGTTCTTTGTTTTTGTGTGCTAAATGTTGTTTAATGTGTAATATTTATAGCTTATTGTGCAGTAAACTAACGAAGAAGTGTGCAGCTAATGAAGAATTAATCCTGAAACGCGTGTAATCGCGTTATTGAGTTATTAATCGGTTGCCCTGGGATTTTGGCCTCCTGAAATATTTATTACGTATAAGCTGTAAACGGAATAAATAGCAAGGCCAATTACCGAACAACGTCGCCCAAGAGGCAATATACTATTTATATAAAAACACTGATATATTAATACGGGACACTGGCAAAATTGTCCAATTCTCGGACAGAGGCCATATTATAAAAGAAGAAGAAGAAGAAGAAACTAGTGAATTATTTACTAACGAAAATGTGTGGTTAATAAGTGGAAGTGGATAATTAGTGGACCACAACTGTATGCATTATATTATAATATAAGTAATTGGTTACCTAAGTAAATAAATGTCATAGGTACCTTTTAAGTCTTTTACAATAATAAAGTAAGAAAATTACATATAATTGTTGTTTATTTTTAACTTTTTTTAGTTTTTTCCTTGACTGTACTGTTAACTTCAATGAAATGTATCCATGTTTTAATCCTTATTGCCTTGCTGGCCTCGTGAACAGGTGAAAAATGGATGCATCTCATTGCAGTGAACAGTACGAAAACGACAAATATGTGTAGTTATTACTGCATACATGTGTGCACGCACACATACGTAAAAGTTAGTACTACCCATATAACGCTTGGGGCGCTTGTGTCAGCGTGTATCCAGGTTTGCTCGCGAGATGGCTCTCTTTCTCATATATATATTATTATACTCTTTGCATTATTCTTTCAAACGTAAAACCTAAAACATGATGTATGAAGCTTGACGTCATTTGTCTGTCATCGGCTTGAAAATTACGGGCCCTGCACTAGCGTTGAAAATGTCTGGAAAAAATCCGATTTTTTCCTACACGACTCGTTTTTTTCGGATTCTTTAGGAAAAAAACAATGAAAGTTTCCGCACTATATTTCAACTCTAAATCAATGTATATTAGGTCTAATTTACGCCTACAACAGGGCTACATCCATGACATTGAGGAAGAAACAATTGAAACAGATGAAAGGAGTGACAGTGATAGTGAGATGAGTATTTCTTAAAAAACCCGAAAACTTCGGAAAAAAACGGAAAAATTGATTAAATCATGAAAAAGCATTGGATTTTTTCCGGCATTTTCAACGCTACCCTGCACATGACGAAGTTAAAGCAAATGCTCAAGAACAGCCTGTATGAACGTATATTTTTTCGTTTTCAGGAGATGTGCATTCTAGTCCTGGCTGTGGAAGTGAGCGGTGACCGACTTAGCGCCATCAATGTGGCCGGCCTTGGTGTGTGTCTTCTGGGCATCATCGGACACATTGTGCATAAGGTAAACTACCCTGCCTACAAAGCTGGAGGTCCCGGCTTCGAAACCTGGTGACGGCATTTATTTGTGATTTAACGGCATTTATGGCGACCGGTTGGCTTAGTTGGTAGTGACCCTGCCTGCTATGCGGATGGTCCTGGGTTCGAATCCCGGTAAGGGCATTTATTTGTGTGATGAACACAGATATTTGTTCCTGAGTCATGGATGTTTTCTATGTATTTGTATATTATATACATCGTTGCCTGAGTACCCGTAACACAAGCCTTATTGAGCTTACTGCGGGACTTAGTCAATTTGTGTAAGAATGTCCTATAATATTTATTTATTATTTGTGTTTATCACGAATTATGCCTGAGTTATGGACACTCATGCGTGGGTCCTGTGTCAGTATGAGAGAACTGTCAAAGTGACGTTTGAAATGTTCCCGCAGGACCCACGTTCCACTAGCGCCCCTAGCGGCAAATCGACTCGCGGTAATCCTCATTGACGTGATTTTATAAGTGGAAATAGTTGAAGGGATGGAGAATTGGAGAGAGACATAGGCTATTTTTGTATTTAACCCGAGCGAAGCCGCGGGCAAAGTTAGTATATAATAAAAATAACTCTCCAACGTGGGGTTCGCTAGACTCGTACATACTTTAGGAATAGGCATCGCCATTTCATACAAAATAATAAATTGAAAGATAACAGTATGGGGTTTTTCATCTTGAATGTTCAAGTTTTGAATATTTAAATTTTGATGGTTAACTCAAAAACGGTTTTGAACCTTAACGACTCATTGTATGAGTTTTTAAGAGGAAGCTTGACCTTCATAAAGAGTTCAAGTTTTTTAAAACTCGGGCGTATTGAAAGTTATTGTCGTCGAGCCTTGAAGGCTTGAGCAGCAAGACTTCGTGATTCGAGTTTTGTTGATTACGCTTCAAAGTTACATTACCTAGGTCTTGTGTTTTTTAGGTTTTTCTTTTTTTGGTTTTACAACAGTCATACTACCAAGTTGGAGTGATTGCCCTTATCGACTTACATGATTGTCGTAACTGTATTTATCGGCTGTCACCCTTATTTTACTTGATAATAGAGGTCATTAAATCGTGTGAGGGGTTATAGGTAAACAGAGCTAGTTTTTAGTATGAGGCGGCCAGTTACTGTACGGCGAACGACTGATCATCCTACCACAGTGTAAGGACTCTATACAGTGGACAAGGTTCATACAACCTAATCGTTCGGCGTCTTGGCTTGTCCGAAACTCAGGGCTGTCACAAATGTTTCGTGACATGTTTTAATTTTTTTTATCTTGCGACATCCGCTATTAAGATTTGTTTTTTTTGTTGTTATTTCTCAGAAAATCAAATTGTAACAAAATAAAGATTGTACAATAGGTACC
Organism: Lathronympha strigana; assembly: GCA_949128165.1. NCBI lineage: Eukaryota > Metazoa > Arthropoda > Insecta > Lepidoptera > Tortricidae > Lathronympha > Lathronympha strigana. The sequence goes on along the minus strand of OX421901.1, from coordinate 3,010,413 downwards.
TATTGTAAAAATCGGTGCAATCTTGGATTTTGTAAGATTAACTCCGATTTGAATAAAAATCGATATCTGACGCTCCGGTGGGGTCAATAACATGAATCTGGTGTCAAATTTGGAAAAAAGTGTAAAAACCGACGCCATTTTGGATTTTGTAAGATTAACTCCGATTTGGATGAAAATCGATATCTGACTATCCGGCGGGATCCTTAACAATAATCCAGGGTGAAAACTGTAGAATATTGTAAAAACCGACGCCATCTTGGATTTTGTAAGATTAACTCCGATTTGGATGAAAATCGATATCTGACTATCCGGCGGGGTCCTTAACAAGAATCCAGAGTGAAAACTGTAAAATATTGTAAAAACCGACGCCATCTTGGATTTTGTAAGATCAACTCCGATTTGGATAAAAATCGATTGCTGACGATCCGAGCAGAGAAGTAAAGTGGTACTTTAATCCCAGTTAGGGATCAAGCTGGCACTTTTCTTTTCAAGGACCGGACCTCGGTCTCGGGCGTCAACGATTGAAGCCCTCATTACGGTCAGGATTATACTTTACAATCCCTCACTACGTTCGGGATTCTATTGTAGGATAAATAAAATAAATAAATATTTTTAGGACATTCTTATACAAATTGACTAAGTCCCGCAGTAAGCTCAATAAGGCTTGTGTTATGGGTACTCAGACAACGATATATATAATATACAAATACATAAATACATAGAAAACATCCATGACTCAGGAACAAGTATCTGTGTTCATCATACAAATAAATGCCCATACCGGGATTCGAACCCAGGACCATCGGCTTAGCAGGCTGGGTCACTGCTGTGACCGAAATTGGGAAACATGGTCATATTTTCGTAACCCAAATATAAACCGAATACAAACATTTTGAATGCGCTCAAGTTTATTTAAAAGATCCTCGTTGAGATCTAGATAATATACGTCAGCATAGTCCAAAATAGGAAGGAGAGTTTGGGCAAGTGCAATTTTTGTCGGAATGGGTTCGGTAGGAAATTTCGCAACCTTTTAAGGGAGCTAACCGCTGCAAACATCTTCCTGCTCACTTCGTTGACTTGGGGTATTCAAGATAAGGTCTTATCCAACGTTATGCCCAGGTTTCTAACTTTCTGCGAGTAGGGAATCAGTACGCCATCAAAGTAGATCGGAGCAAGACTTTTAAGGTCTACCTTCAGTAACTGTTTAGAGCTCCCAATTATGATGCACTGCGTTTTAGATGGATTGATCTTAAGGCCAAAATCAAGACTCCAGTTTAGAATGCTTGCCAAGTCATTATTAACCGTGTCAATTACAAAAGGAAGATTACTAGTTTCACCCTGCGAATAAATTTGAACATCGTCGGCATATAGGTGATAGTGAGAAGAAATATTTGAAGTGATAGTATTAATAAATAAAATAAAAAATAAGGGGGACAAAACGCCGCCTGCGGTACGCCGGCCAGCGTGTTGCACCAAGAAGACCGGAAGTCATCCACCTTTACACATTGCCGACGATCAGCTAAGTAACTACGAAACCAGCCAATTACCACAGGAGATATATTAAGAGAACGCAGTATTCCAAGAAGAATGTGAAAGTCAACAGTATTAAACGCAGTATTAAAATCTAGCAGCGTCAACACCGTCAACTTCTGATCATTCATGCCCGCCCGAATGTCACCAGTGATCTTGACGAGAGCAGTAGCCGTACTATGACCGGAACGGAAACCAGATTGGAAGGGGTTAAGGAGATCACACTTGTTCAGGAATGATGAAAGCTGCTGGTGAACAAGGCGCTCAAGAACTTTAGAGAGGAAGGGGAGGATAGAGATAGGACGATAATCAGACAATGATGAGGGATTGGGTTTTTTAGGAATAGGAACGATGCAGGCATCCTTCCAAAGAGATGGAAAAGAACATGAAGATATGGAGTTATTAAGGATAACAGAAATTACGGGAACCAGCAGGTCTAGGAGGGGGAGGATCATAGTGCGGCTAATACAATCGACACCGACAGCATTCGACGAGATGGACACAACTACCAACTACGCCAACCGGTCGTCAAATCCATCGCTTCATTCGGAATTCAATGTACGCCCTCGCCGTATATATATCATTTGAGCTTTGCGAGCCGACGCGACCCCCCAACAAAAGCTTTGCGACCCCCTGGGTGGGTCGCGCCTCACACTTTGAAAAACACTGGGCTAGCCTACTCTATCCAATTCACTCAAGCTAAAAATCTTAAGCCCACTTACACCATCCCGGAGTTAACCTGTCAAATTCCATACAAAAAACGCTTAACCCCTTAAGTAAGTTAATTTTCCTTTCCTCGCAGGTCCTCTTCATCAAATCAGTAACCGGCGCCGTGCCGCTCGACGACTTCGAACCAATCACTCGGTCACGGACCCCCAAGGGCGGCGGCGAACCCCTCCTCGAGGCGAAGTGGACGCACCCGAGCGACGAAAGCGATGTGGACGCGAATTTGGTACTGTTTGAGGTATTACAACGGAGGGATGGGAGGTAGAGCCCCACGACCCCTTACAGAGGTCTAATAGACAGATACAAGACATCTCGCAGTCACAGGGCATATGCAGTCTCGTATAATTTTCAGAAAAAAAGCGCATCGTTTTAATGAAAATAGGTCCTCGATTTTCCATACAAAACTTTTTTGTCAGTTTTGTAACGGCCCATACTAAATGTATGAAAAAATACGTTACAAAACTGACCAAAAAAACGGGACACTCTTTTTATTTTTTTTAAATCAATAGTACTCGTGATTCTGGTTATAAAAAACCCAAAACTTCCTATATTTTCAAAAAAAAAGGAAATGGTACCCTATTTTTGAAAATGCCCAAAAAATCACCGTCAATGGAACTTCCTAACAACGCAAACATAAGGCGCCGCATGTTTTCACTGTTCCTCCTTGTATTTTCACACTACCTCATCAAACACCACTGAAACCATTACTGAAACGGTCGTGTTATCGTAACAAACAACAGGATAAATAAGTTAATCTTGGAGATTGCATTAGAAATTCGGAAGTTAGGTTATTAAGATGAATATGGCGGTTTGGAAGTTCCATTAACTGCGGTTTTAGATAAATTGGCGAGAGCTTGGAGCATATGTAGTGGTGGTACAGTTAGCATGAAAAGAATTATAAGAAATTTAAATAATTTATCAATATTTATCTTAATTAAATGAAACATACCCGAGAAAATTGATTAAGTGGCAACCCTTTTTGGTATTAGTCACTATCATTGCATTCTACTGTCAAAACAATCTTTTGACAATAACATACCTTTTTTATACTGATTGGAGGAAAAAAGGAAAATTCAAGTTTCGGATGCCTGATATATTACCACTACATATGCCATGCCAAGAAATTGCTAATGGGAGCTACCGTATTGTCGCTCACCAGGCGGCGCCACTCATGCGTGGGTCCTGTGTCAGTATGAGAGAATTGTCAAAGTGACACCTGCAACTCTAGTGCCGACCCTTTAAAAAAAGGAGGATCCTGTTGAGGTGCTCACAGGATCAATGTAGGATGGTTTAAAAAAGGACCATACAGGTTTACAAGAAAGCGCGCATTTGACGCAACTCGGCCACAGTGATCACTTACCATCTAACTACCTGTCTGATTATTTGCCACGGACGTAATGTTAAAAACCAGACAGCTTTTGTCATGTATTTTATTAAAGAGATCTCAACCTCGTATCTGCAAATCTCATTTGATAGAGAAAACACCCGTATTCCTAGTTATAGAAAGGTGACATTTCCATCAAATGATCGCTGTACATATGAGGTTGAATAAGTATAGCGACGATATGCGATATTGTATGTCGCATAAAAATCACCTCGACCTAGATATGTAAGTTAACTTTATACGCGGTATGTAGATCGCAACCTTGTTTTAGTTTGATTACCGGTTAGCTTAACCGGTTAATGTAAAAAGGAAATTGGGTTGCGCTTTTAAACCATTAACCAACCGGACAATGTCAGTAATTTTCTATACAAAACACCTAATATTTTTCTATACACCTCAAATGTATGGATAGTAAGTACAGTACAAATAACTGTCAGACAAACACCAGTCTATACAATGTACAGTCAACCAATTGGAACCCTAGGCCACTGTAGGACTATGTCATAATGACGCTATAAATCAGATTGTAAGAAATCTCTTACTGCTTGTTATTTTGACATGGTTCTAGAGTGGCCTAGGGTTCCAATTGTTTGACTGTACATGATCATTGGCAGAGGGTAACCTGTTTATCGCTAGCCTGGTTGGTTAAATAGTCTAAGTATATATCGCGATTTAGTGTCTATTTATTCTATATTATGTACCCTGAAATTTGTAACATTCCTTCGTTGTTATTTATATTTAGGTCCGTCTAAAATAAAACTAAAAATTAATTAAATTGATACTTTAAAATGAAAAAAAAAAAACCTTATTGGCAGCTCATTGTGTTCGCTACTGAGGGTTAACGATTAGCATCTTGTTTACGCACCCTGTTTCTTCCCTGTATCTTCTTGTTTACGGACATGTTTCTTCTTGTTCGTAATTCAAAATTTGTTCCCACCGTCCATCCACATGCCCCCAAAGCATGCCACGGCGACGCGGCGGGGGTGAGGCATCTGTCTCTTAGCAAACATGCTTAAACCTGCTTAAATCTGCCGCTTCGTCACTTGTTTTTTCCCGAGATTAGATAATTCAGTGTACGATGGTGAAAAAGGTAGGAGTGCAACCACACCGCTGCTTAAAATACGGATACGGTATTTTCAGCCGCGGTGTGGGGAGCATGCGGTAAAAACAGAGCTATTACCACGAAAATCGAACGGTTGCGGATTTGTATCTCCATCTCTGTCACACTTGCATATTAGAGTGACAAAGAGGTTTTCCCGTCAATGCCAATTTTTGATATTCGTGATAGGCGTGCTAGACGGATACGATGCGTCACTGCGATTCCGTGCCGTCTCCGTATTATTCCGTACCGTCGTAGACAAAGATTGTATGATTTTCTCTTAATACTCACAAATTAGAAGAGATCCTAGCCAAACTATAGAAGTCAGACCAAGTAATGTTTGCATCGATTTTAATAATAGAGACTGCGCAAATGGTATTTTAAAGGTCAACTTCTATGAAAGTCTATGCTAACCCTACAGATCCAGGTCCGTGTAACCATATCGTTGCAAACTTAGCTTAGGGTCGCCACACACGTCCGGAATCAGAGACCGAATTCATGATCTTGATTCATCTTATGAATTCATAACGCTCGGAAATACATACAATTTAGCCATTGATCACACACGTTCTGATTTTTTCAGATTATGAATTTGTCAGATTGATCTTATTCCGGCCGTGTAAGTGTGTCGCTGGCAAACCGGTATCAGAGTATGAATTCATATCATGAATTCCGTTTCAAATTCCGGATGTGTTTGGCAACCCTTATAGTCAGACTCTAGGTACTGTTACACATGCTCAGTACTAGCATAGGTACTTATTGCTTATTAGCATACTAAAAATCTTGTTTAATAGCTAGAGGGTTTGGCAGCATGGCCCCTCCCACCTCCCCGCTTTCTAATAAGCATGCTATTAATGAGTACCTTCTCTTTAATAAAATTTAACCGGCCACACCGAAGCCGCCTTGAAACCGCCTACTAAATCAAAATTTGCATAGCGCAGCAATACTGATTGCGCCAGTCGACCAAGAACCAAGATTTACCATACTACGGGTGGTCTGTGATTTTTGTAAAACCACTATTTAAATCGAATTTGTTAAAGTTTATAAATATCAGAAATGGTGATGCCGGTAAATGATATGCTCAAGGATGATATCACCAAGCTCGATTATACATTGATTTTAATAATAGAGACTGCGCATTTGCATCGATTTTAATAATAGCGACTGCGCAAATGGTATTTTAAAGGTCAACTTCTATGAAAGTCTATGCTAACCCTACAGATCCAGGTCCGTGTAACCATATCGTTGCAAACTTAGCTTAGGGTCGCCACACACGTCCGGAATCAGAGACCGAATTCATGATCTTGATTCATCTTATGAATTCATAACGCTCGGAAATACATACAATTTAGCCATTGATCACACACGTTCTGATTTTTTCAGATTATGAATTTGTCAGATTGATCTTATTCCGGCCGTGTAAGTGTGTCGCTGGCAAACCGGTGTCAGAGTATGAATTCATATCATGAATTCCGTTTCAAATTCCGGATGTGTTTGGCAACCCTTATAGTCAGACTCTAGGTACTGTTACACATGCTCAGTACTAGCATAGGTACTTATTGCTTATTAGCATACTAAAAATCTTGTTTAATAGCTAGAGGGTTTGGCAGCATGGCCCCTCCCACCTCCCCGCTTTCTAATAAGCATGCTATTAATGAGTACCTTCTCTTTAATAAAATTTAACCGGCCACACCGAAGCCGCCTTGAAACCGCCTACTAAATCAAAATTTGCATAGCGCAGCAATACTGATTGCGCCAGTCGACCAAGAACCAAGATTTACCATACTACGGGTTGTCTGTGATTTTTGTAAAACCACTATTTAAATCGAATTTGTTAAAGTTTATAAATATCAGAAATGGTGATGCCGGTAAATGATATGCTCAAGGATGATATCACCAAGCTCGATTATACATTGATACCTCCAGGATGCCAGGGAGACGCTAGAACTGTGAGGTAAGATTTTTACTTAAAATCATCTCAATTGTATTCAGAGTCCTTGTATAAAAGAAACTCTGCCTTTTACGGGTCTAAACTGCTGAGACACGCCTTTACAAGGATGTCAAGGTCTACTGCTTCCTATTTTGTTCGTATTTTGTCAAATGCGACGAATGCGACTACATTAGTGGGATTTAATGGTTTTGTTGAGCTAAATTAAGGTAGAAACAGAGAGCCTATCGCGATTACGAACACTTCACCACGTATAACAAATAGGTACAACCAGGGCCCCGTCTTACAAAATTACAAGTTTACAGGCGTTTACTGGCAACACCTGCCCCAGCTGTCAACACAGTGAATCATCTTGGAGCTCTGGCGACCTTACTCACCAACAGAAACACAACACTATGAGTAGGGTTTAGGTTTTCTGTAAGGTGGAGGTACTTACACAGATGGGCTCTGCTCCAGATTTGAGCGAGACGACATTCGTTGTGCTGTGCCCTACCACACTAAACGATATACATCCGCTGTGCCCTGTCATAGTTTCACGTTCCACTAGGGCCCCTAGCGGAAAATCGACTCGCTATAATCCTCAATTATCTATACTAATTTAGTATGGCGCGATCGCTTATTTCAGTTGTGCCCACAATCACGATATGTTCCGGTGAATATTAGTAGTAGGGATTCGCCGGTTCTGCCGGGTTTTTTTTGGCTGTGTCTATGTACTGACCCGCCCAAAAACATGGCCACCAAAACTAAAAAAAAAAAAAAAACCAATAGCCCCCCACTTAGAGCGTTTGGGCGGGGTCCTGAGAGTGTAAGATGGCGTCTTCAGGCTTTTATATGCTGGTCTACTAACACAATACAAGGCGAGCATAATCCCTTTCTCGCATCGCCATTGTTCTTCGAAAAGGGTCCTATTGTCCTTCCTACCTGGATCGAGCCGACCCACGCTGACCAGCGTCGCGTCAATGGATTTTTTGCGTCGTCTTTCAATACATAAACACACCTATTCCTGCTGTACTATTACAACATATGACTACTGTGATTTTACTATGACAGCGATTTATATTTCTACCACACTTAATCACCTATCCTAAACCTACTTTATGAAAACGGGATAAGGTATATTATTAACTTTGTAAGTCAATGGAATTTGAGAAAGCGTTCAGTTTGTATTTTAAAGTGAACAATGAAATAAGTAAATAGTGTGTGATTTACTATGGTATTTAATCAATTGTTCATTATTCCTTATAAATAAATAAAAATTAAAACCTATTGTATATTGTCTGATGTATGATCAATTTTCTAAGAAACTATAAAAAGTGCGGGATTTACCGCGCAGTATCTTATATATCAACACAAGCTACAAGTTTTAACAGGTTTATTGTGGAATGTGAATCGAAACGTTTTATTCAGTTTCCAAACCTTTGTTAAAATATATGAACACCTGAATGGAACCTGTTAAAACCAGTTTTCTAAGAAAGCACAAAGGATGGCACAAAAGTATATTGTTAATTATTTCGCTATTCATCTAAGTCATCCTTCTCAGATATACGTTGTGATGTAACAAAGAACTTGTTAAGTTTGAGTGCTCTTACGTGGTTTGAAAAGGTTTTATTCTTAGTTTCTTGGAAGCAGTCAATCCTTTATTACAATAATATTATCCGCACAGTCCAAGATCCTGTTAAAACCAGTCGTGATGGGGAGCAACGGTATATTTTTTATATGGTTGGTATTCCTATAAAAGCGTCCTCTCAGTAGCTTCACTTAAATAGTCCCTTAGTGTCAGCCATCAAGTGTGGAGTACCAATATACTACCGAGTGAAGTTTCCATTCAGATAATTTCAGTGTATAAGTCAAGTGTTGTGATCATACCGGCTGCATAATGGATGTAAGTATGTAAATTAAGTAATTATTAAGTAATTTTTTGTTATGAAGTGTGTAGGTACCTATATTTTTAGTTTGATTTTGTTTTTTTTTATTAGTGTACCTTTAGTAGATTGTAATTTAATTTGTATTGTATGACATTGTTTGTATTTATGTTATTGTGAATGATGTTATATTGTAATGAAGTATTATTTGATCAATTAAGTAATTATATTCAAGTAATTATTACTTTTACCCAAGTCTTCTTACAAATCTTTTTACAATTTTAATTGTTATTATTTTGATAGTTGTGAAATTAATTGATATATTGTTTCAGTTCTCTGAAAATACTTTCAAAAATTATTACTACCCCGAAAATCAAGAAGCATCCTCCGATGAAGAGGGCACGGTGGGGTTAAAAATAAAACAGGCGATTGCAAAGAAAAGACATGCAAACAGCATTGAGGGTTTTTTTGAGAGACCCAAGAAGAAAACCAAAGCAGCTAAAAGATCTTCGAATGTGTCCCAGAGTGCTACGGATGGGGTAGCATATTTATCATCGGGACAAGACGACGGTGCGTACGCTTCACATCTCATCAAGATCGAAGTGTATGACCTGGACAAAATACGAAACGTTGCACCTGCCGACCACTGGAAACATTGTGATGTGCGGCTTAAATATTACACGCCTAATGAGGACGATTCCCATCTTAAAAGTGCCCGAGATGTGATTTTTAATATAACTAGTGAATTAGCTTCTAAGGAAAACTGTGCTAAATACTTTATAGACACTGATAAGAAAAAGTAAACAAATAATTGTAATTTAGGTTAAACTGTAAAATAATGTATTTTATTATATCCTGTTTGTATTTTATGTACACCTTTTTTAAGTACGAATTTAAATAGCTATGTATACACTACTTTTTTGTACTTTCAATATTATATCCAATTTTAACCTGCTGTAATTAAACATTTAAGTAAGTCTTAACTATGGAATCATTTAATTTTTTGATCTTAACTATATAATACCTTTTAATTGTAATTTAGGTTTAACTATAAAATAATTTATTTGATTATATCCTGTTTGTATTTTATGTACACCTTTTTAATGTACGATTTTAAATAGCTATGTATACACTACTTTTTTGTAGTTTCAATATTATATCCAATTTTAACCTGCTGTAACCACACTGTTATAAATAAAACACATAAACGTTTCTTATTTGCATTTTTTATTCATAAAAATTGATTTAACCCTTCGTCTGTGGGTGGGTCAAAAAGTCGTGAGTTCAAACCTCGGTGGTATCGTAAAGGGCAAATGAAATTGTTTAGAAAAAAAATGCAAAAAGAGGACCAAAAAATGTGGTCAGGATCCTTATCAAACACAGACGAAGGGTTAAACATAGTTCCTAATACTAGATCATTACATAAAGAATTATTTGTAAACTGACTTATAAAGTCATACATAGTTTTACCTTGGATCTTAAAATAAAGATAAACTAAACAATATTCTCCACAAACGGAGGTAAAATGGTTTTGAAGGCTTTGGCAGTTATAAAACCACCTCTTTGTGTTTCTTTTTAAAAATAACCTATGATAACCAGTAGGCTTTCTACCAAAACTATCAAAGTATTCACCCACACCGTTATTATCAATGTGCATGGCCACCCAATGAGAGCCGGGTTTTGAGTCAGGATCCAAATTACATACAATAAATACAGGTAGATCAATCCAAATAGGAATTTTGTTAGCAGCAAAAACATTGAAATTAAACAATGGGTTTAATTTCTTCATACAGAATTGAATTTCATCAGTATCCATAATAAATGACAAATTGTGTCTTTTACGATGATGTTGCTAACAGTGACTACTACAAAGTAGAGTAAACTGGAGGAATACAATATATTTATATGATTATTAACTGTTGTAATCTACAGATACATCACGATTTTTGTTTATTTCAATAATATTATCAAATTCCGCATACACAACACAATTAATTGTGCTAGATAGAGCCGAATCAAAGCGTACTTCTATCCGAACGCTTCCATGTCTAACAAGGTTCCAGTGTGAAGTTGAACTGGCAGATAAATCAGGAGTTAAATCAAAACATAACAAAGAATAACCTCCCCCATAATCTGTTCTGCTTATTGCATTACCCTCGTTGTGAAAATGAATACCAGTTCCAGAAAATAAGGTGTGATATGTTGTTGCAATGATACCAGAACTAAAGGATGGTTGTAATGTTTTAGAAGGAATTTCATGACCATCAACAAACAAACTAAATGAATTCATATTATAATGTTGAAAATTAAATGGATTCAAAGCCAAATTACCATTAAAAGCTGAATTTGATACAAATCCAATAATACATCTTTTAGGAATTTGCCCAAGAAATATATTATCCAATGTTTTTCCCTGGACCCCTGTTGGTATTGTAAGAACTTTAACTTCTGCTCTCGTAATGGGATACTTCGCAGTCGTTGTTGCCAATACTTTTTGATGGGCTAATAAAACGCTAGGGTTGATTCTTGTTCGTCTTACAATCAGACTAGCATCCATTATTTGTACTTTGAATTTTTTTTCTTGATGACAAATAAGATTAAAAGATTCTTTTGACCGTACCAATTTAATACGCATTTCAACACCATTGATCAAAAATTTCTCTTGATTAAATATATCCCCATGCAGATGTCCAATCATTTCCACTTCTTTACTTTCTTTGATAAATTCTAGTCTTTTATGAAATCCTTTATTGTTGGCATCAACGGTATCCATGTACTTTGGAGTATCCTCATACCACCATCCGCAAGTAAGATGAGTTTCTTTGGCTGCTGGTCCATAGTTGAGAAGATTTTCCATATAAGCACGGTAAGCATATGTATTGTTTGGTGGGGATATGAGTTTTTGATTCAAATATACATCGAGTTGGTTGAAAAGGGAGTGTAACCAGTTGTTGGTAGGTCCAACTGCTGCATCTGCTTTCATTTTTGTACCATCTTGGTTTAATACTTTAGCAGTAATGTGTAACATTGTGTGTGATAGGTCAATGTAGTCATCTCCAGATCCAGGTACTTGAAATTCAAGGGGACCATCATCACTTAAAGATGAAATTGGTTTGTAATGAACCCATTGTCCGCTCTCGATGCTTGTTTGAGTTGATGGAAGGGCAAATAAATCTAATTCTGATTTAACACATTCACACGAATGACTGTGTAAAAATGACATTTTTTTAACTTGAAAATATATCGTTACTTTTATTGTTTTTATTTTTGTTACTTCCTCTTCGTCGTGATGCTTTTAGGGAAATGAGTGGTTCCCTCCTTTTATTCGACATTTTATACCCAGATCCTGACATGAGAGAATCAATTTTTTCGTCAGCCCTTCTTTTTAAGTTAGCACTTGCTTCCTTGAACCGTGATTTAATTGAACTATCCATTGGGCGAGAATTTACCATGTCCGATAACAACCCAACTCCTGCTCCCAGAGTTTCTTTTCCAATGGTTTTAAAACCACTAGATAGCAAAGGAAGCACGGATCTAAATAGCCCACCCAAAAAACTACCTATCCCATGTCCTCGTTGATATGGAACTCCCTTATAAACAATTCCTATTCCAGAACCGGCTTGGTGTGAATAATAATGTTGGTAGGGACAAGAAACCGACGATCTGTTATAAATCATTTTACTCGTTGAAAGTGTAGCTTCACACAAGAAGATCCAAATTGAAATGGCACCTTGGCACCAGTTGTTGTTCTTATATCTATTTCAATCGTATCAAACTCTCTTCGTAAAACTGGTACATAGTGAGCGGGTGAGAATATGTGTGTTTTATGAGCTCCATAGATGAACTTAGTTGGATCTAATGGTATAATCCTGAGCAATGAAGTAATAACATCACCAACTATTTGTGGATGAATTATGTCAGTATAAACAAATACTTGAGAAGGTAAACCTAAATATAAATTTGCAGGGGTTTTTCCTAATGAAATTTGTTTTAAATTTGTTCTTGGTTTGAAACCCAGCTGAAGGCTTAGTATCGGGGTTGTTGTGATAGAAGTTATTTCTTTATTTGGTGTTGATACCCCAACTATTTTTGTTAATTTATCATACCGAAATACCACAATATTTTTTAATTGAGGGTTTTCATTAAACGCTTGAATTAAATGTTCTATATTATCATAAGTAGTGGCTGGTATATGAGTTTTAATATCTACTATTTTTGAAGTCTTTTCGTTGGGAAGTAACACCTTTTTCTTTATATAAATTATATTTTCATGTTCTTGAACATTATACATGGAACAGGGGTATTGAAATTCTACCAACCCAACTACCCATTCTCCATCCAATTTAATAGTCCTAGGTAATTTTGTTAAGAAATTTGCAGTCGTATTATCCGTGTAGTAATTTGATGAGCTGTTACTCAACAATGTTAAATAAAAACTATTTTCGCTCATATTTTCTTTAAATCTGATTCTGGTAACCAAGAATTAAATTTATCGGGATAACCTTGCCACTTCACTAGTATTTCCTTTCTGCCAGCAACTCGACGTGAGCGTATTATTTTATCAATTTTATACTCTTTGGTGGGGAGGTATGTTACTTTTTGTAATTCTTTAGTATAAAATGTACCAATGATTGGTTCACCTTCCAAATCCTTTAAAGTATAGACAAACCGCGGTGATCTCTTTATAATCGAATTAATAATAAATATTTCTTCACTCCAATTACTTTCATAACCTTTTTGAAATACATGTTTATATTTAGTGATTCTAACATGATCACCTACATTGAATTGCGTATTTTCTAATGAAACTTGTCTATCTTTTTGGCGATCATATAAATTACTCCAAACAGTCATAATATTATTAGAGTTAACATCAACTGGACGCATTTTAATGCTAGAATGATAGCTGTGGTTATAAGAATTAAGAAGATCTTGTAGAATATTAGTGAAATTATATGTATTATTATGAGTGAAGTAGCGCCACATTTTCATTTTAAGAGTTATTTGAAACCTTTCCACTATACTTGCTTTAATGTCGGGGTTATTGGTGGTATAGTAATTTATATTTTTGTTCTTAAAGTAATCTCGAACTACCTTGGAAACAAATTCTGTGCCTTTATCGGATTGTATGTGAAGCGGAACAGATTTGGCTTCAGTAAATATGCTTTCAAAACATTGTTTAACCGTTGTTGAATCCTTCTTTTTCATGGCTCTTGCGAAAGCGTATTTACTGAACACATCAATAACACAAAGAATATATTTGTATCCATCATTATATTGAGTATAAGTACTCATATCACTTAAATCAGCTTGCCAAAGTTCATTAAAGTTAGACAAGATGTATTTATTTCTAGTAAATCGCCTATGAACAGGTTTGTGTAATGTATACGTATCTTGAGATTGTAGCCAGTTTTTCACTTCCTCTTTTTTCATTTGACCTTTCATTGCTCTTGTTAAATTATCCAAACTGCTATATCCAGCTGGATTAGCTACATCGTAGTAGATTCTAGTAATATCTAATAGGGGGTCCATTTTTCCCACTCTATTTTCTTTCCTGAACGCTTATGTGACCGTGTAGTAAGAGGGGTAGACGTGGTATTCTCTTGATCTGATGGGACTCTCGTGTTTACGGAAGTGGATGGCACAAAGCGGTCGATTAAAGGAGTGCCATCAATAAATGCCAAATTTGTAGGATTGCCTATGCATGACCTAGGAACTTTTATATCTTTTAAAAGTGCAGCGAACACTTCCCATCCAATTGGTTTAGGACGTTTAAGACATCTAACCGTATCGCTCACCAAATCAATAATATTACTATTTTGAATGGTTCGGTTGTTTATAACCACTTCTCCAGTCGGTTTCCACCATATTTTCGGTTTACTTAAAACAATGAAATCTAACAAAGTCCGAGTTTTTTTTTCGTATGATTTAGGTAATATTCCTAATATTTTTGAAGGTGTAATTGGCATTGGTTCTTGATTTATTTCTCCGGGCGGAGTATTAAACGATGATGGTGTAGCTGTTTCAGTTATATCACTTGTAACTGAATTATTATTTTTATTCTCCTCTTTTTTGTTAACTTCGGACTTTATAATATCATTACTTTCATTGTTGAATTGATTAATCCCCTCCATTACAATAGGTATCTTAAACGGTTTTCGATCTGTTTCAGCAAAATGTAGAAATCGTTGCAATGCTTGTGAATATAACGTCCACTTTTCGCGATCATTCATTTTACTTTTAAGGATTTTTTGCATCTCTCCATCTAGTCTAGATGATGAATTTTCAGGTGAACTTTCATTGCGTTTTAATCTTTCAATAAAATCTGATTCAACTAATAACATTTTTTTTGTGTTTTCCATTTTGTTATGATAACGAGTTCACCAATGCACTTAAAACTGCGCCTAAAATAATAGGTAAAAATCCACCTCCCTTTTGAATTATAACAGTTTTTCTTATTTTATGTTTTCCTTTAGAAACTAAGGTTCGTAATGTATCTTTATATTTTTTTAATTTCGACTTTTCTTTTTTTTCTAATGGAATCTTACCATTAAGCACATTATAAATACATTCGCAAATAATGTTTATTTCATCATCGTCACAAGATTTTAGTAATGCAGTACGATATTTTGGTTTAAGCAATTGTAAAGCTTCAAGTAAATGTTTATATGTGTTAACTCTTGCATGCATTATGTAGAACTGACTAAAATATGTTGATGTTTATCATATTTAAACCCCTTTTTGGGTACATACACTGTGCAGTGACCATCAAACGGAAATATTTTTGTTTTAAAACGACACATGTCATTTGTATTTTGTTTAAGATCAATCATGAGATACCCATGAGCGTCCTTGGTAGCATCTTTGTAGGCTTCATCAACGAATTTCGAGTTTTCTGGGTAAACTTGTCGTGATAGGTAGCGTATTTGAGTTTTATCCCTGGGATTCTTAAAAAATATTATATAGCTTGTATTCAATGATATATCTCGTTGACCTCTTCCCTGATGAAATATATTCTGTGTAATATAAAATACACTTAAGTTTCTATGATGACTACCCTTCGTGAAAATATCAACGATTCGACCATCCGATTCTCTCATCAAATCATCTATAATAAGAAGTTTAGGTTTCTTTCCATCAAACATTGAAAAATCTGGTATTCCTTGATTATAATTTACATTTTCCAAATTGTAGAGAGGTTGCATTTCATCATAACACCAAATAATTTCGTCATACTCAACATTACATATCTCTTTAGAATTACTTAAAAAATCAGTGACAAATTGAGTTTTACCACACCCACTCGGACCTGCGACAATGGCAGTGAAAGGATGACAAAAGTGAATCATTATTAAATATGTGTGTTGATTTGAAAACGGCTGAACATCAAATGGTGTTATTCAAGAAAGCCGTTACTCTTTAAGTGAGCGAAGCATAAAAAAAAGAAAAAGGAATGACAGTAAAATAAAAAAACTTTTTTTTTGTACACTTATATATTTAATTTTTATCTTAACTTAGGATAACTATTTTTACCACCACCAGGATTTACATTTACACATTTAATTGTTGTAATTTTTTTTACAATGTTAATATATTTACAAGTATTATTCAAAAAATAAACTTATAATTAAAAATAATATACTTAAATTATAAACAATTTCATATTCCTTTTAATAATTAAAACATGCAATGTACAATAAATAATGATTAATTCGAGTGTTCTGTGCTTATACATTACGAGGTTACAATTTATCAACAATTACTTTGATATCTTATAATGCCCCCACGCAAGAGTATCGGTAGAGTTTTCTAGTAGGTAGCGTTTTGTATCATTATGTGATAATGATATTTTATTGATTTTTTGTGTAAAAATAATGTGTTTAATAGATTTAAATCTTTGCATCTGTGCATATTGTTCTTTTTTGTTAAATAAACACTTTTTGTAATCATTAACCGTAAAATTTTTGGTGACACATTTATTTACACCTTTAGCTTTTGACGTTACTCCGTGTTTTTTATCAGGTTTTTTTTCAACATCCATAGTATACATTTTAGATCGCAGACCTACAAATTCTTTGAAAATTCTTCCATTATTTTCATCTTTGAAAAAACCTAATCGCTTTTTATTCATCAACGGTAATCCATATTTATTGTTAAGAGGATAGTCGGAGGTATCAAAATACAAATTAACATCAGATTTTATGTCTCTATAATAGTTTTCCGTAAAAATTTGATAAACTAAGCTATCAGTATCTGTGTAAAGAAGTTTTAGGTTTTTCTGATACTTTGTTTTCATATAATCGTAATGAAATTGATACATCAATGTTTTAGATATATCTAAAATACAAAAACCAAGGTAAATAGGTTTGTTATATAAAACCTTGGTTTTTTTCAGTTGCACAGCTACTAAATTCTCTGAAAATATTGATAAACTATGGAATTCTGGTTTAGCTATTAATGATTGCGCTCCTTGAGATTTGCCACGATTTTCCCAATGATTTAATAACTTTACTTCAACCCGTTTTAAAACATTCTCCATGGTTTTACCAAATACTGAATTATTCATAAGTTTGTAAAAATCTTTATCGAATTCTGAAGTTGCTTGTGAACGCATGCAAGTGTTTAAATCTATATATTTTTTCAACCATGGGGATTGTTTGAATTTCAAAATTCTGTGAATTTTAGTCAATTGTAAACCATTTCCTAAACACTGTTTAAGATTCCTGTAATGTATCACATAGTTTGTTTTTTTATTTAGATTGGGTATCAATTTATTTTCTTTTGTGTTGCCTAAGCAAACATTTTCTGGACAAAATGGGAAATCGGAATGAGAATCATGCAATTCGTGAGGATATTCTAAATCAACTTCTAAAATGAGACCATGATCGGCATCGTCTGAAATATTAAAATCCGTATTTACATCTAC
The DNA here is from genome assembly GCA_949128165.1 of Lathronympha strigana. Lineage (NCBI taxonomy): Eukaryota > Metazoa > Arthropoda > Insecta > Lepidoptera > Tortricidae > Lathronympha > Lathronympha strigana. Next base: position 2,992,938 of record OX421901.1, on the reverse strand, counting down.
CCATTCAAATTCACCGGTTGGAAGACATTGAGACATAGCCCAACCATAAAGGTTATTGGCATCTAAATACATCAGAAAGGAAGAAGGAATGTTTGGATCATAGTCAGACATGAATTTATTATTAGCTTTTGCATGTCTGTTGCTGCATTGAGATATACCTCCTCGAATATTATTTGCAATGAAAGTAATCTTATCGATATCGGTTAAAAGTTCCAGTTTAATTTTCGTAACATTTAACATTGCATCCCAACTCAATCCTGGAGCAGTATAATAATGAGCAGGATCCAAACCGTAAGTTTTAAGACAGACGTTTCTAAAATTTTCAAATACATCTGTTAGTAATAAAACGTCTGTTTTTAAATACAAATCTGAATAGTCACCCATATTTTGACATTTGAAATGATTCCATACATCAACGGCATGTTTGTAATCGTCTTCTGAAATATGACTGTTAGTCAAAGAGCTGTAGAATTTGTCCTGAGAGGGAAGGGATGTTAATGCCAAAGAACTAAACGATGTCATGTATTCATACGGGTAAACACCCTTACGTATTAAGCGTTGAAAATCTTCTTCATTTGGGAAAATTAATTTTAGATCATGAAACTGTTCAGGTAATAGATTTTTAGCTAATTTGTCAAGACTACTACACATAAATTTCAGAGAATCAACAAACCTTAACTTCATAATTCGATTATTGATATGTAGAACTTTTGTGAAAGATATGTACTTCTCTTTGTTCTCTGGGATAAGTTCTATGTCACCATCCTCAAAACCAAGCCCATGCACGATAAAGTGACTATCATAATTGCTTAAGTTGTGGAAAAATACAGGAACACAATTAGGGGATCTGTATTTATCGCGGCAGAGTTGGTGTGCAACCCCTTCGTAAGCACCAGTATACCAATTGTGTGAAATTACTTTATCACCATTAAAAGCTCGATTACAGATATAACAACTCGTACTCTGTGAAAAGTTCGTTTCGTTTGCAAGCGTTAAGGGTAAAGGTGATTTTGCAAATGTATTGTTTTTGCAAATGTTCTGTAAATCTTTTTTAACGAACTCCATGAATGTTTTTGAGCAGTTTTCACCTTTATAAGTTCGATAGATTGATAACTGATCATCAAATGAACATCTATATATATAAAAGAAAGTCGTGTTAGTTACACTATTTATAACTCAATAACGGCTGAACCGATTTGGCTGAAAATTGGTAGGAAGGTAGCTGAGAACTGGGAGAAGGACATAGGATACTTTTTATCCCGTTCCCGCAGTTCCCGTGGGACTTTTTTTTTTGCGCCTCCAAGTATAAAGCGATACGAAGTATCGTACTAGCCGGGCAGCTAGTTTAATATAATACCCAAAACTATAAACTTCATGTTTTTGCACATTGATAGTTGAGGGTTTGTCAGGTGATGGAGATGTTTCGTTAGAACATGAATGAATTGGGTTTAAAAACGCTTCAAAGTCACAGTATATTACAAATGGATGTCGCAATTGACGTTCATAATTATTGAAAGTAATTTCATTAGCAGGAACTATTTCATTAAACCAATTCTTCGTTTTTTTATTTCCTAAAGGTAAATTCGTGCAAACATGAAAACAGTCGTTTTTTTGGTGGTTTATTAAATTATCACGTGATGTAAGACTTGTCAAGCAACCATCACATATGTGAGCAGTGTGTTGATGGCGAGTCAACTGAGCGGATACTAACCTAGATATATTTTTAATGAGACAGTAATGGCTTTTACTACCTTCGTTTACATACAACAAGTTGAAATGCTTGACCTTTTTACATTTTGTAAAATGTAATGGTCCTACAACAACATTTGATTTACTCTGAGAATTGTATTCTAATCCAAAGACGTTTATACTTATATTATTCAATTTCTCAAACTTATGGATATCTGTTAATTTCATAGGAAAAGGGAGATTTCTAAAGTTTAATTTATCTTTATGTGCTTTGTACGCACGGACAGTATATGCACGATTACTTTCTAGTGGTGGATATAGTCCTGATAAAACTGCCCAGCGAAAACATTCATAATCATTATTTTGAACGTTAATTACCGCTTTTTTAAGTTTAATATCACGTGGCAAATCGATATATGAGGAGCCACGTAATGGGCTATATTTGTTTACATTGATGTCTAAATGATTTACCTTCACCAAACTCCATCCACTATCTTTTTTTTCAAAGTTCGTTAATCTATTGGAAAGTTCATTTAAAACACTAGATAAAATATCATTTTTATTACTGCTAACGCTAACAATATTGTTGCTTAATTGAAAATCAAATGTGTTGTTTAACTGTTTGGTTTCTTGAGTAAATAATGCGTTTAGAATAAAATTAACTTTTAAAGCACTGTGATTTGAAAGTGAGCGATCTAATAATGTGAATATGATATCTTTATTATTTTCTATAAATGCTTCAGGTCTTTCAAAGGAATGGTAATCATTTTCTTTAGATAATATTCTGTAAGTAGCAATTCTATTTCTGAATGCATTTTCAATAAGTTGAACGTTAATTAATTCACTGTCAGATTTTTGCGGAACGTTGTCTTTATGGATCTTGCTATTTAAATGACTTGTTAAATATCTCTTTGATACAAAGACGTGACATACAGAACATTCAATTTTACCATTATTTTTTGTACTTACATCATTATCAGGTGGTTGAGTTTTTGATGAATCAGCACAATTGGTTGATGGACAATCAGCACAGTCAGTGGATGGACGATCAGCATAGTCAGTTAACGGAGAATCAGCATAATCACTTGATGGATGATCAGCATAGTCAGTCAATGGATGATCAGCATAGTCAGTTGATGAACGATTAGCATAGCTGGTGGATGAATGTTTTTTTCTTGCTGACTCGTTCACGACAATAGCACGTCGTTTCATTCCACGTCCAATTTGAGAAGATCTAAAAAAAAATGTTAATTAAGATCATATAAGCTAATACGTAAATACAATATAAATCATTTATCGGTTGGTTGATATACTAACTTAAATCTTTTCGACACCGCTGACAATATGCCTGCATCATTAATACTCCATCAATCACATCTGATGATGGGGTATTCCTTTCGGAATCTTTGGTATGACCGTCACACGGAGTGAAATAGGGCGTGATATCAGAATCTTCTAATAATGAGATAGGTAATTTATTTGATATGTACCACATTCTTATGTTTCTATGGAAATAAGCTAAAATAAATTCCTTGCTTAATTCCTCAATCTTATCACGAGGTAAAGTGAGCCCAATATGATAGTAAGTGAACACCATGATTTAAATACGTAACAAGACAACACAAGCACAATCGACACACAAATACTGAATGATCACAGCTCAATAACATCCTGCTTATATAAGTAAGCCTCCCCGCCTTTCGTTTATCTGAACAATACGATCGAGTCACAACAAGATAAAATCCCACCCTTTTGTTAAGGAGGTCGGTTGGTTAAGGGCTTTTAAACGTGTTTCAACTGGTTACGAGTTTTTGACATGCAGAGACAGGAATATTTTATTTTGAAAAATTACTTACGCTTCTCGGTGTAATTGGCTAACAAGTCGGGCAGCCTCACATAGGTCTTCATTCTCTTCCACTTCTTCACAAAGTCTGATGAGTTCAGGATCGTAGACATCATAGCTTAAAGAATCCATTGCGAAATGTATTAGCCCTCATTGATTTCCCTCGTTTAAATACTTGAATATAGATATGAGATATTTAAAACAAAGTGGGGATTAGCAAATACAATTACCTTTTCTCAACTACTTACAATTGTTATAAAAGATTATTAAAAGGTATTATATAGTTAAGATCAAAAAATTAAATGATTCCATAGTTAAGACTTACTTAAATGTTTAATTACAGCAGGTTAAAATTGGATATAATATTGAAAGTACAAAAAAGTAGTGTATACATAGCTATTTAAATTCGTACTTAAAAAAGGTGTACATAAAATACAAACAGGATATAATAAAATACATTATTTTACAGTTTAACCTAAATTACAATTATTTGTTTACTTTTTCTTATCAGTGTCTATAAAGTATTTAGCACAGTTTTCCTTAGAAGCTAATTCACTAGTTATATTAAAAATCACATCTCGGGCACTTTTAAGATGGGAATCGTCCTCATTAGGCGTGTAATATTTAAGCCGCACATCACAATGTTTCCAGTGGTCGGCAGGTGCAACGTTTCGTATTTTGTCCAGGTCATACACTTCGATCTTGATGAGATGTGAAGCGTACGCACCGTCGTCTTGTCCCGATGATAAATATGCTACCCCATCCGTAGCACTCTGGGACACATTCGAAGATCTTTTAGCTGCTTTGGTTTTCTTCTTGGGTCTCTCAAAAAAACCCTCAATGCTGTTTGCATGTCTTTTCTTTGCAATCGCCTGTTTTATTTTTAACCCCACCGTGCCCTCTTCATCGGAGGATGCTTCTTGATTTTCGGGGTAGTAATAATTTTTGAAAGTATTTTTAGGAGAACTGAAACAATATATCAATTAATTTCACAACTATCAAAATAATAACAATTAAAATTGTAAAAAGATTTGTAAGAAGACTTGGGTAAAAGTAATAATTACTTGAATATAATTACTTAATTGATCAAATAATACTTCATTACAATATAACATCATTCACAATAACATAAATACAAACAATGTCATACAATACAAATTAAATTACAATCTACTAAAGGTACACTAATAAAAAAAACAAAATCAAACTAAAAATATAGGTACCTACACACTTCATAACAAAAAATTACTTAATAATTACTTAATTTACATACTTACATCCATTATGCAGCCGGTATGATCACAACACTTGACTTATACACTGAAATTATCTGAATGGAAACTTCACTCGGTAGTATATTGGTACTCCACACTTGATGGCTGACACTAAGGGACTATTTAAGTGAAGCTACTGAGAGGACGCTTTTATAGGAATACCAACCATATAAAAAATATACCGTTGCTCCCCATCACGACTGGTTTTAACAGGATCTTGGACTGTGCGGATAATATTATTGTAATAAAGGATTGACTGCTTCCAAGAAACTAAGAATAAAACCTTTTCAAACCACGTAAGAGCACTCAAACTTAACAAGTTCTTTGTTACATCACAACGTATATCTGAGAAGGATGACTTAGATGAATAGCGAAATAATTAACAATATACTTTTGTGCCATCCTTTGTGCTTTCTTAGAAAACTGGTTTTAACAGGTTCCATTCAGGTGTTCATATATTTTAACAAAGGTTTGGAAACTGAATAAAACGTTTCGATTCACATTCCACAATAAACCTGTTAAAACTTGTAGCTTGTGTTGATATATAAGATACTGCGCGGTAAATCCCGCACTTTTTATAGTTTCTTAGAAAATTGATCATACATCAGACAATATACAATAGGTTTTAATTTTTATTTATTTATAAGGAATAATGAACAATTGATTAAATACCATAGTAAATCACACACTATTTACTTATTTCATTGTTCACTTTAAAATACAAACTGAACGCTTTCTCAAATTCCATTGACTTACAAAGTTAATAATATACCTTATCCCGTTTTCATAAAGTAGGTTTAGGATAGGTGATTAAGTGTGGTAGAAATATAAATCGCTGTCATAGTAAAATCACAGTAGTCATATGTTGTAATAGTACAGCAGGAATAGGTGTGTTTATGTATTGAAAGACGACGCAAAAAATCCATTGACGCGACGCTGGTCAGCGTGGGTCGGCTCGATCCAGGTAGGAAGGACAATAGGACCCTTTTCGAAGAACAATGGCGATGCGAGAAAGGGATTATGCTCGCCTTGTATTGTGTTAGTAGACCAGCATATAAAAGCCTGAAGACGCCATCTTACACTCTCAGGACCCCGCCCAAACGCTCTAAGTGGGGGGCTATTGGTTTTTTTTTTTTTTTTTTTTAGTTTTGGTGGCCATGTTTTTGGGCGGGTCAGTACATAGACACAGCCAAAAAAAACCCGGCAGAACCGGCGAATCCCTACTACTAATATTAAATTTGTCCACAATTGTTGGGAACAAATTGTGGTGGGTTATGCTCAAATAATCTTAGAAATATACAAGTGAAACTGTTCATATGTGTCGTGAGTTTATTCTCTTTGGAAACGCTTCTAATTCAGTATATGTATAGTATGTAAGGCGGTAGCAGAGTTCTTCTTCTTTCTTCTTTTTCAACCTTATTTCACCCACTGTTGGGTATAGGTCTCCTCATGAGTACGCCATCTTTTTCTATCCTGGGCTTTTTGCATCCAGTTCTTTCCAACCACTTTGGTTATGTCATCGGCCTATCTCGCGAACTGTACAGTCATGTCTGTCAATATGAGGATTTCCAAAGGATTAATGTAGGATGGTTTAAAAAAGGACCATACAGGTTTACAAGAAAGCGCCAGAACAAGATTTACCATACTGCGGGTTGTCTGTGATTTTTGTAAAACATTTAAATATCAGAAATGGAGTGGATGATACCGGTAAATGATATGCTCAAGGATGATATCACCAAGCTGAATTATACATTGATACCTCCAGGGTTCCAGGGTGATCTCCGGACTGTGAGGTGATTTTTACAAATTTCTCTACCATGTCCCTCGTATCTAAAATTTGGATTCGTTGGTAGGCGTTTCTACGTAAAAATAAAAAATAATGTTCTTAGTCACAACCCACTTATTAAATGTGTTCAGAATTGGATAACCTACTTTCCTCTTCATGTTGAAACATGTTATTTTAGACGGACGTCCTAAGCATTTTTTATAATAAGTGTTTTACAATTTTTACACTATTCCTATGTCTTAACATTCCATTAAAAATACTAATTAACTTAAGATTTGATGGTTTTATACAAATTGTTATTACAAATTCAGATATTATTGTTTGGTTTATATAAAACCATATGGTAATATTATTTGTAACCGGTTATCTTGTTCGACGTCCTCAAGTCTGAAACGTTTATATAATTTGTCTCTAGTTTATTTCTACTGGCCCAATCTATGAAAATTAGTTATTAAGGTACAAACAGAGAGCCTATCGCGATTACGAACACTTCACCACGTATAACAAATAGGTACAACCAGGCCTGTGGAACTAAAACGTACTTTGATTTTCTTTTGTCTCAAAAGAAATTGAAATTGACAACATTTCAAAATGATCAATATTAAATCTATAATTTTTCGAGACAAATCGATTTCGAGACAAACGCCAATAAATCACAATATTTTTTTTCATTATTTAACACGTATTAGGCCAGAAGGCCTAATACGTGTTTATTTGTTGTATTTGACATTTACTTCTCGATCGCGTCCGCGTAGAGTTCAAATTATCTTTGCCAACAATTAGAGATTTTGAGAATTGCATGTTTTGAAAGCGTAGACTGTAAAAGTGCATGCTATTAATGAGTACCTTCTCTTTAATAAAATTTAACCGGCCACACCGAAGCCGCCTTGAAACCGCCTACTAAATCAAAAATTGCATAACGCAGCAATACTGATTGCGCCAGTCGACCAAGAACCAAGATTTACCATACTACGGGTTGTCTGTGATTTTTGTAAAACCACTATTTAAATCGAATTTGTTAAAGTTTATAAATATCAGAAATGGTGATGCCGGTAAATGATATGCTCAAGGATGATATCACCAAGCTCGATTATACATTGATACCTCCAGGATGCCAGGGAGACGCTAGAACTGTGAGGTAAGATTTTTACTTAAAATCATCTCAATTGTATTCAGAGTCCTTGTATAAAAGAAACTCGGCCTTTTACGGGTCTAAACTGCTGAGACACGCCTTTACAAGGATGTCAAGGTCTACTGCTTCCTATTTTGTTCGTATTTTGTCAAATGCGACGAATGCGACTACATTAGTGGGATTTAATGGTTTTGTTGAGCTAACCCACTTATTAAATGTGTTCAGAATTGGATAACCTACATTCCTCTTAATGTTGAAACATGTTATTTTAGACGGACGTCCTAAGCATTTTTTATAATAAGTGTTTTACAATTTTTACACTATTCCTATGTCTTAACATTCCATTAAAAATACTAATTAACTTAAGATTTGATGGTTTTATACAAATTGTTATTACAAATTCAGATATTATTGTTTAGTTTATATAAAACAATGTGGTAATATTATTTGTAACCGGTTATCTTGTTCGACGTCCTCAAGTCTGAAACGTTTATATAATTTGTCTCTAGTTTATTTCTACTGGCCCAATCTATGAAAATTAGTTATTAAGGTACAAACAGAGAGCCTATCGCGATTACGAACACTTCACCACGTATAACAAATAGGTACAACCAGGGCCCCGTCTTATAAAATTACAAGTTACAAGTTTACAGGCGTTTACTGGCAACACCTGCCCCAGCTGTCAACACAGTGAATCATCTTGGAGCTCTGGCGACCTTACTCACCAACAGAAACACAACACTATGAGTAGGGTCTAGTGTTATTAAACTGCGGTTTTCTGTAAGGTGGAGGTACTTCCCCAGATGGGCTCTGCTCCAGATTTGAGCGAGACGACATTCGTTGTGCTGTGCCCTACCACACTAAATGATATACATCCGCTGTGCCCTGTCATAGTTTCACGTTCCACTAGCGCCCCTAGCGGAAAATCGACTCGCTGTAATCCTCAATTATCTATACTAATTTAGTATGGCGCGATCGCTTATTTCAGTTGTGCCCACAATGACGATATGTTCCGGTGAATATTAAAATTGTCCACAATTGTTGGGTACAAAATCAAATTGTGGTGGGTTATGCTCAAATAATCTTAGAAATATACAAGTGAAACTGTTCATATGTGTCGTGAGTTTATTCTCTTTGGAAACGCTTTTAATTCGGTATATGTATAGTATGTAAGGCGGTAGCAGAGTTCTTCTTCTTTCTTCTTTTTCAACCTTATTTCACCCACTGTTGGGTATAGGTCCCCTCATGAGTACGCTATCTTTTTCTATCCTGGGCTTTTTGCATCCAGTTCTTTCCAACCACTTTGGTTATGTCATCGGCCTATCTCGCGAACTGTACAGTCATGTCTGTCAATATGAGGATTTCCAAAGGATTAATGTAGGATGGTTTAAAAAAGGACCATACAGGTTTACAAGAAAGCGCCAGAACAAGATTTACCATACTGCGGGTTGTCTGTGATTTTTGTAAAACATTTAAATATCAGAAATGGAGTGGATGATACCGGTAAATGATATGCTCAAGGATGATATCACCAAGCTGAATTATACATTGATACCTCCAGGGTTCCAGGGTGATCTCCGGACTGTGAGGTGATTTTTACAAATTTCTCTACCATGTCCCTCGTATCTAAAATTTGGATTCGTTGGTAGGCGTTTCTACGTAAAAATAAAAAATAATGTTCTTAGTCATAACCCACTTATTAAATGTGTTCAGAATTGGATAACCTACTTTCCTCTTCATGTTGAAACATGTTATTTTAGACGGACGTCCTAAGCATTTTTTATAATAAGTGTTTTACAATTTTTACACTATTCCTATGTCTTAACATTCCATTAAAAATACTAATTAACTTAAGATTTGATGGTTTTATACAAATTGTTATTACAAATTCAGATATTATTGTTTGGTTTATATAAAACAATGTGGTAATATTATTTGTAACCGGTTATCTTGTTCGACGTCCTCAAGTCTGAAACGTTTATATAATTTGTCTCTAGTTTATTTCTACTGGCCCAATCTATGAAAATTAGTTATTAAGGTACAAACAGAGAGCCTATCGCGATTACGAACACTTCACCACGTATAACAAATAGGTACAACCAGGCCTGTGGTACTAAAACGTACTTTGATTTTCTTTTGTCTCAAAAGAAATTGAAATTGACAACATTTCAAAATGATCAATATTAAATCTATAACCTCATGAGTACGCCATCTTTTTCTATCCTGGGCTTTTTGCATCCAGTTCTTTCCAACCACTTTGGTTATGTCATCGGCCTATCTCGCGAACTGTACAGTCATGTCTGTCAATATGAGGATTTCCAAAGGATTAATGTAGGATGGTTTAAAAAAGGACCATACAGGTTTACAAGAAAGCGCCAGAACAAGATTTACCATACTGCGGGTTGTCTGTGATTTTTGTAAAACATTTAAATATCAGAAATGGAGTGGATGATACCGGTAAATGATATGCTCAAGGATGATATCACCAAGCTGAATTATACATTGATACCTCCAGGGTTCCAGGGTGATCTCCGGACTGTGAGGTGATTTTTACAAATTTCTCTACCATGTCCCTCGTATCTAAAATTTGGATTCGTTGGTAGGCGTTTCTACGTAAAAATAAAAAATAATGTTCTTAGTCACAACCCACTTATTAAATGTGTTCAGAATTGGATAACCTACTTTCCTCTTCATGTTGAAACATGTTATTTTAGACGGACGTCCTAAGCATTTTTTATAATAAGTGTTTTACAATTTTTACACTATTCCTATGTCTTAACATTCCATTAAAAATACTAATTAACTTAAGATTTGATGGTTTTATACAAATTGTTATTACAAATTCAGATATTATTGTTTGGTTTATATAAAACAATATGGTAATATTATTTGTAACCGGTTATCTTGTTCGACGTCCTCAAGTCTGAAACGTTTATATAATTTGTCTCTAGTTTATTTCTACTGGCCCAATCTATGAAAATTAGTTATTAAGGTACAAACAGAGAGCCTATCGCGATTACGAACACTTCACCACGTATAACAAATAGGTACCACCAGGCCTGTGGAACTAAAACGTACTTTGATTTTCTTTTGTCTCAAAAGAAATTGAAATTGACAACATTTCAAAATGATCAATATTAAATCTATAACGATTTCGAGACAAACGCCAATAAATCACAATTTTTTTTTCATTATTTTAGTAAAAACTTCACTAAGCTGATTCAGAAGGCCTAATACGTGTTTATTTGTTGTATTTGACATTTACTTCTCGATCGCGTCCGCGTAGAGTTCAAATTATCTTTGCCAACAATTAGAGATTTTGAGGATTGCATGTTTTGAAAGCGTAGACTGTAAAAGTGTTCATTAACCGTCAGAATTTCATGGAAGTTTGTCGTTTAAAATAACACTTGCTATATTAAAATCAATACAAACACTTTAAAATTAATTCCATTAAATCGGGTGTATTTCACTCTAAACAGCTGGTTTGATAACAGCATGTAAATATATAAGTACATAATGTAGAATTATTTTATCACAACTTTGAAAGAGACATCTTTTGAATTTCTATTTCGTTTCCTGTGTACAGTTTGATATACATATATCCATACGGACAAGAGTTCTAAAATATCTACGCACTTCCTCGACAATTACAAAGTTCATATCAATACTATAATATTTGTACTGGCTCTTGAAATCAATCCAAGATTTTTAATAATTTTATATTGTATTTTTGGTATGGTTAGTACTTAATAAGCTTTTACATAACTTTAATATAAATGTACTCTGCAGATATTTTTGAATTCTTTGTCCGTCAATCCCGCTTCCGTATTGTAAATATATTTTGACTATGGCTACACTTTCCGATTGAGATTGTGTTATTTTCTACACTTTTGTGTAATACTAGCCAGAACATTGTAACACGAATTTGAATACATATTATGAACTATCTTTAATTTTTTGGTTCAAATTTGTGCTAACGTCCCAGCTTGAGCCCTATTTTATAAAGCTACAAGTTACTATTTTCCAAATCTGTACCGGTAATACCGGGAAAAAGATCTCTAGTCATTAGGCAAGTGCGTCTACCTCTTTAGGGTTGCCAGTTTATAAAATAGGGCCTTGGTAGCATAGACTAAAATTTGTTGTAAATCACTTAATGTTATTATGTAACCGTGCGTTTACATGCTCGGGCTCTCGGCCGAATGTTTCGGCCATGTTAGTACACGATGATTCGAGACAGACTATATAGAGAAAACATAAGCCAGACCAGAGACAATTTAAGTACTTTTTCAGGTAGTTTGGTTGAGTTAAAAGGTGTCTTAAATAATTTCACTTCGGGTGAAGCTATTTAAAAAGTCTCTTAAATGGTTTCAATAACCAAAGCTATTTAAAACACAGTTTAACTCACTGAAACTACCTGAAAAAGCTTAAATTGTCTATGGTCTGGCTTAAACTTAATCTATATAGTCTGTCTCGAATCATCGTGTACTAACATGGCCGAAACATTCGGCCGAGAGCCCGAGCATGTAAACACGGCATAAAATGTAATGTAATCCTCGCATTCAAGGGTTTTTTGTTATTCGCTGTGTGTATGATTGAGGCGGCACCTGTTGAAAAGGAGCAATAGTAATGCCTACGTTTCCTAGATTTTGATAGCTCAGACTGTGAATGCGTTAAGTAAACGTCATAATTAATTATTGACACTTCAAAGTTTGACAGTTCATTTGCGTGGAACTTGGAAGTGATGACCAGAAGGCCTACCACGAACCACGAACGAAGTTTCACCTCTCTGTCCCACTTGAGTGAGAAATCACAAGTGCGAAAGGGAGGTATACTTTCGTTCGCGGTTCGTGGTAGGCGCTCTGGTCTGACTCTGCACATTTTCGTATTTTAGAAAAATAGAAAATTATTTTATTTAATTATTTTACAGTTGAAGTGACTCATGAGTCATGACAGTTGTCTATTGACGCTGTCAATAGTATTATAATACCCACGGAGGAATAACTAAAGCATGAAAGTAGTACAACAACTGTCAAATATCACACACGCTGTACATTTGAAAAATCCACTGTCAAAATATGCGACTAAGTTAAGTTGTAATGCATTGATACCGACTACCAAATTACTACGATGTATTTAATTTGGACGAATTGCATCAAGAGACCAGCAAAACTGTTGACTGATAACCTATTAAAAGTTTTCAAGCACGAGAATTAAAGGGTCACTCTCATTTTGTACTCTGAAAACTACGAAGATTCTCCGTTTCTGTGATGTCGTAGTCGCTTCAAATTTTACTTCTACAGAATCATATACTATAGGTATACATTGAGGTATAAAGGAAGATATATACATTATATTTTTTGTCACATTTAGCGCTTCCATTGCCACGTTATCCCCTCCACTCGGCACACAGCGAATAGTCAATTCGTCTGCAGTTGAATAGATTAAGTATGTGAAGTTAGGCGGTATAATATTTTCGTATTTTGTCGGAAGTGGTCGTATCTATCTTGCATTATCTGACGTCAACGGGTCTTGAAGAGTATTGATTATTTATCATTAAGAGGTATTTTTAAATTACACTTAATTATGACCTAATTTTAGATTGTTTTCTTTTAAAAGTAACTTACAACGAGCGTTTAACGCAAGTCCATTTGCATTACGATGCAGGCCGAATTATTTTGTATGTATTAAAAAAATTGCAATTTTAACTGCTTAAAAGTTATCTAATGACATCACATTTCTTATGTCATATACCAGTGTTTTTCAGTTTTTTCTAGTGCGACCCCTTTAGCATGTATAACTTCGTCGCGACCAGTCAATATGAAAGAAAAAAATCACGACCCCCTACCCGCCGCTAATTGTAACCCGTGTTGGTTTTTACTAAGATTGCGAGCCGTCGCGACCCCCCAAAAGAGTGCGACCCTCCTAGGGGGTCCCCACACTTTAAAAAAACTCTGTCCTATACTAACGTTGGGTGATTTGCTTGTATTAGATTTTCACACTGTAGAAAGATAAATTCGACTATCCCCGACGAAATGGGACGATAATAGTTTATTACGATACTAGTGCGAATATGAGAAAATTCGCATTGCGACCGAAGGGAGTTTTAAATCGACACGAGTTGCGGATTACCTATTCGCACGTGTATCGTACGTTTTACAGTAGATACATGCGGCCCTAAATTTTTTGACATAGGCGCATAAAGTGCTCATTATCGCACTAGTGCAGTAATATAGCACCATATATACTGTAAATCACTATTAACTACACCTGTATAATATTTTTGAACCACATGATCAATAAGGTCATATTATTAGGACTCCGGTACTTTATGGATTGAACTACCAACACTGCTCATTGGACCAATGTGAACTAGGTAAAAAATAATAAATGTAATATATTGTGTGTAAAATACCACGTGTTTTTATTTCCATCCTGTTATACTCATAACCTTATCAGTGTTATACTTCAACTGCTGTCCTACTATACGGAAAAACGCTGGGATCGGCTAGGACCCACCTTTTCGCCGTCACGTCAAATAATAGTTTATGCAACAGTGATATAATAAGGGTTCTTAAAACTTGAGGGTCGCCGTTACAAAACGAGACGAAGTCCAGGCCCGAATTTCACCTGACAGTGTGACAATTCCTAAAATGACTGAATTACTGGCGTTAAAGGCGTCCACAGGCTACGGAAACCGCTCACCATCGCACGGAATGTGTGTTTGTTTGCCACCACATCAATAATTTTAATAAAATCGTAAAGTATCGTCAATAAATAGAAATTTATTGGTGAAGATTTTTTTACGATTGTCACGAGATCTATTAGTATTTTAACGTGACATATGTAGTGTTTCTTCCTACATATGTCAAGAGCTCTTCACAAAAGTATTCGTTTTTAATGGTAATAATGATGTTTTTATATTATATGTGTGTTAATAATTATATGTATATGTTATTTTATAACATATTGGCGGCAAACAAGCATACAGTCCGCACAATAGTAAGCGGCGCCCGTAGCCCATAGACGCCTGTAATACCAGTAATAATGATGCTGACCTGTCGCATCTGTCGCCGTAGTGAAATTGGGCCCAGTTTTGTAATAATACACCCGAGAGTTTTAAGGACCAATTATGAGCTGCTGCATACGCTAGTATTTCTACGACAGCTAAAAAAAATCCCAAAAGGTGACCGAATGTGGAAGATGTCATTTGCCCACTAAAGAAGTTTAAAAAATCAACAGTGCATCGTTTAGCAGTGTTCTTATGGAATACCATAGACAACGTTATAATGTATACTTTTTAATATCGCTGTCAGTCATCTAATTGACAGATAGAAGTAGAAAAATAATTATATGTATACTCATAGGTACTTGATATGACGGTGTTAGCCGCGTAAGCTGAAGATCAGGGTTCGACCCCCGACTTGGCCTATATGTATTTCGGTTTATAATTTATATACTTATAGTAGTGTTACTAGGTATACGGTGTCAAGAATGTACAATAATACGACCAAATTGTGTTCAAGTACATAGTTTATTTCGGTAATCACAATCAGAAACACTTCGTTCAATACATTTCAAGTGGGACTAGACTTGTACTTAAACTACACATCGATACCAGGGCCGTCGTCATAGACGACTCGTCATTATATCGTGACTTAAGGCGATTCACACGACACTGCTGTCTGGTGCAGCGTTTTGAACGCGATTTTAAGACACTGTCAGCAAGTACAGCATACATTTTCTGAGGTAAATTTGTCGGTCCACTAACAATGCCATTGTGTTTTTTTGCAAACCCTCTATGATTTATGAGCGTGCCAAAGTAACAATATAGATAAATCAACCTGTTTAGCCGATTTACAGTGTCATAAGTACTCCGAAAACAAAGTTTTCTACGGAGCACTAAAAAGCAACTAGCATAATAGTGTTAAGGTTCAAATTTATGTTTTGGATATTCTAGATAACACGGCCTTTGCGTATTTCAGTGGCCAATTGTTCTACATTGCAAAAACTTACCTATTATACCCATTACATAGATTTGAATCTTACTTTGACAGTACAGTAACTATTTATCTTTGTTACTTTGACACGCGCACAAATTGGTAGCTAGGGGCCCTGAAAAAACACAAAAGCATTGTTTATAGGATTAGGGTTTGGACTGACAATAAATTTATACTACACATCGTTCATCACGATCGTGTTACTCGCCTCACCGTCAAGGTATAGTGACTAACAAGATTCTTATAACCGTGTCAACAGAGGATAGTAATGTTTCGGGCTGTTAGATCAATATAATAGTACCCTGTTGTAGATTCGATTAAGTGTTTTTGTACACATTGAATGAACTGTGATACTAAAAGCTAAAACATGGTTGTAGTTTTAATTTGGTAGATTGACAAACATAATAAAGCACTTTGGCACTGTTTTAGAAAAAAAAATATACAATTTTAATGAAAAGTATGAATAGTTTCAAAGTATGAATAAAGTTGTAAAGTATGAATAGGTTCATTTGTTTTTTGTTTGCAATTGGGCCCCGGTGTTACTGGTCACATCTACAGGGTACATTTAGAAACAAGCACATATCAGGGGTCAATTACGCCTCTAGTAAACTAATCTGATTCTACTTCAATCAAACAATTTTATGTTAATTTTTACAATAAAGTTTTTGTCACTCAACTTAGTATTAAAAGCTTTTTAAGTACATATACTCTAAAATAGGTAACAGAAAGTATATAAATAAATTCAATTATAGTGAGTTCGATAAATCAGGGTAAGTATATCTTAAATACTACTGACAGTAAGGAATGTAAAAAACTCAGTACCGTTACAAAACATGACAAGTGCAAGACATCAGTTCCCTGAAATCGCATTTTTAAATATCCTATGTTACCCGCTGGTTAAAGGCTGTCTCTTCAGCCACCTATCATGGATTAGTGTGTCCCACGAAACATGTCCAGCCCTCTGTTTTGGAATAGAAAAGTTGTGACAACTTTCACAATGTCGCCGAGATGAAACAGGAGCTGGTCCTATCATGGATAATTCTGATCCTTAGTATAAAGTAAGAAAATAACTTACTTTTTGGTCTGCCTATGCCCCGGCCATCTTGTGGGATCCAACCGGTAGCTAATTTGGGCTTACCGTCCGTCAAAACGAGTTTTAAGACAATAATAAAAATCCTAGATGTTTTAAGACTCATTTTCGACAAGCGTATTGTTCGAACTGACATTTTGCATTGTATGTGCATAGACACCATACTATGCGCGTGTTACTTAATTGTCGGTAATTATACAGAGTCAAGTAAAATGTAGTTTAGAAAATGGTAACATTGATTTGACTTGTGGCTCAGGGCGGGCTAATCCCGTACATTGACACATTTACTATTAATAATCTGTTTATGCAAATTCTTATGTGTTACCAAAAACTCGCCGGTGACAAATGAGATTTTTTTTGTTGAAAAAATATTTTTTCAGTAACAAGCGATAATTTTTTCCCATGTGTTACCAGTTGAAACTTTAAGGTAACACGTAAGAATATTCATATCTTCTAAACAGAATCGAGCACTTTTCTCTATCGATTTCTCCTCCAGCATTGCTTTCTGGCGTACCATCATTTCGATAATTTCACATTGCGAAAATCCGTTGATATCAAAAAGTGCTCGTTTCACACTTTGACGCGGAATCGGCTAAGTCGATCACAGTTAGGTTTCTGTCTGGCTACGCTTGTTTCTGTTGACAAACTATTAATTCTTTAAACGCCAGGCGCGAAGGAATATGGCGTGCCACGGACGCCAGGCGACGAAGGAATATGGCGTGCCCCGGACGCCAGGCGACCGCGATTATTTAAAGGAATTTGGACCTTAAAGAGTCCCTCTTATGTCGTTATTTGATTGGCAAAGCTGCCGGCTGTCTATGGCGTCCGTGGCAGGACTGGGTCGTACGCACAAGGTATTTTCGCTCTTATTAAAAGACAATAAGATACCTTTTGACTTGTTGCGATTCCGCGTCGATAGACTTAACCGTAGTTCTTATAATATCTTTCTTATAATATCGCCGACAATATAGCATTGCAGCAAAATATATATAAAAAATACTTCCTCCATTTCGACAGGCGCTCAGAATCACATTATTACACGAAGTCAAAGTCTATAGTAATAAAGCTGAAATGTTTATAGTGGGTCACTCACGGTTACAAATTATAATGCGTGAGTGACTTGTGAAAATATTTACTTGGAGTTTTATAGTTAGTTGAAACAAAGTTGTCAAACATTGACATATGAATGATTGCAAGAATAATGTCAAGAAAAACTTTGACAATGCGTGAATACTTAGGTCTTAGGCAAATTAGGACATTTTCCCCGTACTTGTCGCCTGACATTCAGCACTTTCAATTGTCAAACAATTGTCTGACATTAGTAAGGTAAACGTCCCAGTGCTCGACACTGTACCAGTGTTCGTCATCAGTTTAAATTGCCATTAATAAGATAAGATCACCCACAACCGCATTTAACCGACGAAAAATGTTTGTCCCTTTGATGCTGCATATCCCAATTTCAAAATAAATAGCTTGTTATTTAGTTATTCATATATATTTTAAGGCGGGCTGACATTTATTAGGACTATCAGTTAATATTTCAAAGTCCCAATATTTGTCATTCCGTTTTGTACTGAGATGACATCTATTGGGACTGCCAGCAATTACTTGTACAATCGGATTGACTAAGAAATTTTCTAATTTTGAGGAATTTCGATTACCATGACTACAAATACTATTAAACACAAGTAAAATGTGTTCTCCCAAACACATGACAATATTTGATGTAGATGTATACATTAGCATAATATCGTGATTCAAATAAATATTTTCGTATGACATGTCGAGCACTCGGACGTTTACCTTAATTAAA
Source organism: Lathronympha strigana (assembly GCA_949128165.1). NCBI lineage: Eukaryota > Metazoa > Arthropoda > Insecta > Lepidoptera > Tortricidae > Lathronympha > Lathronympha strigana. The sequence goes on along the minus strand of OX421901.1, from coordinate 2,974,314 downwards.
CAATAATTTTTGGTGTAATTACTAATTACCATTCGAACTCATTAGGGTTTGTGCACAAATCAAGCGAGCTCCGCGTGGTTTGTAAACAAGCCCTTATTTAATTTAATTAATATTAGTTTCATAACAAATAAAGTAGTGTATTTAACTCGCAAAAACCCGTACAAGAAACAATAAGTACAAATTCGGTTTACTTGGACGTGCGCTTATCAGCAAAATAATTGATCCCGATTTAAACAAAAAATATTTTCTACCAAAATAATTATAAATTAAGTTTCAGACCAGCTAAAACGACCTACCACTAAATATCACTTATATTTAGATAATACATGAGTTTTATACCGTTTAAATAAGATGGGACATTTTTTTTTGTACATAAAAAAACAGTGTTAAAATTAACAACTATTTTAAATAGTACCTAGTAACACAAAAAATCACTGGTGTATCTTAAAATAAGCTTATGTCCCGTATCATTCAAACGGTCAAGATATATAACTTAAATAAACTTTGAGATTGATTCTAGGCCAAATGAGGCCAATTATTATACACAGCCAACCAATTGGGATCTTAAGCCACTGTAGGACTATGTCATAGTGACGCTATAAAGCAGATTGTAAGAAATATCTTACTGCTTGGCATTATGTCATGGTTCTAGAGTGGCCTAGGGTTCCAATTGGTAAACTTATTATTTTCTACAAACAAACAATATGTAAAGGAATGTTCAATGAAATAATTTTAACAAAATATTATATTAATCAGATATAGTTTGAAAAATAAATTTCGTGAAAAATTTTTTTTCCTATAAAGCTTTCTTAAATAATTTTTATTCTTTTTTAGGCAAGAGGTTAGGTACGAAATTTTGAAGTAATAAAAAATTATAATAATTCTAAGTATTAGTCAATTTTAGTTAGACCCTATTCTGGTAAAGCTTAAACAAATAAATGTTACAATATTTTAAAAAATCTCACTGTCTCTCTGTAAATGGACATCCTAATTGGTCAAAGACTTAAAGAAAATGAGATCCTTTCGGCCTAAGATTAATAACATATTTATTAAATTAAAACATAAACATAATAAATAAAAAGAAAGATACCTACTGCGATGCCCCATTAGTAGACAATTATTTTGAAATCTTCACATTAGATATAAAAAATAGTTTAACTAAATAAATAAAAAACTAACTGAACATCTACAGTCCATGAAATATTCGTATTTTAAATGTGATAACCTCATAACTAAAAAAAATTTTTTTATATTTTAAATCTTATATTTATTATATTTTTTCCTGCAGACTTTCTCTATTACTATATTTATATAGTGTCATAGTAAGTTGTTTTTTAATACAGAAGTGGAAACCCACATGTACATTAACTACTTACAGTTAAAAAGACATTGATCAAAAATCTCTTATCCTTACAATTTTTCAAATCATCAAAGTATGTACATTTTTATCCTTACAATTTTGTAAATCATCAAATATAGTGACATTTAAGTATACACAGTTAACCTAACCGTGAACTCTTCACTTTAATTGCCAATTCGAAATTCAAATGTCAATTTGACACTCAACTGTCAAACACGATCAAAAATGAAAAAGAGTTTGTTTTTATTTTCCTGCGGCAATTGTTATCACAGTCATCATTTCAGCCGAAAGACGTCCACTGCTGGACATAGGCCTCCCCCAAAGATTTCCACAATGACCGGTCCTGCGCCACCCGCATCCAGCGGACTCCTGCGACCTTCACCAGGTCATCAGTCCACCTTGCGGGGGGCCTACCCACGCTGCGCCTTCCGGTACGCGGTCGCCACTCGAGAACCTTTCCGCCCCAACGGCCATCGGTTCTACGTGCAATGTGCCCCGCCCACTGCCACTTAAGTTTAGCGATTCGGAGAGCTATATCGGTTACTTTGGTTCTGCTGTGGATAGTCTCATTTCTGATACGATCTCGCAGAGAGACTCCTAGCATAGCTCTCTCCATTGCCCTTTGAGTGACTTTGAGCCTTCTTATGAGGCCCATTGTAAGCGACCACGTTTCAGTACCGTATGTCATCACTGGCAACACACACTGATCGAAGACTTTCGTCTTCAGTTATCACAGTACTGTTTAAGAATGAATGAAAACAGTAATCTAAATGATCCCTTAAGGGGCTGACTACAGTCAAGTCACCGCCCACGGTCTATCTGTGTCGGAGTGAACAAGATGGCGCTATTTGAATATTGAAGGAAAGACACGAAAACTATTGAAACAAACAAATACCGTGGACTATCTGTGAAATCGTCGACATTTCACATTTCGCCGCTATACTTACTCAACCTCATACGTACAGCAATCATTTGATGGAAATGTCACCTTTCTGTCACTAGGAATACGGGTGTTTTCTCTATCAAATGAGATTTGCAGAGAGGTTGAGTAAGTATAGCGACGAAATGTGAAATGTTGGCGTTTTCAATGCAGATGCCTGAATAAAAGACACAGAACCGTTTAATGATGAATTTAAGAACAATCTATGCAATTATTTCAGATTTCGTTACATTCATAATCGGCTACGATCTTGGAAATATAAAAAATTATAAACATTTTTTGCAGAATTAAAATAAATATTTCTTTCTTAAAAAACTGTCTAAAAAAAATGAATTCGGTGTTGCCAGTCCCTTAAGTATTGTATAAGATCTTACCTCCATAGTTTGTCGTCAAAAACGTTTTGGGTCAAAAGTCCAATTTTAGTAATTCATGAGTGTAACAAAAAATAGGTAGGTAGATGAAAAAATTTAAATACCGAAGAGTTGGTCTCTGTATTTTCTAACCCTTAATAATACCTATATATCGTCAGGATGCTCCCCTTATAGATAATTTATATGCTTCAATTAATATTATATTTATCATCTGTACACTCCTCTCTAGTATCTATTTTTCATTATAAATAGTATGTTTATCGTCAGGTGCTCCCACATAATAACTATTCATGATACAGTGGAACCTCGATAAGACGAGATCTTGGTTTTTTTATTTATTTATTGTTTTAAGAACTTTCATACATTTGTACATTATTTTTACATGAAGTCCCCGATAGCACGAAACAAAATGCTTCGTTACAGAAGCCAAAAACTACAAATCTAAATATAGACGGATAAGTATACATTCAATCTGAGGAAGTAACCAACACTCAATAAGTAAGTTCAGGAAAGCATACGAAGCAGGTCCCGGGTTCGAATCCTGGTCAGATCATTTATTTGTGTGTGTATCACGAATATTTGTTACCGAGTTATGGATGTTTTCTATGTAAGTATTAGCTTTTATATATATTGTCGTCTGGCACCCATAACGCAAGCCTTATTCATATTCATATTATTTATTGGTAATAAGCAATTACATGTCAATATTTTAGATAGAAATACAATTTATATTAATGTTTTAAATACAATTGTAAATAAAATTCATAGTAAGTATAAGCTAACCTAGTTACTAACACTAGAAAACAACTCCTTATGATCATAGAACGCCTGCTCTACGAGCCATTTTTTCACACACCAGGCAGTTTACCAGCACGCACACTGCGGGTCTCGTACCTGCGTGGAGCCATCTCCATGTATGTTGAGCTTACTGTGGGACTAGGTCGATTTGTGTGAGATTGTCCAATATTATTTATTTATTTATACCACGGTCGTTTGGGAGGTCGACGCCCTGATGAGAGACCAAGGCATCGGTGGAGGGACACGCGGATCCGCTTGAGCTCCAAGTTACTGACTGGCAAGAGTTAGCGTAGTACAGAAAAATCGTGTCGGAAGCCAAGATTCGCTTTGGGTCGCCGTCGTCAAGGGAGTAACAGACGAAAATTAAATTGTTTAGTTTTCTATACCAAGCCTTCTAACAAAAATGCTGGTGGCCCGTTTAGAGGTGTAATCAGTTAAGGTTTTAGTAACAAAAAAAAAATTGGCTCATTTTTATTTGGCCAGGTCTTCCGAATAGGTAGGCCAAGCCTTCAAACATTTTCCCCCCGATTTTTTTAATTAGACCATAAACATATCACCAGTATTTTTGTCAAGCCTTGTATCTCCAATGAAAAGCTGTGAATGTTACGCGCACTTATAATTTACCTGTTTATCACGAATTTTCCATTTCTTTTAGTTTTTTTTGCTTTGTGACAAATTAAAATTTAAGTACATACCCATAACAGTATAAGACAAAAACTCGTGAACAAAATTTCGATATTTCCCTAAGATCCATGCTATCGAGGTTCGACTGTAATAAATATTTCTCATCTGCAGTGTTCCCCTTATATTAATTTCTCATCTATAGTGTTCCCCTTATATCAATAATAATGTTCCCCATAAGGTGGATGTGCACGAGTCAAACAAGTGTTTGCAGGTTTATGAAGAATTTAAATATTGTTGTTATTATTGTTTCTTTAATGGAATACAATCATGTGGCAAATGTGTTATTTTATTGTTTATTCCATACAAAAGCGCAAATATATGACCACGATAGTTATATTCGCCAATAATATAATGACAAACTTACCAAAATATCCTATAAACCTGCAATAACTTTAGTACGTAAATGTGGGTGTGCAGATCTCCCTTAATTATATATATTTCGCCATTAATTTTCTTATCTATAGTGTCCCCCTTACATATATTTCTCATCTATAGTGTCCCCCTTAAATCTATTTCTCATCTATAGTGTCCCCCTTATATCTATTTCTCATCTATAGTGTCCCCCTTATAATTATGTATAAGATCTGAAGTCTCCTACACAATATCTTTATACATATTCCTTGTCTATTATTTTACATATAAGCATATAACACAGCAGCACTCCAGGAATATATAAAAATAGTGTAGTTACAATTTTTCAAGGTTTTTTTTAATGATTCGAAAGTAGAATAATTTGCTCATTAGGGTGGTCTCAATTTGCATATTTCGGAAATGCCTGTATCGCGTTGTGATGCATTTCACATTTTGAATTTTTTTAGTTTCAATATTTTCTTAACTGTGTGTTGTTAAGCGATTCAATGTTTTTTTTCTTATCTCAATCTTTTATAGTGGATCTGTTAAATTATGTAGCGGGTGGTAATGATAGGGTCCGCCCTAGGGAGTTTTACTTTTCTAATTTACTTTTTGTTAAGTTATAGTTATAGTTAGTTATTTGTAAGATTTCCAATTAGTCATTCATACATTTTTATTAAGTTTTAAAGATTCTAGTACTCCAAGGTCACAAGGTAACAGTATGGGGTTCTTCGAAAAAGGAGTGTACAAAATTTTAATGGGTCGGCAACGCGCATGAGATCCCCGTAGAGTTGCAGGCGTCCATAGGCTACGGTGACAGCCTTCCATCAGGCGGGCCGTATGCATGTTTGGCACCCATAGTGGTTTAAAAAAATGGAACTGTATTTTTGTTTCCTCGTATTCGATACTATTATTTCTTACACCTGTATTATATGAATAAAAAAATTGGGAGTTAGGGACCACCCTAATGTATGTCTTAATCTAAACACACATAATACACAGTGTCTTTGACTGTACAACAGATCTATCAAATAATGCTAATTTAGTAAAAGTGACAAAAATATTGTCAATATATTTTTTTGGTTAAAAAAAAATATGGTACTATTGAAAATATGGTAAAGATTACAGTATGGGGGTTCTTCACAAAAAGAGTGAAGATTTTAATGGGTCGCCAACGCGCATGTGACCCCCCTGTAGTTGCACGCGTCTATAGGCTACGGTGACCGCTTTCCATCAGGCGGGCCGTATGCTTGTTCGCCACCATAGTGATATTAAAAAAAATTTGTTTGTATAAAAAAATGGAGGTGTCAACATTTTGTCACTTTTACCAGGAAAAAGTTATTTTTGAAGAAATCACCCGTACGTTAGCTAGTTATATATTTACACTTGAGCGAGTATTTTGTCGTCCACATAGTTGTCGTTGACGATATCCTTCAGCTCAACATTGCCGTTTTTCTCGACGACCGTGTCAACCGTCTCTATGTTGTTGTTCTTCACGCCGTCTTCAGTTGAATTGAACTGGAAGGAGCAAATTACAAATAATGTAGGGGCATTTACATAAAAAAGTGCACCTCTATTTTCCATACAAAAAAAAATACAGTTGTGTAACGGCCCATACAAAATGTATGAACAAACGGTCAGTAGGTCACACATTTTTACAAATAACTTCTGACCTATCAAACAAACCTATAATTAATATTGTTTTTTAAACTATTGATATTGCATGTTTGTATCTAATTATTTTGATTGAATTACTATTTTGGTGGCCGGATGGCGGGTAGAGGGATTTTGCCTGTCATTTACTGGTACAATTTCAGGCGTAGCAGAAAACTGAAAAGGTTAGACAATGGTAAGGATATAATACATTTTATGTTCCGCATAGCACACGTAAAGAAGTGGTTTACATATTTGCACAAGCATGCAGTCGGTATGTTTTATAGTTCAGAAGTTATTTGTAAAAATGTGTGAATTCCCTCCTCGAAGTGTCATCCACTGGGCAGTTTACCTTAGTGCGATAAATACAGTAGCGTTAACGATTGGCATCTTTCTACGCGGGCAGGACGTATACCACCAAAATCGATTGCGTATTTGTATCTCCATCTCTGTCACACTTGCATATTGGAGTGACAAAGAGGTTTTCCCAGATGTTCGTGGTAGGCATGTAGGTTAGCGTCTTAGTCTAGCGTTGAAAATTCCGAATAAAATCGTATGTTTTTTTCATGACTCAATGAAAATTTAATTTTTTTTTAAAGTTTTCGTGTTTTTTAAGGAATAAATAACGTCACCGTCACTCTTATCGTCTGTTTCAATTGTTTTGTCCTCAATGTCATCGATGTATCCCTGTGGTAGGTGTAAATTAGACTTCATACACATTGATTTAGAGTTGAGAATTATAGCGGCAGCTTTCATTGACTTCTGTTACCGCGATTGTTATTCATTGAAATTAAACACTTTAGAATCATCTCAACCCAGTAGTCAGTAGTCATCATCTTAACCCTGTGAAAACGAGTGCTGTAAAGGGTTCGAAACGTAGGATCATGGTGTTAATAAACGCGATTAATCCGTTCTAAAGTGTTTAATTTCAATGAACTTTCATTGATTATTTCCGAATAATTCTTCCAGACGTTTTTTAACCTTATAGCACGTACGATATTAAATTTTTACAAAATGGCGGATTTTACAAAATGGCGGATTTTACAAAATGGCGGAACACTTGTTACCCTTACCTTGTTCTGTTCATCGAGGAGTGTGGTGGTGGGGCCCGCGCCGGCCGCGACGACGGTGCCCCGCTTGCGGCGGCGGTGTGCGGGCTCCCGGCACTTGCCGTCGGAGGACGTTGAACTCTGCCGGTGGATTAGCAGCTTGCGGATTCCGCAGCGACACGATTTGAGGGCGTTCTCGCGTCTGCATACACATTATCCATGTATTATCCTAGTTGGTAGTGACCCTGAAACCTGACTCCTGAATCCCCTCCCCTCCTGAATCCTGGTCAGGGAATTTATCACGAATATTTGTTCCTGGGTTATGGATGTTTTCTATGTATTTAAGTGTTTATACGTATATATCTATTATATATATATCGTCGTCTAGTACCCATATCACAAGCCTTATTGAGCTTACCGTGGGATTAGGTCGATTTGTGTAAGATAGTCCAATAATATTTATTTTTATTTAATTGTTATTATGAATGGGAAAGTAGGTCTGTACGGCAAAACGGAGCAACGAATTGACGTGATTTTTTTTAAGTGGAGATAGTTGAAGGGATGGAGAGTGACATAAGGTACTTTTTGTCTCTTTTCTTTCACCGACCAAGTGCGAGTCGGGCGAGTGATTTTTGAAGTAAATTTGGCTCAATGAAGATTATATATATAACAAACTTTTATATATATATATATGTATGTATATAGATGATGTCGTTATACACAGTTTTCCCCTACATCGTCCCATGTCTTCTACAAAAAGTACTTAAACTTAAACCGACTCGGTTAAAGTTTTACCTTCGAGAAGATGATTTTCAAGCAAATCGAAAAGACTGTTCCGTTAAGAAATGCACGGGTTGATACTGCAAGTGTGGTGTGTCGTGAACGTGATCGAGTTTCAAGTGATAAAGCGGACGGTAGTAGTGCCAGTGACAACACACAAAATAAGCAAACCCGTAAGAGGGCGCTTGCAACAGTGTCGAAGTATCGGGTGCTCAAAAACAAACATACATGGTAATTATCCCGTTTTAAATAATAGTTCAATAACTGGAATCTTTAGCTTTACCAAACTTTGCCGCCAAGTGTAATACAACATTTTTCCCTTCACTATCGCGAGGAAAATAAAGACTATATACGATTACAAGTTCCACATCTAAGACTCACTTGTGATAGGAAGATTGGATTGGATGCTCTAAAGCAAGGTCAAATTACTTTCCCCACATGTGGATAAAATGCGTTTTTCCACGCTAGTTACTTAATCTGTAAGTACTTACTCTGTGAGCGCGGCTTCCCGCTGTTCGAGTTGAAGTTTGACGGCGCACGCCTCCATATAGAGCTCGTTGGCTCGCGCTAGCTGTTTCTCATACACCTATAGCCAACACAATATTCATTAACTCCCAGTGGTTAATCCATATTCATATTGTTTATTGGTAATAAACAATTACATGTAAAGTAAAAATAATAATTACATGTCTATATTTTAATAGTAGTTTGTGTTAGAAGTAGCGTTGAAAATGGCGAAAGATTCATGTTGTTTCTTTCGAAACTTTGTGGCTTTCCTATAAATTACATGTAACTTTCTAAAAAACAAAACTAGACGTTTGTCTGACAAATACAATCATACAAGTATAATACCTGTTTTATACTGTGTATTTTACATGTTTATTTCATAATTAATTGAATTAATAATAAAATAATAAAAAAGTTAAAGCATACAAATAATAATAATATTAAGAGACTCTCGCTAGATGACGTCACATAGAGCATAGATTAACGATTCCAATTTGTAAGTATTTCGTCATAATTGATAATTTCAACCTCTTTAGTTAACTGATATCGAGATATAGTCTGAGCGAAATGAAAAGTCACCTGTTTGTATGAGAGCCAATACATTCCGAGTCACTATTTATAATATAATATAATATAATAATGCGAAAAATACAATGTATTTTACACGTATAAAACTGAAGTTTGCGAAAGATTCAATCGAAGATCCGCAACGACAGATACTGTATTTTATTGAAAAATACAGGGGCCTTTGTAAGATACATGTATCTTTCATGTAATTTTAATCGCTAGTTACAAGGGATCAAAGCTAATTAATATTGGAGATCATAGTTAATTAATATTGCATTAAATCAATGTAAATTGTTTATGAATAAACTATGCGTTGGCGGTCAAAAGGTTTAAAACGTATGATGACACGCACCTGTCTGATATCCCGTGCGTGTTTCAACTCCTCTTTCCTCGTGGCGGTCTCTTGCACGTCGGCCGGCTTCTCGCTCCTGAACAAAATGTACAGATTTACTATAAAGCCTGGGTCATTTTTTAGGAGGCACTGTTAAAAAAGGGTGCTGTTTGGAAATTAATAGACATATACATTTTTTGAAGTTAGTTTGACTGTCTCCGGATTTCAATGGAATGAAACTACTTGACATCTTATATCTGTATTGTATTGTTATTAATGTCTGTCTTATTATTACTTTTGACTTTTGTTATGTACATTTTATGCGATTTTATAACTATATTTGCATGCATTTCAATATGTTATATGGCAAATAAAGATTGATTGATTGATTGACTATTAAATTCAAGTCATAATAACTAAATCTTACAATAAAATAAAAAAAACTAAAAAGGTCCGGTCCTTCCGGCAGAATAATAATAGAATAATAATATTGTCTTCTGTTACCGCGATTGTTATTCATTGAAATTAAACACTTTAGAACGGATTAATCGCGTTTATTAACACCATGGTCCTACGTTTCGAGCCCTTTACAGCACTCGTTTTCACAGGGTTAAGATGATGACTGCACATCATCATTTATATTATATATTAGTTTTTCAACCTAACCTCTATTGGTTGACTGTTCTTCTATGTCTCCTGGGTCACCTTGCTGGAACAATCTACAAGAGCACTACTAACTTGGTATAGAGCTGGTTCATGCCTTCCTGCACCTCCTTCTTCCACGATTGCTGCGTCACGCTAAACGTCTCTTGGTGTATGTCCGCGAATTCTTCGCCGGCTATCTCCAGATGCGCGGCTATTATTTTAAACGGTGGCCTAGAAGAAAAGTTGAGTTCAACTGTTTGTCCAATATAATTTAATTCGGCCATTGCAGAAGCAAAAACTGAACTGCGCTTCGAAACTCGAGTTGTGAGCTTTTTCAAAATAAATTTTAATTTAATAATTACAAGCGGTTCATATCTTTTGTCTTTTCTATACTTAATATTTTTTTTACTTTCAAGTAGCAATGCCTACCGACATGTTTTATTTTAACTTATTCCGCTACCTAAAGGTTGTCTGGAAGAGATCGCTTTTTAGCGATAAGACCGCCTGTTGTTTACCTCTTTTTTGTCTGTTGTATTTCTAAACCTAATTCTATTGAGGTATGCAATAAAGAGTATTTGCATTGTATTGTATTGTAGTACTTATTGTCAATATTGTGCTGATTTTCCAATTTTACGAAGTACCAAAACATTCTATAAAACAGAAATTTTTCAGTAACCTGTTTTTAGGCGTCCTATTCCAGCATTGTGTGAGCAGAAGCTGCATACTGTCCGGTACTGTGGCGGGAACGGGCAAGGAGATAGTGTCGGTACCAACGCCCCACATGATGGCGTGGGTTTCCATGTTCTTATAAGGTATCTGCGGGCGGGCAAAGTTATAACGTAAATTGTTGCTGGCTGGGCAAAGTTAGGTAAATTAAGATTTTTGCAGTTGGGCAGCATATGAATATGGGCAAAAATATTAATGATTGGTCAAAGTTAAAGACGGAAGACATTGTTTTGTTTTTGAAAACATTGCCTCGCAGTGGGAGCCTCTTTCCCTTTTTGAAGTAGTCCATACCGTGATCAATTGGAAAAAAACTCAGCAGTGGTTATTCCACATCCAAAGCAATCGCAGGTAATTTTGTCTACGGAACTAAGAAAGAGCAAAACTAATATTGCTTATTGGTGAAATTTGAGGGAGGGCCTGCTAAAACGTTAGCCAACTAGCCCGGAGTTAACCAGTAAATTCGATATCTTATAAACGCTAAACTTCGGGTTAACTAGCTAACTCGGGAACCCCGGATGTTACAAGTTGCGTTAAGTATTTTATACAAATGGACTTAAATTAAGGTAAAGGATTCAATCCGCAAAAATTAGGTATTTGAGCTTTCTGTCAAAAACAAGTTATCAATCGCAATGACATTATTTGAGGATGGAACCTATTCGATAAAACACGTTGACATTATAATAGTACATTACGAGACCAAGGGCGAAAAAGAGGAAATTTGCAACAAGTGACGATTGTTTTATATCGACACGAGTTGCGAATTACCTCCTCGCACGTGTATCGTACGACGTTTTACAGTAAATATGACCCTTTGAATATTCGAGGCAGGCACGTAAAGTGCTCATTATAGCCCTAGGGCGGTAAAGTAGCACCATGTGTACTGTAAATATATATACTTGCCTCCTGAGTCAGAAGTTCCCATAAGACAACACCAAACGACCACACATCGACCCTCTCCGAGCAAGGCTCGTGTCGTATGACCTCAGGGGCCATCCACGCCACGGTGCCAGTGAACGACATGATGGCGCTCACGTCGTTCCACTCCCGCGACGTACCGAAGTCGGACACTTTGACAACTAAGTTGTCGGCTATTAGTATGCTGAAAGGTGAGAATGGGCTTAGAATGTATACGTGCGTTGGAAGTTTAAAATTAATGTGAAAACTTAGAAACTAATAACAAGAAAGAGTGTAGATCGTTATGGCTATTAAGTGTTAACCTAACTGCCGAAATATCGGGAGCTCAATTGAATTAAAAAAACTGTAGTAAGAATCCGTATTTATTAATTAGAATGTCAAATAACCGTGACAGTTTTAAAAAGTGCAAAGAGTTCCGTCCCCAAAGTTTTCGAGGACGGAAAGACGCTCTTAAAACATTAGATTTAATCAAATTACTCATAAATGACGTTGTTCTTTTTACCAAAAAAAAAAAAAATTAAATCGACATTATTATTTCACAAATAAATTATTGTTTATATTTTATTTTAGTTAAGGATAAAAAATCTTTCAAAAGCGAATCAATCGAAATTTAAAAACTAAAAAAAAAACATCCATGAAACATGAAAATATTTTTGCGCACTTACGCTAGAATTATATAAAAAAAACAATCAATATTGACGTAAATAATAAAAGCAGAAAAATATTATCATGTCATGGGCAAAGTCGCAATTCATTAGGCAAAGTTATATAATCACACCAAAAAGCACTTACTTGGGACTCTTAAGATCCCTGTGAATAATCTTGTGACTGTGTAGATAAGCCATGCCATTGGCTATCTCTTTCGACCATTTGAGAATCTGTTTGGGTGCGAAGAGCGAGCCGCTGTGCAGGAACTCGAAGAGCGGCCCGTACTGGCAGTATTCCATGACGACGCAGTATGTGGGGGGCTTGGTTACTACCCCACGGAAGCGGACTGGAAGGGAGGATATTTTTAATCTTCTGCTATAAAAAAGTGCAATATTGGTTCGCCAGTTTATGAGAGTTTTATAACACAATGATTTTGTAAGTTTTTCTTATTTAGAATTTTTAGGACTACGAGTATATACCATATAGTATATGGTGTCGATGAGGTAAATCCTGTAACCCCAGAGGATAACATTGCACATTCATTAAAACACATGTTATTGATTTACTGATCTTAAAAACGACTCCGGATTAAACCGGTTTCACTTAATCGTTTTGTATTGTTTTTAATTATAAAATAACGAGAATTTTAATGGGTTAATGTTACCCTTTAGGGTTAAAGAACCCTACTTCAATGAGATATGAGGATCTGTTCAGTGAAACTGACTTAAGTTGTCATGGTTGACGTTCCTCAGATGTTTGATGTCTGTCTCCGCAGGGTCGCGCAGTTTCTTCACGGCGACCATCTCGTTGTTGATCTGATCGCCGTACACGACGCCCTGCGCGCCTGACCTCAGGTACAAGAGGTACTACTACTAGGGACTAACCTATGTTGTCATGGTTGAGTTTCCTCAGATGTTTGATGTCTGTCTCCGCAGGGTCGCGCAGTTTCTTCACGGCGACCATCTCGTTGTTGATCTGATCGCCGTACACGACGCCCTGCGCGCCTGACCTCAGGTACAAGAGGTACTACTACTAGGGACTAACCTATGTTGTCATGGTTGAGTTTCCTCAGATGTTTGATGTCTGTCTCCGCAGGGTCGCGCAGTTTCTTCACGGCGACCATCTCGTTGTTGATCTGATCGCCGTACACGACGCCCTGCGCGCCTGACCTCAGGTACAAGAGGTACTACTACTAGGGACTAACCTATGTTGTCATGGTTGAGTTTCCTCAGATGTTTGATGTCTGTCTCCGCAGGGTCGCGCAGTTTCTTCACGGCGACCATCTCGTTGTTGATCTGATCGCCGTACACGACGCCCTGCGCGCCTGGCCTCAGGCACAAGAGGTACTACTACTAGGGACTAACCTATGTTGTCATGGTTGAGTTTCCTCAGATGTTTGATGTCTGTCTCCGCAGGGTCGCGCAGTTTCTTCACGGCGACCATCTCGTTGTTGATCTGATCGCCGTACACGACGCCCTGCGCGCCTGGCCTCAGGCACAAGAGGTACTACTACTAGGGACTAACCTATGTTGTCATGGTTGAGTTTCCTCAGATGTTTGATGTCTGTCTCCGCAGGGTCGCGCAGTTTCTTCACGGCGACCATCTCGTTGTTGATCTGATCGCCGTACACGACGCCCTGCGCGCCTGACCTCAGGTACAAGAGGTACTACTACTAGGGACTAACCTATGTTGTCATGGTTGAGTTTCCTCAGATGTTTGATGTCTGTCTCCGCAGGGTCGCGCAGTTTCTTCACGGCGACCATCTCGTTGTTGATCTGATCGCCGTACACGACGCCCTGCGCGCCTGGCCTCAGGCACAAGAGGTACTACTACTAGGGACTAACCTATGTTGTCATGGTTGAGTTTCCTCAGATGTTTGATGTCTGTCTCCGCAGGGTCGCGCAGTTTCTTCACGGCGACCATCTCGTTGTTGATCTGATCGCCGTACACGACGCCCTGCGCGCCTGACCTCAGGTACAAGAGGTACTACTACTAGGGACTAACCTATGTTGTCATGGTTGAGTTTCCTCAGATGTTTGATGTCTGTCTCCGCAGGGTCGCGCAGTTTCTTCACGGCGACCATCTCGTTGTTGATCTGACCGCCGTACACGACGCCCTGCGCGCCTGACCCCAGGTACACGAGGTCTGTGATCGCTTCCGCCGGTATCTCCCATTTCTCTTCTAGAAAAGGCGAGTTGGGGTCAGTAAAATCTAGTGTTAGTTGTACTTTTACCGAACAACAAACTATCGGACATGTTAAAAGTTTATTAATTTTAATATAATTAATACGGCGTTTTTTATTGCATATCTAATTACCTATACAAATGTTATAGTTTTCTTCTTTTTCCTAATTTACGATATTAAACTTTATTGCACATAAAAAGTACCTTTGTATATATATATTTAGACTTTTTAAACCATTAGATAAAGGCTTGTTAAATTGTAACATTTATTACGAATAAAAGAAAAAGACTAATAAAAAAAATCATAAAGTAGCAAGCAGATTGTGAAATCGCAGGACGTGTTACAAAAAAAAACGGGTAAAAGTCGCTTTAGCAAAAAAAATACAATAGATTTAAAATAAAATTATTTGTTCTTTGTCATATTAATCAAAGTTAAGTTTATTAGACGTTATTGATTCTGATTCATTTGTTATATAAAACTTGGTATGCAAAAGTATCACAAACTCGTCAGTATTCGCCCATCAGCAGGTTCGCCCGCATATAGAATACTGCTCTCATCTTTGGGCAGGGGCACCTAAGTACCAGCTTCTTCCTCTAGACCGCATCCAACGGAGAGCAGCTCGAATTGTCAACTGCCAACGTATTTCTGATCGGCTTGATCCCTTGGCGCTGCGTAGAGATGTGGCCTCACTCTGTATTTTCTATCGCATGTATTATGGGGAGTGTTCCGAGGAATTGTTCGGATTAATCCCTGCCGCTTCTTTCCGCCATCGCCCTACGCGACAATATTTCCACTCTCACCATTTAGATGGTTGGCAGTCCTCAACTGTGCGCTTTTCCCGAAACTTCCTGCCTCGCACAGCTAAACTGTGGAACGAACTGTCGCCAGCGGTGTTTCCGGACCGATACGACCTTCAAACCTTCAAGAAAAGAGCGTACTCCCACCTTAAAGGCCGGCAACGCACTTGCGACACCTCTGGTGTTGCGGGTGTCCATGGACGACGTTAATCGCTTACCATCAGGTGATTCGTTTGCTCGTTTGCCCCCTATAGCATAAAAAAAAAAAAAAAAAAGTATCATTCATATAAAGCCAGTAATGCTGGCGAAAATAAACCTTTTTTTAAAGCTTTAAGTTTTATGTATTCTGTCGGTATATGGCTATGCCGAGTCATGATGCCTTTATGTTGGCATATAAGCGTTTTATTAAAAAATTGATAAAATTATGTAAGTTTAAACTCCTACCACCCAAAGGCCTAAAAAAATTAAAAATATAAAATGTATCCACCACGTCAATGAAATATAAACTCTGTTCAATAGGAATAGAATTCGATTTCAAAATAAGCAGTAGATACAAAATTCATTGGCAATGTAAGTTGTATATTGGGATGCGGGAGGATAAAAACCCCAATGGCCAACACTAATTTAAACTCACAGTCAGTCTTTTTAAAATCTGTCATCCAGTTCGGGCACTCTAACCTACAATCGAAGATCGTTTTCATAGGTTCAGGTAGCTTTAGGAAACAGTAATCCTTCGCAAATAATCATTAAACAATTCGCGTACGGGCCAAAGAAACAAAGTACACCGCGACCCCTATTTTTACAGTGCAGAAGCTATTAGACTCACTGACTAACAACCCTCCTTGGTCCTGTTTGACGCAATCAGGGCGGCCCTGGGATCTCCAGTGGAAGGCACCAGTTCTACCTTTTGTTTTGGAGGGTAGCAGTCCCTGATTGTTACCGTCTGAGACCCTGAGGACTCCTTTTAGTCGCCTGTTACGATAGGCAGGAGACACCGTAACCGTATTCTACACTCTGACCCCAAACCAAAGAAAAACTCAAAATAAATAAAGATAAATATGGTACGTAATCCTACCATTGCAGTAGATGTTAAGAACTTATTTTTGAATAAAAATTTCACTTTTGTTGTAAGTTTCAAGACTTGTTTTCAAATTTTTATTTTGTTCACTGACATTCTTTTTGATTCTAGAAAATATCCCTCTATGTTGCAGGATCACTCAACAGGTAAAATTATTAAATACCCAACGCGCATGCCCGTACGTCGTCCATACACGACAACTGCGTAGAATTGCAATCTATCAATTCCCCAACCTTGAAT
Source organism: Lathronympha strigana (assembly GCA_949128165.1). Lineage (NCBI taxonomy): Eukaryota > Metazoa > Arthropoda > Insecta > Lepidoptera > Tortricidae > Lathronympha > Lathronympha strigana. The sequence continues at coordinate 2,957,690 of OX421901.1, read as the reverse complement.
TTATAGCTAATATAATTTGAACCAGAAGCCCCAAAAGTCTCAGAGTAAGCGAGTATCAAGCTTACTGGTTTTAGCATCGAGAAACATCGATGCACATCGCATGCCGTTCCGGTGTGTGAACGAGACAACGCTATTACAATTCATAGCATTGTCCCAGTCGCACACTGGAGCGCCCGGGTAAAGGTCACAGCATCGATCCCTCGATGCACCAAGGACGAGTCCTTCCGTGAGTCCAATGTCCTAGAACCTTCCATAACTCATCCCAAATGCATACGAGCATTCATTTGTTTCACCAGCATAAAATGGATTTGATGACCCTTAGCAAATGCACGATGAGAAGATCACAAATATACTGGTAACACGTTTTACCTTCAATGACCTAAAGGTCACAAGTCGGTGAGATTCATTGGAGAATGCGGCCATTTTGTTGAAGCCTTGAGAACGCGTGCGCGCGCATCTGCGCAATTCATTTAAATATGAGCTTTGTGGGGTGGGCGGAGGGCGCAATATTGATTGCAGCGCGAAGCGCATCGCGCAGATCAAGGTCACGGGTTCATGTAATGGCCGACATTTTATGAATTTACGGGGGTTGCATAATGTTACACAATTTATGCAACATGTGAAAATTACGATTTTTTTTTGGGTGCTGATGTAATTTTTTATATTTTTATTGTTTCATAGGTAAATCTATCAAAAATAATGAGATAATAATATACGGCAAAAAAACCCTAAAAAAAGCATAAGCCTCCTTGCAGTCAAAGATATGTATTCATTTTGAGTGTTATTACATAGGTGATGATTATTACATAGTGTTATTACATAGTTTTTTGAAATAAATAGATATAGTTAATGTTGTTGACCATACGAATTTATAAGACGGTGCCCATTGTATGTAAGGCAAACTAAAAGCTTGTATTGTAGAGCATGTCACAACTTATTGGGTTCAATTCCTGTATTGAAATTGCAATTGAAATAAAAATTGTATACTTTGAAATACTTGCACCACCCTATGTTAGCTACATAACATGAAGTTAAGCACTTTTTTGTAGGGAATATGACAGCTTAACTTTAGGTTAGCGGCTAACCCTGAGGGTGCAAATGGGCCTAAGATATATTTGCTTTCATAAGACACATTATGGGATGTATAACATTCGCATTTTGCTAAGAGCACAATATTTAAATCAATAAAATTTACTAATGCATCCACTATTTATAATTTAGTGCAAAAGTTTTAAATATTCAAATATATTCTTTATTTTTAACTTATTTTAACAGCTTTTATCTATGAATTAAATTAAAAGTTGAAGTCATTTTAGAAACTGTTGATGCAAAAACGAATACAGATATTCCATATTTTATTTATATATAAAATGTTATATTTTAGATTCACAAAGATTTCTATACAAAAGTACTAGAGAAATTCTTACTGTCTAACAAATCAATGTTTGATGCTGGAATCATTATCTTCCTCGCTTTCTAGACTACAACAATCATGGCTCACATCAGTGAAGAGCAAAGCAACCTAAACTATAACTAAACAACCATGTAGGACAAACGGACCCACGAAGGATCGTGATAAGTTGATGGGAAATGAGAAGATAAAATGAAGAAAAAGTCTCAGCAGACCTTGTTGAAGAATTCAAGACTCGGACTATTGGCTACTGCTTTCTCAAAAGTGCAGACTATTTCAGCATGAAATCTAACTAGTCAACTTTTAGTAGTTCACTTGAAATTTTAAATGAATAATGATATTCATTAATAAAATTGGCCATGACAGGCAAACTCGATTACACGGGAACAAAAATGTATGTAAAAGCCGGAGCTTTCTGTTTTTTGAAATGCTATAAAAAAAACTATTACACTTAAACCTGGTTAATACTTTTTGTTCTATGAAAGGGTTGGACGGGGACATCACTAAGAGTTTGAATTCTTCTGAAATATCAAAATTTAACACTGAAACAATTGGAAAGTGTTGGCCTATACATAACTGTTGGTATTCTCAGAAGCAATAGATAAACTTGCACAAAGCAGGTTGCAGGCTCGACATACATCTGTGAAGTTGCTCAAGTGTTCTAATTTTATCTATAATCAACTGGTAAATTTCGTACTTGATCCCACAAAAATCTTATTAGGATGAGTCGAGGTTCAAACCATAACGTTCAAACCCAAACGTTAAATCCCTGCCAGCCGAAAACTTGGATGTAATAGAAAAAAAAACTATATTTAATCTACCTTCATCTGGCGGTTTTTCCCTCCAACAGTACACTCTAGTCAAAATATCGAACATTATGGAAAATTCAAATTTCGAATGTCCCACAAGTTGTTATCGCGGCGAACGCACGAGAAATGCCAATAATTGCAGGTCTCCAGGCGTCCAAGGTAGCGGGTCAAGGACCAATGTCAAGGCTCCCAATGCGGGGCAAAACGAGCCTTGTATCACACATTTAAGGACGAGTGTCCTGTAGGATGCGCGCGCTGACATAAAATCAATTCAATGCAACCCTGAGCTCGCGCATAGGCCTTGAATGCAACGCATCCCGGGAGGTTAAAAATAGTACCTGCTGGTGGCTTCTCTACTGGTGGGCGGAACACGGATATAACTGATGAGAAGCACCCCATCACTCCTTCCAGCCAAAACACCTTCTTTTCTTCATTTTCATCACTCGGTCGGAGTTGAAATTTGTCATTGAAAATCCCACCGTCTATATCGTCCTGCCCGTCCGGGCAACCGTTACCGTCCATCGTGGCTAAAGTGACATTCACTTAGAAAACTAACACATTTTGAAAAATAATGGATTTCAAAACAAATTTTACGGTCACTCGAGAAGCTACACGCACAACACCGCGACGCCTGAAGTTTACAGTGTCTATGGACAAAGCAAAGGTAACCAATAAACAAAGACAATGTAGATTACATAAAACATTCTGTTCACGAGCAACTCTACAAGTACGATGTGTACTATGCAGTATGCACTCTATGATTTATTTGAAACTGCTATTATGGACATATTTTTACACTGTGATATGTGTGAAAACGAAACATTGTTGCAAATAAAGGGTATTAACCGTATCGCAACACATAATAAAAGCACAAATATGACTTTAAAGCAAAATGTTCGTGCAGGACTGCAGGGGTAATGCTTTTAGAGTTAATGAAAAATGTGTGTGTGGGATTCCCATTTTGTTGCAAGCAGGTGCAACCCGATAGAAATCATTAGCGCCAAACACATTTAGATTTGGAAAGGGCCTTCGTTGGCAACATTTATGCGATAGCTGTTTTATGCCCAAAATTGTCGCTCGCTGCGTAGAGGCAAACCCTTGTTATCTACAAAGTACCGTAGTAACAACGACCAATCATAGCTAGGAAAGAGTTTATTTCAGGAGTAAGATAACGTTATATAAATAATCAGTAGGTATCAGTAATCTGCAACATAATCGTCACGTGACATGATTAATGTTACAACTGCACTACATGTATATCTTATCGGGATTTCGCCATGTTAAAATGTTTAGGCCATATAAGTACTTACACAGAATTTTATAAAATTAAAAAAAAAAAAATTGCTTCAGTGCGGGTGCGAGGCAAAACGCAAACACCTGATGAGTGGTTTATTAGGCTTTAAGTATCTTTTGACTAGCTTTTTCCCAAATATTCGTCCTCTTACCGACATTTTCTCCATCCTTTTCTGCAGAAAATATCCAGCTTTAGTTATATAATAATCGATCTTTTTATTCTATGTAATTTGGCTTTATAAATGCTAAGTTTAATTTTAAGTATACCTGCCGTTTTTTGAATAAAGAACATAAAATGAATCTATTCATATGTATGTTATTCTTAATTTTATAATCAAGCTAACAAACTACCATTTTACTATCTCACACGACTTTTGAAGGACATTTTAATGAAGGCATGAATCACTCAGGATTATTTACATTATAAACAGTAAACAGTACATTGAGTAAACTGAAATAATACACTGCATCGTCTAATTCGCGCATTTCTATTCAAAAACATATATTTGATCGTTTTTAGGGAAAACTGAACCCTTCTAGGATCACTTTGTTGTCCGTCCGTCTGTAGGTCAAGACCATTTATCTCGTCATTAATTTGACGTTACTATCTGAGAGTAAGCGTTATTCTCGGAATACAAATTTGGTAAAACCCAGCCTTAGAAAACATCCATAAATCAGGAACAAATATTTGTGGTAAACCCACAAATAAATGCCCTCGGATGTCACGTGACACTTTCTATAGAAATCGACAGATTTTTCCGTCCCGCCCCGTCCCGTCCCGTCCCGTTCTAGTGTGAGTCATCCTTAAATTGGTAATAATAGAAATAACAAATAGGTATTTTCATGGTACCTAAATCCGGTTTTTTCTTTTCAGGGGTATGCTAGAAAATACCTCGTCAGAGTGGCTATCAGCGGAGACAGGCTTTCGTTTGCCACGGTGTTTTGGGTAAAATAATCTAGTCAAGTCCCATATCTACTAACCAGAGAAGTGACTCGCATTATACATATACTAATAAATCGCATGTGTACAATAAATCGTTTGCGGTGCGCTCTGTGAAGTTGTGGAACCAGCTACCCCCCCGGTTTTAGACGTTTGGCATCGGCTGCATCGTTCAAGAGGATGTTAAAGAGTATGTGGCTATGTGACTCCTGATCTGCATCTCATTTTCTCCTTTTTATCATTGTTATTTTTATCTTATTTATTTTCCCTCTCTTTATCTTTTCTCTTTTCTCTGTTTACCTCTGTCTTTGCTATCCATTTTTTCGTCTTGTCTCTTCGCTCCTCTTCAGTGTAATATATTTGTACTTATATTTATTTATGTTCTTCTTGTTATATGTATTGGTATTATGTATATACGTTTATATATTGATATTGTTTATATTGTACCTTGTTGTACATGTTGCTTTACTTGTCTGCCTTATTTGACCGCTTCTCTCAAATATTCAAAGGTTATCTGGAAGAAATCCCTTAAAGGGATAAGTTCGCCTTTGTACATAACATCTCTATTTGTTAACTGTTTTATTTTTCTCAACTGTGTTTGTGTACAATAAAGTGTTACTTACTTACTTACTAATGCAAGCGTGGCTAGCCCCGCGGTAAGAGCGAGTGACTTTCACGGTCGGTCGCGGGTAACAAATCCTGGCGGCTCGTAGCCTCGTACCAATCAGCTGTTCGGGACTTACGTACGAAATATCATTTCAATTTACTAATCGCTTTTTAGTAAGGAAATCACTGTGACACCAGACTACTCCCAATAATACCTAGTTTAACCTCTGAGTCGGAAGGTCAGACGACTCAGACGGTAGTCCCTTTCGTAGAACTACCGCCTACGCCAGATATCTTGGGATTAGTTACCAAAGTGGACCCCAGGCTCCCTACATGAGCAGTGACATAAGCCAAGAAAATGCTGGGAAGACGAAGACGACTAATAAGATAAAGTAAAGCTAAATTTCGGGGATTTACCTATTTCCCGTAAAAAAACGTAATAATAAAACGTTTAAATTTTTTTTATTTTTTTAATGATTTTATTGATGTGATTTTTTTATATTTTTAATGTAACGTAATATTGATTTAATGTATCGTAATAATATAATCTAACCTTTTTTTAATATTAATTGTGTGATTTTGTCTATGAGCCTTGAAGCTTGAAATAAATGTTTTTTTTAAGCTAAGATAAATCATTTTCGCTATGAAAGAAGATCGACCCAACTATTGACTATTAAGTTGTTGACCAATGATAAGCCAAAGATAATTACATTAGTGATTAATGATTAAGCAAACAATAACCAGTAGAGGTTAGTAGTTAACGACAGCGCACTGCTTATGTTATTTATACTGTGGCGTTTGCAATAAGATAATATCTAATGCTTCCGTTCGAGTCTCAGACTAAAGTAGTCGCTTCCAAGATGTGGTTAAGGACAATCGTGTTTGTCTACTGGGCCACAGTTTGGGCCATTGGTGCAGACAACTGCAAAATAAATAACGTTATTTCTAATGGTGATCTCGTTTACAACGATTTAACGCACGATTTCGATTCAAACACGATCTATTGGCCGCTGGTGAAACCATTTGCGTTTACGAAGAAAACTGCTGAAAATAGAGAATTTGGCTGGTAAGTATTTGTTATAAAGATACGTTTAGAAATAAACCTTATTAACAAATGACAAATTTGTGACTTTTTCTAAAGCTGGCCATGTACGTTCGGGCATATCTGCTGGATCCGCCGCTAAATGTTAAAAAAAATTGGCGCATGCCCGGCGGGCATAGAGTCAAACCACGTTATCTTTTCTCAGTAAATGAACTGTCAGACGTGAAAGTGTTATTTTAAACGTCAAACTTCGATGAAATTATGACGTTTACGTAACACTTTCACAGTATGTGCTATCGAAATCTAGGAAACTTAGCATAGACTGACTCTACCTACTATAGAGATCTGACGGATCGCCCGAACGTATATGGCATATAAACAAGCATATTTATACTTATCTTCTAAAAACATGTGTATAAAGTAATTCATCTAACTTTTTTATATTTAGTACTATCTCTTTTTTAAGTAATATTTTGTAACGCTTTGATTTTTATTTTATTACAAAAAAAATGAGTCCGTTGTCAATGCTAACAATAATCTCGTATCATATTATACCTACTACAGTGCAAATTATGCATCAATTACAGCCTTAATAGAATAACAACTTATGAATGTTAATTTCCGCTCGGAACTCGTTTTGGTCCGTTTGTATTCTCTGGAATTCCAAATATAGCAATGATCACACATGAATATGTATAAACTGTCGTGTATTGTATACAAGTCGGTCAGGATTAAGGTCAAGAATAACATACTTGTTGCAAAGCAATTGGCATTATAATTATATATGACACTACCAATATGGTCAGATAAATGGCTTTTATTATGCTTTGGCTCATAAGTCGGTTTTATTTGTAGTTTTATTTTTATATTATACAAATACGGATAATTGAATAGTATTGTTTTTTATGCTTTATCTATTCAAGAAGTAAAACGGCCTCCTAGCCTAGTTGGTAGTGACCCTGCCTACGAAGCAGGAGGTCCCGGGTTCGAATCCTGGTCAGGGCAATTATTTGTGTGTTTATCACGAATATTTGTTCCAGAGTTATGGATGTTTTCTATGTATTTAAGTATTTATATATCTGTCTATTATATATATCGTCGCCTAGTACCCACAACACAACACAAGCCTTATTGAGCTTACCGTGAGACTAGGTCGATTTGTGTAAGATTGTCCCATAATATTTATTTATTAAACTGTGCTTGATTATTATAACTAATATGTAAAACGGGATAATTACCATGTATGTTAGTTTTATTGAGCAACCGATATTTGGACACTGTTGCAAGCGCCATGTTCACGGAGTAAACTGCTTAGATATTAGTTATAATGCAAATGACCATGTTAGCTTAAAATTGTATACTGTGCTTTATTAATTCGCGAATACAGATATGACTAATTTGGTAATTTTAATAAACTCCTTTACATCAAAGTAGAAGACTAATCCCATTCCATGCAGAAAATAACCTTCATGTTTATTTCTCGAACAAAACTGTTTTTTTTTTTAAATTAAGGCGTGCTCTGGGTACTGGTTTTCATACTAATACAGCACCGGAACCGGAAAATCCCGGCACTGGCCAAACAGTCAGTACCGGGGGCATCCCCTAATTGATACTATCCGTAGGTATGCAGCAAACGAGTTTGAGGCTGGAGAGCACGGTGGAACCCACATGGACGCGCCGTACCACTTCAACAGAGAGGGCAAATATGTCGGAGAAATACCTTTGGACAAGCTCATCCTACCTCGTAATTATTTTATTACTAAAACGCACACTTGCACTACCCAGGGTCAGCCGCTAACCCGGAGATGAGTCAAATTCCGTACAAAAAAACGCTCCACGTTATGTGGCTAACTCCGGGTGGTGGAAGTGGCCCTTAGCTACCTAATTCTCAACTCTTAGGCATAGGATTTATAAATAAAAAGCTCATGTGCGAATGACGCCATAGTCGAAGATACTAGCGTGCAGTTGCAAGCGGGTGGATCGGACCAAAATTGTGTTAAACATTATATTTGAAATTTTCAAAACTACTTATGCCCATGATACAACAAAAAGATTTATAGCCTTAGTTTGATTGGACTAAGAAAGAAACATATAATTTTGGCATGTGCGAATGAAACAGCTAGCTGTCAGTGACGTCGTCGTTAGTAGAAGACACAACGAGACGGTCTCATCTTTACTATCAACCATGCTCATACCATTTTTTCTTACAGTAATAATTGTTGATATCAGCTCCCGCGTCAACGAGGATCCCTCTTTTGTACTCCACAAACACCACTTGGACTTCTTGTTAAACGACAACAATGGAAAACCTTGCATGATCATATTCAAGTTTGGATGGAGCAAGTTCTACAGCAATAAACAAAAATACTTGGGTATGAACGAAACAGATGGCAAGCTCAACTTTCCCGGTAAGACAAAGTTTCGCACTAGACTTTTCGTCAATTTTAAGCATCAGTTAGGGTATTCATAAACAAGTCATGGACATCGAAGTTTGCTCCTTTGAACTGAGATTTGCATATTCAAGAAGTTGAACATAGTTTACGATGATGGCGCTAATAATACATACATGTTTTAAAGCAGTGTTGAAACAGTTGAAGGCTAGTATGGCGAGCTACTTTCAATGTAAACTTAAATACGAAAGTTATGTTTAAAACATCATTTATATTTACCATATTGTATTATTTGTATTGTATTCCGGCCTGGCTTCCGCAACTCGACAACTAGCGCCTATTTTGCGTCCCAACTCCTTGAGAAATCCTGTGAAATATTATTTACCATACCTAATATCGCCTTTCCAATAAATTTTGTGAGAAAGCGAATCTAATAAAGCCTAGTTTCATCTTAGGTTTCAAGGTCAGATTGCATCCTTTTGGATTCGTTAAAACTAGTTCAACAAACTTAATTATTCGTCCAGAGGATACCAGGCGCCCTAAATCGTGTCAAAACTGATAAAAAGCTAGTAATCTGGATGGAACAGAATTGCATTAGGTACCTACTTAATAAAAGAGATAAGCGAATCTTGAATCGATTGATTATCTATCAAAGTATATAAATATACTCTCTTCTTGATAACCCCCTGCCTAAAACTCATGGCAACAGTAGTTTATTTGTTTATTACCAATATATTTTTATCAACTCTCTTTGTAGTGGTCTTTATTTGTTTTTATTGCGTTTCAGGGCTCAGTGAAGAGATAGCCGAGTGGATAACGACATCGTACAAGAACGTGGTAGGAATAGGCGTAGACACGGCGTCTTTGGATCCTGGCAGCAGCACCACTTACCCTGTTCATAAGATTACTATGGCTGCGGGGTTGTACGCCATGGAGAATGTAAAGCTTGATACATCTGTGCCAGGTAAAAACGTCTTTTGCCTTGTTAACCAACTATTTAGACTTCCGTAGAGATTAAGTACTTTCCCTACTTTCTGATTAACATCTATATATTTATTTATTTCTACAAAAGATGTTAATTCACAAAAACTTATAATCAACTCTGATTAACATAATTTATTATTGAATCAACGTAGACCATATATATGATGCACCAAAAAGGCAGAATTAATTCGCAATGTTGAACGAAACCCCCTTGCTCTGATGATGGAGCCAAAGTGTGGAACAGTGCACTAAAACTAAAATCATTTATTTTTGCAGTCCAGATATAGAGTACAATTGCGAAAAAATAAGTGTTTTGATAAAATACTTTGAAGAACTTAGATAGACGCTATAAATTTATTACAATTTAACGACTATTGCAGGTTTAATAGAAACGATAATATAAAATGTAAACTAATATGCTACAACTATTGTTTCAGACTATGGTTGCACTGGCGTCGCAATGCCCATGAAGATAGCTAAGGGTACTGGAGGACCGCTAAGACTAGCTGCTATATGTCCAAAGACAGTACCGACCACATTTTAAACAACAGTAAACTGACGTTCCAGTTGCGTTCGATCGATTGCGGAATCGTATCTCCATCTCTGTCAAACTACACACACTTTCATATTGGAGTGACAAAGAGGTTTTCCCGTCAAAGATAATTTTCGATGTTCGTGGTAGGCATGCTGCTACGTCATAACGGTTTGCGATTACGTGCCAATAATGTTATGAATAATGCACATTTATATTTTAGGTTTCCTTCTCTCTATCGTTAACTTCAATGTTTGTTTTAATCCATAGCTAATTAAAAATTAGGTACTGATTTGTTTTTTTTATTACCGTCGTTATTCCACGGTATTTTGTTAGCTGCCTTCCCTATTGGCCGACAAAGAAGATATACAAGCCAAGGCAGCCTCCCTATTTAAGTCATATAAAAAAACGACGCACGAAATTTAAATAAAATCTAAGATTTATCAAAATGCCTGACACAACTGTTTATTATGAATAATTTGATTTTATTCTATTATTTATTTATTATTGAATGGGGTCGTCCAGGATGAGAAATTGAGAATCGTTTGCAGAAAATGCTAAACGAAATATAAATTATTAAACAACTACATTATAAACTAGAAGAAAAATAAAGGCCATGCGTCCATTGGTCTTAGGCCCGTATTACATTAGCTTATATCATAGATCTTTGCGTAAATGAAATAGGCCAACCTGTGATAGAGTAATATCTACAAGTGAGTCATATCTTTTAAGATAATGGGCCCATATTACACTATATATTATCATATCTACTATCATAGATTATGTGCCGCACTTTGTCTTCACGTTGGAGAAAAAGGTAGGTTTATATACCTACCTATGATCATGGATATATGATAGTTTAATACTGCCATATATGTGGTATCCTACTTGATAGCATACGCTCAGATAGGATCATATGTGTCAAAAATGGGGTCTTCAAAATGACAACATTCGAATTGAATATTGAAACCATTCAAATAGGAATAAGCCTTTACGAGGAACCCAAGTGTTTGTATAATAATATAGATCCAGACTACAAAAACCGCTTAGTTATACAACAGGAAAACTACTCCTTTTAAAGAAATTAATAAAATTACACTCATTGCAAACATAATTTAACAGATATTACATTATATTTATAATACCTATATTTCTGATCATAGATATGATCATACATGGTAGTATAATATGGACCTAAAAATACGCTAAAATACGGTAAATACGCCTCCTGAATCTATGAGTAAGATGCAACAAAACATTTTCTTCGTCTTGAAAGTGAGGCGGCTGATGTATGCACGCCCTATTGGTAATCCGGCACCTAAAATTTTACTCTGTGGCAAAAAACGCTGCGACGCCTGAACATGAATGCCGTGCTTTGCAACCATAGACTAGTTTGTTTGATTTGACAACCGACGTCACGTCAACTCATCAGGGCAAGGGGCAAATGACTTAACCATACTACTGCCGACTAGCATTTACATATAATTCATAAGTGAATATAAAGTAATAGTTTTCTTAACCGTACATGATACAAATGTGAGAAACGTAGCCGAGTTCAGAGGGCTTTATATGCACTGAAGTCACGATGGATAAGTTGTCACCGAAGGAGTTTTTTGCGGCGTATAAGAGGTGGGTGATAAGTAATCCTAATTTGGTTACCGACGTCGAGACAGTGGCTACATGGTCCTCATACTTCGTCGCCGGGAAGATAAATAAATCACCTATAGTCTCCGAGCTCGTGTATTCTCTGTCTAAGCTGCTTTCTTTGTTTAACGACAAGTTAATACGCGAGGCTTACAGCTCCGAAGTGCAGTTTTACAGTCTCAGGGAACAGATTAAACTATGGCTGACTGTTGTACATTATTCTGAAGTATTTGTGGAACTTGTGGTGAAGAACAGATGGGGGAACAAGGGGAAGTGGACTATTGCTACGCTACTCCAACTTTTTAAATGTTCTTCGGCTCTTATACTTCTTTTGAGGTTTAAGGAGCTTCCGATACAGCACCCTCCTGTGGCGGCCCTACAAAGGAAGAAGTTTACGGAGGAAAAAACAGGCGAAGACGGTGAGGGATCCTTTTTCACTTTGAGGCGTTCCGGAAGGGTCGTGCGTCGGGTGGACGGCGCTCCACCGGTTGCATTTAGAGATTGGCAGCCAGTGAAGCTGCAAGATGACAACAGCCTTCCTGTTAACGTAAAGGACTTGGTGTATGCTGAGTCACTACACATACTAAAACCGCTTATTCATTTGGCGGCCATGAGAGTGTTTGGGACGAAAGCTTGGCGGCAATGGCTTGTGTCACTAGGCATTGACTTAGCTAGCATGCAGCTGTATAACCGTCACATGAAAGACTTGACCGCAGAGCAAAAGCTAGAAATAAGTCGTAGGAAACTTGGTCTTGTTCTGTATTTACTTCGCAGCCCGATGTACAATGGGTATTCAAAGAATGTGATTGAAAGTGTTTTGATGTCTGCGACAAAAAAGGTTCCGTTGATGGCATTTATCTGTGGCCCCATTATACAGTACCTAAGTCACTGGCAAGATATATACTTCTACATGTGGGCATCTTAAATCATCATGATATTCATAAAATAATTTTACCATACATTGCCAATAGTATAGTAACTGCCAATGTACTTGACTATGATTATGATCCTTCTAGGCAAAAGGTACCACAGTAGATCCATAAGGTTGATTTCTAGTTAAAAATGGCCATAGCAACATTGACTCAACAATAACTACCCCTTTTCTTGCAAATGGCACATTTCACTGTGGTTTAGTAAAAAAAGATGACTGAAATATATTTAGTGATATAGTTTAGTGCATATCTGTTAGTGTCATTTTCAAGTAGAAGATGCTACTATGTACGTAATTAAGCTAATAAGACAGTGATTTATGTAATTAGCAGTGTCTGGAAGTTCATAGAACTCAATACCTGGTGGCTTAGCATGACCCAATCTACCACATTTTTCGTTAACTCAAAAAAAAAGCTGGCGGAATCAGCTCCAGTTTGTCCAAAAAAGATGTGCTAAATAAAAATAAGTTATTAAGTAAGTAAGTAAAGATATTAAGTAAGTAAGTTTTATTTACATAGTATATTATTAGCATGACAATGATAATTGAGAAAAAAAAATTGTGACATATAAGTGTTATTATTAGTATCTATGGCCTTGAAAAAAAAACGTGAAACAAAGAAAATATATAATGTACTATAGATAGGGCTGACATCTTTCCCGATTTCCCTGGATTTGTCCTAGCTTGCAGCATATCCGGGGAGCATTCGGGGCGAATTTTTAACCTTAACGGGCGAACCTGCGACTGAGATACCAGCTCTTTAGGGTGTTTCACATTTTTATGGTAAAAAAAATATTGATATTTATTCAGACTTTGCTCGGCTTCCGGGTCCAGCTTATCTTAAACGCATACATACCAAAAATCAGGGAAATCTGACAATATTATCCCTTATCCCTTGTATGCGCCTTAGAGGAACCCTTATTGAGTATTTAATAGTAGTTTATGCAACAGTGATATAATAAGGGTTCTTAAAACTTGAGGGTCGCCGTTACAAAACGAGGCGAAGCCGAGTTTTGTAATAATAGACCCGAGAGTTTAAGAACCAATTATGAGCTGTTGCATACCCTAGTTTTTCTACGACAGCTAAAATAGCGTAAAAAGCAAAATATAGAAACGTGGCAGAATAGGGAAGATGTTGTGCCCACTATGGAAATTAAAAAAAAACAACAACAGTGCTAATATAAATGTATGAAAATTCATAGGAGCAGTGTTCTTATGGAATACCACAGACAACGTTATAATGGTTACTTTTTAAATATCGCTGTCAGTCATCTAATTGACACATAGAAGTGCTGGAGTAGAAAAACATAATTATTAAACGGGTCTAACGCGAATTAACTTGTTTACCTTATTTACCGACGTTTATCCTTATTGAGTACTTTCTTACAGTAGATGTTGCTAAGCGCCCTCCTAAGAGGGATCATCATCATCATCAGTCGTTCCCTCAATGCTGAGGATCGTGACATCATGTCATTCTTTTGAAGACCAGATTCCTCCATAGATCTCGCCAAATGCATTGTCTCGTGCAGATTTAATTGCATGGGTGCAGTTATTTGGGAGTACCATCTAGTAGAGAGAGGGCCCCTGGGTCTCTTGCCTTCAACTTTTCCCGTCATTAAGACTCTCTTTAGGCTTCCTGGGGAACGTCGAGAGAGGTGCCCGAAGAACGTAAGAAGCATATCCTGGCATATCGTTGACAACCGGCGTTTAATGCGTAGCTCGTCAAGTATGGACTGGTTAGTACGCATTGCTGTCCACGGAATCCGTAAAAGCCGGCGCCAACACCACATCTCAAACGCGTTTATACGATTCCTCATGTTAGCACGGATAGTCCATGTCTCAGAACCGTACAGGAAAATTGAGAACACCAGGGAACGCACAAGTCTGATTTTTAATCTGATTTTATATCAGGGATATGGTGGAGAAATTCGGGGCGGTTGGGAGAGCGATGAGCTGGTATCTCAGAGACGCGGGTTCGAGTCTCGTCCGAGGTCACGATTTTTTCCACTTTTCCTTTTTTTATGAAAAATTTGGTATAGTTCGGAGACTTCTCTGCTTCAAAATAATAGTTAATAAAACCTGGACATTTTTGGGTATAGGTCAATCCATTGTAAATGAACATATTTATTAATAATTGTTTGCTTCAGTGTCCTGGTAGCAAACGCAATTTAAATTAAGATTTTTTTACTTTTTGCTCGGTTTCGGCAATTTGTGTAGTGTGGTGTAAGTGGGCATTTTTATTTTTTGGTTTTAGAAACATATTTTTTTGCTAAAGTGGAAGTTTTATTTCTATTCTACTCAGAATCGTCTCTTTCAATCCTAGTACGAGAAAAATAGTGTCCTAAATTTTCCATACATTTTTCAAACTTTCCATTGCGCTACCGCCATACTAAATCTATGAAATAATGGTCGCGAAATGAAAACCTGATCTTGGGACACTTTTTTTCTCCTAACTAGGATTGAAAGAGCTCGCGATTCTGAATAGAAAATAATAAAAAAGGCAAATAAAAAAAAAAGATATTTCTACAACAAAAAATAAAAACGCCCAAGTTTGACTTTATTACTATGAGCTTCATGTCATTACAATGTATTGCGAATATTGATGCTATTTAAAATGGCCAATGCGATGGCAAGTGACTGTCAAAGGGCCAAATTTTTCCCAAGTCCGAGACCGAGATCTCGCCTCAAATTTTGGCCGAGACCGAGATTGTCGGTCGGACCTTAGCAACAAGTTTCAAGACGGAAGGTTCGGCGAGAGCTGAGAATCTCGGCCGTTTTTGACCGAGAGGCGAGACCGAGATCTCGGTCGGACCTTAGTTCACCAGGCGGCGCCACTCAGTTCAGTTTCTAAAATCAGAACGGTTTTAACGCATCTTGGAGAGCTCATGATATGTGTATAAAGCAGTGTATGTAATTGTAAATAATTAGGCATTGTATACAATCACATAAACTACCAGTACATGTAATTTTTTTTAGTACCTTACCTACTATACTACATATTATTGTAATGTTAAAACAATTTATTTCAAATAAATACATGTAATTAATAATATGGGTAACTATGGTGTTAGTAGTGTTAAATTTACGTCTGTATAGTTCATTTTATACGTTTTATTTTAAATTAGTATTTATTTATTACGGGATCTCGGGAACGGCTAAAGATTTAAATTTGTTTTGATACTGATATTCGTTATATGGGGCTTTCGGTGGTGTTTTGACTGTGAGAAAACGGATAACATACTATTGTTAGTAATAATTTGTAAGTACTACAGTTTTTAAATCGTCATAAAATCAAATAAAAATATGACATTTGAGTGGTTTTTTATTCGATATTTTGTTCCCAATTTGTATATACAGCGTGGGTATTTGATCCTATTATTATATACTATTGGAATAAAGAACCTATTTACATTAATTTCTTTAGGAAATTAAGATGTTTTCAGATGTTGTTGTGTTTCAGCACGCAATGTATTGCATCCACATAAATTAACGTAGCTATCTAAACGTCATAGGAGTATCATGTCAGTGTCGTTTAACATTTATCATGTCAAACGAAGTTGGACGACATACATTGCACCCCTGTCGCACCTTAGAAAAATCATGACACCTAATTAATAACACAATTGAACGAAATTATTATCCCATACGATTCATATGAACAGATACTCTAGCTGAATTGATTTTTCGCCCGTCAAATACCCATACCCACGCTGTATTCAATAATTCACTCTTCATACCGTTTAAGTAGATATTTGGGTGAATCAAGTATTTCTTGTTGTTATTCGGTCAGCCAGGGGACAGATGCATAAGTTTGTCAGAAGAAACGTTATAGTATCTTCTACTGACATGCTTGGTAGATGGCCCATCATGGAAAGGGTAACGGTTCTTCGTTAAGGCCCTAAAGGGTTGCATTTAGTGTTGTTAAAAGACTAGTCTTGAAGACTTTTGAACCTTAAAGACTCGCCAACCTTGAAGGTTTAAGCTTTGAAGACTTAAGCGTTTAAGGTTCGAGCTCAAAAAAGGTTTCGAACCTTAACGACTCTAGTTTTTTATGAGCTCTTAAGAGAAAACCTTTAACGCTCGGGCTTATTAGAGACCTCAAGCTTTAAAAACTCGGGCTTAATAAAAGCTCTAGCTCCCAAACCTCGAAGACCTGAGTCAAGCGCTAAGAACTCAAAGTGAGCGTCATAGGCTAGTATTCTATAGTTATTAAGTATATACCGTGGGTCCGAGGAACCCGACTGACTTTATAACTATCATCCTGTATAACTATAAAAACAATATTGATATTATTTAAAGCTTTAAAGACTTAAAACGCTTTAAACTTTAATGACTTAAACCTTGAAGGTTTAGGAGGCTTTAACCTATCGAGTCCCAGGTATTATTACTATAGACTATTATTATAGGCATTGAGATGAGCACTGACATCATATGATGACGCTGGGTCTCGACGGGTTAAAGCTCGAGTCTTAAAGACTCGAGGTTTGTGTTCGATGGCGGCAACACGAAGCTTTTAATTTGAGGCTTATACGGTCGAGGCTTTAAGGTTCGAGGCTTCTAGACTCAGTAGTCGCGACTCGAGGCTTTTAGTTTACGCCTCGACGCTTAAATTCACAACACTAGTTGCATTTTTAAATGGTTAATAAGAATTAAGTTTACTTATGCCCACTTGCACCACCCAGGGTTAGCCGCTAACCCGGAGTTGAGCTGTCAAGTTCCATACAAGAAACGCTTAACTCCGGCTTATGTGACTAAGCCCGGGTGGTGCAAGTGGCCCTTAGTAAGACATGTCATGGTTTACACAAGAAAAAGTAGGGCGCTTTTTTGCGATGGTATGTAGATCGTGTCTTGAAAAAAAAAATTAACTTTTTTCGTAGGACATCGAGCTTTGCTAAAGAACATTAAAAAATGTCGGAGATTCAGCGACTTTTGAAGACAGAATACTTGTTGTTGAAACTGTTAAGATGCGAGGTTTGTCTATGTATTTATGAAATTAAATGCCACTTATACTTTACGAGGTCTAAGAAGTACCTGTTGACACGCGTCAACGCCCATAGAACGTAAATGCGCATGACCCATCGAAATTATAAATAAAATCCTGTTATATTATTAGGACTTCATGTACCTATATATTAACAAAAATAAAACTTAACCGTCTTATATTATTTTTAAATCGTAGTTATTACACATTTAACGATAATAATTCATTACACAAACAGGTACTTATTATGTCTTATTTATTTCCTAAAGTAGTGTTGTGACCACAAAACAGAAACTCTGTTTTGTGGTTATGACCGCATCTACATACCGCATCGATTCATAGGAATTTTACGTAAGTTGATAAGAATCGATTCTAAAATTAAAAAAAAATACATTTAAAAGCTGAACAAAGTGAAAATAAAATGAGACCCTCCGTGAAATAATAGATTACGTACCGAGGTCTGTAAAGTAAGACATTTCTCAGATCTCGTGTAATTGTCGTCCGAAGCTGAGGTCGACAAACATGTGATCTGAGGCTTTCCTATTTACTGGCCAAGGTACTACACTGTTTTTCTGCTCGACACAGTCGTTAAGCGGCTAATTCGTTTAGCGTAGTGGCTTGCAATTGGCTGCTTACCGGCCGGAGGGCAGAAATAAAGTTAAGTTAACAATATAAACCAACAAACCATTCATATACTTATTCAATAATTATCACTTTAATCGATTCTATCAGATTTGACAATCGATACGTCTTAGCCTCATCTGTACAAATTTCAATAGGAAAATGACAAAAGGTGGTTTTCGAAGCTCACTAAGTACCTATACAGTCATTATACCGTCGCCCTGCCTTATATCTTGCGCGTCATTATCATTATCATCAGCTGAGCTGGAAGACCTTCACTGCTGGATACAGGATTTCCAAAATACTGCACGATCTTGCGGCTGGTCCATCTGGCACCTTGTTCGAGACTTCTCCACGCTAGAACACCTTTTTTTTTTGGACAATCTTACCCAAATCGACCTAGTCCCACGGTAAGCTCAATAAGGCTTGTGGTGTGGGTACTAGAGGACGATAAAACTAAATTACCTACACTACAAATCAAAATTACAATTTTATCCCATATACAACCCATCCTTTGCCATTCCTGGTGCAAACGTACCCATAATACTGGTGGCATTCCCACGCTGAATGGCCAAAGACAATCTTTGCACCAGAAATGACTCAGAACGGGGATCCTCCCCCTTCTGTCTAAGTCGACGGCCAATGTCTCGCACCAAAGTTTTCGCATCGCCCCCCCAGCAACCCGCCGTCTCCACCGCTAAGGGCATGAAAATGTAACCGGGACCTAATGGCGCATACTTTTGCCTCTTAACCGCTGCTTGGGTATCGGCAGCCGCCCCGGCCACGCGTGAAGTGCGACCGATATAGGTAGCGGCAAATGTGCTGACACATGTAGCATCCCACACACCAAATACCGCCCCCTCTCCCACGGCACTAACGTCAGGCCATCTGGTCGCTTGCCATCAGTACGGCTGAGACCCGGAGGCTCAAGAACGTACGGAACCCCCGCTGATCGAAGAGCCCTCTGGACAATATCATTGAGGGCATGGTGACGCGGATGCCTACCACTACAGCGACGACAACTCAATGCATGATGGCCGTCAGCACCCACCACTGCACCACAGATGCACGTATGTGGATGACATACGTCACCACCCAGACGGAGAGTAACGGCCACCCGCAACGAGTCACCATCGAGCAGCGTGCCCAACTGAGGAGAAGGTAAGGCATGCAACCACGCCCCCGATTCCGGCTGTGATACCGCCAGGAGCCTTGATAGATATATATAAATACTTAAATACATAGAAAACATCCATAACTCAGAAACAAATATTCGTGATAAACACACAAATAAATGCCCTGACCAGGATTCGAACCCGGGACCTCCTGCTTCGTAGGCAGAATCACTACCAACTAGGCTAGGAGGCCGTTAAATGCTTTGAATGCAGTATTACTATTTTTTTTAATAAGTCTTCTTTCAGCAAAATATCCTATCTACGATATTTAAGGTACTTTCCCTCCATGTCTTGGGATGGCCTGTATGTATACATATACCTTTTTCTACTCCAGCACTTCTATCTGTCAATTAGATGACTGACAGCGACATTAAAAAAGTGTGCATTATAACGTTGTCTATGGTATTCCATAAGAACACTGCTCCTATGGATTTTATGAGCTCTGTTGTTTTTATTTAATTTCTTGAGTCTTCGACATCTTCCACATTCTGCCACCTTTCTAGATTTTGCTTTTTTCGCTATTTTAGCTGTCGTAGAAAAACTAGCGTATGCAACAGCTCATACTTAATTGGTTCTTATAACTCTTATTATATCACTGTTACATAAACTACTATTATAGATACATGCCTAGGTAGGTACTCTCGAAAACGTAACCCTCTTGCGACAATCGGACAAACAAACTGTTAGTAAAACATTGCGCTTAAAAAGTTTAACTAAAGCATCACAACCATATCGCGGTTTGCTTGCTAAATACTAGCGAGCCGCTATTTGCTCAGTAAATAAAAACAATAAGCATAATTTCAATGCAAAATTGAATTTAGTAAATCGGCGAAGCATTTCTAGTGTTTCGTGATAGGCCGTAGGTTTATAATGCGAAATGTTATTTCAGATGTATGTTCAATGCGTGTACTTTTTAATTATGGAAAATACGTTTTGGAATTGTAAATTCGGCGAGTGTTTTGAACGTAATCATCAGAGTGGTGCATTAAGTAAGAAACATAATATCGTCTTTTGTTACCACGATTAGTGGCTATTCATTGAAATGAAACACTTGAAATTGAAAGCGGATTAATCGTGTATGCATCGTCCTGAGAATGTATCGCTTCACCTTAGGCCCGATTACACTACCATATACGGGCTGTTTCTTCAGTTTTTTGAGTCATGGAACACGAGTGAACAGGGTACCGGCGTGGGTCTCACTGAGCAACTGTCACTATGGCAACCACGAAATCATGAAAAAAGGCCTAATTCTGAGTTAATTGATAGTTAAGTATCAACTAACTCATACTTAGGAGCAATTAAATATCAATTAACTCTTAATTAGGAGATTTTTTTTCGGGATTTCGTGATTGTCCCCATAGTGAAAGTTACTCAGCGTGGCCCTCCCCAGTACCCTGTTCACTCCTGCTCCATGACCCAAAAAACAGCCTGTATACAGTGTGTAAGTCTAATACGGGCGATAAATTTAACCAAACACAGAATTCATTAGTGTTATCAATAATTAAGACATATTTTTAAGATACACTTAATTGTGACCCCGTAATTAATTTTTTTATAATATTTTCAGCAGCAATGTACTATAAAATATTTGACGCTGACAGTTGTCAATGAATGTTTAACGCCAGTGTGTTTGCATTACATTGCGGGCCGAATTATTTTCTATGGATAAAATTTTAATTGCTATTCCATTTCAAAGTTACCTAATTACATTTCTTATGTCCTATACTAACCACCGTTAATAGGTTCGCCCGTATTAGATTTACACACTGTATATGGTTATAGATCGATATGCCTCCCCTTTTCTCTTGTTTTTTGGGCTCCGTACCTCAAAAGGGAAAATCGGAACCCTTATAGGATCACTTTGTTGTCCGTCCGTCCGTCTGTCTGTCAACACCCTTTATCTCGGGATCACGTAAAGGTAGCAAGTTGAATTTTTTACCACAATCACAGGTCTGCGGTCCCATGAAGGTTCAAAACCAAACTTCTACGTCAAAGCAATCAAAAGATACGGCCGTTTATGTCGCATTTCCCATACATTTGCAATGGGAATCAAAATGTATAGAGTGCTTCCCGTTGACCTGGAATCACGAAATTTGGCAAAGAGCAACACAAATACAGGAGAATATCAGAAAACCGTATAATTGCCGTACACTTAGAGTTCCGTGCCACCAGTATTTTTAAGTACCAAATGAGGGGAACATCCTTTGTGCGGAACCCTCGATGGGCGAGTGCGCCTTGCACATTGCCGGTTTTTTATTTTGGGATGATCATGAATATATGAGAGTGTAATATGGGCCTTAAGAAAGTCTATCATCTTTAAAAAATACCCACCACACCTTGTATATCCTATGCTGCATCCACCGAACTGAAAAAGCCCATTTTGCTCACTGCCTGCGCTGAATAGTTAACACGGGTGTTGTATGGATACGGAATGCGCAGTCTACGAACTTTTGAGTGCAACTCTATTATTAAGAGGCGCTTACTACGGACAAAGATATTATGTAAATACAGACTGTCAATGTCCACACCTACTTCTTTTAATATAATTGTGATAGATATGGCAGTATGGTACGACCGAGATTTCGGTCTCGGCCTTGGCCGAACCTTCCATCTTGACACTTTTTGCTATTTTGGTGGGTATTTTAAGCAATTATAGTGTACCCTGTTATCGTACGTAAGTAATGCAAATTATAACTTTTTTCTTAAGCTTTGATTGTAAATGTTGTGTTTTAGTGATGGCTATATTAAACAACAGTTTAATTCTTGACTATTACATGTTTTTTGTGGAAAATGCGCGTTTTTCGTATTTAGTATAAAATCTCGGTCTCGGTCTCGGCCGAGACAAAAAAAGAAGTCTCGGTCGGACCTTATATTATATGGCAGCCATGCAGTCGAAACATGTCACGCCTATTGTGATAAAAATACGTGAGTGTTAACCGAGTAGGTACTCTATAAATTACTCTACTCTAAAAAAAGAAGTACATTAAATTTTGACATCCATTGCAAATGTATGGGAAATGCGACATAAACGGCCGTATCTTTTGATTGCGTTGAGGTTTGGTTTTATCACATCTTCAACGGACCGTAAACCTGTGTATGTGGTATCAATTTCAACTTGCTGCCTGTACCCGTTCCTGAGATAAAGGGTCTTGACAGACACACGGACGGACGGACGGACGGACAGACGGACCGACAACATAGTGGTCATATAAGGTTCCGTACCTCAAAAGGTAAAAACGGAAAGGGGAGTCATATAGATCTATGATCATAGATATAATATGGTAGTGTAATAGTGTAATACGGCCCTAAGGTGCAGCGATACATTCTTAGGACGCTTCATACACGATTAATCCGCTTTCAAGTGTTTCATTTCAATGAATAGCTACTAATCGTGGTAACAAAAGACGATATTATATTTCTTACATGAACTTCAAATACATCATTACTAACTACACGGATTAGGTATCTTGTTTAATGCACCACTCTGATGATTACGTTGAAAACACACGTCGAATTTACAATTCCAAAATGTATTTTCCATAGTTAAAAAGTACACGCATTGAACATACGTCTGAAATAACATTTCGCATTATAAACCCACGGACTATCAGGAAACAATCGAAATGCTTCGCCGATTTACGAAATTCAATTTTGCATTGAAATTATGCTTATTGTTTTTATTTACTGAGCAAATAGCGGACCGCTAGTTTTTAGCAAACAAACCGCGATATGGTTGTGATGCTTTGGTTAAACTTTTTAAGCGCAATATTTTACTAACCAATATTAACTTTGTGATAACTGACAGTGAGTGACTGGTGACAACACCACTCTGTCTGTCCGACGATGACTGCCCGATGCAGTCGAAACATGTCACGCCTATTGTGATAAAAATACGTGAGTGTTAACCGTTGCAATTTAATGTCAGTATGACTCACGAAAGTTTAAATTATATTATAGGTATTTTATAAATAATGCAAACTACTTAAAAATACTGGTGGCACGGAACTTTCAGTGGGCGGCTTTATATGGTGTATTTGTGTAACCAGCTCTTGCTTTTTGCCAAATTTCGTGATTCTAGGTCAACGGGAAGTATCCTACACATTTTGATTCCCATTGTAAATGTATGGGAAATGCGACATAAACGGCCGTATCTTTTGATTGCGTTGACGTAGAAGTTTGATTTTCAACCTTCATGGGACCGCAGACCTGTGATTGTGGTAAAAAATTTGTGGTAAAAACTTGCTACCGTTACGCGATCCCGAGATAAAGGGTCTTGACAGACAGACGGACGGACGGACAACAAAGTGATCCTATAGGGTTTCCGATTTTCCCTTTTGACGTTCGGAACCCTAAAAACAAGCTAGACTAGAAGTTAGTCGACGTTTTTTTATAATTTAAGTTTTCCATTCGATTCAAAGAAACGTCATATTCTTTTAAATTTTGCTCTAACGTTTCGTGAAAATTCAAACATGTCCTGTCTATGTTACTAGCTGGTCACCTGCAGCAATAAGTTGAAACTTTCAGAGAATCTAGGCCGAACGAAACGTCTTCGGCGAGTACCGCGTCACACAAGCCTTTATTGAGCTTACTGTGGGACTGGGTCAATTGCGTAAAATTGCTACGACGGTGACAAACAAGCATACGGCCCGCCCGATGGTAAGCGGTCATCGTAGCCTATGGACCCCTGCAACACCAGGGGCGTTACATGCGCGTAGCCAACCCTTTGAAAAAAAAGGAGGATTCGCTGTGTTGACAGCTAAACGGGCCAAGGGCTTTGCTCCGTGGGTCCTCAGCTGTCAACACAGCGAATCCTCTTGGAGCTCTGGCGACCTTACTCACCAACAGAAACACAACACTATGAGTAGGGTCTAGTGTTATTTAACTGCGGTTTTCTGTAAGGTGGAGGTACTTCCCCAGATGGGCTCTGCTCCAGATTTGAGCGAGACCTTAGTCATTTACTCTTGACAGATGTGCGTACCATGAGTAGTTTTCGATTGCGACTGCGGCATTCGAAATGTCCGTCTCGCTCCTACCACTAGTCTGGCAGGAACGAGACGTACATACTGTAGCATGCCGCAGTCCCAATCGAATTCAACTCAAGGTACCCATAAGCACAAGAGTGGTCGTGGTTTCATAATGACGGGGCGAGGATAATCCAAATCTTTGTTTAATATTGTAATTTTTTTTGACATGTACCTAAATTGGTTTTATGAATAAAGCAGAATGAGTATGAGTATACTTATTTCTTATGTAAGTTACAACTATACTTGACATACCTACTCGTACATAACAAACGAAACGCAGTAGCACACTTCACGAATGAATCACTGTTACACCCCAAGATCCCGACAGTCGGGCGCTCGATAGGGTACTGCTCGTCAAAAACGGTGCCCAATATCGGGCTTTTCTTTTCCTGACAACGAAATCATAAAATTACTTTCGCCAATAAAATAAATTGACTAATTTTTTTTCTAAATTTTCACTTGTGAGCCTATAACGAGGTGAATTTAGGACCCATTTAGGTATGCGTTGAAAAAGTTCGTTCACAGTCTACGGACGTCATAGGGGCATATGTAATCGTTGTTATAGGCTCACAATTGAAAATTTAGAAAAAAAATTGGTCAATTTATTTTATTGGCGAAAGTAATTTTCGGAATGCCAATCATTAATTAATTTGTCACTGGATATAAATTATGGTCCAATAAATCCATAAAATACTTTTTTTTTATTAACCTAAGGGAGTCTCGACTGTACGAAACAGGGTTATATTTTTGAAATGACGGGCGTTTGTCCGATCTTTGGTTAAAAGTCAGAAAGAAAATCTTGATAGGCAATTAAATTAATTTCCTAGTTTCTCGTAGGATGTAAAGTGTAAAGTAAAATTAGCTCAGGCCACTCAGGCTGACCTTTAGTTAAACTTACAGAGCTTAATTATAACTTAATAACTTCTGGAGTACTAAAACGTAGCGGATAAAGTGTTGACAACATACAATGTCCTACAATTTGACGTTATAAAACCCAATTTTGGCCTATGTAACTTTCAATGTAATGGCTATTAACACAGATACAAGAGTATGAGTGGCGCCGCCTGGTGAGCGTTTTTTTTTTTAATATTGTGGGACAATCTTACACAAATCGACCTAAGTCCCACGGTAAGCTCAATAAGGCTTGTGTTGTGGGTACTAGGCGACGATATATATAACAGACAGATAGATATAAATACTTACTTAAATACATAGAAAACATCAATAACTCAGGAACAAATATTCGTGATAAACACACAAATAAATGCCCTGACCAGGATTCGAACCCGGGACCTCCTGCTTCGTAGGCAGGGTCACTACCAACTAGGCTAGCAGGCTGTTACAAGGCTAGGAGGCCGTTACTAGGCTAGGAGGCCGTTAAATATAATACTGTAACTCCAGTAAGTATAACCAATTAATTTTTGGGTGTGCGTCAGTGTTAAGTTAAACATATCATGAGCTGTGACAGACAGACGGACAGACTGAGTTGTGACTCAGTCTGCCGAATGTATGGTGTGCCATAAGGGTCCTTCTTTTATCATTTTGGTACGGAACCCTAAAAACCGGCCTTTGTTCGTCTGGTTAGACCAAATGTCGGTTAAAAAAGCTTTTAAACCAAACAGCTACACAGCGCCACACGATTGCTCATATTAAGACCTTTCGAGTTTAGACGTCGGGCGACGAGATTGGCGCCACGCTACGTTTGCGCGTGGCTAAATTTGTAACTAACCGATTGTTGGTTCTAGTCCACGTGGACTGCGCGATTGGAGCGCTTAGTCGTCCGCAAACCTAAGTTTGCAGCGTTGAGAATGAAATCAAAATGGCGGAGGTACCGCGGAATGGTCCTTGAATTTGACGTTTTGGATATTCAAACATGGCGGCTATCCAAAGCTCGGTCAGGCTAGGTTTCGATACGGCGCTCTGATATTATTTATTCAATAATTGCTCTCAACTCTCGACTCGAGTGCTATGAAACTATGCTTGAGGTTATATTGAGTTATTTGTGGTGAAATACTAAGGGTTTTAATTATTTCTATCCAGTTTGATAACTAAATTAAGCGGCCAGGGATGTGTTATAACATAAATAATAAATAAATAAATATTATAGGGCATTCATACACAAATTTACTAAGTCCCACAGTAAGCTCAAGAAGGCTTGTGTTACGGGATTACGGGTACTTAATAGACAACGATATTTATAACCCATTCACTAATGACGACACGTTGTCGTCACCGCCACACACGCGCCATTTCCGCTACAAAGCGGCCATTTCCGCTACAAAGCGGGAAATGCATGTTATCGGCTACGGCGTAGCGCTACGAAAAATCCATAGCAGTGAATGGGTAAATATACAAATACATAAATACATAGAAAACATTCATGACTCAGGAACAAGTATCTGCGTTTATCACACAAATAAATGCCCTTACCGAGAATCGAACCTAGGACCGTCGGCTTAGCAGGCAGGGTTTAATATAATATTAAAAACATAAACAAAGGTTGGTCTACAATGCCCAGAGGGGCTTATAAAGCTAGTAATACATTGCCTGAAGGGCATTCTATAATTAAAATTAAATATTATAAAAAACCCTGTGAGGATTAACATACATACAACTTACGAACGCTTCCCTAACTTGCTTATGGAGCAGAAAGAAGCGACAAGAAAACTACCCCATTTTGCCACTTTTATCCGTTTTCAAACAAAGTCCACACTAAGCATTGTAGACCAACCTTTGTTTTTGTTTTTAATTATTTTTATATTTTTGTATGTAGGTAGTTTGCACAAGTAACTTTGTTGATTGACGGGGAGAATTCTCATTCTCTCAGTCATCATCTTAACCCTGTAAAAACGAGTGCTGTAAAGGGCTCGAAACGTAGGGTCATGGTGTTAATAAACATGATTAATCCGTTCTAAAGTGTTTAATTTCAATGAATAACAATCGCGGTAACAGAAGACAATATAAAAGGTTTATATTTAATCGTTAGATTTTGCTATAAACACTACGAGTATACCGCTAAAACAACCAATAACTAATTATGACAGAAATAATGACATTTTCAATACAGTTGCTCAAAAAGTGCCCTTTTTTGGCTGTTTTGCGTGCGCAAAGTTCGTTTTTGCGAACTAGTGCTTTTTACTTTTCCAATTTTTATAAATTTAGTTTTGTTTCAACTCATGACTGCTTACCGAAGAGTACCTATTGTGGTTAGTTTACTTTACCGAGACGTAATATAACTATACCTACTATTATCGCAAAATATTAAAGATATTGATTTGATATTTCACATCTCTATTTGCCTCTATATCATAATTATTATCTTTAATCAAAAATAATTAACATTGAAAACCTGGGTGTATGAAAATTAAACTGTATATTTCACCAAACTATTAACAAAAACTCTTAATCCAATATTATAAAGAGTTTTAGTGACCTCTATTCTCATATCAGTCGAGCGGACGTTTACTTCGAAACGAAATGTCAATGGGAGCTACCGTATTGTCGCTCACCAGGCGGCGCCACTCACGCGTGGGTCCTGTGTCAATATGAAAGAATTGTCAAAGTGACGTTTGTAATGTTCCTGCAGGACCCACGTTCTAGTAGCGCCCCTAGCGGAAAATCGACTAGCGGTAGTCCTCATTGCAAACAATGTCGCACGCAAGTCGCATGTTATTTGATATCGAACGATATGGAGATTGGGACCAACTCTAGTTTGTCTCTAAAAAAAAGGAAATGTCAAAATGTCGTGTTAGAAAAGTTTTCATTCATTAACCCTTAAACGAATGAATTAACAGTATTGATCCTAAAACATACTAGGCGACAACCATTCATTTCAAATTAAGAACTTACGACGATATGACAAAGTCTACATTGCAAGAGAATTTGATTGTCACTTGTCTCGTTTCGTAAACGTCGTCTGTGTCATAAACATACACCGGTTTCACGGGGGCAAAAATGTACCAGTGCTAGTGATTCATTAAAAATCGACTTAGTTTATCGACATCCATAAAAATACATTTTTAACCATAAATAAATTTTATATTTGTCCATAAGTTAAAAGTACATATATGAAGATTACGTTTGAATCCTCAAGGCAAAATTATTCACAAAAAACTTCAAACAGTGTTAGAGAAAAACGTCGGCATTTCAACTTTAACAACATTAAATGATTTGGTATCCGGAAAAGAAATAGAACTGAGTCATATAACAGAAATTCATCCATGCTCCAATTACTACTGTTGACCTAGAAAGGTCATTTAGTTGGCTAAAATGGATATTATCACCCAGGCGACGAAGATTTAAGTCTGAAAATGTGGAAAATGTTTTGATTGTATATTATGAAAATTATATTAAATATTAAAGAAAGTTAATTCCTCAAAAAGTTTATTTTTGTGTATGTAGTTTTCTTCTTCATTCAAATTCTTGAAATTACACAACGGTTGTACGTCATTTTTATCGATATCAACTAATAAAATTAGTTTAATGTGTCCTCGCACTATTAAACGTCAGTACAGATTTGTCCCCGCGAAACCGGTGTATGGTCATAAATGCATCGTCAAAGTCGTAATAGTGTTCGAAATATAATTATGCGGTTTGAACGCATCATGGGGAGCTCATGATATGTGTGTATATAAAGCGTATGTAATTGTAAATAATTAGGCATTAAAACACTCCTGTGATGGTATTATGAAAGTCGGCTACCGCCTCGTTTCATAAACCCACACGCGAGTTTTAATACCTTTCATTATATACAATCACATAAACTATAGTCGACGATTTCTAAGAATGAACTTGTGACACGTCGAAATATCCGTAGAATGTAAACGCGCAAGACACTTTGGAATTATAAAAAAGAGTGGATCTAAAAAACATTTATTTTCGAAATATATACAGTAAGTGTAACTTACCTAACTACCTACCTCTACCTACCTTAAATCTAAAGTAGGTCCTTGAGGCATTGTACCTCGTAAAGATATTACAGCTAGTCATGTACATAAACACAATATTTCACTTTTCATAAACATAAGGTGATCATTGTTAAAAAAATTGACATATTAGTTGTTGAATATTTTACGATAACAATTTAGCACGCAAACAGTTACGATCTACGTCGTATTTTTTTTTAATTTAGTGTTGTAACCATGTCTGCTGTACCGATACATATAACTGTCTGTCAATCGATAAAAATCGATCTTGTAATCAATAGGCAATACAGTAAAAAACAAAACGATTAAAACGAAAATAAAATGAAGTACTACATATATGTGGGAAAAAAGGTTATTTAAAATAAGACAAATTAACCATGAAGGTTCTTTTATCTTACATTTTAAGAATTCAACAGTTATTGATTTCTGAACGAAATTAAGATGACTTTGGAAAAGAATCCTATGTCAAATGCGCAGTTTGTCGAAGTTTCTCGCTCTTACTTATTTTTTTAACTTACTTATTTAACAAGAATAAATCGGCAGTGGAGAAGGTGGGGGGAGGCCTTTGCCCAGCAGTGGCACAGCATAGGCTTGCAATAATAAATAATAATAATAAATCGGCAGTAGTAAAATCGAATCAAACAATTCATCGCTAAAATCAATAATCACTGAATTTGACAAACGATTTGTCTTGGCCTCATCACTAATTACGTCAATACTCAAGTGTCAATAGTTCAGTCTTAGAAATCGAGTCTCTATCCTTCTGTTACTGCGCTCGCTTGCTTGTTAGACTATACTCGTAACTATGATACGTCAAATGCCATCGCTATGGCGGGAAGTTTGACAGATCTTAAGTGAACTACAAATGCAGAGATTTCGAAGGCTAGCCATGTGGGATGTTGACTCGACGATCATTGTCCCAATATTCGTTCCAGCGAACGGTCTCATACCGAAGAGTCTCGATCAACATCTTGACTTGAGAGACTCTCGCTAGGTGGATGGATCAAAGGTCAGATGCAGAAGGCGGTAATACTGGACACGGCGCGTATAGTCCGGCGGTTCCTTTCTCTGCGGGCCCTAACCACCGGCAGCCTGAAGGCCTAGTATAAAATTTTACGACATTAACTTCTCGACCGCGTTTGCGTATCGAGGGGTCAATATATGAAAGTTGCCGGATGATTTAAATAAACGGCAAACATAATTTGAACTCTCGATACGCTAACTCGAGCGAGAAGTTAATGTCGTACAATTTTATACTAGGCCTTCTGGGTCTTGCCCTGTTGCCGGTGGCACTCTAGGTTTTTTTTTAAATACTACGACGGTGACAAACAAGCTTACGGCCCGCCTGATGGTAAGCGGTCACCGTAGCCTATGGACGCCTGCAACTCCATGAGTGTTACAGGTTAGGTTTTTATAATATTTAAAGTAAACACTTTAGAACGGATTAATTGCGTGTATTACCACCATGACCCTACGTTTCGAGCCCTTTACACAGGATTAACATTCCGTTGTAACACGTTTGATTTCAATGAATAATAATATTTTTTATGTTTCTACTAATTTCAGCGAGTGTTTTTGTGTTACTTTTATAATATACTCAAATACCTAACTTAACAAGGAAAATAAATAAAGAAAACATTTGTCGTAAACAGAGCAGCTGAATGAGATGTATTAATACTTTTATAGTAAAATGTATTTATAGGTAACTTGAATTAACCTGCCTGGCTTGCATGAAGCGACTCATAAATTCATAATATACTGAAAAACGGCATCAACTAAGTTGAATGTAGTTGGAGGCGGTGTCATAGCTATGACTACGAGTAATTCAGGAGCAGATTTAGCCTGGGACGCCATTGGGTCCGGGTTCGAATCTCGGTAAGCTGTGTTTGAGTATTTATGGAACTACGTTTATTATTTAAATAACTACGTTTGGTGTACAAGATTTTAATGGGTCGGCAACAAGCATGTGACCCCCCTGGAGTTGGCGTCCTTTAGGCTACGGTGACCGCTTTCCATCAGGCGGGCCGTATGCTCGTTTGCCACCATCGTGGTATAAAAATAAATGTTTAATAATATATCTACTATATTAGCTATTGTTGCTTGGTGGTACAATAAACCTAGCTTATGGTTAGCTAAAAAGTTGATAAAACTAAAGTACTTAAAACTTTCTAAAGTTATAAAAAAAATTTTTTTTCAGCCGTGTTTATAGAAACGTTATTTTAAGAAAGGTGTTTAGGATTGAGTAGTTATCTACGCGCATGTCCCACTTTCGACATTTAACGTTAATTTTTTACTAGGAGGATAAATAATTTCTGTAAGCTATTCCTCTAAGATAAGCGCGTAGTATTAAACTATCATAAATACGGCATTTAAAACAGAAATTGGGGCATAAACTCAAAATTCCTACAGAACCCCATAAGCGCCATCAAAATCGGAACTCGAGTTTCTTTCGCAACGAAACCCCGCAGCGTGCGAGCTTGCTATTATGACGTCACAGTTTAAGTAACGAATCAGAATATTTCGGAACGACCCAAGCCCCTTATATCCCCACTGGAGTTAGGCCGTTCTGGCTCGGCCAGCGCGCGGCGCAGGCTTGGCAATATCGACCGAAACGAGCTCCAGGCATTATTCGTATAGTAGCCATGCGCGAGACAGTCGCGTACGATCGACCGTGAACAGGGAGTGACGATGGAGCCTAGGACCTAATACCAGGTTAGTGTTTGCGCCGCGACGCGAATGTAACATAAAGCCTGAGCGAAAACGACCCAGGACCCTGGTGATGTAACGAGATTCGTAAGCTTCGCTTTTTACGGCCCGCACTCATTTTCTGGACCGTATTTCTATCCGCCTGAAAGTAAAGTTATATTTCATTAACACACGTACTGTTTGTGGTTGAAATTTACATGTGAATAGAATTAAAGTTTCATTAATTTAGCATTCAACTAAATTGGTGTGTCTGGCTTCAGTGTGTATCAGTTCCGTTTAAATTAGCCAAGCTTGTACAGATTTGCAATTGACAGGTCGATTTTTTTAAAACGATCTATGGTCTAAAGTGGAAGGGGACAGTTTCAACACGTTAGTCATTTCGAGATTCAAAGTAAAAACAAACATTTGCCATTTTGAAAATCGATAATATTTTCTCTCCGATGACAACTGTCAAAACGTGCTCTGAAATTTGTATAAGTTATTTTTATAACATTTTTATACAACTAATGTTGTGTTTTTCGTGATTCTATTCTGTATCACCGAAGTTTTCTTTGCATGTACCTACCTATTTCGTGGGTCGAAAGTGTCGAAACTTGCAGGGTAATTTAGATGCAACAATTTATTCATTGACTCATTTGCTTGTACGTGGATAACCACCGAAAATGTTACTCAACATTCGAATTTATATTTTAATGCATTTAAATGTCATAAATTAACTTGGTTTATGGTTATAATAGTTCGTGTCAACACACATCAATAATACGTAAGTCCACATTGAAATATTATTGTGTATCACATAAGTATAATAAAATAAAATAAATATTGCCTAGTAGTTACATGTAATACATTGACAATTCCTTTCTGTCTAAATTCTGTTACCATGTTTTTTTACGTAAGTATGGTTTAATATACGATAACATAACAATATTCAAATTATAATTTCATATGAACTCTTGAAAAAAAGATAATCAAAGGTGTATCGCTGATTCGATAGAACGACGCAGTCCTTTTGGTAAGCACAAAGCACCGTTTTTCGCAGCAGTAAAAACCGTGGCGGTTTTAAAAAAAAATGAACATTTTTTTGTGATTTTATGTTACTCATTCACATTGCTACGGATCTCACTAGATATTTCCCGTTTAAAAGCGAAAATGGCGCGTAGATAACTGGTCGTTATTAGCCTTGAAGGGTTTAAATACAGTTTGTGTGGAAACGTATATGGTTTACGATATCTCATAATTTCTGACAGTAAATAAAAGACGAACTCTCTTTTTGAACAATTGTTTCTCAGTCAGCTTCTCGTGCCTAAAACGCACGAGAAGCTGAATAAAACAGGGTTCAATTGTTTCTAATATAATATATGCAGTATATAACTATTAGATAAGTATTGTTCTATTAGCAAATGCGAAAGAAAGTGTCACAGTATTGACAGATCCGTAACTGTCAAATAGAGGTTTTGTTCTTAGGAACTTTACTAATGGTAAGAAAAAAAACACTGCACTTAAATACGAAGATCATGAAAAGAATAGAAAGTTTTTGAGTTATAATAATTAGAGTCAGACCACGCTAACTTTGCATACATTTTGATTTTATAGTTATTTTAAATGTCAAGCTTCTATGAAATTATGATGTTTATATACCCACATATCATTAGCCCTCTATAATGCGTTCAAAAACCGCATATAAAGACCCCCATAATAATAAACTTTTTTATTACAACAAATTTCTTATTTATGGAAATATTACTTATAGCTAATTTATATTATCGACTGCGATAACATATTTTTTCCGGAACATCTCTTCTCTTATCTCATCACGAACAAGGAAATGTGATTTGACCTATATTCTAATATCAGTCGAGATGACGTTTAGTTCGAAACGAAGTGTCAATTGCAAACAATGTAGCACGCAATCCGCACGTTATAATTGATAATGAACGATATGAAATTGGGTCCAACTCTAGTTTGTGAATTTAAAAAATATAAATGTCAAACAAAATGAGAAAAGATTTCATTCATAGAAATCGTAATTGCGATCGAACACATAGACATAGGTCGAACATATGCGGTTTGATCGCATCATGGAGAGCTCATGATATGTGTGTATATAAAGCAGTGTATCTTATTGTAAATAATTAGGCATTCAAACACTCGATTAGATTAGATTAGATATATTTATTTCTTATTGAAAATTACATGTCATTTAGTGTTCTAAACATTACAAATTCACAAAAAGATCGTCAAGTGTATAATAGATTAATAATAACAAATAGATAATAGCAATACAATTTCTAAAGACATCGTATGATGTTATTAACCCACCTCGAGTTCGAGAATCGGACTCTAATTTATTTATTTATTTGAGACATGGGCTTTCTTGACATTTATTATACTATTATAAATAACTATTTGCGCCAACCAGGATTTAGTCGTTTACCGTCAACTGTCAAATTCTATATGAAACGAACGCTTAACTCCGGGTTATTTGGTTAACTCTAGTTGGTGCAAACAAAAAAACCTCTTACTAAAAAGCTGAAGTCCAAAACGCCTAAGGCGCACCTATACATTTTCAACCGACTTCAATATTTCTAAAGGAGGAGGTTCTCAATTCGTCTGTTTTTTTTTTAATGGATGTTACTTCAGAACTCCGTCATTACTGAACCGATTTGAATTTTTGTTTTGGTTTCTTAAAGTAGATGGTTCCAGGTTGGTCCCGTTTTTTTCAAAATCTATTTCTGATGATGGGATCCATGAGGAACTGAGGGAACTCCTCAAATTTGAAAGGCACATGCATGCTGATTTGGGTGGTTTCTTGAGAAACTCGAGCATTTCTTTACGAAAATCATCAATTTGGTGGAGTGGATCTGATAATGAAGACCAGGGATGGCAAAGTGGAACTGCTTGGTATTTTCCAGGACTATCATCCGATTTAAAAAAATATTTTTTTGTCTGAAAATAGATGGTTCCAGATTTGTTCCGTTTTTTTTAATCAATTTCTGATGATGGGATCCATGAGGAACTGAGGGAACTCCTCAAATTTGAAGGGCACATGCATGATGATTAGGGTAGTTTCTTAAGACACTCGAGCATTTCTTTACGAACATCATCAATTTGGTGGAGTGGACCTGATGATGAAGACCAGGGATGACAAAGTGGAACTGCTTGGTAATTCCCAGCTCTATCATCCGATTTGAGACATTTATCTTTTCTTTGTAAAGAAATACCTTCAAGATAGTCCTATTTGGTTATAGTTTTATTTTGATGATGGAATTCGTAAGGGATTGACAGAACTCCTCAAATTTTAACGGCACATGCATTCTGATTTGAGGGTTTCCTTAAGTAACTAAAACATTGTTTTGGGGGAGCCAACATTTTGATGAAGTTGACCTGATGATGAAGACCAGGGATGGCAAAGTTGAACTGGTCGATAAACCTAGCTCTACTTATTATCCTAGTTGTGACATTCATCTTGAAGAATTCAGAGAACTCCTCAAATTTGAACGGCACGTTCATTGTGATTAGAGGGTGTTCATAATTAGCTTAGGCATTTTCTTACTGTGGCCATCATTTTGCTGGAGTGGACCTGATGTTGATAATCAGGGATAGTATAATGAAACTGCTCGATAATTTACAGTCTGTCATCCAATTTAACACATTGTTATTTTGTTTGTTTTAAAGGTCTACAAGGGAGTTCCGTTTGATTATACTTTACATGTAATGATGGAATGAAGTCCTGGGACATTAAGAAAGCTCCTCAATTTTTGATCGTACACTTGCGGTGTATTGGATATTTGTGAAGTAAACTGGCTAACTCAAACAAATTCAAAATTTCACTTTTACCGGGAACCAAACGAAGTCGGTTTTTTTTTCTTAAAAATTATTAGGTACTTGTTGTTTTTGATATAAAGTGTATTGAGTTTTCGCGTCAGTGTATGAGTTCA
Organism: Lathronympha strigana; assembly: GCA_949128165.1. Lineage (NCBI taxonomy): Eukaryota > Metazoa > Arthropoda > Insecta > Lepidoptera > Tortricidae > Lathronympha > Lathronympha strigana. The sequence continues at coordinate 2,921,741 of OX421901.1, read as the reverse complement.
AATAATGTTTGTTTAGAATCATCCTCTTTCACATTTTGACCTCTCGATACGCTGACGCGGTCGAGAAGTAAATGTCAAAAATGAGAAGTAAACATTTATACTAAACCTTCAGGCCTTGGGTATGTAAGTATTTTAAAATGCAGATTTTAACTGTTAAATTGTATTTGTGGTTACTTTGAAATGCTCAACCTATTTACAGTCAGTGATAAAAATATCTGAACAACGTTTTTAATTTTGCATTTGAAAAAATCTTTGAGGTCGAAGGCTTATTGCACAGTAGAGGAGTTTTAACAGACAAACATGCATGGCCCATACCAGGAACTGTAACCTAACCAACAAAAAAAAACAATGTACTACTGTGTGCGCACCATGAGTTGCATTCGATTGCGACTGCGGCATTCGATAGTATGTCCGTCTCGCTCCTGCCAGAGTAGTGGTAACGAACCCAAGTGTAAGACTGCTACGTATTTTCGAATACAAAATTGTATTCATATTTTTTTAATTTTAAACTTGAAAACTCTGTCGGCCATGTAGTGATGTCATTATGCTCGTCGAAGCTAACTTCACGTTGAATCTTATACGAGTGAAATTCGTTACGTAACCTCTGCTGTGACATTGACAGATAACGAATAATGGAACAATTTATAACTTTTTAAAGTCAATAACAATTTGACTTTGCCAAATGTTTTCCTGCAGAGTGACCACTACCGTCTCATACGACAGAAAATCTATGGACTACCATGGCTGACATCGATTTAGCCGAATTAAGTAAAAGTAAACTTTAAAAATATTTTTTGCATTTTTCCAGGGCATAATAAAATATGGATAGGATATTTTTTTCTCTTAATTGGTCATTAATTAATAATATAAGACCAACTACAAACAGGGTCAAGTAGCCTATTTACGTAGCATATTTAAATAGTTTTTGATATGTAGAATAATGAAGAGCATTACTATGTTTCCCATCTTTTGATAACTTGTTACTGAATGGGAGCTACCGTATTGTCGCTCACCAGGCGGCGCCACTTATGTGTGGGTCCTGTCTCAGTATGATAGAATTGTCAAAGTGACGTTTGAAATGTTCCCGCAGGACCCACGATCCACTAGCACCCTTAGCGGCAAATCGACTCGCAGTAATCCTCATTAAGAACGCTTGTAAATATAGGAGATTGCCGAGATTTGGTCTATTTAGTTGTCAATTCCATTGCCCGAAACTGTTCTATTAAACAGGTTATATTATTCGATTTTTTGTAATGGAAATCCTACGTGGGAAATGTAAGATCAATTTAAATTGTATTTCTTTAAGAAATAGAACATTTTATTTTGATATTTTACTCAATTTATTGACAATGGTCCTTAGAAATATACGTCCGCCAATGCGTATTTTCCCATCTATTAAAATGAAGTTGCTATTGGTCTAAATAACTTTTCATTAATGAAAATTATTTCTATAATATCTAACCAGAAGCGCGACAATATGAGTCGAATTTACATAATTATATTACCAATAGAGGCCGGTCATGCGTAATAATTGTAATAAAACTGTATCGTTAATCGTAACCTACCGTCCCGTAAACTGTAACGTAAATCACTTGAGACACTGCGTACGATTATATTACTAATTACAATAGCAGACGTCTTTGAATAGTAGGTACGAGGGTCATGCTGAAAGTATAAAGATTCTTAGAAAGTGTATTAATTACGCAACTATAATATATTATCACCTTTCTTAACTCTTTCTGACAATTAGTATACAGTTTTAGAACAATTGAACCAACCTCAAAAGCTCAGGACCCATTTTTCCTAGGTCACTTTTAGTATGTAAATCTTTGATTCTCAGAGTTTTAGATGGAGTCCATTGATATCATAGGTTTTTTAAGAAAAAGTGTTTAGAAAGTTTATTTTTCTCACGAGTAGTTTAGAAGCTTAAAGTTGTCCGAATTTGCTGATATGCAACTTTTTTTTGATGCTCTAATATTTATCACATAAATACAATTTGACATTAGAGGATGCCTGTTAAAAGACCTTCATCTTAATACTAATCCATAAGAAAACAACGAAATTAATTGAATGTTTAATATCTACTACAAACAGTCTGACAAGAAGTGGCCTTTGTTATGAAATCAAGATCTAAGCTCTTTTATGTTTTTAGTTGACTGAGGACATTTTGAAAGTTGTATAAAATGATTACACAAAAAAATTCTTGGTTGAAAATTGTAAAAACGTATATTTTTCCAATCACTCTTGTCATATTAGTTCTGTGACTTCTGTGGTTTGGTCATGTTCTCAATGTATGAGCATTCAAGTTTAATAGTTTTGCTGGCCATATACGTTCGGACATATCCGCCGGATCTGCCGATAAATGTATGGGACATCTCTCTGGCGGATGTCTAGCGGACACTATGGATATCTGACGTATTGCCCGAACGTATATGGCCGACATTTAGTTTACCAGCGCTAGTCCGCTTATTAATTTGATTTTAAAAGATTTCAGCATAGTGTGAGTATCAGACATATAAAAATTCTCATAGCGGGTTACTCACGTCAATAAAGTCGAAAATAGCTCGACATGTTTCGGAACAGTCCGTGTCCCTTATTCATGAGTCATCCGTCTAGCCGCGGCGGCTGCTCTACGCACACTGCGAGCCCCAGTACGGCCAGCTTTCGGTAGTTTCGACTTTATTGACGTGAGTAACCCGCTATGAGAATTTTAATAGTTACTATATTTTTTACGACATTTAAATGTTGTTTCTACTCCAGCACTTCTGTCTGTCAATTAGATGACTGAGAGCGATATTAAAAAAGTATACATTATAAAGTTGTCTATGGTATTCCATCACTCGAAAATCGAACGATTGCGGATTTATATCTCCATCTCTGTCACGCTTGCATATTGCAGTGACAAAGAGGTTTTCAATTTCTATGTAAGTAGGCATACGACAAGGCCCAAATTCTGCCACCTTTCAAGATATTGCTTTTTTCGCTATTTTAGCTGTCGTAGAAAAACTAGGGTATGCAACAGCTCATAATCGGTGCTTAAAACTCTCTGGTCTATTATTACAAAACTCGACTCGACCCTCAAGTTGTAAGAACTCTTATTATATCACTGTTGCATAAACTACTATTATTCGACTAACCACATTTATAGCAATGAAATTAGTCTCTCATTTCTAGATCGCTGCCGACGCGGCCACTAGTAAATCTTATTAAATGCAGCCGATGAAGTCAGCGGTTAGCGGTTGTAAGGAACAAAATAATAAATTTATACTCAAGTGACTCAAGTCGGACGACGAAGCTCGGAATAACCGAGGAACATAAATACATAAACATTCAAGACGAATTGATAGCTTTAAAATACTGGCTGTTTTAACCATTCAAAGTTTTTAAGTACTTTCTTCTAATGAGGATTACCGCGAGTCGATTTTCCGTTAGGGGCGCCAGTGGAACGTGGGTCCTGTGGGAACATTTCAAACGTCACTTTGACAGTTCTCTCATACAGGACCCACGCATGAGTGGCGCCGCCTGGTGAGCAAAAATACGGTAGTCCCATTTCGCCTTACAATAAAACTTACGACAGATTTAATCACACCAAAAGCCATCCACACAACGAAAACCCATTTCATTCAAGCAACTAAAATAAAACTCATTGTCATCCCACACTAGAAATCTATTGCAAGAAAAGCTAAGAAATAATTCTAACAACAACGCAACAAGCTGACAGAATCCAAAAATAAATTGAGACTCCATTTTAGTTATTGGAAACCGTCTTTTAAGAGGAGACAAAGATTTTTAATTCCATAAATGGAACGCCTGGTTGCACAAATGGCGGAAAATAACCCGCTACCAATTTTTTGCAAAGTATGTATTGTCTATGGCTTGCACTTTTCGAGATTAAAAAACATGTTTGCCCTCATTCGAGCGGGTTTCACACTGGTCGAATGTTCCTTGCGGCAGCAATACAGGGTTATAACTAAGGGTTAGAGACATTGACTTATAAAAATAAATAGATACAAATCAGAACAAAAACGTCCAAAAATGTGGGTCAGAATTACATTAGCGAACTTGCATTGATAATGATATACTTAAACGTTAAATGTTTCGTACGAGAAAGAGCTTACCGAAGAAAGCATTAAGTGTCAAATTCATACACTTTAAAAGTTTATAGGCTGTTTTTCATAGTTATGAATTATAAAAATAAAAATTATGAAAATTACAAATGCATTGAATCCAAAAACCAGCAACAGTATATTACTCGTATTATCTTTCATAAATGGTATCAGCTGCAGTACAGTTGTTTTCTAGCAAAAAAAACATATACGAGTATCTTGAGGACGCGAATTCGCGTCCTCGGCATTACGATTTCACATATATGGGACGCGAATTCGCGTCTTCGGCGTTGAATGGGACCAGAGCCTTGCCATGACGTCTTAACACGATTCAGTTTACATAACTGCGCTCAGTTGTATGGCAGCGACTCAGTTTAGGACCTAAACTGAATCGCGTTTACGTCATGGTCATGGTAGTCTAACATGGAACATTTTATAAATCACGTTCGAAATTCAAAATTTCTTGCCCAGCAACGGTCCTTCCCCTCAATGGCATTGATGGAAAACCTCTCTATCACTCCAATATGCAATGACTGAGAGGGAGATACAAATTATCGATCGTTCGATTTTCGCGGTAATAAATATACGTTATTTGCGCGGGTAAACATGTTTAAACCAGTGTGCTTACCATGAGTATACTTACTGTAGTGGTACCTTTACGCCCACCTCTCCCCCTCGAAATGGGTCACGTTGTTTGGGTACGTTCCTTAACCTGTTATTCAAACGTACTTGCATATCTATGAATATATATATTGGCAAATAGATGTCTATACCTATATTGGCAAATAGATGTCTATACCTATATTGGCAAATAGATGAAGACCGATTGAAATAGCTCATGGTTATAGCTTTGTCTTTATGCTCAAGACACTAAAATGATATTTTGATTGCACAATTTACTACCTGACATCGATCGGAGTTATAAAACTGAAACTATAAAAGAAATATATAAAAGTTGCACCAGTATAAAATCCGAAAGGATTACGTTCGGATCTATTATTATGAAAAAAATACAATCTTGATATTTTTATTGTAGTTTTTCTACGCCAGCACTTCTATTTCTATCTTTTCGATTCATCTATTTCGATATTAAAAAGTATACAAGGTGGTTATTAGTTACGCCTTATTCATAAAAAAAGTTAACAGAAGTAATAGTTAAATTATGTTTTTGACAAACGCGATTGTCAAAGTAACAGATAAGGACAAACAATCATTTAGCTAACCTGTTGTTGAAGTGCGTTGATGAATAACTCCGTATAACGTTGTCTATAATATTCCATAAGAACAATAGTATCGTGAAAAACGGCTATGGCAAAGAACACTTGACGATTTTCACAAAAAATCTTCCAAACACTTGTTTCTCGTGTTGTCATAAAATCTTCACCAATAAATTTCCAATTTATTTACGATACGTGACGATTTTATTAAAAATATCAATGTGGCAAACAACCACGTAGCCCGCCCGATGGTAAGCGGTTTCGATAGCCGATCAACGCGAGTAATTCAGCAATTTCATGAATTGTCACGTTGGGAATACCATGACGTCTTAACGCGATACAGTTTAGGACCTAAACCGAGTCGCTGTCATACAACTGAGTACAGTTAAGAACCTTATCTAAATCGCGTTAAGACGTCATGGTAAAGCCCCTGAGGCCTCATCATCATCATCATATCAGCCATAATACGTCCACTGCCGAACATAGGCATCCCACCTCCTATGTACAGGTTGGAAGCGACCTGCATCCAGCGTCTTCCGGCAACCATCATAACTCATAAGGTAGGTCCATCTTGTGGGTGGACGTCCTACGCTGTTTGCGGTTTGCCAAGCCGTGGTCGCCACCCGAGCACTTTTCGAACCCATCGGCCATCTGCTCTGCGTGCAATGTGGCCTGCCCATTGCCACTTCAGCTTGCTAATCCGGAGGGCTATGTCGGACTTTAGTTCGTCTACGGATCTCCTAATTTCTGATTCGATCACGTAGAAAAACTCCGAGCATAGCCCTCTCTCTCGTTGAGTGACTTTTAGTTTAGAGATGAGGCCGATAGTGAAGGACCACGTTTCGGCATCACTTGAGGCACTGAGATCTGCTAGTCTAATATAGTCGGCTTATAGGTGCTATACCTATATATCGCGTGGTGTGATATCGGATAAAATGGCGTCAATAACTCAATACTAGTCCTTCTGGAATCATTGATTCCCTCCGGGCCACGTGAATCAATTAACTCTCGTAATACTCCCCCCTCTCCCCTCTCGTTGCACAATGCACCGTCGTCAACAATGTTAACTATCTATTTGTCCCTTGCAAGGACATCCGATTGTCGGTTAAGAGCCCGGTATATAAATTTGTCCAATTCAGCTCAAATTTTGCCATGAATTTTTATAGTTACGAAAAGATTTTTACATGTTTTAATACAAAAATTGAAAGATTATGTCAATCCGAATGGAATAAATAAAAAATTGTCGTCAGTTTCAGAAAAATCCACATTTTTCTAACAGCTGTTTTACCATTTTTTGATAAGCGAGCTTCAAACATCTATCAGGTTTTCGACCTTATTGCTATATTTGCTATTGAATAATAATAAAACATTTTTTTCTTCTTCAGTATATAAGTTTTGGTAGAAACAAGTACACAAACATTAGCTAAGTTTTCTGGCTAAACAGTAATTTTTTTCAAATAAATGAATATGCAATTATAATGTTTAGATCATACTCTATCCAGAAACTATAAATAGTGTATATCTATCTCTAGTGTTTTTTTCTTAAACAGCACTTCAAATTGCTCTGAATATCGCTATAAAATATGCGACGTAATAAATGTAGCGGCAGTCCAGCCCGAGAGCTCGTAGAGAGAGGTCATGTCGTTCCGCGCTCTGACGATATTTACAAATATGAGCGACTGAAAGTACAGAGGAACGTATAAGTAGTGGATATCGAGATATTGGGTAGCTGAGTAGCTCCTTGTATAGTTGGGATCCTTTGGTATGCTTATTTATTTGGAAAACGTGTTTATGTTGTATTTTCGCGCGTTATTGTGCAAAAGTCGTATCTCGCGCGAATTTGAACATATACCGGTCTATTAAAGGATGACCCACACCAATACGATCCGATCCGGGACAATCTGTCAGTTTCTATAGAAATAATCACGTGATAGCTCGGAGCCCTCGGAGGTCATGTGATGTTTTCTATAGAATCGTCAACTCATTCAATTTCACTCAATTCAGGGACGCCACATTCCTGCGCGGTTAATTATGGTATGGGTAAATAAGCGTCTACATCGGTGTCTGTCCCCAGCCGTAAATTGAATTGAATTTCACCGTCCCAACCACAACTTTCAGAGCTATTTAGTAGCTCACAAACTGAATGAATGGATTGAATGGCCGAGTGAATGAGGTTTACAAGTTGTTTGGGCGAACTGTGTGGGCTGAATAAGGAATTGTAGGTCATGATATTTTGAGCGGTGAATGGAATTAACGGAAGAGAACTGGAATTAGAAATTCAAAATGCGCTGATAATTTTGTGTCTATTCACGGCTTTTGTGTGTGTTTGGCATTTCTCTCACACATTCCGTGGTACATGCTACGCGATACGAGCATAGCAGATAACACGGAGTAATGGATGACTCACACCGATCCGATCCGGGACGATCGGTCAGTTTCTATAGACAACGTCACGTGACCTCCGAGGGCTCAAAGCTATTACGTGATTCTTTCTATAGACACATCTACATTTATTAATGGCTTTAAAACGTTTAAAAATGTAAACATCGAAATAAAAAATATTTTATTAATATAATTTATTTTATTTTATTTATATAATTTAATTTATTTTCTTTATATTGTATGTCTTTCCCATCACGGAACAATGGTGTTCCGGACCTTGGGGAGGCGTACGCGGAGCCGAAGCCAACACGCAGAGACCTTTCGACAATTATGAAGGAAAAGATATAATTTTTTTACACAACCTTAATACAACCACAATATCATCACGTCGCTTAAGCGGTAATATTATATTGTTATATTGTATACTGATATATTGATAATACTTGACATTGGCAAAATTGTCTAACTCTCGGACAGACGCCGAATGAAATGGCCCGCTGTAGGCTCCCTGTTTAAAACACATTCATTGCCACTCAGCTAAACATGACAGGCCAGGTCACATAAATATACATATAAAACCCGATACCCGGGGTCAGTTGCGCTTATCGAACGAATCTACTACACGCCAAGATCCCGAGAGTCGGGTACACGATAGGGTATTCTGCTCATCGAAGACAGTGCCCGGATATTTTAGCGTGGCCTTTAGCCATGGCTATTAACTATGACTAAAGGATTTTATTTTGAGATAGCGCTATCCTTAGCAGGGAAGTATAGTGGGTACCAAGATCCCGACTATCGGGTCGTGCAGCCTGGAAAAGGAATCATAAAATACCCGATAGTCGGGTCGGCACGAGAGATGTAGGTACCACGAAAATCTAACTATTGCGGGTTTGCATCTCCATCTCTGTCACACTTGCATATTAGAGTGACAAAGAGGTTATCTCGTCAATTTTCGATGTTTGCGGTTGGGCCACGCCCCAATATCACCACCCTTGACAAGTGTGACAATTCCTAAAATGACTGAATAACTGGCGTTAGAGGCGTCCACAGGCTACGGAAACCGCTCACCATCGCGCGGGCTGTGTCCCTGTTTGCCACCACATTGGTAATTTTAACAAAATCGTAAAGTACCGTCAATAAATAGAAATTTATTGGTGAAGATTTTTTTACAATTGTCACGAGATCTGTTAGGTACAGTCAGCCACACAGCTATGAATACAGCCAAAGTGCCAAAAATATGTATACAGGACCTTAATACTCAGACAATAAAGTCCTGTATACATATTTTTGGCACTTTGGGTGTATGTATGTATGTATGTATAAGCTTTATTGTACAATAACACAAGAAATACAAGAAACACAGTAACATAGACAATTTGATACAACAAAGGCGAACTTATCCCTATGAGGGATCTCTTCCAGTTAACCTTATACCGTGTATTGTTAGCTGTATGGCTGACTGTACTATTTTAAAGAATTGTCGGTAGTTTTTGACATGAGAATGACCATGTGTCGGAGTTTCTTGACATATGTAGTGTTTCTTGCGACATATGTCAAGAGCTCTTCACAAAAGTACCTATTCAAATATCATATTTTATTTATAAATAACATGTTGGCGGCAAACAAGCACGTCTGATACGTCATAGACGCCTGAAGGCCTACCACGAACCACGAACGAAGTTTCACCTCTCTGTCGCACTTGAGTGAGAAATCACAAGTGCGAAAGGGAGGTATACTTTCGTTCGCGGTTCGTGGTAGGCGCTCTGTAATACTAATAATGATGCTGACAATTGTCGCATCAGTTGCCATGGTGAAGTCGGGCCCTTGACTCTGCGTTTTCAAATGAATCTCTTTCTCGTTTGTTTTGTTGAGCGAACATTTTTGTTGAAAAAGCAAGTTACGTTGTTTGGCTCGAGGGTCCTTGGGATTCGTGGAAATGCAGTACTTACCGTTGGAAAATGTTTGAGAGCACTTGACTAGTGTACAGAAATAGATACTGTACAATATTATGCTTTTTCTACTCGCCGACTTTAATCTGCCAATTACGAGTACATAGACAAAACTATAAGCTCATACTTTTCGATATTAGACAGTCCAACTCAACTATAATATTTCATTTCGATACGCTGTAGGCAACTATAATAGAACTTCATACAAATTCTATACTTATTTGCGATGCCGCCTGGGACTTTTCCGAGCGCGCGCCTCACGCCCGCGCCGACCGCGCCGGCCTGCCGGCCATCTTTTTGTGTTACATCCTTGTTAAGTCAATGAAATTGAATGATGAAATTGTTCCTCCATAGATGATGATGATGATGACTCGTAGAAAAAGTATTGTATACAATCGTAATATAATTAAGTTTTCCAATCTCGTACCTTACTTAGGCCACTCAGCAAGCTTCGTGGCCTAAACACGGTACTCGACTGAAAAACTCTTCATTATATCACGATTGTATAAAATACTATTTTAGGGTTCCATAGTTAACTATAAAGATTCCTTTATAGTTTCGCCATGTCTGTCTGTCCGTCCGCGGGTAAACTAGAGTGCTGAAATTTGGTACGAATGTACATATATCACGATTGGCAACAACAAATTACACGCCATTATATTGCAACGGTTCATCCTCACGTATTTTTATCACAATAGGCGTGACAACTCTGTCTGTCCGACGATGACTGCCCGATGAAGTCGCTACATGTCACGCCTATTGTGATAAAAATACGTGAGTGTTAACCGTTGGAATTTAATGCCAGTATGACTCACGATAGTTTAAATAGGCTAGACGACTAATACAATTTATTTAGTCTGTCTTTTAGATTATTAAAAAATATTGTACACGTATTTTTTCTTTTGTTCGTGAAATCAAAAATGACGAAAATACAGTGCGTTCAAGTTTTGCGTAACGTCACTATTAGGTACAATTCTTACCTAGCAGTGACGTCACCACTGTCACCAGCCCCCACCCCGGAACTTTGAAGCTCTTTATCTTCGCCAAATTTAGTTACTTAAATTGAAATAGAAAAAAAATACGTGTCAAATCATTATAGATAATCTAACTGACGGACTAATTAGAATGATAGTTTTTCAACCTAGTCGTCATCCTTATTTTATATGATAACAAATTCCACGTATTTTTTCGATTTAAACTTCGATTTAAGATTAAGAATAGGGATTTGCATAAAATCTTTTTTGTAAAGAGAAATATATTCGCAAAAAATCGCCCTGGATCAAAAAAAACTGCATTCATGTGTGATTATTTTACCTAAAAGCGAACACTGACTGAAATACGAGTAGCATGACAAGTAAAAATAAATTTTTAGACGCTTTTTTTCTCCTAGTAGGATCGAAAGATTGATTAGTGATTCTGAGTAGGGAAAACATTCAATTATAGAAAACAAAGTTGATTCGATATTTTTTGTCAAAGCTGTCGATAGGACATAATGCGATATAAGCCTGCTTTGGTATTGGCAATATTTTTAGAACGCTCGACATATTAAAGATAAGGCGGCGGCAAACAGAGATTCCTGACTCTTGGCTGTATCAATATTTGACGACATGATTGGAGTATAAGCTTGGCGAGCCCGGCTTTTGTGACGGCACGGCACTGAGAAAGTGGTTAAAGTAACAATAAAGGACAATTATAAGCACGAATCAAATCATTTATTAAATGTAATAAATGTTCTGATTCATGTTTTTGTGCTTTTTAAGTAGTCACACTACTATATATAAATTGAAAGAGATGTTGATGAGATGATGAAGATTATCTAGAAAAGGCAGCACCAGACGTAAGTCTGAGCTGTAGGATTGGCGGAACGTACCTTAAAAAAAACGTTTAAAAAATAAGAAAGGATTGCATATACTTAGGAAATTTTGGACTCTGGTCGCCGTGATCGGCTAGCCCAGTGGTTAGGGCGTCTGCCGCGAAAGCAGGAGGTCGCTGGTTCGATCCCAGCCCTGCTCACCGGGGACCTTGGTCACTTTTTCTTTAGTATATGACATCTCTTTCAATTTATAACAATAAAGGACTTACAATAGGACGGAATGGGGCGGACCGGACTATCTGTCAATTTTTATATAAAGAATAACGTGATAGCTCGAAGCCCTCGGATGTCACGTGACATTTTCTATAGAAACTGAGTAAACTGACAGATCGTCCCGTCCCGTTCTAGTTAAGTCTCACTATTTTGTGAAGGCCTAGATTTATATAATACTAGCTTATGCCCGCGGCTTCGCTCGCGTTAGAAAGAGACAAAAAGTAGGCTATGTCACTCTCCATCCCTTCAACTATCTCCACTTAAAACATCACGTCAATTTGTCGCTCCGTTTTGCCGTGAAAGACGGACAAACAAACAGACACACACTTTCCCATTTATAATATTAAGTATGAATAACTTTTTGTTGAAACATATCAAATTATTCAATTAAATAGTTTGACTTGTTATTAAAGTTATTAAACCGGCCAAGATCATGTCGGGCCGTGCTCAGTGTGGGGTTCCGTTACCGTCCGTCACAATAGGCGAACTTAAGTAGGGTTATATTCTAATCATCGCAGCTTTTACGACTTATATACGCTCTTTTAACCGAGAAGATACCTTTTGTTGCAATATGTGAAAGATGGCTTAACTGAACAAGTTATAATTTCCTTGAAAGTTAGTAAAGCTCTTTTTTATGATTTCGTTCATATTGTTTGGACTTGTCGTTCGGTCCCCGGGCTTGGCTTCTGATGGAGTTGCTATTTTTCTTTGGCTTTTAGTCCAATTTATAGTCTAGAATATAATTACATTGCACGGCTGACAAATTCATATCCACAACGTCGTCTTCGTGGGTATACTTACTAATAACGGTAACAGAAATAACAAAATACATATGTAATTGGGTTCGTCTGATATTCATTTAATAAAATCAAAGAACTCCATGTAAATACATTAAATAATTAATATCATATTTTATACCGGGTGTGGCCTACAATAGGAGCAATAAATTTAATCGTAGGTTGTACTCCTGATACTGAACAACAATTGTTCAGCGACTTTTAAAAATAACGTGGATTTACATATTTATTATACTTTAAATTTTTGTAGAAGACGCAATGTACTGCAAAGTTTGACCTATTTATACTATGACAAGAGACGTCAATGATACTGATGTTAAAGTACAAAATACTATTTAATTTGTATGATGAAGTAAATACCTAAAAATTACACAATTTTTAAAAGTTGTTCAGTTTGAGGAGTGGAACGTACGATTAAATTTTTTGCTCCTATTATCTACCACACCCGGTATATGAAAAAAATAGGTTGTACCCAATTATAATTTTTCGTTCTTACAAAAACTTTTTTGGCACGATATTTTTTTTATATGGAGGCTTAGTAAGATGTCTTATACAATTTTTTTACGCGTCAATTTTTTTTTTCATTTGTCTAATAAGACCACTACACTGATTACGACCTTAAAAGGATCACCTGCGTTTTAGTTACAGATTGTATACATTATCAGCCGTTCAGATGACATTGTATACCTATACCAATACCAGGGGCCTTGACGTGGTAACGCGATTCAGTTGACGACCTTAACTGAGTCGCTTCCCTACAACTGAAGGCCTGAAGGCCTAGTATAAAAGTTGTACGACATTAACTCCTCGACCGCGTTAGCGTATCGAGGGGTCAAAATATGAAAGTTGCCGGATGATTTAAATAAACGGCAAACATAATTTGAACTCCCGATACGCTAACGCGGTCGAGGAGTTAAATGTCGTACAACTTTTATACTAGGCCTTCTGAGCCTAAACTGAATCGAGTTAAGACGTCATGGTAATGTCCCAGATTGCCGGTAACACATATATCTACAGATAATAATTATGGCGTAATGTTTCCGGAAACATATTAATCCTGAAATGCATGATGATGCATTTATGACACAGAAACGAGACAAGTGACAATCAAGTTCTCTTGGAATATAGACTTTGTCATATCGTCATAAGTTCTTAATTTGAAATGAATCTGTTTGTCACTTAGGATGTTTTAGAATCAATACTGTTAATTTATGTTAAGGGTTAATCAAGCCCATTTTCCGAATGGAAACAGCTCATTAAGTCATTAACATGAATACTCAGAATGAATGTAATAAATTATGGATAATACTCAAGCGGACATCTTTGAATGACATTATCAAGCGTCGAGTACAGGGCACAGCGCAGGCAGGCGTACTGCGTTGCGCTTCGCCGCGCGCAGTGCCCTTGATGACATTACCGGTTCACTTTGATCATCGTCGCGACTCGACGCTTGATAATGGCATCCTAAGTTAACCGAAACATGTCGGGTTGAAATAACAATATTAATATGTCTTTTGAATGGCCTCCTAGCCTAGTTGGTAGTGACCCTGCCTACGAAGCAGAAGGTCCCGGGTTCGAATCCTGGTCAGGCCATTTATTAGTGTGTTTATCACGAATATTTGTTCCTGAGTGATGGATGCTTTCTATGTATTTAAGTATTTATATGTATCTATTTATTATATATATCTTCGTCTAGAACCACAATACAAGCCTTAGCATACCGTGGGACTAGGTCGGTTTGTGTAAGATTGTCCGAAAATATTTATACTTTAAATTCGATAGATACTCTGAAATAACCTATTTGCCCACTCATCATTTTCCATACGAGATTAGCAAACAAGGATTATTCGTTATACCTTATACGTGAGGTCCTTTCATCTGGCACGAAGGACCATGGGGCAAGAGTGCCATGTGTTGGTACAAAGGTTTAACCCTGTGTTTGTGCCAAGGTTTAGATGAGGAGTTTCCCCCTTTGAAATTGGAGCAAAATATAGGGCTGCCATCTCGGACACCGTAAACCGGGGTTACTTTGATTTGCGGGTCGACTTTGATAACAACTTCCATCCGCTACTTAAACGCTCGTTTAAACGAGTTGAAAAACGCCAAAGCAGTTTTTTTTTCTTTATTGGCATCACTGATAGTTGCTCCAGCGCATAATAACCGGACACGTGTGTAGTGCAACTATTTCGTCTAGAAAAAAAATATTAATGGTAAGTACGCTTATCTTACTGATTTTTAAGGTTAAAAAACTTTGACTATACTTGTGCCAATAATAACTACATGTGTTTTTTAAGGTGTCTTATGTTAATCAGTGTTTACGTGTGCGATAAGTAAATACAGTGTTGCGATAACCTATACACGCGCACGTTGCCGGGGAATCCATGGCTCGGGGTGTCTTTGATCACTTATACGTGGTGAAATTGATCAAAAAAGGCTGATTATATCTGTGATTAAAAGGTATTCTAAAGTGCGTTTAAGTGCTTTTATACCTGTTCAAGCGAAGTACATACGTTTTTCTTTGCAATAAATAATCTAACAGAGCGCTTGTTTGTTTCATTTGGTATGTTATCAAAGTAACCCCACATATCAAAGTCACTCCATACATTATGAATATAAATAACGCAAAAAGTACTTAACCGATTTTTATTTTTTACGAGCTTGTAAACGGAGTTAGTTTGTACTTTCATTGTAAAAAAGGTAAAACAGTGGTAGTTTTAAAGTACCCTATTCTCAATATATGTAACTTTGATCGTGTCGTTTTTTTTTTGACAAAACTATAAGTCCATATTTTTTTTATTTTGTTAATTGAAAGAAGAGAAAAAACCGATAATTATATTTTAATTTCATATTTTTATGTATAATGGGATCGTCAGAAATTAGTGTGAAACTTCAAAATTGATCAAAGTAACCCCGGTTTACGGCATTGCCGAAACCGGGCGGGAAGTTAAAATCCCTGAAATTTCATTGAAATCGCGTCCCCGCCGGATAAAGACAACTAATTTAGAAATATATTATTTTACCAAAAATGACCGGGTTTATTATAGTTTTAAAAATCCCGGATGCTCCCCGCACGGGCTCCAAACTCGGACAAATCCGGGGAAACCGGGACGGATGGCAGCTCTAAATAGCAAAATAGATTCCCAATCATCCATACCTTGATACCGCAAGTATCATAAAAATTAATGATTTCAAATTACTGAATATGAGTTCTTACCAGGGCTCCGAGGCTCCTGTCACGTGATTATTTCTATAGAAACTGGCAGAATCTCCCAGATCGTATTGGTGTGAGTCATCCATAAATTCTATATCCAACTATTTAATATTATAAATGGGAAACTGTCTGTTTGTTCATCCGTCTTTCACGGCAAAACGGAGCGACGAGTTGACGTGATTTTTTAAGTGGATATAGTTGAGGGGTTGAAGAGTGACGCAGGCTAGTTTTTGTCTCTTTGTAACGCGAGCGAACCCGTACAGTACAGTACATACAGTAAACATTATTAATCAGGTTCAGTTTCCGCGTGGAAGCATCTCATTAACATGAATACTCCAAAATGGCTTATTTTGCCCGTATATAATTTTCCAAGCGAATTCCTGTGTGAAGCGACATGTGGATGGAATTAATCTGGTAATTTTATTAAGTGTGCCAACACTTAATTGGGTAATAGCATGGTAATTTATGTACTGTAAACATTGACTAATTCATACACAGAACTACCAACACTGTTAAAGTATATAGGCTGTTGGCACTTACGGAATGTCACGTTCCAAACATGACTAGGGTATATGGAGAAAGTCACAACTGCTGCACTTTTATGGTGTCATTTTTTTGGGCCGATTGGGTATCCAGCTCTTCTATCTTATATTTATGCCTGACATAGATTTGAATAACATTTAATTTGAACTTGTAGTTTGTTATGAAAAAGTTTTTTAGTTTGGTCGGTGGCAGCACTGACGGTAAAGTTAGGAACAGCAAAAGTTTTGCACTCATTGGCCGTGCTATGAGTAGACCGAGTGTTTACGTAAACAACAACATTGCGCGATACGGCACCGTGCTGTGGGGAAAGTTTATCGTCTAAATATACGAGTATTGAGATAAATGTACTAGTGCTCGACACCCTAATGCCCAATTGTTGACAACCGGCTGTTACCTTCCTTGCGAGCGACTTAACACATAAGATGGCAACTATTGGGGCGGTGTCGAGCACTCGTACAGTCAACCTTTGGAACCCTAGGCCACTGTAGAACTATGTCATAGTGATGCTTTAAATATAAATGAAATCTCTTACTGCTTGTCATTTTGACATGGTTCTAGAGCGGCCTAGGGTTCCAATTGGTTCACAGTACGTTTATCTTTCATAGAAAATAAAAAAATTGAGATTTCTCAACTAAAATACATACAAATTGTATGAAATTAGACCACAAAAGCCCTGTTTAAGATAGTAAACGGAAAAAAACCTTAGGTAGGATTTACGTTTAATCACAGGTATAAATAAATAAAATCGTTGTAAATGGAACGTCCTAACAATGTAAAAAAAAACGGCATATTCATCATAATAACCTAACTTTTAAGTTATCAATGAAATCTCCAAGATTTAAGGATGACTCACAGTAGTCCGTTCCGTTCCGATCCGATACGGGACGATCTGTCAGTTTCTATAGAAAGTATCACGTGATAGCTCGGAGCCCTCGGACGTCACGTGACTTTTTGTATAGAAACTGACAGATCGGCCCGTATCGGATCGGAACGGAACGGACTACTGTGAGTCATCCTTTACTTATTTATCTTATGTTTTGTATGTTACGATATTACGACCGTTTCGATATAAATGTTTTTCTACTCGCCGACTTTAATCTGCCAATTACGAGTACATAGACAAAACTATAAACTCATACTTTTCGATATTAGACAGTCCAACTCAACTATAATATCTCATTTCGATACGCTGTAGGCAACTATAATAGAACTTCATACAAATTCTATACTTATTTGCGATGCCGCCTGGGACTTTGGCGACCGCGCGCCCCACGCCTGCGCCAACCGCGCCGGCCTGCCGGCCATCTTTTTGTGTTACATCCTTGTTAAGTCAATGAAATTGAATGATGAGATTGTTCCTCCATAGATGATGATGATGACTCGTAGAAAAAGTATTGTATACAATCGTAATATAATTAAGTTTTTCAATCTCGTACCTTACTTAGGCCACTCAGCAAGCTTCGTGGCCTAAACACTGTACTCGACTGAAAAACCCTTCATTATATCACGATTGTATAAAATACTATTTCAGTCGTGTTTGATGAGTTAGTGTGAAAATACAGGGTGAAACAGTGCCAAAACATGTGACGCTTTTTGTTTACATTGTAAGGAAGTTCCATTGACAGCATTTAAAAATCAAGAGCTTGGCGCTTGTTTTAAAGAAATAATGACTAAACATGAAGTAAACTGATAGGCAATCTTTAAAAAAAACATTGTACCCAATATGCAAAGATAATAAAACTGATCGAAATACAATTCTAAGTAATAGTAGGCATTTAGCGTTAGTAATTTAAACGATAAGTGAGGAAAGTACCAAGGATGCATAAAATATTAGGAGACTCCTACTTATTTGCAGTTGGTAATCTGACCGCGATATACATCGGTTACTAAGAAGTCAGTTTTCCAACGGTAAAGTTAACTTTGGTTTTCGAAACGTTGCAGTCGTCAGCGTCACACTTATTATGCCGCCATCAACAATTAATGACCGTTACCAGGAGTTAATGTGATGGTGGTGATAAACGCAAATAGAACAAAATCAATACGAATAACTAATAGTTTATTTATTAGATCGGCCGACTTTGCACTGATTAAGGATTTG
This sequence comes from Lathronympha strigana, assembly GCA_949128165.1. Classification (NCBI taxonomy): domain Eukaryota; kingdom Metazoa; phylum Arthropoda; class Insecta; order Lepidoptera; family Tortricidae; genus Lathronympha; species Lathronympha strigana. Next base: position 2,903,352 of record OX421901.1, on the reverse strand, counting down.
CGCAATAGATTCCGTATTGTGGGAAAAACCTGAAAAGACTGAACGGCGCCTGAATACGCTCTATATGGCATTGAGTGGTGGAGAATACATACAATGTCAGTTGTGTATAGACATAAAACGTAAACGTCATTAAACATTTAAGTAGGAAGTGTACTGCTTTATGGTTGATGTAACTGGTGACCGAAGAGCTGGTGGCTTCCTCGCACAACGTACTTTCGTATCGTCACTTTGACATAAAGTGCCCATGTCGAATACTAGTTCAGCGTCAAGCACTAGTAGGTACTTATACCTTATCAGCATTGGGAGGAAATGCCGCCAGCATCCTAGGTACAATGCCTCAGCCTATTTAGGTCTAAGGTAGGTAACTTGTAACTTACTGTATATATTTTGTTACTCACATCTGAAATAGTTATCCATACTAATTATAAATGGGAAAGTGTGTGTCTGTTTGTCCGTCTTTCACGGCAAAACGGAGCGACGAATTGACGTGGTTTTAAGTGGAGATAGTTGAAGGCATAGAAAGTGACGTAGACTTCTTTTTGTCTCTTTCAAACGCGATCGAAGCAAGAGCTAGTTGGACATAAATCGTTCTAATCTTCAATAATAGTTTTCAACCTCCATCTACCGGCCATATCTATGCCCTGTAACTGTCCCTAGTAATTACTACGATTTATTTGTGAGTTCCTGCAATTTAAATGATTGCAACGATCAATAGTTGCAATCGGAGTATTCATGAGCAATATGACAATATGATTGTGACCGCGAGAACTTAGAATTGACTTTACTAAGTAAGTGACAACTATGACATATCAAATAATCAATGTCATGTCGAATACTCATACTCCGTTTACACACATGCAAATCCCATATGAGATAAAATTAAATTAGTTATTTTCTAAATGGAACTAATTAGAATACCACAAAACTTTTTTTTAATTTAAGTTAAATAATGCACCCTTGAATTTAAATCTATTGCTAAAAAAACACGTATAATTTAAACTTTCGTGAGTCATACTGATATTAAATTTAAACGGTTTATCTCACGTATTTTTATCACAATAGGCGTGATATGTTTTGACTGCAATTTAATGTTAATATTATGTCGTTTGTGTAGGTACTATTTTTGTATTAAACTACGTTTTTTTTGTTACAGGCAAAATGTTGTCCAAATTAGACAGCCAACGGCCATAGTGAAATGACAATACATATAATAAAGGTAAGAATAAAAATGATTAAATATATATTGTCAACGAATTAGAATCCCATCGCCCATTTTGTAGCTGGGATCGAATACCGTTATTTTCGCCATACAAAAATAACGTTATTTTTTTCGTTATTTCGCCACGCACCGTTCGCCGCTTGTAGCCGCCGCTCACCACGGAGTACTGTGAACTGTGCTACTACTACTACACTACCGCTAATCATTATTGTTTATTTATCTGCCTAATAAGTTTATTTCTTTCCTCGCAAATATGATGAAAAACATTGTATGTACCACAGGCGAGGCGGTGCAATAATTACGAACTCGTGTTAGTTAGGCCTTTTTTTCATAATGATACACAATGCCGCCCTTAATACACAATGTGTCGGCAACGCGCATGTGACACCCCTGGACTTGCAGGCGTCCGTAGGTCACGGTGACCGTTTTTCATCAGGCGGGCCGTATGCTTGTTTGCCACCAAATTGGCATGAAAAATATCTAACGTAGTTTAACTCAGTAGATGGCGCTGTTTTAAAGATTTCTTCAACCGACTTCAAAAATTCAAAATAAGGAGTTTCTTTATTTGTGTAACTTTGACCGAGTGAGCAAAGCGAGCGAAGCGTCTCGGTTTCAGCTTGGTCAAAAACGCTTTCGTGTGTCTGTCCATTTGTTCTACAGGTCGCATTTATCAACCAATTCTTGTGGAATTTAGTAAACAACTTTGTTGATTACATACTTTTATTGACGATTCTTTTTTTGTTTTTTTAAGTGGCAGGAATTGGTACAAAGGTCCTAAACGCCATACAAAAAGGCGCTTACGATCTTTGTGCCAATACCATCTCACGAGCTCACAGAGCCCTAGTTTTATTACTTACAAGTCTATACGTATTTGTCGGCAGTGCGGGGAGCGCTCATGAGGCAGTCGTGCCACCGTCTGCTCGAACACCAGCAGGCAGGAGAGGAGGAGCCGCCGTTTTATTCACCCATTGATCAAATTTCAGGTAAACAATCCTAAACACTCGGAAATGGACCTTAATGCTGGGCCTTAAGACCTAATTTACAATATTTTTTCATAATCGGCTTCAAGCGACACAGGGAGAGGAGTCGACATACGTACCGTTTACCCTCTGGCGAAGTTAACAGTCAACAACACAGCTGTGAATACAGCCAAAGTACCAAAAATATGTGTACAGAGCTTTATTACCAGAGAATTAAGGTCGTGTATATATATTTTTGGCACTTTGACTGTATTCACAGCTGTGTTGTTGACTGTACAAGCCCAAACGGGTCAACGCCAGCTTTGCCACCAGGGGAGGGGTATCTTTGCCCACATATTTTTTTTAGACAATCACCGGAATATGACATTCCTAAGCCAATATTGGCATTTACAGGTCTCAAACATTACTGTTACATTGACAATTGTTATAAAAATATATAGGGCAAAAATACCCCTGGTGGCAAAGTTGGTGCATATAACTGGATAATAGCATGAAAATGTGCTCGTTCCAGCCCCACCGTGTCTCAAAAAAACCGGCCGGAACGGTGATCTAAAATGGCTGTAAAGTTCTTATTTATATAATTAGACAAATCTGTCTACTAGTGTTCTACTTCTAATTAAATAAGCTTTTAAAAAACATATAATATATGATCATACCATGTCCAGATTTCGAGCATCTCATTTCTTTCTTAGTGTAGCGTCATAATTTTGGCCCGTAATTTTCATGCCGATGACAGACAAATGACGTCAAGCTTCATACATCATGTTTTAGATTTTACGTGTGAAAGAATAATGCCGTCATTGAATAGTATCAAAACTATTACGTTCGACGTTAGAACCAAAGTTGATAGACTTTATCTGTCATTAACTCATTTCGTATTAAAACATCCTGTGTTTATATACGAGTACAACATTATGACGAAACCGGCATGAAAATTACGGGCACAGCTAGTCTATGATGGTCGGGTTTTTATCGTTTACCGACGTTGCTGTCACGTTCTAACAAGTATGTATGTGCGAAAGTGACGCATAGCGTGATAAGCGATAAAATGGCAACCATGCTAACCCTGCTGGTCATACCAGTTTGTTTTATGTATGTGATGCATGAGAAGTGTGTCTGTGTGCACGTTTCCCCCCAGAAAAAGTGTCAGTATAATTTGTACGGTAACATTTCGCTTTGAAGTCTACCTTTCAACTTGTTGAAATGCCTTGCTCGCGCTCACCGGGAAATAAACTTAGTTTTATTTAGTCTTCGGCAAACATTAAGGTCCATTGCATTCCGTGTTGTCACAGTATTTGTGTCGTTCCGAATAAAAAGGACCATGCAATTTTTATCGTTAATATCCTGTTCTGTTTTGGCTCGACACTTCTAATGTTGTAGTGGATTGATTTATGATCTTGAATAAACGGGTTGATTCAAGTCGTAACCGAAAGTAGTTCATAAAGTAAATTGTCAAGGGCGATATTGAATATTTTGATAAATGATAAGTGGTAATTGTACAGTCAAGTGTAAAAATATGGTGGTGCACATCTTACTCAAAAATATGTCCCATAGCACCTTATGCCGGTGTAATAAGAGCGTAGTACCATATTTATGAGTCGATTATGTCGAACCATATTTTTGCACTTGACTGTACATAAAAAATAAAAATAAATATTTGAAATCACATAAGTGGTTTGACGCCTTTCGCGTGATTTGTTCGAGCCCTGGGCCTATGACAAGAGACGTCAATTAGTCTTATGTTACGTATACAAGTGTTCAAAAGTGCATGGAAAATCTATGAATGAATTCATTCATTAAACTGTCCATGCAATTAAGCGAATTAGAAAATACTATTTAGTAAATATATAGTTCATAGTATTTTGTTTGTAAGAAAAGGTACGTTCATTTTGTAAAGTTATTGAACAATAGTTGCTAGGTTTTGCGGAGCACTAAGAATAAATCAACTGCTCCTTCTACAGGAAACATGAAAGTGAGGTTAAGTATTACCTAAGTCTTACAACAACGGAGTAAGATTGGACGTTGCAAAAACATTCTTAATTTTTGAATCAACCCGTTGCCTCATTGGCCATTATAACTGTAAATATATTAAATGTTAATATTAACAGAATTTTAACCTCTCAATGTTGCGATATATTTAATTATCTTTTTAACCTTAAAACTCTTACTGTTAAGTATTTGACACAATCCTTGTTGCGTCGTTTTATTTAAACAAGACAATCTGCTTTATCTTTAAACCTATTTTTCTTACTTGTCTGTACAGTGTACTTTTAAAAAGTATTTTATTCAAGGTAGATTTTGTAATGTCTAACGGTACTCACAGGTGAATACTTGAGGACTAGGTCGATTCACGAGAGCTGGCATGAATGAATTGACTGAAAGTAATGTCACTTGTCACTGTTAGGGACTTCCTTATATTTTGTCAACATGTACCTAATACGTACTCGTTATTCAAGAAAATATAAATTATTTTATAATAATCTGCCTGCACCAAGTATCATGGTAATCCGTTTAGTAATTATTTAAGTCCTTCGTAAACAAAACGTACTTACTTATATTTTTGAGACTTATTTTCAATGTCAAGAATCGAAAAAAACTGCTTATCGAATTGTAAAAAATGTTGAAAAGCTAGGAGTTTTTAATTTATTTAGGTATATCCTGTTTTCACACTGAAGCGGCAATCCACAAAATGACGGCGAAAAGATTCAGAATTCTTACGAAATTTAGCTGTTATTATGTGTTTTACGTCATTGTAATTTTTCATGATACATAGTTATAATCATACATTTTAGTCATCATCATAGTACACCTTAGCTTAGATATTATGTTCAGGGATCTTTGGCGTGGTAACGGCAATATACTTTAAGTGTTCTTGGCGTCTAAAGGTTTTATATTTTGACGGGTATGCTAGTCTCTAAAAATACAATTATCATAATCACATATTTAATAATAGGGCCACTATAAAAATGTAATTAGTCCGTCTGTTAGATTATTAAAAAATATTTGTTGTTTATTTTGTTCGTCAAATGAAAAACGACGGAAATTCGCGTGACGTCACATTTAGGTACTATTCTTAACTCTAAGTGACGTCACTAGCCCCCACCCCGGAACTTTGATGCTCTGTATCGTCGTCAATATTAGTTAAATTGAAAAAGGAAAAAATACGTGTATAATCATTTTCGATAATCTAACTGACGGACTGATTAGGATGATAGTTTTTTGACCTAGTCGGCATCCCTATTATGTAACGCACACATAGACATTAACATTCACTCGTTCAATTCGAGCCAGCTCTCGTGAATCGACCTTGTAGGTCATGTCATTTTTAACCTTTCGCCAACGTTTTCGAAAAGTCTTGCCACGTACCCCAATGACGGTTACAGCCGACAGCTTTGCCAAAGCAATTAGGACTTACGCGGGACTCCGTAAAGTCCAGTTTTGCTTAAATAATCCCACTCGCGTGGAGTACTGAACATTTCTTCACCATCTTCGTCGTCTTCTCTTCTAAAGAAATCTGTTGTTTCATCTTCGTAGTAGATATGGTCCAGTAGGTTCACTATTGTCTTGTCGAATTTTATTTGTCATAAATTCGATTCGCAGAATAATTTATGGCAGAGGTTTCGTTTGGCAGAATCACCTTCTGCATACGGCTTTTCGCATACTTTTGATTTGCAGAATTAATATTTTCGCAGATTTTTTTTGGCAGAATACACTTACCTAACCCACTTTCTGCATTCTGCCGAATTAATATTATGCCAACTATTGTGGCAAGTATATATTTCTGCGATACGTATTTCTGCCAATATATATTCTGCCAGATGAGGGTAACCCGGTTCAGTACGACCGCTATATACCTGATACTTGAGTATAATGAATGAGTAGCGTCCGGATAGGTAGTGGCTTTTTAAACAGAGCGGGAATTGGAGTCGTTATTGTCTATTAACTTTTTTAACTTTACTGGCCAAAAATATAAGGTACATGATGATTTTTTATGTAAGTACCCAATTAATGAGTGTACCATTTCTGGGTTATGGCAGGACCTCGTTTTTTCTTTAGACCAATTGGTACCTACGAGCCGGCAGAATTTGAAACCGAGTACATCGGATTGAAAATCTTACTGCTACGCCACCAAAGCTCTACAAGGTGTAAAGGTTCCTATACATATATCTAGGTATATTTTCTGAATGTATACAACTTGAAAAACAAATATACAAAAGAACGCATAGTAATTTATTCGAGTTTTTTTAAATGGAACAGCATTGCGTATTTAATGAGAGACGTAGCGCCGCTACGGAATGCTACGGAGCTACGTTCGTAGCACTCGTAGCGGATGCTTTTTCTAGTTACATTAAAAAAGCGATCTTAATTTGATGCTGCCCCACAGTTTAATGTAAAATGCAATCGGGAAATATTACTTTAAGCTGGGCACCAATAACGGATATGTCAATCTTAATTCAAATGTCGTTTGGTTTTAAATCGATTACCGCAAAATAGATTGTAGACTGTGCATCAGTGTTGGACACTTTAAGCTGACGGGCACCAATAACGGGTTAACTATTTTTATTTTAAATTTAACACACTGAGCGCCGGGAACCCGCTAGGGGAGTTCTCTAAGGGTGGTCGTTTTCCGCTACAAAGCGGGAAAACCACGGAATCGGCTACGAGCGTAGCGCATAGCACTCGCTAGCACTCAATGTGTTTTAATTGATTGTCATTTATTTAAGGTTTTATTTTCTTATTGTTGATTAATTTATTTAAAAGTACATGTATAATTAATGCCAAATCCTATTATTAATATTAATATCGTTCATTATTTGCATGTCGTGTATACGACTGAATACTGATACATTAAAATATATCCTGTCACCTTTGTAAATACGTATTCTAGCAAATAAAAAAATAAGATTCTGATTCAGATTCTGAATAATGGACATGTCAGTCTTAATTCAAATGTCGTTAGGTTTTAAATCATTTACCGCAAAATAGACTGTAGACTGTGCACCAGTGTTGGAAACTTGAAGCTTACAGGCACCAATAACGGACATGTCAGTCTTAATTCAACAGTCGTTTGGTTTTAAATCGATTACCGCAAAATATACTGTAGACTCATGGCACCAGTGATGGATCAAATTAAGCTGACAAGCTCCAATAATAGACATTCCAGTTTTAAAATTTCTTGTCTGTGAAAATGTTATTATAGTTAAATAATAATTATTATCGATTTGGATAAAAAAAAATATTTCAAATTTCGAACATCTTTTCATTTTTTAAATTTCGATTTGACCTATATTCTAATATCAGTCGAGATGACGTTTCGTTCGAAACGAAGTGTCAATCGCATGCAATGTCGCACGCGACTCGCATGTTATTTGATATCGAACGATATGAAAATTGGGGCCAATTCTAGTTGGTCTCTGAATTTTAAAAATATAAATGTCAAAAGTTGAATGTCAGGAAAGTCATAAAAGTCGTAATGGCGGTCGATATATATGCGCTTGATATACGTATTACTGCTTGAATGAATGTGACGTAAATATTAGTTTGAAATACTAAACAGTAGTGATATAATAAGGGCTCTTAAAATTCAGAGTCGCTGTTACGAACCGAGGCGGAGTTGAACCCCCGCCTCGGTTCGTAACAGCGACTCTGAATTTTAAGAGCCCTTATTATATCACTACTATTTAGTATTTCAAACTAATATTTACGTCACATTATACGTCATATTTACGTCACGTATACCCGGGAATTTTAAGAACAAATTATGAGCTGTTGCATACACTAGTTTTAGTTAGCATGACGCATTTTAACAAATAAGTCATTATGCACTACATCTATACGTAAGTATTCAGGGAAACATAGAAAATGATACTTTCTGCCAAAAGTGCTCAGCTTCGTCTGACTCTAGTCATTAATACAAAGTAGCAATAATAAATGTAACCTATACGGACGATATTGATATTGCGAAACCCATAAAAAACGGGTATAGGTTCTCAATCAAATAATTTTTGTACACGTTATAAAACTTTACAAGCTTCACCTTTTCAGCTTTTGGTTCGTCGGAAAATATGCATCAAAATGCATTTTTTGCGGCCGCTTGGGGCGGTCGAAATGTCGCGGATAAACAAAAAAGGAAACAATCCCGTGAATTCCGCGAACTCGTTAAAAACTTTTTCATTCGACATTCGAACACAATCTAAATGAAATCGAACACGGATCCGAATCTGTCGCTACCGTAAAAACATAGTAGGTACTTTGAAAAATCTCGTTTCGTTTTAAAAATTGCAATTTAGTACCTTCACTTACAGCTTATAAGATTAAAACAACGTCGCTTGTACTTAGAAAAATTGCCACAGGCGTCTTGCCTGTTACTAACATTGCATATACTTGAGAAATTCGCCGGCATTCGATAAGACCAGTTGGCCTAGTGGTTATGGCGTTAGCCGCGTAAGCTGAAGAACCGAGTTCGATCCTCGGATTGGCCTTCGTCGGTGTTGGTCTTTTTCTTTAGTATATGACATCTATTTCGATTTATAGCTTATACTTAAGATTATTGAGCGAGCGAAGTGAGCGGAGTTCTACCTGTCAATAGCTGGCAATATGGGTACAAATATATGAATACAGCCAAAGTGCCAAAATATGTATGCACGACCTTGATGCTCAAGCGATAAAGTCCTGTATTTAATTTTTGGGACTTCAGCTGTATTTATATCTTTCTAGCTAATTGTACATCCGGGAATATCCGCCGGATCTGTCGAGAAATGTATGGGAAAGTTTGTCTGGTGGATGCCCGGCGGACATACCCACTATGGAGATCTGACAGATTGCCCGAACGTACAGTCAACCAATTGGAACCCTAGGCCACTCTAGAACCATGTCAAAATGACAAACAGTGAGAGATTTCTTACAATCTGATTTGTAGCGTCACTATGACATAGTCCTATAGTGGCCTAGGGTTCCAATTGGTTGACTGTACATTCGCGATAAAAATGGCGAAAGATTCATGTTGTTTCTTTCGAAATTTAGTATCATTCCATTCATTCCTATAAATTAAATGTAACTTGAAAAAAAACAAAACTGACGTTTGTCTGACAATACACGTATGATACCTATTAAAATGCTTAGGTATATCGGGTTACTCACGTGACGTTTTCTATAGTAACTGATAAATCGTCCCGGCCCGTTCCACTTTAGTGTGTGTCATCCTTAACCCCATAGTCCCGTGATATGGTCAGACATACATATATTAATAATAAAATTGACTTTACGTTCGCGTCACATAGCTACCTATACAGCAACGATTCCATTTAGTAAATATTACGTCATGATTTCAACCTATTTAGCTAACTATATCGAGATATGTCTGAGCGAAATGAAAACTTACCTGTTTGTATGAGAACTAATACATTCCGCGTCACTTTTCATAATATAATACAATAATGCGTAAACTACATTGTATTTTACACGTGATATACTTAAACTTGCGAGAGATTAAACCGAAGATCCGCAAGGAAAGATACTGTATTTTATCGACAAATACAGGCGCGTTTGAAATATACTTGTATTTTTCATGTCATTTTCATCGCTACTGTACATATATGTACGGCATATGTACTGTCGGACATTCTACTATTCCTTTCTTTATGAAACGATAAAATTGCAATTAAAATACACCATTCATAATGAATAAATTACACAAACAGAAATCCTAGAAGCTTATATCCTGGAATGACGTATAACCACGTGAAGGCCTTCCTTGGGACTTAATTTCTCATCCCATTTTGAACCTTCTAGACAGTCGTATGGAGACGAATATCCTCTGCGAGGAATATACTTGCCTGCTAGGCTCTGAGAGCTAAGCCATGTTAGTTTTGAGACAGTTGTGACGTCATCTCTTTTGAGCTAATTTTCGTTGGAGTACCAGGGAGCTTAGCCGAAATGACAATGGATCTTAGAGAATTTTAACTATTTAATCACCCGGGCTGAAGACAACAAAAGTAAAGGACCATGGGCAAATTTGTGTGGAGGCTTGCCTCAAAACCAACAGAGATGAGACTTATGTCTATAAACGGGTCTTATTGTCTGCTTAATTTCGTTATATGGGCAACAAGTTGAATTATATTGCAGATCTGAGATATTCGTATTGAAACGCGAGTATTATGTAAGTAAAAATTTTCACAACCGCTCGGCGATGATGGCGGATCCACACAGTCTTTAAGTAAGTTAAAGTTAAGTTAAGTTAAGTTTAAGTCTTTGTTAGGGGCGAATGCGTTACGCATACCACTCGGGTGCATTTATGTACCAATTATTGACTGACAAAAGTCTAAATATCTCAGTTCTGCAATGGAATTAAACTTGGTGTCCATAATTAAATTATAAAGAAAATAAGTAAATAAAAATACTTATTAGCTTAACGGCCTCCTAGCCTATTTGGTAGTGACCCTGCCTACGAAGCAGGAGGTCCCGGGTTCGAATCCTGGTCAGGGCATTTATTTGTGTGTTTATCACGAATATTTGTTCCTGAGTTATGGATGTTTTCTATGTATTTAAGTATTCATATGTAACTATCTATTATATATATCGTCGCCTAGTACCCACAACACAAGCCTTATTGAGCTTACCGTGGGACTAGGTCGATTTGTGTAAGATTGTCCCCCAAAATTTATTTATTTATTTTATTTATTTATTTATTTTATTTACTTATCAAATGAGATAACTGTCAGCTCTGTTGGGTTTGGGGCAAATCTGCACATGGTCCTTTCGAAGTTACACGTCGAAAACACAAATGTTGAATATACCATACAATCCGTTTCTAAAATGTGTTATAATAGCAAAATCTGAAGAAAACAGTAAGTCTTTTTAAAATAAAATTCCGGTTAAAACCGGTTTTTGATGTTCCAAACCGGGTTCAAAACCGAGTCCAAACCTGGTTTTTCGGCTACCCGGTTTTCATTCCCTGGTCTGTGTGAACATTTCCCCCCACCAAAAGTGACAGAAAACTTTGTACCGTAAGATGTCGCTTTGACATCTTCCAACGTGCTGGTAGCCTGTGTTGCTCGAAGGCCCTAGCACAAGAAAGACAACTGTCACTGTCTAATCCGAACCGTTAGAAAGTGACAAGTGTCTTTCTCTAGTTTCATTACAAACGAGAATATTCTAAAATCACGTTAATGCTACAACTTGTTTTTCTGGACTTCCGTTTGATACTCAAGATGGCGACGGCGTCTCTGGAATAGGTTTTTTGTTTTTTTGTTTGCTAAATGTTGTTTAATGTGTAATATTTATAGCTAATTGTGCAGTAAACTAACGAAGCAGTATGCAGCTGATGAAGAATTAACCCTGAAACGAGTTCAGTCACTCCTACGCAGTCCCGGGATCTCGGCCCCCTGAGAAACTATTTCTTAAGTTTTATAGCTATAAACTTAACAAATACTTCTAACCCTAGGTCAACTACTAAATCTCATGGACTTAATATCAGTTATCCATGTCATAACTCGTCATTATGTATCTTCAAAAAATATTTTTAACTTGACATTGCTATAATAGCTATAGGTACTTTATTTATTTATTTAAACAGTTTTCAATGACATGCCTATTGAGTCAAAATATTGTATACCACACTCTGGCTGATTGTGATGTAACTAAACACTAACCCTACCACCATTTGTAACCACTCACATTCAAACAATACATCATTTGTATTTGTATAGCGAGGCCAATTACCGAACAACGTCGCCCAAGTGGCAATATACTATTCTATTTATATAATATACTGAGATTTTGATAATACTTGACATTGGCAGAATGGTCCAACTCTCGGAGAGAAGTCATTATTTAAAAATTCAAATTATTAAAAGCAGAAGAAGAAGAGAGGTTAAGAGAGGTATGGGCACAGCGGATGCATATCGTTTAGTGTGGTAGGGCACAGCACAACGAATGTTGTCTCGCTCAAATCTGGAGCGGAGCCCATCTGGGGAAGTACCTCCACCTTACAGAAAACCGCAGTTTAATAACACTAGACCCTACTCATAGTGTTGTGTTTCTGTTGGCGAGTAAGGTCGCCAGAGCTCCAAGAGGATTCACTGTGTTGACACTATTGACAGGTGGGGACCCACGGAGCAAAGCTTCCCCCTTTAGCTGACAACACAGCGAATCCTCCTTGTTTTAATGGGTCGGCAACGCGCATGTAATACCTCTGAGGCTGCAGGCGTCCATAGGCTACGGTGACCGCTTACCATCAGGCGGGCCGTATGCTTGTTTGGCACCGTCGTAGTATTAAAAAAAAGGACTAGTTTTTCTAAGTTGGTTACCTATATAACAAACCTCTCAACGCTTATGTAACTAATGATTCGCCTCGAACGTGAACCCACGACACCTAATATCTCGGCAACCCCTCGACCGATTTGGCTCATATTCGAACTTAAAAAATATATTTATCTCATCTAACCACCTGCCAAATTTCAGGACGGTCCGACCAACGATACTCGAGTTATCGTCGAACAAACATACATACATACAAACATACATACATACATACATACATGAAGTGTTCAAGTAGTTTGGGAGAACTCCCGCTTCGTTCGCTCTTTCAATAATAATATTGGAAATAAAAATGCAATATTGAATCCTTGAGTAATTTCATAATCATATTTGTCGGCTGACTAATTGCTTCCTTCAACTTTTTATACTAATAAGTTAATGTTATTTCACAGCGCTAAATGTATATAAAATCCGCAGTTTTCTTTATGGATGACTAGCTGGTGCCCACGACTTCGCCTGCTTCACAGAATCACTACATAGTACAAAACAAAGTCGCTTTCTCTGTCCCTCTATATCCCTATGTATGCTTAAATCTTTAAAACTACATGCGGTTTTTTTAATAGCTAGAGTGATTCAAGAGGAAGGTTTATATGCACAATAATAACCGGTGCGGAGCCGTAATAGCCTACGTGTTATTCTGATGTGTAAGCTATATTATTGTAAAGTTTCAATAAAATTCATTCAGTAGTTTTTACGTGATAGAGAAACATACATCCATACAAACTTTCGCGTTTATAATATTAGTAGGATAATTGTATTGGATTTCCTTGTACCGGCTACATAATATTCTTCAAAGGATGCAATCTGTATTTATTTATAGTGTAGTTACAATGTGTATTCAAAATTTACTTTTTATTTGAAGTTTTGTTACTGTACAATTTTTGCTCTTAGTTTGTCTTTCATCGTTGCCTGTTTTTATCTAATTTCCTCAAAGGTTAACTGGAAGAGATCCCTCATAGGGATAAGTTCGCCTTTGTTGTATCAAATTGTCTATGTTACTGTGTTTCTTGTATTTCTTGTGTTATTGTACAATAAAGCTTATACATACATACAATCTGAGAGTATAAGTAACTGGAGTAGCCTTTAACAATTCCGCTCTGCCACAAAATGTCAAATTGTCCAAGTGTTTGTATACGCTGAATATCTGACATATTTGTATTACTAGTGGACTCGAAACCTCTATATCACGGCAACCCCTCAACCTACTCATATTTGAACTTGAAAAGTTTATATGTATATCTCATCTAACGACCTGCCAAATTTGACGACAATCCGACCAACGATACTCGACAATAAAGTCGAAAATAGCTCGACATGTTTCGGAACAGTCCGTGTCCCTTATTCATGAGTCATGCGTGTAGCCGCGGCGACTGCTCTACGCACACTGCGAGCCCCAGCGCGGTCAGCTGCCCAGGGCTGTTCCGAAACATGTCGAGCTATTTTCGACTTTATTGACGTGAGTAACCCGCTATGAGAATTTTAATATGTCTGATACTCACGGGAGTTTTCTAATTAAAAAAACGATACTCGAGTTTTAAAGCTAAATAAGCGAACCTCAAATATTAACATAGCATTTTATGCAAAAAATTTTAATGCTTAAAACCAAGGTATTCAGTGTTGTCATCCTCTTAAAGTTTTGTTACAACGGAAAAGCTATTTTTGAACTGCAATTGATTATAAATACAATGATAGGGTAACTCCGCAAATAATATTTCGTATATTTCTGAAAAGGAAAATACGTGGAAAATGCACGTGTGGAATTCGGATGAATTTATTATTGAGGATCTGGATGCAGGATCATTTGGTTGTGAGATATAACTTGCCTGCTGAACCGTATAAAACTAAAAAAGTAATCTCCACTATTTTTTATACTATTGCTGTTATTTGATATTCTTTCAGTTTCCCCGAGCAACATAGATTAAATATCGGGAGCTCTATTTTAATAAAAAACCTCGGTAAGAGCGCTTTTATAAGCTAGATCTATCTCCACCGTTCTAGGAAATATCGACAAATGATCCGACTTATATAGGGAGTTCCACCAGACTTGACGCACACAACATCATTGTCATGTAATGACATCGGGATTTGAAATTACTGTTCTTTTTTCGTACCGATGGCAAGATCAACAGTGAATTGTAAGACCAAAAAGTTTTTAGACCTATTCCAAATATATCTTCAAGTGTTTTCGTTGACATTAACATTCACTCATTCATTCGCTTTTTTTGGGATCAGTACTTCCTGTAGCTGTGTGTGTAATCATTCACCTCAACTCTAGTGAAACTACCTATACTATTGACGATATAACTTATTAATTTTACTCATCATCTTAACCCTGTGACAACGAGTGATGTAAAGGGCTCGAAAAGTAGGGTGTTAATAAATCCGTTCTAAAGTGTTTTATTTCAATGAACAACAATCGTGGAAACAGAAGACAAAATTAATACGTGTCGACTTTTAATTTTAAAAATATATATAGTAAGTGCAACTTACCTACCTACCTATCTCTACCTACCTTAAATCTAAAATAGGGCCTTAAGGCATTGCATCTAGGAATCGCAAGGCTTACGTTGTGCAAGGAAGCCACCAGCTCTTTGGTCCCCAGTTACATCAAACAGGCGTTTCACGATTTCTACAAAAAAACTTACGTGCGCTGCGACCCCATGGACCTAGATTTGATCTACTAGATCAAAATGCAGTTCCGGGAAGTATCCAGAGCGTAATCAGTATCGTGGGCTGAACAGGGAAAAGTAGGAAAAAAATTGTATGCGTAATAAATTGCATAGAAAGTTGGCCTGTTCGGACGACTTCAGGATACAATTTTAACGGTTAAAACTCGCGTATTTTTATCACGTTTTTTATCGCCTATGTGATAAAAATACGTGAGTTTTTAATATTTGTCGCAATTTAATATTTGCTTTTTCCTCAATTTAGGCATATTATAAGCACAATGCACTTATGAATGTCATTAAATTAAACTACCGCCTTACTCAGAAAGCTCGTCATATAAAATAATAAGAATGTAATATAATTTACCTAGTTAGTTACTAGGCTTGCGAAGTTAATCTAAATTAAATCTTACGACAAATACGTGTCGTTTCATCCCTTAAGCGACAATGGTTACGAAACGAAAATTTGAATAGTCCCATTTACACAACTTAGTTTCCAAGCTGGCACAAGGTAAAAATCCGAGCGTTATACAAAATTATACCCTATACGGGGAATTTATCAGAATGTCAAAAGTTCATATGTGGGCGGGGGTCGGTTACGACGTTACGGAGCGGGGTGTGGTGGCCTAGATGCGGAAGGGTATAGGGGGGGCGGGGTTAGTGCAAGCAGTGTCAGTTGGCGCTAGGCCGCGCGATGCACCGCGCGCTGCATCGCAACTGCATTGCATACGCCAGTTCCCTCATTAAAATATAAACGGGCGCAAAATTCAAAATCAATCCCACCTTTGAACTCCCCTCGTTAGGTGTGAATTAGGGGTTGGGAATGGGGTTCAGGGGGGTCGGGGGATAGCGCCATTATGCGGAGGAACGAAGTGTTGCCCCTAATAGGCCCAAGCACATCTAAAAGTGAGTGTTTTCTATAAACCCTTAATTTGGGTGTGAAAGAGTTTTTAATGATCACCTTGGTTTTTTTTAAATTTTGTAACTTTATATAATACTATATAACTTGAATTTTAGTCTGATAAAGCTTTTAAATCGCATTCTAGTAATCTGATTGCGTATAACATTTTTTTAAAGACTGTTTAAAAAATACCAATTTTGCCGTACCTTTTCTTACTATTGTAAAGCGTGTATTCAATAATTTATTAAATATAATAAATGTAGTAGTGTGACTACTTAAAAAAAACATAAATCAAAACATTTATTATTGTAAATTGAAAGAGATGTCATATACTACAGAAAAAGTGACCAAGGTCTCCAGTGCCCAGGGCTGGGAACCAGCGACCTCCTGCTGTCTGCCGCGAAAAAGGGACCTTGGTCACTTTTTCTGTAGTATATGACATCTCTTTAAATTTGTACCTCTTCTTGTTAATTTGTATTTATTTTAATCATTTAATATAATATATATATATATATTGATTTTATTGACTAAAGTTACTTAACAATGTCCAAATTCAAACATCGTACATATATTTTAGCATAACACAATACAGCTATGCAAAAACTTCATAAATAAATAATTAAATATAAAAAATGTACGCGAATTCCATATTATCCAGAGCGAATTGCGAACGTCATGATTTTTATTTAATTGCGTTGAGCGATTGAATACAATAGAATAGAATAATTTATTCGTTGGCACACAAAATATACAGAAAAATTTAATTCGGTAAACATTCAATGTGTTTACTGTTTTCTGTAAGTACCCGTTTATTTTTACAATATAATTTTGCCTACATAGTTTCTAATTTAATTTGCAACTAGCTTTTGCCCGCGGCTTCGCTCGCGTTAGAAACAAAAAAAGTAGCTTATGTCACTCGTCTATCTCCTAAAAAATCACGTCAATTCGTCGCTCCGTTTTGCCGTGAAAGACAGACGGACAAACAAACAGACACACAGCTGGTGGTAACATATTTAAAATGACTATGATAAAGGGTAGAAATATATATTTCCATTTTTTTAAGTATATAAATTTTTTTGTATAAAATATTTGTATAAAAACATACTATGAAATTGTGCTAGCAGAAAAGCGTAAGCGCCTTTAAGATACCCAGACACTTACGTCTTTTTGATCCCTATCAAAGTGATACTTTTCTGTTCACATTTTTACGTTTTCGGGCATTAACTAGTGGCATCGTGGTGTTGGTATGATGCTGTTTTCGCTTTTGTTTATTTCCTCTTAGTTCGTGTGAAAAGCAGTAGGTATGTGTCACACGGTATCAAAATTATTTTCGTCTTGGGCGTTAACGCTTGAATCCCTCATTACGCTCATGATTCTACTTTAGAATCCCTCGCTTCATTCGGAATTCAATGTACGCACTCGCCTGAAATATATCATTTTGATCTCTTGTGACACAATTTACTATTGTTCATAGTTTCGTAATCACAATCAGTAATCACAGTCGTGTCGTATCATTGAAACTCACGACCGAGTATAAAGGCTCAATGGCTTAATTTTCACTTTAGCTTCGCTTTCTCATAGTGAATCGAAATCCGTATAACACTGGAAAATTTAATTAGCAGGTTCATTAAAACCTTCGATAGGTAATTTAGTTAATTACGCCAGTAAAGTAAAATTCATCAGGTTATTACGAGTATGTGCAGAGATAATGGACCCCCCATGTAAACTTTCCATGCAGGAGGGGGGGGGGGGAAACTCCAGCGGCATGATATTTATGATTATAAATTGAAAATAGATGTCATGTACAAAAACTAAAAAAGAAACTAACGACTAAAAAAAAACTAAAACTAAAGGAAACTAAAGAAAGAGACTAAGTCCATCGAACGCCAAGCCTGGGATCGAACACGGGGAAATAGTAGTGTTACTACTTTAATAAAAAAATTAAAAAATTGAGTTGACTATCAATTTCCATACAAAATAATGTTTAACTCCGGGTTACTTGGCTAATCCCGGCTGGTTTATTTTTTGTATAGAAATACACAGCTAACTCCGTTTTAGCAAACTAACTCTAAAAAAATAACAACTGCGTTGCGTCTCGCCGCGCGCAGCGTGCTCGATGACATGACAAAACCGGTTGACGATACCTGAGGAGGCTAAAAGTAGTCACTAAAAATACGTGAGGCTTACTTTATATTACAACAATTATATGTAATATAAATATTTCTCACGATTTTTTTTTATTTTAAAGCGAAGTCGTCTGCCAAAGACCAATTGTTTTAGAAAGAATGGATGTGGGAAACCTCATGTCCTCTGGTGAGATTCGGACTCTCGACTCTGAGTTACATGCCTATTAGGATGTCCCTTATATTGCGATATTAAAATTGAATAAATGCATACCCTCTAAATCCAATATTACCCCAAACTACCCAGAAATAATAATCCAGGTCATTGTAATATGAACCCGTGCCGATTTTCATCTGAAATTCCCATACAAATTACTATGAGGAAAATTCGTCAGATAGTAAGTTCATAATTATTTACTGAATTTCGGTTGGAATCGATTTTTTTGTGTAATTATGTTAATGACCTGTCTTAGGGTATCATCTCTTTTTTCTACTATCCTGCACCAAACTAACAGTTTCGGTTTAGCCCGATGGTTGACTGGTAGAGAATGCCTAAAGGCGTTAAGTCCGCCATTTGTACTTTAATATAATTGTGCAATAAAGTTTAAATAAATAAATAAATATACAGTATAAAGGATGAATCACACTAACACGGGACGGGACGGGAAAAATCTGTCAATTTCTATAGAAAGAATCACGTGATATCTCGGAGGCCTCGGATGTCACGTGACGCTTTCTATAGAAATTGACAGATTTTCCCGTCCCGTCCCGTCCCGTCCCGTTCTAGCGTCAGTCATCCTTAAGCGGTATTTAATTTAATTTTCTCACGATTCTTTTGGTCATTTCCATACATTGTTTGGGGAAATAACATGGACGTCGACACGGGTTGCCGTTACAGTAATGGACTAAAATATATTTTGAGAGTGTTTTGGGGTGATTGGGGTGATTTAGGGGGTATGCTTTATTAATTTACACGGCCCACAAACTCACAGTCGGTATTGAACCCTCAAGTCGAAGGAGAGATTTTAAATAGAAAACTCCCGTGAGTATTAGACATAATACTGAGATCGGGTTTAGATTACGTCTATAAAGTCGAAAATAGCTCGACATGTTTCGGGACGGTCCGCGCCCCATAAAAGGAGAGACTTTGCCTCCTTGTATGTGTTCTATCGCCTATACGTTGAGTTGTGCTCTGAAGAATTGTGTGACATGATGCCAACGTCCACTTTTCATCATCGCACCGCTCGCCATCGACAGGGCGCTCATCCACACACCTTGCAACCATCTTGTATGTATTGTTTTACAATACGCGTCATCGTTGTAACCGAACAATTTCGTGTGAAATCCCGTCATTAAAAGCGGTCTCTCAATATAAGCAGTCGTACTCTACGGATGCACTTTCATGGCTTGTATGAATACCAAATATAGGCAGATGCCTATATCTACGGCGCTGAAACCGGTTGGTTGTTTTATGCGGAGTCGTACTAATCGGATTCTACTGTATTTGTATCACGGGGTCCAAGCTACGCTGGTTTACTTCTATCCGCGGCATGACCTGAAATGGGAGCTACGGTATTGTCGCTCACCAGGCGGCGCCACTCATGCGTGGGTCTTGTGTCAATATGAGAGAACTGTCAAAGTGACGTTTGAAATGTTCCCGCAGGACCCTCGTTCCACTAGCGCCCCTAGCGGAAAATCGACTCGCGGTAATCCTCATTGGAACGCAGTTTGTTGTCAGCCCGAGCCTGATGCAATTTCAATTTGAAACGACTCATTAATCGTGACCTGGCTATGCCGATCCGAAATTGAAACGGGCTCCTAACTGGATTTGTAATGAGGTAGGATGGTGCCAATTAGCTTCTGCCTGTATTGGTTTGGAGTATTGCTTGTTGTCTTTACCCCATCCCGCATTAATATGCATCAATATACTAACGTGTACTTGGTATATGAATATTGGGATTGCTATCTCTTTCTATCTTATTTCGACCATATGAGTGTGAATGAGTAATTCTCCGAGCGCCGTCGTCAAGTTCGTCTGAGCATATAAGTATTCACAGTATCATGCTTCGAGATTTCAACTTTAGAAAAATAATAGAATATTCTTACATAAACCGGGCCTCTGAAGCTCTCCGCGCAAACTGGGATTGATTGTCTTTTGTCTTGGGTCGGCAGCGACACATTTCCGCTAATATCACTAATACATAATATAAAACAAAGTCGCTTTCTCTGTCCCTATATCCCTATGTATGCTTAAATCTTTAAAACTACGCAACGGATTTTGATGCGTTTTTCTTTAAATTGATAGAGTGATTGAAGAGGAAGGTTTATATGTATATTAATAACCCGTGCGAAGCCGGGGCGGGTCGCTAGTTAACTATAACTGGTATTATTCTCACAATATGCAGCATTTCATCAAAACGGCTACCATATAGTGGCCCTCCTAGAGGCGATTTCACTCGCTCTAATCCCCATCGCATGGTGTTTGAAGACTCGCGACTCGAAGCTTTAAAAATAGAATTTCTCAGACCGTAAGAAAGTACTTCTTAAGGATGATTCACACTAGCACGGGGCGGGACGGGTAAAACTGTCAATTTCTATAGAAAGAATCACGTGATAGCTCGGAGCACTCGGATGTCACGTGACGCTTTCTATAGAAATTGACAGATCGTCCCGAAAAGGAATCCTATTAGGATATCGATTAAAGGATGACTCACACATGGGGTCTCACGCATATACTTTTCCTTTGTATTTTGGAAATATATATATAGTTTATATTATTATTTATCTGGTACGTTGTTGTACATTAGGTGTATTTGTCTACCTCTTTTCATTTTTTCTCTCATCTACTCAAAGGTTAACTGGAAGAGATCCCTTAAAGGGATAAGTTCGCCTTTGTACTTACTGTTTTCCTTTTGTAAATTTTAATTTTTCTGTGTTTTGTACAATAAAGAGTTTACATACATACATACACACTAGCACGAAACGTCATGCTAGTGTGAGTCATCCTTTAATCGATAGATGATTCATAGATGTAGAGGGCGATATGGTGGAGAAATTTGGGGCCATGGGTGTGGTCTCGGTAGCTCAGTTGCTGGTTCGAATCCCACCCGAGATGATTCAATTTTTCACTTTTCCTTTCTGAGAAATTTGGTATCGATCACAGAAGATTCTGCTTTAAAAAATGTTTAAAAATCAAAACTGTACGTAGGTCACGATATGTTGTATTAGATATCTATACATCTTTAATTATGCAGAGTAAAGGACCACTCATGGGACGTGACCGCAATTGACATATCGTCCCGTCCCGCCCTGTGAGTCATCCTTAAGGAATGCATCCGGTAAATATTTAGTATGAAAATGACTGCTTAAATTTTGATTCTAAAATATAAAAGCTTAGAAATATACATTTAAAAATATTGCAATTTTCACACCTTTTGATCGCAAGTTAATATTTTCGCGACACTAGCTCACAAGGAAACGTTCTAAAATATGTAGTTTTATTCACTTCAACTTATTTGAAACTAAAGTGACATTTTCCTTTAAGACGTGTTTGTATTTATATTTTATCTCGTCTCTGCTGCATTTTATAAAATAGGAAGATTATGGAAAAGTTCAGAGTTTCCTCAAACGAAAACGTCTATCGTATGAGTATATAATGAAAAATTTATCAGATATTAAAAAACAATTCTTTAGATGATTTGCACACCCCGAGAATATGTTAGCTACAGTGGCTTAGCGTTCCAATTGACTGTATTTACGTAGGATAGAGTGAGTCGGGCCTGAATGGGGAACAGATTAATGAACAAAAAGCCGATAGAAGCTTTCATTATTATGGGCTTTAACTAGGAGATAAGTACTTATTAGTAAGCCTTAGGTCGCGAACATCGAACGGTCTGACATTTGCATCTCCCTTCTACATTTGCAAAGTGAAAGAGATCCAGATACGAAATTAGACGGTACTGACTTTTTAATAATCTCACTATTAACGAGACCAAGGAATTTTACAAAAGTGACGTGTACGAATATAAAAAAAAAGAGTCCTTCTTACCTACATGGTTACTGAAATTTTAATAAGCATCTAAGAAAATGACAAATATACAATTTAATCGGTAGAACGGGCTGGAACGTGACCGGCCGAGCCAATCTGTCAGCTTCTATAGAAAAAGTCACGTGACCTCTGAGCTCCGAGCTATCACGTGATTCTTTCTATAGAAATTGGCAGATTCGGCCGTCCCTCGCCGTCCCGTCCGGTTCTAGTGTGAGTCATCCTTTAACCGGTTCGCTTAAAATAATTATTATATTTAATAGTGCGCTTTACCCCGACAGCTACTGAACTTGACGGGGCGCAACGCTATTTTCCTTATAATATTTTAAAATGTGAGTTTTGAAAAATAAAACGCAACGTTATTTTCATAACATAACTAATTATATGTATGATATTTTTCGAAAAATATAGCACAGTTTGTTAGAAGAAACATTGTAAATGTTCAACTAACATGCTTCGTGAAGATGAGCCATCATGAAAAAGTAATATAACTACAAAAATCATATTTTTAAGAGTGATCCGGGAAACCATGACTGTGGCGACTGGTGACATGATGGCAATGGAACATAGCGAATGGTTGATTAACCCAAATATTCGTGCTACCACACAGGAACACCCAAATACACCGATATATTATTTTCCGAGCATCATAATCCTGATTTTTATAACCCCGAATTGTTATAAATCCTATTATATACCATAATCCCGAATTTTAAAATCCGGACCTATCAGGAAAAAGAAAGAAAAACTAAAAAGATCAAGCTAAACCAGAAAGATTAAGTAGTTTATTGATTTAGTAGTGTTTAGTGTTAAACGGACTAGATTTACCTAGGTACTAAATAAAATAAATATTAAGCTATAGCCATAAATTCTCTGTAAATAATAAAAAAATCCATGTTAATCGTTTACCGTTTTATTATAGTTGCAATTTTATTTCCCTATAACTACTTTGCAAGTGACAGCGCTATTATGAAGGTAATGGAACACAATTTTCCATTTAACGGAAAATACTTAGAAGAAAATGTTGGTACAGTGAAACCTGGATAATTGAAATATCAAGGGACCGGCAGTTTTGTGTCCATTAACCAAGGTTTATGATATGAATATCAGGACTAGGTATCTGTTATCGATATTGAGATAGAGACGTCTGAATGATAACAATTTGACCACTGGCCTCTTAATTATAGAGGCTCTCTATAAAAGAGGTTTCATAAAAAAAATCATAATAGAAGAAACAAAAAAAAATAAGCCTCATATGTTTAATTTATATGTGTTAGAAATAATAATGCTTTTGACATTAGGAAAACGTATCATTTTAGTTATCAATAAGTGTAACTAAAATGATACATTTTGCTTAAAACGCCAATTTGTACGGCAAACTTGCATAATTATTTTTATTTCTACAAACTATTTAACTACTAACGGACAATAGAAATGATATTAACGTTTTTGCTCAATATTCTCTGACAGAATGTTGCCAACAGTAAAATACCCTCTTTTCCTTTACTGATAAATAATAATAATATGAACAAACTAATCTGAAAAATATTAACAACACTGTTTCAATGATATGGGCTCGGGATCCCGAAACTTCCATTACAGAGGCCGTATTAATAAATAAAAAAAGTGACTGAATTTAATTAAGCATAAGACGTTTATTGTTGTCAAAGGGCCAGGACCGGACATTTCGTTGTAATTATACAGAGGTGTTCCATTTATCGAAATCTCAATTATCCAGATGTCACTGTAATTGCTTTTAAAATACTTATATCGGGTTACTCACGTCAATAAAGTTGAAAATAGCTCGAGATCGCAGTGTGCGTAGAGCAGCCGCCGCGGCCAGACGCATGACTCATAAGGGACACGGACTGTTCCGAAACATGTCGAGCTATTTTCGACTTTATTGACGTGAGTAACCCGATATAAGTATTTTAATATGTCTAATACTCACGGGAGTTTTAACATGTTGTTAGATTAAGTTAGATAGAATTCAGATTTTTAATCATTTTAAATATCATTTCAAGATTATCTTGTGAGAGCGTTATTACCGCCGAAAAACCATTTCATGGGAATGTATATCAGTTTTTAACTGTATGGAAAACCCGGTTAAACTCCCACAGTCAAACTGTGAAAACCGTTTTGTGGGACATATAGTTTTAAGAATGTAACCCCATTTGAAGATAATAATAAAAAAAACAGTTATATACCGAAATTAAGTACAAACAAAAAACGGTTTGCATTTCCTAGTATTGCCGGGTCGATCTAATATTTAAAGGGTAGTTAACATAGGATTCAAAGAGAGGACTATGAAACTAAATTAGCGATAAGTAGCATTATCTTAAATATTATCAATTTTATCATGACATTTTATCATGATAAAATTAATAATATTTAAGATAATGCTACTTTAATATTCCTTTTCATACATTGATTTAAAGAGTGACTGGGCAATGTTATATTATTTTATGTTGAAAATAATGATCTTATTCATTGAAGTTTCTGTTAAGCATTTTAAAAGTGTCGCGGTCGGTGTCTCTGGTACCGTTAAACCTGGTTATATTGAATCTAATATTGCCCACAGGTCATTAAGTTTCTAAATTCTTAAAAACGACAAAAATCGATTATGAGAAATCGGTTTAGTCTTATGCTGTATTTTGTTAAGAACTTAGTATAAGTAGTAACGTTAAACTTATAAGGTGGGCAATATTAGGCTTACTAATATTGCCCACCCACAGGTCATTAAGTTTCTAAATTCTTAAAAACGACAAAAATCGATTATGAGAAATCGGTTTAGTCTTATGCTGTATTTTGTTAAGAACTTAGTAATTAAGTAACATGCATTTTATGGGTGGGCAATGTTCCCCCAAGGGCTATAGTAGCCTGCCTGAACTTGGCACCTATACCTGAATCTTCTATAAAAATTCGCAAGAGATTAATAATCATAATACGGCAAACTGAAACTGTTGGTTTTAGATGTGGACAATTTCGTGTTATTTTACTTTACTTTTGCGCACTGTCTTCTTAATCCTTTTTGTTAACGGCCTCTTAACTCAGTACGAAGCAAGAGGTCCCGGGTGCAAATCCCGGTCAGGGCATTTATTTGTGTGTTTATCACGAATATTTGTGCCTGATTTATGGGAGTTTTCCATGTATTTAAGTATTTATTGTACCTATTACATAAATCGTCGTCTAGCCCACACCACAACACAAACACCTTGGTATAAATTGCAGAGTAAAGCTAGTCATTTATGTATTCTATAATTATATAAATAACAGAACAAGCACTTTTAAAAGCTGTGTTTTAAAAGGTATCCACTAGGGCTTCCAATACCGGTATTTTTTGTATGGGCGATCCCGGGATCCCGGTATTGCCCATACAAAAAATACCGGTATTGGAAGCCCTAGTATCCACCATTTCAATCTATTTATTATTTGTTGTTTCTTCTTAATGGATACGCATGTCCACTTTTTGTCCTGTTTGACATACGTTGAAATATTATTTGAAACTGTGACATATTTTAAATATACTTATCCTTCTCCGCCTCTGTATATTTATTAATTGGATTTAGTTGTTATTGTTGTACCTATACGATTCGATCGTCAACAATGATAGGGTTCTGTGTGTCTTTTGTCAGGTATAAATAGCCTATTTACTTTTTAAATTATATTATCATAAAAATCAAGAAAAATTAACAAATTTATTTATTTTTGAGAAACTATTATACGTGTTATACATATTTAATTAATTTTAACATACTAGTATATTTAAATATTTTATACTTAAACATTATTAGTTAATACACGTTAACGCATTCTCTGTTTCATTGCCGCAAGTCGCAAATACGAGTACCAATATGCTATAAATATTTTTTGTTTTTATATGTCGTTTTTTACCTAAGACGAATCGGTTACATATTTTTTTAAGATTTTATTTTATTGAGTTGACTATTTGTTTACTTTATTTTACTATAAATATCTATTATAAGTACATATATTGATTAAGGCTTATTTTTGTCCTAAAAAATCTGACATCTGTCAAAAAATTTATAAATTTGCATTTTGTGAGTACCATGTTTTCCAAAATATATATTTTATGCAGATTTATAAGAAATTATGAATCACGAAAAAAGGGTCAATCATAATGACCAGGCAAAATAAAGAAAGAGTACAAAATGTTTCTACTTAATATTGTCGATTGTCAAAATTCAGTTTGAATATTAAAATATCATGGCTGTCAAAAACTTTTTAAAATTTAATCAAGTCTTAGGGCTGTCAGAATCTTTTGAAACACGTCAGGAAGGAAATAAACGGACGGTTTGCACGCAGTGGTACCAGACCATGTGGGCCGGGAGGCTGACAACAAGCTGACCAGATATGCGCCGACGGAAGAGGACGAAGCCACTCTGAGGGAGCTACTACTTAGGTACGTGAACCCTGAAGGGACTCAGGAGAGCGTTATAGCCTTTTGTGCGAGTGATAGGGTTGTGCTAAACATAGAGCATTTAATACTGCTCTTTTTTAACAGAAGGACTGTACGAACAATGCTTTGATTATTATAAATATAGAACGGCTCTATCGCGAATGCAGTTAATTTGCCTTAACATACCAACGTTAGATCCGTTCCATATTTATAATTATGTTTTCAAAACGCGAAAGCTTGAAGTGTTATAATGCTTTGATTGTATTTAAAAAAGGACTGTGAGAATGCAGGTTGTGAAATTCTTGAAGCTCACGTATATGAACCTGAATTTTATTTTTTATTATTTCATCTTCAATATGCTGCGGTGCAAAGTCAGAAGCCAAAAGCCTATAACTTTGCACAAATTATTTTTTATAGTTTTTGATTTAATTTCCAAGCTCAAGATTCTTATAAAGAATATTATTACTATTTTGAGAATCTTTTGATAGCGCGGGAATTAACTCAGAATTTGCAGTAAGAACTTTGGTTGTTGGTGAAATCACTTAAATTTTATGGTCCTTCTGTTGAAAAATATTAGTACAAAAATGCAGTAGAGATTTTCCATTATCAATACGCTTGTAGCGGTACGAATTTTATGCACTAACCTTATTACGCTAACTTATGGAACTTAAGAACTGTTTCTCATCTATGTAAAAACGTGTCTGAAAATAATGGGAATAATTTAAACCTAGATCAAATTCATACACGTTTTGGACACAAATGCATAGACAAAGGGCAATTTTTGAGTTTTATTTAGAAGCTTGTTTTAAATACTTATAAAATACTAAATACGAGTATAAGGTTAATGCTTGAAATCCACACCGCTATGTGCACAACCATCAAAAGTGATGGCCATTAAAGTATGTCATAAAATAATTTCCAATATATCCTGAAAATATTACGT
Organism: Lathronympha strigana; assembly: GCA_949128165.1. Taxonomy (NCBI): domain Eukaryota; kingdom Metazoa; phylum Arthropoda; class Insecta; order Lepidoptera; family Tortricidae; genus Lathronympha; species Lathronympha strigana. The sequence continues at coordinate 2,875,738 of OX421901.1, read as the reverse complement.
ATAAACAGCACTCTTAACTGACTATCGCTGGAACTATTAGCGGCCCATATACGGTCGGGCATATCCGCCAGATCTGTCAATAAATGTATGGGAATGTCTGACGGATGCCCGGCGAACACACGCGGAGATCTGACGGATTGCCCAAATGTGTATAGCCGGCATATGACATTGCTATAAGATACGAACTGGCAGTTAACAGTGTAGACATACTAAAATGGCCAGTTAATTTTGAGGTTAAACCACGTTTTTAAACTTTACATTAGCTTAAACGTCATCATTAAGCATTTCCAAACTTGAACTTCATTTCTACCTATTCATAAAGCACGCGAAACTAACTTTGCCTTCACAAAAACTTTATGCCACATAACTTTGCCCATAGATCAAATAAAAAGTTATGAAATTGCATCACAGTTTAGAACCTCAAGAAAACGCTTAGGTATTGAAAAATCTGTATTAATGCCTGTTGTTTAAATAGTTGCATTTAATTGATAAGTCAATTATATGTTAGAAAATATACAAAAACTTTGTAAATGACACCTGTTTATCTTAAAAACCTTTTTATTTTAGTAATTTAAATAAAGAATTTTGTTTACATTTGCTTATCCGAAATATTTTAATATACGAATCTGTGTCTCTCGCTAATTCTGTTGTAGCTTTTCATACATGTAGGTATAAATATCATATATTTTGTACTCGTACATTGAAACACATCAATTTCTGCTTTCATGTAGTGGATTTCGATCTTTGACGAATCTAATAACTTATAATCTATCACAGAATATACTGCATCTTTAGTTCATCACGCTCTTATTCTATACATGAATTGCATTGGGGATATTCTAGTTAACTCGAATTGCTTTATGCACTAACAACGCTTGTCAAGGATAGGATATACCGTTTAACCGGGCTACTTTAGCCCTATAGGGTAACATTGCCCGCCCTGAAAACACAAGTTATTAAATTAATTAATTCTTGAGAACGACAAAATATATTAAGCAAAACCGATTTAGTCTTACGGTGACGTTTTTATGAACTTAGTAATTTAATAACATGTATTTTATGGGTGGGCAATGTTACCCCATTTGAATTAAGTCACCCTGGTTGACGGTACCCACTTCACGATCCAACGATTGTGTAAGTAATAATCACAATTGGATAGACGACAAAAAAAAAGAATTAGTCCGTCAGTTAGATTATTAAATATTTAGACACGTATTTTTTCTTTTGTTCGTCAAATGAAAAATGACGGATATACAGTACATTAAAGTTTAGCGTGACGTTACAATTAGGTGCAATTCTTACCTAATAGTGACGTCACCGGAATTTTGATGCTCTTTATCTTTGTCAATTTAAGTTATATTGACGGAAAAAATACGGGTGTAATAATTTGGGATAATCTAACTGACGGACTACATAGTTTTTCAATAGTCGTAATCTCTATTATGTAAATTAATTCACCTTGGCAGGTAACAACACAATATTATCTTTTAAAACTTTCGCGATTTGAACACATATTTAAACATAATTATATGAATTGTCCTCTCCCTATTCATACGCTCATGATTTTAATGCTTTTTCGGTGTAAGCTAAGATAAATCGTAATGTTTTATTGCTTTTAATATTTTTAATAGGCCATTGTATTACTCAAATAGACTTAGTAGATAGTGGAATAAACGACTTACATACCTATATGTATTTTGTAAATTTTTATTAGGAAATATTTCTTAAAATCACTCGAAATTTACTTTACCTAAAATTTCCGCGTATGTATTATTATACGGTTTAAATTCGAGTTTTGGCTCTTTTACCCTAAAATTAAGATCAGAGTGTGCTAAATAATATTTTATATACCCACATTATTATTTATAAAACTGCTTACATATAAAGACCCCCCATATTAATAAACTTTTCTGTTACAAAAAAAAATCTTTATCTGCGAAAATGTTATTATAGCTAATTTATATTATCGAATTCGATAAAATTTAATTTTTTTCAAATTTCGAACATCACTGACAAACAAGGAAATTTGATTTGACCTCTATTCAGTATCAGTCGAGATGAGGTTTAGTTCGAAACGAAGTGTCAATTGCAAACAATGTCGCACGCAAGTCACACGTTATTTGATATCGAACGATATGAAAATTGGGGCCAACTCTAGTTTCTCTCTGAATTTTAAAAATATAAAGTTTAAAAATCAATTGTCAGAAAAATTTTAATTCATAAAAGTAGTAATGGCGGTCGATATAGGTACAACGTGTTTTTGAGCAATTGCTTTAAATTCAAAGGTGAATTCTTTAGCTTAAATTAAGTTAATTTCTCAAAGACACTGGTATTCTAATTGGCACCATTTAGAAAATAAATACTATTTGTTTTGTCATATGGGATTTGCATGTTTGGAAACGGAGTATGAGTATTCGACATGAAATTGATATTTTATAAGAACTATATAATATGAATGTCATGTCGAATACTAAATCTTTATTTAAGATGCTATTAAGAAGACATCATTTCCTACGATTGAGGGTTTCGATCAGTACAGAAAAATTACAGGTTTTTTGTTACCACGTTTATCGAGTTCGATTCCCGGTACAGACAGTAATTTTTTTTAATTCTCTGAATGTAGTTCGTGTTGTTTTAAAAATAAAATTGAAGTCTTCTTTCATTAAACTTTCCTATCTGCAGTATTTAAGGTTTTTCCCCTCCATGTGGCAAAGCGGGACACCTGTATATTAACGTGCCGCATATCAACAATCAACATACAAATTGTATTTAGGTTTGAACTTGTAAGTCCCAACTTACCCCAGTTAACGGTACCTTCTAATACTCCTTTAGGAATAATATCGTCCAGCGCGTGCCACATAGACCCGTTCACTTTAAAAAAGTATTTTTTATTGTACGCCGCGTTGAGCCGTGCCAAGTCTGGGTTAAAAAGATAAATATTATTAAAGCGTTTTTACTGTAAATCTCGGGAATTGACATACTTGGCATGCGTTTATAGTAGGCTGTAAACATAAATGTTTAAACAGTGCTTGATATATAGAAAAAAATACTTAGAAAAGAGTTTTTAGAATTGCGTGCTGTGATCTGTCTTCGCGCTGAAAAATGATTTACGAATTAATTATGTTTTTTTATATTCTTTTTCTTCATAGTGTTTTCCAGGCTTATGTCATGGCTCAGAGAGCTTCCGTTTTGACAACTGATCCCAAGATTTGGCGTAGGCGCTGGTTTTACTCGCTGACTCTCCCACCCAGAGGTTAAACTTGGCCTTATTGATTGATTTCCTTAAAAGGTTAATATACAATGATATTTGGTAATTCCGAAAAACCCATTGGTACTATTGGTACCATTGGCCTTTGGATTGAAAGTCGCACGTGTTACCGCTGGGCTAGACGGTATTATCCGACGCTTTGGCCGATGAGATAGAGAATGGGCATATGGGAATTAGAGAGTGAGATGGAAAATGAACTCGCGTGTGGTTAATGCTCGTAGATTTAGTAGGTATTTAGTTCTACGGAATTAATTAATCATTTTATTGAGATAAACCCTGAGAAGTTATCTAGATAGTGTTAATGCTTATACGTTTACGTAAAACACGGGAAAACGTAACACACGGGAAAATAAATTTAATGTTTTAGCTATAGCACTCAAAAAATGACAAAAATAGAGGTAATGTTCGGATTCTTTCTATCGAGCAATGTTTTTTAACTGTTTTTAAAATTAATCATTTATTCGTGGTAAATATAAAATACAATTACAGGGTCATATTTAATACATATTCAAAGTAAATCAAATTAATTACAAAAGGTCATAAAATTAAAATTAAATTACAATCTACAAAAAGTCCGTAATTAAAAACACATACATTACACCTAATAAACATACTAACAAAGTCAAAATGCAATTTTATGTGTTTTAAATGGAATTTTATAATAACTAGATGCTTAAGTATGACACGTATTTATTTAATATTTTTTTAACACTGTTAATTATGTTTATGTCTTCTTTTTCATTGAACTGACAGCTTGTAAGTATGGAAATTTTGATTATTTGGGAAATAATTTATAATAGCTGTTTTTTTAACGTAACGGACATATTGTGAGTAGATATTATGTAAGCTAAAATATCGTTACATGCAAATTTTTCCAAATATGTACAATGTTACAAACGTTTTCCTTTTAAGATTTTTATGTAGTTATATTTTTTTTAGTCTTTTAAATTGGTTCAGGGCCAGTTTCTACCTATTACCATTTGTAACAAGAGAAATAACACTCATATTATCCGTGCCGTACATTTTGTAGATTTAACGGTTTTATGTGAATATGTTTTTTTTCTGTTTCGCTTTCAACAAATAGAAGACAAATATATCGTCGTGTTCACAAACAAGAAAAATATTTATTACCGTAAATTTAAAAAATCAATGTAGTTAAGTTTTGTTTTATTAATATTTAGCTTACGGAAGAAAACATTATAGGATTTTTTTATATTATCTACAGGATGTTCTTGAGCACTTGCTTTAAGTTCGTCATGTGGCTTGGTATAATTAAGGAAACAGAATGGCATAGTTAGTTTTATTAAATTAGTTCTTTTATTTTTTTATTTCTAAAATAAAACGGGCTTTAGAATTGACTTTACTAAGTAAGTGACAACTATACAATATCAATGTCATGTCGAATACTCATACTCCGTGTACACACATGCAAATTCCATATGAGATAAAATTAAATTAGTAGTTATTTTCTAAATGGGGCTAAGTAGAACACCGGTGTTTTTAAGAAAAAAACATAATTTACGCTAAATAATGCAATGAATTTAAAGCTCAAAAACACGTATAAATATCCCATTAGAAAGTAAAATAAAAAAAACAGGTTATTATAATTTAATGTCTGTCAAAACCGTATTTTTCTTAGGTTAGTAAGCACAAAGGCGACTCAACATCATCCTGTCATGTGCATGCAGCGCAAGTTTCATTATTTTATAAAGCCTTTGTTCCACATTTGTTCAGACAGTTAATTAATTATAAGGTAAAAATTGAAAGGCATATCGTATACTATAGAAAAAGTGACCAAAGCCCCCGGTGAGCAGGGCTGGGATCGAACTAGCGATCTCCTGCTTTCGCGGCAGACCTAACCACTACTATCCGATTACGGCGGCCAGAGTCCGAAATTTCCTAAGTATATGCAATCCTTTCTTATTTTGAAACGTTTGAGGTGCGTTCCGCCAATCCTACAGCTCAGACTTACGTCTAGTGCTGCCATCTAGAGAATCTTTCCAGATTATTTTCAACTAGAAGCGAGGGTGACCTCACCATATTATATAATTATAAAGCACTGATCAAATCAAATCATTTATTAAAAACAAATGTTTTGATTCATGTTTTTTTTTGTTTAAAGAAAACATGACATGACACGCCGTGGATACAGAGCCAATAGGGATGGCGACTAGGTTGAAAAACTATCATTCTAATTACTCCGTCAGTAGATTATCTAAAATGATTAGTAACGTATTAATATTGTCTTCTGATACCGCGATTGTTATTCATTGAAATTAAACACTTTAGAACGGATTAATCCCGTTTATTAACACCATGGCCCTACGTTTCAAGCCCTTTAGAACACTCGTTTTCACAGAGGATGATGACTGAGAGAATGCGAATTCTCCCCGTCAATCAAAAAAGTTACTTGTGCAAACTACCTACTTACATACATTTATAAATATAAAAATAATTGAAAACAAAAACAAAGGTTGGTGTACAATGCCCAGAGGGGTTTATAAAGCTAGTAGGTAAATACGTTGCCTGAAGGGCATTATTTAAATATAAGAAAAAATGCAAAAAAGCTTGAGAAGATTAACATACATACAACTTACGAACGCTTCCCTAACTGGCTTATGCGGCAGAAAGAAGCTACAATAAAACTACCCCATTTCGCCTCTTTTATCCGAAAACACGAAATAAATCCAGAAACCGCTATTATTCAAACTTTTACCTAAAACTTCTTTTTGATCGAGAATTGTTTCAATTCTCGATCCGGACAACAAAACACTCCCCAATTATCTTTTGCGCAACGTCGCGATGCTTTTTTGTTTTTCGTCCCATTGCCCTATTTACGTTAAACCCCTGTATATTTTTAAGTAGGTTCGCATGAGTGTTAAAAATGTAGCAGGTATTACTTTACGTGTGCAGTCAACAAATATATGTATACAGCCAAAGTGCCAAATATGTATACACGACCTTGATCCTCAAGCAATAAAGTCCTGTGTATACAGATTTTTGGCAATACGTGTTTGAAGTAGACTATTTGATCGTTCCTTTCATGTCGGTATATTTTCGTTTCAGTTCTAGAAAATACCGCAACAGAGTGGCCATTTTTAGCGAATACGTTTTTCCGATTGACCACTCTGTCACAGAGTTTTGAGTTAAATTAGGTAAGTTAGTCACTAACCAAAGAAATAACAAGTACTTATACTGTACTGATAGGGTAATTTAACATAATATATGGGACATTTGCTTCCTACCAAAAAAAAAGTTCAAAATCAGTCAGTTATCAGCGCGGAGACAGCTCATTGTCCCTAAGTAAGGAGAACGGCTATTTGTAATCGTTATATTATACAAAACGCATGTTGCATGTTGAAAAAGGTTCCATGGTTCCATAGTAAATGATTTAAATAGTACATTCGGTGCCCTCACATAAGTATCCACCCCACGTATGCAAGCGCGTAGCGCGGATGGATACTTATGTGAGGGCACCGACTGTACACACAGCGTGTTATTGAACATTTGCTTTAGCTTCTTCATGTGACTTGTATCAGGGTACTACGAGGAGTATGATAAAAACGAGTAGTTAACCAGTATTTTAACTTATATATTAATTTAATTACATGGTTAATAATTATATTCACAACAATAATCGTATAAACAAACTTTAACTTACCCAAGGCATCTTATCGACGGCTTGGTCAGGCACTGAGTGTTGACCACAGGCTGTCGATCCGCCTTTTATAACATTTCAAAATGGCGGGAACGAAAGACAAGAAAGAGTCAATTGACAGTCCTATTCAAAATAACTATGAACAAATGCAATAATGATGCTTACACTTGGTATAATTAAGGAAACAGAATGACATAGTGAGTGTTATAAAATTAAATGTGTTGTGGGTACTAGATGACGATATCTATAATACTAGCTTTTGCCCGTGGCTTCGCTTGCGTTAGAAAGAGACAAAAGGCCTATGTCACTCTTCGTTCCTTCAACTATCTCCACTTAAAAATAACAATTCGTCGCTCCGTTGTGCCGTGAAAGACGGACAAACAAACAGACACACACACTTTCCCATTTATAATATTAGTATGGAACTATGGACATAGATACATATAAATACTTAAATACATAGAAAACATCCATAACTCACAAACAAATAGTAGTCATAAACAGGGCCAGTATTTTTTATGCCGATTTCGTCATAATGATGTATATAAACACCCAGGATGTTTTAATACGAAATGAGTTAATGACAGATAAAGTCTATCATCGTTCGATTTTAACGTCGAACGTAATAGTTTTGACACTATTCAATGACAGCATTATCCTTTCAAACTTAAAACTTAAAACATGATGTATGAAGCTTGACGTTATTTGTCTGTCATCGGCATGCAAATTACGGGCCCTGGTCATAAACACAAATAAAAGCCCTGACCAGGATTCGAACCCGGGACCTCCTGCTTTGTAGGCAGGGTCACTACCAACTAGGCTAGGAGGCCGTTAAGTTGCTAGAATACGTATTTACAAAGATATTTAAGAATAAGAATAAATTTATTATCAGTAATATACACACACAAATTACACCATACACGTAGATGTCCGGCGAGCTCCAAACTAGGCTATTATATAGGCGAATTTACAATTAAACATGAGAAAAGAAAGAAATAATTAAAATTAGTAGTGAAGGTGCTATTTTTATGAGTGCGTGAGTGTAAGTTTTGTGTGTTTGTGTGTGTGTGTGTGTGTGCGTATGTGTTTGTGTGTTAGTATGAATGAGTGCGAGTAATAAATAACAACCATCGTTGACCACAGGCCTAACTATAAATGCCGAGTAATTGTAATAAATACTTAAGTCTTAAAATTTAAATGTATCAATATTCTCGTTTTTAATTTGTGGGAGCACGTTGCAAATACTTTCGAATTTCGCTGTCGCTATCGACTGGTGGTAACTAAAATTAGATCAGCTGTTGAAACGCAAGGCTGAAACGATTCACCTTAGCTTTCCACCCTCGCAGTTAGGTTGTTACATAGATCTTATCCTCTAGAACTCGCAAATAACGGCCCTGGCCTAGTTGGTAGTGACCTACGAAGCTGGAGGTCCCGGGTTCGAATCCTGGTAAGGGCATTTGTGTGTTTATCACGAATAATAGTTCCTGAGTTATGGACGTTTTCTATGTGTATATATTCCTCTATGTATGTATGTATTTCGTCATCTACTACCCATACTACAAGCTTTGCTTAGTTGGGGACTAGGTCGACCTGCGTGAGATTGTCCCAAAAAAAAAAATATATATATATATATATACATATGAGCATGGACTCAAGGCACGAAACTCCATATACCTAAAAAGTAACTTTTGAAAGGACCTACTTCCTTCTCCAAAATTAAACCTATACAAATAGTTTTTGACGTATAGGATAATGAAGAGTATTACTATGTCCCTGTGTATTACTTTTTTTGATAATTGGTTCCTGAATGCGCTTATAAATGTCAGAAAAATTACAAACATCTCAATCGCCTACAGACTTCGAGTTTTATACCAGATGGATTAGCAATTGACAGGCCTACCCCTCTGCCGAGTAGTTATGACATAGTATCATACTCATTGTATGGATTGGCGTTTATCTGACATAGCTATTTATACGTTACGTACGAATAGCTGTACATTTGACGTGCTCCTCACCCGAATGCAGATGCCTTGTATCGAAAATGACATACGTTACCAGTCCGTCTGATTACAAAGTCAAAGCCTACAGACGTCTCGAGCGCAAAATATTACAGAAATAGAAGATTGTATATCAAGGGCATACAGTAACCCATTTTAGCTGAGGCTATTTATAAAGTAACCCATTTTAGTGCACAGAGGACCAATATAGTAATAGTATAAGGATAGAATTGTGTTTATGTGTCAGGAATACACTCTGCTTTTCACTTCGATTGTAAGGAAAATATTCGGTTTTATTACACTGTGAATCATTGAAAATTAAACATCCATGCTTGTCATGCTTAGGTGCGGTCGTCGTTACTATGCTCTAGAGCATAAAAAGTGATGTTATGTCGCCTAGCCTCGACTTAAAGTTAAACTTTACGAGCAACAGAAGTAAAAAAAACCACAGGGAAGTAAAGAGCGAGCGCAATTGAGTCCAAGCTAAGAAAGATAATTAAGGAATTCTATGTGAACGAAGACACGGGCGGTGATATATTCCACAAAAATGTAACGTCCGACCGAGATCTCGGTCTCGGCAGTCTCGGCCAAAAATCGAGCCGAGATCTCGGTCTCGGCTCTCGGCCTCAAAGGGCCGAGATTCTCGGCCCTGACCGAACCTTCCGTCTTGAAATTTTTTGCTATTTTGGTGGGTACTCACCAGTATTTTAAGCCAATTATAAAGTGTATCGTGTCATCGTAATGCAAGTTATGACTTTTTTTCACAAACTTTGACTGTAAACGTACTGTTTCAGTGTTGCCTATATTAAACAATAGTTTGATTTTGATTTATCATATATTTTTTGGGAGCTCCAAGAGGATTCGCTGTGTTGACAGCTGGGGAGTGGGGTGTACCCACGGAGCTAAGCTTGCCCCTTTAGCTGTCAACACAGCGAATCCTCCTCCTTTTTTAAAGGGTCGACAACGCGCGTGTAACTCCCCTGGAGTTGCAGGCGTCCATAGGCTACGGTGACCGCTTACCATCAGGCGGGCCGTATGCTTGTTTGTCACCGTCGTAGTATAAAAAAATAAAATAAAAAAAAAATGCGTGTTTTATCGTATAAAATACAAAATCTCGGTCTCGGTTTCGGTCTCGGCCGAAAAAAAAAAAAGGAGTTCGGTCGGCCCTTACAAGAATGTGTCTAACGAAATGCTTTTGTCTTGTATGACAGCTCTACTTCAATCAAATGCGTAAATCTCGAGAATATACTTACCGCTAATTTAATAGCCATGTCATAAAAATTATCTGGTACAAAATCACTTAGCGCTTCCAGAAGTATTCGAAGAATCGCATTCTTCTCTTCAAATTCTCGTGAAATGCCAATGTGCGATTACTATTCCGAAGGCATACCAAAAATGTTGAATCTACTTGAAGTAATCTAATCTACGATTGGAAGCCATTTGAACAGAATTACTAAATCATAGTACACTGGAGTGTTGACGATTCTAACAAGTCAATAATTACACTCATCATGGCCACAACTTCCATCCAACCACTATATAAGTCGGTTCTTTGGTCGGTTAGAGTTAGTATAGAAGTAGGGGTCCCGTTATGCTGGACTATTCTCGGGACGCAAGGTTACTCTACTTTGAAGTTGAGTTACCTTCATGACATGTATTAGGTGTCCTTGAAGTGCATTTACTCAAACATGATCGGAAATGTATGCATTTATGTCACGAAATGAAGACATGAAGTTTCTTGTTTATGGCTCCCCACATTTACTTCTTGGCCTTAGGCCGTGAACTAATGTATGGCGTAAGTATGAACGAACCTTAGGCCGTGAACTAATGTACGGCGTAAGTATGAACGAAACATTATCGTCCGTTATTCTAACTTTTTAAGTTTGCGTACTAACACTAAACTGACAAAGGAAAAATTACATACAGCCAAGGACCACTAGATACTTGCGACATAAAAAAAAATTATGTGCGGTTAAAAATTGTACCTACTTGAATAGCTCATTCAAATGGCATGTTTAAAAAAATTAAAAAGCGGCAAATTAAACTATATTTTCAACCGACTTCAATATTTCTAAAGGAGGATGTTCTCAATTCGTCTGAATGTTTTTTTTTTTATGGATGTTCACTCATAACTCCGTCATTACTGAACCGATTTGATTTGTTTTTGTTTTCTGAAAGTAGATAGTTCCAGGTTGGTCCCGTTTTTTTCAAAATCCATTTCTGATGATGGGATCCATGAGGATCTGAGGGAACTCCTCAAATTTGAAAGGCACATGCATGCTGATTTGGGTGATTTCTTAAGAAACTCGAGCATTTCTTTACGAAAATCATCAATTTGGTGGAGTGGATCTGATAATGAAGACCAGGGATGTCAAAGTGGAACTGCTTGGTAATACCCAGGACTATCATCCGATAAAAAAAAATGTCTGAAAATAGATAGTTCCAGGTTTGTCCCGTTTTTTTCAAAATCAATTTCTGATGATGGGATCCATGAGGAACTGAGGGAACTCCTCAAATTTGAAAGGCACATGCATGATGATTTGGGTAGTTTCTTAAGACACTCGAGCATTTCTTTAGGAACATCATCAATTTGGTGGAGTGGACCTGATGATGAAGACCAGGGATGGCAAAGTGGAACTGCTTGGTAATTCCTAGCTCTATCATCAGATTTGAGACATTCATCTTTTCTTTGTAAAGAAATACCTTCAAGATAGTCCTATTTGATTATAGTTCTATTTTGATGATGGACTTCATGAGGGATTGAGAGAACTCCTCAAATTTTAACGGCACAGGCATTCTGATTTGAGGGTTTCCTTAAGTAACTAAAACATTGTTTTGGGGGAGCCAACATTTTGATGAAGTGGACCTGATGATGAAGACCAGGGATGGCAAAGTAGAACTGGTCAATAAACCTAGCTCTTCTTATTATCCTAGTTGTGACATCCATCTTTTTGATTTGATTTATATTCTGATGATGGAGTTCTAGAAGAATTCAGAGAACTCCTCTAATTATTAGCTTCGGTATTTTCTTACTGTGGCCATCATTTTGCTGGAATGGACCTGATGTTGATAATCAGGGATGGCATAATGAAACTGCTCGATAATTTACAGTTTGTCATCCAATTTAACACATTGTTATTTTGTTTGTTTTAAAGGTCTACAAGGGAGTTCCGTTTGATTATACTTCACATGTAATGATGGAAGCCCTGGGACATTAAGAAAGCTCCTCAATTTTCAATCGTACACGTGCGGTGTATTGGATATTTGTGAAGTAAACTGGCTAACTCAAACAAATTCAAAATTTCACTTTTACCGGGAACCAAATGAAGTCGGTTTTTTTTTCTTAAAAATTATCATAGTTAACTATTCACCTAGTAATTGTTTTAGTTTTTATATTTCCTCACCTTGTTTGAGAAAAGCACTATACAAGCCTCGGCCGGAAGAGAGATTGCAGGACGAGTTCGGAGTAGACGGCCGAGTCGTAGACGAGGCTGGATAAAACGAGTCCTGCAATTCCTCTTACTCTATCTATTATTGTACTTCACGGCCTTTGCAGTAATGTACTATTGCCAATCGTGTTTTGTTTCTAAAACCAGGAAGGCCGGCGATAGTGTGATCTCATTTACTCCGTGTGCGCTAACTCGGCTGTTCACGGCTCCTTTCTTCTTTTAAATAATGGCTTCCGTCCGAGAGTTGCACAATTTTGCCAATGTCAAGTGCTATCAAAATCTCAGTATATTATATAAATAGAATAGTAGATTGCCACTTGGGCGACGTTGTTCGGTAATTGGCCATGCTATATGTTAAGTTTATAGCTATAAGACTTAAGATATAGTTTCTCAGGGGGCCGAGAATCCGGGACTGCCGCTTAATGACTAAAAGAGTGATTGAACTCGTTTCAGGATTAAGAATTAATCCATTAGCTGTATGCTGCTTCGTTAGTTTACTGCACAATTAGCTATCAATTTTGCACATTAAACAACATCTAGCAAACAAAAAACAATCCCAAAGACGCCATCGCTATCTAGAGTATCAACGGGAAGTCCCACTGCTACTTTGAAATGGCACAAATAAGAGTCATATTGGTCACTGTCATCACATATAACTCGTGTAAAATTATGTAGGTATTAATACTCGCTCAATGATCCTTTGATTGCGAAAATAAACAGAGATGGATATTGAAACTCTGGGCCATACTCTTGTGTCACCTATAATAAAACCTTTGTGGACTCATACCGTGCTGTTTGCAGTGGACGCAATAAAACGTGCAAAAACCAACTGACCCAATTCGGGAGTGTGCATCCGCCCTTATGTAACGTGTAACCATCACATGTTAGCAGAGACCGGTAAAATATAGACTCATTCATTTATTGATGAAATAATACAAGTCATTTTACAAGTACCTACACAATTCTTACAGAGCTGGTTTTGCGAGGTGGTTGATTCATACAATATTGTAACTTGATGTTTACAAATAATTTATTTCATCAATTCATTATTCATTACAGTACCTAAACATTAGTCATACCACCGCATCCCGTCGCTTCCAGTGCAAAAGTGCCCATAACGCTCGCGGCATTACCAAGTTGAATAGTTATGAACAGCCTTTGCACCAAAAACGACTCGGAGCGGGGGTCGTCTCCCTTTTGCCTAAGGCGACGGCTTTTGTTTTACAAGTCATAAAAAATGAAGATTAATATTATATTTAGGTTCATTATTAATTTATGACTAAGTTCTAGCTTAGTATTATACTATTCGGTCGGCTACACTGCCCGATAAATATATCGATGCTGTTACACGCGAGGTCGGTTAACAGCGTTTTTAGTTTGCTTGCAAATATTCGGCCAATTTTATCCAATATTTCAGAAAGAAGACAATTGAACAGTTTAATTCCAGTGACACTGAGTCTGAGATTTGGCAACTCTACATTTAGGAATTATTAGAAGGTTACGCCTACGAGTTTTTTTACATGGGTCGTGAGACGCATCGAAGCTTTGTTAGCTCTAATATACATACATGCAGTTAAGATAATAGACTCCCGGCAGCGTAAGTATTTTCTGACGGATTTTCTGAAGTCTGCTGATGTTCTTACGGTTGTCTATACAAGATATGACTGACTGCGTAAAAAGAATAAGGGGAAATGGTTGTTTTATTCAATTAGAAAATTGTTTTCTAAATTCAAGATTCCATATTTGTTCTGTAGATACATTTAGTAAAAACATGGCAAAAAGTAAATACAAGGCGTATTAACATTTAAAACAATAGTAGATTACATACCAAGGCCGTTTTAGTGGGAAATGTCTCGGATCCAATGTAATTGTCGGCCGAGGCGAAGCCGAGGTCGACTAACATGTGATCCGAGGCTTTCCCATTTAACGGCCGAGGTTTGTATACTATTTTTCTGCCCGACGGAGCCGGCAGGCGGCAATTTAATTTTGCGTAAAGTGGCGCTTACCGGCCGGAGGACTGAAAATTACATAAGAAACTTTCCAATCTGTTAATACACGAGTTTTATTATTTACCATGTACTGTTAATGTATTTATTTATTTACGTTTTAAATTCCTAAAAAGGGTTGAATAGTGATCTCGTGTGTATACTTATCAGTGGTGGATCGTTCATAGAACTCCCTTGTGTGACTGTGAGCCAACCTAGCACATTCTTCCTTAACGACTCAATAAAAAAGGTTGGGTTGGGTAAGGTTGTCTGGAAGAGATCGCTTCTTAGCGATAAGGCCGCCTGTTGTCTACCAGTGTTTATATTTTAGTGTTTAATGTATATTGTTTTTATTTCCTTGTTGGTGAACAATAAAGAGTATTTGTATTGTATTGTATTGTATTGTAAAAAGCAGGCTGAGACAGCTGCGGCTTGTCGAAAGAAAATTTTGACGCTTCGCCACTGATATAATATTAAATCTTCTTCTTTGTATTTACGCTCTCTTACCATAGTGGATATTGATATCATGTATTGTGTCACTCTTAACCCGGCTCCATTCCTTGTGCCAATCTTTAACAAAGGCAGAATCACTCGCAGCAACTCGCATTCTACTTGGCAAGATTGACAGACCTTACTGTACTCACGTCTTTGGTTCTCATATATGTTGTCTTGCTATATCGATTTCCTGTTCCCGATTCGAGTAGGTAGCCTGGCGGAGAGAATTATTGTCTTATATAAAAAAAGAGGTCACTATAAATTGTACACAAGGAAAAAAGGGAACTTGATTCATACTACTATATAAATGTGTGTATGTTTATTTGTCCGTCTTTCACGGCAAAACGGAGTGTCGAATTGACGTGATTTTGTAAGTGGAGATAGTTGAAGAGATGGAGAGTGACATATGCTACTTTTTGTCTCTTTCTAACGCGAGTGGAGCCGCGGGCAAAAGCTAGCAAATTATAAACTTAAAGAGATGTCATATACTACAGAAAAAGTGACCAAGGCCTCCGGTGAGCAGGGCTGGGATCTATACAAGAATTGACATCATTTCATATTATGTTGGCTATAATCACTTTACGTACCCAAAAAATGATTTTTGTTGTTTAAAATGTTGAATAAATGAAAAGAAATAGTACAATTTTTTTAATTCATTTACTACATAATTTATACTACGGTAAATGTTCGAATTGCCTGCCACCGGCATTAATACAGGCTTATCGTTGAGTTTTGGTACACGCTATATTTGCAAATGCATGCAAGTCTGTATGTTTGATAGTTCAGAAGTTCTTTATATTTCTTTCTTAGTCCAACAAAAGTGGTGTCCCCGAAGACGTCATAACGGCCATGCCTTGTATTAATATGTCGCACAGAATATTATAACAATGTAATATATTGTTAACCGGTTAGGTTAGGTTAGGTTAGGTTTCTACGGTTCCGGTTCCATCCTTTGTAGCTAAAATCCGAGAATTAATTTTCCAGTTAAATCAACAAACTAGACGAACTTAATTTCATTAGAATCTGCAACATAAAGCTAGTAGAACTTCCATAACTATCCTTTTGTTAGTAACAGCTACTTGGCCAGTGTGTTCTTATTTGTGCATAGACAGAGATAATCATACTGTCTCTTTCGTACCTTAGTATTACCACCCCAAAGAAAGGGACGAATGCAGAGTTTCTGTTGTTACTGCCTTGGGTGGCCAGTATAAAAGGTATAAAAGTTAATCTCTGAGTTTCTTCTATCCTCGTTCCGTAAATTAAATCCAGATCATTTTGACCGACACAAGTTTGGAGTTAGGATATTTGTCCAAACAAGAAATTATTAAAGTCACATATTTATTTAAAGCTACTCACCAGCGATTGCTCAGTTATACATATAATGTAGGACCTATTGCGTTCGGAATGGCCCATGCACTTTTGATCGCGTGCCTATACAAAAAAGTAGCTACAAAAACGGGACGGGACGGTAGGACAGTGCAAGTTTATGTACCTGCTTTACGCAGTATAAAACTGATTAATTGGTAGTGACCCTGATTACGAAGCAGGAGGTCCCGGGTTCGAATCCTGGTCAGGGCATTTATTTGTGTGTTTATCACGAATCCTGAGTTATGGATGTTTTCTATGTATTTAAGTATTTATTACTATATGTATTATATCTATTATATATATCGTCGTCTAGTACCCACAACACAAGCCTTATTGAGCTTACCGTGGGCCTAGGTCGATTTGTGTAAGATTGTCCCATATTTTTTTTTCAGGTGTACTTTCGTAATAGTATTTATTTCAATAACAAGTAAAACACTTAATACTAAAATAAATTAAAAGTTAAATTAAATATTCTCCCCTGGGCATGGTACCATAGACGCTGGCAGCGTTTCCTCGCTGTATTGCAATACTAATGCGTTGGGCGAGGAAGCTGCTCTTTATTTATTTATATGTCTATTTTAATGTTATCTCAATAAAAAAAGTCAAACCAAGTTATCGCTTCCTAGCAAATGAACTGTCAAAGTTTAAAGTGTTATTTTAAACGTCAAACTTCTGAGAAAAAAAAAATCTGTGAAATCATTACGTTTACTTAAGACTTTCACAGGGCTCTCAAAATCTATGAAACTTAGCATAGACGTACTCTTTTCACTTGGACGCATATAAATCATATGACAAATAACTCAGGAAATAAACACATATTTTACCTGAATATAAATTCCGATCTGGGACCTCTAGCTTCGTAGCTACGATAACATTTTTATTAATATTCGCATGTACATATGCGATATACCTACATTACGACGTACAAAAATAACATTTGACTCTCTTATTCGCTCGACTCAATAAAGCTTCCGAAAATTGCTTCTTAACGTGGTTTTTGTCTCAGATTGTTATCAATAAGACTTTGGTTTCCAGTTGACGCAGTATCTAGCGACGGGAGTCATCATGGCATCTCTATACGATTGCCTAGCGGTAGCTAGACTAAAAGAGGTAGCGTCATGACTCCGGTCGCCAGTTAGTTTTGGGTACTTATAGTATAAAATTGCGTCACACTGTATGGAAATATCGCGTTATTCATAAACGCAGAGATTGTTTATCCTTATCTGTCAGCTTGACTTTTAAGTTTGTTAAAAAGGGACGAAACGTTTTTAACTACGTCTGTTAACTTTTTTATGAATAAGGGTAGAGTGTGATCCAGTAAGGAGCTAAGCGTCAACGAGAGACCAAAGCCTAAGGTTTCTTATTTATCAGTGTGTCTCACGCTGCGTCATTCTATACTGTGTCGCTACTCAGTTCTTCATATAATGTAATGTCACCTACAATAGTACCTTCCGCTAAAGGCCGCAAAAATATCTGACACAATCTTATTGACCGAGTGAGCAAAGCGAGCAAAGTGAGCAAAGCGAGCAAAGCGTCTCCGTTTCAGCTTGGGCAGAAATGATTTCGTGTGTCTGTCCATTTGTTCTACAGGTCTCATTTATCAACCAATTCTCGTGAAATTTTGTAAACAAGTTTGTTTATTACATAAACGTTGTCGAATAAGTTATTGGAAATTTTCAAAACGGCGGGAATTGGTACGAAGGTCTTATGCGCCATAGACCCCCCCTCCCCACAAAAGGCGCTTACGACCTTTGTGCCAATTAGGGTGTGCAAATCGGTTTTTATTTGTATGTAATTCCGGTTAATAATCGATTATTAACCGGTTTTTTCATACAAATAAAAACCGGTTTGCACGCCCTAGTGCCAATACCAGTACAATCTCGTGAGGTCTACTCAGCCACTAGTTTGTACAGACGTAAGAGTGTATCATATATTTCTGCGGTCTTCATAGTGGAAATTACTATTAGCCGGCCGTATACGTTCGGACAATCAGATCTCCATAGTGGGTATGTCCGCCGGACATCCGCCAGACAAATTTCTCATCCGGCGGATATGCCCGAACGTACGTATATGGCCAGCTATTGTAGGTGACTGATTCCACCTACTACTTGAGTCTAGTAACCCTGAGCTCTGTCGACTAGGGAATGCTCCAGGTACTGAATTTATATAGCGACCGAATAATTCCCGATTCCGGTACTGAATTTGTATAGAAAACTAGTACCATACTAGTGCGGGACGGGACGGGGCGGGACGGGAAAATCTGTCTATTTCTATAGAAAGCGTTATCCGAGGGCTCTGAGCGTGGGCAAAACAAACGTGATTCTTTCTTTGGAAATTGAGAGATTTTCCCGACCCGCCCCGTCCCGTCCCGTGCTAGTGTGACTCATCCTTAACTTTTGCATTCTGATGGAAATCTAAAATGGCGATGTAACTGAATTAAAAGCAATTCGGACCAAAACTAAGCTAGGCGTGTCTTTGCCAGAGCCCGCTGCGTTGGTGTTCGCGCGACGAGACCCCGAGACGCCATTGCGAAATCACAATGGAGTATCATCAGCTTTCGCACAGTTCCGAAAACGTTAACTGTCCTTACTCTCAGTTTCTCAGGTCAGAGGCTCATTTTATTCGAAATTCAAATAGTGACTAGCATCGGTGATTATCGTGCAAATACTGGCACTCTATAAGCCGTTTTATTTGCGATTGTTTTTATTAAAATTGCTGGTTGATAAGTTTAATTTCTAAATGAAATTTTACGACATTACCTTAGCTGAGTGCTAACTTTAACTGGAAACCGTCACATTCGATCCCTTGAGAATCACTTACGGTTAACCGGTCATTGTTATTTTTTGTTACAACAAGTTAACATGTTTGCATATGCTGCATATTTTTTAAATAGTAATATGATAAAGAGAGCCTTTTAATTATACATTTCATTATTACCATTGTAATGACAATATAAATAGAATAATCTGTAAAAATTCAATTTAAACGAAAATCACAGAACCCTCCAAATGTGTTTCTCAATGCGTAATTGGAGCGGTCACTATCAACTAGAGAATGCAAAACCGGTAATAACTGGTTATTTGTGTATGAAATAAGGATTTGCATTATTGCTTAATACCAACTAGCATAAAGTACAAAGTAATCGTAAAAAAAGAAACTGCACGATAGTCACCGATGTAGATGTATCATAACATTTTCTTATACTCGATTTTATAGTTACTTGAGAGTGTGCTTTTAGCCTTTATTGCGTAATAAGATCAAACGCCCAATGGCCTTTTTAAAGGTCTCCGTTAAAGTACCGACTGGTAACTAAGGCACGAAAACCGGTTATGATTGACATAAGACAAAAATTACCGGTTTTTCTTTCCTTATATAACGCCCCAGCCCAAAATTCCGGTTAAACTCCTACAACCCTAAAATACGTTGCTAGTCATAACATCCCAGTCGGATTTGCGGTTGCAGCAGAAAACAGGAAACATACGACCCGCCAATGCCCTTGATTATTGTACTGTTCTTGCGAACTCCGAATAGTCCCTATAGAAAACGGAGCGCTCCCGAGAAAGTACTATATCCTTGATTAATGGATTAAATTGAGTTCCAATCTTGTGGAAATGCTACGGCAAGAAGTTACTTATTTAATCAAGGAAATTGACCACCACACGGTACTTGTTGCACCTAGAGGCTGCTACAGACAGCTAGGCTGTAAAAATAGAGAATAGAATGTTGCCTGCGATTATTTTTTAAACATAACATCAATTAAATCTGTCATATACCTAAGTGTGCACAATTATTTAAACAGTTTGATACTTAAAATCAAATTAAGATTTTTTAAAGGAGGTTTTTAGGGATTTTTGATAAATTTTGAGTCGTTATAACTATATTTGAATTACAGATAGAACTGTCATTTGTCCAATTTGGGAAAAAATAATCCTGTGACTGTCTAAAAAACACGTTCTTCATTATATGATTTCAGTAAATGGTCTTTCATATATAAAATCGACATGATTGGGTTCGTATTTGACGTCAAAATTTGTTAGATATATGTACAATGCACTCTTAAGTAATTGTGTGTAAGAAATTGAGAAAATATCGTAAAACGCTGTTTTATTCTCTAGAACGGGTAACTTGAGTACATTAGTAAAATCAGTACATTCACTTTTAAAATCAATTTCAGTATCGTTTCAATTTTTTTTGCATACAAAATACCTATTTTCGACATACTTATTTACCAATATTCATATTAATAACTTTCAAATTGCCAAACGAGTCGCGACGTCGTCTCCCGAAATTACTTGGTGATTGGGCTAAAATTGAAATTTCATGTTATACCCATTACCATACCGATAACGTTAGCCATATATGTGAAAACAGGTACACGTGTGCTAAAGATATTAAGTGCCGTATGCTATGATACTCGTATTGTGTGCTGGCAATCCGGTTACGCATTATGAGCACAAACAAATGATTTTAAATCCGATTTTTTGCTTACTCCAGCGTAATAGGAAAAGTTATTTAGAGCATTGCGTAGTGTTGACTAATGCTTAATATTGTTTTAGACCAACTTTAAAAAATGGTTATGCATGAAGGTTATAATGTTGACCGAAAACCGGTTAAGTTTGGAACCTGTTGAAGAATCCGGTTACTTAATAGTAATTATTTTGATACATCATGTTTTACACGTTAATTCACTAGTTGTTTAGAAATTAAATAGTATATTGTAGCCAGGTTTTATGGCAGAAAATCGCGCTTGAGGGGAACAGGTAGTGTGCTCTCAGAGAAATTAACATAGTTTTGTTAGCCACCAAGTGGCCATACGGGTGTCAGCTTACGCCTTTTCCTATCATGGGATGCATAAACAGGCTGTAAAAATCACACTAGTACAAGCACACACACACATAGGTTGATAGTCACTTTTTTGGCTTTCAGTGGCCTTACCATGACGGCTTAACGCGATTCAGTTGACGTAATAAACTGAGTCGCTTCCGTACAACTGAGCCTATCAGCCGGCCGTCGAATCAGCGCAGCTATATCGCGCTGTTTGGTCTGGTTTAAAAGCTCAAACGTTGATACAGTGCTAGTAGCTGTCATTGTCATTAAAAGAGAAAACTGAATATGCTCCGTTGAACGTATGGATTAAAGTGAACAGCATCGGTAAAAGTAGATTGTTAAACCGGTTTACCTTACCGGTACCGTAACAGGTCAGTTGCGTGAGTTCCGATGTGTAAACTGTTCTACTATAAGACTGCGTGCGTCGGACATTGCATCGTGTTACCCACTCGCACACTACAACCTACAACCATCAGCGTGCGTAGCCAAGATGCCAATCACTCACGCTTGATAACGTATCGTAGCTACCTCTCTCTATCACTCTTCCTTTTTAGTGTGACAATGACAGTTGCGTTTCATTAGTGACTCAGCGTGAGCGATTGGCATCTTGGCTACGCACCCTGGTCTAGCGGAGTGGCCAAGGTGTTTAAAAATACCTGGACAAGCACTCTAACGCGTTGGCGGGTTCAGGTACTTGTAAGCAACCTAGCCGCTTCGATATATCTGATCGCCACTGTACATTCGACGCGATTTATCTTTTTGTAAACATATTTTTGCCATCGATGGTACTACATTTTTTAGGGTTCCGTAGCCAAAATGGCAAAAACGGAACTCTTATAGTTTCGTCTAGTCCGTCTGTACGTCCGTCCGTCCGTATGTCACAGCGGTTTTTCTCAGTAACTATAAAGGATATGGTAACGATATTTAATTTAGAGGTGTATTTTGTGTGCCGCTACTTAGTTTTGTATATAAATTGCGAAAAAAGTATGTTCTGTAGGAGCGCCCGCCCCATACATGTAACTAACTGTCAAAAAATATTTTTTTGCCTACTCTAGGTACATCATTTGATAGGTCTTAACAAATAGCTTAGAGGTTTCTTGAATAAAAATTTGATTAATCCAATATTTTCAGAGATAATCGCTCTGAAAGTCTGAAAAAGTGTGTCCCCCCCCTCTAACTTTTGAACGGGAGGTGCGAAAAATATGAAAAAATTCAGGAAGATAGGATATAAGGCGAACTTACCACGAAAATTATTTTGAAGAAATTTGGTCAAGCCGTTTTTGAGTTTTTGCCAAAAAACTTGTTATGTAGTTGTATCATGTCAATATTTTCTGTTATTATAATGTGTGACTTATTTCATCGGCATAAGGTGCACTTTTTTGCGCGTGACATGAAAATGATGATAGTGACGCGATGGTCGTTGCAAACATAAGACTACGAAATTGGAGCATTTATCCAATAGCCTCGGCGGCTCCGTTTTACAGCGCTTGACTTACGATCGGAATGACGAGGGTTCAAATCCTGGCGGTGTAGACCCTATATAGTATACTTCTTAATTATTTTTGAAAATTTTCTTAGTGTTTTTTTTTCAAACTATTAAAACATCTATTTAAAAAAAATTACACTTATTTTATATATTTGAGCATATTTTTATTTTGTTGTCGTTTTTTTTCGCGTCAGAATTGTATGAAATTTGGTGGGTAGGTAGAGTAGAGTTCCTTATTCTACGTTAGATAGATACGAAGTCCCAATGTGCGACAACAATTTTGTACTAAAGTTCCCACTGAGTTACGAAAATCCCATACGATTTCGTAACTCAGTGGAAAAAACTGTGGGACATACTGGGAAATTGGGTCTATCTTGAAGAGAATAAGGAACTCTTCCTACCTACCAAATTTCATTTGAATCGGACGCGATAAAAAAACGACAACAAAATAAAAATCCGCCCATTCAGTTATTAATGCATCACATTCGACAAGCCATTCCAGCTCACACCTTCGGGCATTTGTTGTGCGAAATATGTACCCGCCATAGATGTAAATAATTACGAAAGTAAGGTGACCTGCAAGTTCAAATCACCTTTTTAGGGTTTTAGGGTTCCGTAGCCAAAATGGCAAAAACGGACAATGGCAAAGACGAGGTAGTTTGGCGCTCGAACGAAGTGAGAGCGCCAATAGTGCGAGCCGGGAATGGGTGCCTTTTATCCGAGTTAAACACTACTTTTCATTTCGAATGCGAAGAAAGTAAAAAAAAACAACTAAAAAGCTAAAACTACTCGTGTAACTTTTTAAAGAAAATCTCGAAGGAAGCATTACAAAAGTGTAGAATATTTAGCAAAACAACGGCATTATATAGGTATTTTGTTATATTGAAAACAAACAAAGGTAATTTTGATTTACTGTTCAGGTTAACTTTCTATTGTACGTACTTGAAAAGCGATCAAAATAAATTCTTAAAATTCTACAGCAATTGCCTTGAGCGGGTGGTAAACTCACAATCGGTTTTCTTGGACTCCATTCAGTACCCTTTCTCGAGTTTATTATGTAATTTAATACTGAAATAAGGAAATAATTTAATTCGATTTTTATACAAAGTTTGCAGTACAAATCTTTGAAAACCTAAAACCTAACCTCAAAATATCCCAAAACAAACATCACATATCATTAAATAATATTATACCAGGTATTGTATTGAGTATTGGCTGCTATATTCCTTGAACTAATTACATTGTTGATATCAGATAATACTTTAGAAATCGAAAACTAAAATTTGTAAATAACAGCAACAAGCAATTTTTTTAACTTACGTGCAACAGATAAAACATGTATTCGAAAGATTTCTCGCAGATTGACGCTGTATAAGAAACATAATTATATTTTATCAGGTGTTTAATAAATTGAGTCCGATTTCAGCCTATCCAGCTTTTAAGTCATAGTTGCTGAACTGAACTCTGTCGTCAGGTATACAATAAATCTCCTCTAAGTGAATTAAAAATGTCGGAAATAATAATGAATAAATTAGCCTATAATTTGAACCCTGCCAATGTGCTCGAGGATGATGTTGTGCGCTTATTCCATGATAAGTTAGCACAACATACAAGTTTCCGGCCGCACGAGGTGGGGTTGTTTAAGTACCCAGAGCTGATAGAACCTGCCCCGAGAGATGATTCACATTTACAAATCATCTTCGAAGGTGACGTTGGCAACTTAGGTAAGGTAGGGCACTGGACATGTATTTTTTTTAAATAGGTTTGTGACAGCAGATAGTGTAATTTAAATCTGCTGGTATCGGGGTAAACCTAATGGTAGTTATTGTATTGCAGTGTGTGGGTGGCGTGTGTGTGAATTACATAATAGCAAATCATTCTGTAGCTTCAGTTAGTGTTCTAAATAGTTTTCTAATATGTATATTTTAGCAACCTATAATTACTACTACTATAAGTACTTACAGCTACGGAACCCTTCATTGTGCGTGGTCCGACACGCACTTGGCCGATTTTTTAACGTTGACGCCAGAGTAGAGGATACTCTCGGTACTGATTCTGTATGGTGTTAAAAGATTTTGTATGAAAAAACTGCGGTTTCAGTTATAAACAGAGGTTTTTTTAATACAAAAGAGAACTTATTGTATTTCATAATTTGTATAGAAAACCAGTAACAGAAGCACATTCTACGCTAAAGCGTCTACTCAGTTTGCACACTTGTAGTTAAACACCTTACAAATAGAGTTCATCATCGGCCGAGTCCTAAAAGTAATCGTAACTTTGTTAATATTTCGTATAACCGGTTAAGTGAACCGGTAAACTTTTGATTGCTACATACGGACATGTGCCCGGTTTCAAACTTTTAAATTCGCTTTTATTTAACGCGCTGTTTGGCGAATTCAGTGCATAGATTTTTGAACGGAGATATTAAGTGTTGCTGGCAGTTTTCGTGTTTTATTTGTGTTTTCTTTCCATTGAAGCATTCACAGGAAAATCAATTAATTGGTCTCGTTGTCACTGGTCCATTTTTAGTCAGAAACTTTTACTCGTATTTTGAAAGGCAAAATCTCCATGAAAGCGAACATGTGGCGAAACTGTTTTTTTAAGTTTTGACGTTTATTCCAATCGTGAATTGAGTATGCAGTCGAGTTCATTAATATGTGTACACTTTAGCACTTAATAAATGGGATTAAGGTAAATAAATGTACACATGTTAATCACACGGAAACGGACGGAAGATCATCGCTGGCCAAAAGGCCGGCACCATACTGAGGCGGGACCATTTCGTGGCTCAAGTGTTTTTTTTACTGTTTGCTACTCTATGAATCTGTGTATTAAGCCACGAATAAATACATTTTCATTCTTTTCTTTCTTTCTTTCTTTCTTTAAACTCTACTGATTTATTTGTCTTACCCGCTTATTGCACTTAATGTTATTCTATGCCATATACGTTCGAGCAATCTGTCAGATCTCCACAGTTACTCTGTTATGCTCTATCGCTGAATCTATTAAAATTTACGTTTTTTTAGTGTCACGTAGTATTAGAAAATGCAAACCGGTAAAAATTTATAGAAATTACTGACTAACCGGTAAGTTACCTGTAATTTTCATACAAAATATTTACCGGTTGCATTCCTTATCCTTACGTAGTATCCACTATTTCCACAACAAGCTTGTATTTAACTTAAGCCAGGGGTTAGAATTTCATACAATAAGCGATGACTCACACTAGAACGGGACGGGACGTTCTGTCAGTGTCTATAGAAAGCGTCACGTGACATCCGAGGGCTCCGAGCTATCACGTGATTCTTTCTATAGAAATTTACAGATCGTCCCGTCCCGCCCCGTCCCATACCGTCCTAGTGTGAGTCATCCTTAACCGGTTAAAATCATTCGTTAAGGCTTAATAAAAACACCAGATTTAAAATTAAAAACAGAAAATATAGGATATTCAAAAAGCTACCTAGTCAAATTATTGTTAAAGCACTTTGATCATAAATCAGCTGGACTGGAAAGTCGGTCATTTTCTATACATAAAGTTAAACAATTTTTGCGAGGGAGGGGCACGTCAAATGTATTGCTGTAACGTATAAAGCCATATCAGACAAACGAAAGTTCATACAATGTGTATGATTGTTTGTCATATGCAATCAATTGCTACTTCGTCTGGTTTGATACTCAAAATTAAAATTGTTACCATTACCTTTCCTGTGTGTCCATGTTCTGACCGTGGGTTCATTTACAGCTTGCAACGACAGGTCAGCGTGATGAGCATGAACCTCTCGCAAAAGCTGGACGACCTGCAGCGAGGTGACCGCCAGCTAGAGACGACGGTGGCTCTCTGCGAGATCAGGACGCAGCTGCAGGAGCTCACCAAGAGCGTGGAGTCATGTCAGAGCGAGGTGTCGGAGGTGAGACTTAGCATTAATACAAAAGTGAGGGAGCTAGTCGAAGTCGAAAATGGAGTGCTTTTGTGAATATGGTAACTTGGGACTAGTTTCAGACATGAGAATAGTTGATTTTGAAATTAGAGTTTATTGACTATTAGTAGGTACGTTTTGGGACTACTGCATTTGGTGCCGGAAACCTTAAAATAATAGTAGTTTATGCAATAGTGATTTAATAAATTAATTTTATATTAGGCAGAGACGTCCGCGAACGAATTTTTTTTTTGTAGAATTGATGGAAAAATTCCTGGCTTCGTGCGGGATTTAAACCTATGACCATTCTGAACACCGGTCAGATCGCTCTGCCAATTGAGCTATCGAAGCCCGACCGACCCCGGCGAATGATTCCACTATTTCTTTCATTTGGTTATACGTCTTAGGGAGACGCGTAGCAACATTTACCGAAAGTGTTAACCGGACCCGGAATCGGGTTTTCTGACAGGTGCTCAGAAGGGTAGTGGGTTCGAATCCTGCTCGACGCGGGGAATTTTTCCATTTATCTTTCAATTATAAAAATAGTTGAAATTAAACAATTTAGAACGGATTAATCGCGTTTATTGACACCATGACCCTACGTTTCGTCATCATCTTAACCCCTGTGAAAACGAGTGCTATAAAGGGCTCGAAACGTAGGGTCATGGTATTAATAAACGCGATTAATCTCTTCTAAAGTGTTTAATTTCAATGAATAACAATCGCGGTAACAGAAGAGAAATCTCGAAAGAATCGGCAGAATGTGAAAGATGCCAACCACAAAAAAAAACAAGTGTTCATAAATATTCTATGAAAATCCATTCGAGCATCGCTTTACAGTAATCTTATGGAATACCACACAGACAACGTTATATTGTATACTCTTTAATATCGCTGTCAGTCATCTAATTGGCAGATAGAAGTGCTGGAGTAGAAAAACTTTTCTTAGAAACCTGCCTAGATATGAATAGAATAGGGGTTGTCAGCCCCTTAATAATAGAGCGGCATCTAAGTTGATAGCTACAATACCGGTATATTTCGGTTTCGCTCCGAACTTTGTTTTAACCGAAATGGGTGAGATAAAATGATCAAAACTTTGAAACCGGTTAAACAGTAGTCTTTACATAAACGTTGTCCTAACCGGTTACTAACAGTTTTTGAGAGTAAGCAAAGCGTGAATGCTTAACATGAAATTTGTGAACCTGATTTTAATTAAAATTTAAATAATTTTGAGTACTTTAAAATGAGGTGCGTAGAGATTGCCAGTGTAGTTGGGTCATGAGGGAGAAAAGGGATGGTAGATGGGTAAGTTGGTATTCTTAGACCAGAGTTGTCTTATTCTTACAGAAATACCTTAATTCTCGATTTTTCGATATTTGAATTTAAACCTTGTCCCAAAAGTGCCCATGTCGAATACTGGTGCGGCGTCGAGCACTAGTAGGTACTTCTTTCTTACATCAAGTCGCGGTTAATATGAAGAGTCGTCCCCCGTGTATAACGTAGGGGTAATTTGAATTCCGAGAATACGCTATTGAAATAGGGCGTAAAGTACGACTCAATTTTACCATTTTGTCGAGCGGAATTATTTAACGGTATAGTACCTACATTGAGTAGTATGGGCGATATAAGATTGTGTTAATTCACACTCGTTCGTTACTCTTGTACCGCCCGTGATACATACAATGTTTTTCGTCACATTTGCGAGGAAATAAATAAAGTTTCTAGGCAGATAAATAAACAATAATTATAAGCGGTTGTGTAGTAGCACAGTCTGCAGTACTCCGGGGTGAGCGGCGGCTACCTGCGGCGTGCGCGTGAGGCGCACCGCAGGTCCTTCGGGATGCCTGGGCGGGCGGTAAAACAGTATGAACATCCATTACGGCCATGGTAAGCCCATGGGCATCATGGTCATTAATTACATCTCAGGAAGTCTCAGTATGCTTGTATATAATATCACCATTTACAAGCAAGTGTGGTAAAAAAAGATTAAGATGATTACTACCAATAAAAAGTCAGGGCTTAGACTGAATTCACATAGTTTTCTTTTCCTAATGAGTTTTGTTTTCCAGGTGAAACGTGACATGGTCGCCATCAAACAAGAGCTGGACACCGTGCAGCAGGTCAAGGAAGAGATTGAAGAGCTGCGCGAGTACGTGGACAGGCTCGAGGAACACTCGCAGAGGCGCAAGCTGCGGCTGCTAGAACAGGTGGGTTTCTAGAAGTTAGGACACCTGGAACCTGCAGATGGTCCTGGAGGAGCTAGATCAAACAAGCACTCGCAGTAGTGTAAGCTGTGGCTGCTAGAACAGGTGGGTTGTCCAGAAGTTAGGACACCTGGAACCTGCAGATGGTCCTGGAGGAGCTAGATCAAACAAGCACTCGCAGTAGTGTAAGCTGTGGCTGCTAGAACAGGTGGGTTGTCCAGAAGTTAGGACACCTGGAACCTGCAGATGGTCCTGGAGGAGCTAGATCAAACAAGCACTCGCAGTGGTAGAAGCTGCGGTTGGTAGAACAGATAGATAGATAGATAGATAAAAATCTTTATTCATCCACAAACAATAACATCATCACAAAAAGTATACAACTATAAAGTAAGCATAAACATTTTGACATTCACAAATTATAACAAGAAAACATGCTTGTAGACAATGTGTTGTGGTACGAACCAGGTGCTGACTCAGCATAATGCTGCGAAAAACGCAGCGCTGATCTTCCGTCAGAAACCATTACTTAAACCTAATACTTAAACCTAATACAGGACCGAACAATCAGTGCAGCACTGTCAGTCTTGTCAGTGTCTTTAAATCTGTATTTTAATTGTGTAAATATGATATAATTTGTGGGTAACAGGTGGGTTTCCAGAAGTTAGGAGACCTGGAACCTGCAGAGGGAGTGCTGCTGGCGAGTGCTTGTTCGATTTAGCTCCTCCAGGAGGAGCTAGATTGAACAAGCACTCGCAGTGGTGAAAGCTG
The DNA here is from genome assembly GCA_949128165.1 of Lathronympha strigana. Taxonomy (NCBI): domain Eukaryota; kingdom Metazoa; phylum Arthropoda; class Insecta; order Lepidoptera; family Tortricidae; genus Lathronympha; species Lathronympha strigana. The sequence goes on along the minus strand of OX421901.1, from coordinate 2,846,316 downwards.
CGGCTGCTAGCATAGGTAGGTTTTCCAGGAGGTACTGCTTTTCGCAATTGGCCGCTTCTATGGTTCTAATAGAAGCTATTTACGAGTATACCCCTTTTGAAATAACAAAATCGCCGAAAAATCACTGAACTAGAGGGAATAGATTCCTCTATAATCATTGCATACGAAAATTTTTGGTTTAAAGTATTAAAAGTCGTAAAATAAATAAGCATGAATATGTGCTCTTTTCAGCCCCACCATGTCTCAGAAAAATGTGCGGATCGGTGATCTTAAATGGCTGTACAATTCTTATTTATATAATGTAATTTCTACTGAAATAAGCTTTTATTAAACATTTAAAATATGACCATATATAATGTCTAGAGACCCATGTACTTCCTAGTAAACCCCATGCTGACATCGCGAGTCAGTCTCCACAGAGTGCGGTCATAGGCCATGTGTACTGCACGGTGCAAACTGCCACCGGCCGACCTCTTACGGGATGGCTGACAGAACGGGACGGGGTGGCACGAGAAAACGTCACGTAACATCCGTTGGCTCCGAGCCTCGAATCATTCAATAGAAATTGACAGATCTTCCCGTCCCGTCCCGTCCCGTCCTAGTGTGAGTCATCCTTAAGGGGCACCACGCGGAAATTGTCGTTTTTTTACGAGTTTTACTCGATATTTCGCCACGAATACTATTAGTAAAATTACTAAACAAGTAGTCATCGATTTATCAATCTTTTATCTAATGTGCAATTTACATAAAACTTTTCCTATTTAAAGTCTCTAATAACCTAAGAGAGATTTTAAATGTAAAAATATTGGTACAAAAGTTATGTATAAAAAAACTGTTATTTTGGACTAAAATTGCCAAAGTTGGATGAAGAATATCTCGAAGACAGTAAATATTTAAGTAAATATGATATGCTAATTTTCTTAAGGCCGTTGGGGTTAATGTAGTAAGCCATAAAAAAATACTCGAAAATTGAGAGATATAGATCGAAGGTCATTGGGACCAGGGACGGCCTTAATCGTGTCAGTTCATCTCGTACTACACGGGTGGTATTTGGCCTAGAATATGTAGAATAGACAAAAATCGCCGATGGAAAAAACAACGAGAACACGTCAATATCGTTTGCAATGCAAAGGCTGATCAAGAATATTCGAAACACAGCATGAAATATTTCCTCCCATGAAGGTATGTTCTTTAATCCAGTCATTGAACTGACAACTTGTATACAGTGTGTAAGTCTAATACGGGCGATAAATTTAACCAAACATAGAATTCATTAGTATTATCAATAATTAAAACATATTTTTAAGTTACACTTAATTATGACCCCATAATTAATTATTTTATAAAATTTTCAGCAGCAATGTACTGTAAAAAAATTGACGCTGACAGTTGTCAACGAATGTTTAACGCAAGTGAGTATGCATTACATTGCGGGCCCAATTATTTTCTATGGATAAAATTTTGTTTGCAATTCCATTTAAAAGTTATCTAATTACATTTCTTATGTCCTATACTAACCACTGTGAAAAGGTTCGCCCGTATTAGATTTACACACTGTATAAAATTTGATTATTTGGGAATAATTGATAATAGCTGATTTTTTTAGCGTAACGGACATATCATGAATTCATGAGTCTAGTATTATGTAGGTAACAAAATCCAACAAAATATCGTTACATGCTAATCGTCACAGATATGGACACACGTTTTTTAGTCGTTTAAAATGGGTCAGGACCAGTTTCTACCTATTACCATTTAATTACTCATCTATCACCCGTGCCGTACATTTTGATTATCACTACATAGTATAAAACAAAGTCGCTTCCCGTTGTCTGTATGTATACATGTATGCTTAAATTTTTAAAACCACGCAACGGATTGTGATGCATTTTTTAAAATAGATAGAGTTACAAGGGGAAGGTTTATATGTATAATATAGGTATTGCATCCGCGCGAATCCGGGGCGGGTCGCTAGTGTTATATATTTAAGTTAGATTTGTGTATACTTCCAGAACAAAAGATTGTAGGATTTTTGCATTCCCATACTAATATTATAAATGGGAAAGTGTGTGTGCTTATTTGTTTGTCCGTGTTTCACGGCAAAACGGAGCGTCGAATTGTTTTTTTAAGTGGAGATAGTAAAAGGCATGGAGAGTGACATTGGCTACTTTTTGTCTCTTTCTACCGCGAGCTAAGCCGCGGGCAAAAGCTAGTTATCTACAAATATCCAATTCGAACGTAATTTGAGGAAATCAGGTTATTATAATTTAATGTCTGTCAAAGCCGTATCTTTCTGGATTATTTTCCAACTTGAAATTCTTGTTAACTTCAGTCACTTAAGCTGGATCTACACTTGTATCAATTTGCCAAATCATATCTCCGTCGTTGCGTATCACGGTCGTTAGAGTGTGAAATGATCCCGATCATTTGCGATAACGATCAATGATACGCGTCGGTGCTACGCGACATGGAGATACAGTCACGTCTATTAATATATATACATTTCGGAACTTATTACAGGTGATGGAGGGTCAAAATGGAATACAGATGCATATATCATCACTACAGTAAAGTCGCTTTCTCTGGCCCTATATCTCAATGTATGCTTAAATCTTTAAAACTACACAACGGATTTGATGCGGTTTTTTTTAATAGATAGAGTGATTGAAGAGGAAGGTTTATATGTATAATAATAATTGCCGTTTATATGTATAATAATAGCTGCCGTCGGCGCTAGTGTTTCCGCATTCATAATGCCCGGCCAAGGTGTGCTGTGTCTGATGAGAGTGATGAGACGATGATAAAAATTGCCTTAATGCTTGTTGTATAATCTAATGTTATTATTTTTATTAACTGTATTATTTTTATTGTGTATTAACTATTTTAACTGTGTATTAACTATATAAAATTAGACTTCTGAATGTATCATGGGCTCATCGGATAATCAGCGCTGGAAGTCGCCAGCATTATTTTTTTTTTTTTTTTTTTTTTTATACTACGACGGTGACAAACAAGCATACGCTGCATTATGCTGAGATGAGTCCATTTCGTGGCACTTCTTTAATCTTGGCAATTTTTCTGTTAATTGTAATTGTACTGTATATTTTGTGTGTCCACGAATAAATTATTTCTATTCTATTCTATTCTATAATAACCCGTGCAAAGCCGGGGCGGGTCGCTAGTATTTAAATAAATAAATAAATATTACGCAAATTGACTAAGTCTCGCAGTCAGCTCAAGAAGGCTTGTGTTACGGGTACTCAGTACGGTTACATATACAAATACATAGAAGACATCCATGACTCAGGAATAAATATCTGTGTTCATCACCCCAGATGAACCCAGGACCATCGGTATAGCAGGCAGGGTCGCTACCAACTACGCCAACCGGTCGTTAAATTTAGGAAGCCGACCGTACGATGCGGCCTAATGATACAAGTGTGGAAAAGCATAAAGGGTTACCAACTGTGATCCTTAATTTTGAAGCACAATTTAGGTGCACAAGTACAAATAAAGGAATTTATACAAAAACAATCTAGAGGGATGATCAAATAAGGTATCTACATATTGCGCAGTTTCAGAGGAATTTCCTCCCGCGGACGCTCCGGCTGTGGAATGAGCTCCCTGCCGAGGTTTTCCCGAAAGATTACAGTATGCGGTTCGTCAAAATAGAAGTGTACAAGATTTAAATGGGTCAAATGCAGGCGTTCATGGACTACGATGACCGCTTTCCATTAGGCGGGTGGTATACTTGTTTGCAACCGACATGGTAAAAGGAAAATAAAAAAATACTCAGCGGAAAATCGAGTCGCGGTAATCCTCATTGGGCGTACAGATGCTTTTAAAGCAACCGACCTGCACGGTAATCAAAATGCACGAGTAAGAGGATTTGCTTTTGATATAGGTTTGAATAAATATAAATCGGACAAACTACGTTCCGTACAACTTCAAAGGGACTGTGATTTGATTCGAGAATTTCTGATTCAAATTTGGAAATGACGACGACGGACATATTGCGGCGGTTATTTTGAACGTTTAGGCATTCTGATTTGATGTTTAAATTTCGAATTCAATTCAGCTGTCACTTTCTAACAAGTGTGTAAGTGGGAAAGTGACGCATAGCATGATAGCCGATAAACTGGCCATATAGGTTCGGGCAATCCGTCAAGGCACCATAGTGGGTATGTCCGCCAGACATCCGCTAGACAAAGGACCATGGGCAAATTTGCCCCAAACCCAACAGAGCTGAGAGTTATCTTATCTCATTTGTTAGGTATTTTTATTCAGTTATTTTCTTCATATGGACACCAAGTTGAATTCCATTACAGAAATGAGATATTAAGACTTTTGTCGGTCAATAATTGGTATATAAATGCACCCGAATGGTATGTGTAACGCATTCCAAAAAAACAAAAAACTGTGTGGATCATCTCAGATCTGCAATAGAATTCAACTTGTTGCCCATGTGACGAAATGAAGCAGACAATAAGACCTGTTTATAGACATAAGTCTCACCTCTGTTGGTTTTGGGGTCAGCGTCCATACAAATTTGCCCATGGTGCTTTCCCGGAGGGAAAATCACGAAAACTATTAGAATGAAAATAAACCGTAGTGTTAGCGAAATGTGACTAGTTCGCAGTTTAAATACTAGTATAATAAAATTGTGTTGCTAATTACAGACGCTCAATTCAAAAAATAAAGACAGAACCGTTTAATGACGGGTTTACTACCATATTTGGGCGTTTTAGTTTTTTGTTTTAGAAAAATAAAAACTTTGCTAAATTTTTGTACTCAGAATTGCAAGCTCTTTCAATCATAGTAGGAGAAAAAAGTGTCCTAAAATTTCCATACATATTTCTGACTTTCCGTTGCGCTACCGCGATATTAAATCTAGGACAAAATGGTGACGGTAGATAATTATACTTGGGACACTTTTGTTCTCCTACTAGGATTGAAAGAGCTCGCAATTCTGAGTCGAAATCATATAAAAAAATCCAATTTAGCAAAAAATGATTTTTCTACAAAAAAAATGAAAATTCCCGTTGGAATATTTTCCATCGCGCTTTTGTTAAAATCGTTGCCTACGTTCTTTGAAATATAATGAACAATGACATATTTTTGCAGCTTATTTTAAAAAAGTGTCAGCCCTTTAACGGTTTTTGTCAGACTTTAAAATATAAAACGTAAGAAATAAAAAGAATACATAATGATATTCTGTATTCAATATTCAGACAGTAATATACCGCAGCAGTATAGTGGCTTAATGTGCTTTAATCTAGTTTTTAAATTTGGAAGCAGATTCTTTGAATTACAATGCGCTACAAATAAGATTCAGTTTGTTCTTAGTTTTTGTTGTATTTCTTTAATGTTTTCAATTTACTTGAATAACAGACTAGCACAACTCGGTTGTACCTAAAAGAAAACTTGTAAATATTTTTAGTTCATATGGGGTACTGTGCCAGAAAAAGGTAGACATTCACCGCTAAGGATTTTTCGTAGCGCTACGCAGTAGCCGATAAGGTATATTTTCCGCTTTGTAGCGAAAATAGCGCGTAGAGGAGTGACGACAACGTGTCGTGCAGTGAATGTGTTAAGGCGCTCTTTTCCCAGAAGACACCGAACTCACTCAGTTTTGAATGAGTCGTAAACATAATTAAAAGTGTTAAAAAAACATAGCTTTTTTTAACATAGGAAGTTTTGCGTTTCTCATAAGCATAATCACGAGTACTATTCATTTAAAAAAAGAAAAAGAGTGTCCCGTTTTTTCATACATTTTGTATGGGCCGTTAAAAAACTGTCAATTTTTTTTGTAAGGATAATCAAAAATGCCCAAATACATGTCATACTTATACTTACTTTATCTTGATAGGAAAAATCCCAATGTTACCTCTATTTTTGAATTTTTTTGAGTCGTATGACTATAATATGAAATTTTTTACCCCTTTTTTGCGTTGGCACTAACATTATCTAGATAATTTCGCAGGGTTTGTGCCAATAAAATGATTTATTATCACTAGAACTCAATACCTACTAAATCTACGATCTACTAAATCTATTACCACGCGCGAGCTTTTTTTCCATCTCACTCCCTTATTCCCATATGCCTATTCTCTATCTCATAATCGGATATCGGAGCGTCCGAAAATACCACTTTTAAAAAATGGTAATATCGTAGTGCCATCCTTTTCAAATCAATAAAATAGGTATGTAAGAAAACGGGACGACACTAAGGGCAACACCTGCCACTTTTTAATTTCTACCGTTTTCCGTCGCTATGTAAAGCAAACGTAAACGCAACTAATATAAGCGGACTTCTATACTAAATTAGTATGGGAATGCATATGCATGGTGACCGCGTGTTGTCTTGCTCTGTCTGTGGCAGGAATGTATCTTTCCTTCTCTAAATAATTTAAAAATTAACATTAAGCCACAAGGCACTACGTAATGAAGCGCTCTGAATGCAAAATATTAAATATTTCTTTATAAAATGGCGGAACATATTTTCCTTCCTATCTTTTCTAGTAGGTATTTGAAGCTTGCTTATGCCATGCCATAGTGCTTGCAGGCTGTCGTTTATGTTAATCCAATTTTCCGAGATATGTCGTTGTTACTTGAACTAGATAACAAAAGACTAGGTCGGTTTGTGTAAGATTCTCCCATAATATTTTATCTCATATATTTTACTTTTCACCAAAATATATTGCACTTTTCACACTTGAATACAATTGATGAATTGAATTGATTTCATAAAAACCATTATTTGAAACAAAATCAAAATATTTATTTTTCAAGTAGGCATGTTACAGTCAAATTGTTTAAACAGTTTTGCAGGGCTTCTGTCTGTAACGTATTTTTGTTGTAAGTTTGATAATTAAATAAATAATAATAATAAAACAGTGCACTTTTGTACGTCGAATGAAAGCTAAAAAAATAAAAATAATAAATACATGACCTAATGATTTAATTTCATAAAAAATATTATTTAAAACCATGATTTAATACATACATACATAAACAATATCGTGGAGGCCATTTTGTCGCTGGCAACTCCTGAAATCGATTTTCTATGTTTAGAGAAATTTTCTGAAACTTTGTCTATACGACGCGACTGCCAAATAGCGGCTGTTGCTAAAGTTGTTGTCAATCTTATGAATTACACTTAACTTTTAATATGTGCCGAGGATTCCAAAGGAAGTTTTGAATGGTACTTTAATAGGCGACGTATTAAATAAGTTTCATACGAAATATTTGATTTTATAAAACTGTTTTACACAAAAGCTGACGATGTTGGGCTCAATGTAAATTCAATCTAAGAAAATGTATAAAACAATGTTTGATATCCCACCATTAGTTATTTTTATTTAAACTTTCACGATTTTCACACATTATAAATTTACTAAAAGTTTCAAAGTTTATACACGATTAAGCCCCGTTTTAGTAAATTTATAATTAGTTATTTTTATATATCATTAGCCATCTATAAAACTGTTTTACACAAAAGCTGACGATGTCGGGCTTAATGTAAATCTCAGTCTAAGAATATGTATAAAACAATGTTTGATAGCCCACCATTAATTATTTATCGGCTGCTGCCTCGTTTCATAAACCCACACTCGAGTTTTAATGCCTTTCATTATATACAATTACATAAACTACTATTTTGTTACAACAAATTTCTTATCTGTGAAAATGCTATTATATTTATATTATCGTATTCGATTTTTTTTGTCAAGTTTCGAACAACCCTGACAAATAAGGAAATTTGATTTGACCTCTATTCGAATATCAGTTCAGATGACGTTTAGTTCGAAACGAAGTGTCAATTGCAAATAATGTCGCACGCAAGTCGTATGTTATTTGATATCGAACGATATGGAAAATGGAGAGCTCATGATATGCGTGTATATAAAGCAGTGTATGCAAATGTAAATAATTAGGCATTATAATCAATCACATAAACTACTATATTAATTGTACAGGTACAAAAAAAATAGCCCACCCTGTAGGTATAACAATCAGTTTTGATCTGATTTTCACAGCTAAAATTGCATTATCGACTTTAGAGAAGGATCTAAGCCAACTCGAAGTTTCTAAGCGAAATTGATTTCAAGCTTACTAGATGTTACATTTCCGAGCCACAACTTTTGCCAACTTCGAGCAAAAGCTGCTAAATTGGCAAGATCTTGAAGTCTTTTGTCGAAGACTTATTTATAAGTATACAATTTCACGTAGAGTCTATTTTACGTACAATTTCCTTTTCGATGAAGTTCCTCTTTTTCTATGTATTCGTGACTTTACAAAACGTCCAAATATCTGGCACAACTTTAACTATTGATTCCTTCTCAGTAAAGTTAAGAGTTATGTCTTTTTTAAATCATCGCGGTTATTTGATTCGTACAAAATTAGAGAATTAGAGAAATTCCCACTGAGTTACGAAAATCCCGTACGATTTCGTAATTAGTGGAAATATTGTAGGACATACTGGGTAATTGGGTATATCTTAGAAGAGGATAAGGAACTCTTTCCTGCTTACCATATTCATTCAAATCTGACCAGAAAAAAAAGACAACAAAATAAAAACCCAATATAAATATCGGGAGTACAGTTTTAATTAAAAACCGTAGTAATAAACTGTGTTCATCGTAGTAATATAATGTCGTACTGGCTAAAATGATTAGTGTGTTATAGTTTCACATTTAGGTACTCTAGAATATTATACTCGCTAAATTAAATAATGATAGGAGTCCTGTCATTACACATTTACGTACAGAAGGAAGCGGCTACCACAGCACTACTGTAGAGACGTATAAATCTAAGGCCAGTCCTCAGCTCATCGCATAATATGGTCGTAAAATAGACCGGTCAAATCTACCATACATTGAATGGCAGATTCCGCAGATATGCCCGGCTACTGTATGGGAAATTTGCCTGGTGGATCTTGGCAGATAATTCCGGCCGGCAATTCAGCGTTCTGTCCATTTCCGAAACTGGCCAAGTCCAACCGAGTCGAAACATAAATATTTACCTCTATTGGTTCCAGTCGGCTAACTTACGAACTACGAACTAACAACGTAACATTATTAACTATCAACCGAGCGTTTGACAAACTTGCGTTTGGCATGAAATGTATTAATATGACATTCTATTTATACTCATTAGGGAATGAAAAATCGGTTATTTTTGAATGGTGATAATCAGCTATAACCGATTATTTCATTCAAATTATAACCGGTTTTGCATTATTTATTACGAGTATAGTAAGCTAACAGTGAAGACTATTGTGCAAGCCTCGGAACCGGTTTTTTTATCTCTTACATATCTTACAACTCCAACTTTTTCTACTTATAATTATTTTAAATTAGGTATTTTAAGGTTCCATTGATTAAATTAATGAATTGAAGGACAAAGTAAATATCGTGGTTGACGACTAACCGAAACTATTCATCAGTTTTTTGTATGTATACAAAACCGGTTTCTGACCCTGTTATTTTTTGCTATTACTATTTCGATGAAAAATTGCTATATTGGGATGGATAGGAACGAGTATTTTTGAAAAACCTTAAAATAGCCTGTTTAATTTATTCTACGCTCTTTCATTGAGACTCAACCAATGAGCATGGGTAGTTTTAATGTGATTTCTATTCAGAATAACGAGCTCTATCGATACTAATAGAAGAAAAAAGTGTCTAAAGGCTTTTTTCCATTTCTTTACCATATTTCTTTAATGTTTACACTTTGCAAGAATGACAGACTACACAGACACTAAAGGCTGAAACCGGTTATGATTCGTATGAAATTACCGGTTATAACCGTTTATGGTTACATTTAATACTTTTTATAGTCTTTATCTTATTTTTTCTAGCCTTCGACCGAGTCCGTCGAATCGGAGAAAAAGAAACGTCGAAAAGTATGTAATTGATGGAATCTATGGTCATCTGCACAAGGTCACCATGGTATGCACCGATGTAAATGTCTGTGTACGTAATGTTCGTAACTGGTTACACCGGGTGCGTTTGTGGCACGTTTCGAAGTAAGTAATGCAAAACCGGTTATTTATACAGCCATATTCGGTTGTAACCGATTATTTCATACAAATCATAACCGGTTTTGCTTTCTTTATCCGTCGCATCCAAAATGTATAATTATGATACCTCCTTGTCCTTGAAGTAATGAGGGTGAGTGATATCAACATTCATTCAAATATAGGAAAAGGAATGAGGGTTGAATTAAGTTTCTGTATTCCACAAAAAGGTGAACTTCATTGCAACCAGTTAACATTAGAGTAGGACCATTAAACAAGTAACCCATTTTTGAAAAAAATGATTTTTAATTATAGTACTTAAGTACTCATTCTCGTGACCAATATAAGCTTTCGCAAGGACATCCCGCCATCCATCCTTAGAAATAATGGGTAATCATACTTATTTTTCGATAATTTTTTTGTCGAAATTGTACTTGAAGTGGTTGAGTGTAATGAAATATCACTGGTAGATAACAAGTGTCTATCGAGAGTGCAAGTTAAATTTATACAGTACAAAAAGCGATATAAGACACAATTAATCGTTCCAAATGTGTTAATATGTTTATTTTGAATACTTCATATATAAATACATGCACATGACCAAACTAATACCTTCATTGTATTTGTTAAATCGTACCACCATGAAGTCTAAAATCATACACACATTTGATGTAATTTCAAATCACTGACCTAAGTATATGTATTGTCCAATCCGAAATCATTGTATTTGCAGCACTTTTACACCGATATATACGGTGTAAAAGTGCTTCATAAGCAATTTTCATGTCCGGGATTTTACAAGCAGAAGAAGAGGATCAATATTAGTTAACCCAGAGTGCGGTGCGTATAGGATAACCTTATTAGGGAATGTGAAACCGGTTATTTTTTAATGGATATATCCGATTGTATAAATGATAACCGGTTTAGTATTATATAACTCTTATCCGGTGTTACCAGTGTATTGGTAGCTACTGATAACTGTAGGTAAAAAAAACCTGCAATTACCTCCACATTTTCTGATAATGTTAATAACTAACAACATTAGTACGATCACTCACCAACGGAAAGTTAAATTTAGCCTCAGTGAAAGTTTCCATATTTAACCCTCCGTCACAATAAGCAAACCTACATAGAAAGGGTTTTAGTAGATTGATCATTGTATTTACATTGTATTCGTAGATACTCCCATTTGCTAGTTATGATAGTTAGAGTCAAACCACGTTAACTTTTCTCAGCAAATGAACTGTCAGAAGGCCTAGTATAAAAGTTGTACGACATTAACTCCTCGACCGCGTTAGCGTATCGAGGGGTCAAAATATGAAAGTTGCCGGATGATTTAAATAAACGGCAAACATAATTTGAACTCCCGATACGCTAACGCGGTCGAGGAGTTAATGTCGTATAATTTTTATACGAGGCCTTCAGACTTGAAAGTGTTATTTTAAACGTCAAACTTCTATGAAATTATGCCGTTTACTTAACACTTTCTCAGTATATGCTATAAAAAACTAGGAAACTTAGCATAGACTGACTCTAACTATCATAATCTTGCACACTTCGATGTTTGTTATGTACGGATTGGTCACAACACAGACCCACGTATGCCCATTTGTGTACTTCGGCAGGGGGAAAACGGTACGTATGCGGACTCCCCTCCGTGTGTTGCTTGTTTTTTTTTTATAACGCAGTGGTTAACATATCGTTTTGTTTCAGGGTCTGACTTTCTTCCTCTCCTACGCCATCCTGGCAGCTGTGCTTGGGATGCTTCAATTCGGATACAATACTGGCGTCATTAATGCTCCTGGCAGGGTAAGTCGGTACTTAATTATACTTACACTGTGCTTATCCAATACGGGGGAATCTCTTCTTACGCCAGAACATTTAAATGGACTGAAAGGAGTAGTAAAAATGTAGGTTATTAAGAATCTATAAACAACTTCAATGGTGATAGCTTTCTTACATGCTTGCAAATGATTGGTGTAGGTACGTAATGTAAACACTCGAGGTAAACACTTGTACAAAACCGGTTATTTGTATGGGCACAACCGGTAATAACCAGTTACAAAAATAACCTGTTTGGATTCTCTGGTGGAGAGCTACTTTCAAAAACTAATTTCAGGCTATGTCATAATTGTTATATTTATAGTCTTTCTCTTTCATTGTTTTTACTTACATCAACAGGCAAATATCAAGTGGTTAAATCACTACTAAGTAAGCACAGCTTTATGTGTGGAGTATGGATAAATATTTTATATTAATGCGGTAAGGGATGTTCGATGTTAAAACATAATTTCATCGAGCATAAAATACATGAACAAAAAATATCGGAAAACGGACAGAGCATTTATTATCGCACACAATTTTTATTTTATATTACGGAAAGTTTCAAAGGACCGGTTATTTGAGCTTGGCTTTGAAGCCAGTTACTTTTCATAATAATTTAACTCCGTACATGATGGGGAATGATTCTGTTACTTTGAAAAAATACTAAATAGTGACTTTAGTTAATAAAAACCCCATTAAGAATCGTTTCAAAGTCTTCATTATTAATATATATGTGTAAAAACGAGTGAGACACATTTTTTTTAAATTACGTACACTTGGCGCCGGCAAGCAGCCAATTGCAGGCGTCTGCGCTAAACGAATTCGCCGCTTGCCGGCTGCGTCAAGCAGAAAAATAGTGTACAGACCTTGGTCAGTATATAAGAAAGCCTCATTTCTTACTTTAAATGTCTCGGTAATCTACTAACTATTAATTATGTTAGTGCTGGCGTTATGATTTGACTTAACTTCGGCTTCGTTAACAATTTTGTTCTTGTATTAAGTTTAATACAAGCACACCACGTCATACTTTTTCTCATCTGCTAAAAAAATATGCATAGAAATAATAATTATCGTTGTATGGGTTGATATGTCTACTTACGAATAAGAATAGCCATACATTCCCCTGCAAAAATCAACAGACTTTGTTTGTATAGAAAACGATAGACAATGCCTGTCCGACTGGTTAAATGGTCTAAGAAGTAAGCAGTTCTGTCCTTATCTATCAGTTTGACATTTGCGTGTTAGAAAGGGATAGTACTAAAATGTCTGTTAGCTTTTTTATGAATAGGGGGGCATTACTTTGTTGCAGAATATCGAAAACTTCATGAAAGACGTGTACAAAGACCGATACGGGAAAGACATCACAGAGGAGACGGTCAAACGGCTCTACTCCATCGCGGTCAGCATCTTCGCTATCGGCGGTATGCTTGGCGGCTTCTCGGGTGGCATGATCGCGAACCGCTTTGGAAGGTATGACCCTTTTATTCTTATCACAGCTAGTCAGGGGATCTACTACATTGCGGTCAGTAATTCGCTACCTATCGGTGGTATGATTGATTGATGCGCCGGTCTGATTGATAACTGCTCCATATTGATTTTAAAATATATTACTGACGTTCTAAACTTTCGCTTTTTGTACACATTATTATAATTACTTCCAATACTATCGCGAATTTTGTTAATTTACTTTAATACATACACATAGGTACAGTCGGTGCCCTCACATAAGTATCCACCCCACGTATACAAGCGCGTAGCGCGGGTGGATACTTATGTGAGGGCACCGACTGTACTTGGGGACCAGTAATTTAGAAATTTAAATCGCGTCAAATAGGAGAAGTAAGCTAACAGCAGATTGTTTTATATCACCACTAAACCTAAACAATGAGAACTCCTAGAACTTTGGACCACACCAGTTCTGACAGAAATCTCTTGCAGGAAGGGCGGTCTGCTCCTCAACAACATCCTGGGCATCAGCGGCGCCAGTCTCATGGGCTTCACCAAGATCTCCCACTGTTACGAGATGCTGTTCTTCGGACGGTTCATCATTGGGGTCAACTGTGGTCAGTACTTTGTTCTTAGCAAGTAGGAGATTATACAACTTGGTGTAAGGCCTGAGTGGCTGGTCGAGCGTCACGCGCGGAGCGGGCAGCAGTGTTAATCATATTGAACAAAAGCAAATGTACCTTCGTGAGCGTCTTGTGCAAATATGTATATGTCACCGTGCGAACTTGCATCTTTTGCGGGGAACCCTCGGTGGGCGAGACCGAATCGCACTCGTTTACATAAGTAGTTTAGTAGACAGCAAAACTCTGGAATGAACTGTCGCTAGCGGTATTTCCGACCGATATAACCTTGAAACCTCCAACGCCTCACAGGCGACGCACATGTGACGCCCTAAGTGTTGCGAGTGTTCGTGTGCGACGATAATCGCTTATCATCAGGCGACAAGACTGCTCGTTTGCCTCCTATTTCATAAAGAAGAGTCTGTTGTCAAAATTGCATTCGTTAGCAGAATACAGGTATGCTGAAGGGATGCCGCCAAAAAGTTACGTCATTATTAATTTCTTGATCGAATACGTCTTAATCTTGTCACTTTTAAAACTGCATATTTCTTCATCAGGACTAAACACTTCCCTTGTGCCAATGTACATATCTGAGATCGCTCCGTTGAACCTGCGAGGTGGCCTGGGAACAGTGAACCAGTTGGCGGTGACCGTCGGCCTGCTGCTGTCCCAAGTGCTGGGTATCGAGCAGATCCTTGGCACGGACGACGGCTGGCCTATCCTCCTTGGTAAGTCTACCCGTGGTCATGATTCTGAAGAAGATACAGCTAGGCCTGCAAAGAAATATAATAGGGATGACTAGGTTGAAAAAACTATCATTCTAACAAAACCGTCAGTTAATAAAACACGTCACGTCACGTTACACGTCAGTTAAAAGAGTAGACACGTTTTTTTTCCTTTTTTAATTAAACTAAAATTGACGATGATAAAGATCATCAAAGTTCCTAGGTGGGGGCTGGTGACGTCACTACTAGGTAAGAATTATACCTTAATAGTGACGTTACGCGAAAGTTGAACGCACTGCATTTTCGTCATTTTTGATTTGACGAAGAAAAGAAAAAATACGTGTATAATATTTTTTAATAATGTAAAAGACGGACTAAATAGATTTTTTTAGTCGTCTAGCCTATTACTAGCTCTGCGACGGCAAATGCCAGCCATACGTTCAGGTAATCCGTTAGATCTCCATAGTGGACATCCGCCAGACCAAATTTCCCATACATTTACCGGCAGATCTTGTGGATATGCCCGAACGTATGTTGCCAGCAAAAAACATAAGAAAAACTAATGTATTGA
This sequence comes from Lathronympha strigana, assembly GCA_949128165.1. Taxonomy (NCBI): domain Eukaryota; kingdom Metazoa; phylum Arthropoda; class Insecta; order Lepidoptera; family Tortricidae; genus Lathronympha; species Lathronympha strigana. Next base: position 2,831,109 of record OX421901.1, on the reverse strand, counting down.
GTTAAAATACTTGAGATTTTAAGCTAACATGGTCATTTGCATTGTAACTAATATTTAAAACGGGATAATTACCATGTATGTTTGTTTTTTGAGCACCCGATATTTCGACACTGTTGCAAGCGCCATGTTCACGGAATAAACTATTATTTACACAAACATAGGTACATGGTAACTATCCCGTTTTAAATATTAGTTAAAAATTGCAAGCCGTTAAAAAGTTAAACATAAAATATTCCTTTTATCATGTTTTTAATTATAGCATCCTCGGTAAAAATACCTACAACCGTTGCTGGATATAATATTTCCTAGAACAATATTTAAATTAAGCCGTATTTTTCTGCCCGAGCGTTATTCTATGGAAGAATATGATACTCTGTGAGGTTTAAGAATCACTTTTTGTCTATTGAAGTATGTAGACATGAGGCGGAGTTAAGCTGTCAAATCCCATACAAAAATACGATTAACTCCAGGTTATGTCGCTAAGCCTGGGTGGTGCAAGTGACGCTAAGAAGTTTTGTTAGCGATTATTGACGATTTGTTAGAGACGATTAAACAGACAATTATAAATGTTCGAGTATATTACTAGTTTGTTAGTTTATATTATTAATTAACCTTTTTTTAGGGTTCCGTACTCAAAGGGACCACGGGACCCTATTACTGAGGCTCCGCCGTCCGTCTGTCACCAGGGTGTATCTCAAGAACCGTGATAGTTAGACAGTTGACATTTCCACAGATTATGTATTTCTATTGCTGCTGTATCAAGAAATACTAAAAGCAGAATAAAATAAATATTTAAGGGGCTCCCATACAACAAACGTGTTTTTTTGCCGTTTTTATAAATAAAGGAACCCTTGGTGGTTTTTGACATCGGGTTTCATTTTATTTTCATTTTGGTTTGCTTTTAAATGCAACTTACGGAAATGTCATAGGTATACCTAAATGGAAACGGCTTCTTTTATAAGACAGGGCTCGGGAACATTCTCTGTATCTGTCAATCAATGTATGCGAAATTTCTCTGGAGGATAGCCGGCGTACAGACCCACTATGGAGATTTGACGTATTTCCCGTATATATATGGCCGGCAAAACAAGACTAGGTATATGAAAAAGTTCTGCAACTGACACATGGTGTAATTTTTTTTCGGCTGATTGGGTATCCAGTTTTATTACTCTATATCTATGGTACCAACCACGGAAGAATAACTAAAGCATGGAAGTAGTACTACAACTGTCAAATGTCAACAGTTTCGAACGACTTTGAAATTGGCAGTGGATTTCTCAAATGTCGTAAGGCTAACCTAATAACGTGGCTCTTACGACATTTGAAAAAAGCACTATCAAAATATGCGACTAATTTAAGTTGTAGGTAATGCATTGATACCGACTGCCAAATTACAACGACATATTTAATTTGGCTGCTTGGACGAATTGCATTAAAAGAGATCAGAAAAACTGTTGACAACCTACGGAATCGGAGAAATAACAAACACGTATACATCTATTTTTGACAATTCCTTTACTTCGTAAGGAAGTGAAGGACGGACTTATGACTTTGATGTTCTTAGTTTTGACGGGGGGTTTGGTACCAACGGTTTGTTCCTTGGCATTTATGAGATTATAAAGCGAAGCGGTGAGTCGCGTGGTATCGCTTTAAAGTATCACCGCTTTGGTCCCGCATAAAGTTCGTCTCTCAAGTCACCTGCACCGTAATATTAAATCCAATTTCCGGGGGAAGTTAGCACTCATCGACCCAATAATTCATATGGCAGCATCACCAACGAGTAGTTAAACAGGTTAAAGTCCGCAGGGAAAGTTTAAACTACTTTCAAGTTTCAAGAAATAGCTAGTCACGCCTCATTTTTCAGAACTACGAGTTACGTAGCTGCTCGATTAAAACCACAGGAGGCATATTCTAGTTAGGAAATAGTAGTTTATGCAACAGTAATATAATAAGAGTTTTAAGAACCAATTGTGAGCTGTTGCATACGCTAGTTTTTCTACGACAGCTAAAATATCGATATCCGAGGATCCGAAAGGTTCTTTCTAACAGCGAACTTGAAAAAATGGAAGAGGAGCTTCAAACAAATTGTCAACATAAAACGGGGTAAACACTCGATATGCGCATGCACGTGATAGATTACGATATATATAACACACGCTACGCTGCTAATCAAACTCGTCAAAATTTTCAGTCGGATTTTAATAACTCAAATATCCCGAAATATCATTGGTCAACGTCAATATGGTGCGGTAGGATTGGTCTGAGCGCTGACACTTATAGATGACACAACAACTGTGACATTGGAAACGCATTGTTAGTAGACGGTGTATTGCATTAAAGAGCAAGTTTAACATGATATATTTTTGTTGCGATAAATTTTAATTAAATTTTCATTAAACAATGAATACTTACTTTATTGATCTCGTTGGTTTGCTGTAGGATTATTAATATATGTAATTAATATGAATAATATTGTAACGTCCATAATACCGCAACCGTGCTAATTATTCGCGATCTCATTTTCATAACCTGGTATGTATATGGTCAAACGTACTCTTAAATTTATGTGCAAGGGGGTGTGTATAGTCAATAAATATATCAGATAAAAAAAGAGATTTTGTTTGTCCATGAAGTTATAGGCAATTATAAGAACCCTTAGACACGTATTTTAGGAATATGGTGATACCCCTTGCTTTCGTTACATATGTTAAGCCTCGAAAAGCATAATTCAATTGACATAAGCAATATATGAATGTCATGAAAGCCATTCAGGCCATTTTCAACCTTCTGTGTTTTCGCGCTGGTCAAGGCTAGAACCCTGAATTTTCAGTAGCATCTTAATATTAAATATTATTATGGGAAAATTTGAAAAGTACATATCGTCCTCGTCGAAATGTATTGAACAAATATTTGTGGATTTGGTTGGTTGCCATGTTCGATCATGCCTTTCTAATCTACCTAACGGCATTGGTCCACATTTTCCTTACATGAGGGTTGATCGGAAATCTGGAAAAATACCTACCTATGGTTAATATTTAATCATAAAAATATATATTCTGATTAGACTGATCCACTCTGCGCAATAAAGTTTAAATGTTATTATAAAAGATATAACGGGTCTATCGCGAACGCAGTTTTTACCTTAATATACGGACGTTTCGACACAGCACGCCTACCACGAACATCGAAAATTGGCATTGACGGGAAAACCTCTTTGTCACTCCAATGTGCAAGTGTGACAGAGATGGAGATACAAATCCGCAATCGTTCGATTTTCGTGGTATAGGCCCAGTTTCATGTGTCATGGTCGCGGCTTGACTGATGAATCAGCGAAGTGTCAACGGCGATCTTGCTAGAAATGTTCACTTACCCAGCGGAAAGTCACTCTAGTCTAGACGCGTTCAACAGTAATTTATGCAATTTTGAACGTGACAGTACAGTCACCCACACAACTATGAATACAGCCAAAGTGCCAAAAATATGTATACAGGACTTTATTGCCTGAGAATTAAGGTCGTGTATATATATTTTTGGCACTTTGGTTATATTCATAGCTGTGTCTCTGACTGTACATACATACATCATTTATAATAATAATGTGTACAAAAGTTTAAAGTGTTATAAAGTTTAAATAAATGATTAAACAACCATATGTTCTCTAGGTCTGGCGATCTGCCCCGCCATCCTGCAACTGCTGCTCCTGCCAGCGTGTCCCGAATCACCGAGATACCTGCTCATCACCAGACAGTGGGAAGAAGAAGCCCGCCGCGCCCTGAGGCGGTTACGGGCGAGCAATCAGGTAGGGTACCTTCGCCTGCTGCATAATATTCAGGAGACGTTCCATCGACGTCAGTCGCAAGACTGCAAGGTCTTCAGGTGCAGGGGACAGCCACTCTAGGCAGGTCACGCCAAGATGAGTATACCGAGTGTTACCTGTAATATTAATCTTCTTCTTCTTGTGGTGCCATGCCCAGTCTAATGGGCGTCGGCGGTCAGCATGGCATTCAGCTGTCTGGTCTTTGCCAATCTCTTGATGGTGGCTGCGTCTTTTATATGCGTCCAGGCTTTGATGTTGTCTATCCATTTGTATCTAGGTCTACCTCTCCGTCTTCTTCCCTCCAATAATAATAGTAATAGTAGCCTTTATTTCATGCAATATTTTACAAGTTATTTATGCTTAATATTAAGTATTCATATCTCTTGTATTCAGGTGGAAGAGGACATCGAAGAGATGAGGGCAGAAGAGCGGGCGCAGCAGGCGGAGGCCTCCATCTCCATGCGGGAGCTGCTGTGCTCCCCCACTCTCCGGGCGCCTCTGCTCATCGGCGTGGTCATGCAGCTGTCACAGCAGTTGAGCGGTATCAATGCGGTAAGAGACAGTAGGGTTTTATGTCCAATAGAAAGCTATTGTGGTATTGTACTCTTCGGCCGCCCTTGCTCGTTGGCGTGGTGTCAATGCAGTTAGCAGAAGGTGGAGGACCCCATTTCCATGCGGGAGCTGTGATCCCCCACTCTCCGGGCGCCTCTGCACATCGGCGTGGTGATACAGCTGTCACAGCAGTTGAGCGGTATCAATGCGGTAAGAGACAGTATGGGTTTTATGTCCAATAGGAAGCTATTAAATTGCAACGGTTAACACTCACGTATTTTTATCACAATAGGCGTGACATGTTTCGATTGCATCGGGCAGACATCGTCGGACAGACAGAGCGGTGTTCCCGATGCCCTGCACTCAGTGATGCCCGAGCCGCGAAGGTGACGACACCACTCTGTCCGACGATGACTGCCCGATGTAGTCGAAACATGTCACGCCTATTGTGATAAAATACGTGAGTGTTAACCGTTGCAATTTAATATCAGTATGACTCACGAAAGTTTAAATTATACAATAGGAAGCTATTGTGGTACCTGTTGTATTCTCTTCGGGCTATTTGACTTACTGAAATGCGGTTATATATCCAACCAGGGGATACAAATTCATATGAATATAGACTAAAATGCAAAGGTAATTAATTGAATTTATATGTAGCGGTACAATAGTATGTTATGCGTAAGTAATTGAATGATTACACTGTGTTGTAGTAACCTTAGACCTTTAAGTCTTCCCTGAGCAACTAAAGTATTATTTACTCATAAGTGGAAACTGTTCTGGCTGTGTATTGTCTAAATTGATTATTTAATTGTATGATTTTGCCTGTATGTGAAATTTCGGCAATGTTGTATGTAAGTATTTGGGCATCTAAATTTGATGGAATTCTAAATTCGTACAAGCCATGTTGATCATAATTGGAATGTAGTAGAGTCGCGTTAAGCGTTCCACGCTGTTTAGTACCTAGTTTGTTGGACAGATAGCTTTTACTTTGCGTACACAAACGAATTCCCACTTATCTCTAAAACAATTTGACTGATCTCTAACTAGCTTCTTCTCTTCTTCTTCTTCCTGCCCCTTTACCCATTTTAACTGGGGTCGGGCCTCCTTGTACGTAGGTGCCAGAATCGTCTGTCCTGGGTGGTCGATGACGAGATATTCAAGGCTTTTAGGTCCGTCTCCATTCTTGTCCACCAAGTGGAGACTGATCTTCCTTTACCACGAGGTTTTGTTGGGATGTTTAAAGCTATTTTCACGGAGTAATTGTCATCTCTTCTACTTATGTGACCGAACCATCTGAGCCGGTTTGCTTATAGCTTCTCTGCCACTGGAGTCACTTTAAATGATCCTCTAACGTACTCGTTGCGAACCCTGTCCAACCTAGTTATGCCACCCGCCCAGCGCAGCATTTTCATCTCTGCTGTATGGAGTTGGTGTTGCATCACAAGTGGGGTGTGCAAACCGGTTTTTTTTTGTATGAAATTCCGGTTAATAACCGATTATTAACCGGTTTTCTCATACAATTACTCTTTACTCTTAACAATTAAAAACCGGTTTGCACGGCCTAATCACAAGCCTTTTTGAGCTTACCGTGGGACTAGTATGCTTAGCACAACTTACACTGTCGCCTGTCACTTCAAACATTAAGTCGCGGCCGATGTATGGACTCGCGCGCGAGAACGTAACATATGCTAGCCCGCTAGGTCGATTTGTGTAAAAATTGTCACGTAATATTTATTTATTTATTATTATTTATTTATTATCACCATATTTAATCCACAGGTCTTCTACTACTCAACGTCGCTGTTCACGTCGTCAGGCCTGACGGAGGAGGCGGCGAAGTTCGCCACCATGGGCATCGGCGCCATCATGGTGGGCATGACCCTCGTGTCCCTGCCACTTATGGATCGCACTGGACGAAGGTAAATGGCAAACATCGACCAACATTGGCCATCTGTCCCCTTGCCCCGTGCTCGTCCGTCCGCCTCGACAACATCCATGGCAACCAGCGGGGCTAAGATGCCAAGCTGATATCCTGATAACTGCTGGATAAGACGATTGTCGGCATGATCTGACAATTTCTGTACTAAACAGTTCTGTCAAATATCTTTGCATTTGGCAGCTGTCACCTTCGCGCTATCCGTGCAACTTGTCAGTTTATCAACTTATAGCATTATCTTATGACACTCGTGGATAACCATCTTAGGCCCGCAGGCTGACTGACGGGTAAACAGACTGACACACTATTAAGAATGAGGAATGAAAACCGTCTAAGATTTATATGACATAACCGGTTATAGCCAGTTATGCCCATACAAAAATAACCGGTTTTGCATTCCCTAAAATAACCGACTATAATACGATAAAATATTGGATACAAGATAGACTGTTGACAAGGATAGAATAGACAGTGTACTGTTCAGTCACCTCTATAAATATGTATACACTTCGGAACTTATTACCAGGGAATAAGGCGCAAAATTGAATACAGGTGCACATATATTTATGAAGCCTAATTACGACTATGCTAATTTTCCTAGATTGTGATAGCACAGACAGAAAGTGTTAAGTAAACGTCATCATTTCATGGAAGTTTACAATACAAAATCATTTATTCGTGGTAAAAAAAAAAATTAAAAATAAAATGTTCAAAACAGTTTTCCACTAAATGGTCTCGCCTCAGCATAATGCTTACCCGAAAGTAAGCGCTGATCTACCGGCGATACCTTTTACGGGCCACTAACACTATGTGTGGCCTTTTGATAATCCTGAACGCATCTGTAGCGTGAGTCTGTGCGTCCTGGCGTCACAGCGCCATCTAGTCAAATTTCATAATTACTTTCGATTTCATATTCACTTTTAAGTTTGACAGTTAATTTGCATTTGAGGAAAGCGGTAGACTGAGGTACATTAGTTTCACCTGATGGTGATAATCAATGGTTCTACGATTCCACATACTCCATCCAAATTCACCAGTATGGTCATCGGTGCCATTGTAATGGGTATGAGCATAACTTTCGTATCAGTGTCACTTATGGAGGAAGGTAAATACTCGACAAAAACACAAATCATACAGAAGAGATCCAAGAATTATTTTTAAGGTAGGTAAAATTAATATTTTTCTTATTCAGAATAAGAAGAAAAAAAAAGGACTCAGAATTTTGAAACGTTTTACGTACTCTCCACTTTGTAACCGCTTTACAAAGTGTTTGAAAAATGGTAACGGAATGGAAAACATACATTGGGACTCTTTTTTCTGCTGGTAGGATCCAAAGAGCTCGTGATTCTAAGTAGGAAAAACATTAAATTTACCTGTTTTGGAAAAAAGTTTTTGGATCTCTTCACGCGAAAATGCCCACACACAGAAAGACAGACAGGCAGACAGATAGACAAACAGCAGACATACAGACAGACAAACAGACATCTTTGTGACAGGTAAGATGCCTGTGGCAACCTAGTTGCTACATGAACGTACATTCCGTCTAGTTTATTAAGCTGCTCAATTGTATTGAATATTCATATAATTAAATTCAGTTCATTGTATGTAGTTAATAATAATACTCGTTGTTTGAATAATACATGAAATTAATTTAATTACGAGCATATTCTAATTTATTACTGTTCAATATGTATTATTAATCAGTGTTTAAACGTGATTTAGAAATCTACCAGTATAATTTCTGATGCACATTGATTCGATATTATATCATAAATATCATAATTAAGGGAACATTAAAAAATAATACCTTGTCGAAAGAAACTGTATAAACTGTAAAATTAGTAAAGTGTTCATATTAGCCATGTGTTACTCTTACCCCATCTAAAGTAGGTATTTTTTTTGTTTCCAGGACCCTTCACTTGTACGGGCTCGGCGGCATGTTCATCTTTTCAATCTTCATTACAATTTCATTTCTAATAAAGGTGTGTCCTATAGTATTAAGGTTTCGAGATGGTGGGGGAAGTCCGTACTATGACTACATTGGTGTCACAGAGTACAATGACATTCTAGTCAACTGAAATTTATTAATTCGGATTTATAAATCGCCTTGGGTTTATTTTGCATTATGCCTTCATAGTGATAAATAAAAAGCCAAGAGCTCGTTATAAAATACTGCCTTTTAGTTGATTATAAATAGTTGACCAGGAATTAAGCATCTGTAACATATTTTATAACATAAACATTAATAAATAAAAGAAGTAAAAGCGTAATCCAAATCATTTGACACATTGAACCTTTGTGTTACTCTACGTAAGGCGTATGCCACTGGATGTGGTTCACACCGCACTACGGTGTGTAAAGGGGACGTTACACAAGCATATAGCGTTGTCTCGCTCCCAAAATTGATTGTGGAGCGAATCGCATTCATTGTAACAACTAAAGCTGTAAAAGCATTGATATTTGCCTATCCAACTGGACACTGTACGTGACTTAAATACGAAACCTCCTAAATAACATTTTGGTATCAAAGAAAATCAAATAAAATAACCATTTAACAATCGAACAATTGAAACTGGTGAACTTCATTTGATTGCATAAAGCGATCCACATTCTAAAGTCTTGAAAATAAACCCGCCGTTATAAACTTGAACCAGAAAACTTAAATAACTATTCCTTTTTGTGACTTTACCGTTATCATAAGATAACTAGAGGAAAGTTTCCAATAAGGTGAAGACCACTTTAATGTCAACGAAATGGTGAAGTTTTTGATTTCAACTGAATTTTGTATTCACTGGGAGCAATACACTGGAGTGCCTACTCGCTTCAATCATGTTAGAAGGACCTTCAATGTTCACTACATGTGCATTCAATTGTGTTTTGTTAACCCTGAATGGACTTAATGTTAAAGTTTTATAAAATGTCCTTCAATATATAAAAAAAAATAACATTGGAGAGCATATATATGTATTTAACTTAAATGTTACTTAATATCCGTAACATTGATTTTGAAAATTAAATTTCAACAAATCATAATTTATGGCGTGAAATGTGTAACAAAAAAGACTGTTATACAAAATACAAAATTATAAAGGATTCGCTGGCTCAAACTGGTTTTAAAACTTCTAAAGCAAAACAGCGATCTTTCAGCAAAATAATGTAATGACAACTGGTAAAAAAAGTATATAATTAAAAAATAGATAATCAAAACCATAAACGAAGAATAAATTAATATAAAACCTGCATCCTCGACACTAATCATACCTAAAGAGAGATAAATAAAATAAATATAATATTATGGGACAATCTTACACAAATCTACCTAGTCCCACGGTAAGCTCAATAAGTCTTGTGTTGTGGGTACCAGGCGACGATATATATAATAGACAGTTACATATAAATACTTAGGTACATAGAAAACATGCATAACTCAGGAACAAATATTCGTGATAAACACACAAATAAATGTCCTGACCAGGATTCGAACCTGGGACCTCCTGCTTCGTAGGCAGGTCACTACCAACTAGGCTAGGAGGCCGTTAAATATATATTATGTGACTGACGATAAGGCTCTGATGTTGTAAAGATTCATGTACAAATGAATCTTACAAACCATTCATAATTTGGTATATTTTACTAAAAACAAACACATAATATCTTCCAATCGTAAGAGAATGCAGCTGAAGTTCATTTAACACTCGTACTTCAATCAATAATCGGATAATCACTATTTTTCTTCGTTTAGATTTAAAATAGTCAACACAACAAAATTAGGTCATCAAAATATTATTCATAGTGTGTGACATCGGCTTTTATTTACGTAATTTAAGATAGATTAAGTTTAGAACTAAGCTATACCAGTGCTTTGAAAATCATTTAGTTTAGTCAGTAGACTCAACATCAGGACAGTCAGTCTCTGAGTACCTACTTATTTAGTCAAAAAAGGATTAAATTTATCCCTTTGTTTTAATATATAATAAGGTATAATGAACTCATTAGCGACTGACTACCGCAACTTAAAGCACTGAAGTTAAGCATTTACATTGTTTTTCTAATATTCCTCTGTGCTCTGTGATGTCGCAACGCAAAGGTGTTTTCACTGTGTGCTAATTTTGAGTTTGAGCGAAACAAACATCTTTAATAGTATCAAGAACATCATTTATTTTGAGTCTTGCTATATTCTGATTGAATCGCTTGCTCGGGATCAGAACCAGCACACACAGCAAATCCAACTTTGCTCTCTATTAGATATCTGTGACTCTCTCTATTAGATATAAGCGAGGAATGCTAGAATACTTGTTGTAACTGTATTAGTGATCTAAAAAGCTTCAGCACGCTTCTATGTCGCTTCAAAACCATCTCATAACCAATCGGAAGACTACTAGTAACATCTGGTTATGTGAGGTTTAATTGGATATACTAATTATGCATTAGAGTAGCCTAGATGACTGGTAGTCTCTCGACTGTAGGGATACTATAATAAAACAAGCTCTTAAAATGTTGATTCAAGAAGATACTAATAGTAAAGAGAGCTAGCATGGTGAAGGAACGGGAGTTATTAAGCAGATGCAACGCAGATTGTACGAAGTATAAGGATCAAACACAAACGATGTCCGGAGTATTTCCGGTGGACTTTTCAAAAGTTAAGGGCTAAGAAGGTAGATTTTCTCATTGTACCCTTATCCACATTAAAAGTACTCCTTTTCTATAGAATTGTATGATAAAAATCACGATTTCTCGATATGACATATACACAAGTTGTTAACTATTGGCCACAGGAAAGATTGGCTCTACAGTTCTGCTGAACACGCGCTTTTCCTTTCCTAAATGCAATTATGCCCTTTAATGTAGAAACGATTTAAAAAAGTAAAGCGTTAAAAGCAATAGTCCACCGGAAAGGCTCCAAACATTGTTTTGGATTTGATACATGAATATGAAAAATAAAAGCTTGTTGGATTATTTATTTGACCTAAGAAGTAGCATCAAAAGTGTGTATATCCAGGTATTCATGGCACACGTAGGTATGGTGGTGTAACTCTTGATGATAAATATTTTAGATATTTCATTGAAGTTCTCAGTATCAAATCGAACGCTTAGTGTTTGTCGAAAACCCTGTAGTCTTGGTCAGGTTTCTTGATGATGTTATTGCTCGATTCACATTTGGCAAATTTACGGATATGACGCAACTGTTGCCTTTAGTTTGTTCAGTTCTGAGCATGTACAGCCAACCAATCGGTACCCTATGCTGTAGGATAATATCATAGTGACGCTATAAATCAGATTGTAAGAAATCTCTTACTATTTGTCATTTTGACATGGCTCTAGAGTGGCCTAGGGTTCCAATTGGTTGACCTATCCACGAAGTTGAAGTCAGTTACAATGAAATGTCACGTTTTACATAAATATTATCTAAAAATAATAATATTAGTATAGATTGTAAAGAATGACCAAGAAATATTTCACTAATACTAGAGCAGGAATGATGTAACGATCGATTACAATAATAATTATAAGGATTCAGCAAATGTTAAACATTCCACTAGGGGTCTGGGTGAATAAAAACTAAAAAGACATCCGATATCAAAAGTTCCTGCTCAAATTTTAGCCGAAGTGGCAGTACGGTCTTTGCTAAAGGACGAATCTACAGTAAATTCATCAAAATGACTATGAAAGTAAATCCACTAATGGAACGCTCAAAATGAAAACGGTAAAAGGGTTATACACGCTTTCGATGAGTCACTGCATGCACGCCTCATTCTTTTTTTCTCACCTTTGTTGCTTAGCTTGGCCAGCCCTCCCCCAACTACGACTTTCCTTGCGCCGATGCCGGTGTCTCGGTAGGAAAGGAAGGAAAATTGATCAAATAAACATCACACACTGCACTCTACACGCCACAACGATTGATAATGGAATTGGACGCTCTAGCACGCGTAAAGTTGAAGCGGATCGTGAATGCTGAGGATAAGTGCGTTTTATGGGACAAGATCGGCATGAATGATATTATCTTTATCTTTTGTTTTTAATTGGAACACTCGGTTATAATCTTGTGTCAGTTTTAAAAATTGCTCTGTTAGACATATGGCATCCTAGTCCATGACTAGAGAAATATTTTTTCTTGGATGACAGCTGTTCCAGTAATCAAACTCAATTAAAACATCCCTCTTAGAACGAACAATTTAAGGCATATTAATTCAATCAATTTACTCTGTACTCATCGTTTGCAAAGAGTTGGTTGTAAGTTATTAAGTTGTCTTATTCGAGTATTGGGACGCAAAATATATGACACGATAAATGTAATTGGAATGGTGTCAGCTAGACTTTGTCGCGGCCATTATACCAGTATATACTATAGCTAGTAAAAATACATCCCACTTTTATTTTGATCTTGCCCTCGACACTTTAGCCAATAGAGCTTCACAACTCAGCATTCAGGATGCAGGCAAATGTACTTAAATACACAAACACTGCTTACAAGCAGAGACCACCTTCACATATAGCAAGCGATGGCGATACTTCACTGTTGTATAACCAGGGTTGTTATGGTGTCCCTGTCCTTTATGTCGTTTGCTGTCTAATAGTAATCTTAATAGGATTTGAAACTCCGATTGGGAAATTTTCAAAAAGATCCTTTTATTTATTCTTTTAATATTTTGATAATGTTGGATTCTGCTTTGGACACTGGAGGTGGTCAGTTTTTCTTTGATATGTAAAATCTAATTCATGATGTTTAAAAATTTATTTAGAAACAAGAGTACCCTCAATTAAATGAAATGATAAAGGGTCAAGATTAGATGTGGAATCTTTTGTATGAATGGATCTGTATGGAGTCAGAAATGCATAATGTAAAATGTTTTAAGAAAAATATATCTATTTTTCCAGTTTTAATTGAAATCAGATCAGATTAGAATATATAAATGTCTAAAAACAAATTTGCAGCCATTTTTTAAGTTTTAGAAAGAAAATCTTTGGCGTCTTATTAGGATCACCATTAGATACCTTTTGACAGATCTTATTCAGTGACCAAACATGTATTTTGCTTCCTCCACTACTGATGGATTTTACATTTTTGGCGGTGAATAAGATTTTCCGGACTTTACAGTGCCATCCCTTATCCAATCCTATTTTACGAGTTAAATTTGAACGTCTTACTATAAACGTTTTATGTAGTTAAGAATGTAAATGTATTTTTAAAATACGTATTTACTGTCGTGTATTCTGTATCAATTAAGTATATGCGAGAGAAGTTTTTTGTTCAACAATTATATCACTTTTACACCGATAGAAATAATGGTACATGAAGTTTATGCGTACTTCCTACATCCCTCTCACTAATGGCTTAAAGGTATCGGACCAACAAAGTCGACTTGGCCGCAATTAAAAGTTTATTGACGAAGGAATCTGTGCAGTAAAGTGTTTTCTTATTTTTATATCGATTAAAACAACGTCAAGTACCACGTCAAGATAAGTTTACCTCTTCTTTAGATTGTCACAGCTAAGTCGGTGAAAATTTAGCTTAGATGGACTTTAGGTTAAGATCAAACAGGACAACCTATCCCCTCCCCCCGTAACAACCTGGATTATTATGCACAAACATCGTGAGTGATGTATATCTTGATCAGCCAATCGGTGCAGGAAAGAATGCGATTCTACGCACTGATAGGAGTTCTTTGGTTATGTTCAGGAAATGATTGACTGGATGAGCTACCTGTCGGTGGTGTCTACGCTGAGTTTCGTGGTGTTCTTCGCGGTGGGCCCAGGGTCTATACCCTGGCTGATCACGGCGGAACTGTTCTCGCAGGGGCCGCGGCCAAGTGCCATGGCCATCGCTGTGCTGGTCAATTGGATGGCCAACTTTGTCGTCGGCATCGGGTTCCCAAGCATGAAGGTTTGTGCTCGAAAAATCGTTGCTCACCCCATTCTAGTCTAGTTTTAAGTTCTTAGAATGGGGTGAGCTCATCAGTAAAATGTATTTATATCTGATTTTAAAGGTAATGCTTACCGCTTAAGAATGGGTGTTCAATGTTTTCAAGGAATTTTCGAACTTTCAAACATGGTGTTTATAAATAAATTGATTTACTTCAAGTTATAATTCATTAATACTCTTATTTTTCAGGCGCTACTGGAAAACTATACATTCCTGCCTTTTAGTGTATTCCTTGCAATTTTTTGGATATTTACGTATAAAAAAGTTCCTGAGACGAAAAATAAGACGTTTGAAGAAATTTTGGCCCTATTTAGAAACTCCAACGGGAGGTGAGTGTGACACAGTGTTTTTCTACTTGCCTCGTGTATTTCTCTTGACACTACACCGCACTATTTTATGATGGAGTCCGTTAGTAGTAAGTAATTTATAAACTTTATTTATTAAAATTTTCAAAAAGGTGAAGATTTTTTACGAAACTAATAATATAAATGATTTGTTATTCGTCGAATATTTCTAATGTTAATAGTTTGATGAAAATTTGACGAAATCGGAAAATATGTGGAAGTGGTATTTATTGTATTTATTACTGTTACTAGCTAACTCCATCATACTTCAAATATATAAATGCAATGTAAAATCAGATATACCTTCATACTCCATAGGCACGCGTTGCACAAATGACTATTCACATAATTTCTGTGGACTAATTAATTTTCGTATTTCACGACCCCACTGTTTGATATCAATGGTATTTGGAGATATATAATTTTGGTGGCCGATATTTATGTGGACCTAATTTAGGTGGACCATAAACTGTAGGCAGGCCATACCTAGCAGAATGTGGATCTAATTCAGCTGGACTATAAAGTGCGGCATGGACTTGTAGCGTCAGACCTGATTCAACTGGACTATAAAGTGCGGCATGGTCCTGTAGCGTTAGACCTAATTCAGCTGGACTATAAAGTGCCGCATGGTCCTGTAGCGTTAGATCTAATTCAGCTGGACTATAAAGTGCGGCATGGACCTGTAGCGTTAGATCTAATTCAGCTGGACCATAAAGAGCGGCATGGTCCTGTAGCGTTAGACCTAATTCAGCTGGACTATAATGTATGGCACGGACAGGGACAGTTTCCGCGACAGCCGCCTGTACGGCAGTATGATGAACTGCGTCAACGCGTTGGAGCAGCAGCTGCCGCCGCCGCCGCCGGCGCCGGTTGATGAGAAACATGACTCACGTGAGTACCATCTAGATAGTATTGTAGGCAGGACTCTTGAGCATTTTTTTAAAATATTTTTTTATTGTGAGATTCCTGGGAATGTTATGTTCTTGTAATCACGAGCTGTTGAAAATTCCATAAATTTTTGTTACTTTTCTTTTTTGTTACCACATACAAACTTTATGGAAAATTGTACCACAAGAGGATGAAAACTCGTATTTCTGAGTAGAAATACAACGAAATTCATAAAATATATCACAATACAAGCAATTGACAAAAAAGAAAGGAACGCTCTCTTCATGAGATTAAACTCCCAAGGACCCACTTGCAGCACCCAGAATTAGACGCTAACCCGGAGTTAAGCTGACAAATGACATTAGCTCTATGTGACAAACAGATGGAATTTGTTTTATAAAACGGTGTATGGGTATCAAATCCTAAACCAGCGCTGCTTGCGTCATCCGGGGTTCATCGTCAGTCTTACCCGGAGTTAAGCGTTTATTTCATATAGAAGGTTACATTTCACGCTGGGTTAGCGGTTAACCATGGCTGGCGTAAATTTTTAAATGATGACTCACACCAATTCGATCCGATCCGGTCAGTTTCTATAGAAAGAATCACGTGATAGTTCGGAGCCCTCGGAGATCACTTGAAGTTTTGTATAGAAACTGACAGATGACACACCGATCCGATCCGATCCGATCCAGGACGATCTGTCAGTTTCTTTCTGATTGGATGGGATCAGATCGGAGTGAGTTATCCTTGACTGTAGACTGTCAACTTGTTCAAGACGGGGCTTTCGGTGTTTAATCTCGTTTATGTAGTAGCTAAAATTAATGAAACTATTTACTGTTAATAAATTTCGATTTCGAATCCGTTTAGTTTGACTGTTCTTCGTCTATTGTATTTATTTTGTATACTTAAAGAAAATTGAAGAGTTTTATTTTATCGCTGTTTTGTTTTCTTTATTATTTAGTTTTCAACGCTTGTGAGATGTTGAAGTGTAAACCCTGTACTTGTTAGAAGCAATATCCTTTACATGATTTATATGTAACTATAAGCAAAATAGATCTTTATAAGTTTAATCAACCAATTGGAACCCTAGGCCACTGTAGGACTATATTTTAGTGACGCTATAAATGATATTGTAAGAAAACTGCATCTCATTTGGACATGGTTCTAGAGTGGCTTAGGAATTGTATAATTGTGTATCGATCGCTATTCCACATTATCTCGTAAACCAACAATTTTTAACACGACTTCGATTCCCCCGTAGCACTAAGCACTCGATATCATATTTTCATCTATCTCTATTACATAGAATACAGATACGGTAAGGAAACTTGAAACGTGGAGAAATTTATGACCTCGGGCGGGTCTCGAACATCGCTCTCGCTCGCCCGGGTGTGGCCTCCGTAGCTCAGTTAGCGAGCTACGGAGGCCACACCCGGGCCCCGAATGTCTCCACCATGTCCCTCGTGTTGAGGGGGAGCGCCAAGTTCAAGAATTTTTCCACTTTTTTTTCTAAGAAATTTGGTATAATAACTTGATTTATGTACCATTTTGTACCTTGTCCCAGTGGCAATAACATCAGATCCCAAGCGGCCGGGTCAAACACAAAACAATGCACGGAATCTTTCCGGTGGACTTTTCAAAAGTTAAGGGCTATGAAGGGTGATTTTCTTATTGAACCGTTATCCACATTAGAAAGTACACCCTTTCTTTTAAACCATAATAATATGTTAAAATGTGTCATGTACACAAGCTGTTAACTATTGGCTACAGGAAACGGTTAGGGGCACTAACAAGTGTCCCCATCAACGAATGTGCTCACAAAGCTCAGGCCAGAGGGAATTGGAGAAGAATTGTGCAACGTGCCACCACCAAACCGCATGGATGATCACGACAGCTCTGTCAAGAGCTTACGCATAAGAAGAAAGAAGAACAGGAATTGGCACTACAGTTCAGCTGAACACGCACTTTTTCTTTTCTGTGGTCAATAAATCAGCTTGTGAACATGTAGTAATGATTTTTTCAGTCCTCCGGCCGATAAGCGCTACTTTAGGCAAAACTAAATTACCGCCTACCGTCTCCGTCGGGCAGAAAAATAGTATACAAACCTCGGCCGTTAAATGGGAAAGCCTCGGATCACATGTTAGTAGACCTCGGCTTCGCCTCGGCCGACAATTACATGGGATCCGAAACATTTCCCACTAAAACGGCCTTGGTATGTAATCTACTATTATCATTACACCCCGTTATCTAACGCTCACTTTGTGGGCAAGTGATGGGGCACTTTCGATTATCTAAATCGATAAAATAATGAAGTTGATTATAAAAACTTGAATTGCTCGTTATTATTAACAAACTCGTGTACAAAATAATTCAAGTTTGCCCCCGACGTTAAACTGCTCGTACTGAATTACCTAGTAAGTTGTCCCTGAACTGTTCAGTAATTGGCGTCCTCCTATCCGATCAAAGATATACAGAACATCTAATTACATGAAATATAACTCATTCATAGAATTTTATTTTGACTTATTAATAAATATGAATCGACTAAGGAACATCACTATTTTAGCTTGCCCCCAAAGTGAGCATTAGATAACGGGGTGTATTTATCATACAATGCAATAGAAAGGGAGTACCCCTTAATATAGATAAGGCTTAAATAAGAAAATCAAGCACTGGAAAGACTAAGAACATCGTTTTGTGTTTGACCCGGCTATAGTATAGATTATCACACAAGGTTCGAAACGGTACATTGATTTCGGTGAACAAAATGCATCTGTCTTCTTTGCTCGTTAGTTTAAAATATGTAAGAAAGTTTTGTCACCCAATTTGAGGATGTTAATAATATTTTCATCACACCATCATTCTTTGATAACAGCGTAACGTAGACGTGCATGCGTAGCAAACATGCCAATCGCTAACGCTCAGTAGCGAACGAAACGCAACTGTCATTGTCGCACTAATAAGAAAGAGTGATAGAGGGGATACTACGATATGTGGCGGAGCGTGAGCGATTGGCATCCTGGCTACGCACGCGTTGAACCAGTATTCGACATGGGCACTTTATACCAAAGTGATAAGGTTTAATTTCGAACATAGCAAAATCTTCGTTGTTCAAATTTAGCCTATATACTTTAACATGAAAGGTTCAAGTCGACTGGTGCAGCGTTGACCACTGGTACGTCGAGGTTATAGAGATGCGTTTTATCTACCAGTGAGACACAGCGAAAGAGTTGTTTTCTAACTTTCGCTGCTACTGTTGTAACAACATTCATTTGGATTAAATTTGTAATGTTTTTACAGCTATAGCAGCTATATTATTCTCGCGAGGGTGTGGAGAAGAGTATTAGAATCGGCAGCAGATCACCGCTCGTGCTTTGAGATCAACGCTAAAGATCCCTCTCTTTGAACAGCAAAAATAAAATAGATAAACAAAATGGATTACTCCATGAACAGCGTCCCCTTCATCAAGTAAATTCCTCGTTGACCGTTCAATGTTTAAATATATAATTATGTATAATTATGTTTAAATATGCGTTCAATGTTTCACTAACGGTCATGGCGTCATCTCAAGTTTTTTCAACGGCTTTTCGTCATGACGCAAATTCCATTTTGGAATGTTCGATGGTCTCAATGTACGAGTAAGTAAGTAACTGCTCCCTTGTAAAACAAATGACTGTTGCCCTTCAGTATCAGAGCAGTCGTCGGGTGCGGGCGACGGGGGCCGTCCGCCGCCACCTCTCCCACCCCCCCGCTTTCCAGCCCCCGGCAATGTTTGACAATGGGACCCACCTCCGCGCGCGCCGCTCGTCGCTCCCATCAAGGCCGCAGCCAACTTCTTGTTTCATGGACTGAGGCGCAACGCAGCCCGTGCCCCTATCACCACACAACAAATGTTCTAAATCTATGTGATTAGGTATAATAGGCTAAGTCACGAGCGTTAGCGTTAGAGAGGGCTGGGAGTTCTGCTAGAAACGGGAATTATGTCGTGAGGTCTTTCTTACATGGCGACCATAGCAGACGAAAATGCTTGCACATAAATATTTTTAATTATGACTGGCTTGCCAATCGCGACAGTGGAAGAATGTTTAGCTATACGTCTTTCCTTTGCTGCCACGCTTATTAGCGTTTATAAGAATGTAACAAAGGAAAATTATATTAAGAAGACATGTGCCATAAAAATGTGACATTAATTAAATGTCAAGAACAAGGTTATTTTAACCTAGCACTCTAAAGAGTCACCAGACGAAAGACGGTTAAAAATAATTATTAAACGGGACTTTTGAGAAATAGTGCTCGAATAAGCTGAATAGTAAAACGTATGCCTACTGATTATTACAAACATGCGGATATTTAAGAGTATGAAGTCAGATTTCACGACAGACTTCATTGATTTCAGCACTATTATGACTCTTAGCTCTCTGATTAGTGTCATTTTATGACTTGATAGGTATAAAGAGCCATGTTGAATAGTATCATGGAAATTTTATTGGCTCCACTGAGAGCTGAAGAACTAGCTTCTGATATTTATATTAAAGTTAATAAGGTTAACACCAAAGTTATAACTTGTCTAAAGTCACACTGCTAGTTTTGGTTATTTTGTTTTGCATCAAAATCATTGTAAATTATGTACTTTTGTGTTATTGCGCAGCGAAATTAGCAGTGTTTCATTATATTTACTTTTAGTTGTTATAATTTTGGTGGGGCTACCTATATATAAGAGGCGGATTCATTATAAAAGTAGATTTTTATTGAATACACGTAGGTCGCGGTTTTGATTCTTTACTATGCCGCACGGGTTATATGCCAACTAAATCTATGTAGAAAGAATATGGTAACAGTGCGGAGCGGTGGGAAATACTCACTCGTATAGAATACGTTGTAAATAAGCTGTGACGTTGATATATTATGTTACAATATTCAATTGTTTTACGTATTTGTTCTTTTTATTCATTGTTATCACTATATTAAGTCATATCTCGAAGGAAAGTCTATTAATGTGTGTGTGTGTGTCAGCGAGCGGAATTGAATATTATCAGCTACACTCGCTACGCTCTGATTTATGTTTGTTTGTAGTATAGGATAAATATTTTATTGGTAATGTAAGTTTTACGATTTTTGTGAAGATTTTTTATCTAAAGCTTTATACGCCCCTCGTAGGACACTCGTTTATTTTCTATCGGCCCTCGGCTTTATTGACTGGAGTATCGGTAGCTTTTTGATTGGATTATTTAATGTTAATTCTCAAGCTCTCGCTTTGTAACACTACTTGATTGAATGTTGGTGGAGACGTACCTATGTTTTATTTTGTTAAATTTCTAGGTAGGGACTAGACATTGAGATAAATATTACATTTGAAACTAAATACATTTCGTATCTTGTAGATATTTTCTCAGACAAATAATGAAATTCAATATAATAAATATTTAAGAGAAATAAGTACCTACACAAACATTCAAATAAATATTCATCACATGGTATAAAATAAACTTAAACTGAGTTTTTTTATGTATGTCTAGAAATTTAAAAATAGAACAGTTCACTCAAAATGCTACTTGATACGCCATATCGATAGAGAAAAGATACCATGTGGCATCATTACCCTATCTGGGGTGAATTATTTAAGATTGATCATGGTTAAGCGACTGGCACCTGAATAAGATTACAAAACTGTAATTTAAAAAATAACACTTCTTTTGTCACACATGTTCAGTTTAAAAGACATATTTATCTATTATTTGTAAGCAAAAATGTCTGCGAACGATATCAGATTTCTAAGAAAGAAAGACATACTTGTGTTTATAAAATACATAATTCTAATTTTGGTGGTAAAATACGTATTTATAAATTAAGCAAACCATTCTCTTCATTTGCGCAGAATTTAACTCCTTTCCTTTAAAAAAAATAGACCTGTTCTTTATATCAGATGTACGAGTACTTATAGGTAGATTTTTGGTGGTCACGGTCATACTGGACGACTTTTCCTATTAAACAAAAATCGATTTTGAGAAAAAAAAATACGTGTGGCACTCGGGGACTGCCGCGGTAAAGCTATTGCATATCATTTTGTATCAACTTATGCAATTATAATTTTTTTTTTTTTTATTCATGCAGTATTTCTTTTTCTTTGATATTAATTCAAGTTACACTTTTTGAGCGTGGTGACCGATAAGAAAACAAATTTTTCTATTATTTAACAAATAAAAAGTTAATATTGTTTAAAATGTTTTTATTATTTTACAATACATGTGGGTTTTATTATCTTACAGTAGCTGTTGGTTATTCAGGAATATTTATCATTGAAACTTATCATCATCAATCTCCTGGCTATTTCCCTATTTGGGGTCAGCCCTCCTGATACTTTTGCGCCAGTTAAGGCGGTCTTGTGTCATCTCTGGCGTTAAACCCATCGTCAGCAGATCCTTCTGTATGGTTCCTGCCCAGGTGGTCGGTGGGCGTCCTCTACCTCTTTTGCCTTCGGTAATGGCCATAACTTGTCTGGTCACGTGGTCCTCGTTCCGGCGCATTACGTGACCATACCAACGTAGGCGGCTCTCTTGCATTTTTTGTTGGATTTCAACTACCTTAAAGCTCCCTCGGATGTGTTCATTTCTAACTTTGTCGAGTTTGGTCACACCCCCGGCCCAGCGTAACATCTTCATTTCCGTAACATGCATTTTCTGTTCGTCGCACTTTCGAACTCCCCAACACTCGGAACCGTAGAGTAAAGCTGGCCGTACTGCTCTTTTGTATACCTTTCCTTTCGTTTTAATGGGCATTTTTGCGTCGCAGAGAACTCCAGACAGTGTCCTCCATTTGTGCCATCCTGTTTTTATCCGATTCTCTATATCTCTCTCTATACCTGCCGTAGAGTTAAGTATTGATCCGAGGTATTTGAATTCCTCTACCTTATTTAGAGGGGTTCCTTCAAGTGTGGGTGGAATTTGGTTGTGAATATTACCGGAGAAATTGCAGTGTAGGTATTCAGTTTTTTGTCGGCTCACGCGTAGACCCCTGCTTTCTAGAGCTGCTCGCCATGATTCGAGGTCAGTTTGAATTCGCGGCAATGATTCCTCGATTAAGACTACATCATCTGCATATAATAGTGTCCAAGGTGCCGGTTTTTGAAGATCTTTGGTGACGTAGTCCATCACAATGTTAAAGATCAAGGGGCTCAAGGCAGATCCTTGGTGAACTCCAACATTTACTTCAAAACTGCTACTTGTGCCAGCTGGGGAGATCACTCGGGTTGTAATGTTTCTATACATATCCTGTATGATACCGATGTATTGCTCTGGTATTAATTGAGACCTGAGTGCTTGCCATATGAGTTTGCGAGGAATCCGGTCAAAGGCTTTTTCAAGGTCAATGAAAATTAGATGAAGGTCTTTTTTCAGTGCTTTGTATTTATCCATCAGTATCCTTACAGAGTGTATTGCGTCGGTAGTACCCACTCCGGCAGAAAATCCGCATTGGTTCGGTGTTATTTTTGACAATCTATTGAGTCTCCGGATAATTACTTTTTCCCAAATCTTCAGCGTGTGAGATGTTAATTTTATGGCTCTATAATTTCCACAATCCGCTATACTACCCTTGTTTTTGTAAAATGGTACCATGTTACTAAGTCTCCACATATCTGGCATTACCCCGGTTGTTAGGATAAGATTAAAAAGACCTGTAAGCCATGCGACACCATTTGCTCCACTCTTTTTCCAGAGCTCTGCTGGTATTTCGTCGGGGCCTGTAGCCTTACCATTTTTCATACTGGAAATTGCCGATTCCACTTCTGTTAATAATATAGCTTCAATAGGGCCAAGAGCGCAAGGCAGTGGTGATAGTGGACATTGGGGAAATTCTTCATTTAAAAGATCCTGAAAGTACTTTTGCCATCGGCGGTTGATTTCTTCGTCTGATGTTAGTAGTTTTCCAGAGGCATCGTTGATATATTGAAATTATAATTATTATTATCATTGAAACTTATGATAACTGAAATAAGAAACATAAGTTTGCGATTTAATATCCTCTAAATACCTAGAAAATACCGCGTCAATGGTGGTCCCATATTTTGTTGTAGACTCTTGTGGATCATTATTCATTTTCAAATTCAATGTTTTTGATAGAAAAGTTGTCAACATTATTTTACAATATATGTGGGTTTTATTATCTTACAGTAGCTGTTGGTTATTCAGGAATATTTATCATTGAAACTATAGGTTTATGATAACTGAAATAAGAAACATAAGTTTGCGACTAACATATTTGATTTTGGCGGGACTATAATAATAGTGTTTATTTTGACGTTTGACATCGCCGTATCTCTGGTAATAAGAGCTACTGTCCTCAATATTTTGTATAGAATATGACACTTAGCGACATTCGTTTGGAGATATATCCTTTCCTCGATAAAGAACTTTGTAACAAAGTGAATAAAGTCGGTTTCGGTCCGTCGGAGTGGGGAGCGTCAGGTTTTTTTTCGTTACGGAATTTCTGGATTCGGTCCCCGCGCTCAAGGCCCGCGATAGAAGCTATGCAATAGCTTAAAATTGAGTGTGCCATAAAAATCTGCGAAACCTTTTCGCTTTTTCGATGTCAATGCAATAACAAGTGGTCCAATACATTGTATATATTATTACTGAAGGATGTCTTAACTTTGGAAATGGCCATAATATCCGCCTGAGGTCTTGGAATAAAATACATTTTTAATGATAGGTGAGTGATGCTACATTGGTATATTTATTACTTAGGGTTCAGTATTACCACAGGGTTGTAGTCAATTGTTCACGCATCTGAACACTGCTCAATTCAAGATAAGACTTTGTCTGATCGGCGGCTGCGCCAAATCGGCGCAACGCCGTTTGCAAACAGGGGACCCATATCGGCGCTCGTCCATTCGTATCACCTGTAATGTGAGTCAAATAAGAAAAACCTTACGTCATTCAGTTTAATATTTTCGTAGCAATATAATCGTGCTTGAAGGAATAATTAACGCAGTGTCTTATGAAAGCCTCAATACATAATAGAAAAGATATATTTCAGTCCATATTACAGGTGACTTGACTGATATGTGGTTTGTGCCGATTGAGATATATACGCTTGTTCTGTACAGGGGGCGTATGCAAGGGCTAGGCCCATGGAGGTCGCTGAGCTCTACGAATATTTCAATTAATATAAAGAAATGGCTAGTAGACGTGAGCGCCGACTGTACCTGGTTTGCAGCGCCGACCCTTGTCCGTCATATGCTTCTGTTGCACTGCACGAGCAATTTTGAGTAGACGCCGACGACGCTAAATTTCGGCGCACACGTCTAAATATCTTACTGTTTTAATCAGGACTGTACCTATAGCAATAAAGACCTTGTACGCCCCTTACACGTTGTCCGAGTTAAAAAAACAATCCCAAACCGCTGTGGGTCACCATGCATAGCCCGTTTCCGTAATCTGTCTCAGTGACACAAGTGCGAAATACGTGTGAGGGACAAGCACGGCACTAGGATAAGTTGGTACACTCGACAATATGAAATAGAAACCGATTTAATTTGTTACATGTAAGAACCAGAATCAAAGGTCTCAAAGCCATAGTTATTGGAAATATGGACCTAAAGTCGTGTTATTAAGGTTCGTTTTGCAAAGGGTTTGCGGCGTTTGGGGCTGGGTTAATCTCGAATAGGTTTATTCGTCGGGATGTACGAGTAAGCATTGTGAGGCTGACAAAGGTATTTGTAATTAGATATTTATGCTAAGGGACATGGACAGGTGATACCATATTTTATACCTAAGTTGTGAGAATGACGTTGTATCTATTAAGTTTAGTAATGCGTCCAAAGCGTTATGTAACAAAGAGTCAATTTCAAAGAATTTTGAATGTATTGAAAGGAGTTATCAAATTTATTGCTAAGAAAAAAAAACCTTAATATTCAGTTAAATAAATGGTTGAACTGAGTGTTGTGAGATAATTTTAAAGAAAGATAATAATAAATGAAATCTTTTTAATTTTGTTAGTTATTTTCTAAAAAAAAAGCTAGGTACTTCCTTCCATGATAGACAAAATATCAAATTGTAAGATATTTATGAAATTTTATAATTTAAGCTACCTTTTTGCCATAGGGGTGAACAATAGTCTGATGTTAAAACTCAATTTTCAATCGTCTGTCCAGTGTCCAAGGTTTGATTTTATTTGCACAGTTCTAAATTGTCACTTATCGCATAATATCGAGCCACAAATATCTCTGTAAGCCAACAGCGAAAATGTTACTGTGAAAGCATCGTGTCAGGCGTGATATGTTTGTCTACTTGACGCTTAAAGTTGGGTGAAGACAGAACTCCCTCTCACTCTTATTGAATCTTAACGAGATACTTTACATGTCTCTTTTCTTCTTGCATGCATAAGTATCTTTAAAATGAGTATGATCAAATACGTGCTCTAAACGCTGTTAACATACGGAGTAATAACGAAAAGTTGGAAATTTATAAAGACAATTTTTAATTAATATCTTGACGATAACTTTTCGTGATTTGGAATTTGAATCTTCTAAATCTGAATTAGAAGCATTGTAAAAAAATGTATTTCTGTAACTAGTTGACCACTTTCAATTAACGCGCATTCCATTTGGTATTACAACCGCTCCCGCTGTCTTTTCTCAACTTGATGCGTACAACCATGATATCGTTGTTTAGACTTGAACTGTTTTTGAGTGTATACATATCGATATGTGGACAAACTTGTCTCGCCGACCCACCAGCGAGTGGTCGCCGAATGAGAAGTGATGCCTAGGCTGTGCATATACCACTATACATATGAATCGATATAACAATAAGATAACCTGAACCCTCGCTGGAAGCAATAGTTTATAAGGTTTATAGTTTTTTTGGAGACAACTCCAGTACACAGACGAAATCACTTCTTCCAGGCGTAGTTACCATTAGTATAGACCGTTCAACGAAGGAGTGCCCTGTTTCCGTGGGTTCTGTACAAATCCTCGTTGGCTAGTGTAAAGCGCAATGACAATTTGTCGCACAATTCGGCACAAAATCGGCTTTTGCCCTCAACCTCGTATTTTGTTACGGCTTTAGAGATGTGTGTGTTTTAGCGGTGAATACGGCTCGTTCTGATTAGAACTGTTTTGGGATCTTATCCTAAGAGAGTATGCTTATTTTATCGAGACTACCATTTAAAATATGTGTACGATTTTAATCGTACGGATCGTGGGTAATATGTGATAAGTTCTCATTATAATTATACTATTTTTGTTTTCAAAAACTTTAAAATTCTTGACACCTATAGCCTCCAGCAGCCTGTTTCAGCACGCTGACATTGCTACAATTGTCACAACGTTTCTGTGACCTTTAGTATGCAGTCGACAAATGTCGCCGACATTGTCAGTGTGGTTTAACTACGGATTGGTGAGAAAAGGATGTATTTAAAATCTGAATGAAATGAATAATTTCCTTAAAGGAATATTTGAATGCGTCATCCAAATCTAAATAAGACATTTTCACGTAATGGTTAAAAAAGGTGCATTTATTTGTATTTCCAAATTCATTTGTATTTTTCAGATCTAAATCTACGGAATGTTTGACGGAGTTAAATCTAATAGACAAGAAAGAGATGTAAAATTTTAAAGTGTTACAAAAAATACTTATAACGAGTCGTACACCGCAGCTTCGTATGTCAGTTAGAATGTATGTGCTTAGATTAATGGTTGTATGTGACGAACCCCGAGTCTTAAGCCAAAATAATTTCGCTACAATCAGTCAATCGCTAGTAAAAAATACCATAATAATTTGCTCCAAGGAAATCTGTTCTTCAAATTTAGATTCTTTTTAGTTCTGAGTGGACCTAAACTGAGTCGCTGGCATACAACTGAGCACAGTTAAGAACCTAAACTGAATCGCGTTAAGTCGTCAAGTTCAAAATTAGAACCGAATGTCATTTGTCTTATCAACGAAAACAGAACACTTGATACAAATGTATACAATGTTTTGCTTCCGTATTTTGACGGAAATGCCCGAACGTGTCATGCTATTTCATTCGGTGTCAGAACAGCATGACAAATGGAGGGGGGGGAGGCGAAGTGCGCCAGCCGTCTAAGTGCGCCTATCTGGTATCATGGAATGATATTTACTAGTAATAGGCGCACATATACGGCTGGCGCACTTCGCCCCCCTCACCTTAACAGTATCATTAGGGCCTCGTAACCAGATACATTTCAAAGTTACATTTAGAATTGCTTCTTAAATGATTTCGACATTAGTAATAATAATAAGATTTTCATTATAAATGAAAAATAATCCTAGGCTGTTAGAACTAGGACAAACAATCATACTACCACGTTAAATTTAGATTTAATTGACTTTCCAAACTAAGTCTAATAATTCTTTTTTAGTTTAAAGTTAATAGTATTTCCTCGCTTAACTCGTAGGGTTCTCTAGCGATTGACTGAACACGCCCTTATGATTTAGATTGTCATTATCAGCACTTACCTATAGCCAAAGTCATTTCTCACCAAGTATATTAAGGGCAGCCTCACACACAACCTAAATGCTATAATGAAATAAATACCCAAAGAATATCGCGTAGAAGCGACATTCGGCGTATGTAACCGAGAGTCGTATTTCAAGATTATACTATAAATTACAAACTAATGGCAATAGTTTTAAAAACATAATAACTCTTTTTCGATTGTTAAAGATGTCCTAATATGCGTAGTCCAGTGGGGTAAGAGAAGCACTTGTACGGAATTGTCAAACTGTTTCTCTTGCCCCAAGTTATTAAAAAAATCTGATTAAAGAAATAAATAAGTGAGTATAAATACGTATAGTAAATCCAATTCCAACTCGGTTGGTCATGTAGCGATAATTCCAATTTAATGAGTTTTTTTTATACGAATGTCGCTTCACTGCGCATTATTGATATGGTAATATCTAACAAACTAGTTGTAGGGGAGCACCGTGATTTCAAATAATATCTCGAGGCTTAGGCAATACGATACTGCCTAGTCTTAAAAAACAATATTCTAAATTGAGTAATAATATTTTTAATGTTAATGTACTTACAAGTATTGAGAGTTTAGTTCGAGATTACGTTTTTTATGTAATTGTAGTTATATTTTTAATTAGTTTAGTGTGTGAACGTGGGGCGCGACTTCGTTGGTCTGTGCTTAATTTTGAAGGAAATATTGTGACGAATTTTAAGGGGCCGAAAAAAAGTTTGTTGGAAATGAGAAGTATCTTTTTTAAATTGGTTCGTGTCCAATAAGAAGCCATGGGATAAGAAGAACTCTAGGGCAAGTGTGATACTTGCGTGTATTCGTTACCTTGTTTCTCTTGTCCGGGACAAAATAGACTAAGTTCATCTTATCCTATCAGAGGTCAGTCATAAATCTTTAGTGTAAAGTCAATGTCGCTAATTCCGTCTAAAGTTCGCCTGCGTTGAATATGTATAAGCACAGTACGCAGCTGCCGACTCAGTAAATAAGCAGCAGGCTATCCTGAGTTCAACGGCTGAGCTTGAGCGTCGTACTACAATGCTTAGATTCAACGCAAGCGATGTTTAGGCGTAATAGGCCCTATGACGGAATTAGTCACACTGACCTTATGAAATTTATTTATGAAACTTTCATAATAATGTCGCAGAATAGATATATGTACTTATACTTAGTTTTATTGCTAAGAGTCAAAGATAAATTTAGTTGTAGAGTTGGTTTTATATATATATTTTTATTAAATGGTGTAATAACCCGTATGAATGGCACGAAAGCAAGTTTAATTCTAATACTCGTGAGGGGACTGAGTGAGACAAAAGATGGATTCGAAAGAGTTTCGGTAAAGTCGTGCCCCCTCGTTCTTACGCTAACCTACAGACAATATTAAGTTTAAGTTGGTGGCAAATCTCAATCGATAAGTTCTAAACTAGATATATAATGGACCTTCGGGTGTGTAAATAAAGTTTATTTTAGCGTGATGCGAGCAATGCAATTTTAGAGCTGTGGGGTAAGTGTGTTTGGGCGTAGCGGAGAATTGTATGGTCTATATGACGACTATGTATGTATATTGTTAAAGTGAATATGATTTTAATATTCGAATAAGATACTTGAATAAGAAATCAATTTTATTTTATTATTTTAAGTCGATTATTATTTCAAAGAATAAGAGGCAATTACATAAAATGCGTAAAGCAGTATCGTTAATGCCAGACGTAACGCAAACGGTGTGGCATCTGTCATACAAATTCATACTGCGTTACGCATGTTCGTTTTGACGGGTAATCGTTTATTCGTGGTATGATAGAGTATGGAAACATGCACTAGGGCTTCCAGATGCGAAAATTGACAACAAAAGAAGGTTAGTAACCCTAGAAAAGGAGTGTCGCGAGACTTTATTTTAAACATCATGTAGTCCATCTCGTGCACGATATATTTTCGCTAAACGTACTTCTGTGGTGGGACTACAGATGGGATAAGAAAGTTTGCATACAGTCACTTGTATCCCGAAAAACTATGTACGCTCTTATCCCACCGATATCAAAGCTACAGTCAGATATATATGGAAGCCTCGGTGCTAAAGTAAAGTGTCAAAAGGGATAAATTCAAAAATATTTGCTCATTATTGTGATTGTCACGAGAAGTTGAACTTCATAAATGCGGTTTGTATTTGCATCAACATGATTAATAGATAAGTTTGTAAGTAAACGATTCTATTGATGTCACTCGTTATAAAAGGTCCATGTTTATCGGGGTGCCAAATATGAATCGTTTACTATTTAGGTGCATAAATAAACTGTCTTAAGTTTGTATATTTTTTGTAAGCACATTTTGTCGTTGTATTATTGAATCTAAAGGTAAGACTTTTTGGTTTCTACGGTAAATTAACTATTATTTAAATTAAATTTAATGCGCTTAAATACGTAAGCGCGAATCCTTTTATTTATAGATGTATTAAAAAAAAAGAAGTTTTGTACAATTCGCCGCGTCCAAGCTAAAAAGATTGAATTTTGTATTAGTATGCTATGATTTATTATATTATACTATTATTATATTGCAGAGGTAGACGAGAATGCAATAAAAGAAGGAGACAGCTTTAGAATTGTATTGTCCGTAGGGTATAGTATAGACTATAATGTATTGTGTAATGTCTTGGTGCCCATCATTGTTGTGAGCGTTTGATTTTCAATCGTATTGTAATGGAGTTAGGTTCATTTTGGAATCGTTGCGTAGTAAGTTAGGTATTAGCAAGTTCTAGGAACTCTTGTAATTATTAGTAAAGTCTTTTCTTACTGTTCAGAATACTAAAGGAAGTCTACAAAAGGATACCTATAGACGGTTTTATCCACATTGACCTTACAATTATTTTTGTGCACATTCGCCTCCACTCCCCACACCCCGTCCGCTCTAATTACTTAGTTGACTCCGGGCAGACGAAATAAGATATAGTTGGATTATCACTGTGGCTGTCACATTCTAACAAGTTTGTAAGTGCGAAAGTGACGCATGGCGTGATAGTCGATAAATTGGCAACAATGCTGAACACAGATTATATTAAGGACATATATTTATCTCTCATACATAAAGCGAATACAAACCGTTTTGAAACCCACGCAAAAAAACAATCTTATCCCTCACAACGCTAGTGTTGCCAACGATTAGGAATATTATATAATACTGAGTCGGTGCCGACCCAAGATAAAAGACGATCGATTCGAATTCGCGAGGAGAGTCCCATGTAGGCCTGTACTGGACGTCTCTGTGCACCACAAACACAGCCTTATATTAGTACCATTCTACTTAAGTCAATATGGGGAACACACAAATCGTCCTTACTTGTTTGGCGTTCGACATTCGTCTTGATTCACCGACGATTTTGCCCTACTTCAATCTATAAAATATATAGTTAGGTCAATTTGGCTAATTCCGTCATAGGTACAGTACGTAGCTGCCGACTCAGTCGATAGCAATAAGCTATCCTGAGTGCATCAACTTAACTTGACTCGACTTAACATTAGACGGAATACTCGTATACTATGTCCTGATGAAATGCCACATTCACCTTTCTCGTACCTACCTACTTCCCTCATAAGTCTTGTATTGAATCAGGGGTTACTTTGCGGAATTCCATATTAACAACGAAAATAATGTTACTTTGCTATTCCGCCATTTTTTGCTATTTTTTGTTTGGCGGACTAGCAAAGTAATATTAGTTTCGTTAAGTCTTACTTATATAGATTTCATTTAGCTAGGATCTTCTAATTCGCAGTGGCACATTGAATGATTAGAGCTAATTACTTTTTTTCTTTCGCAATGAAGTACTACCCAAAGAGGAATGGATAGGAATGGATTAGTTTATTTTTCTACCAACCCACATAAATGCCCTTTACCGAGGAGCGTAGATAGCTAAAATACACCATTAACGGCTGTGTACTACATGTGTCTTTTGGCACGTTTTTATAGCATTTTTAATAAATAAGTCGCAAACCAACGAGTGAGGACTTCTTTTGAACGAAATGTGGACTTGATTGCAATGTAATAGAATTAATAATTGAACTGACAATATCGTGATGTTTTGGTACAATGTTTACAGTTTAGCGGTAGTTAAATAGAGTATAGGTGAAAAACTTAAGTAAGTCAACTGTTGTATGTAGTAGTGAGCTATTCGAATAGATAATAAAACAAATGCCTATTCGAATAGCTCACTACTACATACAACAAGTGACTTACTTAAGATTTTACCTATACAGTCGAGCAATTTATGTGTCATTTTGAACCTTGTCACAGTGACAATCAATATTATAGCTGTTAGGAATCCATTGTTATTGTCAGGTGCGAAATGAATGATACATAAATCGTTTTCCTTTACCGTACATTTTGAGTTATTTATGACTTTTTGAGTATTACTTGTGTATGACGATGACTTTAAACAACAATTACTATTGGCTATGTGGTAGGTGTCAGAGCATAATAACAGGACGCTTGTCACATTTTTTATACAAAAATATTCTGCTAATTCTGTATATTCTATAGGCAGGGAAAGGCGCTTTTGTATTGAACTTGGGTAGAGAAAATAGAAGTTCTGACAGCGCACAGCAGGCGAAGAGTGAGAAATTTAAGTGGAAAGGGTTTTTATACTTACATTTTTAACTGTTAAATGGGTCATGCAAACATAATCTAATAATAGCACTGGCTATTGAAATGAAGCTAAATGAACCATTGATTAATGCGGGCCGTATAAGGTGAGGGGGGTGAAGTGCGCCAGCCGTCTAAGTGCGCCTATTACTAGTAAGTATCATTCCATGATACCAGGTAGGCGCACTTAGACGGCTGGCGCACTTTGCCCCCCTCACCTTACGATCGGGCATATTAGCCAGATTTGCCCTGACATGGGAAATTAGTCTGCCGGATGCCCGGCGATCACACCCACTTATCTCCATCTGAAGAAATGCCCGAGCGTGTATAAGATGCCAATCCGCAATCCGCTATATGACTTGCATAGGCGCTGTCACCCTGATACTCTTGAGCGGTGAGCATAACGTAATCGCTAAACTGT
Source organism: Lathronympha strigana (assembly GCA_949128165.1). Classification (NCBI taxonomy): domain Eukaryota; kingdom Metazoa; phylum Arthropoda; class Insecta; order Lepidoptera; family Tortricidae; genus Lathronympha; species Lathronympha strigana. Next base: position 2,798,117 of record OX421901.1, on the reverse strand, counting down.
AAATACTCGCCCAACACAGATTTCAAGTTATCTACGCTCTTAGAAAATTGGATTTCCATATATATATCTAGTAGCTTACCTAAGCTTACTACGCAACGATACTATAGTAGCATAAGGTTAGGAATTTCGATTAGTACTTTCCGGATTAAAAATCTATCTTCAGAAAATAAGTCAAATTATCCAAACACCAATGCTTTCTTGTACATTCAAGTAAAGAGTACAAAATGATACCGATTGTGTCTACCGGCGACGTCTTTGAAAATAGTTAAATAAGATTTTTGATGAGTTTTCGTGGTATAAATGAGACGGAATGATGAGCGAAGATTAATCGTGATTGCTAGGAGAACGGAATGCGTGAACGATGTTCAAAAAACGAATGGAGTGTGACCCTAGCTAGGGTGGTTTGCACAGTGGATGAGCATTTGACCAGGCGGTGTACAAGCATAGTGCTCCCATATACACTGAATGCGCGGATTCGCATCGATGAGAATACTGCTTAATATGGAGATAATGTATAGCCCTTTAAGAATAGTAAAAGTTCGGATGCATGCTAAAATATATAACTGTTCAGTTCTACTGCAATTTCAATATCAACTTGCACACGTCAGAACTAAAATACTTCTCTTTGACTTCATCTTTGAATTTCAAGTGGGTTAAGCTTGGTATGATTATAGAAGCTGTTTCTAAATAACTCTAAATATTTTGTAATTCGTAAACACCTCGGGCTAGCTCCAACAAAGACGTAAAATGTTTGTGATGATAAAATGCTTGCCTAGCATAGATTTCAGATAAAAAAGACATCAAAGATGAAACAGAGTTGGAACGAAAAGCGAGATTTTTTTAACAGACTGGCCGGCGATTGGCTCAGGGTTGAAAGTGAAGACAGGGTCAAAGACGGAACTCACCGATTCAATTATACCTGAATCTTGCTTTGAAGATAGGAAATATAGAAGGTGGGATCGCATTCCTTCCCTTGGCAGCCCGCAGGAAAAAAGAAGACTCAAATATTTTTGTGTGGATAAATGGTCATGCAGCTCTTCCCAGAATGTATCCGACAGACAAGCGACTCGAGTACGATGCTCAAGGCTCCGTAATTTTGAGTTAAGAGCAGGGTCATCGCCGAAGATAATAAAAAGATTCCATCGTGACGACTTATACCAAAGCGGATCCGCTGCCCGCTCCGATGCGTGCGCGAGATTGTACATGAAAGATATACCAGCAAAAATAACGAAACACTGCCAAAAGGATTAATGACTCGATTAAAGATACTGGAATTATCGTGAAACAAACATATAAATACAAAACATATAACGCCGGATTGTTCCAGTAAACCCAGAACTTCGATCTCTCGTTCAATAAATAATATTGCTGATGGGAACTTACGAAACATTTTGAAATATCAAATGAGATATAGTGGGTTGGGATATGGAAAATGGAAAAATGGTTACCGAAATGTAGTGGTGATATCGAAAAATATCTCTGATCGACGACAGGATTAAAAAGAGGAATTAAACATTTGAGATTTTAATCAGTATCTACATAAAACGTCTGATGTAGCCGATAATTTCAATATTCGATTTACTCTACAAACCTATGGTTTTATCGTTTATTGACAACGCCAATCGAAGTTAGTAACGTACAGTCAACCAATTGGAACCTTAGGCCACTGTAGGACTTCATAGTGACGCTATAGATCAAATTGTAAGAAATCTCTTACTGCTTGTCATTTTGACATGGTTCTAGTGTGGCCTAGGGTTCCATTTGGTTGACTGTACCTACCTACAGAAAAGACCACATGAGTGTTCATACGCACGCCTTTTTAATATTTTTTGTTTTACGTAACCATATTCGCTAGAGACCGTGAAGAGCGAGTTGCGTGAGGACTAAGCTGGAGCGAAGCCAAGAGTTGCTTAGAATAGAAAGGCGTAGAAGGGTCTTCTGGAGGCAATATGCAAGTGCGGACGAAATGCGTCGATTGTCGTTGTCCTAAGACGATTGTCATTTCATCTATGGTCCGACTAAACAATTATATACATCATTGCTTGATCTGGCTAACTCCTTTTCTAACTCCATGGTCGGGTAATATTAGGATATATCGTTAGCGGCAGGTAGTTGAAAGTGATTCGTGCTATATATTCTAAATACAAGCGCTCAATGTTAATATGTTAGGATTAAGATAAGACAAGGCGCCAGGAAGGCGGTTTGACTGATACCTATTTAACTATAGATTTGTTAGGCTTTCATTTCTGGCGGTAGGGATATTCAAACTTCGTACCAAATGTTTGTCAAGGTCGTATTTTTTAATGCCCGCGTGAATTGAAAGTGCATCTCGTTTAGTATCAGTATCAGTGGCTAGCAATGGCTGCCATGGCGAATTTATGGTAAAGGTGTTCCATGATTACTCGCAATGCCGTAGGCCCGTCTTAAGACTCCTAAAACAACGCAAATCGGTGTGATTCTTTGGAACTTAAGTACGTACACATTTGTAATATGTAAGAGGTTAAATAAGTAACTCCTGGTTTGAAATAAAGGCAGTAGCGTCTAGAAAAGCCTAACAAACCTAAGTTGGCATTGGTGCAAAGTCTCTAAAGGATTTTAGATTAAGGCAATCGCGACTATTACCCTATTCGGCAACGCGACAATGACAATCCTACATTGTCATTGTCACTTGTCACCTCAAAGGCGCTAACGCGTCCTATGCCCTAGTATGTGTAATATAGTAGTTTCACAACAATGTTGGGCCCCAAGCGCGTAGAGAATATGCTTATGTCTGAAGTTCGGTTCGGTGTGACCACGGGAACGCACTTTGGACATATTATGTATATCCCATTCGCTAGAATCTTCGTTTAAGCACTATCCCAAATAATGTTATGCCACAAATTATCTGAATACTTTTTGTTTGTCACGGAGGTTACTCCATTCTTGTACAAAGGGAACTTGTAAAATTTTATTGGGACTACTTGTTATAAAAATGTCGAAAAATACATTTGTGTTGTGTTATTTCTGCCCCTCTTTTTCCAGTTTGGTTTTTAAGTGACAATCGCTAACGGTTAGTCGCGAACGAAACGAAACTGTTATTGTCACACTAATAAGGGTGATAGTGAGAGATAGCTACGATACGCTTCTGAGCGTGAGCGATTGGCATCTTGGATGCGCACGCAGCTGCCGATTGTTTTTGAATGTATGTACTTGTAGGTAAGAACAATGAGGATTACCGCGAGTCGATTTTCCGCTCTAAGGAATGTTTTAAGTATAGGACCGAACCGAAAGTCGTAATTTTTATTCCTTCATACAGTTCGGCAAATCAGATGTTTAACATTTTGTTTGGGTACTATCAGCCCAATTGAATCCTCACCCACCATAGAACTGTATCACAGTAACGTCATGTATGATTTTACTTAGCATTTGACTTTAGATGTCAATATGACACAGTTCCTTGGTGGTTCAGGATTTAATTGGGCCGATAGTACTATGGGGTCAGCCAAATTATTGTTTCGCGATCTCGGGGTTGGTTCCGTAGCAAAACTTGGATTGAAAGCAATGTGGTTAATCTAGTTTTTTGTAATAAATCCTCTGTGCGGTGACATTGTACTGTAAAAAAAGGGGATATGAGTGGCCTCTGGAAAATCCATCGGTCAGATTATGCGATTTTGGTATTAAGAAACGGTAATAAGGTACATAATTATCTTCTGAGAGGTTCGAATGGATTTACCTTACCCGAGTTGACGTTTAGCAACAGAAATTCTAGTTGCATCATCAGATCAGCTCAGTATTAACATGTCATCTAAGTAAGTGTACAAAATTCCAGTTTAATTAGACCTGGAAGTGATTAAATTTTTCAGTAAAATCAGTCTTAAAGTTGATTCGCCCACGGATTGTGACTACTGCAGTAAGATGCCGAGCCACCTCTTATCAAACCATGGAACTCAAATCAGTATGAACGGCGTCTGCTACCAAAATATTCCAGTTCACGATGAAGCGAGAGACGGTACTATACTCACCGACAGAGGGCGCTGTACTCAATTTTATTCGTTTGACAAAAATAGCACCGTCAACAGATGGCTCACCGAGCTCTCTTTGATTAATCAAAATGGAAATAAATAGATTAATAACGCTGAACAAAAATCGTTTATACACGTTTTTTTTAATACTACGACGGTGACAAACGATCATACGGCCCGCCTGGTGGTGAGCGGTGACCGTAGCCTATGGACGCCTTCAACTCAGTGAATCCTCTTGGAGCTCTGGCGACCTTACTCACCAACAGAAACACAACACTAATATGAGTAGGGTCTAGCGTTATTAAACTGCGGTTTTCTTTAAGGTGGAGGTACTTCCCCAGATGGGCTCATTATATGGACTGTTTATTTAACACAGCTCTTTGTACATTTGATGTGCCCCTCCCCGTAAAAATCGCAGACATTTTTGTATACAAAATGACAGATGTTGCTAGTCCATCTGATTCAAAATTCAAAGGATGTGCAGTCTGGATGTGTCTTGGATTATGTTACGTAAGAAAATAATTCACGTAATCGCATTGATTTCGATTTCAATTTTCTCAATGACAGTTGACGCCTTTGCGTTGTTGGTCGCGTTTACAAGCATTTGCTGGACATGAGATTGACGCATGCATTTTATTAGTATCAGAGACTAATAAAAAAAAGACAAATGGTTCAGTTCACGTTCTTTGGGATGACGTGTCTAGTAATATAATGCATGAGCCCACGAATCATAGCAAGATGTTTCCAATTTTGAGTCAACGTAACGTAATTATTATTCATTGGGAACAGAAGACGCTTACTCAATGTTTCATTGTAGTTACTTAAATATAACTTATAATGTAGGTACGTAACAGTTATTTTCTATGATAAGTTATACATGTTTCATTTATTCTTGTAAGCTGTATTGAGCCACATCATGGTTAATAAAGTTATTTTCATTTTCATTTTTTTTTTCATTGTTAATTCGGCAAACGCGGTAAGACTAACATTTTTATAAAAAAAGTCTTAAAAAATGGCAGACTGGGACAAACAATCATAAACTGCATTATAGATTTGACATAAGTTTGTAAACAATGAATACATTAACCGCCGTATTCATAAAAAAGTTAACAAAAGCTTTAGTTAAATTATGTTTTCTCCCATTCTGACAAACGCGATTGTCAAAGTGACACATAAAAAAAACAATCATTTAGTTAAAGTGTTGAAGTGCGTTTATGAATAACGCCAGACTTTTCGGCATCATTCTAAAGCAATAAGTTAGCTGTAGGTGTTTATTTCTATCATAAAGAAAACCACATTTATGTATGCGGGCAATCCTTAATTCTTAATTCATCTTATTTTACAATATTTCCGTAAGAAAAATGTAAAAAGTACATGAAAAAACAATCAAAAGCTATTAAAAAAAACATTATGCTGTTTTAGGAAAAAACTTACAGTTGATTTATTTCTTGGCTATAACCCTAGGTGGTGCAATTGGGCCCTTGTTAAGATTATAGAATGCCCATTTGTTTCAAGCTTACATTTTTAGGGACTTAATCATATAACATTATGCTAGTCCCATCGTATCTTTAACTTGAGTACAGTCAACTACAATAATATGAATATTGCCAAAGTGCGAAAAATATGTATGAGTTTAATGTTCAAGCAATAAAGTCCTGTATGAATATTTTTGGCACTTTGGCTGTATTCATATCTTTTTAGTAGAATGTACATTATCTACGGCCAAACAGAATACTGCTACAATATGTACCTATGTCGCAATTAATAGTAAAAAAATACATTGAAAACAGAGGAGTCTTTATTATTAAAATGTCTGTGCAACATTACTAAACACTAAACTTTAAAATCTGACGTCACACCTCACGCAGCCCAGCTGTTCCATAGTACATACGAATTAGCAAAATATTCGTACTCCTTCGATTATTTTTAGAGAAACCGTCCGACTGACGTTTGCCGCGCACACGGGCGTCCGCGCGCGGCCTGGACGGTAACGGAGCCCCACGGGAGCCCCACCGGAGCCATGGAGCCCCCGGCCTTCGTCGGAGACCCGCCGGCCCTGGCCGTAGCCCTTCACGGCGCCGCATCCGTCTTCCTCCCTCACACGGGGACGCCACCTTTTCAATACGAGTGGTAAATATAGCAAAATTCCTGCGTATTGTACCTATACATTATTTTGATTGTGACATTTGATAGTGCGTGTTTTTAGGTTAGGACTTTGTAAACGTATATCGAATTTGAATTTTTGAATTTGGAACTCTTCCGGGCGCGATGCGTAAGACGGGTAATAAATAAAGCTCGTGATTGTCTATTGAAATGTAATTTGCGTTCAAAAATGGAACGCATTTCAGTTACTAGACTAGGTACTGTTTTTGAGCTGATAGAAAGTTGCTCGTCGATTCTAAATTCAAATGCTGAGCTTCATTAAATTGTGAGTCTTATGTTTTATAAGTATAAGGTCGTTTATGGCGTGTGTTGTGCGTGGGTATGTTTATTTGTTTTTGGTTGCGGCCGGTATAAATAAGTCGGTAGCCAAGACACTTGTCGCGTCGCGTGTTCTGACTGTTTGACACGGAGTTCGCCGGTTGGAACTTTTAGTGCATCATGCTCGTATCTGCTTAATGCGAGCGAGATGCACTGTGCAGTTTCTAGAGGCGGGGTCACGTGTGGTTCGGTGAACGAATTAGGTAAATCCATGGCAGGTAGCGAACAAACAAATTTTTTGATGTGAGAATTTAAAATATCTGTTTGTCAAAATGGTTCAAAATATGTATATGCAATTATGCAGTAAGTGTAACTTACCTAGCTACCTACCTCTACCTACCTTAAATCTAAAATAGGTCTTTGAGGCATTGTACCTAGCATGCTGGCGGCATTTCCTCGTTGTATCGCAATGCTGATACGTTGTGCGAGGAAGCCACCAGCTCTTCGGTCACCATTTACATCAACCAGACGTTTCGCGATTTCTACAAACAACTTGCGTGCGCTGGGAAATTTGATTATTGACATGGCGTTACTTTACTATGACAGGGTTTCAGGCACAACAATTAAAGTCCGCGAGTGTACATAATATATAGTAAACGCACCGGTGACGGACGGCGTATGGGTAATGGGATGTTAAATGAAAAAAAAATCCACATTAAGTTGTTCGTGATTTTTGGAACCATTTTAACATGAACACCGGTCATTTAGCTGCTAAAGATTGAGGTTTTTGAGGGTCGGCAATGCACATCTAACACCCCTGGAGTTGCAGGGGTCCATAGGCTACGGTGACCGCTTACCATCAGGCGGGCCGTATGCTTGTTTGTCACCATCGTAGTGTTTAAAAAAAGTCGTCTTCTAGGTTTGAAATGGCCGTGGAACGTAGGACGTTAGGTCGATAATACCTCAAGTTACAATGCCTCAAGGACCTATTTTAGATTTAAGGTAGGTAGAGCTAGGTAGTTAGGTAAGTTACACTTACTGTATATATTTCGAAAATAGATGTTACACAATTTGTGCTTATTACTATTTAAAACGAGATATTTACCATGTACCAATTTGAAATACAAATATACATGCAAATATACATAGTAAATATCTTGTTTTAAATAGTAATTGTAATATTAGATATTTAGCAATCGCTTGTCGAATGAAGACGTTTTGAGGAAACCGGACTAATCCTACTAGACGACTAGTTACCTACTTTGCAGCATCGAGACAAATGTTTGGTTTAACAATGCTGTTTCAATAATGTGTATTATGTTTTTTTTTTTTAATTATAAAATCATTTATTCTCGAAATATATACCTACAGTAAGTGTAACTTACCTAACTACCTACCTCTACCTACCTTAAATCTAAAGTAGGTCCTTGAGGCATTGTACCTAGGATGCTGGCGGCATTTCCTCGTTGTATCGCAATGCTGATACGTTGTGCGAGGAAGCCACCAGCTCTTCGGTCACCAGTAACATCAACCAGACGTTTCGCGATTTCTACGAAAAATTTGCGTGCGCTGGGACCCCATGGACCAAGAGTTTCGACCCCGAATGGTACAAAAAGGTACTCTCTGCCCTTATATTTATTACGTTTTAAAATTTCGGCGCATTCAGCCGCTCCGCCCGCTTTTACATTAGTTCGTTGGAGATGGGACGGCGCCAGCGTGTCTACACAGGTAGCATCCCACACTAGCATCCGTCCCAAACTCCAAGGAACCAAGGACACCCCATCAGGTCTCTTGCCATCATCCCTGAAAATGCCAGTCGGCTCAAGGAGAGCAGGCACGTTGATGGTGGCAAGAGACCGACGGATTATGTCATTAAGAGATGCATGTCTCGAAAAATTATGGATTGTAATTACGGTAATAAATAAAAAATAAAAAGTTTGGGAGGTAGACAGTCGCTTTCATGAAACTAGCACCTACGTCAAATTTTGGGTTTCCATCATAGCGGACCAGGGTCCCTGCGCTGTAGCACAAACCGGGAACACACATAAAAACTTTACATTATATAATGCTAGAAGAAGTAGGTACCTAGTTGTACGTGTGATGCTTCGAGTAACATTCTGAATATGATCTCGAAGTGTCAAATTGAGTCAGGCGTTCATTCCGCGACTCACTGTAACAGAACGAGGTTAAAAAACAGGTAATTGAGCGAGTGAAGCTTAGGCAAAATTGCTCTCGTGTCTGTCCATTTGTTCTCTACAGATCGCATTTACCAACCAATTCTTGTTAAAGCAAGTTTGTTAATTACATTTTATTTTTAGGAAATTTTTGGACATTTTTGAGATGGCGGGAATCGGTAAAAAGGTCCTAAGCGCCATCGACCCAAAGGCACTTAGGACCTTTATGCCAATACCAGTAGCAGAAATGCTTTCGTGTCTGTCCATTTGTTCTCCTCTACAGGTCGCATTTATCAAACAATTCTTGTAAAAGCAAGTTTGTGAATTACATTTTCATTTTAGGAAATTTTTGGACATTTTCGAGATGGCGGGAATCGGTAAAAAGGTCCTAAGCGCCATCGACCCAAAGGCACTTAGGACCTTTACGCCAATACCAGTAGCATCTCGCGAGGCAGAAATGCTTTCGCGTGTCTGTCCATTTGTTCTCCTCTACAGGTCGCATTTATCAACCAATTCTTGTGAAATTTTGTAAGCAAGCTCGTTAATTACAGAAAAATAAAATTTCGAATCAGCTTTACATTTTTTTTTATATGGTGGGCATTGGTATTTATTTATTTATTTAATCTTTATTGCACAAAAGAAAAAAACTTGATATACAAAAGGCGGACTTAATGCCATAAGGCATTCTCTACCAGTCAACCTTTACTATAATGGTATAATGGTCGTAAGCGCCATATACCCAAAGGCACTTAGGACCTTTATGCCAATACCATGTATCGCGAGGTCTACAGCTCACAGACCAACTAGTTAATGACAGTTAAAATTTGACTATTTGTGGAAAATGCACGTTTTTTCGTATTTATTATAAAATCTCGGTCTCGGTCTCGGCCGAGAACTCAACGTAATCTCGGTCTCGGCTGAGACCAAAACAGTAGTTTCAGTCGGACTTTATTACTAGTTATATTTTAACATTTCTCAGGGCCCGTAATTTTCATGCCGGTTGCGTCATAATGACGTATGTAAACACACAGGATGTCGTAATACGAAATGAGTTAATGACAGATAAAGTCGATCAACGTTCGATTCTAACGTCGAACGTAATAGTTTTGACAATATTCAATGACAGCATTATTCTTTCAAACGTAAAACCTAAAACATGATGTATGAAGCTTGACGTCATTTGTCTGACATCGGCATGAAAGTTACGGGCCCTTTATAACCAAACATCGGATTGACGTGTGCAAATCTGGGCCGTTACCATGACGTCTTAACGCGATTCAGTTGACGACTTAAACTGAGTCGCTTCCATACAACTGATGGAAATATTATACCTGCAGGTAGGTATAATATTTCCATCCAGTATAATACTAGCCAGAGCAGCAGCAGTGTGCGCAGAGCAATCGCGGCTAGCGCTTCTCACTCATGATTATGGGGCGCGGACCGTCCCGAAACATGTCGAGCTATCTTCGACTTTATAGACGTGAGTAACCCGGTCTAAGTATATTAATACTAGCCAGTATAAATATGCATTTATTTAAAAAACCGGCCAAGAGCATGTCGGGCCACGCTCAGAAAAGAGTACGTAGTAGTAGGGTCCTTCACAAAAAGCGAACCTGGAAGGGGTTTTAGTAGATACCATGGCCATAATCTTTTTCAAATACCTATCCAAAAATACCTCCCACTTTAGCGTTGAGACGAAAAAAATCACCCCCCACTTTACGTGTATGGGAGATATCCAAAAAAATCTTTTGTCGGCATGATTGATATGTATATTCATACTAAATTACAGCTTTCTAGTTCAGCCGCAGACGGACAGACAGACAAACCTGGCGAAACTAGAAGAGTTCCTTGACTACGGGACCCTAAAAAGGTCTGCCTAAAAAGAAAAAAACATTACATGTAAAATATACAAGTCTGAAAGTCTCGCTCCGCAGTCTTAGATATTTCAGTTTATCTTCTATACATATAAAAGGAAAAGTCCTGACTGACTGACTCACTGATCAACGCACAGCCGAAACTACTAAACGTATGATCCTGAAATTTTCACATTACGTTAGGTGTTTAACGAAGGTAACGAATAAGAAAGGGTTTTGAAAAAATCATCTTCTAAGGGGGTTAAATCGGGGTTGAAAGTTTGTATGGAAGAAAGTTTTTGTTTTTAGATAGAGACTCAAAAGTTGGTGTAGAGGTGTGTTATTAAAATACAAAAAAAGTAATTATAGCGTTTTGGAAAAATCAACCCCAAAAGAGGTGAAAAGTGTGTTAAAAGTTTGTATGGCGGAAGCGTGTCCCTTTTAGTTATGGACTACAAACTTTGTGAAAAGAATCCTCATTAGAGTTTACAAAAAGTAATTTCAGCGATTTCGAAAATTCGACCATTATAAGGGTGAAAAGGGTGTTGAAAGTTTGTATGGCGGAAGGTTTTCTGTTTAGCTAGAGACTTTATTTTATGTGTAAAGGTTTCTCATCAAAATACAAAAAAGGTGTTTTTATCTATATAATATATAAAAAAGAAACTGACTGACTGAATGACTAACTGACTGACTGACTAACTGACATATCAACGCACAGCCCAAACCGCTGGTCCTAGAGATACCAAATTTGAAACGTAGAGTACGAACGTAAAGTCTAAAGGTGCATTAAGAAAGGATTTTTTAAAATTCAACCTCCTAAGGGGGTGATTTGGAAGTCCAAAGTTTTTATGGGGAAACAAGATTAGGTGGCCTATTCCATTTGAAACTTTACAGGGGTATTTGTAAAGATAAATGACGTAGCACGTGTTTCAGGTTTTATGAGAATTCAACCCATATAAGGGGGAAAAGGGGTGAAAAAGTAAAAAAAAACAACATGGGTATCGTTTTCTGGTTTATCGGGTCGCTGATTACAAAAACAACGACGATTTTAAAATCTAACGTGGCGATTGTGAAATACCATCTTCCCTGTTGGGGCGCGAGGGGGTCGAACTCTAAAAATATAAATATGGGCGTCGTTTTGTTGTTAATTTCTGGTTCTATAGATTCCAAACTTAACACTTAGGTTCCTTATAAGGCGTAGGGGTGCACAGACAAAGGAGTTTTCAAAATTCACCTCCAAAGGGGGAGAAATGACGGTACAAACTATGTATGGGGAAACATGATTAGTTAAACTATTTTATTCAAAACTACACAAGAGTATTTCTAAAGATAAATGAGTAAAGACGTGTATTTGATTTTTTGAGAATTAAACCCCTAAGAGGGCAAAAAGGGGTAACAAAGTCAAAAACATCATGATTATCGTTTTTATGGTTTATCGGGTCGCTGAAATCAAAAACAACAACCATTTTAAAATCCAATGAGGTGGACGTATGATACACCATCTTCCCTGTTGGGGTGCGATGGGGTTGAAATCTCAAAATATCAATATGAGTGTCGTTTTGTTGTTTATTTCTGTTTCTAGAATTTCAAATTTGGCACGTGGGTTTCTTATTAAGGTGTAGGGGTGCATTAAGAAAGGATTTTTCAGAATTCACCTTCTAATTGAGATAAGAAAGAAGATCCGAGAGGTTCTTTACAATGAATCTGGAGACAAAACTGCGAGAAAAGGCCGCCATCAGAAATTTCGTCAGTTATGATCTGATCGTGATGGAAATCAATATCTGAGAATCCGAAAGGTTCTTTCTAAGGAATCAGAAGTCAACATTGATCGTAATATGTACTCGGTTGGTACATACGAGTATCAAAGGGTTCAAGAGGTTCTTTATAATGAATCAAAGCCGCCAACTTGATTTTGAAATTACGTTACGGTTGAACATTTATTTTGTACGGGTAATTCTCCTCCTAAAGGGGTGAAGTGGGATTTGATTGTATATCGGGAAACAAGATTTATTAGACTATTTTATTCACAGGAGTATTCCTAACGAGAAATGAGTAAATAGGAGTACGAAATGGGGTGAAAAAGTCAACATGGGAAATATATACAGTAAGTGTAACTTACCTAACGACCTACCTCTGCCTACCTTAAATCTAAAATAGGTCCTTGATCAGAATTGCGAAAAGGGGCTCCATCTTGAATTTATTGAGTTTTAATCGGACCTTGATAATAATCGGTATTTGGGGATCCGAGAGATTCCTCAGTAATGAATCTGTAGTAAAAACTGCGAGATCCGGCCGCCATATTGAATTATTTCGATTTTGATCCGATCGTGTTACTTAAAATCGATTTCCGAGATGTTCTCTTTAAAAATAATCTGAAGTTAAAACTGAGAAAAACGGCCATCGTCTAGAATTTCTTCAGTTATTATCTGATCGTGATGAAAATCGATATCCGAGGATCCGAAAGGTTCTTTCTAACGAACCACCAACGCCACCATCAACGGCCACCATCTTGAATTTATAGAGTTAAGTTCGTGATACAGCTCGGTAGGCACATATAAAGGGTTCGAGAGGTTCTTTGTAACAAATTTTTCAGTTTGATCACTTTTGCGACAACCATCCATTCCATTTAAATCCGTTCAGCCAACCGCAAGATAATAGCGGACAAACATACATATGTACGTACATACAAATATACGGGCCCAACTAAGAACCTCCTTATTTGTAGACGGTTGAAAATTACGTTTAGTACGCGGGCGAAGCCGCGGGTAAAAGCTAGTTATTATATAGATAGATACATTTGACAGTTCGGAGACTGTTCCTTGTTCTTATGCTGCAAAAAGTTTTGAGATGTAATGTTTTAAAACGTAATAAATATAAGAGCCTGGGCAGAGAGTACCTTTTTGTACCATTCGGGGTCGAAACTCTTGGTCCATGGGGTCCCAGCGCACGTAGAAATCGCGAAACGTCTGGTTGATGTTACTGGTGACCGAAGAGCTGGTGGCTTCCTCGCACAACGTATCAGCATTGCAATACAACGAGGAAATGCCGCCAGCATCCTAGGTACAATGCCTCAAGGACCTATTTTAGATTTAAGGTAGGTAGAGGTAGGTAGTTAGGTAAGTTACACTTACTGTATATATTTAGAAAATAAATGTTATTTTATGTTAGTACAAGTCCATAACAGTCGACTTCAACCGACATGCCTATTTTCAAATCATAGAAAAACATAATTCAAATAATTATTTACAATCTTCCGCAAACCTTTCTTGTGAAATATTATGTTAATATTACAAAGGCTATTTCTACGAAATAGGCACTTATAATGCTTGTAAGACTTCGCCTCAAGCCGATTGGATTTTATAACGGGAACTATAATTTCAAAAGAAAAAGTAATATTTCAACTGTTATAAATTTTCTTTTATTCGTCGATAGAAAATAGGGCTTTTACGAACTTGAGTGGTATTGATTATGTAAGCAATAGTTTGTTGTATGGCAATATTTATTTTGAAAGTGAGTTATAACTAGAGTTGGGATGTTTGGTGGCAATGGGTGAACAAAGAGCAATGGAGTAAAGTTGATTTACTTAAATGTTATATCATAAAATCCACATAAAATGGATTTATCAATCAGTTTTTCATGTATTTGAATAAAAAATATATATAATGGCGACTCCACTGCATTACTTGTGCTAAAATACCACCAGAATCCTAACCCTAGAACTAAGTAAATATTATGAAAATATTTCAAGCCTACCTGTTGCCGTTATTAATATTAAACATAAATGAGCATAAAATCATGTTTGTTGTATGGGAGCCCCTTAAATATTAATTTTATTCTGTTTTTTATATTTTTTTGTTAAAGCGATAACAATACATCATCTGTGAAAATTGTAATGATATAATTATCATGGTTTATGGAAACAGCCTGGTGACAGACGGACGTACGGATGGACGGACAGACGGACAGCCGATTTTTGGAATAAGGTCTCGTTTTGGCCTTTGGGTACGGGACCCTACATACTTACAGGATCCTTGTTACTTAGGTACCGTAAAACCGGGTTTCTTAAGCCCTAGGGATAAACAGTAATCCAGAAAAAAAAAACCCGCCACAAAGCCAATAGACGTCCGATTGTAGCAGTTATGCTCTAAAATCATAGCTACCTACTCGACGCGGTACCGTTCCGTTCCAAGGTGCTTGCGCAGGTTTTAATTCGTCAGTGGCATCAAGCGTGAAGTGAGAAGATACAAGTGCATAAATGGTGTCTGCAAATTTCTGGTTAAAACAGCAAAATAAGGAAAGTTAGCTTACAAATGCCTATTTCTTTTTATAAAGCATGTCTTCGGGAACAGTGCAATTACGTTAAGAACTTGTTTAGACTTTTCTTAGAAGCAAACAGTTCGTTAGTAATCAACTCATTACAGTTAAAGAGGTTTTATCATTGACTATTTAAGTCAATAAAGATTATTATTATTAAAAAAAAAAATAACGAAATGGACAAATAAAAAAAACAACAAAAACGTCAAACAATGTAGGTCATAATGACATTAGCGAATTTGCATTGATGATGATACAAAACTATAAATGTTTCGTACGAAAAAGAGTTAACTGATTAAGTGTCAAATTCATACATAGAACTACCAACACTGTTAAAAGTATATAGGCTGTTGTCACGTTCCAAACAAGATTATATGAATAAAATAATATAATTTAAAAAATCAAAAAACCGGCTTCGTAAACCTAACTGAAAAGAAAGAAACAAGTCAAGTTTCAAAGAAAATTGTAAAATAACATTGGCCATTATAAATGGGTCAGCACTACCTCACACAAAACCCAAATAACAAATTTATAATTTACCTTATTAGTCGGTTTTTTGATTTTTTACATTACCTATATTATTTTATTTAAAACTTTTTAGTTAGTTTTAGTCTAAAAATTCATTAATTCATTAAGAACAACAGCAGCACTATCGTTAGTTTTACCCGGATATGTGCGACTACAACTATGAGACAAGAAGGAGGGTTCATTATTAATAACAATAACAGTACAACAGCTACTTTCTCGAAACATATTGTTTATTGCACATAGATATAGGGGACAAGTTAAGCTTAGATAGCATTATTTATATACTATTATTAGGTAGTATTATCACTCGGTAAGTTTATATGACAACATTTAGCATTATTTATATGCTTTTTACAAAAGACTCGGTAAACTTCGCTATCTTTCAATTTCGTTCAGTGAATTAATGTCGTGGGGGTTGTTGAGGAGTTTGCGGTGGTCTAGGCTACTGATCATTAATCCGTCTAAAGAGCGAACTCGGCTTAATGCCACATAATTATGCTTGACCCTTCGCAAAAATTCGAGAACTTAAATCAATTACAGCTTGTTTTAACTATAAAACTCTCGTGAGGCTCGAACATATTAAATAATATTTAAAACGGGTCACTCACGTAATTTAGTCGATTTCCGCTCGACATGTGTCATGAGGTGTCAGGTGTGACGTTCTTCGTAAAGAACGAAACATGTCGAGCGGAAATCGACTAAATTACGTGAGTGACACGTTTTAAATATTATTCAATTACTGCTTGGTCTAACATTCTAAATACTAGACCTATATATAGTTGTGTGTAGGGACGCCCACCCGGAGAACAGGTGGGCTGAGAATCGATTTTTCAAGGTCAGGCCGCCCGGTCTCGCTTCCATACTAAATTAGTTCGGCACTACATAACCGGTGACCGAGAGTTTTCTTGTATGGTCTGTCTACTCGTTGATGTAGTCTGTGGCCTAGACCTTCCTTTGAATGTATAGGACCGTTCTTTTTTCCGAAACCTATATTAATAAACAAAGTTCATAACTACGCCGTTGTCCTTTGCCGGCAATGAAATTGATTTTAGATCTTATTAGAAATTATTAAAAAAACATGTCTTTGAAGTAGACAATTTGATACTTCTTTTCATGGTGGTAACGTGTATATACTTTCAGTAGTTTTCTAGAAAACACCTCTGTCAGGGTGTTTTGAGTTAAATAATGTAGGTAAGTTTACAGTTACTAACCGGGAAAGTAACAAGTAAACTGTACTGATAATGTAAACTAAAATTTCTGGCAGTATTTCCTATAAAAATTATTGTAATTAAATACTAAATCAGGCATTTTCAGCGAGGAGACAGGCCATTGGCGGATAAAAGAAGATGGCCGATAGAGCTTTGTTTTTAAATCAGTGGATTGTGTTTATTACGATAACTATAAAGGATGACTCACCCTAGCACGAGACGGGAAAATCTGTCAATATCTAAAGAAATAATCACGTGATACCTCGTAGCCCTCGGATGTCACGTGACGCTTTCTATAGAAATTGACAGATTTTCCCGTAAGTTCTAGTGTGAGTCATCATTAAAGCGTGTTAAGGTAAAACCCCCTTTACCTTAATCCAACATACCCTTCTCATGTTAGTTTTAGGGTTTATAAGGTTAAAACAAAATGCGTTATGTTATGGAGGGACGCTTTGGCCGGAATGAAGCGCCCTTTCAGCCCATTTACCTGTTGCTGGAGGTTCAGGTCATTGTCCGGAACATTCTCCCATTGCTTCCTTCTATCCTCCCTGTTTTCCTTTTAACATCCTTAAGCTCCTCCTCCAGCACATACCTAACACATTATACCGCAGTGCCGCATACATAAAGGCTGACTCACTCTCAAACAGGACGGGATGGTTATGTCCATTTCTATAGAAAGAATCACGTGATAGCTCGGAGCCCTCGGATGTCCCATGACGTTTTCTATAAACTGACAGATCGTCCCATTCCATTCTAGTGTGAGCCATCCTTTACTTTATCCCTGATGACAAGAATGTCAGATATTTTAAGATAACCGTATATCAATTGTGACTTTTTCTAAACCGTAATTTATCTTTATCAATGCACTCATTCTTAAACATTTCTTAATCGCTCGTTCTAAAACTAATTTAGTATGACATCATCCAAGGTTCATGTTTGACCGAAAATAAATACGCTACAAACGGTGGCGCCATCTAGTTTGATATGACGAAGACACTAACACCGCCATCTGTTGACAATCGGATGTATTGCGACGAACAAATATTGAAACCATCGATAACATACAGTTTATTAAATTAATAAGTTCTAACGACGTAATTTTGATTTACATGATCGTAGCTGGGTAAATAATGTATGAAAGATTTAAAGAATTTATCTAGGGTTAATCATAAGATCCTATCTTCGTTCAGTCAATTCGCTGGCTAGGGACGCTAGTGGAACATCTTAAACGTAATTTTGACAATTCTTTCATATTATTATGGACACAAGACCTAGGCAAGAGTGGCGCCGCCTGGTGAGCGACAATACGGTAGCTCCGAATGCCCTCTTTCTACACAAAGTTTTTTAAACGTACCGTTTTTTCCTATAATGGCCGGCCCAAACGGCAATCCTTCGGATCTCCATCTATGTATGTCCGCCCGGCATCCGCCAGACAAAGGAGATTGCGGAGATTTGGTACCATAAGTGCCAACACCGTCCCTAGCCGAAAACTGATCTATTAAATGTACCTATTGTACTTTAAAACCCAGTTCGAATTTTTATAATGAAAATCCTAACAATTAATATTTTTTATGAATTTGAACATATTATTTTGACATTTTACTCAATTCATTGACTATTATTATCCTTAGAAATATACGCAGGTAACCCAATAGTTACGTATTTTCCTCGCTTTAGAAATGTAGCTGCCATTGTTCTTAAAACTTTTTATTGGAATAGTTTCTGTAATGCTAACCTACATGCGCGACAAAACGAGTCGAAATGACATATTACTCGTATAAGAACTATAGCGTAGTCTGTATGTAAGTGATACTAATAAAATATGGAACTAGTATTCTGAAATATTTTTTTTTATATTGTCAATAGAGGCCGGTCATGCGTAATAAAACTGTCTATTCACTTGAGACACTGCATGCGATTATATTACTAATTACAATAGCAGATGACTTTGAATAATACAAAGTGTGGAGATAGTTTTCTATAATATAAGCTACTAGTTTCATAAATGCCTAATATTTGTCATGAAAACGTCTAATTGATCTACGAGTACTACTGTGGTGGTGGCCGCGACTTCGTCTGCGCCAATATCTTTATAAATTGTAGCCTTTGTGTTATTCTGATGTAGGTATAAGCTATATTAATGTAAAGTTTCATTAAAATCCATTCAGTCGTTTTTACGTCAAGTAACAAACATCTATACAAACATTCGCATTTATAATATTAGTAAGGATAGAATGGTATGAGCATCCGTGTGGCCTAAGTCACGCTAACAATACAAGCAAGCAAGTGCTTATACTAACTATTAAATGGTCCAAGTTGGTCAGTAAATAAATGAATTATTATTATTATAAGTCTCTTTTGACGGAAATGTGATTATTTTACTAAAAATAACAATTTCAATCTCAATTTCTACATATTCCGGCGTTCGATTTTCAAAATATTTAAAAACTTTTGTGATGTGCAGTTGATGGCCAATGATTTGCAAAGGGTTTCATCAGTGGACAACGATTTACATCAGGGAACGGGCCTTCATACATGAAATGGCAATCTGTTTTACTATAAATTGATTGGATCTGCCACGAGTATGGTTGGTTATTTCCTTGTCCAATATCAAACCTATTTCAATGTTTTTTTTACAAACATACCTAACTAAAAAAACATTCGCAAGCATTGGACTGCACAGAAGCCTCGTCCAATAAATTTATCCAATATTCCAATCCAATCCAATAGTTAGTTAGTTACTAACTAACTAACTAACTGTTAGTTTTCCTGGGCTTTTTTCCGCAACTCGACATCCATTGTGCCTTTTTTGCGTGGTAACGAGGTAGCCCTATTCCAACCAATATTCCAATAGTCCAATAAGTACGTGATTTTGAAACGGTTGGCGTAGATTGTATAACAGTATTACTCGATACTGAAATGGTGGGTAAGTCACATGTTGGTTTTGACCTGCGTACGGTGACCACCGTGGTTATTTGGCGATGACTCACACTGGAACGGGACGGGACGGGACGGGGCGATCTGTCAGTTTCCATAGAAAACGTCTCGTGATATCCGAGGACTCCGAGCCATCGCGCGATTCTTTCTAGACTTTAGAATAATTTCGCATTACTTTTTATTGAAACTAATTGAAAACATAAAAAAAAATTATCATTAGCCCTCTACAATGCGTTCAAAACCGCATATAAAGACCCCCATAATAATAAACTTTTTTGTTACAGCAAATTTGTTATCTGTGAAAATTTTATTATAGCTAATTTATATTTTCGAATTCTATAATATTATTTTTTTCAAATTTGCTACATCTCTGACAAACAAGGAAATTTGATTTTACCTCTATTCTAATATCAGTCGTGATCACAAAAGATCGAAACGAAGTGTTAATTATAACAATGTCGCACGCAAGTCGCACGTTATTTGATATCGAACGATATAAAAATCGGGGCCAACTCTAGTTTGTCTCTGAATTTACGTGTAAAATATGTATATGTCTAAAATTTAATGTCGGAAAAGTTTGCATTCATAAAAGTCGTAATGTCGGTTGATATATATGCGCTTTGAACGCATTATGGAGAGCTCATGATATGTGTGTATATAAAGCAGTGTATGTATTTGTAAATAATTAGGCATTAAAACACTCGTGTGATGTTATTATGCCCCACTCGAGTTTTAATGCCTTTCACTATATTCAATCACATAAACTACTATTATAAACTACTGTTATAAAAGTAGTAACAGTATTATAGATTGGGTCTTCAGCTTAAACGGGTATCGCCATGGCATAGCTTAATGGCAGTAGCCGCGTAAGCTGAAGACCCGAGTTCAATCCTCGGATTGGCCTTCGTCGGTGTTGGTCTTTTTCTTTAGTATATGACAAATTCTGACCATGGGGACCTTTTACATCTCCAAAAATGTACATATTATTAACTATAGAGATTTTACATCACTGTTGGATTCTATAAGTTTGACTTGTTGGATACATACTAGTTATGTATTCTGTAGCATTCGATCTAAGCGAAGCGGCCAAAAGCTAGTAAATAATAATTTCATACTTTCCCAATACGCGTTAGTTCAACCCAACCTTCATGTCCAAAACAGCTTAAGCGCTCTCTAAAAACACGGACGCTTATAACGTCTTTCAGATAAACAGGTTTTCTATAAAACAGCGCAACCGTCTATGAAATATACTACTTTTCAGATTCAGAATAGTAAAACCTTATAAGCTTAAGTGCCAAATAAAACCGTGGTGGTTACTACGTTTTTAGCCTACGCCGCGTCGTGCGTCCGCGCACGGCGAGCGGTTTCAAAAATAAACCAGTCTGTCGTTCGCCGAGGAACCAACAGCATGTGTTGCCATGGGTAGCAACTGCTGCAAGACCGACTCCGGCCGCGTCGTGAGGGGTTCCTCCATATACACCAGGTACCTGGTACTAATACTTCAAGAGTTGTTCGGAGTTGTTTGGGTGCTGCGAACGTACGTGAAGTGATGTGTAGTGAGTGTTAGTGGTAACTGCATGGGAAGCACATCATATTAATTGTTTAGTTTAGTTATGTCATATCATCATTGGTTGGTAAAGTATAGCTGATAGTTTTAGCTGGAAAGTCGGGTAATATATTATACTAGGTAAGCATTGGAACACGAGCGAAAATTAAAAAATGGACGGACCATGAAACGTGCAACTGGTCCTAGTGAAAACTTTCAAATGGTTTACATAAAAAAGTTAAGTTTTATTTGTGATGTTTTGTATTTCATTGGCAATATTTAAGGAGGTGATTATGTAGGTCATTCGTAACAATTTTCACTATGGGACCAATGGCTTATTGTCTGCTTTGTGATGGGAGAGCCAAAAATTTACTCGCAATTTCATACTTGGTCCCATGTTAAAAGTAGGGTGGGGGGACAACTTTGAAAAAAAGGCCGAAGTGATCCTTAGGGACACTGGCACCAACCTGGGTTAGCGATCTTACCCGGAGTTAAGTGTGTAACATAAAATTGGGCAGTTATCGCCGCCCCTCAGCTGCTTACCCTCTTCAGCGCAAGTGCCGCTGAGAGCCCTGTATATAAATTTGGCCGATTCAGCTGAACTTTTTGCCATGAGTTTTCATGGTTACAAAAACCATTTTTACATATTTTAATGCAAAAATTGAAAGATCATTTCAATTTTAATGGAATAAATGAAAAACTTCTTCAAAACTATTCTCAATTCTTGAAAAATACACCATTTTTAAACAGCTGTTTTACCATTTTTTGATGAGCGAGCTTCAAACATCTAGGTATCTGGTTTTTGACCCTATTGCTATTGAATCTTCTACGAAACAAATGAAACAGTTTTGAAAATGTTCACACAAAATTAGGTAGAAATACACGAACATTAGCCAAGTTTTCTGGCTAAACAGTATTTTTATACATATATGAATATTGACTCACACCCACCGCTGATCTGCTGCCAGGCGTTCGCATTAATTAATAATGCTATTATGGTAAACTACTTAAACTTGGACTTTGTATACTAATTTTATATACGTTCGTAATTTGTGTATGAATGTCATTCCTTAATTAATTGCCACTCCGCTAAAGAAATTCTTTGCTCTGGGACATACGAAAGTTTCAAGAGATGTGTAAATAGTAAGACTGCCAATCTCTAAGCCGCCGCGCATTGCTCAACAATTTTGAAATTTTAGGACAAGAATATCATCACTGTGTCAGCAAGAGCGATATTTTGAATAAAAAAATAAGAAAATTTAAACATAAAAATTAACAGAAAAAACGGTGAAATTGTTTTTTTTGATAATAATAATAAGAATTGAAGTAAATAAAGAGAATAATAATTATAATTATTGATTTATTAAATAATTCGCTTATCACAGCATAGCTCTTAGTATTTTGCCGGCTTTTCCACGGCTTAAACAGGTTAGAGTCCGCTTTGACGACGTAATTTAAAATATTAGCATAGGCACTCGTTTTTATGACAGCGATTGACGTCTACCCTTTCAAATTTCAACCTGCACTACACACTACACTACACACTACACTACACACTACACTACACACTACACTACACACTACACTACACCTTACACACACACACACACTAGACCTTATTTTAAAAATTCGTTCCAATTTTTATGCGATTAAAACCCAGAATTTCTTCTGGGTAACCTTCTAGACATACACATTCAACTTATTTAAGGATGAGTCACACTAGCACGGGACGGGACGGGAAAATCTGTCAATTTCTATAGAAAGAATCACACGCATAGCCCTCGGATGTCACGTGACGTGTGCTATAGAAAATGAAAGCTCACTCCGGAGTACTGTGCTGCTGTGTACCGCTAATCATTACTGTTTCTTAACTGCCTAGAAAGTTCATTTATTTCCTCGCAAATGTGATGAAAAACAGTGTATGTATTACGGGTGATACAATCATTACGAACTCGAACACTCGTTCGTAATTTCTTTGTTTACCGCTCTTAATACACAATGTACTATTAAAGTATTAAACGGACATTATGTAGGTAACTCGATACGATGATGGCATTATTCAAAAGGGGTCGTCCATTACGTACGTCTGTGAGTTTTTGACCACCTCTCCGCTAGAGTAGTGTTTTTCAAAGTGTTGGTCGCGCACACAAACAGCACAAAACAATAGTTTGTGTGCTGGACTCTTTCCTGAGAACTCATAGTTGTGTACCTGTGTGGGATTCGTTTGACCTAGGAAATGCAACCGGTAAATATTTTGTATGAAAATTACCGGTAATTTACCGGCTAACCGGTAATTCCTATACACATTTTCCCCCTCTTTGACCCCCTTTCCCTAAACACCTCACGTATGTTACGGGCGCTCCCTAAAAGTGATACGTTGTCAGGTTACCTCTCATAATGTCACATTATTTCACTACGTGTTATGTTTATACCTGTTGTTATTCCAAATGTAAGTTGCATGGGAGAGTAGCGGGCTCAGGCACACAACATAATAACAGTGAGTGACCAGGACTAATACCACGAATCGAGAGATTGTGGATTTGTATCTCCATCTCTGACACACTTGCATATTAGAGAATAGAATAGAAAGGTGTTTATTTCTCTAGTTTATGTGTTGAATTATGATGTCCATGAGGACCTAAATATTAAACAAGGATTTTTTTTATTGGCATCATAAAATAGGGGCGATTTTTTTTTTAATTTTTAGAATATCTTTGAATGCACTATTACTAATTTTTAGAAATAACATAAAGTCATCTTACGATATTTAAGGTACTTTCTCTTCATGTCCCATAGTCTTTTAAAACGCTGCACCGGCGGGTCCGGTTCACGCGGACAACCCGTGGGTGGGTACCGATCAAAGACAAAAGACAATCTATTCGAGTTTTTTTATACTACGACTGTGACAAACAACCATACGGCCCGCCTGATGGTAAGCGGTCACCGTAGCCTATGGACGCCTGCAATTCCAGGGGTGTTACATGCGCGGTGCCGACCCTTTAAAAAAGGAAGATCCGCTGTGTTGACAGCTGAAGGGGCAAACATTGCCCCCAGCTGTCAACACAGTGAATCCTCTTGGAGTAACGCAGACAGTTCCATAGCTCTGCCTGTAGTTTATTGTACTCCCTTTTTCTTGACCAACAAAACTGGGTCTTGCCTGTTTTCTCAAGCTTCGTCAAGCCACACTAACACAGGATTTAAGTAGTAACAACACAGGTTCTGACAATAGGGTTTGTTTCCGCCTGGAGGCACAAACAGAGTGCGAGGGCATTGAGTTTATAGTCACTACATGTTGTTTATGTTGGACACTGTTTATTCAGGGGCCAAGCAATTATATTGACTATAACTGCGCGGTTTCAGAGGAATTTCCTCCCGCGGACGCTCCGGCTGTGGAATGAGCTCCGAGGTTTACCCAAAAGATTACTGTATAGGGTTCTTCAAAAAAGGAGTGTGCAAGATTTGAATGGGTCGGCAACGCGCTGACTCCCCTGGAGTTGCAGGCGTCCATAGGCTGCGGTGACCGTATTCCATCAGGCGGACCGCATGCTTGTTTGCCACCGTTCCAGTATAAAAAAATGATACGGTAGAATTTACTGTTCCCACCAAACTACTGCAGTTTGGCGAAATGTTTTAAAGTACTTGTATGTAATTGTAAAATTGTTGTTTAAAAAAAAGTGTTTTCTGGCATGCCACGGGTCGAGGAGTCTGAGGTCCGCTTTGGCAATCCCATAATTTGGAGTAGGCACTAGTTTTGACCTTCCACTTCCTTCCCAAAAGGGATGACATTTTCCAACAGTCTGAAAACACTTTTCTGATATTTTAATAAAAAGACCATACATACAATTTCAAGACTCTCACTTAAATCTTTTGTCAATCGTTTAGTGATGGAACTTTTTTTTTAATTTAGAATGATTTGGGGTGTTCCGAGATACTTAGACACATACAATCATACATATAGATTCAAAGAACTTTATACGTTGTTTATTCGTTAAGTGCCAACAGCCTATGTGGCGTTATCAGGCTAAAGGTACCACATTGTCGGATATCGATAAAGCTGTCATAAATAATCACTTAGAAATAAACTTTATCAACTCGAGAATGCGACAAAGGCCACCATAAAGTTTTAACTGTGTTACTAGTTCTGTGTATGAATTTGACACTTAATACTTACGTCAGTAAGCTCTTTTTCGCACGAAACATTTATCGTTTGTACCATCATCAATGCGAAATCGTTCGCTAATGACATTGACCCACATATTTTGACGTTTTTGTTCTGTTTTGTGTGTCTATTTCTTAATAAGTCAATGCATAAATAAATAAAAATAAAAAAGCCTTTTATTCCTCGCAATTTTTCTTACAAATATTACCATGCTTTTCGATATATTTTATAGTTACTCTATTCTATCATGCGATTTTTTGATAATAATCAACCTTCTTTTCACCATTTCTTGTCACTATTTTTCTATATAAGTAATTGATTTAAATACGTTAATTTTTATACATCTTGTTTCAAAAATAATATCTATAATAAAGTGCTACATGTCAATTCATTGTTAAATATAATTCAGTATTAAACAAGACTTACACAATAATAACCAATAGAGTCAACAATATTCAGAAATTAGAATTAAAATTTGATAGTAAAATATAATAATAATAAGGATTATGTAGAGTTTCTAGTGGGAACCCCTCTTAACTGAGGGTAAAGACCTCCTCCAGCGATGCCCAGTGGTCCCTGTCTTTGGCTTGTGTCATCCATTGTTTGCCAGCCGTTTGGGTGATGTCGTCTTCCCATCTGGTTCTTGGTCTTCCTTGTTTTCTTTCCAAGTCAATACATATGACATTTAAAAACATTTAGAATTCTTTATTTGCAAAGTCGCCATACGTACCGTTCCCCCTCCCAAAGTACAAGCCCAAATGGGTATACGCGGGTGTTGTCACTAGTCCGTACACTAAAATATATCAAAGTGTGCAATATTTGTCACTGTTGTATCATTTTCTATGTGCTGTCATCATTACAGATTGTTTTTTGTATGTAGTGTGAGAAGTGCGTCTGTGTGCATGTTTCCCCCCACAAAAGGTGACAGAATAATTTGTACGGTAAGATGTCGCTATAAAAAAAAATGTTTATTTCAGACAAAGTCCATATACTTAAGATTAGTTTGTAAGGTAATTAATTAATTCTTAAATCCTAATTTTAATTTAAGTATCTGCCCCCCTCTGGAACACCTGGAACATGCGCATGCGTTCGCACCCAGTGTCCCACAATGGGGCAGTCCATCCTCTCGCTAATGAGTCTCAGGATGGCGTTGGGGCTCCCCCTGCGCATGAGTGATGCAACACGTTGACGAATCACCGCGCTGAACCCCGCTGTGTGAGCGTACGCAAACATCGCTGAAGCGCTGCAATAGCGTGGGAGCCCCAACAACACCCTAAAGGCATTGTTATATTGTACTCGGAGGGCGTTGTAGGCTCGCTGCGTGTAGTTGACCCACAGATTGCACGTGTATAAGGTTTGGCAGAAGGCTTTAAAGAGATTAATCTTTACTTCAATGCTAGATCGTGCAAACCTGCGAGCCAGCATGTTACAGCGAACCGCCATCGCCTTCCTTTCCCTCTCAATGTCGCTATCATCCTTCAAGTCCTCTGTGACCACATGACCGAGGTACTTAAATTTATTCACTCTGGCGAGACTTACACCATTAAGCAGCACAGGGGGCATAGTCGTCACCTTACGACTCTTTGAATTAAATACAATAAGCTCACTTTTTTTAACATTGTAAAGGAGGCCGTGCAGCTTAGCGTACTCTTCACAAGTTTTTATTAAGCTTCTGAGTGCAGAAATCGATGGACTGAGCAGCACCATGTCGTCCGCATAACTAATACTGTTGACAATATGTCCGTCAATCGAGCAGCCGACTCTGGTGCTACCCAGCTCACCGATCAGCTGGTTCACGTATAGGTTGAAAAGCGAAGGAGACGTCAGCCCCCCCTGTCTCACTCCGCATTCCAACCCATACTCATCAGAAAGTTCGTTAAGCCATTTGACCCGGTTAGTTTGATGTGCGTACCAGTATTTAAAAATATTGACCAGTTCACCCGGCACCCCGGCGTTGACTAGTTTAGACCACAGGATGTCATACCTAACCAAGTCAAATGCCCTAGACAAATCAAGAAAAGCAGCTTATACAGGCGTATTTCTGTCGGTGTAGTACCTAACGACGTGCTTGAGGGACAAGATGGCACTTTCAGTCGATAGCCCGGGTCTAAACCCAAACTGTGCATCGTGTAAACTTACATGTATTTTAAGCTGTCCCTCAAGCATGGCGTCCAGCACCTTCGACGCAGTTGTAGCTAATTTATTTATTTATTTATTACACATATATTTACACAGCATTACAGTCTTATAAACTAATACACTGTGAAAGTACTTATTGTACAAAAAAGAAAGAAAAAACAAAACAAAAAAATAAAAAAGAAAAGACTTAGGTCTAACATGAATAAACACTGGACTGCCTTGCATCCATCGCCTCGCAAAAACTCAAGCATTCCCGACACACAGCCGCCCATCGCCATGTAAACAGATCACACTCCGGTGCTGACACTAGGCTAATGCTATAACGTCTCCCTTCCGACGCGTTGGAAACCTGTGTTGCCCGAAGCTTTTACGTTACGGCTTCATAAATATGCATCTGTATTCAATTTTAAAACCTTCATCCCCTATAATAAGTTTCGAAGTGCATAGATATTTATAGATGTGACTGTACTACCTACATTAAGACAATGATGTTACTTTGCTACAGGCGCTACAGTGTGCCTACGTACCATGAGCTGTGCGTAGCCGAAGGAGTTAGCGAATGCGCATATACATGGTTTTTACCCCGTTTGAGATAATTATAATGCATATGACCATGTTAGCTTAAAATCGTACTATACACCGTGGGCATCAATAACCCGACAGACTTTAACGGT
This sequence comes from Lathronympha strigana, assembly GCA_949128165.1. Lineage (NCBI taxonomy): Eukaryota > Metazoa > Arthropoda > Insecta > Lepidoptera > Tortricidae > Lathronympha > Lathronympha strigana. Next base: position 2,770,163 of record OX421901.1, on the reverse strand, counting down.
GTATTCTGGACGTTAAAAGAAGCAAAAAACGTAACAGGACTTTCGTGATTTTCGGACTTTTTTTTTAAGTTTTTTATTTTATTTTGTTTACTTTTATACACGGCCTGTAATAATAAATCATAAAAAAAGAGTTTAAAAGCTTTTTAAAATTTTTTTTTTGATGTAGAGGATTTTTGCAAAGTTCTTTCAATTTTTTTCTAATACCAATCAACAAGTACGAGTATGTCACAACTAAAACACATAGTGGTAAGACTGCAGTCAAAAATGCTTTGTTGTACGAGTTATGATGTAAATTAGATTTAGAGAAACATGTAACTGTCTCTGAAACTAAGCCAAATCCAGACAATTTCGTATGACATAACAGTCTCTAAATGCGGTCAGGAATACACCGTTAAAGTCTGTCGGTATACTCGTTCCCACCGTGTATAGATACTCAGGTGACTGTACAATCAAGGATACATCAACTACACATTTTCGGCAAACCCGCCCGTCGCCTCTCCGTTGGCATTTCTCTTTTATTTCTGGATATAAACATATACGAATGATTAATATGTTTGTTTCCGAGCCTTGGGCCCGTCTATAAAAACTGCTAACCTATATTTATGAGTTTCAAGGTAATTGTGCTTGAGTCAAAGCCGTTACATTGGTAGTGAATAATATTGCGAGCTGTTACCGCCTGTTTCACGATGACAATGTTGGTGACATGTCGGCTGCATACTAAGACCCAGTGGATGACACTGACCCAGTGGATGACTTTTTGCAGTTCATTTGAAAAATAAAGATATCGCTATTATAACCAAAAATAGGCAGCTTGTGACATTTGCGAATTGTGTACAATCTTCCGCCGATTCAATAAAAAAATTACTATTTGAGTCACAGTTTCCGTAACTAGGTGTTTTTAGCGAATCTGTTAAGAACTTGTACCGTGAAAGTCAAGATCATAAACACAATTATGTGTATTTTTAGTAATTGATTATTAAAACTATTAGATAATTTATTAATCTATATGGTTGTATTTAATTATTTTGATTAAATTACTATTTTGGAGGCCAGAAGGCGGGAGAGTGAATTTGCCTTTCATTCACTGGTACAATTTCAGATTTATTACATTCCCTCTTTACAGTGTCATCCACTGGGCCGTTTACCTTAAAGTTTTTTTAATACTACCAAGGTCACAAAACAAGCATACAGCCCGCCTGATGGTAGGCGGTCAGCCGTAGCCGTAGCTTATGGACGCCTGCAACTCCAGGGGTGTTACATGCGCGTTGCCGACCCTTTAAAAACATAAACACTCTTTTTTTGAAGAACCCTATACTGTAGTCCTTTGGGAAAACAACAGCAGGGAGCTCATGCCACAGCGTCCGCGGGAGGAAGTTCCTCTTAAACCGCACGGTACGAGACCATTTAGGCTCCAGGGTATGCGGGTGAGCACCCTGCCGACGGCGAGCGGTGCGGTGGTAGAATGCAGCCATTGGTATCATACGAAATAATTCCTCAGAGCACAATCCATTGCACAAGCGATAGAACACATATAAGGAGGCGAAGTCTCTCCTTAGACTTAAGCTAGCACCGCTAGCACCCTGGCCGCTACCATAACCAGGGCACCGGGGGTCGCCGGAACCTCGGGGCCGCGGTTTTTTTGTGTAATTCATGAGGGGGGGTTTTGCCATAATCGCCAATTCGCCACGCTTGGCATGCGGGTTGGCGATCGCAGTCTCCACCGTACTTCAGGGATGCTGCTGCCCATCCCCCGGTGGTCTTGGTCGTAATTTTAGAACATACCCGGGTCCGCATTGCGATACAACGAGGTAATGCCGCCAGCATCCTAGGTACAATGCCTCAAGGACTTATTTTAGCTAGGTACGTTACAATTATATATTTTGAATATACCTATATGATATGATAAACCTTCCCTATTCCGATTTCGGTTCCGGTTGGTTGCGATTTTGGTCACGTTTTCAACTGTAACAAACATTCTTGTGATCCTAGTTCGGATCTGGGTGGTTATTGACCCATTTTCAGCGATCGTCATCACCGCGCTATCTAGTCCGCTTACGCAAGCTTCGATGAACGCTGGGCAGTTGCCCAAACCATATGTAGTTCGCCCAATAATAATGTACAATACAACTGTATATAATAAATTGTTGTTATCGTTGCACTTCGTTGTAACTACAATACATTTTTCAGGACTGTCTCACAATGCACTTATTTAAAGGACCACAGGCAAAGTATGGAGGTTGGCCCCAAAACCAACAGAGACTTATGTCTATAAACAGGTCTTACTGTCTGCTTCATTTCGTTATATGGGCAACAAGTTGGATTCTATTGCAGATCTGAGATATTCGTATTAAAACTCGACTATTATGTAAGTGAAGGTGATGATGGCGGATCCACGCAGCCTTTTGTTTTGTTAGGAGGAATGCGTTACGCATACCACTCGGGTGCATTTATGTACCAATTATTGACTGACAAAAGTCTAAATTTCTCAGTTCTGCAATGGAATTCAACTTGGTGTCCAAAAAAAGAAAATAAGTAAATAAAAATACCTATCAAATGAGATAACTCTCAGCTCTGTTGGGTTTGGCGCTGCACATGGTCCTTTACACGATTTTCACACGTTATAACTTTACTAAAACGGGGGAAACAAACCTCGGACTTTTCAAGGGCGACATGGTCCCCGTGGTCCCGGAGAGAGACACGGAGGTCGGAACGGAACGTCAGGGGTTTGTTTTCAAAGTTTCTACACGATTAATCTCCGTTTTAGTTTTATAGTCTTACAATGGTTTTGATTTCCTACCCTGTTAGGGCCTCTAGTACCATCTAGGATCTATATCGGAATCCCTAATGTATTTTATCCTATTTTCGAATCCCTAAAGCCCCTCATTCACGGCAGTCCGCCGGCACTCCGGCATGGCTGGATGTAGCGGACACACGGTGTGCAAGTGGCCCAGCCTGGCAGTCCAATTCGCACTTATTCGTTGAAAGATGCGCAGCGCTGCGTTGTAGCGCATACACTGTACTCGAGTTTGAAAAAAGGTGCCATCTCTTATGTCATTTTTAATAATGAATAATTAATATTTTATGCATTGCCGCATTTCTCAATTGTTTATTACTGTAATTTAGTGCAATTCGGACTGCAAGGAGGTGGGCGGAGCTAGCAGGATGTTGCCGTACGGCACGCATCCGGCAACGACATTCACGATGCTATATTACGTGCCGGAGGTGCCGGCGGACTGCCGTGAATGAGGGGCTTAATACTGTTTAAAATAATGGTCGTTTGTCCCAATATGCCTTAATATTCTTTTTCCTAACATCGTTTTAACCTACTGTTTTAAAGCGATTAGACTCTGTGTGATGTTACGGTTCTAACCAAACTGACTTTTCTAACGTAGTTTTTAGGTAATGATTCGATTATGGCAAATAATCGATAGGACAATTGATCGTTAGGGATTATGATCATTAGAACAAAACAGGATGTCGAGGGAGCCTCCCCTGTGTTACGCGCTTCAGCCCCATTTTAGTAAATATACTCGTAAATGAAGACGATGAAGGCGAACGAACATCACTGGGGCCTTACCATAGTTACCATGACGTCTTAACGCGATTCAGTTGAGGTTCAGATTAGGCTGGAAGCGGCTCAGTTTAGGTCGTCAACTAGAGGTAGGTAGTTAGGTAAGTTACACTTACTGTATATTTTATATTTCGAAAATATTTTTTTATTTAGTCAAATAGACAGTGCGCGATTATTTAGCTGTTGTCAGCCTCTTAATTCCAATAAGGCATCATCTTCCCGTGGGTTGGAAGGTCAGATGGGAGTCGCTTTCGTAAGACTACGCCTACGCCAAATCTTGGGTTTAGTTGTCAAAGCGGACCCCAGGCTTCCTGAGCCGTAGCATAATTCGGTAATAACGCTAGGAAGAAGATTATAGTTATCGAAAAAATTACGCACTTGTTGAATTATAAAATCTTATACCTATCATCCACGTACTGGGCTATAACTATGTTTAATTGTACAAAATAATGATATATATGTAGGCGTTTCTTCGCCTTTGTTAGGATCACCCATAGTAGTCAAGGCGAGTGCACGAACGTGAAAAGTGAAACACTTCGAGTAGAAAAAGAAGAAAGTTGTTTATTTCAACAAAATGCACCAATCGTACAATTACCGCAAAAATATACACACTAACAATTAGAAAATAACTTTACTGATCGATTTCAAACACTTCCACTTAAAAATCACGCAAGATTACGCGGAACAAAAGCGATTCGTCGGTCCGTGGTGCACTCGTTGACGTCCCGAATAGGTATGACGTTCAACATGGCGGCGCTAACCACTGACACAACGCTCCACCAGATTGACAGCTAGCAGCTGTCAACCTAGTTCCAGCGTAACTTAAGAGATGGCGCTAACCACGCGCCGTCACGGCCAGACTGACCTGCGACCGTCCTCGGGCGCTTTCTTTTGCAGCTCTGTAACAATCACAAAATCAATCGCACAAGTATCAGCAACATACCATAGCTACTAATAGGTCCGCTCGTCCAACCTGACAGGTAATTAACTGTAGCTTCAACGATCTTGCTATACCAAATAAAACGTACATCCTCACGACCACACATGGACTGGATGGCACGTTTCTTAAAGTAACGATCAAATCTACCGCATTAGTCTGGACCGGACGGGTGTGTCCCTTCGACCAGCCCCATGTGCATGGCCCGGACGGCACTGTCCCTTCGACCAGTTAACACTAATGGTTACCTCTGGCATATGTGTCCTTTCGACCAGCCGCTTGCAGCTGCTTGGCCCGGACGACAATGCCTACCACCACCTTCAATGTAACTGTTGACTCAACCACCAAAAATGTAGACTCAAAGAAGCAACTGTTGGATCATTGACTTTACACGTACCTAGTACTTAAAGATTGTCTTGCTCTGCGTGAATTTCGACTTCATGCTCTATGATTTCATGATCGGAGGCATCACTTAGCGTGTCTGATTCTGCGGTGCAGGTATGGGAGTTAGCAGTTAACGTGTCACAACTATCTAATCTGTCGAGGTGGTCATTTTTAAGTTCTACGTTATCCGGCGCCGTCAAAGCCTCATCCTGACTCATTAAATTAGTAGATATTTCAACTAACCCTTCATGCCCCTTTGGTATCAAGCGCAAGTTCTCGTGCGAGTATTTGAAGGTATGATTCGAACTACTTAAACTTTTCAATTCATAGCGGTCGTTATCTAACACGGAAGTTATGACGTAAGGACCCTTAAACTTTCTATTTAATTTAGTTTGGTTACGTTCGTTACTTTTAATAAACACGAAATCTCCTGCTGCGAATGGTTTGATGTTTGCACGACCTTGGTTAAATCGTTGAGAATCTGAAGCGGCTGCTTTCTGTATGTTACTAGATGCATCCTGCCTAGCTGAATCTAGATCAATCCGATGTTCGCATTCTAAATCAGAAACCCTGATCTTTGACATACCCAAAGACTGTGATCGAATACCGAACATAAGTTCAGTTGGTGTAAATTTAGTTACTGAGGAAATGGTACTGTTTAGCGCTAACTGAACGTTTCCTAACTCATCACGCCATCTTTTGTTTGCGTCATTTTCAATAATTGTTAACAGGCCTTTTAGAGTACGCATGACACGCTCAACCTGTCCGTTTGCTCTGCTAGAGCCCGTAGCTATAAAATGGAGTTGAATGTTATGCTCAGCGCAAAAGTTTTTAAATTCTTGGCTAGCGTAACACCTGCCCTGATCAGCGATTATACGTTTGGGAGCTCCGAAAAGGCAAACTGCGTTTTTGAGGGCTCGAACTGCACTAGCTGAATCTATCGACAAAGTATGTTCCAACAATACGTATTTAGTGAATGCGTCAATAATTACAGAACAATATTCTTTACGGTCACTCTTTCCACTTAACTTTCCGGTGAAATCTATATGAATTGTATGCCAAGGTACAGAAATCTTTGGGATGGAGTGTAGCTGCACAGGCTGAGCACCTGAAGGACCTTTCGATGCTTTGCAAACGATGCATGAGTCAATAAACTTTCGAACGGACTTGGACATTTGTGGAAACCAGTACTGTTCATATAGTTTATCCAAAGTTTTGTCACTGCCCAGATGTTGCAATTCACTATGAACATGATTGATCAAGGTCCAAGTCAGAGATCGAGGGACTACTGGCAACCACGAGATAATCTTGTTTCTTACTACCTTCCTATAAAGAATACCGTCTCTAACATCATACGTTTGACCAACTGTATCAGGGAAATCGTTATTATTGTGCTTATCAATTAGGTCTTGGATCTCCGCATCTCGCTTCTGCTCTACAGAAAGCCAACCTTGATGCAACTCTACGAAAAGTATCTTCTTGGAAGGGTTCCCAGAAGAAGCTTCTGATGTGGAAGCTGACCTACTTGGGCCTGGTAAGGGATTTCTGGACAAGTAATCTGCATGTTCCATACTACGGCCTTCACGATATATGATATCAAAGTCATATGCTTGTAAAAATGCCCACCAACGATGAACACGTGGGGTCAGATCAGATTTTGATTTTGATGCCTTTAGCGAGTTACAGTCCGTAAAGACACTGAATCGTCGACCATATAGATAATGCCTGAAATGTTCTACCGCTCGTACGACTGCGAGAGTTTCCAGTTCGTACGAGTGGTAGCGGGATTCTACTTCAGATGTGCGACGGCTAAAGTATTCGACCACATGCGGAAAATTGTCTCTCTTTTGTATAAGTATTGCCCCATACCCCTCAGAGCTGGCATCACAGTGCAGCTCAACAGGTATATCTGGATCAAAGATTGTTAATACGGGTTCGGAAGTGAGTATCCCTATTATAGTTGCACGAATTTTCTCATGCTTTTCCTCCCATTTTATTGGCCCCTTCAGTTTTGATAGAGGATACAGTGGGCCGACAATTTTCGTAAATCCGGGAATAAATTTTCGAAAATAAGACGCAAGGCCCAGAAACTGACGAACTTGTGTAGCTGTTTTGGGTGGAAGAGATTCTTTAAGAGCCCGTATTTTGCGCGGGTTAGGTCTGACCTCACCACACTGGAGAGAATACCCCAAAAAATCAATTTGTTTTTTCATGAATTTACATTTCTTGATGTTGAAAGAGAAACCAGCAGTAGAGAGAGCATCTAAGACTGCTTCGAGGCGTTTCAGACCCTCGGGTAAATCCTTGGAGTAACATAATACATCATCCATATAAATCAAGGGTTTATCCTCCAGCTGACGCACAGCTTTCGTGATGCACCGTTGATAAACTGAAGGCGCATTACGCAGCCCGAACGGCATTGCTAGATATTCGTATTGTGCTTCGGGGGTTACAAAAGCAAGCTTCTCTATCGAGGCTGGGTGGATGGGGATTTGGTGGAACCCCGATGCCATATCTAATGATGAAAAATATTGCGCACCGCTAAGCTGATCAATTTGTTCCTCGATACGAGGGAGGGGATAGTGTTCAGGTTGTGTATTGGAGTTAAGCTCCCGAAAATCGACACACATTCTATCAGTATCATCTTTTTTTTTTACAAGGAGAATGGGACTTGCAAATGGCGATGAGCTTTCTCTAATAACACCCGCATCTAAAAGTTCCTGAATTTTTTCTCTAACAATTTGCTTTTCTGCTGGTGCTAACCTGTAAGGGCGCCTCTGTACGATTTTGTGTGGATCTACCAAATTTATTTCTAACTCTCCTGTATTAACACGCCTATTGGGGACACCTTCTATGAAACAGTCGGCATAGCGATTCAATAGTTCAATTAAAGCCTCCCGATCAGTACCTGTCAAATCTGTATCTACTTGAGAAAAATCTGGCTTTGTAGCACGAGACTCGCAAACGTTAGTTTGTTCTTTAAAATGAAACACCAAATTGTCGTTACTAACTACAGCAGTCAAGCCCTTTTCTATAATATCCCTCCCAATCAAGATAGGCTCTACAAGATGTTCGTCGGGTACTGCGTGAAATGTCAAGGTTTGGAAAATTTCCCCAATATTAACCTCACTCAAAATTTGAGATGTGCATTTTAGATCACCTCCAAGACCAGTGAGATACACGAGATTGTTGGACACAGTACCTGGTAATTTACTAAAAAAGCTTTCTTTCACTAAAGAGCAAGACGATCCACTATCAAATAAAAAAGTGACTGGCTCACCGGATGACGTCCTCAAGACACCCCTCGACAGACGCTGTTCACAAAGATTGACCTCTTTCTTTGCAGCAACTCCATTACCGCTCTTTTTTTCTAGACAGTTTGTAGCCACATGTCCTGGGCTCCCACACTTGTAACAAGTTACAGTCGAAGATTTTTCAGAAGAACGCGCAGAAGCTGTAACGTCCTGTTGTTTAGGAATCCCATATGAATCCTCTCGCCGCTTTCTGCACTCAGATTGCTTGTGTCCTGGGATTCCACACCAATGACATTTTCCCGGAAACCGAGCATCTGCCGTTCGTGCTCGCTTCGATTCGGGTTCTTGAGTTTCAGTAGCATCCTGTTTCCGTTTTAGTGAAATGCCGCTTAGGATTCTGAACAACTGAGCTTTAGTAGTGATAGCATGTGCGTTCAACTCGCGGCGTATAAGACTATCCTTTTGACATAAAACAGATATAACAAAACCAGTAACAGCATCTTCTTCCATTTGACTCTTGGGTATTCGCTCGATCATATTCCACAACCGTAACCCCGCTTCTGGAGCGGTCTCCTTGGCTCCGACTTGAAAACGTAAAACATCATCAAAATAATCCTGCATTAACTTGGGTCGACAAAATTGGGCCATTAAACTTTGTTTTACTGCCTCCCATGTCAAATCGTTCAAGTTTAATTTAGTTAGGCAGGTAGCTGCACGCCCTTTTAATGCACTTGTAAGCGCTACAAGCAAATCCACACCTTCCAAGCGTTTAGTTTTGACTATTAATTCAGTAACCTTGCACCAACCTTCTATATCCGCATCGACATCTTCGGGGTTAAACTGAATTAGTTTCACTACACTTATCTGGGGGTTAGCTCCGGCCACCGAAGCCACCGTTTGCGACGTTGCCAACATACGGGTAAAAAATGCTTCCATATTGCTGAAAAACTTCATGGCACTACTTTCATCTGATGGCATTTTATCAAGCTGCGGTTCGGGCGGGTTTTCTCTCACTTCTGATGTAGGCGTTTCTTCGCCTTTGTTAGGATCACCCATAGTAGTCAAGGCGAGTGCACGAACGTGAAAAGTGAAACACTTCGAGTAGAAAAAGAAGAAAGTTGTTTATTTCAACAAAATGCACCAATCGTACAATTACCGCAAAAATATACACACTAACAATTAGAAAATAACTTTACTGATCGATTTCAAACACTTCCACTTAAAAATCACGCAAGATTACGCGGAACAAAAGCGATTCGTCGGTCCGTGGTGCACTCGTTGACGTCCCGAATAGGTATGACGTTCAACATGGCGGCGCTAACCACTGACACAACGCTCCACCAGATTGACAGCTAGCAGCTGTCAACCTAGTTCCAGCGTAACTTAAGAGATGGCGCTAACCACGCGCCGTCATATACATTTTGTTGGCAAATTTATGGGCCACCCTTCACAGTTTTGAAGTTCCTGCGCTTCGGACTCGGACACTAATAATATTAGTTTCATACCGTTCGAGAAATGGTACCGACGACACATATTATTTGACAGTCAACGGACGTTACATCGTATGGAAATAACTTAATAACTGCACTGTCGTAGCTTTAATTCTCTTACCTCATCTTCACACAATACAAATACCTACAGATTGATGTTTCAGCTAAATACCATTTTGGTATAGATTTATGTTTTGGTTGCATAATATCACCAGCTATCCACTGAGAGTTCGGACCATATTAATATTATATATCTTTATTGCTCACCAATAATGATAAAAACACATACAAAGAAAACTGTTGTACAAGAAAAAAAAATTGGCACACAACAGGCGGTCTTATCGCTGAGAAGCGATCTCTTCCAGACAACCTTTGGGTGGTGGAGAAATTTAGAGAAATAAAATAATATTATATAATTTGTGTTAGTTGCGGTTATAAAACCCCCGAAATATACGAACCTAATCTAACCTACAAAAAACTAACCGTACCATCTGAAATACTAACTTAGCGACTAAAAACTTTGCGACTGGTTGATGTGCGACTAATTAGCACGGTTAGTATTTTAGCCGTCCGTTTAGTTTTTCTGTTTACCGGGTTTATTATGATCATTTTTCGAGCTGTTTGTGAATATAAATATGTACTTATTATTTTGAAGCAGACACGTTTGCGAACGGTACCAAGTTTCAAGTTTTTTCAAGTTTTCAAGTTCGGTACCATGTTTAAATTTCAAGACCCCGGGTAAAGCGGGCTAGTCTCGTTCTAAAAGGTACCATCCCCCTGTATCTGTTAAGACTGCATCATCCAAGTATAGACAAACTAGTTATATGAATCGCGCTGGTCGTAAATTGAATGAGTTGTCGAGAGAACTGAATATTGACATATTCAACTGTAAGCCTACTAATGTGAGGAATAGTTTGGTTGAGCGGTGGTTTAAGTGAGCGTCCTCTTGTTTTATTTTTGTAATGTGTTTTTTTTTTCTTCTTCTGAATAACAATTTTTTTTTTCTTATTTACATAATTTCACGCGCCGATGGTCCAACCTGTTTTATTATTATGTCCACTCTTTCTATAATTCTTTTTTTTTCTTGTATGTGTGTCTTGCGATTGTGTTAGCATTAGTTTTAATTTTGAATATTTTGTGGTTACCTGTGAGATCCTGTAATTGGCTTTCTGTGTATATTTTGGTGTCTATGTTAAGTTTATAGCTGTTGGTTCACCTTAAATAAATAAATAATCGCCCCCTTAAGGCGCATATGAGGGATATGGTGGAGAAATTCGAGGCCACGGGTGTGGTCTCGGTAGCTCAGTTGGAAGAGCGCTGAGCTGGTATCTCAGAGTCGCGGGTTCGATTCTCGCCCGAGGTCATTAATTATTCCACTTTTTCTTTTTTTTCTGAGTTTAAAAATACTTGCCTGAAAAAGGTTTTTTCCAGGCATTTAAATACAATTAAGTAAGTGTGTCAGTGTTTTTGTATTTGTTATTATAATTAATTTATTAAATTTAAGTACATAAAATTAGGTCGATGAGGATTTAAAATTAAGTTTTGTTTGTTAGACTGATCATGAACCTTGTAGCTTAAGTAAGTGTTTCTGTAAACAAGTAGTAACAAAAAACAAAAATAGGGGATTTTTAGGGTTCCGTAGTCAACTGGGAACCCTTATAATTTCGCCAAGTCTGTCCGTCCGCCCGCGGATAATGTCAGTGACTGTAAGTACTAGAAAGCTGTAATTTTGTACAAATTTGTATATCGGTCAGCCAACAACGTGGTAAAATAAAAAGTTGTTATAATTTCTTTAGGGTATCTCCCGTACACGTAAAGTGGGGGGTGATTTTTTTTCGTTTTAAATTTAGAGTGTGGTATTTGAAAAATAATGAGGGTCTTTTAAAAACAGTTTTTGATAAAGTTAATATTTTCGGAAATAATCGCCCCAGAAGTTTAAAAATGAGTTCAAAAGATATGAAAAAAATTACAAAAGTAGAACTTAATAAGAACTTTATTGGAAAATTATTTTGAACTTGATTGGTTGAACGGTTTTTGAAAAATTGTACAAAATAATTTCTGAATTAAGTTTGTAATTTAACCGTATGTGCAAACATTTTTTTTATCTTGAGTGAGTACTTCATTTATCATCCCGCACGTATCTTCTTTCTAATTAAAAAAAATAATGATTCAAATCGATCGTAAACTACGGAACCCTACACTGAGCATGGCCCGACATGCTCTTGGCCGGTTTTTTAAATATGTTGACTGACTGCATGTGCGTCAACAACGCCGCTGCACTCTCCAGCTGAGTGTTACGTCAACTGTGCTAATGCGTTTAGTCTATGTTATTTCTGCAATGGAATAGTAAGTAAACTGTAATCTCACATCGCCTAGGGTTGTCACGTACGATTGAGTATGCGTATTCCGCAATACGACGAGCTGATGAATTTTGAGGCATTTGCATATCCGAACATTTTACAGGAAAATGTTTACTTTTACTTTGAACGCAAGAGCAAAAGCGCTGGAAGCGATTTAATGTTTTATTATTCCTTGGAAAATGGAATAAATATTTCAAATAAAATGTGATAATTGTAAGTATCCTTATTTATTTGTATGTGGTTAGGGTGGGTAGAAATCGAATGTAACAGTGACTGGTCAGTTGTGTTAAATATTATTTAAAAGTGGGTCACAAGGGAAAACATACTTTTTGAAATTTATAATTGCCGATGTTGACTCGCCTCCAACAGACTGGGTTAATAGTATGACAGTAGTGAAAAAGCCAAATTTCAACTTGCGTATTTGTCTGGACCCCGCTATTTGAATAAAGCAAGTAGGCGCGAAATTGATGAAATTACGGCTGAGTTGTTGGGCGCAAAGTATTTTAGCACATAAGACGCGAAGCAAGGTTTTTGGCATGTAAAGCTAGATCCAAGTATGCCACCAGAGTTGCAAGCTATGGACGCTTGCAACTCTGGGGCCACATGCGCGTTGCCGACCCGTTAACATCTTGTACACTCCTTTTTTGAAGAACCCCATACTGTTATCTTTTGGTTTATTGTTTTGTAAGGAATGGCGATGCCTGTTCCTGAGCTGAAGTATGTATCTGACGAAGCCCACGTTGAGGATTTAGATTTATTATTTACTAGCTTTTGCCCGCGGCTTCGCTCGCGTTAGAAAGAGACGAAAAGTAGCCTATGTCACTCTCCATCCCTTCAACTATCTCCACTTAAAAAATCACGTCAATTCGTCGCTCCGTTTTGCCGTGAAAGACGGACAAACAAACAGACACACACACTTTCCCATTTTTAATATTAGTATGCCACGCAAATAGTGTTATTTGCACCTCGTTACTATGCTCTTTGAATCATTCGCTGCGCTCTAGATTCTAAATTATAATAATTCGCTACGCTCGTTGTTCTAGTAAACTAGAACGTTTGATCGGGAAGTTTTAGTATTCCCAACAAAAACTTATTTTGGTCTCTTGTTACACAAATACGAGTATATATTTTCCGGTAAAATAAGGTCAAAAATGCTTTGCATTGTAAATGTTAAACTTTCAAATAAACACAGATATTGATATTCAGTAATAGACATCCCAACCATTAAAAATATCGCACAAGCATATTTTCATACCAAAAATTTATTGTAGATTTTTTAGAATATTGACATAACCAATCTTGTTCGTTCATTGACGAGATTACAAAAGACATGATATGTAAGGATTTGAGATATTTTTTCGTATTTTTCGTCTTAAAAAAACACAAATATAAGGTGCTGTATTAATATTAATTTCGCGCAAATACTTAATGTGATCGACTTAACACACACACACACACACACACGCACACCCACACGCACACACAGACACACACACACTCGCAAAATTTTAAAATATAGTAAACGCTTCATATACATCCGGGCTCATTAAAGTATGACTCACACTAGAACGGGACGGGACGGGACGGGACGGGAAAATATGTCAATTTCTATAGAAAGCATGACGTGACATCCGAGGGCTCCGAGCTATCACGTGATTCTTTCTATAGAAATTGACAGATTTTCCCGTCCCGTCCCGTCCCGTGATAGTGTGAGTCATTTAATTAAAACTATGCGCTCGCTATTTCCGACACTGCACAGAATTCCATCCTTCAATACCCTGTTCATTCCGACACTGTAACAAGCACAAGACGGTGTTATGACATACGTTCGGCTTCATAGGTATATATATATATATATATATATATATATATATATATATATATATATTTATATTCCGCAAACAATTTGGCGTCCAACATGGGCTGAATTCCAGTTAAAGTGGCGTCTACCTGCTTTTGACGTCCGGTATACGGACGTCAAATAGAATTACCACTGCAACATAACTATTATGGCTATAGTACTACACTGGACATCGATTAAAAAAAAGTTGTGGCTGCCATTTGCCTACCAGATTGAATGAATTTATATTTCGATTAGTTCATGTTGTTTTCGTTATCGCGCGTAGCGCTGACATCGAGCTAATATACACAGTCATATACAAGTTGTACGTTTTTAGGCGAATTTGGCTTCCTCGTGCGACGTTGCCGGTTTGATATGTTTTGTCTATTGACGGACATAAAGGGTTCTTTTATTTAGCTTAATAAGAATTTGTCGTTGCCTACTCGCTATTGAAACTTTAATAATTTTAAACTATTTACCAACCGACGCGTATACTGTTAGTACGTGCTGAAAGCTGTTGGGCGTCCCCTTTGCAACGCTATAGTTTTATATTTTTCGTACTGTGGAAAATGCTTTCCAGTGGATTGACATTTCCATGCCAACTTCCGTGGAAATGGTCAATATGACATGCTAATGTCTTACCGCCTTATTCATAAAAAAGTTAACAGAAGCTTTAGTTAAATTATCTTTTCTCCCATTCTGATAAACGCGATGGTCAAAGTGACAGATAAGGACAAACAATCATTTAGCTAAAACTGTTGTTGAAGTGCGTTTATGAATAACACCATTACGGTATATGAAGTGCATATGTCAAATGCCAGTTTAACACGTTCGAATAGGTCTGCAGATTTTCATTCGGAATTTTAGATTCAATTTAAGTAAATGTTCTTCTTATTCATTTGGGGAAAACAACTTTTGTTATTTGGATTGGATTTTTTTAAGTATGTATCTACATATTTGATTTGTATGTAAGTTTTTATTTTATGTCATTAAAACCGAATGGGTCGATTAAATGCCCAATTTTGTTTATTGTTATTAGGTATCACGATTATCTATGGTTTGTGTTTTAAAATTATTTTAGTAGTAAAAACTTGTTTATTTTTTATTCTTTTTCTTTCATTCCTAATACCAATTAATAGTAGACTCTAGTCACTAAAAGCCCTCCACGTTTGGCGTCAGAGCGCCTACCACGAACCGCGAACGAAAGTATACCTCCCTTACGCACTTGTGATTTCTCACTCAAGTGCGACAGAGAGGTGAAACTTCGTTCGTGGTTCGTGGTAGGCCTTCAGGCTTCTAACACTCCCGTTAGTAATCCCCTCCTTACCACCCTTCGTGCACAATGTACTATTTTATCATATTTGCTCGGTAAGTATGGTGCATAGGGCAGTTCGAGACAATTTTCTTCCCAAACATGACACACATGATAACACCCAAAAATGATAAATCATTTTAGGGTACCGTAGCCAAACGGGCAAAAACGGAACCCTTATAGTTTCGTCATGTCCGTCTGTCTGTCTGTCCATATGTCACAGATTAATGAAATTTGAAACATAAATGTATTTTTTAATTCGCTACATGATTTTGTAGTCAAATCAATTAAAGAAAAAAAAATTGGAGAGCTCCCCATAAATATAACTCACCACAAAAAAAGTTGGGCAGCGGTTTAAAAAATATAAAAAAATTCATGGCCAAGGTAGAGGAACCTGTTCTACCTCGGACAGTTTTTTCTTTTATGATTTTTAGAAAAAAAAAACAAAAGGCTGCAAAACTTTTAATTATTCAAATATCATAAGATCCATTAATAAACTAACTAAAACAATACGATGTTAAATAATTGGACTATTTATTTAGGATACGTTGACGAAAAAAATAGGGAAAAGTGTCCAAGGAACCACCCCTGATTTACCTTGGCCATATCTTGGATATCTTGGATTGGATTGGATATTTTTATGAACTATATTATATCTATAGAAATATTAGGTATTTACATATAAGGTCGTATATATTTTTAGCATATTTATACCATTCATCAGTTTTCTAGTACAAATTATCCAGAAATGCCTAGCAATTGTCATATTTTATTTTTGCTTAAACCACTTAACGAAGTTTTTCTAATATTGATTACTTGATAACTTAACACGCAGATAATTAATAAATAAAATACGGTATATTTAACCTTTGTCAGTCAAAATACAGTAGCAGGAAGATAGGGGCCAAGGTACAACATATTCTTGGTGTCCGAGGTACAACAAAGTAAGTTTTTGGACAAGTAAGTCTTCGTACTAGCACTTCCAATTAAGATTAGGCTGAAACGATCCTACCATCGAGTAGTTAAGTATCTTGACTTTAACCTAATAGAAAAGTTTTATTTTCCAATAGCTAAAAAAATATTTAATTATTTTTTTCGAGATACCGCCCGCCGTCAAGTTTTGTTGATAGTTGATTTTATTAGTTATTAACCAACGTTACAAATAATATAAATAAAATATTTTAATATCCGTGGCAACATAGAAATATTGCCAACTGTCCTAGGGAAACCTATGTCCAAGGTTTAACAGTTTCCCTACATATAAATTACTACCAACGAAAATTGTCTAATAGATTTTCGAGTTATCGCTAAAAACTGCTATTCCAAAAGCATACCTAAGTCCTGAACATTTTACATTAAATTTTATATACGTAATACTAATTATAAAAATAAAAACAATGATTAAACCATGTTTTTTTTTATCTAGGCCTTTATTTAGTATTGTTCTAATTATAAGAATAAAATTTTAAAAATAATTTGTTATTTAATGGCATTTATTGTGCCGACTAGTTGCAAGAAGCGCCATGTCAACAGAATAACAATTTTTATTCAATATAATATTAGAAAAAACACAGATATATGAAAAAAGTAAAAAACTAACTACTTAATTGAGGTCACCGTGATCCGAACCTTGCAGAAGGGTTCCCATGATGCTGGCTGCGTTCCCCCTTTGAATGGCTATCCTAAACCTATCCGTTGTGCGAGGAACGAGCCAGCTTTACGGTCCCCGGTGACCTCAAACAATTTTTTTATTTAATTAACTTTTAGATTTTTTTTTTAATACATATTATGGAACAGTCTTACACAAATCGACCTAGCCCCACGGTAAGCTCAAGGCTTGTGTTATGGGTACTAGGCGACGATATATATAATAGACAGATACATATAAATACTTAAATACATAAAAAACATCCATAACTCAGGAACAAATATTCGTGATAAACACACAAATAAATGCCCTGACCAGGATTCGAACCCGGGACCTCCTGCTTCGTAGGCAGGGTCACTACCAACTAGGCTAGGAGGTCGTTAGGAGAATTACTAATGAAAAAAGTTGCTTTTTATGACCAAATTGATACAAAACTAGATCCCATTAAATTTCGTCTAAGAAAAATGACTTGTTGAAAAAGTCATATCGTTTTAAACCGGGTTTCAACATTCTTAAGACAAAAGCCATTCCCATAAAATCGAAGACACACTCTCATTTTAAACGACATACTTAATAAAACAATAAACTTGGCATGCTAAAAATATTACTTACACATTTTTACTTTTATTTCAGTTTTTCGTTTTAAAATAAGAGCGTTGAAGGTTGCTAGGTATATGAAACAGAAAAGATCTGAGGTATACTCGTAGAAAATAAAAAAAAGAACTATGAATCTGGTATTATATTAACAAGAAAAACATTAAATTTTTCTGGTGAAGATTTGCATAATTGCATAATTTTTTGTAAAATTGTTTAGCATTCGATAACATCAGAAAGCATTTCGGCCAGCATAGTGTTTACCCTTTCTAAGGAAAACCTAAGAAGTTCCACCATACTTAATGCATGACTAGCATCGAACTTCGTTCGTGCGGTTGATCGGTGATTCTAACTCTGCTGTCCACTCGTATTCCCCGGCTGTGCAAGGTTGAGTTCAGACGAGGGTTCCACGCGAAATAAGAAAGTTTAATTTACAAAGAAAGTTAATTTTCAGAACATTGACTACGGTGGCAAAATCTTTATGTGGGCACGCGGGAAATACACATAGGTACATCATTATTTTCTGGTATTTGAAGTAATCTATCAGTATCATTGGACACATTTATTGAATCTTGCTAGGTCGTAGCTTGGATTTCTCTATTGATTTCAATCGTACCCATAATCACAAGTATTTAGACACAATGTTTCCTTTCCAGAACATACATAGGTACATCAAAATCATAATACTATGCACTCATTCTAGATTTAAAATACAACCAGTGTTTTGTTTAGCAACAATGTAAAAAACAAATAATGATCAAGCAGAACTCAACTATCCTTGTCTGACATAATAAAAATAAAGAGGTATGGCAACGTTGCTTTTGATATAGAACCCACATAGGCGTTAAAGTTGATGGTACAACAAAAGTATACGGGGAAGGCACATGGACATCAATATAAAAAGGAGCTCAAATAGGTGTAAGAACAGTAGGAAAATGAATATAAACGAATAACTGCATTTTCGAAATAAAAAACATATCACAATACTAATTATCTAGTACCCATTCTGTATTTGTCATAATAATATGGTATACGTGAGCACGAACGGTGGACGCCGTAATAATGCAAACTGGAAAGACGCCAGAAGGGTAGGGAGATGCACCTGTATTCAAATTTGACCCTTCGTCTCCTGTAATAAGTTCCTAAGTGTATATATATTAATAGACGTGACTGTACAACTGTATACAATTAGATCCGGATATTTACCGCGTTCACGGCTTTCCTGTCCGATTTTCAGTCTGAACTGAGACAACTAAGGAGGAAGCTTTTCTCACTTGCGCGGAATGGATTTCTATCAGGGGCCTTACAATGAAGTGTTATGAGATCGCGATTCAGTTTAGGCGCAGTTGTACGGAAGGGACTCAGTTTAGGTCGACAACTGGATCGCGTTAAGACGTCATGGTAAGACCTCTGGCCTGTCCGTCCAGGGCCCATCAAAACTTATCATACTGGATAAAACAATTGGGTAGAAACACCTATTGTGTCGTCATAATTTAAGTTAAAATATATTTCAAAAGTCTGTTCATTTTCACTGCGCAGGTATATTATGCTTCCCCGCAAAGCTCAAAAGTTTCATCTGTTATTTATAGTGTGACAGCCCATTCAGCGCAGTAGCAATGTACATCAAACTGAAATATAGCAACACTCTCGGACGAATCGAAAAGCAAGCGTTGCTCTAATAAAAACAGTAATGTACATCGAACTAAATATAGTTTTTTTTTACTGCCCATCGCATTTTTTTGTTTATCATCTCAAAATGAAAACAGGCAATGATGGCTGAATAAATACTTTAATATTTCTCATAATATGATTACGAAGTTTTGTTATAGTAATGTTAATAAGAAGCGGTGTATGTAAAGAAACTGAATAATTTATAAACAAATACGACCAAGTACACTGTACAGTACAATTTGTCATAAATACAATGTTTGGAACGCACAAGACCACAATTAATTTGATTACTATATCGAAAACTTTCAAAGTCAAGTAAAGTGAATGTATTGATACTAAATAGTGAAATGATAACTTTTCAGATGAAAATGGAACATTATACAGGATTATCTGATTAGATCACCATGCATGAAGTCTCAAAAGTGAAAAAAGCGTGTAAATGTAAAAAAGACTCAAATCCTACATGTTACCTATGTTTAACTTGTATTGAACTTCATTTTTACATAAAAGGGTATACTTAATAAATAAAAGTGACATGACATTTTGGTGTTCGTTTAATTTTAAACTTTGCTTTAAATACTATGAAGAAATCTTTGCAGAATGTTGAAAGATTACCTACATAAGTGTAGAATACACAAGAACGACATAATATATTTTGTTTAATTAAAATATCACAAACATAGTTAACTTTGTTTCATTTTTTACTATTATTTCTTCTTGTTTATCATTATTCATATATTTTTAGGTGCTTTCTATTGTACTTGAAAAGTACTGAGAATAAAATAAATTAACCAAAATTCGGCAGCAATTGGCGTGAGCGGGAGATAAACTCATAATCAGTTTTCTTGGACTCCATTTAGCATCGTTTTTAGAGTTTAGCATGTCATGTAACACTGAAATAAAGAAATAACTTCACTTGGTAATTTGCAATAGAAAACTTTGGAACCTAACCTCAAAATATCCAAAAACCAATCATCACATATCACGAAATAAAATTTTATTTGCTACCGTATCATTATCATAACTGATATTTGCCTTGAATTAAGTGCATTGTTCAATGTTGAAAGCAGATATTACTTAAGAAATCGTAAAATAAAATTTGTAAACAAACGCAAGAAAACTTTTTATAGAAGTTACATGCCACATGGATTATGGACAATTTTCGAATTATTCAAAAACAGTGTTGCTAGCCAGGGATTTTTTAAATTTGCCGCGCTTTTCTACTGCGCTGAATGGGCTGTCACACTATATTAAGTTTATTATAAGACGCAACAAATAGTTTCTCAGGGGGCCCAGATCCCGGGACAACCAGGTGATCACTAAATAACTGTTACACGCGTTTCAGGTTTAATTCTTGATTAGCTGCACACATCCTCGTTAATAATTCACATTAAACAACATTTAGCAGATAAAAAACAGAAATCTATTCCAGTGACGTCTTCACCATCTTGATTATGAACAGGAAGACAGAAGATTAAAATTTTAAACATACTTAAGTTGTTTTTTTAACCCGTCAACTGACACCATAGCAAAAAGTACGCAGTTTCAGTCAAATGCATTTACTTATTAACAGAAATAGGCAAAGCAGAACAAAATCGTCAAAAAATGTCAGTCAGTATGACATTAGCGAACTAGCATTGATATGATACCAACGTTAAATGTTTCGTACGAAAAAGATCTTACTGAAAGCATAAGTGTATAATGAGACAAGACTATATGAGAAAGAGTCGCAACTGCTGCTTTTACGGCATCATTTTTGGCTGATCTAGTTCTTTTATCCTATATCTATGACGAAATGCAAAAAGTTTTAATTCATAACTTCATGCAGTACTAGAGTAACGTATGTAAATATTACTGCAAAAAACATGGTGGAATGATAGATGGAAGTGCGGTATACTTTGATGGAATAAAAATGTAGGACGCCTGTGTAAAAAGAGGACTGCGAATAGAGATTCGATCCATCAACGGATTTTCATGTGTCAAATTTTGCTTTTATTCGCCTAGTCGTACATATAGCGACACCCTAACGCCCATTGCGTTAAGGATGTCTGACACTAGGAAGTGACGATCTGTCAATTTCTATAGAAAGAATCACGTGATAGCTCGGAGCCCTCGGATGTCACGTGACTTTTTCAGTAGAAACTGACAGATTCCTTTACCTATTACCTATAGAAAAAAATACCCGTTAGACAAGTATTCTTGTCATATTAGTTTTATGCAGTGGACTACATGGCTAACGAAATCGATGCAGTGCGGAGCGGAAGAAACAAATGTTTGATATAAGGGTGACTCAGACTTGAACGGGGCGGGACGGGATGATCTGACAATTTTATAAATTAACCGGTTAATTTTAATAACGGCCTCCTAGCCTAGTTGGTAGTGACCCTGCCTACGAAGCAGGAGGTCCCGGGTTCGAATCCTGGTCGGGGCATTTAATTGTGTGTTTATCACGAATATTTGTTCCTGAGTTATGGATGTTTTCTATGTATTTAAGTATTTATATGTATCTGTCTATTATATATATCGTCGCCTAGTACCCACAACACAAGCCTTATTGAGCTTACCGTGGGACTAGGTCGATTTGTGTAAGATTGTCCCATAATATTTATTATTAATATTTATTATTAAATAGATACATAATATCGCCGTCAATCCAACTTCCTAACAATGTATAACTGCCATATTGATCGTAATAACCTCACTTTTATGTTTTTAATTAAATATCCAAGATTCAGTTATTTATCTTCTGTTTAATGTTACGATAATACGGCCGTTTCAGTAAAGAATCGTTTCAGCGGTGTTTGATGATGTAGTGTGATAATGCAAGGAGAAACAGTGACAAAACTTGTGATGGCTTTTGTTTATAATCAATAAATAATAAGTAAATATTGTGGGACAATATTATCGACCTAGTCCCACAGTAAGCTCAATAAGGCTTGTGGTGTGGGTACTAGACGACGATATATATAATATATAGATACATATAAATACTTAAATACATAGAAAACATCCATAACCCAGGAACAAATATTCGTGATAAACACACAAATAAATGCCCTGACCAGGATTCGAACCCGGGACCTCCTGCTTCGTAGGCAGGTCACTACCAACTAATCTAGGAGGCAGTTAAGTTTATATCGTTAGTAAGTTCGATTGACGGCGATTTTGCCAGTGGCGGAATTATTATTTTGTGTTATTTTAGAATAACTGTTATTCTTATTCGTTATTCTAATAAATTTTGCCATTTCTGACAATAAGCAAGACGACAAAAATAATAAGTCCTTCTGTTAGATTATTAAAAAAAATCTACACGTATTTTTTCTTTTGTTCGTAAAATGAAAAACGACGGAAATACAGTGCATTAAAGTTTTGCGTGGCGTCACAATTAGGTACGATTCTTACCTCTTAGTGACGTCACTAGCCACCCCGGAACTTTGATGCTCTGTATCGTCGTCAGTTTTAGTTAACTTGAAACAGGAAAAAACACGTGTCTAATAATTTTGAATAATCTAACTGGCGGACTAAATAGAATAATAGTTTTTCAACTCGGTCGTCCCTATTCTGACTGTATTAACACACGACGATAATTGGTCTCGACAAACTCGGTTACACGCGCCGTGCAAAAGGGAATGTCACCCCCAATTAATATAACTCTTGTGTTTTTATTTGGTATTACTAGAATTTTAAGTGGAAAAAGCTTTTACGAAATACAACGTGATGGGAATCGATTTTGTTTGCGTGTTATTTACGTTCTGTGTACGCGTGTCACCAAAACTGTTACTGAATAAATCTCTCCTACCACTACTCTGGCAGGCGCGGTTCGGACTATAGAAACGCGCAGTCGCTAACGCTTACGGTTATTTACCACTTACGGTAAGCACACTGGTTATAAATAAATAAATTAAATTAAATTTCTACTGTCATTGTAGGGGGCTTTTAAATTATACATGTTTGTTTACAATATCATGCGAACTAGTCGCCTAGTTCACACCAAGAAAAATAGATAATCTCTAGGAACGAATTCCCAGCAAGCTGCATATCATTTTAATACCTTCATTAGTATAGGTCCTAAAGGCATGTCAACCCAGTTTGCACAATTCCAGGAACCTAAAAAATGCTTACCGTTACCCAATCCGTCGATCCGTTACCTATTCAATTGTTTGCCTGGAGCTATTCGTTCAGAAAATGATCTAAATAAATTCAAAAGCTTTAAAAAAATTTGTACTTAACATAGAATATACATTTCTTCAAATATGTAATTAGAGACTCCTGTTCCACGGACAAACTCAGGTTTTAGATACTTAAGATGTATCCCTGTACTTAATAATTATAAATAAATAAATAAGGAGTTGCGCTTCACTTTAGAGAGCCTAATTTTGGTAATTTTTAAGTTTTATCCGTTTTGGCTCTCAAAGTTCAAGCTCAACTCCTAAAATTGTGCAAATTCAGTTGCCACGTCTTTAGGATCGAATGAAGGTACTAAATAATATTTAAAACGGGTCACTCCGTAATTTAGTCGTTTTTCGCTCGACATGTTTCGATCTTTAGGAAGAACGTCATCAGTGGCGACCACCTGCGACAGAGGCAAGTTGAAACATGTCGAGCGAAAATCGACAAAATTACATGAGTGACCCGTTTTAAATATTATTTAATATGTTCGAGTCTCACGAGAGTATTATACCTGATGAAGGTATTAAAACGATATCCAGCTTGCTAGGTATTACTTCCTGGCAATGCTTTTTATTAATATAACATTATTTACCGGTTAACATAACAATTTGACTGTCATTGACAGTCGAATTGTTGACAGCGTAAACAAACTAGATTCAAAATGATTTCCGAAACCCAGATTAAAAGGTTGCCGAACTTTTAAATATAGCCGCCCGGATTTAGGCCGGATCTTATGGGAGATAATTTATAGGCAGACGACCCATCTGGCTATTATATTAGGACACAAACAGTGTTAGGAAATCCTTTTAATGTGTTATTATAGGTTTATGTCGTTTTAGGGATTCGTTAAGAAATAGGAGAGTTGGAACAACATGGGCGTTTTTAATTTCTGTTGCAGGAAAATCACTGTTTTCCAAATTTGAATTTTTAATCCAGCGTCCAGTATAATAATGTTTTCAGAATGCTGTTGGGGCTGCCACGCTTCTGCAGCGCTTCAACGATGTTTGCAGAGGCGCGTACAGACGGCTTCCATGCTATCTTGCGCAAACGAGCAGCATCGTTGATGCAAAGAGTGAGATGCAGTTCCAACAGCCTTCTGAAAGCATTATCTGACAGGTGTGACAGCAGAATATGGAGGCACTGGGTAGCCCTGACAGGGCGACCTCTATGTATTTAGATTTTAAGGTTAGATTAGATAGTACCTAGTTAAGTTACTAATATTAGTTAATAAGTAGTTAAGGCAAACTAACAAATTATATGGATTTTTAATCTGAAATAAATGAATATTTAATTTTAATTTTTAATGTTTTCGGCTCAAAATTGCGAGCTCTTTCAATTCTAGTAGGAAAAAAGGGTCCCTAGGTTTTTTTCCTTTTCGTCACAATTTTTTCATATATCTATGGCGGTAGCGCAATGGAAAGTTTGAAAAATGTATGCAAATATAAGGACACTTTTATTGTCCTACTATCGTTAAAAGAGCTCAAATTCTGAGTAGAAAATATACAAAAAATTCCATTGTGCAAAAAAAAATATTGTGCAAACAAAAAACTTTTTCACATCACCTATTCATAAAAGGACTTTTTCTGTTCAGGCTAGGAGGAATCAAAGTGGCACTTTTCTTTTCAAGGACCACACATTTTTACGTTTTCGGGCATTAACTAGTGGCATCGTGGTGTTGATATGATGCTGTTTTCGGCTTTTTTAGTTCCTCTTAGTTTGTGTGAAAAGCAGTATGTGTCACACGGTAACAAAATTATTTTCGTCTTGGGCGTTAACGCTTGAATTCCCCATCAGGATTCCACTTTAGAATCCTTTAGTGTAGAATCCGTCGCTTCACTCGGAATTCAATGTACGCCCTCGCCGGAAATATATCATTTTGATCGTTTGTAACACAAACTACTATTACGCCCAATGAGGACTACCGCGAGTGAATTCTCCGCTAGGGGCGCTAGTGGACCGTGGGTCCTACGAAAAGAGGTTATATGTCATTTTCAGTACATTTCTCATTAGTTTCTAATGTAAGGCGTGCTTATTTCGAATATGCCCTTTTAGAGGAAATATTACATAGAAATATATTAAATACTAAACATCTATTATTTTGGCTATCAAAAAATCATTAAATTGAAAGTGTAAAATAACACGGGCATAAATTACCGTAAATTTAGAGGTTAGTTTATTTATACAAAAACGTTTCTATTTGTCAAAAATATTATTGTTATCAAACTAGAAACTACTAAAAAGTAACTAATAAATAAAACAAATGCCATAGGAAAACAATCAGTAGTTTTTAATATAGAAATACTCGTAAGTACATACCTTAAGTGTAATAAATAATTTTTAAAATGTGTTTAATTCTTATGATTTTCCGTGAGTATCCGCATTCCATAGGCATCTTTAGTGCCGATGTTAACATATAATTACGCAAATGTTCATTTTGACCAGGTTAAACTATTAATCAAGTATATTTCTTTGTAAAAATAGCGCTAATAGTAATGAACTGTTTTATCAAATATTACCACACAAAAACGTTTTAACCCTCTAATTTTCGAAAACACGGTATCTACACATCACTGAAAATAGTTAGAAACTAATATACAGGTTGGACTGTAGCAAAGGGGGGGCCGGGACTTAGAATATTTTTGGTCGAGGTGGTGTCATTATAACACTATTTTTAAATGATTGTAATGTGTAGATGGCGTCAAAACAAGCATCTTTTATTGGAAAAACTTTTCTCTAAACTTAAAAATGGCCGAGTTAGAGGCCTTCAAAGGTTGAAGTTTTTGAAGGGACTTGTAAAATTTTCATCGAGAGTGGTGTCATTATAACAGTATTTTTAAATGATTGTAATGTATAGATGACGTCTAAACAAGCATCTTTTATAGGAAAAACTTTTCTTTAAACTTAAAAATGGCTGAGTTAGAGTCCTTCAAAGGTTGAAGTTTTTGAAGGGACTTGTAAGGGCAGCGGCCGGCGAAGCGCCAAAACCGACTTTTTTTAATAAAAAATGCTTTACAGAATGGCACCTTAAGGAAGGTCGGTGTAGGTACGACGACGAGCGAAGCGAGGAGGAGTGTTAGGTAGAACTGCGACCTTACAGCGCGCGAGCCGAGCGAGCGAAGCGAGCGTGCCGCGGCAGCGGCCGGCGAAGCGCCAAAACCGACTTTTTTTTAATAAAAAATGCTTTACAGAATGGCACCTTAAGGAAGGTCGGTGTAGGTACGACGACGAGCGAAGCGAGGAGGAGTGTTAGGTAGAACTGCGACCTTACAGCGCGCGAGCCGAGCAAGTAAAAACTCCCAGCTCATTTTAAAACATCAACCTTTGAAGGACTCTAACTCGGCCATTTTTAAGTTTAGAGAAAAGTTTTTCCTATAAAAGATGCTTGTTTTGACGCCATCTACACATTACAATCATTTAAAAATACTGTTATAATGACACCACTCTCGATGAAAATTTTACAAGTCCCTTCAAAAACTTCAACCTTTGAAGGCCTCTAACTCAGCCATTTTTGATTTCAGAGAAAAGTTTATTAAGAAAAAAGTGGTTATTTCATCAAAATCTTGAAAATTATTCTAAGTCTTTTGTAACCCCTATGTTTTTTGCATTTTTCAAAAAAAAAAAACTAAGTCCCAAAATCGGCCCCCCTTTGGTATAGTCTGACCAATATACATCTTTAAACATGCAAATTAAAGAAAAATAATCAATTCTAATATTGGTTTCGCGCCATACAAACTCATACTAATGGCGCTTGACAAGGACCCACGCATGAGTGGCGCCGCCTGGTGAGCAACAATACGGTAGCTCCCATTGTGCTCGCTCCATGCAAACCTGCTTTTTAGAGCAGCGGTAGGCCCCTGTTTCCTCCTCTAATATTGAACCTATATGTATGATTTTTTACATACAGAATAACGAACAGTATTACTATGACTACGTTTTTTTATATATTCTAAACAAGTACCTACTTAGTTACATTTCGTTGATTTAGAATGGAAGTAAGAATTCATAGTCTGGGGGATCATTATTATAAATAATAAGTCTTACCTACATTTGAATTAGGTACAGGTCAAATCCTACTAATTATTATGAATTCGAAAGTTTGTATGGATGTTTGTTACTCTTTCACGTAAAAACTAATGAATGGATTTTAATGAAACATTAAATACAATAATATAGCTTATACATCAGAATAACACACAGGCTACAATTTATAAAGATATTGCGCAGACGAAGTCGCGGGCACCATCAGTCATTAATAAGGCTTAGCTACATTTTAACTAGGTACAGGTCAAAACATAAAGATCAAATATTGGATATAACTACACCCCGTTATCTAACGCTCACTTGGGGGCAAGCTAAAATAGTGATGTTGCTTAGTCGATTCATATTTATTAATTAGTCAAAATAAAATTCTTCTTTTATGAATAATCTTGAGATAATTTATTCATTGTAAATGCAATGAATGAGTTCTATTTGATGTAATTAGATGTTCTGTATCTATTTGATGGGATAGAAGGACGACAATTATTGAACAGTACAGAGACGACTTACTAGGTAATTTAGTACGAGCAGTTTAACGTCGGGGATAAATTTGAATTATTTTGTACACGATTTTGTTAATAATAACGAGCAGTTTAAGTTTTTTTAATCAAATTCATTGTTTTATTGATTCGGATTATCGAAACTACCCCATCACTTGTCCCCAAAGTGAGCGTTAGATTACGGGGTGTAGATATAACTAAACTACAGAAACAAAACGTAACTCCTCTTCCTGCCCTGTAATTACTGTCGCACATGCCCGGGGCCCGGGTGAAACTGGCGGTCACGCTGTTATTGTTTTAAGTAACCTATGTCTTATAATTCATTAAGTAAATACCTAGAGATTATATGGAATAATTAATTAACTAAAAAGCTTAAAAAAATAAATAATACAAATTACCCGACTGCATAAAAACAGTACTGAACAGAATGAAACAAGTCAAGTATCGTAGCCAAAATTAGTAAAATAACCGAGTTTTGAAGAGATTTGTGCTGACGGGGTTCCGACTGTTTCAAATCTGGTAAAGTTGCGCTAACCCAACTATACTTAAAGGCCAGTATGATTTTACAAATTTTGGCTTGATAGAAGATATTGACAGATCGTCCCCGTCCTAGTGTGAGTCAATTTTAATAGGGTCTCCTTCCCTATATTGTTTCGCGGTATTTAAATTAGTTGCGTGTGCTCGTTACTCAAACTTGTCCTTGACCTTGCGGATAGAAGCGGTTAAATATAGTTGTCCCGACGCGCCAAGCGGGTTACACTGTGTTGTCTTTGCGGCGATTGCGAAAGTGGTGACGGCCTATATGTGTCTATTAAACCCTTTAATTATACCTATATATCTTTCAGCTATAAATTAGAGATATAGCGAGTTCAAGTTCAAGGATATAAATTTGTCATTTTTGCGAGAAAAGATCCGAAATTTTTTTTTGTTGATAATATTAATGTTTCCCTACTCAGAATAAAGGATGACTGGATGGGACGGGACGGGACGGGACGGGGCTGGACGGGAAAATCTGTAAATTTCTATTGAAGGCGTCACGTGACATCCGAGGGCTCCGAGCTATCACGTGATTCTTTCTATAGAAATTGACAGATTTTCCCGTCCCGTCCCGTGTTAGTGTGAGTCATCCTTAACGAGCTCTTTCAATCTAGGACAAGAAAAGTACGAGAATAAAAAGGTCCCAAAATTGTAAAACGTTTTACTTACTCTCCACTGTGTAACCGCTGGTATAAACAAAGTGATCCTATAAGGGTTCCGTTTTTTCCTTTTGAGGTACGGAACCCTAAAAAAAGCGCCATGTTCACGGAGTAAACAGTTATCCCGTATTAGATATTAGTTATAATGCAAATGACCATGTTAGCCTAAAATCATATGTTAGTTAGCATTCATGTTATATAGATAATAGTTATTTATTATACAAGGGGGCAAAGTTGTTGTTTAACTCTCGGGCTTATATTGAGACCCGAGCAAGCGAAAGATTCCAAAATTGAGCCACGAGCGTAGCGAGTGGTTCAATAACTGGAATCATGAGCTTTACGAGGGTCTCAAGGCACGAGAGTTGAACAAACTTTGCCGTCGAGTGTAATACAATATTTTTCCCCTCACTATTGCGAGGAAAATACAGACTAAATACGATTATAAATCTTATCCACATGTAAGTTATCTTGAAGAAACCATCAAAAATCAATTTCTAAATTTGTCATAGAGTAGAGTACGCTCCTGGTACTTAGATATTGCCAACAGCTTACCAAGGCGGGATCACATGACCAATTTAAGGTGTGACCTCCGATTGCGCATATTTACTATGGGCATATAGGACACACTTATACTGGACTGGTGGTAAGTGATAGCAATTAGATTACTTTGCCCCACATGTGGATAAAATGCGTTTTTCCACCCTAGTTTTAAAGGACAAAACAGCGCTTTCCGAGCTAGTGAGGGGAAAATATATTTATTTAATCGTATGGCATTACAAATTATATACCTAAATGTAGAAACCTATTTACAAAGACTAGCTTGTAATTCAACACTATTGTCTGTAACATGCTAGTAAGGTTCTTTGGTAAGACTTTAGAGACTAGGCAATAATAGAGACTGGCAATTTGATTAGCATATTGTGTTTCTCGAACGTCAATTGTTTTTAGTCAAAATCGACGGCATAAGTGACAGGGAATCTTGATTCTTCCAATCTCGGTCGAGATCTTGACTGATCTCAAACGAGATTGCAAGACCGAAAAACTTATTGGTACGGGATTTGAATCCGCGACCTTCGAACCAGTCCCACGCTCCTACCGGCCACTGCCGCTTTTCGACGATGTTACTTTTAAATAAATAAATAAATTTATTTACAAATATAACTAACTAAATATACACATTAGATGCAACTTACCTACCTCTACCTATATAGGTCCTTGAGTCATTGCACCTAGGATGCTGGCGGCATTTCCCCGTATCGCAATGCACGTTGTGCGAGGAAGCCACCCGCTCTTCGGTTACATCGAGACGTTTCGATTAAATAAATTAGCTAAGCTACCAAGAAGTGTATAAATGTTATATTATCACAGTCCTCATTATTCGACGCAAGGAGTATAAATAATTTGCAAACGTGTCAGAAATACAGCTTACATTTTCATCCTGTTCAATGTGTGTAAATATCAAATGTGCACACGCGTGATTCAGTAAAGGCAAATTGATTAATATTTAATGACGATGGATTTGTACGCTTTGATTTATGCAATTTTCTTTGCATATCTTTTATCGTTGCAAAAATTTCTTAGAATCACCAAATTTTAAGAAGAGAAGAGAAATTGACAGATAGTTCCGTCCCGTCCCGTCGTACTGTGATCCTTTAATAAGAATTTAATACGAATATAGATATCGCTACAGCAATAGAAGCCAGCTCTGTCTTAATACCTCAAGGGCACTTTTTAAATGTTTTTAATTATCATAGATATGGAATATAATAACTGGAGACCTAATCAGCTCAAAAATATGACGTCAAAAAGGTGCTGGAAATGCAGCACTTAAAAAAAAATCGGGAGATATTTCAGTACCCGGGTCAAACCCAAAACAATGTTCTGAGTATTTGGAGTACTCAAAGAAAAAGTGCGTGTTCAGCTGAACTGTAGAGCTAATATTTCCTGTGGCCAATAGTTAACAGCTTGTGGAGATGTAGTAATGACTTTTATCATGCAATTCTATAGAAAAGGACTGCATTTTAATGTGGATAAGGGTTCAATAAGAAAATCAACCTTTATAGCCCTTTTGAAAAGTCCACCGGAAAGACGTAATAATATATTTTTGTGTATGACCCACCCACTTAATGATCTCATTATTTATCTTGATGTCTCTTTCTAACACTTACTGTATGTATAGGAGCAGAGCCGGCGCGTCCCTCGACTCACGCTTCACCGTTTCGGAGGGCGCGGGGGGAGTCCGGCTCACGGTCACCGCGGCGCGGGAGCAGGATGCCGGCATTTACACGCTGCAGGTATGTCCCTTTCTTAAGATGGCGCAGTGTCGAGTGCCCTTATGGGGGAATGTGTCTAATAAAGCTTTTCATTCCTCTATAATCCATGTTATCACCGTTGTCATACTAATATCCTAAGATTTCTAAAAATTTCAACAACGCATTGAGTGCGCCTCACGGTCACCGCGGCGCGGGAGTAATATGGCGGCATCTACACGCTGCAAGTACGTCCCTTTCTTAAGATGGCGCAGTGTCGAGTGCCCTTATGGGGGAATGTGTTTTCTAATAAAGCTTTATATTCCTCTATAATCCATGTTATCATCGTTGTCATACTAATTTCCTAAGATTCCTAAAGGTTAAAAACGCTTGCTATACCCGCTTTCAATGTCATGTAGTGTGGTCCAACTTTGTAAGGAGATAAAAAGGTAGAATATTTTTACCTCCACAAAGCTCCGTTTATTATATAATCAAAAAGTAATCTGTGTATCCAATTTGAACTCATTTGCTAATGGTGAAGAGGTCGCTGAGACTGTTGTGTTTTGCAATTATAACATAAAAAAAAATACTAACTGACCCAAAACTCAAATTTGAGACTGCAGACTGACTTTCGACCGCATCGGGCAGTCATCGTCAGACAGAGTGGTGTTGTCGTTGTCACCGCGGCTTGGGTATAAATGCACGAGACCGGCGTAGGTAACGGGTCGCACACGCCGAAGCAGGCGGATTCGGGCAATCAGGCGTCGTCATTGCGGAAGTCTGACACACTGACGATTTAGTGGACACTGTTAGTCTAGTGTCCTTATCGTTGATCGCGTCAGACGATCCGACTCCCGTAATGAGGACGCCGGATTGTTCGAATCCGAATGCTTCGACGCAGGTGACAACACCACTCTGTCCGGCGACGACTGCCCGATTCACTCGAAACATGTCACACCTATTATTATAAAAATACATGAGTTTATCGTTGCAATTTAATGTAATCAACGTAGCCTTTGACAAATTTCCGTTTCTTTTTCTAACAGGCTAGCAATGCAGCAGGCAGGGACACAGCCCGCGTGCGGCTCGAGGTCTCCCCCGACGAAGCGAGTGGAGACGACCCCCCCACGTTCCTGCGCCGCCTCCAGGACCTCACCGTGAAAGTTGGCACGAGGACCCGTTTCCTCGTTGAGATTGTCAGCTCCACGGATTGCAAAGTAAGCACACAAATCATGACGCATTTGTTTTATCATTCTCTGACATGATTGTGGTAACTGTCGCTACCAGCTGTAACCCTTATTTTACTTGACAATATTAGCAATCGTGTGAGGGGATATATTAACCAATCGCTTTTCGGTGAAAGGAAACATCAGGTGGAAACCGAACTAATACCAAAAAGGCCTAGTTGACCCTCTGGGTTGGAAGGTCAGTTGGCAATCGCTTTTGTAAAATTAGCGCCTACGTCAAATCTTGGGATTAGTTGCCAAAGCGGACCCCAGGCTCCCTGAGCCGTGACATAAACGATGACTCACACTAGAACGGGACGGGGCGGGACTTGAAAATCTGTCGATTTCCATAGAAAGCGTCACGTGACATCCGAGGGCTCCGAGCTGTCACGTGATTTTTTCTACAGATATTGACATATTTTCCCGTCCCGTCCCGTTCCGTCCCGTGCTAGTGTGAGTCATCCTTAAGCCTGTAAAAACGATGGGAAGAACAAGATTCGTGAATACGGATACTGTTAGCCCCATATTTTGCCATCACACCAGCACAGACACAATATTACGCAAAGATCATCAGCAGGACCCGTAATTTTCATGCCGATGACAGACAAATGACGTCAAGCTTCATACATCATGTTTTAGGTTTTACGTTTGAAAGAATAATGCTGTCATTTAATAGTGTCAAAACTATTACGTTCGACGTTAGAATCGAACGTTGATAGCCTTAATCGGCGCCTGAAACGGCAACTGGGGTAAATTTTGAATCTTCTAGTATATGAAAAAGGCACCTCTAAAACGGCCTGATATCACTTTTCAGCCTGCTGAAAACGCTGGACATGAAAAATCACATTTAAAGTTTTGTTCACATCCGGTGTAACGGTATAAAAACATCTTGAGAGTTATACGTCATTATGACGAAACCGCAATGAAAATTAATAGATATTTTTAATGGAATTTAACAGCTTAACTCCAAGTTAGCGTCTAAACCTGGGTAGTGCAAATGGGCCTTAACCCATTCAGCGCTATAGGCTCTACCCGCCATTTTCAACGAAAAATTCTAAGCGTTGAATGTGTAAATCCTATTTATGTTCAGCCAACACTTCTTACTTCCACGAGATTGATAACAGCTATTTTTACATATCCAAATATAGATCCCTTCATGCATTCGAGAGCTTATTTTAAGAATAAACAACACACCTACTTATACATATACACATTCACATATCTCGTGATCGAGATTAGTTACTCTGCAAGAATGCACAATATTTTGTTTAAAGGATCATGTGAAAATTGGCCCCAAACCCAACAGAGCTGAGAGTTCTCTCATTTGATAGGTATTTTAATTTACTCATTTTCTTTATATGAACATTAACTTGAATTCCATTGCAGAACTGAGATATTTAGACGTTTGTCACTCTATAATTGGTACATAAATGGACCCAAATGGTATGCGTAACGCATTCCCTCCTAACAAAACAAAAGACTGTGTGGATCCGCCATCATCGCCGAGCGGTTGTGAATATTTTTACTTACTTACATAATACTCGCGTTTCAATACGAATATCTCAGATCTGCAGTAGAATTCAACTTGTTGCCCATATAACGAAATGAAGCAGACAATAAGACCTGTTTATAGACATAAGTCTCATCTCTGTTGGTTTTGGGGCAAGCCTCTATACAAAATTGCCTATGGTCCTTTACTTTTTTTTTGTATGTATTGTCTATGCTTTTTGGAGCGTTGGTGGCCGTGGTATGACGTGAGACTTTCAATCCGAAGGTCTCGGGTTCAAATCCTGCCGGCTCGTACCAATGAGTTTTTCGGGATTTATGTACGAAATATCATTTGATATTTACCAATCTCTTATCGGTGAAGGAAATCATAGTTACGTAACCGGTCTATGTGCTTACCGTGTTGTAAGTAATCGGAGGTGTTAGAGACTGAGCGTTTCTAAAGTATGTCCGTCTTGCTCTTACCACCACTGTCAGGAGCGACACGGACATACTTTAGAATCGCTAAGTCTCTAAAGCGGCTACGTACAATCATGGTAACCACACTTAATCATTTAAGGCCCAGTTTACCCTCCGGGTTGGAAGGTCTGCTTTCGTAAAACTAGCGTCTACGTAATCTTGGGAGTAGTTGCCAAAGCAGACCCCCAGGGAAATCTGTGAAGAAGACTTATTATAGTCATTATTGTAAGTCTTACTAATGCTGACTAAGAAATATTTACGATTTGTTTTCTTTTAACTAGTCTTGCCACGTGACAATGATTTTATTTCCGTGCCGCCATTTTCTACACCCACACACACAATGCGTATCCTACGCAACAAAAACATTACGTTCAAATCAGACAATAAAAAGCTTTATGTCGACGACATAACGCTCACGTGCGTGCATTGGTATGTTTGTTCTTTTGTTTTCATCTGTCTAAACGGATGTGTGAAAATAGAATTATGTCATTCGGCTGTATAGTACATTCCTTTGTCCAAGGTCTGATATTTAGGGTTGTGACCCCTTACCATGAGTTTTCATTTCATTCATTTGTGAGTGTATCATCTCACGCACAGTGCTTAGGAAAAATAAGTATTTGAACAAAAAGACGAAGAAAGAAAGATTTATTGCAACACACAAGAATAACAAAAAAACAAATTACAAATATTACATAAAAAAAACACTTGCATATATAACAGAAAAGGCAGAATTATGGCAACAGGGGTGGACTCAGCTTTTGCTATGAGACAGACTAGCTGTCACAGCGGTGATTTCCAGCCATCCCCGACTACCTACTACTTACATTAAACATACATATTGCGGGAGAGGAAAAACAACGAAAAAAAATACTAACAGACTCAAGATCATCACATTTTTAAAAGAGTGCTACTGCATAAGAAGCAGGAGGTCCCCGGTTCGAATCCTGGTCAGGGTATTTATTAGTGTGTTTATCACGAATATTTGTCCCTGAGTTATGGCTGTTTTCTATGTATCTAAGTATTGATATGTATCTATCTATTATATATATCGTCGTCTAGTACCCTCAACATCAAGCCTCATTGATCTTACCGTGGGACTAGGTCAATTTGTATAAAATTATCCCACAACATTTATTTTATTTTTAGACTACGCTTATGTTGGATTAGGTTAGGTAGGTTTTTCATTTATTTATACTAGCTTTTGCCCCCGGCTTCTCTCACGTTAAAAAGCGACAAAAAGTAGCTTACATCACACTCCATCCCTTCAACTATCTCCACTTAAAAAATCACGTCAATTCGTCGCTCCGTTTTGCCGTGAAGGGACAAACAAACAGACACACACTTTCCCATTTGTAATATTATTTCGTATGGATTTTATTAGGACTACTGAACTTTCTTATCTCTATTACATCTATGAATCTGTTTGAAACCGTCTATCATGCTCATATCAAACTAAAATAGACCATAGTTCAACACACATAAAGTTAAAAACGGCTAGTATCTGTTTTATAGGTAGGCCGAAACAGAAGTAGGTTGGCTCTCTGTTTATCTCAACATCTATTACTGGCTAATTGCAACTGGACCAGCTGGTCATGTATTTGTTTTTACAATGTTTTTATCTGGATCGCAAAAATGGTAATTGGGACATGGATATAGAATCAAAGAACTGCATGGATACCCAGCCGAAAAAAGCTAAGAAGGTAAACTCAATCAGGCTTGTGTTTTGTGGGTAATAGACGATATATACAGGGCGTTTGTTTTGATTTCCGTTTAATTCGACAGGTTGCTTGTTACGTTAATAGAAGCTGCTTGGTACGAGTATCGCTTACAGTCAAAATACAAAAAAAATTTTTCGTTTTTCATACAAAGTATATTAATATTACATCTGTCAATTTCTATAGAAATCACGTGATAGCTCGGAGCCTTCGGATGTCACGTGACGTTTTCTATAGAAACTGACTGATCGTCCCGTCCCGTCCCGTTCTAGTGTGAGTCTTCCCTTACAGTTTTCTACTTCACTCTTGTCACGTATTTTTACAACGAAGTGACTTGTTACCTAAAAACAAATCCGCAAGGATATTATTCTTAAAATTTTTAAAATTGAATACAGACGCAAAATAAACATAGACTCCCATTTTCCAGTACTCCCATTTTCTAGCAGTAAAAATGTGATTCAAATGAAAACAGATCTATCAATTATTTTTTGTAGTTGATGGATCTGATACCAATTAAAAATGCTTTTAGTCATAGGGGGAACTGTGCGAGATGATCCCCTTAAGCAGTGTTTGCCGTAATCAATATTTTTTCGTGCAGTGCAAAAGTGGGGGCGGTTACTACTGGCAGTGTTAAAAATTAAAGTATTGAATTAAGTGTCAAATTCATATACTTTAAGGGCCACTTGCACCACCCGCTTAACTAAAGGTTAGTGGGCTGTCAACTGTCAAATTCAATATAAAATGGTAGGTTAACCTCAGGTTAACCCTCCATTTTCGGTGTTGCAAGTGACCCTAAAAGTGTTTAGGCTGTTTTTCACTTAACAAAACGTCACGTTCTACTATATGAAAAAGAGTCGCAACTGCTGCACTTTTACGGCCTCATTTTTTTCGGCTGATTGGGTATCCAGTTCCTATATCCTTATAACATTTAAACATAATTATTAAACGGGTCTAACGCGAATTAACAATTAATTAACTTGTTTACCTTATTTACCGACGTTTCGACACATCCTTTATCTACATTTGAATATAAATATTAAAATTTAATAGTTAATTTATTCATTATAAAACGTTGGTTTTCACTTATCCCAATGAAATAATAATCTTGTACACCCCGGTGATACCTGTCATATGGGTAAGATGATCCCAGTGATCTTATCCCCTTTTGAATAATTTTAATATTTTTATGCAAAAGGTATGGCAATATTATTCACAGGGTTAAGATGATGACTGTGTGAAGTCATCATCTTAACGCTGTGAAAACGTCGATTTGTGTAAGATTGTCCCACAGTATTCATTTATTTGTTTATTTATTTATATGGACTACGGGACATTACCCTTATACTAGTACAAGTATTTAGTGAGTTCTAAACCTCATTCGTGAAAAAAGATTAGAACTAGTGGGTCTGTGAGCTGTAGACCTCGCGAGATGATACTGGTATTGGCACAAAGGTCGTAAGCGCCTTTGGAGTCTATGGCACTTAAGACATTTGAACCAATTCCCGCCATTTTAAAAATTTCCAAAAACTGAATCGATAAAAAAATGAAGCATTTTTGCCCAAGCTAAGACGGAGACGCTTCGCTCGCTTTGCTCACTCGGTCAGTTAGTTACGACTGCAGATTAAACCAGTTAAAAACAATGGCATGGTTCTCTCTGGTTTCGCTTAAAATGTCCATATCTGTTTCAGGTGACATGGTACCGCAACGAGCGTCGTCTGCTAGAAGCGGAGCGGGTGTCGCTCGTGCGGGACGGCAACTTCTGGTGCTGCGACGTCGCCTGCGTCAGCGTGGACGACGCTGGGCGGTGGACGTGCGCAGCGGAGAACAGAGGGGGGCGGGCCAGCTGCGCGGCACATCTCAACGTGCTCGGTACTTTCCTCATGTTTCTCTACGCTAACTTCTGTGTGGTTACGTTATCATCGGCTGCTAGAAGCGAAGCGGGTATTGATCGTGCGGGACGGCAACTTCTCGTGTTGTGATGCTGCCTGCGTCAGCGTAAATAACGCTGGGCGGTGGACGTGCTGCGCGGGTCATATCAATTTGCTCGGTACTTTCTCTAATTTAACTCTCAAACCCGTAGATAAAGTAACGATACTATCCACGACATGGTAACGATACCATCAACTGCTACAAACGGAGCGGATGTCGCTCGTACGGGACGGCAACTTCTGGTGCGACGTTGCTTGCGTGTGCAGCGAAGAACAAAAGTGGGCGGGCTAGCTACGTGGCTTACCTTAAATAGCTTGCTACTATCTAGCCCATATTCATCTAGGCTAAATCTGCGCGTACAATACAATAATGCGTTCAGGACGCTGTTGGGGCTACCTAGATGGTGCAGTGCATCGGGCATGTTTGCTGAAGCACGCACGGACGCTTTTCATGCCATAGCGCGCAAAAAAATTGCTTCCATGCTTAGCCGTGTCAGAAAAAGTACCAACAGCGTTCTGAATGTCATTGCAGACAAATATGATTGCCCTATTTTTGTGCATTGGGTCGGGCAAATTAAGCCAATTGCCCAGTTTAGGTCAAAATAGACAAATGTTTATTTTGAACTAATCTGCGCATTAAGAAATTAGTGTTTAAGATTGTGTAATTGTCTTGTTGTGTATTATTCTCGTATTAGTGTATTATTCTATGGATGTACAAAAAAATAATGTCCGAAATAAAGATATATTTAATTTATATTTAATTTAATTTAATTTAAATTCTAGGCAGGCTACTTCCCATGTGAATAAACATATGATGCTGCCTCATGGATATGACTGGATAAGAATAGACGGGGGTGTCGCTAGCTGCTAAAAAGTGCACGAGCAAGAAAATTACTTTGCCTTCATTCTATGCACCTAATTTTAAGTTGTACAGTAGCCATCATATACATCTAAGCTGCCATCATATACATCGAAATATCTGAACACGCCTATATTGTCAAAGCGTTAAAGTGCATGTTCTGATATTTGTGAGCACCTCGGCCGTTCTGATATATCTGATCAACTGTACTTGCAATTGAATCCCAGCATCTCCACCATATATTTGTACAACTAAATGTACTTGCAATCCCAGCATCTCCACCATGTTCTTTCCAATATGTGTACAACTAACTTGACAGGCCAATATTGTTCCAGTGCCCAAGGCCTACAAGCGTCCAGAGTTCGTCGAAGAGCTACGAGCAATCCTGACAGAACAGGGGACCGTGTCTTTGGAGTGCAAAGTCGTCGGCGTCCCCACTCCGGTTTTGAGGTGGTTCAAGGTTAGTTCATACCAGACTCAAGGTCAAGGCTGTTCTTATTCCTCTTAGCGTTTTCCCGCCTTATGCCACGGCTCAAGGAGCCAAAAAAAAGCGAATACGCGTTTTGATGACTACGCAAAAAAAAACAAAAAAAACATTGATGCTTGGCCCCTCACCCCCACACAATGCTAGGGTTGCCAACGATTAGAATTATTATATAATGTTGGCTGCGGCGCGCGGCGTGCAAGGGCGGGCGCAGCTTCTGTGGACAGCCCTTGTGTGTGACTTAAAACTGATAGGTATGTAGGTATATTGGAGGGTAGCTTAAGATATTAACCTGTCATGGCAGTCGGAAATATACGTGCAACAAGCCTCAAGCGTTGTTTCATTTCTCATACATATTATTGGCGACGACTGGATAAAAAGTGATTGAAATAGTAAATAACTGATTAATTACGCGTGTGTATCAAGGAAACAGTGGTATTTATCAAAATAACTGTGAAAAATGTCGATTGGCAAGATCAAAGAATTCGATGCGGTTAACGGTAACTGGTTATCTTACTGTGATCGAGTGAAAATGTACTTTAAGGCGAATGACATAAAGACGGAACTTCATCTACCAACATTGATTTCTTTAGTGGGTGATCGAACATACGAGTTAATGGTGAATCTGGCTAGTCCTAAAAATGTATCAGAGTATAGTTTTGACCAATTGGTTAACATTGTGGGCAATCATCTGCAGCCGACACCGTCCATAATGGCGGAACGGTACCGGTTCCGGCAGCGGCGACAGCTGGCCGGGGAGAACGTGGCGCGGTACTTGGCGGAGCTCAAGCGATTGTCCAGATACTGTGATTTTGGGGCGGCGCTTGAGGAAAACTTACGCGATCAGCTGGTGTGTGGTATCACGAGTGACGTTATCAGGCAGAGTTTCATTTCTCATACATATTAAAAACAAACGACGACGAGTCGAGTTTGTGCGTAGAACTCCGCTTTTATATTAAGTGTATTATTGAAATATATCTATAAATTAAAAATGTTATATCCCCAACAGGATAGCCGAGAAATCAAAGCGGGCGATGTTTTCGCGTTGACAGCGAGCGCAGAGGACCCCACGTCACTCGGCACATATACCTGCGAGGCAGTCAACTGCATGGGCAGAGCTTATTCTTCATCTAAAGTCCACGTCACGAGGGGCCGCGATGAATCAAGACCGAGTTCTGCGTGAGTATTTTTTCTGTAAACTACCAGAAATACAGTCAAGAACGAGCTTGCGAAAATTGCGTAAGCGTAGGTCACTCTGATTGGTATTAACGGCTTGTTTCTTGATATTTGAAGGCAAAGCTTAACTCTTTCTGACAAGGTGTACAAATGTCACGTGACCTCCAAAGGGCTTCGAGCTATCACTTAATTCTTTCTATAGAAATTGACTGACCGCCCCGTCGCGTTTTAATGTAAGTCATCCTTAATTCTGTCTCTGAAATCCTCATCACAAAGTAGGATAAGTTAATCCACGAGTATCTCTGCTTATTAACTAGAGGCTCTCATCACCAAGTGTACCCAGTATTTGTCGCATAGCTCAGTCCGGATTACATATATGCAGGTCCGTGTCTAAAAATGCCCATCTTAGTCCTCTCTTAAGACCTACTTGCAAAGTACATTTTTGTCTTTTCAATTTGAACTCTACTCGTTTTCCCGCAGTGTTACCCCAGAGCCACCTCCAATCTTCACCAAAGAGCTGGAGGACCAGTTCGTCAAGATCTGCGGGCACCTCACACTCAGCTGTCACATCGTGGTCCCACCGTGGCCCAGGAGTGTGGTTTGGTACAACAAAGAGGGTAAAGTGGAGCCAGGAGAGAGGTAGGTGTAAAGGCCTCCAACTGATAAAAAATTATCGATATAAGTCTATGGCTATGATTGCATGACATTACGTTAGCTTGTATTCTGTTATTTTGACACACTCTTAGGAGTCTCTCTGCGAGATCGCATCGAAATGAGACCATCCGCAGCAAAACCAAAGTAACCGATATAGCTCTCCGAATCGCTAAACTTAAGTGGCAGTGGACGGGGCACATTGCACGTATAACCGATGGCCGTTGGGCGGAAAGGTTCTCGAGTGGGGACCGCGTACTGGAAGGCGCAGAGTGGGTAGGCCACCCACACTAATGACCTGGTGAAGGTCGCAGGAGTCCGCTGGATGTGGGTGGCGCAGGAGCGGTCATTGTGGAAATCTTTGGGGGAGGCCTATATCCAGCAGTGGACGTCTTTCGGCTGAAATGATGATGATGATGGACAACGATTGTCAGTAAGATAAAACAGTTAGTGTTTACTTTACATATTTGTTCGAACATGCCTTCTCCTGGAAATGTCAATGTAGCAATCAGGAATAAAATTGAGGAGAGAAAACTTTGGCCAATGTTCGCAAGTTCCTCACACACTGAGTTGTCATTGTCACAACGTGGTCTCACCCACTAAGGCTTAGTATTGGGTAGTATTGAAATATACTATGGAGTGAAGGCCAGATAACTACAAGGTCAGTAAGTCCAGCACCCAATCATCAGTTGAGACTATGCTAGCTCCTAGATAAGATTTTTTTGGACAGAAGGCTACTATGGTAATTCCTTTTAGATACCACGTAACAGAGGACGGTGTGGGCGGCTACTTGCTGGAGGTACAGTCAGCGGAGTGGCCGGACGAGGGCGACTGGAAATGCGTGGCTACCTCGGCGGGAGGCAGGGTCGGAATCTCCACCTGCCATGTCATCATGGATGGTGAGTGGTTTTGAGTATTCATGTCATGTCTTCAACTGTAATCTTAGTCTTGGATGCAAAAAATGAGACAATGGTCGACCAAACCAGCTCTAAAGAAATTTAGGTATTCTTTAGTTTCTCCATGTTACGAATTTTCATTTTGTTTGTGAATAAGTGGTAAAGCTATTTTTGTAAGTAGCAGTTCAATAAAGAAAAATACTCATCTCTTATTTGGGGCCTTCTCATTACCACCTTTATCGTAAAGTTAATTTGATAATTTCTACCTATGCGCTCCAGTCTCAATATGCCTCTTGTGAAACTATTTTTTTTTACCAGTTCCAAAGAACTACCGGAAGCCTCGCTTCATGGAGAACCTCCAGGCGGTGCTCACGGACGAGGGCCTGGTCTCCTTCGAGTGTAAGGTGGTCGGCTTCCCTACTCCAGTGCTGAGCTGGTTCAAGGACGGCCAGGAGCTGAAGCCGGGAGACGTTTATCAG
Source organism: Lathronympha strigana (assembly GCA_949128165.1). Taxonomy (NCBI): domain Eukaryota; kingdom Metazoa; phylum Arthropoda; class Insecta; order Lepidoptera; family Tortricidae; genus Lathronympha; species Lathronympha strigana. The sequence continues at coordinate 2,727,570 of OX421901.1, read as the reverse complement.
CTCACAGGTAAGATTACCAACGCCAAGAGGTAAAAAGGGTTTCTAGTATGTCTAAACGAGGGCAAGTCTTCTTTGAGTGTACGGCTATCCAATTACAATACTGTCTAACTGCCTGGCATCCAAGTTAATACCAAGGGACAGTTTCCAAGAAACTTAAGGAGCCCCCAGGTTATCGATAAGGATTTGAAAAATAACCTGTGCACTTCTGTGATTACAATGTTGTAACTTGTCTAGTCGGTGATGTAGCCTACTAACAGTCTTGGGTTCGAATCCCAGTTAAGGATTACTCAGAACGTTCCGGGACGTGACCGTTTCTATAGAAAACATCACGTGACCTCCGAGGGCTCCGTACCGTTTATTTGTGTATTTATCATGAAAATTTGTTCCTGAGTCTAGTCATATATTGTTTACTGAGGGACTGCGTTAGTTGAGATATACTTCCGTATGATACTTACATATGAATTGACTCTAAAACATGTCATATTTATTTCCAGGCACCAATTCCCTCGGCTCCTACTGCTGCATAGCCCGCAACTGTATGGGCCAGGCCAGCAGTTCAGCCGAACTCACAGTTGAGGACATCCAGAACCAGCTCAACGAGGAGGAGAAGCTCCAGCTGTTCTCCAAGAACCAGGCGCCCAAATTCATCCAGGGCCTCAAGAGTGTGGAGGCGAAGATTGATGAACCATTCCGTTTTACTATTAAAGGTAAACCATATTATAATAGTACGTTTATAATTCTCACTGTTTAACAAGATCGATGACTCGACGGTCCGGACCTACGTACCAAATGTGTCAGATAATAGCAAGATTTTCTTCTTAAAAAACTTGTAAAAAAGCCAAATGTTTCATACTTGTATACTTTTCATGATACGTATAAACATAACGAAACCGTGTTTTTCAGTACGTCCGCCATAGACTGAATGTGACGCAGAGAAACTCCTAAAACCAGCTGCTTGAAACTATATCTTTGTTGCAGTTGCCATTCCACCTGAACCGTCAGTCCTGTGGTACCGAGACGACCAGCCAGTAGATGAGTCGACTCGCTGTCACCTCGCCAAAGAAGATCGAGGCATCTTCACTCTGGACATCCAGAACTTGGAGTTTCTTGATCAAGCCGAGTGGAAGTGTGTAGCCATGAACGATTTCGGTCACAGTGTCACTTCATGCTTCCTCAAACTGATGATCCCAAGACATTTCAAGAAACCAAGGTTTTTGGAAAACCTTCAAGCTATCCTCTCAGAAGAGGGCGCTGTGAATTTAGAGTGCAAGGTCATCGGTGTACCGCAACCCGTCCTTAAATGGTACAAGGACGGTGAAGAGCTCAAACCTGGTGATATACATAGAATAATATCAGGACAGGACGGTACTTGTTGTTTAGGGACATACACTTGTGAAGCGCAGAATTGTATGGGAATTGCTGCCAGCTCCGCCTCGCTTCTCGGCTTCGACGACTCAATGAAGGCTAAGAAGAAGATAGCAGACGAACAAGCATTACAAAGAAATTTGTCGCTTAGTACGATACACGAAGAACGAACGTCGCAGATGTACGATACCCCGGTGGGAGATATAACTCTTGATGATAAAGGAGAAATTTCATTTTCGTTTGACGGTAAAGAAGTCTCCGTATCGTTATATGAGACTCCGGATTTAACTGAAGAAGAAGCACTTCAAATAGTTGAGATGTACGCTGACCAGCTATCAGAAAATGTTACTGAACATAATGTTGTAGAACTACCACCCCTAAGATTTGTTAAAGAAACATCCACTTCGGGTAATTTGCTAATGGAAGCCATCATAATTGATGTATCTCCAGAATACTTTGCGTCTCCTGAAGAGGACTTAAGAACGGAAGCTGACGTAGAAGATATCTCAATAGCAGATGAGAATGGCACACCTCAACTCTCGCTAGATACAGATTTAGGCGAAGACTATTTAGAAAAAACAATGGCGCTATTATCAGATGAAAAGTCAGATATTCCTAAAAAGGTAGCTAGGAAGAAGTCCGATTCTCTAAGAAGTGGAGATGATTACTTTAGTTTATCACGAGAACAATCTATTTCTGAAGGTAAAAGAGACGATGATACGCAAGTCATGTCAGAGAGCGACTTGGCGAGTTTTGCCAGTGCCAGAAGCTACGGTAAACATAAATCAAAATCTTCTAGACGATCAATTGATGATGGCAGAGAATCGTCAGAAACGAAGACTATTCTACATAAAGTGGATGTCGAAGATGTCAGAGACGTCGATATTAAAGAAGTAAAGACCGAGGTCCAAGAAACTGTACAGAAAAAAGCTGAGGTGGAAACCCCAGTAATGAAACCAAAACGAGAACGACGAAGTAGTCGCGGCTCTCGGCGCTCTAGCTCAGGTAGCGAGAAGTCTTACAGTAAAGCAAGGGACGAGCTGCTACAAGTAAAATCAGAAATAGAGGCTAAACCTAAAATGACTGATGAAGAGTTTAAGAGCAAAGTAAATGACATTAGTTCAACAATATCTAAAGCTATTAACGACGTGCAAATAATTGAACGGGACATAATTTTAAAATCAGAGTTAATGTCATCTGCAGCTACAGCTTCAAGAAGTTTAGAGATCATAAGCAGCCTGATCACCCCTCTATCTGAAATACACAGTATAGCAGAGGCTGCCAAAGAATCTCTACAAGCTAAAGAAGTAACAACTATATTCAACAATCTGCCTCAATCGATGAAAGCTTTACAACAATCTCTAACAATAGTTGAAAAATGTATCGATTTAGAAGGCGAAAATAAAACTCTTGTGAAAAAGACTTGTGTTGCATTTGTAGAAACATGCGGTAATGAAATACAGAAAGTTATGTCGGACATAAACTCTGTCACCTTGACAGACTATCTACAGGCTGACGAAAGTGTAATAAGAGAAATTCAAACATTAACAAAAGAGATGACGACTGTAATAAAATATTCATCAGATACTATCAAGACAAGAAATCTTTTGAGTGAAGCTAGTGAAATAAAGACAGAAGAGACATCAATAGACGTAAAGCATCTAAAAGATACTCAAAAGGCTGTGTTTGAGTTACGAAGTCCTGTGAATTCCTTACTCTGCATCGCTGAGTGTGCAGAAAGTGGAAAAATTATAGATGTTTCGAAAATTAAAAATAGTGAAGTTATTCTAAATGACATGTCAGCGTCGATACAAGACTTACAAGTGGCTTTAGAGCAAATAGAGTCACTATCAGTGAAAGAATCGACAACCTCATTAAATAAATATAATACGGAAATTATTGAAACGGTTATGGACTCCGTTTTAAAACTGAGAATGTCATTTGAGCAATTGTCGACAGAAACAAGGAGTGAAGATGATAAGGTAGTTTTAAAACAGGCTTTAATATCTATTAAACAGAATCTTAGTGAGATTTCAAATCACATTGATAAAATAGAGAGTAACGTTGGAAGATTCGATATTTTACAGAGTGACAACAAATTAGAAGTATTACAGAAAATGGCTCAGATACTTATAGCGTTAGAAAATAATTTACCTCGACTTGAAACTTTACCTGATGTTAAGCTTCATTTGGATATTTTCCATAAAAACTTAACGAAAGTTTTGGAGAATGTGATTGAGAGTAATGAAGCTAAGAAATATTTCTCCTTAACAGAAATATGTGACGTTGTTAACAGAGTAAATGCGGCCATTAAAACTATAGATACAGACAGTATTTTGTCTTTGGCAAGTCTTAACAACACTTTGAGAATAGTCCAAGATCATTTCATCAATAACATCTTTGATTCTGAACTGAATTGCGCTATCCTGAGTAACATTAGTGATGTACTGGTTGATATACAAGAAGCTATTAACCAAGCTGATGAAGTCAGCTTACACATTGACTCGGAACATGTTGTTACACAAGATATATCATCGTATGAAACTGGAAAAGCAATAGTTGCTTTAGAGCGAATCGAACATACTATAGCAGCTATAAATAAAGTTAAGTCTCTTGAATGTGCGAAAGAATTAAAGGAAGCCATAGCCCCAGTATTAGAAAATGTTTGTCCAGTTCTAGAAGAACTTAAGCGAAGTATAGCTTCCATTGCTTCGGGACGAGTTGAACAAGATGAGAAAGTGTCTGAGATGTCTGATGTGCAGTCAGTAGCACAAACGTTAGCCACGCCACTTTGTGAATTGAACAAAAATATTATGGTTATAAACCAAACAATAGTAGAACATATTGAAAGCTTAAAAGAAAATAGTGAAGTTTTTGTAACAGTAGCGGAGCCACTCCATGAATTACACACAACACTTGAGACTTTACAACAGGTTGTAATCTCACAGTATGGAGAAGATGTGACACCATACGAAGTAAGCGTGAACATAGCTAATGCTGTACAAAATCTTCAAAGTTGTATATTAATGATTCGCGAACAAGGTGGCGTAGAAATTGCTGACGAAATGTCCACCTTAGAAGATATATCCGGTATAAAAACAACTGCTGATACTTTACCTTCAGATCGATTGGTATTACCTGAAGCAGCAGAAACTACAGCAGAACAGGCAGTCAGCTCCTTACATCAAGACGTGATGCCATCCGCTACAGCTCAAGCATTACAAAATTTGAATGACCATATAACAGTTTTACAGTCTCCTGAAGTTATTGACACTTTAGACACATTATCAGAAGTAAGCGATTATTCAAGTTTAAAATCCGTCTTGCTAGGATTAGGGGACCTACACTCTGGCATACAGGAAATTTTGCATCCATATATTTTAGAAACATCAGATGAAATAACTCATATAAATACATCAAAGTTAATGGCCATTGCAGAGCCTATGCAAGATTTACAGCAATGTTTATCAGTTTTAGATGTTCATAATATACCAATATACGAACACATCCTAGAAATGACTACAGACAAAATACATTCGGTTTTCCAAAGTATTGCAGACTTTAAAGAAAATCTCGATAAATGTATTCATGCCGTTTTTCCAGCGATGGAGACTGCTGATAAAACGATTGAAATATCAAACAAAGTAGAAAGTTTACGCGCTATATGCGAACATCTGAAGGATATAATAGAAAATACTAAAGCCCTATCAACTGAGGCACCGGTTAAACAGGAGGTCATAGCCCTTGAAGAGACCGTTAACAATTTACTAGATGCGACCGACGTGTCTAAAGGAATCAGGATAGATCAAGTGAAATTAGTCACCCAAGAATTGTATGAAAATGTTATTAACGTACAAGAAGAGTTGATTCAATTTACACCTCAAGCGCCGGAAAAAATAGCCCAGGAAGCAAAATTCATACAGGTCATAGATAAAGTTGAACGAAACATTGCCGTTTTGGAAGAATATGATTTCGTTGATCTATCAAGAGCTTCTGATATTTCGTGTACTTCACCACAAATGGCTCTTGAGATAGAAACCGATGCGTTGATACAGATGGATGATGTGATGCAATGTGCCGTTGGTATTATACAAGATTCCAGCGACGCAACACCCGTTGCTGACTTGATGATAGTAGAAGACTTCTTTAAAAACTGTAGAAATGAGTTTTCTTTGCTGCGATGTTTGTTAACTAAAAGGCTAAGCCACAAAAGGATTATAAGACTTTTGCAAGAGTTCAACGCTTTGAAACAAACTATACACGACTTCAAAGTGAAACAAAGTGAGCTTCATCTAGCAGAAGACATAAGTAACTCTCTTAAAACCTTTTTCCGCTATTGCGACGAATGCCTTAATAGCGTTCAAGAATCACTCATTAAGATAGTTGATTCGCAATCTGATTTGCTATTTAATGCACCGATTACAAAACTTGACAGTACAAAAGAAGTTCTCAGTGAAATTCTTAGAAGCAGTAAATTTACACCGTTAGAAGATGTAGCCCAACGATTTGTAGACATAATAGAGATTGCAAAGCCATGCTTGCAGAGAGTTGAATCTGTTATTCGTGAAGAAATTAAATACAATGTTACGGTTGTTGATGATAAGGCGCTACCGGAAGCAATGGATGAGGCAGAAACATTTATTGAAGAACAAATACTAACCAAGTCTGAGCTCACAGTAGAATCTAGAGAAATATTACAGAAGGTTTTAGATTGTATTCAAAAACACCATGACTACAAGGATGCAACAGGCACGGGCAAAACTCTTATACTTCTCAAATGTCTTTCTGAATGTTCTGATATTTTGCAAGAAAAAATGGCTGAATCCAAACTAGAAATAAAAGAACACAAATTCGAAGATTCCGCTTTAAAACTGGTGCTATCAGAAATGTTGGCACCCCTACAAGCGTTGCATCATCAACTGCTGAATGTGCAAGAACAAGTGAGTACTGGTATTGAAGATGACGTGACATCAATTGATCTGACATCGACAGAATCATTCGCCCAAGCTATGGGAGAAATACAGCACGATATAAAACAATTAGAGCAGCACGTATCCGAGGGCATTGTAGTTGATAGCGCAGAAAAGACTATGATAATGGAATTGGATAAGGAAATTCATACCATACAAGACAGTATAAATTCCATTGAAAATGTTACAAGGGAAGATAAGGAAAAGTTTTCGAAGCCAATGGAAGAAATAGAAAAATCTTTGCAGACATTGCTAGCAACGGAAAATAATGCTGCAGCCAAGGGTACGTATCAGTCCATGAATTTTACACCTAAATTCCCTACTCGAGCCTCTTGAAATTTTTTTAAACTAATGAAAGTTTACTCTATTTAACATTTATAATTTGAAAATTAACCTATTACCTTATATGAACGAAGATATAATGCTTCTGCCATGCGTTCTTTAGAATTAGAAGCATTTTTTCCTAATCAGTACAATTGACTTACTTTATAGATATAAATTCCAACATTGATTCCTTGGAATGCGCCTTAGAACAATTTTTGACCATTGATAAAGATCAAGCCAACGCATTGTCTTTAATAACCGGGATTGATATCAACAAAACAGTTGAACTAGCTAAGCAATTGGAAATCAATGAATCAAAATCAGGCAATGAATCAACTCCAAATCATAAAGAGATAATCTCTAAATTGATAACAATCTTGTCTGGATTTGATTGGCTGAATGAAAGTGCTAATAATAGCGACGATAGATTGAAAAACGTAATTTTGATGGCGTACCAACTGTTAAAATACTTACAAGTAGATAAGGGAAAATACGAAGCTATTCGAAAAGGTAAAATTATAAGTGTGATTGCTTTTCTTTACAAAAACGATTGGCTTCTGAAATTTTAAGCTAATAGCGGTTTTGTTTTTTTTTTTGTTAGCCTGAAACATTACGTACACTGTGTTCAGCTGTTTGCTTTACATAAATGGGATTTAAGAATACTATCTAATATATTATCTAAGAATACACATACTTCACCTAAAATAGAAAATAAAGGATAAGAGGAGATGATATTATTTGCGTTAATTCAAAACCCTACAATAATAGGGTCACTTGTATTTAATATAACATAAACATTTCATTTCACAGATGAGAATCCGGACTTAGTGCAAAATGTTGACAAGTGCATCGAACTCTTAGAAATCGTAGAAGAAATATCAACCATCGTCAAAATTGATAATATTCATGAGTCTGCAAAACTTGCCCAAAAATTACGTAACAGTATTGTGAGTGGTCAGGTTGAGCAAATTGATGCAACAAAGGAGTTAAATGTTATCATAGAAGAAAGAAGCATACAAGTTAATTTAGCTATGGAGTTAAAACACGCGCTTACATCTATTCAAGAACAAGTTATGGGCAGTGTAAACGAGCTAGAACCTGAGCTTAAAAGCCAAATAATAATGCGTATTGAACAAGCTGCTGACCAATTGAATGATTTTGTTAAAATTGATATAACAGAAGATAGCGCTGAAGAACCAAAGCTAATCAAGGTTTCCACCGAGTCAGTTAAAATTGAAATGGAAACAAAAGACGATTCAACGACAGTAGAAAAAATTGAAACAAAAGAAACTGAAGATATCAAAACAGAAACTTCTTTAGAAATTAATCAATTAGATAATGTCGAAGGAACTGTTGAAACTATCATAGAAAAAATCGATTTGAGAGACAGTTTCCATGCAGAAGAAACCGTAAAAGAAGTTCTTGAAAAAGAAAAGGGTGTATGTGAAATAGAGATTTCACAAAAGCTGGACACTACAGAAGAGCTTAAAGCAGACCCAGTGATTGGTGAGACTTTCGAAATTATTACAACAGAGCAGCTTTCAACAATCGAGACTAGTGTTTCAATTATTGTTGATACTCCTACTGACCAACAACCTGTTACAGAGGCTGAAAAAGCTAAAATCGCGAAGGAAGTAGAAGAAAAATCTAACATTCAAGAAGAAACAGTTATGTCACCTACAATTGGTAAGTTGCGAATTGTCATTTATGGCACTGCGAGGTTGAAATATTGCGCAAAATCCAGACCTGGGTTTTTTTCTAAAATGATGTGATACTTAGTTTTCATACAATTTTTATGGGCATTTTAAATATAGGATTAATGTCTGTTCAATCGCTACAACACAATAATCAAAATTCCCATACAATATCATTTTTATTATTGTGTTTACGCATAGTAACATAGTGCACATTAAAATCCGGATATTATCCGAAGTCCGGGTTTTTGACGAGCTAATATCCGAAAATCCGGATTTCTCAAAATAGGTCCGGAATTGCGTTTCCTATTTTGCTTGGCTTTTTTTGTAGGGATTCCTTATTTTATCATAACATATATCGATACATTTTAGAACAAAACAATTTAATAAGTTTATAAGCAGAAGTAAACAATATGTGGTTTTATTACTGAATTCCACAAGATGAAATCCTTTTAAATTATATCAAATAGAAAAACATGGGTTCAAACTAAGCGCAGTAAATAGAGTCAACTACCTAAAATCAACTGTGCCTAGGCACTGTCAGTTTATAGCAAGTAGTCTAAAGTGCAAGGTGTTGTTGCAATAGAACAAGCTATTATGTCCAGTCATAGAAATAGGAATAGAACTTGCGAATAAAACTGTTTTTATCTGGAGATTAGGTTAGGTTACTGCATGCAAATGGAGACAACCACTACAAGAAGTATTCCCATTACAGACCTTGTGCAACGCATCGATGAATATCTAACTCAAGATTTGGATAAAACCTATGGACCCGGTGACGGTGACACTAATGAAAAAACTAAAATTGTAAACTTAGCTAAAGAATTACGTGAAACTTTAACTATTGCTGAAACTAGTGAACAAGTTGAACTAATGAAAGAATTACATGATTTAGTTATACAACAAACTGAGCACGCATCTGCATCAAAAATTGACAGTGAGATACTATCAAATGCTACAATACGTTTATGTGAAACTTTAGCGAGTGCTATAATTGCAAGCGAAATAGTTCACGATGAAGGAGGTAAAGTAGAAGTAATACCCGAGCCAAGTCAGGACATTGGTCAAAAGATTGGCCAAGCAGTTCAAGATATTGTACATGAAGAAGTTTCTGAAACTGCGGTTAAAGACGCATTAGTTTGTAAAGAATCTTTAGTTGAAACAATCGACCAAAGTCTTACCGAAGAAAGCAAGATAACAGACGTATATGACCAACGTATAAAAGAAGTTACCAATCTTGATGATCAAATCAAAACAATTGAAGAAAATCAAGAAGGAAAAGAAAACGTAATCGAACAGCTAGAAATTCAAACAACTCCGGAATTGAAACTAGTAAAAGAGGAAGACGAAAATCAAGCTGTTAAAAGCCTAGCTGAAATGTCTCATCAGAAGCAAATTGAAATTACTGAAACCAGTGAAAGTGTTGAAGTTTTGCCTCCACAAGTTTCATCAGAACCTTTAACTTTAGAAGTTGATTCCCAAGAAACTAAATTAGAAACCGTAAAACTTGCTGAAAGAGTGACAACAATTGTTGATGACAAAGAAGACATTCAGCCAGATTTGTCTGCCGAAGAAAGTTCTTCCATTATTGAATTAAAGGGAATTGTTTCAGAAACGACTGAAGGAAAAGAAGGGGTTTTGGCGGAGACACCAATAATAGCAACGTCGATTGACGATCAAAATAAACAAGAACCATTAGCTACTGCTGATTTTAAGCAAGTTGAAGATGAAACGCAAGAGTTAGCAACTATTGCTATAGCTATACCTGACCAAGAAGTACATGAAGTTATTTCAACCCATGTGAAAGTGGAAGAAGAAAAAGTAACCGTTCCTAAAACTACAGAGATTTCAGAAGTTGCTCCTGATGCTGTTAGTGATATAGAATCTAAACAAATTGAGCAGCCTCAAACTATTGAGCCCACGGAGGTGGTGCAGACGTCTGTTGAAAAGAGTGATGTAGTAGAAGTCCACAAGGTTGAAACAAGTATTTTGCCACAGCTTCAAGTTGTAGAAGCAGTTGAAGATACCCTTCGAGATTTGGATGTAGCTTCAGTTGAAGACAGCAAAGTGCTTGCAACACCTATAGGTAATATTGACGTGTATTTATGTGTTGTAACTAACCTTATTCTAAAGAAAATACATGTGAGTTTAATTTTTGAACAATTTCGGTAGATGTTACAATCAACTATTGATGGTAAGATATAGTGGTCTTATAATTTTAACACTTTCCGTACCGTTAGCTACGTGTTACGGCAGTACCGGATCCCAGCGTTTTCCCACTTTGCAAAGGAAAGAGACTACGAACAGAGAGCCCGCTTGGTGAGTTCCCGGTCGTGAAAGTGTTAATTAAATAAGAAATACGTAATAAACATTTAAATTGTGCCATGGATAATGACGGAATCCTAATTTCAGACGTTTTCATTAATGATATAATTTCGAGCATCACGATGATTGTGTATTATTTATTATCTGAACATCATACGCTGAATACAAATATTTAGGTCCTAATATGCATACTAAGGTGTTAGAAAAAACAAAAATAGCGGATTTTATAAACGTGTAGAGCTGTCATTCATTTGTTCATAATTTGGGGTAGAAGTTTTTTTTTCTACGTCTGTTGGTGGTAAATTGTGGTAAAAGGTGTAAATCTTTTATTAAGTTGTTAATCACTTTCAGAGTCACTAGTGTCCCACTTAGATGAATTTATTGCCGAAAATGGTAAAATAACCGATGTTACTATCATAAATAAAGAACTGATGGAATCTATATCATTAGCGAAATCTTTGGAACAAGATCTCAAAGATATAGGTGTGAAAGAAATAGGTGAAAATCAGATAAAGTTATCAGTTGAACTGAAAGAAGCTTTAAGTCGAACAGAAATGACCACACTTGAGAATGTTGGAAATATGACAAATAAAGAAGAAACAATTAAAAAAATCGCAGGAATTGCCGATGCTTTAAAATCTGATTTGGATGGTATTATTGAAATTTCTCAAATAGCTATACATGATCCTGTGCCTGAAGGAAATAATCAACCATCCTCCCACTCTGAAAACAAAAGTAAAATTAATCAAGACCTTGTGACAGAGGGTGTAGCTGCAGTCACTATTTCAGAAGAAAAAGTAACATCAACAGATACTGTAGAGAATGTCCAAGAAATGACAGTGGACACTAAAGTTGTTGGGGATGTTTGTGTAACCGAAACTAAATCTGATGAACTAAGAGAAAAACCAGTGTATTCGCAAAGTGAATTTACTGTTCAAGAATTACGTCAAAACATTGAGGACGAATCGGAAGTAAAACAAACGTCGACACCAAATAATGGTAAATTGTGTTCTAAGCTTAATCGTTGCGCTTATAGAAATAGTTTTAATGTTTGCGTAAAATAGTTTCATCATACAGATTTTAATAACGTGATGTCTCTTTTTATAGTCTATGAAGGCTATAAAAATGCCTGTGACAATTTCCATTATATTTGTGAGGCTCAGCATGAAAAAATGAGAACAAAGCAAGCATTTGCCTTAAAACGCTTGCAAATAACTGACCAGTGCTTTTCGTATTTTACGTAATAATGTTGCAGCTGTTTGAGTGCTCTATTACAGGGTTTTAGTTGATTTTGTGTTTTATACCTTATAATGATACAAATAAACATTAGAAAAAGTAACTTGTGTTTTGTGCCGTGTGCCTTGACAATTTAATGTTGTCAATTTTATCAACTTTTTATAATAATAGTAGGTAAGTAGTAAGTTAAGTAAGTAAAGTAATATCACACCTGCTTTTCCGTCCTATTTCTGTCACACAGATTTTTTTCATTTTGTTATGTAGCTGACGCAAATGTGTCCCTCGTTTTGTCTCGCATCACTATGCACGTGTGGTTATCTTATCTTATCTTCAATATGTTTTATTTTCACCTTCTTTTCCTCTATGTATCTTGTACAAACTGACACTGATTACTTGGATAGTGTCCTTTCATCCATTGATAAACTGCGTAATTTATAGTCACTTTGTAAGTAGTTTTTCATTATTACTGGTGTTACAGATGTTTTGCACGTAACTAATGTGAATTATTTATCTTTTGTATTATAAATATATAAATCCTTATTATCGCAACGTGCAATTTATGTCATTGGAAATTTGTGACTTGAGTTGTGTTGTCACTTGTCAATGCTGCAAATTCCATAGATACCGCTCGCGTTGCGTTCAGTTTTGTTAAGCCATGTTTACACGTTGCGATCGTGGCCAACAAAATGGGCTTGCCAGAAAATCAGCGCTGTCCTTCGGGATAGCATTATGCTGAGGCGAGTCCATTTCGTGGTAAAAATATTCAGAAGGCCTAGTATAAAAATTTTACGACACTAACTCCTCGACCGCGTTAGCGTATCGGGAGTTCAAATTATGCTTGCCGTTTATTTAAATCATCCGGCAACTTTCATATTTTGACCCCTCGATACGCTAACGCGGTCGAGGAGTTAATGTCGTACAACTTTTATACTAGGCCTTCTGTTTTTTCTTTGGTACTTAAATGTTTTCTTGTATTTCTGATTTTTACCATGAATAAATATGGTTTGATTTGATTTTGATTTGAGAAAAAGGGAACGCCTTTACCTCTCATTTCCTACAATAAGTACGTACTAATAAAATATACACATAAATGATGTAACTACTTTTTGGTAGTTTAATATAATCGCCAAACTTAACCCACGTGCTGAAAGTTATTTAATTCAAACACTGTCATTTGCATAAGTTTACAGTTATACCCGTAAATTTTCAGAAGCATTTATGGAACATCTTAAAGAGTATGTATCTGAAAACGTGTCGGAAATTTTACATACATTATCAAATATAGTACAAAGCGAAGCGATGACAGAGTCCATAACAATAGCTAAAGAAGTACAGAATAGTTTCGAAACTATTGAAACTAATCAAGATTTTAATAAAACAGTGAATCAGAAATTAGTACTCCTAGAAAAACTTCAAAATGCTTTAGTCGTTTTACAAGTTCACACCAATGATACCACAGAAGATCTCAAATCAAAACTCGGAGAGAGGTTACCTGATTTGGCTAAACTGGTGACTCACCTAAACGCTGATTTAGAAGCCTTACTATCTCAAGCCAAGTTAGTTTCCGATGAACAAACTACAGAGAGTTCGGCAGATGCGCTCATCAATAAAGACATTTTGGAACATACTGCACCAAAGGATTCAACTGAAAATCTAACTTCGAAAGACATTCCTGGGCCTGAAAAAATAGATGAAAACGAATTATCGGATCTGGTCAATCTTCAAAATAAGCCCAAACTAGATGTATCTGCATTAGAACCCACTAACGTTACTAAACATGCATCTACTGCCAGTAAAGAAGAGTCCTTAGACCAAGTAGCATCGCTAGAGTTATTGACAAGCTCAGTTGGTGAAGCAACAGAAAGGCTGGCAGCGATATTAACACAATCGATAAGAGACGAAGAACTACAAAAAATCCAAGATCAACAGGAAACCCAAAAAATGAAAGTAATTAAAAGTGAGACGGAAACTGAACATGGCGCTATTGATATAGGGCACGATAACGGAGAAAAACTAGCCAACGCGATAAAAATAGAAGATATGAAACTTGAAATAAGTGAATCTGAATTGAAAATGCCAATTGGTAAATTATTTTTCTTGACATCGGCATTCTTAACCTACTAAATAATTCACAGTGTGTGGTTTATTTCGAAGCCATCCTTAATTCCTCATGAACTTACAAAACTCATAAATTATTTGATTCAAAAAATCATAGATAGATTTTTGTTGAGCACATTCTATAATTTTGATATGGCTATAGAAGTAATTTTCAAATATTATCTTTTGTAACTTGCGCCATATCTTTCTTGTTTCTGATACATGTTATACCCTCAATATAACAAGGAAATCAAAAATTTGTCACAAGGGAGCAATAATATATTTACGGCAATTGGGATTTCTGCAATAAGTAAAGAATTATAAAATATAATTCTGAGGACTCCAAGTGGAAAATAAATTTGCTGCTTACACATACCGCTTTTCACATCATCTATAATATAAAATAAACGACGCAATCAATAACAATGACATCATGCCAGCATTGCCACCAGACAATACCCGCAATAAAGATCATTGAACCTCCTGGTTTACAAATGCTTAGTTATAAATTTACTAAAACGGGGCTTAATCGTGTATAAACTTTGAAAACAAACCTCCGACGTTTGTTGGATTGAATTGCATAACCCTAAAATCCTTTGAACGGATCGTCGTTTCCATAGTAGGAAAGTACGGGAAGCCATTGAAATCAAGAAATACCCCAATTTCAATCGGGATGACGGTTTTAGAATCTCGTCTACATGGAATCGTAATCGTAATGTAAGCGTAATCGAATATCACCTGCTCGAAAATCGGACATCGTGAGTGTAGTGTGTCGACAGAGTCACATCCCTAGTGCGCAAAATGTTCGAGTTGATAATCAAGACCAAGTGCGGGTAGTTCGTAAAACCCGCGCAGCTAGAAGATATTGATGTCAACCTCAGCCAGTCTTTCTCCGGGACCACGGGGCCAATGTCGCCCTTGAAACGTCGGAGGTTTGTTTTCAAAGTTTATACACGATTAAGCCCCGTTTTAGTAAATTTATAATGTGTGAAAATCGTGAAAGTTTAAATAAGTGAAATGCTTAGTTAACATAGTATATTTATTATTTTTATACAATATAAACGTAGCCGCCCATACACGTTTGAGCATATTCGCCAGAACTGCCAACAAATGTATGGGAAATTTTTCTGCCAGATGCCCAGCGAACACGCCCAGACACGGGGAGATCTGATGGATTGCCCGAGCGTTGTATGGCCGGCAAATATAAAATCTGTGACTAGTGATATAATACTATAATTATGACCAAAGCACATTCGTAAGACATTGTTAAAGGTCGGGTTCACGATGTTTATATTGAAAATCATGCTATTTCTACATTAATAAAATATTACTTGCTTATAATTCCAGAAACATTATTGCAACACCTCAATGAATACACAACTGAAATCACACACACACTACAATCTATTCCTCTCGATACTGAAATCGTCGGTGAATCGTTACAATCAGCATACGATTTGATTATGATTATTGCCGATATCGATGCCATAGAAGAAGATCACAGTAAATATGCTGAAATTATTGACATAGAAGCTAATCAAGATGTACAAGTTCCTTCTTTAGAAGAGCATACTGATGAAGATAAAGAATGTAAAGCAACTTTAACAAACGTTGAAGTAGTAAAACAACTTAAAGATCAAACCGATATAATAGAACAGAGTGTTGTTTCAAAAGATAAAACAGAAATGCCTGTTCTTGCGGCGAAACTTCATTCAGCTTTGAATCTGATAGAAACTTATGTCCTAGAAAATTTATCGGAAAAGCCTGATTTGCAGAAGCTTACCGCAGTTGTAACAAATTTAAAGACGGATTTAGAAAACCTTAATGAAATAACTAAAGGACCAATTGTTAAAGAGGTCAAAGATACTACTCATAAAGAGTCCGAGTATTTGACAGAAATGACTGTTAAGCTAGAAAACAGTAATATCAGTCAAGGTAAGGACGTTGATACTAATACTGATCTGTCCATAGTCCTAGAAAAGAAAAATAAAAACATATCTGAAATTCATAAGCAAGAAAGCATTGATATAACGGAAGATAACAACAGAAACAAAGAACAACTTAATATTATAACTGTAGATTCAAATTCTACTTCAGACTTATTTGAAGATGCTATTGTCATAGAAACTCCTACCTTAATAGAAACAATGATTGATAAAAAAGAAATTACTGATGGTACACCCGTGATATTGGATACAACCTCTGATTTGTTTGAAGATGCTATCTCTTTAGACACAGTAACGGTTTTGGAAACTTCAGTTAAAAACGATGTAATCATTATTGAAACTCCAACCATCTTAGAATCAACGGACGAAGTACAATTAGTTGTGGCTAAAGATATATTACCAAAAGTGTCAGAAACTCCATGTGAAATTGAACAAGTCGTGACCGAGTCGGCCACAATTTTAGAATCTGTTAGTGACAAATTAGATTCAGATAAATCTACAGTAGTTTTAGAGCCTACCGTTGAAACAAGTAGTTGCATGTTAAGTCCAACCATCATAGAAACCTCAACTGATATTTTAGAAGAATTGACAGCGTTTTCACCCACATCCGCAGCAACTGCAACTGACATTGATTTTAATTCTACAGTATTAGAAGACTCAGATATATCTGCAAACACAGAGCAAATTTTAATGGAATCTTCAAACACATTTGAAACTAAATCTATTCCTAAAACTGCCATTGTTACAGAAATTGAAAACTTACATACAAGTGCTGCCAGTGCTCATGTGATCTTTACAGAAACGCCTGATATATTAGAAACTACTAAGGATATGCCTGAAACGAATCCGTTTGTGGAGACACCTGTTGATTATCTTAATAAAGAAGAAGCTGTGGTAGTCTTACCTGACGTAATACAAACTTTTGCTGATTTGCAGCTACAACCAGAAAAAGACACAGATGATAATTCTGAAATAATCAAAGAGTTATCAGAACATTTGTGTTCTGCGGAACCAACAATAACAACTGAATCAGAACAATCGACTCAATATTCTGAAGCGATAGTTATAGACACGCCAGATATTTTAGAAACTATCTCTAACATGCCCGAAGAAAAAGATTTACAAAATTCTTCTATCATCCTGGAGAGCAGTCTAGAAAGAGAACCTGTTTTGGTTGATTCGGTTACTATCTTACAATCTACACATGAACTAGAAAATATTGAAGGGGTAGAAATGCAAGCAATCATAGAACCTGTGTATAATTTATTAGAGACAGCACTTACGAATGAAGCGCAAATAGTAACAGTTGTAGATGATCAGCTTGATGTCACAAAATCAAATAATGTTGCAGACGCTGCTAATATGGTCAAGACAGCTATCTCTGAGGTTACACAACCTGCAAGTGATTTGCCAAATCAAGTTACTGAAGTTGAAACAGTTACTGAAACCATCATCAATTCAGAAAAAATTGTAGTCGATACAACTAATGAAGAAAACATAAATGATACAGAATTATTTAACGTTAACCAAACTAATAGAGATTCAATCCAAGAAGCTGTCGAGAAAACGGTTGATATTTCAGTAACAGAAAGTGGCTCAATTTTTGAAACACCTGTGCTAGTGGAGGCAACTTCTATTGCACAATCTTCTATGATATCCCATGAATCTGTTACGGAGACAACAGACGTATTGGAGACCGACTCTGATCTGTTAAAACACGTAGTTTTGGATGAATCTCAGAGAAATATCAATCAAGAACAGATTATGGTTGAAGCACCCACTATCTTGCAATCAGTAGCTGACATTGAAAATATTGATATAATTGCAAAAGCCGATGTAGTCCAAACATCACTTGATTTGATGGACAATATTTCTGTTACGGAAACTACTACGATGTCGAGTCCTGACATATGCAATGATTTGACTGATGAAAATTTCTCTTCTATTAAACAATCTGTCTCAGATTTGATTCAAGAAGCTGTAGATCAAGTATTCTTAGAGCAAACACGATCCGATAAAGACTTGGAAGATTCACAGGTTGTTTTGAATGCCCTAATAGAATCAGAGCATGCAGATGTATCAGAGTCTTTAGATGTTTTAGATGCAACTCCGGAATTGTTAGAAAATGTCACCTTGTTGGAATCTCAAACGCCTATCAACGAAAATAAAGAGCACATTGTAGTTGAATCACCGACTGTATTACAATCTACCACTGACTTGGAAGAAACTGGTGAAAAAGAATCAACAGGCACCGCAATAACGTCAACAGATATTTTTGAAAGTGCGTCTGTCATAAAATCTCCGTCCATTTTAGAACCATTTATCGATGAACAAAAAAAAGATGATTTAGCACTAGCAAATGCCATAACGCTGACAACAGATATACTTGAAAATGGGTCGACTATAGAAACTACACCTGTTTTAGAATCAGTTACTGATGAACAGAAGACAGGTAACTTAGAACCAACAAAAGCCACGGCAACGACAACAGAAGTGCTTGAAACCGTGTCTGTCCAAGAACCTCCATCTATTTTAGAATCTGTTATCGATGAGCAGAATAAAGATGATTTAGTATTAGCAAACGCTATGCTGACGACAGCAGATATATTTGAAACTGTGTCGATCACAGAATCTCCATCTCTTTTAGAACCAGTTACAGATAAACAGAAAATAGATGATTTAGCACCAGCAAGCGCCATAGTGGCGACATTTGATATTCTTGAAACTGGGTCTACTATAGAATCTCCACCTATTTTAGAATCAGTTATCGATGAACAGAAAAAAGATGATTTAGCACCAGCAAGCGCCATAGTGGCGACATCTGATATTCTTGAAACTGGGTCTACTATAGAATCTCCACCTGTTTTAGAATCAGTTATCGATGGACAGAAAACAGGTGACTTAGAACCAACAAAAGCCACGGTAACAACATCAGATTTACTTGAAACTGTGTCGGTCGTAGAACCTCCATTTATTTTAGAACCAGTTATCAATGAACAGAAAACACATGATTTAGTACTGGCAAACGCAACAGCATCGACCACGGACATGCTTGAAAGTGTATCTGTCATGGAATCTCCATCGTTTTTAGAACCAGTTACAGATAAACAGGAAACAGATAATTTAGAACCAACAAATGCTACAGCGACGACAACAAAAGTGCTTGAAACTATGGCTGTCATAGAATCTTTTCCCTTATTAGAGTCTATTAACAATGAACAGAAAACAGAAGAATTAGAACCAGCTTACGCCACAAAAACGACAACACATATGCTCGAAACTGGCTCTACCTCAGAATCTCCATCTGTTTTAGAATCAGTTATTGATGAAAAGAAAACAGGTGACTTAGATCTAACAAAAGTCATGGCAACAACATCAGATATGCTTGAAATTGTGTCCGTCGAAGAACCTTCATCTATTTTAGAACCAGTTATCACAGAACAGAAAATAGTTGGTTTAGAACCGACAAACGCTACAGAAACAATAGAACATATGACTGAAACTGTGTCTGTCATAGAATCTTCGTCTGTATTTGAATCATATATCGATAATCAGAAAATAGGTGATTTAGAAACCACAAAAGCCACAGCAACGACTACAGATATTCTTGAATCTGTGTCTGTCGTAGAACCTCCATATATTTTAGAACCAGTTATCGATGAACAGAAAATTAGTGATTCAGAACCAACAACCGCCACAGCAACGATAACAGATAAGCTTGAAAGTGCGTCTGTCATGGAATCTCCATCTATTTTAGAACCAGTTATCGATGAACAAAAAATATTTCATTTAGAAGCAGCGAATGCCACAGCAGCAACAACAGGTTTGCATGAAACTGTGCCTATCATAGAATCTCCGCCGATATTAGAGTCTATTAACGATGAACAGGAAGTAAGTGACATAGAAGCATCAAATGCGACAATAACGACAACAGACATGCTTAAAACTATGTCTGTCATAGAACCTCCATCTATTTTAGAACCTCTTGATGAAACATCTGGACTAGATTCATGTATCCAAGAAACGCCAATAGACACAGAAGTAAGCTTAGATAAACAACTAGATATAACTGAGAGTGCAACCACTACAAATGATGTTCAGACAACAGACAATATTTCTAATACAGCTACAGAGGATTACAAACATACCCAAGAACCACTGGAATCCCAAACGGTCACGCAAATAATATCAAAAACTTTGAATACCACCGATTTTGAACAAGATTTAACTGTACCGGCTGAAACTATCGAAACCCGGACAGGAGAGGACGTCCAAAAACCAATTGGTAAATAAATAAATAAAAGCTTTGCTAAACTTAACAAAAAGGTCAATGTATGTAAAACCAAGCAGCTTATTTTGGCTTTGGAATCATCTTTAAATTATGTTTTAAACCCATTATTTAATTAATCATTTAAAATATATTTTCATTATCTATGAACTTAAAGATTGAATGTTTGTATAGTTGCATTATATGATTACAACTTTGTTTTATTAAATGTCTCTATATCTCTCAAATTTTACAATCAATGTGAAAAACATTATATATTGAAATATTACATGACTTTAGCACCGAAAAATAATGGTTCCAAAGCTTCTAGATGTATTTAAAAATATTTTTTATAGTAGTAACTAAATTCTAAATTAATACAATTTATGTGTAATTTAACATTGGCACTGTATTTATTTGGCCTTAGCTTGCAAAATATTAACCGATAACAATGAAATACATGTCGTGAGTATTAACATTAAATCACTTAGTCTACTCTTTTATGTATTAATACGAAGCAGAATCATGTACATCAAAGTCTACCAAAAGTAGCAATTATAAATGATTACCTTAATGATAGCTGCTTGTCAGAAACACTCTTATGTATCTTGTTGTCAACAGCAATGAGATAACAATATGAAGATGAGTTTCAACGAGGCTATGCCTGTAAAAACACCTGTGCCTATGAGGCTAGGCGACAAGTAGTTAATTATGACTTTTTTTTTCAATGCAATTTGTAGAATGTTTATACTTCAAAGCTAAGACTGTTATAAAACATGACACGACACATATTTTCACACACACACATCCCACATTCCACACACAAACAACAGGATAAACATGATTATGATATGATTATAATCGTTAGACACCTTTGTTATTTGTATACTTTCAGGTACAAAATAAGTGATTCTTTAAGTAACCAAATAATATTGAGTCGTTTAAAATTATGTACTTACAATGAGAAAGTTAAGACTGCGTTGCTTACATTTTCTAATTAAGTTGCATGTATAAATAACATTTATTTGCAATGTTGCTTTAATTGTAATCTCATTCGCCTTTATGAAATTGTGTCTCAATTTTCGAATTGACACTAGGTATCGTGATATTTATTAATATTATAATAAGTTACGGATATCACTCACGAATTAATACTCCCTGCGTTCGACATGTTTTGGAGAGCTTTGGACACCATTATCAGGAGTTTAATCCGGCCACCTGCTTCATCTCTTAATAGTGGAGTCAGAAAATCTTCGAAGCATGTCACGCGTAGTGAATAAATACGTGTTTTATCCACAACTTAATTTCATGTGTCCCAATTTATTTTCTGCGTATTTTTTGTAAACAATGACGTATCTTGAACAAGAAATGCGTTGTTAGTTTGTATATACTTCAATATATTTGTTCCCTGAATATAGCACTATTTCGTAATCTAAATAGAAAATATTAATTCCACAGAAACGGCCATTCTTGTTCAACATATAGACGAGCTAACATCAGTTTCTATTGCTGAAGCCGTTGAGGTTCTATCAAAAGTCATTGATGTTAAAGAACTCAAAGAGTCGATAGCGGTTGCCACAGAATTGAAGGATAGTTTTATTGAAGCTGAGAAAGTCAATATAGAAGATGTTTCAAAAGAACAAGCTAAATTGGTTGAAAAACTGCAAGGAGCTCTATTAGCATTTCAAGCTGTTGTTGTAGAAAATACTGAGAATATTACTCAAAATTTGGATGTACACGAATTGGCCAAAGTAAGCGAAGTTGTGACACATTTACAAGATGATTTGGCAAGAGCAACTATAACAGGTTAGTGATTAGTGTATAGCTTTAATGATACTAAAGCGTTAAAAAAAATCTATTTATTCACTTAGACATTGATTTATTAACTGCCAATAAAAGAAGACTCATGCTAGAACTGTACGAACCGGACCTTGCCGGAACGGCGTGTGATTTGTTTATGGTTGGTCGTTCTCAAATTATACGCCTGCGGTCGTTCTCAAATTAGTTGCAGGAATACCCGTTCAGTATCAGGAAGTATCAGTTGAAATTACCCTATAGAAACGTCACGTCTCAGCTCGGAGATCAAGCATAAGTCCTCTTTAAGAAAAATTTAAGTTGAGGAATCTCATTAATAAATTGTTCACAGAACCAACAACAGAACTGGCAGGTGAATCCATGCATCACCTTGAAACCTTGCTCCAAGAGGTCACTGACAAGATCGGTACCACGGAGCGATCTTCAGACGACACAGAATCGTTGCGTGATAATCTTGATGAGATTCAAACCGTTATCATTAAACTGAAGAGAGATTACGATGGTGCAACGAATGACACGCTCAATGAAACTCTAGAAGATTTAGAGTGCAGTGTGAGGAGTGTCCAATTGCAGATCACGGAGGATAGCCCCCCCGAGCTCTTGCAAGAAGCTTGTGCAACATTACAGTTGTTGGTCAACAATATGAATGCTACAGAGGATATTACAGGTATTTTACTTTTAAATAATTCAAATAAAATCGGAGTATATAATATATAATATAAGAGTCTGTGAAAAAGACGCTTTGTATCTTAAGTACATAAAAAAAAAATTTTTTTTTCATTTTAAGCAGGTACCGTTGTGAAGGAAGTCAAGACAAATAATTTGCTAGAAAAATGTTCAGAAGAAACTGAAGCAACGGTGAAGCTACTAAACATGGCAATAGAAAACAAAGGAGATTTGTCAAATATTGTGGAAAACCTAAATGTTCTTAGAGACGTTATGCAGGTCGTCAGAAACAATTTCCTAAAAGATGCTGATACTTTAATTGACAAAGGTGTTGAAGTAATACAAAGCTTGGATCAGGTAGAAGAGAAGGTGTTTGCTTTAGAAAAAGATATTGTTGATATACCAGATTCGGTTAAAGAAAGTATATTTAATGCTGTACATTCTGTGTACGGTAGTATCTCTAACATGAGGAGTACTGTCCAAAGTATACAAAAGAGATACATGCATGACAACTACGGCAAACCATCTGAAAGTATGTTGAAATCAATAAAAAACGTACACAATCAGGATTGGAAAAACTTTTCAAAATCCCTTCGAAACGTTCTTAACCATTTTGAAGATATAAAGTTTTACATTAACTTAGATAAGACAGCAAGATTACCGAGCGACGCGGCATTTACAAAAATTATTCTTAATGAATTAAAAATAACCATAAATGAAACTCTTCAATCACATTCCACAACCAATCCAGAAATTGCTCGAACGTATTTAGCTACTATCAAAGGCATTGAGTCAAATTTGAATAAAATAGAACCTTTAACTTCTTTAGAAGTCAAACAGAAAATACCAATTTTCAAAGACATAGCAACTCTTCTGCTTAAGATGACTGAAGCAATTGCAAAGTCTGCTCAAGAAGAAATCACTGTTTTAGAAGAACATAGAAGCGTAGAAGAGAAACCTGACATTGAAATTTCAGAAAAGGTAGAAGTATCGCAATTTGAAGAAGTAGGAGATACAAAATCCGCAGAAACTTTACAAGTATTAGAAAGCTTTTCAAATGATGTAGTCGCTAAACCACAAGAAATCGATGTTTCACCATTAAGTGAAATCGCAGAAAATATAGTTGAGACAACTGAATCGATAACTTCTCTTCAAATTATTGCTGAAACAAAGGTTGCTACAAATACCAGAACTACCGACAAAACTTTAGCAGACGAAACTGTAAAAGAAAATATCATTGCGGTTTCCAAGGAAGAAGTTCTGGAGATAGCTACTTCTTTGACATTTCAAGATGAAGTGCCTCAAACAGTTTCTACAAAAGAAATGGTTTCAGCTGTTGAGCCTCAACCAAGTACATCAAAACTGGACATGTATCTAGAAACTGAAAATAGCAAAGAAATAATAAACGAATGCCAAAAGGAAGAATCAGATGGAACGGTTGAATCAAGTGAAACTAAAACTCAAGATATAGAAGATTCTAAATTGGACAAAGACGTAACAAAAGAACATGTGCATGAGATAGTGGAACCAGAAAAGCAAAACAAAATAGAAGATATAAACAGAGAAGGAGCAAAAACGCAAACAGAAGAAGAGAAAGAAATTAGTAAACCAGGAATATCTAAAAAGGTTAAGAGTTTAAAGCCAAAGAAAGATGAAGAAACGCAAACAGATGACGAAGAAGAGGTAAAAGATATGGCTAAGAAAGTCCAAGACGCAAAAGAACAAAAGCCTAAAACAGATCAACATATAAAACTCGAAAAAGAGGTGAAAGAATCCGATGCAGAGATTGAAGTCGCCAAAGAAGTAGAGTCTGAAGAAGCAGAGATTTTGGTAAGAAAAGAAGAAAAAGAAAAGAAATCATTGCTGCACGAAGACCAACCGACGTTAAAATCAGAAGAAGTAAGTGATGATCTGCTGAAGGCTGAACAACAGAAGAAAGCTAACGTTGAAATAGCTCAGGACCAAACTGAAGTTGAGAAAGATGAAGGTACTAAAGCACACAGTGAGATTAAACATGCATTAGAAGACAGTTCTATAACTCAGGATCAAGAGCAGAAAGAAATTAATCTGATCAAGGATCAACAAGACGAAATACTTGAGGCAGCGGAGCAGTCACTTTTTAAAGAAGAAAGTAAAGGTAAAGTGTCAGAATCAAAAGCTGAAGAAAGTGTTACCACGAAAATACAAGAAAAGATATGCAAAACCGAAACCGAAGCTAAACAAGAAAGTACTTCTACGTCTAAACCACCAGAGGAAGTCAAAGATGATAAAGTTAAAGATAAGAAACAAGAGCCTAAACCTGAATCAGAAGATCAGGCTGAATTAAATAAAAAACAAGCGGAAGAGGAAGCTAAACTTAAACAAATAAAAGCAGCAAAAGAAGCTTTGCTCAAGAAACAAGAAGAGGAAAAGGAAGCTAAAATTAAAGCAAAGCAAGAGAAGAAAGAGGCTAAGCTTAAAAAAATAGAAGAGGACAAAGAGGCAAAGCTTAAAAAAGAACAAGAAGATAAAGAAGCCGCAATTAAAGAAGAAGAAAAGCAGGCCAACCTTGAGGAAGAACAAGTAGAGTCGGTTACTGAAAGTAAGCCAGACCAAAAAGAAGAGGAACATGATGTAAAACTAACGAAAGAAGCTACTATTGATGTTGAAAAGGAAAACAAAAAAGACAAGCATCTTGAAGCAAAAGAAGAACATGAAGATTCCAACCTTAAATATGACACAAAACTTCAAAGTAAACAAGAGGAAGAGAAAATAAAAGTAAAAGATGAAAACGTTGAATCTAAAATGCAACAACAAGAAGAGGAGCCGAAAATGAAACAAGAGGATAAAGATGTGAAGCTCAAACAGGATGAAGCTCAAGAAGAAAAGAATGTTGAAGTCAGATCTGAAAAAGAGGAAAAAGATGCTACCCTCAGAAAAGAAGAAAACGATCTTAATCTTACAGAAGGAGAAGAAATGCATCTTCACAATAAAAAGGAACAAGATGAAAGGGATCTTAAGCAAAAAGAAAAAGAAGCTCAACTCAGAGAAGAAGAAAATGATCTCAATCTTAAAGAACAACAAGAAAATCTTCAGAAAAACAAAGAACAAGAAGAAAAAGAAGTACATCTTAAAAAAGAACGAGAAGAGCAGGAACTAAAGCAAAAACAAATACAACAAGCAAAAGAAGCTCTCCTTAAGAAACAAGAAGAAGAGAAGGAAGCTAAACTAAAGGCTAAACAGGAAAAGAAAAAGGCTAACCTGAAAAAAATTCAAGAGGAAAAGTTGAACAAAGAACAGGAAGAAAAAGAAGCTAAACTTAAGGAAGAACAAGAAGAGCAAGAGGCTAAAATCAAGAAAGAAAAGGGGGAAGAAGAAGCAAAGCTCAAGAAAGTGCAAGAGTTGGAAGCTTCTTTAAAAACAGAACTTGACGAAAAAGAGGCAATACAGAAGGATAAGGAGGCAAAAGACGCTAAACTAAAGGAAGATCAAGAAAAGGAAGCCAACCTTAAAACGCAAGAGGAAGAAAAGGTAGCTCAGCAAACGGCAGATCAGGAGGCCACTGATGCAAAACAAGAAGAGGCGGCGAAACAGGCACAGCTTCAAAAAGAGAAAGAGGAAAAAGACTCTGAACTTAAAAAAGAACAAGAAGACAAACAAAATAAGCTTAAAGCAGAACAAAAGGCACAACTCAAAAAAGAAGATGAAGAAAAGGCAATGAAGGTACAAGAGGAGAAGGATCTTAAGCAAAAAGAAAAAGAAGCTCAACTCAGAAAAGAAGAAGAAAATGAGCTTAAACTTAAAGAACAACAAGAAATAAATCTTCAGAAAAGCAAAGAACAGGAAGAAAAAGAAGCACAGCTTAAAAAAGATCAAGAAGAGCAGGAACTAAAGCAAAAACAAATACAACAAGCAAAAGAAGCTCTCCTTAAGAAACAAGAAGAAGAGAAGGAAGCTAAACTAAAGGCTAAACAAGAAAAGAAAAAGGCTAACCTGAAAAAAATGCAAGAGGAAAAGTTGAAAAAAGAACAGGAAGAAAAAGAAGCTAAACTAAAGGAAGAACAAGAAGAGAAAGAGGCTAAAATCAAGAAAGAAAATGAGGAAGAAGAAGCAAAGCTCAAGAAAGTGCAAGAGTTGGAAGCTTCTTTAAAAACAGAACTTGACGAAAAAGAGGCAATACAGAAGGATAAGGAGGCAAAAGACGCTAAACTAAAGGAAGATCAAGAAAAGGAAGCTAAGCAAAAGGCAGATCAGGAGGCCACTGATGCAAAACAAGAAGAGGCGGCGAAACAGGCACAGCTGCAAAAAGAGCAAGATGAAAAAGACTCTAAACTTAAAAAAGAACAAGAAGACAAACAAAATATGCTTAAAGCAGAACAAAAGGCACAACTCAAAAAAGAAGATGAAGAAAAGGCAATGAAGGAACAAGAGGAAAGGGATCAGTTACAAATCGAAAAAGAAGAGAAAGAAGATACTCTGAAAAAAGAACAAAAGGAGAAGGAAGCTAAGCTCACAGCAGAAAATGAGGCCAAACTGAGAAAAGAACAGGAAGAAAAGGATTCGGCACTTAAATCGGAG
Organism: Lathronympha strigana; assembly: GCA_949128165.1. Classification (NCBI taxonomy): domain Eukaryota; kingdom Metazoa; phylum Arthropoda; class Insecta; order Lepidoptera; family Tortricidae; genus Lathronympha; species Lathronympha strigana. The sequence goes on along the minus strand of OX421901.1, from coordinate 2,700,308 downwards.
CAAGAAAAGAAGGAAGCTACTTTTAAGAAAGAACAGGAAGAAAAGGATGCAATGGTCAAACAGGAAACAAAGGAAAATGATGCTAAGCTAAAAATAGAACAAGAATTAAAAGAGGCATTGCTGAAGAAAGAACAAGAAGAAGAGGAAGCAAAGCTGAAGGTGAAGCAGGAAAGGAAAAAAGCTAAGCTTGAAAAAATACAAAAAGACAAAGATGCAAAGGCGAAGAAGGAACAAGAGGAAAAAGATACTCAGCTCAAGAAAGAACAAGATGAGAAAGACGCTCAGCTTAAGGAGCAAGAAGACAAACCTAAATCTGAACAAGAAGAAACAGCAAATGTCAATAAGCAGCAAAAGGAGGAAACTAAGAAAAAGAAGGAAAATATTACAACAGAGGAGGACGTAGAAGAAAAAAAGGTAGTCAAAAAAGCAACTGAAGTAGGAAAACGAAATGAAACTATTAAAGATCAAATGGAAGAAGAATATGCGATAAAAACAGGTACAAAAACCACCGACGAAGATATCGATGAGAAATCTAAGCTCGGAAGAGACAAGAAGAGAAGGAAATCCAGTATTTCAAAAGATGACGAAAAATCAAAGCTCTCAGACACCTACAAGAGTAAAGATGAAAAGTTGAAAAAGGGCGACACCGAAATTGAGACACCGAGAAAAAGACGGACGTCTATCGACAAAGAGAAAGAGGTTAGAACCAGAGAGACTCGTCGAGAAAACGGAGACATGTATAGAGAATCACAAAGAGATGATGATATCTCACACAGAGAGAGAAAAGTGGATAGTCGAATTAAGGCAGACACTCAACAACAAAGGCGCGATGAAAAACGTACTTTTGTGGACTATAGCTCTAATGACTATTCATCTGAATCTAAATTACAGTATCATAGAGACGATGAAAAACGAAGATTCGTCGATCACAATACAAGAGATTACACCTCCGAATTCGCAAGGCCATCCAACTATAGAGAAAAAACTTATGACCCGGATAACTTCCATGTGGATACAGTAGGTAAAGGCATGACGATATACAAAGCGCAGACTTTATACTTAGATGCTGAGCTGCGTTCTGGACCGATACCAGATCTGCGTTCATCTGTACCCCGTCTTGAGTCTAGAAGAAGCGAACCTATAGAAAGGAGAGACTTGAAGCATAGAACAAAAGCAGTAAGCGAAGCTAGAAGTGTCCTATCCGAGAAGCGCTCAAGCATGCCTCGGGATATTAAAAGAAAACCAGTGTTCTCAACCTATTTGACCGATAGAACTGCAGTGGAAGGCTCTAGAGTAAAACTAACTTGTAGCGTACTTTCATCTGCTGAACCCACCATCACTTGGTACAAAAACGGTGTGTTAATCGATAATAAACTGAAATACAGAACCAAATTTGTCGATGGCTTAGTAACTCTGGAAGTATTGAATGCAGTACCAGCGGATTCGGCAGAGTATAATTGCACTATAGAGAATGAAAATGGGTCCGTCAGTACGACGGCTACCTTGAAAGTATATCCTAGTTTTGAGGCGTCGCCTATTCCACCGACCTTCACGAGATCTATCAGAGGTAAGTTGTCTGTTTTACTCATTTACAATCCACGTGCAAGATATATTTAAATATTCATCACGTATTCATCATTTCAGACACCTACCACCTGGCCGAGAACGAGCTAGTTCTCGAATGCCGGATCCGTGGCCAGCCGCTCCCCACCATAACCTGGCTGAAGGACGACCGGCCCATCACCGACGAGCGGTACCAAGCCTACTATCTCGCGGATGGCGTTTGTAGGATAGCCATCAGCCACCCGGTACCAGAGGACAGCGGGAAATACACCTGTAAAGCTGAAAATTCCGTCTGGTGTGATCAGATTACGCATGTCGTCAGTTTTACTGGTAAGTTTTTGACACACAAGGAAAAGTACCTCTTCCTTGGGACTCTTCCTGTTATGAGAAAGTGTCTTCAGAGTCCTGAAAAGTGAGTCTCTCTAATTTCTTCAGACAAATTTGTTCAATCATACTGTTAATTAATTACCGATTTCATTACATGTTAGAGAAAATTAAAAATTAATAGTTCTGATTTTTCATCTCAAACTCATATTTTATATAAAAAAAGACTCAAAGTTTCATATCAATTTGTTCTAGGTAAAGAGACTCGCCTTAGCCCTAACATCCAAACCATCGAGCGGTCCCGCTTCACCCGCCAAGCAATGGAATCCCGACGACCACACTTCACGAACGTACTCACCGACTACAAAGTCACAAAAGGAGGCACTATAGGCCTCCAAGTCGAAATCCGCGGATGCCCTACCAGGGTCGAATGGCTGCGAGAAGGAAAATCAGTTACCGATGTGTATAGAAACGCTAAGACGTATGTGGAACAAGGGTTGTATACGCTCGCTCTGTCTGATGTGACCGATAAAGAGTCAGGGTTGTACACGTGTAGGGCTTGGAGTATGCATGGGAACGTGGACATGAATGCGGCGATTACGGTGGTGCATCCAGAGATGGATGGGAAACCGGCGATGATCGTTGGGAGACCGGAGAAGGACGTGCTGATATCGGTCGGGGAGGACTTGAATATATCGTTTAGGGTGCAAGGGGAACCGAAGCCTAAAGGTGAGTGAAGCATTCGTTTGTAGCGTTTCTGGCAGTTGCTGTAAATTCCCAGTGTCGCGCCACAATACTAATAGATGGCGACACCATGGCAACTCACATACAACGAGTGTCAACTTGTACGAAGCGCCATATAAGTCCTACATCGCGCTATCGAAGTTACTAATGTCCGTTACATAAATATAAGTTACATGCATAACATCTGCCTGGAGAGATGTCTCTATTGGTCCTCTCCTCTCTCTACAGTCTCTACAATTTTTTATTTAACTTGTATGTTTGTTGGTTTCTTAGAGTCAAATCTTGCAAGCTGAAATTGATTAACTTCCCGTTTTCGAATAAGCTGAAACTCTACATGCTTATGTAGGTTGGATAACAATACAATGTTACGGTACCATCGAGCTGATCGGATGGAGACTGGAGGTGGCTATAGGAACTCTGTCATGAAACAACCAAACCCCATTGTGCTTGGGTTTCTTTGAATCGCCTCGATGAGTATAGGTTGACCGCGGAAAGGAAAGTAGATTTAGCAATAAAAGCTTATATCAAAAAAGTTACATTATCGATTTGTTGATAAATTAATGCAATGAGATCCAGTTTAGTAAATATCACTAAATTAATTAGAAGACTGTGGACATGAATGCGGCGATTATTCAATTCTGAAAGAATTGGTTAGCAAAGGTACTAAGGTGATTAACTCAACAGTCATTTGGCCAATACTCACATTGCTTAAGGCTGCATGTGACCAAATCTTTTCTTGTTCACAGTTGTCTTCATGAAAGGCACTCGCGACATCACAAACAGTCAGCGGGTCTGCAAAATGACGTCTGACGACTATGTCAAGTTCACCGTCAAGCGATCCGTCGTGTCGGACGCCGGCACGTACTGCATACTGGCGAGGAACGCGTATGGGTGTGATCGCGCGTTCGTCACAGTTGTGGTGAGTACAAGTAACTTTAACAAGTAACGTAGAGAAATGATGAAGGAATGGAATTCGTCTTTCCGAGCTCATATAACCCGGAATCTTCAAATCAACAGTGAATATGCATCTTCTGGGCGAGCTCGCTCCATCGTAGGCCATGTCTTTGCCTTCAGCTAGTTATTTATGTTTAAAGAAAATGATGGATGACTACTCGTATGTTTAGATTACCGTCAAGAAGTCTGTCTTAGACGGAGAAAAATACTACTGGGCTACCCAAGCCAAGTGGTCACTTGTTCTGTAGTATATGACATCTCTTTCAATTTTTAATTATAGATATTGATATTTCACATTTATCTATTTGCCTCTTCATCATAATAATGATAAAATTACACCATTATTCTGTGATGGGAAATTATTAAAAATATTAAACATTGAAAACTTCAGCTAGTTATTTATGTTGAAATAAAATGATGGATAACTACTCGTATGTTTAGATTACCGTCAAGAAGTCTGTCTTAGACGGAGGAACATACTACTGGGCTACCCAAGCCAAGTGGTTAGGGCGTCTGCCGCGAAAGCAGGAGGTCGCTGCTGGTTGGATCCCAGCCCTGCTCACCGGGGCCTGGGTCACTTGTTCTGTAGTATATGACATCTCTTTCAATTTATAATTATAGATTTTGATATTTCACATTTGTCTATTTGCCTCTTCATCATAATAATGATATTACACCATTATTCTGTGATGGGAAATTATTAAAAATATTAATCATTGAAAACAGTAGGAACGAATGAATCTGTGTGTATGAAACGGAACAGAGACTACCAGACGTCTGTCAAAGTAGAGGCGTTTTTCAATCAGGTATATATGTTCGATGGCTCCATTAGACATGACGATAAGATTTGTCACGTGCGATTTATTATTTTGTTCATGAGTAATAATGATTATGAGATCGAAAATGAGAAAGTAAAGAGGATAAGATAAACATTTGAAGATTATTTGATAGCTTCAACTGTATGACAATAGTGTTACGGAAACAATAAAAATACTTTCAAATTAGTTCTCATGTATTTAAATTTTTTTCGCACCTGTATTGAAAAACGTCGTTCGATACACGTGCGGATATGTAATTTTTCTCTCGTCCCGAGTATTGCCTACTCGCCCCGACCATGCCTCGGGAATCGTGAAGTAATGACATACTTTTCGCACTAGCATCGAAATGTATTATTATTCTATCTTGATATAGTGCTATGATTATTTGTTATCTTTACTCCTCGAAATAACTAACATGACGCTCTCCTGTTTTGCACCTCCACCTCACAACTATCCATAACCCCCCTTCCTTCCCCCCGGCCCCCGTACTCCCCCTCACACCACTAATGTATTAGCGTCAGTTAGCACACGCTATTTGATGACTGTATCGACGGCTTAGTGTAAAAAGACATAGACCACTGTTGATTAAGTTCAAGCCTTCGAATATCATGTTCCCCTATTGGTGACGTGTGACGTAAACTACCACACGCAGACTCCGCGTGAAAGGTTTGTGCGAATCGTCGCATTTCTCACATGATTTTTTTTGGGTTCAGTTTTCGCCAGGATCCCGTTTAAATATAGTTTAACGTTGACCTGTCAATAATATGTGTTTTTTACTTGAAGATTTGCAAGATCCCGTAAAAAAATCGGTTGTATATTACGATAATTCGACCGTGTTTGACCGATTAGAATTTTAGTAGTGTATGCATGGTTTAAGTGATGTTTGATGAGGTAATGGAAAATTAAAAGTGAAACAGTGACAAAACAATGTGATGCCTTTTGTTTACATTCTTAGTAAGTTCCATTGACGGTGATTTAAGCATCCAAATGTCTGTAATAGGAATACGCGGCTCTGTGTTTTCATTGGTCCGTACACTAAAATATATCAAAGTGTGCAAGATTGCGTTGGAAGCCTGTGTTGAACTTTAGAATGGAAACGATAAAGGATGACTCGCACTAGAACGGGACGAGATGAGAAAGGACGCGGCGGGACGGGAAAATTTGACATATTTCTATAGAAAGCGTCACGTGATATCCGAGGGCTCCAAGTTATCACGTGATTCTTTCTATAGAAATTGACAGATTTTCCCGCCCGCCCCGTCCCGTCCCGTGATAGTGTGACATTTTACCGCAGAAATCATTCAGTCACTTTTTACGAGAGGAACCGTGCACACAGACGCATTTCTCACACATTACATAAAAATCCAATCTGTAATGATGACTATAACAAATAGAAAATGATACAACTACACTAACAAATCTTGCACACTTCGATTTATTTTAGTGTACGGACTAGTGACAACACAGAGCCGCGTATGCCCATTTGGGCCTGTACTTCAGAGGGGAAACTACGTATGCCGACTCCCCTCCCTTGAAGTCCTGATGTGATCGTACGTCATTATACAGAGCGTCCCAAGACTATGGGAAATGAAGGGAAAGTACCTTAAATATCGTAGATAGGATATTTTGCTGAAAGAAGACTTTATGTTATTTTTAAAAGTTAGTAATACTGCATTCAAAGGTATTCTAAAATTTACTTGCTTCCCCTGGGAATCGAACCGACTTTAATGTAAAAAAATCACCCCTATGTTTATGATGCCATTCGAAAGAATGGACAAAAAATAATCCTCCGTAAAATAATAATAAATAAAATAAAAAGCACGTGAAATGAATCATTTCTTTCAAATTAAAAACGTACCTACATGAAACTGCCGAAGTCAATTAAGTTTTTTTTTTTGTATATTTTTGAATGCATATGGAATACTGCTCTCATCTTTGGGCAGGGGCACCAAAGTACCAGCTTCTTCCTCTAGACCGCATCCAACGGAGAGCTGCTCGAATTGTCAACTGCCAACGTATTTCTGATCGGCTTGATCCCTTGGCGCTGCGTAGAGATGTGGCCTCACTCTGCATTTTCTATCGCATGTATTATGGGGAGTGTTCCGAGGAATTGTTCGGATTAATCCCTGCCGCTTCTTTCCGCCATCGCCCTACGCGACAATATTTCCACTCTCACCATTTAGATGGTTGGCAGTCCTCAACTGTGCGCTTTTCCCGAAACTTCCTGCCTCGCACAGCTAAACTGTGGAACGAACTGTCGCCAGCGGTGTTTCCGGACCGATACGACCTTCAAACCTTCAAGAAAAGAGCGTACTCCCACCTTAAAGGCCGGCAACGCACTTGCGACACCTCTGGTGTTGCGGGTGTTCATGGACGAAGATTCGTTTGCTCGTTTGCCACCTATAGCATAAAAAAAAATGCAGTGTTACTTACTAACTTTTAAAAATAACATAAAGTCTTCTTTCAGCAAAACATCCTATCTACGATATTTAAGGTACTTTCCCTTCATGTCCCTTAGTCTTAGGACGGCCTGTATATCTCGAGTGAAGTGATCTGCGAGCCATCAGTAACTCGTCAATATCGCGACGCGACGGTCATAACCAATCCCGAATACCTTTGCCTTTGATGTCCGGCTTACAATCTCTGTTTCGGTTACCTGGGGTCCGCGCTTCAATTTAATGCCGCAAAGCCTGTCATCAGATATTTGCCGCACGCAATGGTGCATATGAAATATTGGATTTCATACACATTTATCGAGATGGGACAAAAAATGTCCATCGATACAGCGCGCGTATTATTTGTATACGTTATTTTACGAATAAGTCATAGATATAGGATAAAATGACTGGATACCGAAAAAATTACGGCGTAAAAGTCTAACAGTTGCGACTCTTTTTCTCTTGTTTTAACATCATGTTTTAACATTTTTGATGAGCCAGCTTCAAACATTTATCTAGTTTTCGACCCAATTGCTGTTGAATCTAAATGAAACATTTTTTTTCTTATGCAGTATATAAATAAAACAAATAAAAAAAAAATGAAACAGTTTTGAACATTTTCACACAAAATTATTGAGTATTTTCTCATTTGGTGTGTTTTGGTAGAAATACAATAACATTAGCCAAGTTTTCTGGCTAAATAGTAACTTTTTTACATAAATGAATATGCAGTTATAAACTTTAGGTAATACTCTATCCAAAAATTATAAATAGTGTATATCTATCTCTAGTGTTTTTTTTTTAAACAGCCCTTCATATTACTCTGTTTAGCGCTATAAAATATGCGACGTTATGACGTTGGCTTCATATGCCTTCGGGGCTCGCAGAGAGAGGTCAGGTAGCTCCACGCTCTGACAATATTTACAAAAATGAGAGACTGAGAGTATTGTGGAACGTCTAAGTAGTGGATATCGAGAAATTGGGTGGCTGAGTAGTAGCTCCTTGTATAGTTGTAACCCTTTGGTATGCCTATTTATGAAGACAATATGTAAATGTTGTATTTTCACACGTTATTGTGCAAAAGTCGTATCGCGTATTCGAACATACACCGGACAGTTAATTCGATTCCAATTGTGCAATATGCATTGTCTCGATCTAATCCTGTAGCCTACCACGAACATCGAAAATTGGCATTGACGGGAAAGCTTCTTTGTCAGTCCAATATGCAAGTATCAAGGTGGACTCCTCTCGATCTTCGTGGTGCAACACGCTTGCCGGTGTCCCTCAGGGCGGCGTGTTGTCTCCTCTTCTCTTCTCCATCTTCATTAACTCCATTACTAGCAATATTTCTTCCTCCTACCACCTTTACGCTGACGATCTTCAGATTTACTCTCAAGGTTCTTTTATCGAGCTTCCCAGTACTATCATCGCTATGAACAGGGATTTAGAGAGCATTTTAAACTGGAGTGGACGATATGGTCTCAGGGTAAATCCTGCTAAAACTCAAACTATGCTGATAGGTAGCTCAAAACTCACTGCTAAAATTGATTTCAGTAATTTACCCGCAATTGTGTTTGACGGTATTCAGATTCCTTACTCGGCTCAGGTTAAGAATCTGGGTGTTATTTTGGACCAAAATCTCTCTTGGGCACCTCAGGTGGGCGAGGTCAGTAGGAAAATGTTTGCTGCAGTAGGTTCGCTCCGCAGGCTAAGAAACTTTTTGCCCTACGCCACTAAGGTTGCGTTAGCCCAATCTCTCTTACTCCCTATATTAGATTATGCTGATACCTGCTATTTGGACCTTTCTGAGGAACAGCTTAATAAGTTGGAACGTCTCCAAAATCTCTGCATTAGGTTCATATTTGGCTTGCGCAAGTTTGATCATGTTTCTAATTTCCGTTCTCAGCTTAAGTGGCTTCCCATCCGTCTTCGACGTGACTCTCATATTCTTTCCCTTCTTTATGGCATTCTCTTTAACCCTGCTACTCCTCCTTATCTCAAAGAGCGTTTTAAGCGGCTCTCTTCTGTTAGATGTTCTCTGGTTCATATTCTTGCTCCTCCAGCATCTACTTCTAAATTTTTCAACAACTCCTTCACGTTTCGGGCTGTCAGGTTGTGGAATGCTCTGCCAGTTAAAATCAGACTAGCCAAATCTCTGCCCATTTTCAAAAATCAGCTGAAGCTTCATTTGCTGTCTCTGCCATAAGCTGATCATTTGCTATTTATTTATATGTGTATGTGTATACTTATGTGTATATATATATATATATATATATATATATTTATTTATGTATATATTATTTTATAGATTTATTTTATTTTATATGTAATTTTTTGTTTGTTTTGGCTGCTTTCATTTTAGGCGTAGATGTGTGTTTGTATCTTGTTATGCTCTTACTTTTAGTTTTATTTTCATTTTTTGCACTACCTGTTAACTGATACGCTTTCTTCATTTCCCGCTACCCTAAGGTTGTCTGGAAGAGATCGCTTTTTAGCGATAAGACCGCCTGTTGTTACCCAATGCTATTGATTCTTTGTTTCCTTCTGATACTGTTACTGTTATTGGTGCAATAAAGAATATTATTATTATTATTATTATGTATGTCTTTCCCTTCACGGAGCAATGGTGTTCCGGACCTTTGGGAGGCGTACGCGGAGCCGAAGCCAACACGCAGAGGCCCTTTCGACAATTTAATGAAATGTAAGGGGTACACCGAGCGGATGTTGCACCTGCCCGAGTCATGGGACGCACGCAGAGGCAGCACCCGCCAGGGTGTATAGACTATTGAGATTTAATGGAATCTAAAATATACTGGACTATTAGGTGAAAGTGGTGGACTAAATACTGGGTTATGGAGAGAAGAAAAAAAAATCGGACGTCTGCCTAACAAAATGGTAATCAATTTTATTTCCGGCAGACGGTGACTCGCCCACATAAGATGGGCCCCCACAAAAAGCGACATCTAGGATGGCTCGAGGGCAACACCGGTATGAGGGCTGGGGGTAGAGAGGTGTCACTGGACTTTAAACATATAGCCAACTCGCCACTTAGGTTTCCACATCTACCCTCGAGAACACAGCTCTCGCGACCCCACTCTGGACGGCCGGTTAAGGCAAGCCAGAGGCGGAGGACTTGGTCGGACGACGGAGTCCCCCAGGAGCGCTCAGGTACGTGGGGTCGCTACTCCCCAACAGCTCGCCACAAGCTGCCCTGCGTTGACTGATTGCACCGGTCGAAACCAGTGGGCGATGGGGTCGTCACATCCCTACGCCAATTTATTATTATTATTATTATGCAAGTGTAACACAAATCCGCAATAGTTCGATTTTCGTGGTACCTATAGGCCCATGTATGTGTAAAATTCGATTTATTAGGTCCGGGAATTATAATACCGTCATAACTGGTTGACAATATGCATGTAAGTAAATACATGGGTGACATGACTTTGGATCGTACTCGCATAAGGGTCACACCGACACGATATTTTTTAGAAAACTATGATAAGAAATATTGTGTTCTGTTACTGTTTGGAAGCGTTTGATGATGACATTATTTTAACCCTGTGAAAAGAGGGCTGTAAAGGGCTCAAAACGTAGTACCATTAAATTTTTATTTCTACTGGCGAATATGCGTGTGTAATTTTTTTAAATTTTCTCTGTTTATTGTAAGGTCTGCATAAGAATATTTATTATTGCAGCTTTTTAGGATATTTAGGAAACTTTAACATATTTATTGACGGTAACCTATAACCAATTGTGCTCATTCACTTGTGAGAATACATAAACATATTAACCCCTCAAGGGCCTATTATTTTTTATATACCCACATATCATTGGCCATACCATAAAGTGCCTTAAAGATTCTCGGAAATCTTGCTTGTGGAGGGAAAGCTCCCTCCAGGGCCCATCAAGACTACAGTGTACCTAGTAGTCTAGGTATAAAAAGTAGGACACATTTTTTGTTATATTAGGGGAGAAAAGTTCCAAAAAATAGTTATTAAAAGTACTCGAAGGAGTTATTTTTCAACAAACTAGAGACAAACAATCATTCATATACATTAAGGTTTGTTTTATTAAATATTGCATTGTAACATAAGCTGCGGTCTTTAAAATAACAATAATTAGCGTATTTTAAAATAAAACCCGAAAACCTGAATTAATTTTATATGAAAATTCTGGGACATTTTTTTAAATACCAGGAATGAGCTCAAGGAAGTCCAAATCTGGAAGAAAAAGGTTTTGGGGTTTATTTTTTGGAAAAAGTTATTTATTTATACAAGAAAATCTTAAATACCTACTACACAAATATACATCAATTAAGAATAAGAGAAACAGGTATTTGTAATAAACACCTATAATAATTCATAATTATACCAATTTTGCCTGCCAACTTAGACCATAGACAACGAGAGTAGCCGTAAAATTTACCCTCTGTCGAAAAACTTACACAATTGTTCTGTAATATATTACAGTAAAAGAAACCAAGGCCCCCAGTACCCAGGGCTGGGATCGAACCAGCGACTTCTTGCTTTCGCGGCAGACGCCCTAATCCCTAAGTCTGAGCTGTAGGATTGGCGGAACCTACCTTAAGCGTTTAAAAAAAAAACGGGTTGAAAATTAGGAAATTTCGGTCTCTGGCCGCCGTGTTCAGGTGGCCTAGTGGTTAGAGCGTGTGTCGCGAAATCAGGAGGTCACTGGTTCGGTCCCAGCCCTGGGCACTTCGGGCCTTTGTCGCCTTTTCTGTAGTATGTATCTCTTTCAATTTATAATTTATAAATAGTAGTGTGACTACTTAAAAACATGAATCAAAACATTTATTACAATAGATATTATATTAAATAAATTACAATTTATACATTCTCAAAATTATTTAATTCATGCTTTTATTGGATCCCTCTACATAATATTAAAATGTTCAACAATTTTTCAAAGTAGATACGTACCTATTATCATATTTTGGCCAAATTACCCCTTACGATAGTTTCAATCTCGAACAGGTGATTTTCCTGATAGCATAGAAATACAAATACAAAAAAAACATGAGGGGAATTAATATCGCAACTCGCCTTTGACGATTTGATGACTCTGTAAACAAAATCGAATGATATTCAATGTTTTCGTACTATAAGAGTTGGAATTTCTCGTATGAATATTAATTTTATTCAATTTTTAAGCTATTGCATAGCTTCTATCGCGGGCCTTGAGCGCGGGGACCGAATCTAGAAATTCCGTAACGAAAAAAAACCTGACGCTCCCCACTCCGACGGACCGAAACCGACTTTATTTACTTTGTTACAAAGTTCTTTATCGGGGAAAGGATATATCTCCATACGAATGTCGCTAAGTGTCATATTCTATACAAAATATTGAGGACAGTAGCCCTTATTACCAGAGATACGGCGATGTCAAATGTCAAAATAAACACTATTTTTTCCCGCCAGAATCAAATATGTTAAATCGATTTTGTAATCGATGCATAATATACTGGCTGGATCGAATTAAAGGCAAAAGGCGCCTAATTTTTTATTTAGACTGCGAATCGTTTTGTTTTTTTAATCGATACCTTAGTGCAAATGCAAAGTCGTACTAAGTACCATTTTAAATTTGTGAATTTAGCACGTTAGTGCACAACGGAATAAAGTGGAAATTTCATTGGCATAAGAAATATTAGTACCTACAAAGAAGTAGAGTATCGAAATATGCCTTTGTCTTGTTTATCAAATATTTTCTATTGGTATATTAGATTTGTTCCTTATTGTGATAATCACAAAGATGATATTGCTGCGTGCTGTAAATATTTTGTTTGTGGTGTTCGAAGACGATGATCACCGTATGTTTTTCGCCTATAAAAAAGCTCTCTTTCACTGCAGACGAAAATGTACCCAAATTTATTTTAAGTTTTTTTTGTTCAGTAGTGTCATAAACAAACAGAAATTAAACTTAAGTAGGTACATATTTGTCACTACTGACGAAAGTGCACAAAAAATACAAAACTGTATTTTTAGGAAATGAGTTGAAAAGTGACCAATGTGCCGGGATCCATTAAATCTATGTAAATATGATATGTTTAATGCTGTGATAAATTTGATAATAAATAAAATCACTAATAATGGTAACTTTGTAGCAGCCCGCTGTCTCCACAACCAAAGGCATGAACATGTATTGTATCCATGTCCTATAGACCTAAGTTGCTTATCCACGAATGTCATCTGATAATGATAATGCTATAAGTTCATGAAAAGACAAGTTGCATGGATAGTGCGACGGTGATTGCTGTCAAATGTGAGTAACTGTATAGAATTATCAGAAATTGTCATACAGAGGTGACAAACTGTTGTCTTATTACGTTACGCTATCCGTTTGGGATCTTATCCCAGAAGGGAGCGCACACTTTTGGCGCTTCGCCACCGCTAGAGTTTCGGCAGAGGGCTCCTGCTACGTGGGAAGTGCGAGTAATATGGGTGGTCGAAATTGTGCTAACGCATGTAACATCCCACACTGAACACCGCCCCGTTTTCCACAGCACCAGGGTCACTCCATCTTGCTATCAGTGCGGCTAAACCCAGTGGCTCCAGAACGGAATGAACACCCGCTGACTGAAGAGACCTCAGGACAATATCATTGAGGTCTTAGTGACGCGGAATCCAACCACTACAAATACGGCAACTCAATGTATATATGGCTGTCAACACCCACCATGCATTGTACAAGCGGATGACATACATACCTCATAGCGGGCCCAGGGGAGTACAATGGCCAAACGCAACGATTTTGCCTTTGCGCAAAGAACAATGTCACAAAGCCAGTACGGTTTTTATATTAAATATTGGACAAGGATACATATTTAAACATAATTATTAAACGGGTCTAACGCGAATTAACTTGTTTACCTTATAACCCCTTACCTTTTGTTTTTGCTGGGACATCAGTCAGCCGCGACCATGACCAGTGAAACCTGTGTCGAAACGTCGGTAAATAAGGTAAACAAGTTAATTCGCGTTAGACCCGTTTAATAATTATGTTTAAATATTTGTTCAAATCGCGAAAGTTTTAAATGTTATATTGGACAAGGATAGTTTATAAATAAACTCAGATTTTTTTGTACGATTACTTTTCTAAAACGGCTTATTACTGAATATGCACAACTTGATGGATTAGGATGGCACTTATTACAGTTCTATCTATATGGCACTAATGGAACTAGGTATCGCCTATATCCCCGTTAAATTTATTTGATTAAAATTATTTTAACTTTGCGCAAAAACATTCTTAGATCATGGCATGCCATTAGTCTCATTAGATACATTTTACTTAATAATGGCATCTATTTTATTTTTTTGTTGTCTAGCAAACTGATCTTGCGTAGCGATGTTGTCACAAAACCAGCACGGTTTCTTCAATTACATTTTGGACAAATTTCCATGCGATGCTAATATTGTACATTTGATGAACTATTATCTGTTACCAATTCACACTAAATTAAAAACGCTGAACGGATTAAGGTGAAATTTGGCATGGGGATGTTTTGACTCCTAGGAAAGGACAGAATAGTTTTTGTTATGAAAATCATTCTATATAGAGGTGCAAAGGGGAAGGAAGCAAGTGAAATAGTCAAATCTATAATTGCATGGGCAGTTTATGAATGAATTCTTTCATAAATTGCCCATGCACTTTTGAACGCCTGTGTAAATGCGAATAAAGGCCTCTGCCGATCCTATCATTAGATCGTCCTTGGTTGAGATGAGACATAATATATACTTACCTACCTAATGAAAGTTTATAATTATTATATGCGTGACGTAATTATTTTGGTATCCTCGCAATGTTTTTCTTCACTGGGAAGTTAGTTGTAATCAGGTACCGACTGACATTCTGTGGGTTAAATTCAGTGAGCTTAAGGCAGTGTTGTAAACCGTGATCAAAAACACTCGGCCTTGATTACTTATTTCATTGAAAGATAATTTATGTCAACTTGGACGTACTTTTTAGCATATCTACAGCGTATCCAGCCACTGAAAGATTAATATGTGGTCAAAGATACATACAGCTGTCACAAAAATGCTGGTGATTCGATTAAATGTGTAATCACTAATCAGTATCGAATTGTGGTTAGGAGAATAAATAAACAAAAAATGTTTGACAAAAAAAACATTTAGTCCTATTTTTTCCAAATCAGATTACAATATTGATCACCAGCATTTTAGGTATATCCTGAATTATTAACGAGAACAAAGAATAACAGGTTACTGTAGTTGCAAGTTAGTTGTTTGTTTTATACGGCCCCGGAATTTAATTAGCAATTTACAGTTCAAGTCAATTTGGTATTTAATACTTATGGTAATAAAAATACACTACCAAACATTATAATACTGCGCAGACGAAGTCGCGCTAGTAATTGCATAAGTTGATACAAAATTATATGCAATAGCTTTACCGCGGCAGTCCCCGAGTGCCACACGTATTTTTTTTTTTATAGACACGCGATATTTGATGTATTTTAACTTCTGTGAGTATCAGATATATTAAAATAATTGTATAGGGTACAATGTATGTACATATGTAGTCGAAAGTAGGTCGACTTGTTTCAGGTCGATTCGCGATTCTTATTCATGACGAGCTACGCTTGCGACGTTTGTTCTTTGCACAAAAGGACGAATACTAGTGTCCGACCGAAGTTTCAGTTTCGGTGTCGGTTTCGGCTGTTTTCGGCCAAAGGTTCGATTCCGGCGTAAAAGCAGCCGGACCTTTCGGCCTCGCCGAAACTTACAATATCGTACTTTCGGGTCGCGTTTGACTGACGTCAGGTGAGCTCGGCACGGCTGGCAATATGACATCATATGATAATGATTAAAATTGCAATCAGCGAAAAGTGAAATCGGACCGTGGAGACATTTTAATCAGCGTTTTAATCACATTTATCAAAAGTTCTGTTTCGGTTTCGGCCGAAACAAGAATGGATACGGTTTCGGCAAAATAACATGTTTCGGTCAGACACTATCGAACACGCACAGCGTGTGAAGACCAACCGTCGCATGCGCGCGCTCTCATATAAGGGTCGCGATTCGATCCGAAACATGTCGACTATTTTCCCCTTTAAATAACCCTTTGTTTGATGTATTTTGCCTACGACCATATACGATTTGGCCTACGATCATATACGATTTTGCCTACAACCATATACGATTTTACCTACAACCATATACGATTTTGCCTACGAAAATATACGATATTGCTAACGACCATATACGATTTTGCCTACGACCATATACTCGTACGATATTGCCTACGACAATATACGATTTTGCCTACGACCATATACGATTTTGCTTATGCTCATATACAATTTTTCCACAAAACAAGGCAACAGAACATTAGCTTTATCCATTGGTATGCTTAGTGAGCAGATCTGTTCCCTAATACTTTGAACATTGATTGAAAAATTCAAGGTCAATGAGGACTATGGGCGCGGAGCATTGCAATTGCCCCTTCCCGCTCTTAAGAATTATTTGAAAAAATCTTTGATGTCGAAGGCTTATTACACAGTAGAGGACTATTTAACAGACAAACATGCATGGCCCATACCAGAAACTAAGGAAATCAGCAAAAAATTAAATTGAATGTACTGCTTATAGAGTGAAGGACACAGTTCACGAAAGAAATCATATCAAATGTTGTGTATATCGTGTAAAACCGTTTAATTTTGTTTTATTTTGTTTATTCTTTTTTTTTGTCTTTCTGTTTCACTATTTTCTTTTGATATGGTTTCTTGTAGAACCACATATTGTAAATAGTTTTACTACTTTTGTAATTTCTTTTGAAAAAATAAGTCCCGCCGAGTTTCTTGCCGGTAATAATCTTCTCGGGCTGTGGTGTAGGGATAGAACCGGTAGTAGCTTTTTTTTTTGACGTTCATAAGTGCATTGTAATGTGCCTAAATTGAAAAATAAAGATATTTATCATTTATTTATCATTATCATTTATCATTAGTGGAACGTGGGTCCTGGGGGAACATTTCAAACGTCACTTTTAAAATTCTCTCATATTGACACAGGGCCCACGCATGAGTGGCGCCGCCTGGTGAGCGACAATACGGTAGCTCCCATTATTTAATAGCAAATATTTGACATGCGCATTCGAACGGTTAAGTTCCTGTCCCAGTGTCTTCCACTGAGTTTTGTCACACAGGTAGATATTAATTTTGTTTAATTTCAAGAAAACCCGTCTTTATGATTTAGTTAATAACTTAGACGAATTAATGGAATAAACCAATATTTCAGTAGTTTCATTAGGTACTCGTATATTTAATGTGCATATGAGCAAAAATGTTCTTTAAGGATGACTAACACTAGAACGGGACGGGACGGGACGGGGCGAGACGGGAAAATCTGTCAATTTCTATAGAAAGCATCACGTGACATCTGGGAGTTCCGAGCTATCACGTGATTCTTTCTATAGAAATTGTAAATTTTCCCGTTCCGCCCCGTCCCGTCCCGTCCTGTCCCGCCCCGTCCCATGCTAGTGTGAGTCATCCGTTAAGCTAGGTAAATTTAATGTTTTTCCTACTCATAACGAGCTTACGGATAAATCTAGGGTAAAAAACTACGCAAAAAAAGGCCCCAAATTTTCAAACGATTTACCTACGTACTCTCAACTTTGTAACCGCTGTACAGTGTTTGTAAAATGGCAAGGTAATGGAAAAATAATTGGGACTCTTTTTTTCTCCGAGTGGGACCGAAAGAGCTTGATTCTGAGTAGGAAAAACATTAAATTAACCTGAAGGACTAACATGGTAATCCACGAATGTCATTAGATAATGCTATAAGTTGATAAACGGACAAGTTGCACGGATAGCGCGATGGAGACAGCTGCCAAATGTACAGACATTTGACAGAACTGTTTTAAATTATCAGAAATTGTCAGAAAGAACCGAAAAACTGTTGTCTTATCAGGCTATCCACTTGGCATCTTAGCCCCCCTGGTTTAGAAAAAAAGGCTATGGATCTCTTCTCGCTTATTTCTGCAATGTTTGTAATGATCCAGGATCCAGTGTATCTGGTGCTACTGTTTTGACTTTAAATGTTTTGCTCGTGATCCTTCGTCACCTGAATCAGTATAGAGCATGGGACCGTCGTCATGTACTCATTGTGCGTAGTCGATATACCTATTATGGTACATTCAACTTCATCTTTTCCGTTCTTCGTTTCCGGGTCATTTCTCTTCATGGTCATTACACGCATGACCAACACGGCTACCGTACACGGCATTCTACCCGTGACAGTCCTATTAGAATTATTTATTGACAGCGTACAGTTCACGAGATCTTCTTGAATCGGATTGGTTATTTTCCCGTTGTTGTAATATTGCTCACCTGCTCGCGAATTCCAAAGCGTTAGGCTCGATAAGAGGCTCCCAACACCAGTTGACGGGTCCTTCAGAGCGGAATTCCTAGCTTCCTTGTAATCTGCTACATGTGGCTCAAAGAAATTGGTTCTGGCCGTCGGCGGATCTTTAGCAGTTGATGCTTGGTGATGAACTTGAAATTTCGCTTGTACCGTCGAACCCTGGGTTGAAGGATCTTCAACAGCCCCGTAGTTTCCAGGATCATAGTTTGGATACAAGGATAGCGCGGAACTCGAGTGCGCTTCATCGAACGTATCCTGGTCTAATTTTTCAAGGATACCTGATAATGGATAACTGTTATTCAGTTTTATAGACACTTCATTCTTGTGTCGCACGTTGGGTTTTTGTTTTAGAGGACTTGAAGAGAGATCTAATATCTTCTCACCAATGCTGCTATGCTCATCATGTAGCCTTGAGTGGGGTTTTTTACCTTCTTCGTCCAACGATAATCCATGTCCTGAAGCAGTATTCCTAACAGTATTTTCACTCGGGGATGATACATCTCTAGGATAAATCGCATGAGCTTTCTGCAACAGTTGCCCGCCGAAGGACGGAAGTAGTTTCTCGGCAGCTGGATCCAATTGCCGAAGAACAGGTCCATAGTTTAAATTTTCTGGACCAGCAGATTTAACTGGCTGGTTGTAGGAAGGTATGTAGCGGCTATTTTTTCTGTCCAAGCGCCTTCGTATGCTAGGAAAGCGTCGGGTTTCTCCAACTGAGTATAATATCAGGAGAAGTATGGTAATAGAAAATCTGTTCATCTCGATGGGTTCCTCTGTCTTCTTTGATGGTAGTAGTTCCTTCTATTGTCTCGTACGGAGTGTTCTTTAGCGTTATAGTCAGGTTACTCTTAGGCGGTGGTCGGTGGTAGAATGGCGAGTGTTTTCGTCAAGTGTGAGTTCCCAAGCTCGATAGTTGTCCATAACACAGCCGCCGAATTTAACACCTGATAGCACTGCGAGTCCGTATACAGGGTGGCGCGGTGCAATAAATTATTTTGACTATCGATTTTCAGTTCCAGATTTTAGTTGGAGTAACTACATTTTTAACAACTACAAATTCTGGTAGTATTGTAGAAAATATTTTTTTTCGGTGTATTTACGTTTTAAACCATGAAGTATTTTTATGTGTTTTTGCGCGAGTAATACTATTTTCTGACTATTTTTAAATGAATTTAAAACAATCACTCACAATCACAATTTTGATTAATGACTAACGTAAGGGCTCTTTCAAAAATCATGTAGGTAATCATAATTGGCCTATTTTTGACCTTCCCTCCCACATGGTGGTCTATCTTTTTGAACTCTTTTGGCCTGATTTTAATTGTTCGTGATGTTTTTCGCCCCCCAGAAGTGTATCATATGATTTTTGAACGAGCCATAAACACATAAGTTAGTAATTTAATGTACAATCTCCCTACTTAGATTATAAACCTTCAAGCAACACAAGGAAGTCGGCATACATACCGTTTCCCCTTCCAAAACACAAGCCCAAATGGGCATACGCGGTCTCTGTGTCGTGACTAGTCCGCATACAAAAATATATTAAAGTGTGCAAGATTTGTTAGTGTTGTTGTATCATTTTCTATGTATTATTGTCATTACTGAGTGTTTTTTGTATGTCGTCGGGTGACATGCAACGGTTACCAAGTACCACAAGTTCATAGCTACAGTGTTTCTTGAATCTCGAATTAGTATTTTTGGTCAACGATGTAATATACATATTAGAATTGCGTCTCTGCACGTTTCCCCCAAAAAGTAGAATAGTTTGTGCGGTAAGATGTCGTTATGCCGTCCCCCTTCCAACGAGTAGGATGCCCGTTGCTAGTTATAAGCTAATCTAATATACAATGACAAATACGAATCCATCCACGCTGTATATTCCATCGTCGTTTGGGTTATCCAAGTGTCCACATGTAAACTATCGTACCACGGCCGCGCGTATCATCAGTTTTGATTCGATTTTACTCAAATTTCAGATAAATATTTTAAAATAAAACTGTACAAGGAATATTTTTAAACAAAATGGCCAGAGATTTTGTTATACGACGATACCTAAAACCACCGGCAATGGAACTTACCGCGATGTAAACAAAAGACATCACATGTTTTGTCACTGTTTCTCCTTGTATTTTAACATTACCTCGTCATCAAACACGACTGAAACGAGTCACTAACATAAGATAAATAAGTTAACCTTGGAGATTTAATTAAGAACTTTAAAGTTAGGTTATTACGATCAATATTGTTTGCAAGTTGGATTGAATGCGATCTTATATAGGATATCAGACTTTTTGCGGGTTTTATCGAGGGTAAGCGAATGAAACGGGCATGTATCTATCTGCCGTTTTGTTCGGAATTTAAGCATAGATTATATTAGATTTTAAGCTAACATGGTCTTTCATTACAACTAATATTTAAAACGGGATAATTACCATGTGTTCTTAAAAACTGTTTCTTAAAATTATAAATTGAAAGAGATGCAGTGAACGCAGATAAAGCATGGAAGCATTATGTCTGCTATATTATGGCCCCACGGACATTGGTACTGCGATAGGCGGTCCTTCCTCATAAACGGTACCGACCGCGCGCGATTTCAGTTTGACCGCGATGTCAGTTATTTCCGTTCACAGAAGAGATGTCATACACTACAGAAAAAGTGACCAAGGTCCCCAGTGAGCAGGGCTGGGTGTTTCTTAAAACCCAGATATTTATCCCTTAAAGAAGAGAGCAAATGCAAACCGTTACAAACACTTGGCAAAAACAATTGATTGTATATTATTTCTTAATTTCATTATAGTTGACATTTTGTAATTTTTTATTTTGTATGTAATATAATATAATTGTGGCAATATATGTAAAAGCGTGTATATACACGTACGTGTAAAGTTAGAGTTCGGTGTGACTCATTTTTATGCAAATGTATCTGCTTCTTTGTAACCTGAACCAAATACGCAATAAGTAAATAAATAAATTAAATAATTAATTAATTAATTCATTCATTCATTATTTCATTTATTCATTCATTCATTCATTCATCCATTCATTAATTTATTCATTCATTGACGCACTTCTTTCTGCACTGGGAGCGTAGCCAAAATTCCATTCGCTAACGTCCGATATATTATTTGTTTTAATTTATCATTTGATACAGCCTGGTGACAGATGGATGGACGGATAGACGCAGTCTTAGCAATAGCGTCCCGTTTTAAGGATGACTCACACTAGAACGGGACGGGACGGGGCGGGACGGGAAAATCTGTCAATTTCCATAGAAAGCGTCACGTGACATTCGAGGCCTCCGAGCTGTCACGTGATTCTTTCTATAGAAATTGTCAGATTATTCCGTCCCGTCCCGTCCCGCGCTAGTGTTAGTCATCCTTTACCCTTTGCGTACGGAACCCTAGAAATACTTTTGCCGATTGATCAAACCTCCCAATATTGTCTTCTGTTTCCACGATTGTTATTCATTATGACGTTTTGCGATTATTCTCTCAGTCATCATCTTAACCCTGTGAAAACGAGTGCTATAAAGGGCTCGAAACGTAGGACCATGTTGGTAATAAACGCGATTAATCCGTTCTAAAGTTATCAACAAACCTTCCCATTTTTAGGGTTCCGTAGTCAACTAGGAACCCTTATAGTTTCGCCAAGTCTGTCTGTCTGTGCGTTCGTCCGTCCGCGGCTAATCTCAGTGACTGTAAGTACTAGAAAGCTGTTATTTTGTACGAATATGTATATCGATCACGCCAACAAAGTGGTCAAATAAAAAGTGGTTATAATCTTTTTTTAGGGTACCTACCGTACATGTAAAGTGGGGGGTTGATTTTTTTTTTCTTTTCAAACCTAGAGTGTGACATATCACTGGATAGGTATTTGAAAAATAATGAGGGTTTTCTAAAAACAGTTTTTCATAAAGTTAATATTTTCGGAAATAACCGTTCCAGGAGTTTAAAAAATGTGTCCCTCCCCCTCTAACTTTTGAACCATGAGTTCAAAAAATATGAAAAGAATCACAATAGTAGAACTTAATAAGAACTTTATTAAAAAATTATTTTGAACTTGATTGGTTGAACGGTTTTATAAAAATTGTACAAAATAATTTATATCTTGAGTACTTAATTTATCATCCCGCACTTACCTTCCTTCTAATAAAAAAATAATGATTCAAATCGATTCACGCGATCAAAAGTTACCCCCGAAAACCCAACACACATAATCCGTCTGGTTTGTATAAATTACTCGTAGTAACCCAATTTCCCTTCGCGCTGTTAAGATTTTTCCGGAGTTGATAGGGTCGGGTCGGGTGTATTTATTATAACACTTTTTAAGGTTGCCTATTGTGACGGACGGTAAACTACGGAACCCTACACTGAGCATGGCCCGACATGCTCTTGGCCGGTTTTTAATTTATATCCTTTCCCTTAATAAGTGATATCTGTCACTTTCTAACAGTTCGGGTTAGACAGTGATAGTTATCTTTCTCGAACGCGAGATACTGTCGCGACACTCTCGTGCTAGACTAAATATAACGTTGTCTCATTCTAACGTAGCGTCTTTATTACAGGTGCGACAGAGAGCGTCGTCAGAGAGCCTGATCTCGGACTGGACGTACCCGCTGGACGACTCCGCCATTTCCTATGGCAGTCGGAATTATGACAGTAAGTTTTATATTTCTATTTTACTTCTAAATTATACTATCTAAATTATCTTTCTTAAAATATTAAATATTGTAAAACCTTAAGAGTCCAAATTCTCGAGCAAAAGAGAGCGGGGAAAAATGGTGAGGCGATAGTAGACCTTCATATCGTATCTTCTTGAATATTTTCACATTTTTTGGACGTCAAAAGTTAGAAGGGGGGGAACCTTTTTCAGACTTTGAGACCGATCAGTTTTGAAAATATTCGATCATGCAAAATTTTCCTTAAAAACCTTTTTGATATTTCTAAAGACCTATTAGATAATGGATGTGACACAAGTAGATATCTGGCAAAAAAAATACAATTAGTTACATGACTTACATGTATGAGGCCCCCCTAAAATAATTTTTTCGCAACTTATATGCAAAAATAAGTAGCGGTACACAAAATACACATCTAGCTGTAATATTATTACCATATACTTTATAGTTCCTGAGTACAACCGCTGTGACATACGGACGGACGAACGGACAGACGGACTCGACGAAAGTATAATTACTTCAGACGTCAAGTATAATCGTTTCAACTTACTATTAGTACTCATTTCTTTGTATCTATAAACTACCATGACTAATCGCCACTATTGATACCTGTCTAAATAGATACAATAGGCTATATGCACTTGAAATAGATAAGGCTTATATTTTTTTCTCAGAAACTATGTTGGTTCAGCATTATATCCCTATCAACATTTCTTAATTTTATTTTATTTTAGCTGTGAAAATAATTATTGAAAAGTGCAAAAAAATGTGTGAAATTACAAACGGTTAAAACGCTGTGACGTCGAGTGTGACGTCATAGGATAGTGGTGTCTGTACACCAAGCCTAGAACGCGAATGAACAGAGAGCCGCTGTATGTAATCTCGCGTCTCGGTTTCTCAAATGTTTGGTGTACAGCCGGCACAAAAGCACTAGTATCCAGATCATTAAAAAAAAAGCATGCGAATCGTGAATCGTCTGTGTCAAATTGTATACATGTTCTCGTATGGAATTTCCTTCATAAGATATCTAGTGTTTCTCGTTCTGCTACTCATATTTTTGCATTTTGGCACAATCCAATACATATCCCATCTTTAAAGCGGTTTTATGACTTGTATGTCGTTTTCCATTGTAAATGTAAACACAATCGGCTGAACAATACAAGACTAATATTTTTTAGGTTATGTTGGGCCGATCAAACACGTTCATAAATCATAATCTTAATTCACATCAATTGATCTGAGAAATTTATTATATCTGAAAAAATCAGGATACGTGTGAGCAATATCTAAATTGTACGTAATTTTATGCATTATTAATTCACAATATAATCGTAATTATGCATCGTAATCTGCATGCCTACCACGAACATCGAAAATTGGCATTGACGGGAAACCTCTTTGTCACTCTAATATGCAAGTGTGACAGAGACGGAGGTATAAATTCGCAATCGTTCGATTTTCGTGGTATAGGCCCTGATTCAGACTGTGTGCCGGCCTTAGATGAGAAATGACGTCACGGCTCAGCTTGTCGGAATGGCGGGCGTTTCAAACGCCCGTTTTTATTTGGAGTTTTTGAAAGAAGATTTATCTACTAAATTTTAGTTATTATGCGCTGAAATTTATTTTACAGTATTTTTATGATAAAAGCTATCATCCAACAGTATTTAAAAAAATAGTGAATATTCCCTATTTTCAACTATCAAACACATCGCCAAATTGGCATCTTATCCCTAATTTGCTATCGAAAACCAATATCACTGGCACAGAGGTAGCTGGCAGATGATCAAGTATAACCATAAGGTCATATAATCAGTGTCATTTGTTCTAGCGGTGCCTCGTATACCGAGCGAGCCGAGTGTGGTAGACGGAGGGAACAACTGGGTATCCTTAGCCTGGCCGAAACCAGAAACGACCACTCCTGTCCTCGCTTACAAAGTGGAGAGCTGGCTGCTTGGGAAAGAAGGCGGCGCGCGCTGGACCGAACTCGGAATAACACCAAGAAACTCCTTCGACATCTTCAATCTGAAACAAGGGGAGCAGTACCACTTCAGAGTGACTTTAAGAAACCGATACGGCTGGGGAGAGTCCGTTCAAACTTCGACGCCTATAGGCATCGGGCTGACAGGCGACAGACCGGAGTTTGTGGACATCCTTCCAGGACAGTTGAAGGTGCTTATTGGAACGACAGCGAATTTAAGCTGCAGCGTTAAGGGCAAGCCTGTTCCTGAAGTGGTCTGGATGAGGAATGGTCAGGAGATCGAGGACGAGCGAATGAAGAGCTCCTTCAATGGTTATAACTGCAGTTTAGTGATTAGTGATATTAGGGAAGAAGATGAGGCCAGATACAGTTGTGAGGCGACCAATGAGCATGGGCGGTCGTCGACGTATGCTCGGGTATCGGTGGTGATGGATAAACTTTTGTGGGAAGCTGATGCTAAGCTGAAAAGGTATGTACACGAGTCTTTTGCTATTAACACAGTTTATGATAGGAGTGTCTGTATCCAGGTATTGGGCAATCTACAAAGACATGCATTGAACGATTGAAAATATAGGGACGACGACTAGGTTGAAAAAGTATTATTCTATTTTGCCCGTCAGTTAGCTTATCTAAATTTATTAGACACGTGTTTTGTCCTGTTTAAAGTTAAGAAAATGACATAGGTATCAGTTATTTTCGTAACAACGCGACACGATTTTTTAACTATTTTGATCCTTATTCCTCAGATTTAAGGTTAAATATAACCTAAATGAATACCTTGAGTCACTAACTAGTAACGATATCCTTGTGTCTGGGTCCTAGAACACTAATTAATTTGCGTTTGGACATCACATCATGCAGACTTAAGTTGGGGTATAAGGATATTACATATTTTTTTGCCCTCCGGTCGGCAAGCAGCCAATTGCAGGCCGCTCAACAAACTCGCCGCTTGCCGACTACGTCGAGCAGAAAATAGTGTACAGACCTTGCCCAGTGAATAAGAAAGCCTCAGATAACATGTTAGTCGACCTCAGATTCGCTTCGGCCAACTACACGAAATATGAGACATTTCGTACTTTACAGGCCTCGGTACGTTATCGATTCCAATTTTAAAAATGGGAAAGTGTGTGTGTCTGTTTGTTTGTCCGTCTTGCATTGCAAAATGGAGCGACGCATTGACGTGATTTTTTAAGTGGAGATAGTTGAAGGGATGGAGAGGAGAGTGCCTTAGGCTACTTTTTGTCTCTTTACGCGAGCGAAGCCGCGGGCAACAGCTAGTCTACTATTTCTAACCAACATACGTATTCCAGAGAGCGCTCCTCCGACGTGCCTGGCGACTACCCTCCACAATTCACAATGAGACTACGCGACCGGCGCGTGCAGGCCACTTACCCGGTCCGTCTGACATGTCAGGTGGTCGGGTGTCCGACGCCGTCCGTCACGTGGTACAAGGATGGCGAGGAGGTGTATAAAGACAGTAAGTATTCTGGTGGCCGATATCTTCAGATAGAAGCATGATGATAGGTGGATGTCGGAAAGATTGCGGGTCACTCCTGGATTGCTCAATGTCGGGATCCAAAAGAGTGGCTGAAACGGTGAAGTATTCTAGAAAGCTACCGGTTACCCCTCCGTCTGACAGTGGTTGGGTGTCTGCCGGAGGTAGTCACGTGGTATAAGAACGGCAAGCAGTACGGAGGGTAGAGGTAAGGAGAATGATCTGTGTCCGAAAAAAGTGTTAAATAATGGTAGAAGCTAGGAAATGCCATCGCTAATTTTTTGTTTAGGTAAAACTCGGCTTTTAACCAAAGCCGCGTCTTTTTCGTATGGTTAAGCGTTGCGTTCCTTATTCAATATTTACTTACTTAATTAGGTCCTAGGGTACCCGCGGGGTACATAGGGCCTAGCGATCCTCCTCCACGCCCCTCTGTCCAGTACCGCCGCTTTTGAAGAAGCATAATAGATAGAGGTAAATTTTAAGGACGCGTGTTATGAAATGTACATTTTTAAGAATGTTTCCCAACAAGACGGGACACTAAAAGCGAGCCAAAATGACACAATGGTAAAACACGAATCAAATCATTCATTAAATGTAATAAATGTTTTGATTCATGTTTTGTTCCAGCCCTGCTCACCGGGAGCCTTGGTCACTTTTTCACCAAGGCTCCCGGTGAGCAGGGCTGGAACAAAACCTATAGTATATGAAATTTCTTTAAATTTATAACCAAAATACCTAACAAGTTATTTTTTCCCCAGACCGCCACACGCATTTCAAAGACGAGCTGTTCCACACTCTAGAAATCGCGCCATGTACGTTGGAAGACGGCGGCGTGTATTCGTGTACGGCGCGGAACAGCGGCGGCGCGGTGTCGTGCCGGTGTAGTCTCGTGGTCGACAAGGGGATCCGCGCGTACGTGGCACCGGAGCTGTGCTGCGGCCTGGAGCCGCTTTACAGGCTTAGAGAGGGTGAGTGGCGCGATATATCTACATTGATACACACCTCGAGATAGCGCCTGGAAGTTGGAGGACGGCGTGTATTCGTGTACGGCGCGGAACAGCGGCGGCGCGGTGTCGTCTCGCGGTAGACAAAAATACCAACCATATAAAATATATATCAATAAAATAATTAAAAATAAAACACGACTGCCGTTAAAAACAAACTGAAAAGTCGAAAATAATTTTCAGATAGTTCCTTAATGTAATGAATTCTGATTAAAATTACGGTCATAAATATACAAAGCTTTTCTACACTCCATTGACATAAACCAAAAAAGATTTTTTAGGTTTATTACTGTGAGTGTATCTACACATAGGCTCTTGTCCTTTTACTATATTTTGTTTCTGACTGAAATCGTATATACTTTTTAACTAAATTTATACTGACATTTAGCAACAAATTCTAGTCTGTTATGGTTACGTTACGACATTTTGCTAGAGACTCCGATTGTATTAATGAGCCATTTTTCATGCAAATTCATTAACTATTATAGTAAATAATTATAAACTATTTTAGTAATTAATGTGATTGAAAAGTTTTAATGAAATCTTTTACTGCTATTGTTTAAAACTTTCATATAAAGCAGTGACTACCTACTTGAAACACATGTATCTAAATATATTGCGAGTACACGGAGTAGGTACACTGAATAATCAGTCTTTAACCCTAGTATGTATTTAGTCGACATATGACAACAATCAGTTTAAATACCCATTCATACAATCTTAGTAAGTACATACCTCTTTAGTATATTCTTACCTTGCGATTAAGGAGTAATTGGCGTGAATAGAGAGGGGTGTTTTCAGTTTACTTTAAACACAATATATATTTGTGCATTTGCCACGCCTTACTTGACGTAGTTTGATCGAAAGAGCCCTCAATTCCCGGTCCAAATTGTGCAGCAACAAAGGAAAACTTAGCTTGTTTCCCAACAAAACTTTTAATAGCGCGATATAGACCAGTTCGTGATTTCTCTTTAAACATATATTATATTCTAACATATATGACTTGTATGTATATATTTATAATCAGCATGCAAAATGGTTTATTTTGATACCCCGCTTATAGGTTTTGGATGATTAATTATTATTTTCGTTTCTATTGTATTATTGGTAGTTGGTAGTGACCCTGCCAACGAAGCTGGAGATCTCGGGTTCGAATCCTGTGAAGGGCATTTATTTGTGTGTTTATCACGAATATTTGTTTCCGAGATATGGACGTTGCGTATGTATATAAGTAGGTATATATTTTATTATGTATATCGTCGACTAGTGCCTACCCATAGTACCAGCTTAGTTGGGGCTAGGTCGATCTGTGTGAGATTGTTCACATAAATATTTTATTTTATAATCTCCTTGAACTACAATAAGTTACAAAGCTTTTCATTTTATGACCCTACCCTAACCGATAGGTTATTACTTTTTTAAACAGGTTAGAGCACATAGTCCGCCGTATTGTTTTTTTTTGTCTTCATATAGCCTATATGTTACTCGCAGTATCATAAGGATTCTAACGAAGCCTCTCTATGAACTATAGATTTCGTTATAATAAATACGGTCTTAAGCGCCATACAGGTCTACGGCGCTTAAGACCTTATTGATTTATACATGATATCTTTAGATGCATACATCATTTCCATAGCACAACGAAGAATATTGCGTGTTTTCTCTTTAAAAATATATTAAAACATATAAGATGTATATCTATGTCATTGGAAATTTGTGACTTGAGTTGTGTTGTCACTTGTCAATGCTGCAAATTCCATAGATACCGCTCGCGTTGCGTTCAGTTTTGTTAAGCCATGTTTACACGTTGCGATCGTGGCCAACAAAATGGGCTTGCCAGAAAATCAGCGCTGTCCTTCGGGATAGCATTATGCTGAGGCGAGTCCATTTCGTGGTAAAAATATTCTGTTTTTTCTTTGGTACTTTAATGTTTTCTTGTATTTCTGATTTTTACCCTGAATAAATATGATTTGATTTGATTTGATTTGATTTGATATTTATGATCATCATGCAAAACGCTCGATTTTGATACCGCGCCCATAGGGTTTGGGTTATTTATTATTCTTTGCGTTTTTATTGTATTTGAAATAATCTCGCTAAACTAAAAGAAGTTACAAACATATAAATTGTATATATATTCGTGATCCATTTTCAAAGTTCTTCATTTTGATACCCTACTCGAGAAGTTTGTACATTTTTTTTTAATCACTTAATATGGAGTACATGGTCCGCCATATTGTTTTAGTTACGTCATCATATAGCCTATCTATGTTACTTGCGTTTCGTTTCGTCCATTCGTTTATATATCGGTTTAGGCATTCCAGAGTTATGGTGGCATACAGAAACTCACAAACAAAGGATACATGAACCCCTAATACACTCTTCTTTGTTTTGGGCAGTCGTGTAAAAATGATATAACTACACTAAGAAATCTTGCACACTTCGAACTATTTTTGTGCATGAACTAGTCACAACACAGACTCGCGTATGCCCATTTGGGCTTGTACGTCGGCAGGGAAACGGTATGTATGCCTATCCTTCCTGTGTTGCTGGGCTACAACCATCTCTCTGTCCTCAGGTGACGAGCTCCGAATAACCGCCGTAGTAGAAGCCTACCCCTCCGTCGGCGTGACCTGGTACCGGGACGGCGTCCGTCTCCGTCCCTCCCGCCGGGCTGTGATGACGCTAGACAGAGACGGGCAGATCGAGCTGGCTCTCGCCTCCGTTACGGCGAGGGACGCGGGGGTATACACGTGTACCGCGTCTAATGAGGTCGGGAGCGCGTCTACTTCAGGCAAGGTGAGATTCTTTTATAAATCGATTCCGTGTCTATCGACGAAGTGGTCTATGATCAAAGCCCTTTGTAATCTAGGGCTGTCACATGCGCGACGTCAACTCTTTAAAAAAAAATACTAATCGAATGACGTCTCAAATAATGTTTTTTCATGGATGTATAACATAATACCTACTTGTATACGTTTCAAAAGTACTTACATAATATAATTAAAACTATATATGAATATAAGTAAGTAATACTTTATTGTACAGAAGCACAGTTGAAAAATACAGTTAACAAATAGAGATAGTAAGTACAAAGGCGAACTTATCCCTTCAAGGGATTTCTTGTAGTTAACCTATCTGTATATATCGTGTTTAAAAGAAATAGAAATAAGCTATTCCCAATGTAATGCAATTATTTACCCCTCATGAATATTTACTTCTGGATGAGAATTCTTTTCAGACCGCCTGTTGTTTAGCACTTCTCTTGCTAGCTGTATTTACTTTTTTGACTTCTATTGAGGTGTGGAATTAGTATTTGTATTGTACTTTACCAAGCAAATTTTTTTTAAAGGTGGAGGTTATTGAGGGGCCCATAGTCGAAAAGAGGGCGCCACCGATGCTGCTTGGGCCTGACGTTCCGTAAGTACACTTGTAATATAGTTGGGTAAACAATTATTTATTTCACTAGTTGGCATGGTTACCGTCTCCTGGGTCACTGTGAAATCACGGTTATATTGCTTTAAAATTCACAATAAAAACATAATTTATGTTGGTAGTTACAAGTTCCCGTTCCACGATAGGCCTTCTACCTAGCATTTCCGTAGAACATATTACAACGTTTGACGTTTGAAAATCGAGTTGATTTCTCTAAGAAGCTAGTGTCTTATTAGCTGAACCATTGTAAAGGGTTATAACCATCTACTACTTAGCTGTATTTTGGCATGTGTTGTCATGTCTAAAGTTTCAGCTGTGTCATACTTGACACTTACTTTCGTACTCTAAAGAACGTTTTACAATGTAATATTCATTTATTTTGTATGAAAGGCGATTTTTTTTTAATTCGACAAAAAACGGTATAGCAAGCAGCTTTTATTAACAAAGCAACGTGTGGAATTTAACGGAAAAAAAACCACGGTGTGTAATATTTGTAATCGTTGTCAACCCTAGCGATGTGCGTGGAAGATGGGGGCCGATTGTCAATTGTTATTTGCGTAGTGTTCAATATAACAGTTAATATTCTCTTCTTTGATGAGGGATTTTTTTGTCTGTTCTTAAGAACTATAATATAATTGTAACGCATGAATTAAATTATTTATAATAAATGTTTTGATTCATGTTTTTTTAAGTAGGCACACTACCATAGCTGGGCATTAACTCGTTAATCCGTTAATCGTTAATTAACGAAGTGAAGTTTTTGATTAACGGAGTAACGTTTAAGTTAGCTTTAGAAACTGTTAACGGAACCATTAACTTCCGTTAAACTTTTCCAATTCCGTTAATCGTTAACTCACACCGCGCTGCGCCGCGAAAAACACGTTCTAGCATATATATACACTTGGTCCGGTGAATGATAAAACTGCGAAGAAATGTGACATAATAACCATAATATCTTATCTACTTACATTTCGTTTGATCGTTTCAATCCCTAGTTAGCGTCGCCACCGCTTAAAAAGAAAAGTCATTAATGTTGTGTAAATAGACATACTACTAACAGTACTTACTAACGTACCTACTTATTCGATTTTATGTCCGTCATAGTGTGCGTTAGGCACAGTATGTGTATTGTATGTATAAATAATGAGTGTAGGTACTATACAAATTAAAATATCACAATCGTACGTAGAATCGGATTTTAGTTCCGATCCAGCCGAATACCCGTGACCACATTTGAGTGGCTATAATATTGTTTCCAGATCGGGGATCAGATTTGATTCTAATTTATTAACTGCCATAACTAAAACTTGCAGTTTTATAAGTAGAACTCAAAATATAAAAAATTTAATTTTATCCACGTGTTAACGAATTAACGATTAACGTTAACTTGCGTTAAATGTTATCGATTAATGAAGTTAACTATTTGATTAACGGTGCCCAGCTATGCACACTACTATATATAAATTGAAAGAGATGTCATATACTACAGAAAAAGTGACCATGGTCCCCGGTGACGGAGCATTAGACGTAAGTCTGAGGATGGGCGGAACGCACCTTAAACGTTTAAAATATAGGAAATTTCGGACGCTGGTTGCCGTGATCGGCTAGCCCAGTGGTTAGGGCGTCTGCCGCAAAATCAGGAGGTCGCCGGTACGTTCCCCGCCCTGCTCACCGGGGACCATGGTCACTTTTTCTGTAGAATGATATCTCTCTCAATTAATAACTATAATATATTCATATTCATATTCTTTATTCGTATTGATCATACATTGTCGTTCATATTTACATATATGTACATTGTCATTTCAAATTTAATTAAAATAATTAAAACAATATAATTGTTCAATATTGGCAAATTGTCGAGTTCCAATACGTGGGGTAAATTAAATAAATAAACTAGTAAAAATTACAGCTCTAAAAATTCGTTTACCGAATAGAAGGCTTTAGAAATGAGGAAACGTTTCAGTTTATTTATATAAATGAGCGCTGTAAAACGTTTTCATTCCACAGGTATTCAAAAGAACCCATGTTCATCCGGAAACCGAGGTCCAGTGAGGCGTACGAAGGAGACACCGTCATAATAGAGTGCGAGGTCACAGGAGACCCTAAGCCAGACGTCTACTGGTTACGAGACTTCCTCAAGGTACAGTTTTATTCCACTTTATCCTAGGGGCCTATAGGGCCTAATAGTCTCATTGTCAGTGAGCGTACTTTTCATGCCGAAGATAGACCAATGAAGTAAAGCTTCATAGACCATGTTTAAGGTTTTACGTTTGAATGAAGAGTGCTGTCATTGAATAGTGTCAAAACTGTTAAGTTTGACGTTACAATCGAACGTTGAGACTTTATCTGTCATTAACTCATTACGGATTTAAAAACATCCTCTGTGCTGTGTTTATACACGTCATTATGACGAAACTAGCATGAATTGTAAGCTCCCTCAATTAGGCTGATGTTACCGTACATTGAACCGAACAGAACCGTATACAACGGCCTCCCTGCGAAGCAGCGACCGTGCCTGCGAAGCAGGAGTTCCCGGGTTCGAATCCTGGAGTTTTGGATGTTTCTCTGTATTTAAGTATTTGTATGTATCTGTCTATTATATAAATCGTCGCCTAGTACCTACATCGCAAGCCTTATTGAGCTAACAGTGGTACTAGATCGATATGTGTAAAATAGTCCCATAATATTTATTTATTTATTAAAAATACTATATACTATATAATTTACTTTACATTTACATCATTTACATCATTTTTAAAAGGTGTTATATACCTGCGATTTAATTATTAGCTCCTGTTACAGGCAACACCCGGTATATACTTTAACGCAACAATGCTGCATGCTATTCTAGCTGGGATAGCTAATTAGAGTTAATAACAGTACACGTACTTTAATCCCTTGATTTCTTTTGTGGATATTCCATTATTTAGAAATACCATATACACTCCTGATTACCGGTTAAACACCGTGTAAACTAATGCTGTACCGAAATTGGGATACCTAATTAGAGTTAATAACAGTTCACGTACGTTAATTGATCGTCTACCTTGATTGGCTTAGTAGATATTACATTATTTCTACTATGCTGCACCGTAATTGCTACATTTACAGTCACTGGTCATTCAACAAACCAGCCGTGAACTAGCTATGAGATATCCTCAAGGTACAGTTATATTCGTTCACATAGTCCTAAGAGAGTCCTATAAAGCCTAAGAGTATTTATAGTGTAGTATTGTCAACGATCCCAAACTCACGAGCGATATCGAACCCTTAAGTCTAAGGAGAGACTTCGCCTCCTTATGTGTATTCTATCGCTTGTACAATGGATTGTGCTCTGAGGAATTGTTTGATATGATGCCAACGGCTGCATTCTACCACCGCAACGCTCGCCGTCGGCAGGGTGTTCACCCGCATACCCTGGAGCCTAAATGGTCTCGTACCGTGCGGTTTATGAGGAACTTCCTCCCGCGGACGCTCCGGCTGTGGAATGAGCTCCCTGCCACTGTTTTCCCAAAGGACTACAATATGGGGTTCTTCAAAAAAGGAGTGTTAAAGTTTTTAAAGGGTCGGCAACGCGCATGTAACACCCCTGGAGTTGCAGGCGTCCATAGGCTACGGTGACCGCTTACCATCAGGCGGGCCGTATGCTTGTTTGTCACCGTCGTAGTATAAAAAAAAAGTATCATAACTACAACTAGTTATTTTATTAGCAGGAACAACATTTGTTTACTGCTTTCCACAAAACATCGACAACCATGTTATCGATTAGGTACGGCCTAAAGGCCTCCTAGCCTGGTTGGCTGCCTACGAAGCAGGAGGTCCCGGGTTCGAATCCTGGTCAGGGCATTAATTTGTGTGTTTATCACGAATATTTGTTCCTGAGTTATGGATGCGTTCTAAGTATTTAAGTATTTATATGTATCTATCTATTATATATATCGTCGTCTAGTACCCATAACACAAGCCTTATTGAGCTTACCGTGGGAGTAGGTCGATTTGTGTAAGATTGTCCGCTTTTACATTAATTCGTTGGAGATGGGACGGTGATAGCGTGTCTTCTATCAGAGTTCCACTTTTAAAATATGGAATAAAACAAGTGCGTAAACGCGCGTGTGAGCGCGTATCTCAGAGCCAAGTGGCTAGAGGCGGCTAGAGGAAGCGGGCGATCGGCAGGGATTCCGAACTGCGTGCGTAGCCAAGATGCCAATCGCTCACGCTTAATAACGTATCGTAAGTAAGTAAGTAAGTAGTAAGTAAGATTTTTATTTGTAAACATAGGTAATACAGTACAGTGGTGGTCATATTTTATGATGTCTCACTATGTTTTGCCAAATGGCGTACAACATTGAACTTAAAAACTAATGCGTTATATAATCATACAACCATCATGCAGAAATAAATTACAATTAAACAAAAGAAAAATAAAATAAAAGTACATTACACATAATTACAATCCAATTTATATCAAATAGTCATCTAGATAATCCGCAATAGAATAATAACATTTCTCGATTAACAATTTCACTAATTCATGTTTAAAATGTGGCATTGGTAGCAGTTTGATTCTTGTTGGTAATTTATTATATATTTGACATCCTAAATAATACACGCTTTTGCGCATCAGAGCTGTTTGTGTTACCGGCACCTGTAAATCTCTGTTATCTCGGTGTCTTAAATTTCTCTCTGGTGCATTCCATTTATTGAAGCTAGAGTCGTTATTTTTAATAAACAGCGTTATTTCTAGTATGTACAGGGAAGGCATTGTTAGTATACGCAGATCTTTGAAATGAGGTTCAAACGTGTCTCTTCGTTGGAGACCGCGCATTGCTCTGATACAAAGCTTTTGTGCTATAAATACATCTTCCCTAATTGCGGAATTTCCCCAAAAAATTATCCCGTAACGTAAGGTTGATGCTACAAACCCATGGTAAGCAGCCAAGACTGCGGCAAGGCTTGCCTGCTTGGCAAGTTTATAAAGGGCATAGGCATGTTGGCTAAGTTTCCGGCATACTTGTTCTGCGTGGGTTTTCCATGAGAGATGATTATCTATGTGTACTCCCAAAAACTTTATACTATCAACAGATTCGATATCTTTTCCCTCATAATTACATGTTACCGCTGGTGGAATTTTTTGCTGGTAAAAATGCATTATCTTAGTTTTATCTAGATTTATTAATAATTTATTATTATTTAACCATATTATAATGTCCTTAAGAGTATTATTAATGTCATTTTCATAAGTATCAATATTATTACATTTAATTACTACTGTACTATCATCAGCGAACAATACCATAGGATGGCTGACGTGCCGGGGGAGGTCATTAATGTAAAGAAGGAACAGCAAAGGACCAAGAATACTTCCCTGCGGCACGCCACACCTGATTTTACGTTTTTGGGAACAGTAAGATTTCAGCTGTTTAGTATTTATACAAATTTGAGTCAGTTCAGTATGCTGATTTCTGTCATTAAGGTATGATTCAAACAAATTAAGAACATTCCCACGTATACCATATGCACCAAGCTTATTTAAAAGTATTGAATGATTAACATAATCGAATGCCTTTGTCATGTCCATATAGATTGCACATACATAATTACGTCTATCCATATTCTCAATCACTGGTTGGATTAGCTCGAATATTGCCTCATTTATGGATTTTTGTTTACGGAAGCCTTTTTGTTCATCTGCCAGAATATTATGTTTTTCCAGATACCCGTAGAGAGCCCTGTATATTACTTTCTCTACTATTTTTGAAAAAATTGTTGCTAGGGCTATAGGTCTGTAATTTGCTACATTTTCTTTATCTCCTTTTTTGTGCAAAGGCTTGATAACAACAGGTTTTAACTTTTCGGGGTATATCCCAGTAGTTATCATGAGATTTATAATGTGACTTAACGGGGCATCAATTACCTGTGACACTTGCTTTACAGCTTTAGTATTTACATCATCGTACCCAACACTATTAGTGTTTTTTAAAGATTTGATTATGTTAGAAACATCAAAAGGTATAGTTGGTCCCATATACATAGATTTATTACAGTTAGTATTTATATTATATCGAATGTCCGGGATTTCATTAAGGGTTTTGTCAGTGAAAAAATTATTGAACGTATTGGCTATGTCAACCGGATTAGTAATGGCCACGTCTTCCTTGACTAATTTAAGTATCGGTTCCTTCGGAAATACCTGCTTTGTTTTATTAATAACCTGCCAAGTGGCTTTAGATTTGTTTGTTGCCATTTTTATGTAGTGGTCATTTTGCGCCCGTTGTGTGAGATTTATAATTTTTTTGAATTTGGCATTATAATTAATTAGAATATTTTTATTGGATGGAGTAGGGCAAAAACGGTATTTCCACAAAAGTATTCTTCTCTTTTTGCTACAGACTTTAATTCCCCGGGATATCCATTTCGGCTTATTCACAGTTTTAAATTTAATAACTTTATATGGGAAACATAGATTGTAAAAGCAAAGAAAGGTATCAAGGAATGTTTCGAAAGCCAGATTTGCGCCTGTGCATTCATATACCGCCGAAAATGATAAATTACTAAGAGCTTTTTTAAATATGGCTAGATTTTCAGGGCTAAGATCGCGTTGTTTTACGAACCAATGATTAACATAGCACGTCTTTTTTACTGGACATTTTAATAACTGAGCAGTGTGATCAGATAGACCAAACTCCAAGACTTCTCCTTTGACGCCTTTAATGTTATGTATGAAATTGTCTATACATGTGTTACTGGCTAATCTTGTGGGTTTCTTAATAGATAATTGTAAATTATGCCTCAATAATGTATATTCAAATTGCAGAGTGGTGTTATTTCTCTTCAGTATATTTATATTGAAATCCCCGCACAGTATAATTTGTTTATTAGTATTGTCACAAACAGTGTTAAGCATATCCTCTATTTTCTCAAAGAACATCGTTACATTGGATTGAGGTGTTCTATATAAACATATAATAATAATATTGTGACGTAATAGTTCAATGGCACAGCATTCTATTGAATGCATGACAGAAACATTCTTGAAATAAGATAACTCTTTATATTCATGATGTGACTTTACTAGTATACAAGCACCACCTCTACGTTGATCTCTAGAGAAACTAGTGACAAGCCTAAAATTTGCTATGGTAACCAAGTTTTCCAGGCCTTCTAAAAGAAAATGCTCTGTGATACATAACACATCTACAGGAGTTCCTTTAGTTTTCAGATCTTCCAGGTATACCGTTAGTATGTCCTGTTTGCTTAATAGACCTGCTATGTTTTGGTGGAGAATATAGATGTATCTGTATGAAAAAACAATTCCTTATTTTCAGTACCTTGCTTAGAATGTTCAAGAAAATTTTCCGAAGGTTCGTTAGCCACATTTTGGCACAATGATGGCTTACTTGGTGTGGAACTAGGTAGGTTTATGCCGTGGTATTTTTGTACAGTGGGAAAGTAGAACGGTATTGTTCCCTTTCGTTTGTGCGTAGCACTGTGTGGTTGTGTATCCTTTTTTTCCCCTACAGCCGAAAAGTAATACGGTATTGTACCCTTTCGTTTATACATAGCTTTGTCTGCTTTAAGCGGCATAGGATATTGATTAAAGGCCGCTGCAGATAAGTTTTTGGTAACTGATTTATTTCGGTTAAACATTGGTAGGTAAGTATTATTATAATCTATGGAGTCTACATGCAGGTTAATTGCGCTACAAATTCTTTTTAAGTATTGTTTCTTATTAAGTGTTTGTGTATGAGTGACTTCTAAAAATGTACCATGTCCAGTGTAATTGCATAACGTTTTAAGCATTGTATTTAGTTTTTGTTCACTTAAAAAAATGTTTTCGTTAATATTTAGTACCATAACATTTGTTTTCTCAAGATGTTTCATTGCGGCACTGATCTCATAGCTGAGCTTGATATGATTCTTTTCGTTTTCACCAACACACAGTATTACATAATCAGAAGTGGTAAAATCTAAATCATAACACATTTTCAGTAGTTCATGGGAGTCTGCATTTGGTTTTATGAATGCGGATATATTGTAATGTTTACACCTTACTGCTTGTCTTGACGTAATCAGTTGTGACGCCAATCCGGAACATTGTTTCCCACCAATGATGAAAATGTTGTGTGGTGTTCCTTTATTTCCGAGTTTTGATTTCTGCGGGTCCTGAGTATTCGGAGAGTCATTTTTGTTAGCATTGTGTTTGTGGCTTATCTCTGTTTTATCAATTCCCGATGTTGTGATTTGTACTACATTTAAATGCGGCCTATCAATTTTCTCATTTCCTGAACTAGAAGCAATATTTGGTGACGGTGAGTTCCGAAGGTTCGTATTTGGCAGTCTTAAAGCCTGTCCCATTTTATTATCTATTCTCTTATTTCCATCTGGATCAGTCAGATTCAGACTATTTTCATCAAAAATATTTTTCTTAACTAAGGGTTTCCTTTTTTTTACCGTTGACTTACAAATGTGTGTCAGTTGGTTTATTTTGTTCTCGAGTTCTTTTATTTTTGTTTTCAATGATGAATTCTCCAAGGAAATTCTATCAATTTCTTTTTCAGCTGACTTTAAATTTACTACCGCTGTTGATAGTTTTTGCCTCAATTCATCAAGTTCATAGTTATGAACCTGAGATTGAATGCCTGGGCAACTACGATTAACTTCGTTTGTCTCTATCACTGAGCTGGTTTCAGAATCACCTAAGTTAGACAGAGAATCAAACGAATTTGCTATGGGCACATTGTATTGCTGCGTTTTTTCTCCGCTGTCTTGAGGAGGGGGATCCATCACTCTGGTTTGAATAGGTGTTTGAATCGGTGTAGCTACGACATTATCCGGAGTTTTAGGACTTTCCGGTAGACACGTATCGCACGTCCAATTTGATTTGTTTTTAGGAGTCATTAAATAGTATCTACTTTTCAAGACCACAGTACATTTTACGTGATATGTTAGTTTACAGCAAGTACAAGTTAATTTTTCTTTGCCCCTGATATATCTTTCGCATTTCGGACACTTTTCAGACATTATTTTAAGTAGATGTATTATTTACAATTCTGTATAAGTACAAGGTTTTATTATGAGAAGTATTTTTCTATGCTTAAAATGGATCTTGTCTATTTTCGTGAACGCAACTTAGTAACAGCGTTTTCGAACGAAGCGTAGCTGTCACAGTGACGTTCAGCAGTTTGATGACAGTTTTGTTACTTTAGTTGTCACTTTGATGATATCAGGTGATCATATACCCTTGTTTATTTAATTTGTTTTAGTCAAATTATATGTAAGAAATTTAATGTTTCGTAGTGTGAGTGTCGTTTAAACTCAACCGTTATTTTTTGTTTTCAATTGGATGTTGTTTTTACTTGGATACAGCTCACCAGATTGTTGATTTTCGCTTCGTCCTCTTCCTTGCAAGTATGCACATGTTGTAAACACTGTTTGGTAAGCAATTTATCGATAATTTGACTTCTTTTCAATAAAATTCGAGAGCAAATTGAATATATGTGTTGTTGACAGTAGTGTCACTTTGACAGACGTAGCTAGCTCTCTCTATCACTCTTTCTTATTAGTGTGACAATGACAGTTGCGTTTCGTTAGCGACTGAGCGTGAGCGATTGGCATCTTGGCTACGCACCCTGGGCCTATACCACGAAAATCGAACGATTGCGGATTTGTATCTCCATCTCTGCCACACTTGCATATTGGAGTGACAAAGAGGTTTTCCCGTTATTGCCAATTTTCGATGATCCTGGTATAAGTAGTGGCGTACGAACCACGCTTCACCACCGGTGGTAGTAGCCGTAAAGATCATTCTATTTAAAACCATCATGGCGAATGTGAGGCGGAACGTCGAGAGCAACTGAATTATTGATTTATTGTGTGCGTTGACTTTAATATAACATATTTTGTCTTATCAAGTAAGTAATGAAAATCCAAAAAATATTTATTCAAAACAAAAATTTGATTTGTATGAATTAATAAATTAGCTAATAACAAAAACAGCTAACAATTATAATCAAATAAAACGACCACAAACAATACATTTATAATATTAGTCGGAGCCTGCGTTTGATCTCTATAATCTCTATTCTAATATCAGAAATGACGTTCAGCTCAACCGCACCCACACTCGTGTTTTAATGCCTTTTATTATATACAGCCACATAAGCTACTATTACTTATATAAATTATAAATTGAAAGAGATGTCATATACTACAGAAAAAGTGACCAACGATTTAATTTGCTTTACAATTATACTATTATATACTTAATATAGAACAGCGCTATAGCCGCTTTACCGACTCACACTAGAACGGGACGGGACGGGACGGGAAAATCTGTCAATTTCCATAGAAAGCGTCACGTGACATCCGAGGGCTCCGAGCTATCACGTGATTCTTTCTATAGAAAATGACAGATTTTCCCGTCCCGAATAGATGACGCTAGATGTTATCAATATTGAGATCTAAACGTCTGAATGATAACAATTTGACCACTCTGTGGCCTCGGTAAGTGGGGTCTCAAGTATATTGAGAATTCATCACTACAAATGCGCTACCACATACTAAAATATTTTTAATTTTTAAGTAGAGTAGTCTGCTGTAGATATCAAACTTAGGAAGAAAGGTTATAAGAAAGTAGTGGTTGCGTATTATATCTATATAATCCATTAACTTTAAAAAAATATTCAATTTTGCATTGATGATGATAATGCGATTCGTGAATCGCGAATCGTGTGTTTAACGGCCTCCTGGCCCTAGTGACCTACGAAGCAGGAGGACCCGGGTTCGAGTCCTGGAAATGTCATTTATTTGTGTCTTTATCACGAATATTTGTTCGTAAGTTCGTAAGAAAACATCCATAGATGTTTTCTATGTAATATATCTATTATTATATACCTACATCGTCGCCTAGTACCCACCACAAGCTTTTTGAGCTTACCGTGGGACTAGGTCGATTTGTGTAAGATTGTCTCCCAATATTTATTCATTTATTTAAAAACGATAAATGTATCGTACGAAAAAGAGCTTAAGAGCGTAAGTATTAAGTCTCAAATTCATGCACAAAACACTTAAAATCTCTTTGAGCTGTTGTGCTCTTAACGAAACGTCATCACGTTCGAAACACGACTATAACAAAAAAGGCTG
This sequence comes from Lathronympha strigana, assembly GCA_949128165.1. Taxonomy (NCBI): domain Eukaryota; kingdom Metazoa; phylum Arthropoda; class Insecta; order Lepidoptera; family Tortricidae; genus Lathronympha; species Lathronympha strigana. The sequence goes on along the minus strand of OX421901.1, from coordinate 2,658,330 downwards.
CCATTGCAACGTAATTACTTTCGGCTGATTGGGTATTCAGTTATTATATTCTATATCTATGTTATAATCACTTAAGGCTCGGTTGAAGTTAAATATACGTAAAAACATTAGCAAAAAACGTGTAGGTTGCACACAACATATTCAAAAATATGTCCTATAGGGTCCACTGAAGTAGGGCACTGGAGTAGGGTCCACTGAAAAACAGCGTAACTGCACTATGGTGCTTCGACAAATGCTGAGTGGCAGCCTTTTTAGGACAACAACGCTTTCAATTGTTCAGACTACACGATAAAATTGGGACACGTACGATCCCGTCTATTTCTAAAACCACTGCTGAAGGCCTAGTACCTATAAAATTGTACGACATTAAATTCTCGACCGCGTTAGCGTATCGAGGGGTCAAAATATGAACGTTGCCGGATGATTTAAATAAACGGCAAACATAATTTGAACTCTCGATACGCTAACGCGATCGAAAAGTTAAATGTCGTACTATTTTATACTAGGCCTTCTGATTGTCAAGCCATAACTTTACAACAATGAACGGAATATCTAATACTAAGGAAAAACAATAAAACCGCAGTAAAACCTTAGGGTGTGGATAAGTTTTCGACTTATAAATCAAATGCCTATGATTTGTTGTCCAGCAATTTTTGAAAATATTCTGTTTTCTTTGAAAAATGCACAACAATATTTACAATATTAAACGATGTTTTATTCTTACCAGGATAGCCTCCTACTGATATGTTACCACTTATACCTGTTTTCCGTTTAGCATAGTCAGTATGATGCTTTAGTCCAAGCACTGACAACATTTTTTATATGGGAGGCCATTTTCTGTCAAAAACTCAAATTAGCCAAAGTTATAATACCTTCTAATTTCCGGAAACTCACGCTTATTATATAAATTTTGGGTTTTGCAAACACAATTTATTAGGGTACAACATGGTATATTACATTAAACAAAATAACTAATTTTAAAATAAAGAATAAGAAAATTGTTGGAAAATACAATGCACAAAATAATTTCACTGCACAAAATAACAGGGTCACTACCAACTAAGCTAGAGAGTTTTATAATTAAAAGAGCGGGATTCGAACCCACGACCTCTCTAAATACCGGTCAGATCGCTCTGCCAATTGAGCTATCGACGCCCCATCGACCCCGGCGAATGTTTCCACTATTTCTTTCATTTGGTTATACGCCTGAAGGAGACGCGTAGCTACATTTAAAGTGTTAAACACTTGTACGGCATCGATGTTCAAAGTCATTAGTCTTTCTATTATAAAATTGAAAATTTTATTCGCAGACACCTCTGCTAAATACAAAATTAATTTAGACTAGAGGGGTCGTCGACTGGGAGCCTGATTGTTTATGGTAAAGTGGACTCTAACAATACGGCTCGAGTACGACTCGATACAACAAAGGACTCAAGCGCGGAAAAGAGACTAAAGTCCTTTGTGAGTCCTAACTCTCAATCTATTATGAGTTCTGAAATCAATAAAGGTGTGAACTGAGACTCGTTTCTTTGTTTTCGTTTGAGCGCATAAAAAAGACTCCTAAAACTCTAGTCCTTTAGAACACATATCTGTATATCAGTCCTCTACGTTTATGTAAAGGATTAAAAAGAAGGTTGAAGGTGTATGGGGAAACCTGCATTTTAATTAAAGCCTGTATTGTCTGGTTTACTACCAAATCATGAAAATTGTTCAGACGATATTTGATTGACGATAAAGATGCGATTTTAATAAAACAGTCGCTCACTTAGTTGGTTTTTCCTGTAGAAATATATTTTTGTATATTTCTCTTTTAAATACATATAGGTCAGCATTGCATCGTGATTAAGCATTGGCTTACTTGCAAATTTGTTATAAATCCAAATATAAGAAAAGAAATCATAGATTTTGAACTTATTTCCAATTTTGCTAAAAATCCTCAATGACTTAATCGGTTTTAGCTGTAGGAAATCTAAAAGTGTGTTAGTTTATGTCTCAAATCTTCAATTGTCAACACTAATTAGCGCGTTTTATTTAAAATAAATCGTTTTTGTAAACTTCCCAACCCATAATAGGATATTTGAGGTTTTGTGAGGAAAAAAAAGAAAATAGAAAAAATGGAAAAAGCCGGCTTTAACCAGTTTTTGTTAATTTTTCATATCCGACTTAATTTATTTTGATAAATCCTCCGTGCACCCGCGTCAGCTAGCGTAGGCCCTTAAATGAAGTTACTTATTCGGCGGCGGCGGGCGCGAAGGCCGCGAAGCTCGTACGCGCTAGAGCTTCGTGTCAATATTGAAATACAGCTACATGCAAAACCAACTAAGTCGCTGTACATTTTTTTGGCACTATGATATTGGCGTTGTTTAAAATAATTGTTTACTGGAAAAACATGCTAAAGACATGTAGTGTGTTTAGCTTTAGCCTGCCGTAAAACACGATTTCGTCAAAAAGTCACTTAGTCGGTATTTGCATTAATAGGACGTTTTATAGTACTCTAAAAGTACATGATTCGGTATTAAAATAATTGCATACAAAATTGAATTCAACGCGCATGGAGTCGCGGGCAACAGCTAGTTTGCCCATACGAGTAGGTAATATGGCAAATAAGCGGACCCAGGCTCCCTTGCCGTTTATCGGAGATTGTGCAAATGCGTTCCCAAAGCATTCGCTTTCCACTCCAAAGTGAAGCGATGGAATACCTCAAGGTTTTTACTTTTAGTTCGTGCATTTCGGACATGCCTACTTGGTTTCTGCCGGGCCGAGTGGGATCCATAAAGGATTTTCCTTAAGTTAAAAAAGGCCCTGAGCCGTGACAAACAGCCAGGTAAACGATAGTACACAGTATAGAGAAAGGCATAAGAAACATTCAAATAATATTAAAAGGGATATTTCGTATGCGCACAATGCACAATATAGTAAAGGAGTGTCATTAGACCAGGCCCCTGTTACACAACGATGAAAAGTGTGACAATTCGTAGAACTACTGAATTACTGGCGTTTCAATTGTGTCAAAATTGTTTTGTCAATAAATTGTCAACTTTTTGAAGGCTTAATGACAATTGCCACATTTTTTTTAAAGAATTTCCGATTGTTTTTGGCATAAAGACTCATTCTTTGTCGGAATTTCGTGACATATCGATGTTTCTGGTTATAATTATTAAGAGCTCTTCACAAAAGTGTAGCAGCGTAAGGAATAAATCTGCGCGCGATGTTATGTCTTGTTATTTTTCATGTTTTAATATAGGGCCCTTAAAGTGGTGACCCCGCATTAAGAGCAGAACCCAGTTTGAAAAACATCGCTACAAATAGCGATGTAACCGTTTAGAGCGCAGATTTAAGCCCGGTTCAAGAGCTCTCAAACATCGCCACAAATATACGTAGGTATTCCGCGATATGGCGCGATCAAACACGCCTATAGTTTATACAGTTCCATCAGTGACCAGATATTAAGCTAGACGATATAGCGCTGACACAAGAATCCGTCAAATTCCTGAGCTACACAGTAACTCCATACGGAACAAAACCACCAGATGACAAAATTCAAATTATTAATAGCTACCTGAAACCTGAAAATATAAAACAACTTCGAAGATTTTTCGGAATGGTTCATTTTTATCACGACAGTATTCTAAATGCAGCACAAATGCAAAATAAAATAAGTAAATACATATTATAGGACATTCTTACACAAATTGATTAAGTCCCGCTGTAAGCTCAAGAAGGCTTGTGTTACGGGTACTTAGACAACGATATATATAATATACAAATACACAGAACACATGTATGGCACAGAAACAAATATCTGTGTTCGTCACATCCCTTACCGGGATTCAAACCCAGAGCCATCGGCTTAGCAGGCAAGGTCACTTACCAACTACGCCAACCGGACGTCAAAGGCGATTAAACGCGTACACAACTGCAAAAAATGCGATAAAACTATCGTACAGTCGAACACTGAAGCGAATTACGCTTTTGAGACATGTAAAAAAGATATCTTCAAAGCAGTGATGCTCGGCCAGCCCTCTCATAGCGCGCTGATAGCTCTCTTTTGCGACGCCAGCGATCACAGCGCAGGAAGTGTACTTCAATTACGCATCAACAATCAATGACAGCCATTGGGATATTGTTCCAAAAAAAAAATTCAAATGCACAACAAAACTACGGTACTTTTGACAGTACTTTCAACTGTTCTCCGTACCGGGTATTGCTTGTAACAGGCATCAATAAATTTAATCGTAGGTAGTCCTCGCGTAACTTTTAAAAATAACGTGTTAACGTTTGTAAGAAGACGCAATGTACTGCGCATTTTGTCTTTTTTGTACTATGACGGGCCCTGCTGCCCGTAATTTTCATGCCGGTTTCATCATGATAATTAGTTAATAGCAGATAAAGACTATCAACGTACTACGTCACGTACAACTTCTAACGTCGTACGTAATAGTTTTGACACTATTCAATGACAGTATTATTCTCTCAAACGTAAAACCTAAAACATGATGCATGAAGCTTGTCGTCATTTGTCTGTCATCGGCATGAACATTACGGGCGCTGATGGACAAGAGACGTCAATTAGGCTGATGTTAAAGTACATTGAAACTACCATTTAGTTTGTATGAAAAAGTGAAAACCTACAGAGTACATCGTTTTTAAATGTTGTGCGATTTAATTTATTGCTCCTGTTACAGTTCCGTAAAACATTTTCGAAAATGTCAGTATGAAATAATTCTCAAAGTGACATTTGAAATGTTCCCGCAGGACCCACGTTCCACTAGCGCCTCTAGCGGAAAATCGACTCGCGTTAATCCTCAACAGTTCACCCTTCTGCTTTGAAATAATAGACTAATCATGTATCCCTCCACAGCCTGATTACTACCGTGATGCAAGCCACTTCAAGCGGGTAGGTGCCGGACCTGAATACAGATTCGAAATACCGCACGCAAAACTCGACTACACTGGCGCCTACTCTGTAGTCGCGAGGAACGTCCATGGAGAAGCAAAGGCTATTATCTCTCTGCAAATTTTGGTTAAAGGTATGTATATTGCATAAGGCATTAATATATAGGGCGTCCCAAGAATATGGGCCAGGAAGGCCCGTGAATAACGAAGATAGAATATTTAGCTGAATGAAGACTTTGTTATGTTTTAAAGATAGTAATACTGCATTCAAAGATATTCAAAAAATATATACTTAATTGACTTCGGCATTCATGTATGTTTTTGTTAATTTCTTTTAAAATACTATGTTAGTTAAAATTTTTTTTTTGTCTATTCTTTCGATTGGCATCATAAAAATAGGAGTGTTTTTTTTACATTTAGGTCGGTTCGATCCCAGCCAATTTTTAAAAATAACAAAAAGTCAGCAAAATATCCTATATACGATATTTAAGGTACTTTCCCTTCATGTCCCATAGTCTTGAGACGCCCTGTATATGTAGTATGTAGACTAACTTAAAGTATGACTTCGGCCATTAAATAATTACCTAGGTTACTCATAAACAGTATCTCACGTATGAGCGTTGCCAATGACAACGTAAATGTTGATCAGTTTCCCCATGTCACATATCAATAGTATGCCATACTTATGCACTATCACTAATCAGAAACGTAAAGTACCATTAACCGAGATAAAGAAGGTACTCAATTAATTAATTTGTGATTTTAAACCATTAATCATGTTTGTCGTAAAATGCACGTCAGTACAAGTTACTCCAGTTCCTCCAACAATTCCGAAGGGATGTCGAATCTTTAGTTACTTTACATACTGTTTACTAGGGGAATGTACTTTTGCTTCTTTGTCATACTAAATTCACCTTATCGCAAAGCAAGTTCAAATATAAGCATAGTAGGTACAGCGGAATCCTGTACCACTCCTAACTTACGGTATTGAGACGGGCCAAATACGGACTTTGCACGAATATTGAGCCGAACATTGAGTTCAGCTTTTACCGAGCCGACTATTTACAGACATCACACTCACATCGTATTGCAGTCCCCTAATTGCAACAGAAGGGTGCCAGTTTTTACCTTAGGGCTCGTGCACACATCACTTGAGGTTTTTTTAGACTATTTGCCTCCCTTTTCTCTTTGACCAGTAGAGTTCACGGTAGTGTGAAACTTCGTTTGAGCCTAATCGAAACTGTCCGTGATCCTCATTTGTTAGACAGCCCATCCCAGCCATTTATTTCGTAAATCTGGAAGCCTGTGTAAATCCCAATTACCGACTGCAATATTTTTTTTATCGGGATTTAAAAAAAGAATATGTGTACCAAAAAACAAAGTTAGGCCAAACTGCAGGGCAGTTTGTTGGCGATGAGTTTGTCGATACTGCATAAAGCAGGTACATAAACTTTCACTGCCCTCCCGTCTCGTCATTGTAGCTACTTTTTTGTATAGGTACACACGCGTTAAAGGTAAAAAAAGCCACGCATTCCTCAATTTCGGAAAAATCGCCATGTGCTAGTTTCGGTTTTACCTAAATTTTTTCTTGGTTTCGGTTAATGTAGAAATACACGTGAGGTCTCCTTGTATTTATCTTAGTAAGTTTTTCCACGTGTAGAACCTGGTATGTGCGCAAGCCCTTACTTTTGCATGCTATCAATGAGGTATACAGTTCAATATCGGGTAGTGATTCTATTCCGTAATTTCCCTTTGTCCAGTGGTGTTGACAGTAAGTTCGGTTTGAGCCTAATCGAAATTGTCCGCAAACTCATTTGCTTTGTTTTCACCGAATGCACCTAGCCCACCCCCAGTCATTAAATACCAAATAAAGTACCAAATAAACGAGCTTTATCATAATTACATTTTCAGTCAAAAACACACGCTTATTGAAGCAAATTATTGCAGTGCATTGTATAATTATATTTCGCGGTGTTGCCGTATTTTGAGGTGCTACAAATGGGACGGTTTACCAAATCGGACCGACCGCCCTTTTCACTTCTGATGAACGGAAGTTTACCATGTAATTTTAATGATATCGTTTTTCCGCTATTTAATTATCAATAATTATTTTCCTTTCAGATCTTTTATCGCCCGATGACTCGCATAATGTCAGATATGGGTGAGTGAATTCATTGAAATGTGTTGTTTTTAGTCAAAGGTCCAGTTAACAACAAAAATATGATTACAGCCAAAGTGCTAAATATATGTGTACATGAGTCCTGTATATCATCATCTTTGTAGTTGACTGTACCAGCTTGTCAGTTGTAGATAAGGTTCATTTCTCAATTCAAGCAACAAAGTTATATTTTACTAACAGTCAGGAGTAATTGCCCGCCATATATGATCGGGCAATCCTTGGGTACTTGCGACCGCCGGACAAGTTTCACATACTGGTAGATAAAATGGTCCAATTGTACCTACAATTCACCAGGCGTACCAAGAATATCGAAAATTGTCATTGACGGAAAAACCTCTTTGTCACTCCAATAAGCAAGTGGGAGATATAAATTAATATAATAAAATAAATTCAGTCGCGCATAATGGCCATACATTGTCGATGCAATGTCGCACCTTTTGATAAATAACGGTAAGGGCCGTTCGTATATGACCAAGAATTGAAATGAAGAGATACTTGCATCTGCCATGTCATGAGCACCGAGAAAGTTATATGTTCAAGTCGAACGGTGTGTACATGTCTGCGATACTGTGGGACGATGGACGAGAGACGAGACGTTCGACGTTAGAATCGAACATTGATAGACTTTATCTGTCATTGACTCATTTCGTATTAAAACATCCCGTGTGTTTATATACGTGATTATGACGAAACCGGCATGAAAATGACGGACCCGTAATGAATTCTCTAGTGTTTTACCTACACTTAGCGTTATTTATCAAAAGGTGCGACATTGTATGGACAATGTATGGACATTAATCGCGACTGAATTTATTTTATTATATTAATTTATATCTCCCACTTGCTTATTGGAGTGACAAAGAGGTTTTTCCGTCAATGACAATTTTCGATATTCTTGGTACGCCTGGTAAATTGTAGGTACAATTGGACCATTTTATTTTTAGTTATTTTTATCTGATCTCTACTCAGAGGAAACATCTTGGGACACTATTTTTATCCTATAAAGATCGAAAGAGCGATTTTGAATAGAAATAACTTAAAAGCTTCCAATAAAAAAGTGGTGGCCACCTTTGGAAAAAAGCCCAGTAGATATAGGTACTGGGCTTAGCTGTGAGTAGTGTGAGTAGTTTCAACTGTGAGTAGCAATTTTAGTCGCAATAAATAAGTATACATTTTATCACACCTATGTTAATCTTAAAATCCGTGCCAGACCATTTATGCCATGTAGCTTTATAGGCATTATTTTTCAGACGGGTGGATGTGATACCCCGCTTCGAGCGCAATCTCAACGATCTCCTGAGTTACGATGGAGACGCCGTGGAGTTTGAGTGTCGAGTCAGTGGACACCCAGAGCCCGACATCAGATGGTACCACTACGCTGAGGTGAGTTGCCGACTCTTGGGGTACTATCAGAGTTATGGAACTCTGCGCCATCTTGAATCGATCGTCTTTTGTCACAAATTTTGCGCCCGCTGATGCACGCCGCTGCCAGAATCGAAAAATTTACATACAAAAAGTGACCTAGGAAAAATGGGTGTTAAGCTTTTCAGGTTGGTTCATATTGTTCTAAAAATTTATGCTTATTGTCAGCAAGAGTTATAAAAGGTAATAATATAGTTGCTTAATTAATACAGTTTATGAGAATCTAAATACTTTCAGCATGACCCTCGTACACTATGTCGCTATCTCTCATTATACGATCAATCCAAATGGGTCCGAAAGGAGAAGTCAGAAACTATGAGAGATAGTGACATCTGTTCTTAGGAACAGATCGATTTTAAACTCAATAATAATGGCATTCAAACTTTTTTTTAAACTCTCATACTTTACCGGGAATCGAACCTACTCAAAGCCCTATAACCAACGTGAGGTATAAATTCTGCAAGTTTTTTCGTTGTTATTGTTGATGGTACGAATCACAAGGAACACGTTTTTATTTTAATATTCTTTAAGTAATTGAAAGAAAAACCCAACGTCAAGTCATTATTTCCAGGAAGCAAAGATTAATTATATTGGGTAACGAATGCATTATTGCGTTTCGTATTTTTGTGGGGTGTATTAAGATATTTTCTAAGGCTGTTGTTAAATCTTCTACAGTGTCGTAGTTTGATTTGAACAGCGCGTGGTTGTTTTGTGCGGCAATCGCAGCGGTAGACGCATGCGATTAACGGAATGCGTTAGCCCCGTATGTTTCACCTGTTGCGTTAACCGCGTAAAACAATGGTCTATAATTATATTACCTGATTGGAAATAATCTGCGTCTATCGCATTGCGTGTAACGTAGCGTTTATCGCATAAAACAACCGCGCGCTTTAATTTCATCTTTGACATAACGCTATATGAAATAATCGTGTGGGGTAATGTCAGGCGGTCTTATGGGGCCGTTTGTATCATTCCAGTTATTGTTGAAAATGTTAATTGAGAAAGTTTTCGACAACCTGACTATTATGTGCGGAAATGTGAATTCCTCTGCAATTCCCAATATGTTTACAACAAGGAATTCTAAAAGGAGAATGGGCATTTTGTACCATGAGTGTTTTACGATTGAAACGTGTCTCGTTTGAAAGGTCTTCACCTCAGCATTATTTAATTGTATGGCACCAACATTGGAAAGCGATCAGGGGCCGGACTATATATATAAAAAAGCTGAGCTAGAAAACGGGTGTTTTATAAAATACAAGTAAGCACTTTTAGCGCATTTGATTTGAAAGAATATAAGGAATGCTGCACTTTTGTATACCACACCCAACGCTAGAGCACGTACAGGGCTGGAATTAGTGGATAAAAAATATACAGTAATTAAAAAACACTCACTACGCTACGAAATCTAAATTGTATACACATGTCGTACATAACATGAGAAAGGCATTTTTATAAGCTAGTTTTTGTAATCTTCATTTTCACTCGAACCGATGCAGGGACCGAAATAAGCCTATTTTACGAGTTAATTAATGGCAATTACAGTTAATTAATGATGGTTTGATTTTCCTACTCACCTCAAGATAGTAAAATAGGCATTTTATTTTATATGGTATGTGGTGGTATAAAAGCTTTGATCTAAAAAATGCTAGTTTAGTTGCAAACAGAAATTATCTGATTAGTTGATTACGCGGTTTATTTTGACGCGCCCGCCTACTATATCGCCTTGTAATTTTTTGCGTGCTCTTGCAATTAGATATATCCCGAGATCTATCGAGCATGTAGATTCCATTACATATTATCTGTGGTACTACAAGGACTTTGTTGAGTTCATATATCGAGTTAGCACATCCCGAGCCATTTAGACCCTGACATTTGCAAGTAGGTACTACATGAAAAGTATTACAGTAGAATCCGGTTATAACGACATCGAAGGGACCGCCGTTATAATGTGGCACTAACCCGAAGTCGTTCTAAACAAACTCTTAATTTCAAAATTGTTTATCTATTTCAATAATCACACATGCATTAAGTACCTACGAGTAATTCATAATAGTTCACGTAACTTACCGAACATTACAATTGAAATAAGGAACATATTGCTCTTTAGCGAAATAAATTGTTGAACCATAGGCCTTTTGTTTATTCACATTGCAGCTAAAGCCATTGTACATTTTAGAGATATTTTTTACACGAGATCAAACCCTTACGCGCTTAAATTTTTGAACGCTTTGAACCAAAGTTCTATCTGGTATGCATTGTTTGGTTACAATACACGTTCGTGGTAACCTAACAATTTCATGTGAAATCCCGTCGTTAAAAGCGTTCAACATAAATAGTCGTACTACACGAACGTACTAACGGTTGGTTGTTTTATGCGGGGACACACTCATCGGATTCAACTGTATTTATACACGGTGCCCGTGAGCATTGCGAGAGGTTTTAACAGCGTATTCCTGAGGCTAAAAGAAACAAAAAACTTCATATGATTTTTGGTAATTTCGACCAAAAAAACCCAAAAAAAACCTTTATTTTTATTTTTTTATGTGCATAAGTATTACAGTAGAATCCGGTTATAACGACGTCGAATACATGGTATTAAGTAAATTTCATTTAGAAAAGGCCCACTTATAATACAAAAAAAAATGTTTTTTTGGTAGAGCCGAGTTTTGCAAAGACTGCAGTGTCACTTTGAAGTCTGTCGAAAATCATGTCTAGACTAGACCGCATAGTAGCATTATCATATCCAAAACGCGTTATTTACCGAGTGGTGGTAAAATTATGTTTAAATAAAAATTGCAATTACTCAGAAACTAGCCCTAATCCAATGCACTTAATATGACATTATTGTTTCCTTTGGCGACAGGAATACGCTGTTAAAATCTCTCGCAATGCTCACGAGCACCGTGTATTTAGCTTGTGTCCACAACAGTCACACCGGTACCCATATGATGTTCCTGTGACTGGCAAAGCCAATTAAAATCAGTTTCACAAAACGGCAACGTATTTAGTTTCTCGGAATATCCCAGGACTCCCACCCGATAGTCATTTCGGCTCCCCAGTAATGTATCCGGTCAAATAACAGTGATGGAAATCACCGCGCGATTTGGAATCGATCCTTTTGTCTTGTTTCGGTTCCGAAACTACCGTCAGGGGCTGCCATTATTCTGAACTTTTTTTGAACGCATTATAAAAAATAAAGTAGTTTTTTTTAATACTGCTTTAGGGACGACTCACACTAGAACGGGACGGGACGGGGTGGGACGGAATCTGCCAGTTTCTATAGAAAAAATTCACGTGACATCCGAGGGCTCCAAGCTATCACGTGATCATTTCTATAGAAATTGACAGATCGTCCCGTCCCGTCCCGTCCCAGAGTGAGTCATCCTTTGAAAACTTTAATTACGGTCAGCCCCTTAATTTTCTACACATGCTTGTTTTGTATTAGCAACACCTGTCTTCGACGTATCAATCATACGCTGATGGCCGTTTAATCCTTCATTGTATCTATAATTACACCCATAATATACCGATCGGATGTAACTCCTGGGGACGTATTTGATTTCCAATCAGCGTATGTAATTGTGTTTAGCGAGATGGAAGATTAAATTTGGTTTAATTGCTGTTGCTAATAATCTTAGACAGATTTGCAGGTCAGATAGATTGACTCCTGAGTGAAAATCAATTCACATTTAGTTCACTCATTTAGTGTAATCATTTAAAATGGATACATTCTTGCAGACGTCAAAGATTGACAGCAACAAAATAAGTAATCTAACCTAACCCCTAAGACATGTTCAGAGTCCTTTTTTTATTTTATTTACTTAACCCTTTTATCACAAATAAAATCTTGACGTACAAAAGGCGGACTTAATGCCACAAGGCATTCTCTACCAATACCAAATAAAAGTTAAAAATATACTGAATGTACCTATTTGTTTGTATTTGTTTTTTTTGCCGACCATACATTGCTATGAAATTCAAACGATGTATAATTATCAGACACATAGGTTTCTAAGCCTTTTTAGAAGTGTTAGAAGGATCGCATTTCGCAAGTGACAATTTCGTGGATTGCCCCTTTTCCGTATCAATGAGTCATAGCAAATTATTAAATTACGTGGTTCAATGTCTGCACTACCTACACCCTACACAGCATAAAGGATGACTCACATTAGAACGGGACGGGACGGCACGGGACGGGTTGGGACGGCACGGGACGGGACGGGTACCTAATACATTTTTAGCTCCATAAACATCTAGCAATTGAATAACCGGGTGACGCACAAATATCTTCATAGCTAAAGATATAGAACTATAGAAGGTATACCTACCTACACTATGTATACTGTTGACGGTAGGGGTGTCGGGTGATAAGTAAACAGCTTGATATAGTTTTTATTGCGATGATCACGTGACAGCAATATAGGGGCCTCGGGGCAACTGATGTATTTAATTTGGTTGTTAATGGATTTGATTGATGTCCACTGTGTTTGTAAAAACGAATATTTGATATATTTTAGCGCGTTGTAGAGGCGTTTGAGTAGGGGAGAAGGGGGTGACGGGGTTAACGTTTCATGTCCAATAAATTTGAAACAAGAGAGGTATGGGTACAACATATCGTTTAGTGTGGTAGGGCACAGCACAACGAATGTCGTCTCGCTCAAATCTGGAGCAGAGCCCATCTGGGAAGTACCTCCACCTTATAGAAAACCGCAGTTAAATAACACTAGACCCTACTCATAGTGTTGTGTTTCTGTTGGTGAGTAAGGTCGCCAGAGCTCTAAGAGGATTCGGTGTGTTGACAGCTGAGGACCCACGGAGAAAAGCCCTTGGCCCGTTTAGATGTCAACACAGCGAATCCTCCTTTTTTTTAAAGGGTCGGCAACGCGCATGTAACACTTCTGGTGTTAGTTAGTTAGTTAGTTAGTTTCTCTGGGCTTTTTTCCGCAACTCGACATCCATTGTGCCTTTTTTGCGTGTTAACGAGGTAGCCCTATTCCAACCACCCCAGCTCCTCAACGAAACCAAGCATCGGTTTTAGGTTGCTAAATGCCTCCTTGAGTGTTATTGGAGTCCCCAAATACTTACTCCTGTATTCTTCTACCTGTTTGCATTCTAGGAGAATATGTTTTGCTGTTTCCTCATTTTCCATGCAGGCTCTGCATATGGGGCTATCTGTTATACCCATATTATATAGGTGTTTGTTTAGTGTATTGTGTCCTGTGATTAGCCCTACTATTTTCCGGAGTTGGTGTCTGGGTGTCCTGAGTAGGGTTTTTGTGAACTTTTGGTTTAACTCTGGTAAAACTTCTTTGGTTTGTCTACATGTCACCAGGTTGTCCCAGTATTTGTTGTGAAGGTGTCTGTGATATTGATTTAGTTGATTTTGTATGTGCGATAAAGGTAGTGGTATGATAGGTTCCGGTCCGTATGTCGGTGTCTCTGACCCTCTCCTTGCCAGTTCATCCGCTGCATCGTTTCCTCTTGAGCCACTGTGTCCTTTTATCCATTGTACGGTTACCTTGTTTCCTTCTTCACTCACCTCCGTTAGGCTGTTGTGACATTCGAGTGTGAGTTGCGACGTATGTTTATCACTAAGTAGCGCTTGTAGTACCGATTTACTGTCTGACAGTATAAGTATATTTTCATTTTTCGTTTGCCGTCGCTTTACTGCTTTGCAAGCTTCTATTATTCCAACACATTCCGTTTGGAATACTGTGTTGTATTTTCCTAGGGGTTTTGAGATGTGTATGTTTAGGTCTTCTGAGAAGACACCACATCCGGTTCCTGTATTTGTTTTTGAGCCATCCGTGAATATTCTGAGGTTTGTTTGATTTAATCCTTCCTTTTGGTCCTCCATCAACGATATGGCATAGTCTTTCCAGAATATCATTGTTTTTGGTATTTTGTCAACCGGTGCTTCCAGCATTGGCATATTGGAGATCATGTTGTCATAGATTTTCTTGTGTGTCGAGCTGAGGTTTGACCACAAGTTTAGGTTTTTCAGTCTAAGCGCCGTGGCTGCCGCTTCCTTCTGTATGTAAATGTGTAATGGTAGGAGTCCTAGCATTATTTCTAGTGCTGCAGTCGGAGTGGTTCTCATGCAGCCTGTAGTTGCCACACATGCTAGTCTTTGTGTTTTGTTTAGTTTGTCTATTGCAGTAGTTTGTTGTGTGCGAGGCCACCACACAACCGCGCCATAACTGATCATTGGCATTATTACCATTTTGTATAGCCACAGTATGATATGAGGAGTTAGTCCCCACTTCTTGCCTACCATCCTTCGGCATTGCCAGAAAGTAACTGTTGCTTTGTTCAGTTTGTTGGAGAGATGTTTTCCCCAGTTTAGTTTGTCGTCTAGGGTTATTCCTAGGTATTTCACTTCCTTTGAGAGCGTTAGTTTTGTGCCGAAGAGCGTTGGCATTTCGTATCTCCCCAACTTCCGTTTATGAGTAAAGAGAATTGTGTCGGTCTTTTTTGGGTTTACCGATAGGTCATTCTCCTTGCACCATTTCTCTACTATACTTAGTGCAGATTGTGTGAGATCACATAATGTGCTTATTACTAGGCCGCTGATTAGTATCACCAAGTCATCTGCGTATCCTATAGTCCTGAAGTTTTTGTTATTTAGTTTTGTTATCAAATCGTTTACTACCAGGTTCCAGAGTAGTGGTGATAGTACTCCTCCCTGGGGGCACCCTCTCATGACTAGTGCCAGTTGGTCTTTATTTTCAGAAAGTATTACTACTCTCTGTTTAAGCATGTTCATTATCCATTCTGTTATGAGTTCATTTGTTCCATGTCTTTGTAATGCTAGTTGTATGCTACTAAAGTTGGTTTTGTCAAAGGCCCCTTCTATGTCAATAAAGGTGCCAAGGCAGGAGTTTTTCCTCTCTAGTGCGTTCTCTATGTTGCTTACCACAGCGTGGAGAGCCGAGTCTGTTGATTTGCCTTGACTGTAGGCATGTTGGTTTGGATGGATAGTTATGTTCTTTAAAGCCGTATCCTTCAGTTCCCTGTCACATAGTCTTTCTAGAGTTTTAAGCAGGAAGGATGTGAGACTAATTGGTCTGAAAGACTTTGGGTCTGAGTAGTCAGTCTTGCCTGGTTTTGGTAGAAAGATTACCTTTACTTCTCTCCATTTGTAGGGTATGTATCTAAATGCTATGCAGCTGCATAGTAGGTTTGCTAAATGTTTCATAAGTATGTGTCCTCCCCATTTTAGTAGTGCTGGGTAGATTCCGTCTGTTCCTGGCGATTTGAAGTTGTCGAAACTGTTCACTGCCCAAGTTGTTTTGTTTAGTTCTGTTATACGTTCCGCTATTTCCCATTCGCCTTCAGTAGGGAGATGGTCAGTTTTTTGTTCTTCAAGTTCTTGTTCGTTTACTACTTTGCATCCCGGGAAGTGGGTCTCCACCAGTAGTCTTTCCGTCTCAGCTGGTGTGCTGGTGGTGCTGTGGTCCATTCTCCTCAGGGTGCCTAGTAGCTGTTTTGGTTGATCTGCTAGGATCTTCCTTGTTCTGTTTGCCTGTGTTACTGTGGATATGTTGTCACAGAAGTTCCGCCACGAGAGCGATTTCCTGTATCTCAGTCTCTTTTTGAAGTCTGATTTGGCTGTCTTGTAGCCAGTCCGTTTCAGCACTTGTGTTCATTGCTCTGTTTAGAAGTCGTCTCATTTTTGTTCTCATTCGTTCCAGCTCCGGTCCCCACCAGCTGTTTTTATTTCCACTTTTCCTTGTAGCCGGTGGTGTTGAGAGTGGACATGTGTTTTCGTAGCTGTCTGTTATGTTTGTGGTAAGTGAAATTACCTGGTTTTCCAACTCCTTTGTATTGTTGGGTCTGTGTATGTGTATGTTGTTCAGTTTACCTTCTAGGAGATTCCTATACACCGGTACATCCGTGCGTCTCGGGTTCCTCCTAGGCGTTGGTGTGTGGATGTCTGCTGTCAGATCGTACCGGATCCATCTGTGGTCGGAGCAGGATAGCTCGTCCGACACGTGCCAGTTGGATACGTGTTGTGCTGCCAGTCCTGTGCTTAGAGTAATGTCAATTATAGTGTTACATCTACGAGTGACAAAAGTTGGTTTGGATCCTATGTTTAATATATCTAGGTTAGTTGTCATAAGGTATTCAACAATATCGTTACCTCTTTTGTTGTTGGTTTCCATTCCCCATAGGTTATGGTGCCCGTTGCAGTCTGCAGATATGACCAGTTCGAGCCTTTCAAGTTCACAGTAGCGTATGAGGTTGTTCAACTCCCCAGGAGGTGGGTCGTCCTCTGCTGCCATGTAGGTGGACGCCAGGACTATTTCCGGTAGCGTTGAGTTTTGTGTTCTGAGGAGTTTTATGGCACACACGTCTCTGGAACAGAATTGAGTTAGTGGTTGTGCCATTATGTTACGAGATATGTATATACAAGTTCTAGGTTTGTAATGTGTATTATGAAAAATATTACCTCCGATGTTACAAAGGCCGTTTATTCGTGTGTTTCTGATCCACGGCTCCTGGATCAGTGCTATTGATGTTGGGTTAACCTCCAGCCATCTTCGAAGTTGAGCCGTTGCAGATTCGCTGTGCTGGAGGTTAACCTGGAGTACTTTACATGGGGAAGGCGCCATCTGAGGGTGTTCCCTCCGCCCTCCCCTTTAGGTTCAAGAGACTTATCCCTTTCGGTAGGCCATCTTCGTCGTCGGATTCAAGCAGTATGCCTTCTTCCTCGTCCGAACCCTTTGTGTCCGTACCGTCTGTTTCCATGGCAGAGGGGGTGCTGGTCTTAGGGTTGCTTTCAGATTGTTTGTCCTCCCCTCTGCCCATGGTCGTGTCTGTCTTGGCCTGTTTCTCCGGCGGGGAATCTCTGAAGCGTCCTCCACCGTGCTGGAAACGGATGTAGACTGTCCCACACATGTAGTTCAGTCTTCTTCCTTTTTCCATCACGGTAGGAACGACGTCCTCAGGTATTCCCACCAAGAGTAATGTGTTCCCTTTCTTTTTAAGAGGGATCGCCTGCTGAAGGGTCCACTTCCTCACCATGGCCCACGGGTTCTGGTAGTTGAGGACCCGGCCGACCTTGGTGAGATCGTTCTCCAGCGTCGGTATGAGGATCCCACACCTTACGCTCCGGACCATCTCATCCTCCCGCCTTCCGACAAGATGGTCCCCGTTGTTTAGGGTAGCCGACTCCAACCACTTCGTGAGCCACGCCTTGGTGTTCGCGTCCTGGCACCACAGCTTCAGGTAGCCATCTATAAAAGTTGGTCTGCCGGCGAACGCTGGGGCCTCGGCTACTGCGTCTAGGTCCGTGTCTAGGGCCGCTTGGAAAATAGCGTTCCCTATCTTGTTTTCCACCTCTTCAGCGTCCTGCTTTGTCAGCCTGCCCGTGCGTACGTTTGTGATCGCAACCGTCAGGTCTGACGCCGCCGCCGCTGCATAGGTGGTGGGTTTAGGTTTTTTTCCCTGGGCATCTGTGCATCTTTTCTTGTGCTCGCCTCTGGGGGATATGGTCTCATCCAGGCGTGCCCTCTTGGCTATCCCGTCTGGTTTCTTTGCCTGGTTGTGTTCCGCAGGTGTTGTCGCTTCCTCGCCTTCCCTAGCGTCAACCTCCCGCTCGTTTTCAGAGGAGCGGCTTTCCGCTTCTCTGCGCTTTTGAAGCCGCTGCCTCTTCCTCTGCGACAGTTTCCTTCGCTGAGGTGCGTCCGCGTCGGTCTGGGCAGGCATCCCCTTGGGTTTACACCTGATCTCCCAGCCTGGGTCTATGGGCTGCTTAGAGGGTTCAACTGATGTCGTCCCGCTCTTTGCAGCCGTTGTCTGTTCTTTTGAGGGTCCAGCTGTTGGAGGTCTCATCGTCTCTGGCTTAGCCTCCTTGGCTGGGGTTCCGGTTGGTACCCCAACTTTCGGTGGCTGCTCCAGCTTCGATGCTTCCCCCTTGGCCGGTCCTCCTTTGGTCTGTTTCTCCCTCCTTAGTGCTTCAGCTTTCGCCGTCTCATCTAAGGAGGTAGAAGTTTCGGATGTGTTTTTTAAAGTATATTTTTTTATTTGCTTCTCCATATAAGTCCCACGAGTAGCTAGGGAAATAATTGGTCCATCCACGCAGAGCCCCGCTTGCGTAGATAAGGCGAATGTACAACAGGTACTTGCCCGATACCTGAGGCCACCGTTCGCGACTGGTCTCACCACCAGCCATGCATCTCTCGGCACGGTGAACACCTTAGATTGGTGTAAGAGGTCATTTATATTTACTATAACAGATGCTTAGATATATATACTTACTTATATTTAATAACACTCGGCGGGTGGGGGGTGCCACATCACCGATATTGGAGCGTAGCCCGCGCCGGGTGCCGCCCTCATACTCTGCTACTAGTGGTCTGGGGTAGAATGGTAAATAGTGCGACGCCCATTGGCCACTAGCATTGCCCGGGAAGTACGGTCAAACCGACTGGTTGACTCCGCCCTGGTCCGCTGCGGCAGATCCAGGGAAGACGGGGACGTGTATGATGGACTTGAGGTGCAGGCCAATATCTCAGCATCGCATACCTGAGAGTACCTACTCCCTCCAAACCTCCCTGGTGTTGCAGGCGTCCATAGGCTACGGTGACCGCTTACCATCAGGCGGGCCGTATGCTTGTTTGTCACCGTCGTAGTATTAAAAAAAAACTTATTTTTTAATAGTTTTTTCTGTACATAGTTATTGTTGGTTAGATAATAGGTACTTTCTCATAGTATCCCATTTGTGGCCAAAAATCTCAGACCGCGAACTCACAACCTTTTGGCAGTACCAATTACCCGCACTGTGGCACATAAACATTCGCCGGCTGTGCGAGCTCTAAGACTACTGAACTCGCTTCTGTGATGGGCACCCGAAAGTGATTTGTTTGCAAGTCGATGGGTGATTGTGTGTCGAATGTGTCTGCGGTACTGTGAGATGGTGGATTAGAGTTGAATTTTAACATAAAAATATTTTGTGATTTATGTTTTATTAGTGTTCAATTGTATAGTGTCTTTATTTCGACTATAAATATATAGTCATAAACAACATTCATTGGGAACTCTAGTTCAATATATTTTTTAAGATATTATATTTTATTCTGAGAAATGTCAACATATAACGGTAAAAATAAAACTTAAGATTAGATTTTAAATTATTTTAATCTCCTCAATTCCTCATGTTATCCCCTAGGGCGATAAGGCGTGGTGACTGCATATTTTATAATAATAAATAAATATTGAGGGACTATCTTACACAAATCGACCTAGTCCCACGGTAAGCTCAATAAGTCTTGTGTTGTGGTTACTTGACGTGGGAATAATATATACATGTAAATGTTTAAATACATAGAAAACATCCTTAATTCAGGAACAATGTTCGTGATAAACACACAAATAAATGCCCTAATCGGGAATCGATCCTGGGACCTGCTGCTTTGTACTTTGTAGGCAGGGTCACTACCGACTCGTCGCCTAGTACCATTCTAGTACCCAAAACACAAGCCTTATTGAGCGTACCGTGGGACTAGGTTGATTTGTGTAAAATTATCCTATTATAATACTTTATTATTAATGATTTGTTTCACTTTTGCGGATCACGGGATACATCCCAGTCTTTTGGTAGGTTTCGCACAGATTTTGCAGAATTTTGCTCTTTTTTTATTATTATTTGTATTTCCGTTTCAAACTCTCGGGTCTTACGAGCGCGGTAATTTTGAAAGCGTACGTGGGGATACAGATCCAACACGCAGAGGCCGTTTGGAGAGCTTTGGTGTCATATGGAACGCCTGTTGGAACCCATTCACCGGTACAACAATAGATACCCGTGAACCGGTCTCAGCAGGCATTAGACCTGTTGTAAATGAAATAGAAAGTTCTAGTCTATGGTATATTTATTTTATGTCTTTCCCATGATAAAACAATGGTGTTCCGGACCTTTGGGAGTAGAGATGTGTCAACCCGGTTTGCTAACTCGGTCCAAAGCGAGTTAGGCTCAACTCGGCCCGACCCGGTTTGTGAATTCACTAACTCGACTCTAACGAGCAGACGGACGGAACGGTATTGATTGAACGAACGGTTTTGACCGCGATCGAAACCGCGAGCGGGCTACTTAGATTAGAACGAAGTGGGTGAACCGAATGAGGCGCCGAATAATCCCGATTTCCCCCGAAACAGGTGCGCGAGCGAGGTCTGTCTTTACTGACCATTAGAAGACCTTATCTCGTGGCAGTAAGGTTCACGAAAACTTGTTTAATAGTAGCGTCGTCGTTATATGACGTTGTCCTAGTTGTTCAAGCTTGAACTTAATTAGTGTTTTGAATTTAGCGTAGTACGTAATTTCAACTTTTAATGGATAGATCGTGTTATTTGATTTTTTTAAATATTTGATTGGTGTTTTCCTGACTAGAAAGTAGTGTGTTAGCATTTTTTACCAGTGTTTTGGTTTATTAATAAGGGCACAGTATGTACAACTATTTTGTTAGACAATGTCAGGACCAGGACCGCAAAAGCGCTCTGCAGTTTGGGAACTATTTGAATCCCCTTTAGACGGCAGAGTTAAATGTAAAATGGCTCAGATTCATATAAATATTCAGGCAACACAATTACACAGATAGGTACTTTAATGAATGAGTTTTAGTAATAGTTATGTAATATACAAGGGAGCAAAGTTATTGTTTAAGTCTCGGGCTTAAATTGAGACCAGAGCAAGGGAAAGATTCCAAACCTTATCCAAATGTATTTGTACTTAGATATTGCCAATAGCTTATCAAGTGCGGGGTAAGAATAGATCAATTTAAAGGTGTAAGTGGTGTAACCTCTGATTGCGCATATTTACTACGGTCTTACTAATCTTACTTAAATAATACGATAATAATAAGGGATGACTCACACTAGAACGGGATGGGACGATATGTTAGTTTCTATAGAAAACGTCAAGTGACATCCGAGGGCTTCGAGCTATCGCGTGATTATTTCTATAGAAATTGACAGATCGTCCCGTCCCGTCCCGTCCCGTCCTAGTGTGAGTCATGCTTAATGAAATATTTATATGTTTGTCCAGTTGATCCGCGACTGCCCTTATCTGGAGTGCACGTTCGAATCCGGCGCAGCGCGGCTCAAGATCAAACAAGTGACTGCAGACGACGAGGGCACTTACACTTGTGAGGCCTACAACGACCTCGGCAAGGCCTCCACTAGCGCGTGCCTTGTGGTATACCGTGAGTATCAGTATAACTTGACAGAGGTGAGAATAAGGAAGGGTTCTTACTCCTGCGAGCCTTACAACCACCTTAGGAAGGCCTCCACTAGCGGCTGTATGGTGTACCGTATCTCTAAGACTTGACTGGAGAGAGTATAAGGATGGTAGAGGACGAGGGCAATCAGTAGAACTTGACAAAGGAGAGAATAAAGATGGTAGACGACAAGGGAATCTTACTCTTGTAAGACCGGCAAGGCCTCTAGATCATGCCTTGTGGTATACCGTGATTATCTCTAGGACTTGACTAGCGAGAGTTTAAGGATGGTAGACGACAAGGGAACCTTAAATTTGTAAGACCGGCAACGCATTCTCTAGCGCCTGCCTTGTGGTATACCGTGAGTATGTCTAGGACTTGACTTGCGAGAGTATAAGGATGGTAGATGACGAGGCCTAAAATTGGCGCAGATTCTCTGGTAAGTTAAATACTATGTTTCTACTCGTGAGTTCCTATAATTGGCTCTTTGTTTCCATCATCAATAGCTGTTGGTTCGCCGTATAAAAAAGTAACAACCTTGGCAAAGAAGGCAGGACGGGACGAGACGATATCTCTTTAAAAAGTAGCTTGAGCAGGGTTTACTAATACCTATCGCAAAAAATTGTGTCGCAAATTATCACTTCCCCAAACAACACTCCCATATTTTCAGTTGACAAACGTTTCGCGTAATAATTTTCGCATATTTTTATTTGGTATAACTAACTGTGTTTTTTGATGATGTGGAAATCCATTACGCATACGCCCCTACCCAGACAAAGTCCTCCTACCACTGTTCCCTCTGCTTACCAGATGGAGAGGATACCCATTAACAACTAGGGTGTACCCGTGAGCACCGAACGGTCACGTGATTTCCATAGAAATTGAAGCATCGTCCCGCTCAAACCAGGGTCACTCTCTCTTCCAGCGCCCGGAGAACCGAACACGCTGTCAGCACGCCTGCGGCGACCCCTCTCGGCGGCCTCGACGCCGCGCTCGACCCCCCGGTCTACTCCCGCGCGTTCTATCTCCAGAACCACTACCCCCGGTGAGTATTCTAACGATTGTTCTACAGCTACTCATGGTAACGGTACTATTTGGTTACAAGGGGTTCCACGTAACCTTAACCGATAGCGACTGAATGAATCAATGAAATGAATGAATGAATGAAAAACATTTATTTGTGACATCACAGGAAACAACATAAGAAACAAAAGAAAAAGACAAAGACAAACAAGGATTAGAATGTGTGTGCATCACAAAAAGGACCCAACTCAGCATATTACCAGCCAATAAACTGGCACTGATCTTCCGTAGGGCCCAATTTGAGAGTATCTACATCTTTTTAGGGTTCCGTAGTCAACTTATAGTTTCGCAATGTCTGTCTATCCGTCCGTCCTTCCGTCTGCGGCTTATCACAGTGACTGTTAGTAGGGTAAGCTCGCATTATTTTGGTGATACTTCTAATTCGGTGATACTACACAGAAAAAATACTTTAATACGTTGCAAGAAGGTCTTAAAATATTATATTGATACTTGACATTGAAAAAATGTACCCTGTTGCAATGTTTTAAAGTATATTTTTGTGTTTAGTATCACCGAATCAGAAGTAAGTGTTTAGTATCACCAAATTATGCGAATTTACCTTAGTAGAAAGCTGTAAATTTATATGGACTTAGATACATACCCATCATGCCAACAGAGTGGTAAAAGAAAAAGCCGATAAACTTTTATTTTTAGGGTACCTCCCATACATTTACAGTGAGGAGTGATTTATTATTCATTTCAAAATTGAAAATTGTGTATCGTTGGATAAGTATTTGAAAAGGAATAGGGGTTTTGTAAAAATATTATTAGATAAATTGAATATATTCGGATACAATTGCTCCGGAAGTTAAAACAAGTGTGTTCTCCCCACTATCTTTTAAACCGCATGTCCAAAAAATATGATAAATTCATGAAAGTAGAACTTTATAAAGACTAAGGAAAATTATATTGTTCAGTTCAGCCATTTTTGATATTTGCAAAAAAAAACGTATCAAACTCAAACCCTTGTAAGGACCTTCTTTATCTGCGTCCTACGTCTAGTGAATAAAAATGTAGTATAATTTTCTCACAGAATATGTTTACTTACTTACTTTATTTTGTTCAGCGCCCGACATGAAACGCCTCAGCAGTCCTTCCCGCCAAACAGCGCCTAGCTTCTACACCTACCCCTTCAACAAGGTCGTTGAAGAGGGAGAGACAGTCGTCTTCCAGTGCGCCGTCAAAGGCCTCCCATCTCCCTGGGCCACGTGGGACAAGGACGGCGTAATAATCACACCTTCGTCTCGCATCACAGTGAAAGAGAAAGACGAGATAAGGAAGCTTGAGATAGAGCATGTGACTGTTGAAGACGTAGGGTTGTACAGGATTAGTGTTGAGAATGATTACGGGAGGGCTGAAGGTACAGCGAGGTTGGAAGTGATAACTCAAAAGGGGAAATTCCACGCTGGCGTCCGAGCGTACAGCGCGTCTCCTCGTCGGTCGGCGCCATACAGAAAACGGAGTACATCAATATCGAAAGACTGACCTGGAAGTGAGTTTTGCGCTCAGCGATTTTTGGGTACCCAATTTATTCTGCGATGATATTGCGATTTTTGTCGCACTGCGATTTTTCTTTGCCACATTGGAGTTGCGCATTAAAGTCGTATCGTTGTTTTATCCATTACCGTTGCTAATTTGCGGTTTTATTAATTCTCATTAACCTGTGATTGCGAAAGTGTCTGCTATTCTGCTATTGTACATTTTTTAAATGACATTACAGGGAGAGTATCCACAAATCGGTGATTACTGATTACCATGATTTTTACATAGACATGAGTCGATAGCGACTGCGTGATTCGAAAGTATTTGCAACTCGCTACCAGTTACAAACGAGCAATATGCTTACCATGAGTCGCAATTGTATTCGATAGCGGCTGCGGCGCTCGAAAGTGTGTCCGTCTCGCTCCTACCATTACTCTGGCAGGATCGAGATGGACATCCCCGAACGCCGCAGTGGCTATCGAATACCACATACAACTCACAGTAAGCACACAAGATGCAAAATACTTTCGAAACGCGCAGTCGCTAGCGATTGTCTTTCTAGAGAAACTCATGGTAGTAATACAGATCCTAGCAACATTTTAATATACTTATATCGTGTTACTCACGTCTATAAAGTCGAAAATAGAGTGCACAGAGCAATCGCCGCAAGCGCTTCGCACTCATGATTATCGGACGCGGACCGTTCCATACATGTCGAGCTATTTTCGACTTTATAGACGTGAGTAACCCGATATAAGTATATTAATATGTCTAATACTCACGGGAGTTTCCTAGCAACATTTGCTCATACTCAAGTTCTGAAAATGGCGTCTTAACGCGATTCAGTTTAGGATCTTAACTGTTCATTTTTATTTTTTGTTGTAGAAAAATCGTTTTTTGTTAAATTGGAAAATTTTATCTCTATTCTACTCAGGATCGCAGCTCTTTCAATCTTAGTAGGAGAAAAAAAAGTGTCCTAAACTTTCCATACATTTTTCAAACTTTCCATTGCGCTACCGCCATACTAAATCTATGAAATAATGGTGGCGAAATGCAAAACAAATTTTGGGACACTTTTCTCCTACTAGGATTGAACGAGCAACGAGCTCGCGATTCTGAATAGAAAAAAATAAAAAAATTCAAATTGTCAAAAACATATATTTTTAGAACAAAAAATAAAAACGGCCAACTGTGCTTAGTTGTATGGCAGCGACTCAGTTTAGCTTTTAGACTGAATCGCAGTCATGATAGAGTGTGATCCTAGCAACATTTGCTCATACTTACGTTCTGACATGTCCCGAGCGCGATACGATACTCCCGCTGTTGCACTGCTGTGCTAGCTTTACTAACAAACTGGTGTCAATTTCATAATCATTTGTAACTTGTAATATTAGCGGAACTCTCTTTCTAATAAGACGGATTGGAAAGAGACTTCCGCTAATACAAGCTATAAGTCATTATGCAATAGATCTTTGACGTGACACTTGTATATTGTTAAATCTCTATAGGTAGTTCCACTAGAGTTGAGGTCACGCACATATTGTCATGTAATGACATCGAGATTTTGAAATTACTGGGTGCGTAGCCAAGAATTCGCTCACGCTCAGTCGCTAACGAAACGCAACTGTCATTGTCACACTAATAAGGAAGAGTGATAGAGAGAGGTAGCTGCGATACGTTAGTAAGCGTGAGCGATTGGCATCTTGGCTACGCACGCTGTTCTTTTTTCGTACCGATGGCAAGTTCAACAGTGAATTGTAAGATAGAACAAAAAGTTTTTATACCTACCTATTGAAGTTATGAAGTGTTTTCATTAACATTCACTTATACTTTTCATTCATTCACTTTGTAATCAGTACTCCATGTAGCTGTGTGTGTCATTCACCTCAACTCTCGTGAAACCTATACAGATGTAGTGAGTAATGAGTTTCCATCGTATTTACTCGGAATCTCTCAAATTTGTCATGCTACTTTAATCGTCCTCGGTACTATTAGCACTGACACTGATTTGATTTTTTTTAAATACATACAAAAAAAATCGATCCTGATAATAAAAAAAAAATTGTCCCAGAATTTCCATATAAAATTTAAGTTTCCATTACGCCACGCTCATAGTAAGTTCATACTGAAACGTGACGTAATGGAAGGGATTTTTTTGGGACAATTTTTTTTATTATCAGGATTGAATCAGCTTGTGATTCTGATTCGAATGAGCCCAAGCAAGTCCATATCCGGAAGAATCAGGTTTTCGGGTTTATTTTGAAAAACCTTCGTATATCTTTATTAAAAAAAAAAGGGTTTTTTCACGAATAAAAATGTCACCCTCATTGTGACAAAACAAAACTACTCAGCTCTTAGTCTACGCTTAACTTAGGAAACAATTTCAATAAGGGCTTTAGCCGTTTCTGATTGTGGGCTTGCCAGAATTAAGTTTACTTGCCCCAAATCATACAAATCACAGTTGTGTTTTAGTCTAAAGTTTCTCCTCTCAGCCTCGTTCCGGACACATTCTCTCTTTTACACTAGTAGCATGACAAATACAAGCGATTCCGAGAAAATACGAATACAAAGCATTATGCAAATCGATGTATATGACAGTGCAGTATACTCCAATGTGGCAAGACTTCAACTTCCATATTTTACCATCAACAATTTTCCTTATTTTCAGATTGAGGAGCTGCGAGTGATTAATTTTTTCAATTATTTATCTTTGCATTTTATTTCTAATGGACTTTTCGTACGACCAGTCTGTCACGTTCGCAAAGCTATATTTGACTATTGACTTTGTTTACGAAATAAGGATCATATTTAACTGTTACATAATGGGTGTATAATAATGAAGTTTTAAAGTCGCTTGGATTTTGACGGATCTTATGACTCGCTGGGCGCGTACGAAGTAGAAAAATGTTAAGTTTTTGTTTTATTTGTTAGGTTGTGTCTATCGCTTCACACATGTTATTAATTGCCGTTAATTCTAGTTCAGAGATTTGAAATAATACTGTTTAATAGGTAATGATAAAAAGGTTTTAAATAAGTATCTTTGCCTATTAATAAAGTCAAAAAAATTTGAAATAAAATGATGTTAATAAAATAAATAGTTTGTAAGGATAAAATAATATTACGTTTTTTCGTAAATAATCATAGATATAAATATGAGTAGCTGTCATACTAAGTTTCCTCTAACATGCAGCTCGACACTCGCTGTCTAATCCAAACGGTTAGAAAATGACAGGTGTCTTTCTCGACTGCTAGATACTATAGCGGCACTATTGTACTAGGGCTAATGCAGTCATATTTAGCCGTGATAAAAATGACAGACGGTAAGAAAAATTTAAAACCTCAAGCACTATTTTGACTGGACTACACGTACGGCCTAAATAAATATTGTGTGAAGTGACGTTCCTGGCTATAGCTTATTAGTTACGTGTTTTGTCAATCCAAAGCTTACTTAGGTTTTTACAAAAAGTATTAATATTATATACTTTTTCAAAACTTACAGCGAAAAGAGTAAAAAATGTTTGTAGGTAACTTCTCTTTGGATTAGCAGACATTTAGGGGGCTTTGGGACAATTTCTGATTAATACGCTATATAAAATACTCTGTTTGCTTTGTTTGCAAACAAGTAATTTCAAAATCGAGTCCGATTTATTCGTGATTAAAATAAAAGTTTTTTTGTAGTTTTCGGAATTATCCCAATGCCATTCTTTATAAAGTGTTGCCTAAGATAAATAGAACCAGAATCCCGGGGTATTGTGAATAAATTTATTACGAGTTGGATGTTTGTTTCATTTTTGACACATTTGAGAGTTAAGCAGTATGCTTACCGTGAGTTGCTCGCAACTGTATTCGATAGCGACTTCGGCGCTCGAAAGTATGTCCGTCTCGCTCCTACCATTACTCTGGCTGGAGCGAGACGGATATATCTCTAAAGCCGCAGTCGCTAGCGAATACGTAACAACTCATGGTAAGTAAACCGTTAAGATGCAAATAGTGTCGAATCGCACGATCGCTATCGAGTCATCGACTACTGTTACGTAAAATTCACGGTAAGCATACAGCTGACAGTCGAGTGTGTGTTTCTAAAGTATGTCCGTCTGGACATACTTTAGAAACGCGCAGTCGCTAACGCCTACGCACATAGGCCTGAGTTGCAAGCGTGACAGGGTGCGTAGCTAAGATGCCATTCGCTAACGCTGAGTAGCGTATCGTAGTTTTCTCTATCACTCTTCCTTATTAGTGCGACAAAGACAGGCCTAAAATGGTAGCATTATTACTTACTACACGGCCTCCTAGCCTAGTTGGTAGTGACCCTGCCTAAGAAGCAGGAGGTCCCGGGTTCGAATCCTGGTCAGGGCTTTATTTGTGTGTTTATCACTAATATTTGTTCGAGTTATGGATGTTTTCTATGTATTTAAGTATTTACATGTATCGGTCTATTATATATATCGTCGCCTAGTACCCACAACACAAGCCTTATTGAGCTTAGCGACTAGGTCGATTTGTGTAAGACTGTCCCATAATATTTATTTATTTATTAATATTTATCATATACTACAGAAAAAGTGACCATGGCCCGCAGTGAGCTGGGATCGAACCAGCGACCTGCTTTCGCAGACGGCCTTATCACTAGGTCACCCGATCACGGCAGCCAATCCGAATTTTCCAAAGCTTATGCAATAGATAATCTATAGATTTGTAAACGTATTTATATTCAGTCATGGCTATAGCCTAAAAATGTTAAATATGGGCATTTTCAGAAATAGGGTACCTTTTTTTAAATATAGGAAGTTTTGGTTTTTTTATAACCATAATAAAAGAAAGAAAAAGAGTGTCCCGTTTTGTTTTGGTCAGTTTCGTTTTCGTAAAGCATTTTTTCATACTTTTTGTATGGGCCGTTACAAAACTGCCAATTTCTTTTGTATGGAAAATCGAGTACCCATTTTCATTAAAATGGTGCACTTTTTTCTGAAAATGCCCATATTATACGACTTTCAGGCATGGACAACAGCCTATGAAGTTTTAACAGTGTTAGTAGTTCTGTGTGTGAATTTGACATTTAATGCTTACGTCAGTAAGCTCTTTTTTGTACGAAACATTAATGGTATTGTGTCATCAATGAAAAATTGTTGGCTTATGTCTGACGCGCATTTGTAGACGTTTTTGTTCTGCTTTGCGTCAATTTCTTTTAAGAAGCAAATTCGTATAGGATACTATTGGGTTGTAATTGCTATAAATAAAACAAATAACTCCTTCTTAAATTTTTAATTACATCTCTTAACATTTATGAATGAATGAATAAGTCAACAGTCAACACACACTAATACAAACACGACAAATAGCACAAATACGCACTCAACATGAAACACACATGAAGTCGTAAATATCTGAAACTCTAAAATATTCCTAGTAATTATATTAATGACATTAAATATTTAGTAACACACAAAAACACTTATACAAACATGACAATACATACATCAATTACATCCATGAAAGTCTTATATAACACTCTTATATACCTAGTATACAGTCAGCTACATAGATTGTCTTACATAACGGAGTTGGCAAAATACGCCAATAATATTATACCAGCTCTATAACTGATACTTGGGCATTTTTATTTTTTGTTGTAGAAAAATCATTTTTTGCTAAATTGGAAAATTTTATCCCCATTCTGCTCAGAATTGCTAGCTCTTTCAATCCTAGTAGGAGAAAAAAAGTGTCAAAAATTTTCCAAACGTTTTTCAAACTTTCCATTGCGCTACCGCCATACTAAATCTATGAAATGATGGTGGCGAAATGGAAAACAAATCTTGGGACACTTTTTTTCTCCTACTAGGATTGAAAGAGCTCGCGATTCTGAATAGAAAATAAGTAAAAAAATTCAAATTTTCAAAAAATGATTTTCCTACAACAAAAAATAAAAGCGCCCGCTTATTATAGTTTAACCATATCCCCGAGGAAGAGTAGAATTACGCAAACTGTATTTTTAATATGACCTCAAACTGCAACCAAAAGTAGGTTTTACAGAACTAATAATAGTAATAATAGTAATTATCCGAAATTGCATTTTTTTTCTGTTAATTAAATTCTTGGTTTGGATGAGAATACGATTAGTACGAAACAATGATCAGATATATCGTAGCAGGCGAGGTCCTGAAATACTACTGAGCAGGTTTAATTTCAATAAATTATTTACAACAGATCCGGCAATAACATCTGAGCATTCAATCTTTTCAACAATAACTAACTATTTGTGATCATTCTAGAACGCCTGGAATGAACGCCCATGTGAGTTGTACAATTTACATTTTTCGTTCGCAAACTTGTGAAGCTAAAGAATCTGTACGGAGTTATCGTTTGGGGATCCGTATATGTAAGTTTGTCTAAATTTGAAAATCGAAGGTTTCTACAACAAATAATGTACCTAAAGATGTGAGCGAGTACATATACTCGCCTAGAACTAAGTGATTTTTGTTTACTGTTCCTATATAATTTGTTTGTTTGTTACCAGTTATTGAGTTACTTAATGTACATAATTATATTTATATTTTGTTAGTCTAAGTTTCGTGACGCATTGGTGTTGTTACTGTTATGTCATGTAAACATTTTTACCATAAAAAAATAAAATAAAAATATATCTTTCTCGATTTTTCATAAAATATCAGAATATTCGGGAAAATGTAAGAATAAGAAAATTTCGATACGTTTTTGTTAGATTATTGTAAAAAATTGATTTGAGTGACTGCAGCTTCGATGTATCTCACGGCAACTGAACCTCTAACAAATATGTCATGTCAATATTAAACATTTGTGTATGTCTGTTTGTCTGTCCACCTGCCTTCCGGTTGAAACCCAAACCAATAGACAATCCTCGGGTATCAAACCGCACATGCGCGTGGCTGAGATCAAACACGAACAATGATGTTAAGTCACCCGACTGAGGGTAAGACGCCAATCAGCGTAATTCGATTCTGGGCCACCCTGTCCGGCTCTCCCCTAGTGTGGATCCAAATTACAGTACACGTTAGATACACATTGCATGTGATATTGTATTATAATAACTAATAAGACATAGGTGCGGTTGGCTTCATAAATATACTATATTATGCATCTGTATTCAATTTTAACCCTTCTTCCCTTATAATAAGTTCCGAAGTGTAACGATATTTTTAGACGTGACTGTACTACTGTATTTCGAATTGTTTCTTACCAAAGGTATATTTCCCTCCATGTTCAGATATTTGTGACCACAGTCTCTTGCTTAGATATCTGTGACGATTTGTGATTTTAGATATTTGTAACTCACTATGTGATCAGAACTTACTGAAATAATCGCTGCTCATATATTTATGAAAAAATGATTGCTCAGGTGTTAGACGCTAAAAATTAGATTTTAAGAAATCTCTTACTGTTTGTCACTTTGATATGGTTCTAGAGTGGCCTAGGGTTCCAATTGGTTGACTGTACAATCGAGTTCAATTGATGAATAAATAAGTAATTATTAATTAAGATGAAGAAATGTACACATATTAATGAACTTGACTCTATACTGCGTTACATAATTACCATAACGCACTCTTTTTAATCACAATCATCTTAAATGATCTAAAGAACATGAATATAATTTATCATAATTTACCCAAATTATTTTCTACGTAGACACATTCAATCATAACCAATTTAATTTTAATTCAGTCTCTCGTCTCCAAATTTACAAAAGCAAATTTATAGAAAATATACAATAAATAACATTAAAATTTAATTTAGTTGCGTATTCTACATGAACAAATTAATTACAAAACATTTGATTGATTAACATTTGATTACTAAACATTTGATTACTTAACATTTGATTACTTAACATTTGATTACTTAACATTTGATTTAATGTAAGTTGATGATTATGAATTTTGAACTTAACAGTTAATGGTAAAGCTGTATTTTTATATGTACTTAGAATCTTAGATATAATTATGATTTTAGTACAATAACTAGAATTAAATTTTCAATGAATATACTTCTGTCTTTTGTTGTTTTAGAAAAACTACGTTATGGTTTAACCAATGTTTTATATAATAACTAAGTTAAAATATGCAAGATAAAACGAGAAAATGTGAAAAGTTCTCGGGTATATGATATTAGAACATTAATAAGATCTAATACATCTAACACATAGATAAAACACATTGAATCTACATTATACAACAATAACATAATAGTACATTATGATACAATTGTGCGTTAGTAATTACAGAGGGGGTCTGTTTTACGCACGCCCTTAAAAGGCGTACCCAATTTTATCATTCTTGGTAATTAAGTTTAAAAAAATAACTAATTATTTTATATAAGTACTAAAAACAGTCATAAAACACGAACTCTTAATACAGTTTTGATAAAAATCTAACACTGGCTTTAGGTAAGAGGTAGATTCAGGTACTTAGTTAAAACAATTGTTTTAGACAAGGCTGGGAAAATATTAAACATAGACAAGATATCCAAATTTTATTTATATTTTATAGAGAATACAAATCGACTTACAAATTTAGGTAAAGTTAAATTAAGCTTTCTTGATAAAACCGACACTCCATAAAAAAAAGAAAATAGCAGCTATAACGAGAATTAAGCCACTGTAAAAGTAAAGAAGACATTTACAAGCCACTTCGTCTTGATTACTATCTTCATCAACGGTCCCGCCGCCGGTAACGGTGCCACTGGCTTCCGTTGACTTCGATTGTTCGTGTAGAGGACTCATTTCTATTCTATCACCGCTTGAATTCTCATCAACGGTCCCGCCGCCGGTAACGGTGCCACTTGCTTCCGTTGAGTTCAATTGTTCGTGTAGAGGACTCATTTCTATTCTATCACCGCTTGAATTCTCATCAACGGTCCCGCCGCCGGTAACGGTGCCACTTGCTTCCGTTGAGTTCAATTGTTCGTGTAGAGGACTCATTTCTATTATATCACCGCTTGAATTCTCATCAACGGTTGACCCGTTGTTAAGTGAAGATGCGTCCATTTTTGTGGTGTGTGCGAGGATCAATAGCAAATATTTGAATGTCTCTCCACCTATATCTCCCTTAAACCTTAGCTTTTTCGCATCTGCCTTGTCGCAAGGGGAATACTTTTACTTCGTAAATACAACACTGTCTGTAATATTTCGTAGATCAAGCGCAGGCTTATAAGCCATTGGCTGAAGAGGCATAATCTCTCTCTCTTTCTCGCTCGTTCATATGGTACTCGTCGGTTACTCGTTTAGCGCCACCCGGGAGACACGTGCACACGTGCAGTTGGGGTCATCTCCTGCGAACGTGAGCAACACACATTTGACTATGTTGTATCTATGGGTTATAACTAAAAACTTAAAAAAGCAGTAAATCACTAGTTACAAGGACGTGTATAATCAGTGTGCAAAGCAACCGGGTATATCGACATAGTATATCAACGGCGATATTAAATTACGCTTTAAAAAAAATGGGCTACCTCAGGGTACCATACTAGGACCCATATTCTTTAAATGCAATTTTACCTTACCAAAATTCTGTATTTAATACACGCCGACTTTAAACGTGAGCATAAATCTTTTAAGAGTTACGCTTAAAAGGCTATAAATGATATTATTATAAAACGTGTATTCCTATACACTGATAAATTACGAAATAATTTTAATAACGAAAAAGTAAGTTTAGTTTCATTACTAACATTACACTTCAACTAGAAAATATTAATTCTCTAGAAGAAATTTGGTATTTGGAGGATGTGCTTATAAATAATAGTTAATATTTAATCTTCTTCAAATTAGCACACCTAAACAAAATATAAAATGTATAACAGTACGATTAAAATCAGTTAACGAATCGGTAATTTTCGTGAATCCCTCGTCTCTCACATAGAGTTATCAATTTACAGATATGACCTTTAACTATGTGACTCGTTGTCTTATTTACTACAATACAAGAACGATATGAGCAACAAAACCTCCTTTGTAGCTCAAAACTAACACAACCTTTATATTGAAATAAGAAAAATAATTATCTATTTCGGCAGTCCGCCTTCTTAGTGTCAATAAAAACAGTTTGACGTATATGATACATTTATATTTATGAACGCTAATTTCATTCGTGAATATATTCGACTCTATCAAATTTTATCAAAATTAACTTACAATGTAAGTTTATTTTGATAAAATTTGATATAGTATATGTATCATGGCTTCAACAAATTTAAAGAAAAAAATTGTTGCTCAATCTCGTGAAATTGTAAATATTTTAGAATAGAAGCTAATTTATTTAAAAAATAAGAAAGTAAATATCCGGGAAACTGTGTCGAAACGTCGGTATATTCAGGTAAATTAACTGAAACTGTGTCGAAGCGTCGGTATATTCAGGTAAATCAACTGAAACTGTGTCGAAACGTCGGTATATTCAGGTAAATCAACTGAAACTGTGTCGAAACGTCGGTATATTCAGGTAAATTAACTGAAACTCTGTCGAAACGTCGGTATATTCAGGTAAATTAACTGAAACTGTGTCGAAACGTCGGTATATTCAGGTAAATTAACTGAAACTGTGTCGAAACGGCGGTATATTCAGGTAAATTAAATGCATTTGCGATAGAACCGTTCTATGTTTTATAATAATGTGTACAAAACGCGAAAGTTTAAACGCGAAACTGATTTTACTGTTTAACAGAAACAAAGACAACGT
The DNA here is from genome assembly GCA_949128165.1 of Lathronympha strigana. NCBI lineage: Eukaryota > Metazoa > Arthropoda > Insecta > Lepidoptera > Tortricidae > Lathronympha > Lathronympha strigana. The sequence goes on along the minus strand of OX421901.1, from coordinate 2,623,348 downwards.
CACGTACTTGGTGATGAGCGGGATTTTGAAGAATCTTCTGTTGATGTAGTTGATGGATATTTACGATGTTTGGATCCGACCTGCAAGAAAACGTTATATTAGTAACTATTTCTAACATTCTTCCTGGTGAAATAAAAAGGATCGTTCAAACTCTACTTAGTGAATGTACTTAGTCAAGTCGGCATGTTAAACCAAATTTTATTCGCGATTTCGGCTTTGGGCCCGTAGTAAAAGCTTTCATTTCACCCTGTATATTATGTTTGACTAAAGTTTAGTTTCAAGACTAAACATCGCTTTAAACTCCGAGCACTTTTTTTTTCCGTGATATTTATTTATGTCATATCGAATTTTTATGTAGGTACTATTTAAAACATATTTTACAATTATTGGAAAGAAAAAAATGTCGAAATATTCTTGACCTCGGGCGAGACTCGAACTCGCGACGCTGGGATACACGCCCATCGCTCTACCAACTGAGCTACCAAGGCACACCCGGTGGCTCCGAATTTCTCCACCATATCCCTCGTATGCGCCCGCGCAGCGCTTATAGCTCAGTTCGCGTCTCGCCCGACGTCACGAGCTTTCCACTTTTCCGTCCGAGAAATATTGTTAAACATCGTCTTCGTCGCTACTGGACTCAACATCCGGCACACGGTCGACAATGCCAGACTCACTATTAAGCGAGTGAAACCACCCATGGAACTCTTCAGGTATGATAGCTTTGTCACCAAGGCTGAGAAAGTCCTTTTGTGCCGCAGATATAGCCAGTGGTTTTCCGTACAATTCCGCCGTCATGGGCTGGGGGTCTACTGGACTTTAAACATATAGCCAACTCGCCACTTAGGTTTCATCTACTACCCTCGAGAACACAGCTCTCGCGACCCCACTCTGGACGGCAAGCCAGAGGCAGAGGACTTGGTCGGACGACGGAGTCCCCCAGGAGCGCTCAGGTACGTGGGGTCGCTACTCCCCAACAGCTCGCCACAAGCTGCCCTGCGTTGACTGATTGCACCGATCGAAACCAGTGGGCGATGGGGTCGTCACATCCCTACGCCTTAATATTAAGTGCTAAATATTAATAATATTAATGACAAGTAACATTTTTAATCTTAAACTACGGCAGTATTTAATTTCGGAGGCCCAGATCCACTTCGGGTAGCTGAGCGCGCGTAGTAGAAGTCGTATATATATATTACGCGATTACTCTAAGATGCCTGAAGTAATTTGCTATATTTTTTGTGCGTAAGGGTATACTTTTGACAGTTTATTTTAAATCTTATCGAAATTAGTAAAGTAGTTTATGAAAAATCAACAAAAACCGGTCCCCAAAACCTCAAATAAAATATTATTATGGGTTAGGAACAATAAAAACCATTCATTTTTGATAAAACACTGTAATTGGTGTTGATAATTGAAGATTTGAGACATAAACTAAAACACTTCTAGATTTCATACAGCTATTAAACCAATGAAGACAATGAGGATTTTTAGTAACATTGGAAATAAGTACAAAATCTATGACATTTTTTTCTCATATCGAGATTTATAAGAAACTTGGAAGTAAACCAAAACTTAATCAAGGAGAAACGCTGTCCTAATATGTATTGATGAGCGAAATCTACAAAAATATATTTCTACAGGAAAAACCAACTAAGTGTGCGCTTGCTTTATTAAAATTTGAGACAAACAATTTACTCGATTTGGTAGTAAACTAGACAATTTATAGGCTTTAAAATGCTTTACACGTAGTGTACATTTCTTCATGTTTTTATATGAAAACCTACCTAATAAAAACATTTATTCTCGAAATATATACAGTAAGTGTAACTTACCTAACTACCTACCTTCAAACAATAAAATCGCATTATCTCAAAATCACATTTTTTAACTTAGTCGGCATTTGCAGTAATAGGACGATTTTGAGAAACAACAGCCTGTGACATCGGCGCGTGAGTCGCAACCATCGCAACTAAGTGATGTTACTACGGCGGGCGCGAAGGCCGCGAAGCTCGTACGCGCACTTAGCTAGTACTTCCTGTAGAACTTCGCGTCAATATTGAAACACAGCTACATGCAAAACCAACTAAGTCGCTATACATTTTTTTGGCAGTATGGTATTAGCGTTGTTTGAAAATAATTATCTACTGGAAAAACATGCTAATGACATGTAGTGTGTTTAGCCTGTCGCAAAAAAAAATTTAGTAGACACGTTTGTATGCTAAAACCAAATAAGTATACATAAAACTTTTTTGTAGAACTTAAAATGGCTAATATAATAAATATTTAAATGCAAATAAACACTATGCACCATAAACAGTTTTTACTTGGCGGAGAAAGCCTAAAGTGTTTTATTAAGTTATAGGTACATATCAGACTTTGGCAGTGTATAGTGCAGCAAGATGATCATTAAGTAACTTTATACAAAAGCTATCTTTTGAACGGAGAGTCGTATCAAAACATGGGTTTTACCAGATGGTAGCCCTTGAAATCCTTTCTCCAAAAGCGTAAAAAACACGATTTCGTCAAAAAGTTACTTAGTTGGTATTTGTCTTAGTTACTTAGTCACTTCAGTATGTTCTTTCTAATATTTTCAACTTTTTCTTGATTTTCAAATCTTTTTAACATCTGTTTAGTCACTTCAAGTTACTCGTTGCATCATTTGGTATAAAATCACAAAGGATTCTGATGACAAGGATAATGAAAGGGGTCTTCTGAAGTACTAGTATAATCTTAGTATTTTGTACGTTAGATACTTGTATAGCAAATATAGCAATAACTCTTTTGTTCAATAAATATTTTCGAAATTTTCTGTAGACACGGATGTCTTGGTCTTCGACCAATTCCAGGCTTTGTTTAGTTTAGGCTATTTGTCTGCCTACCCTCCTCCTTTCGCATTCGGGCTTGGGACCGACAATGGCGGAGTTATAAGCATTACCTAAATATAAAAGGAAAAGTACAACGCAGAGCCGAAACTACTAAACATAGGATTCTGATTTTACAGTATGTGAAATGTATAACGAAGGTATTTTAAGGGATAATAAGGGATTTTGAAATTCAACTCCTAAGAGGGTAAAAATGGGGTTGAAAGTTTGTATAGATTATTTTTTCTTTTAAGGAAGAAGTTTGATACTGCGCAAAAAGATTGCAAATACAATTTTTACTCGTATTTATTTAACTTTTTAAAATGAGTAAGATTTGTCATGAAAGTTTATATAAAAGACATGAAACTTTGATTATAGGCGTCTCGATAAAATATAAGAAAAATGATCTCAGCATTTTTGATTGATTTTTTGAAGGGATTAAAAAGGAGTGAGAGTTTTCCGACGCATACGACCTGCAACGCAAAAGGCCAATAAATGCTAAAGATCTTACTCGCGTACTTCCAAATACGCAACATGCCAAACACATGAATTATCAAATCTTCATTAATTATTACGCATATCATAATACCTAAAAACTCACATGTCATCTTAATAGACAATATACCACAAACGCACATGATAAAAACCCTAAAAACGCAGATGCCAAAGAAAAATGACAATTTAGGCTATTGCATATTTGGAAATTTAATAACATGGTCATTCACAAATTGACGAAATTAAACACGCGATCGGCCAAAATATATAAAATGGCCTTTTTCGAAAATTCTAAATGGTCGTTTTTGGTCGTATACACCATAAGGTTTGAAAGTCCATTTGTCTGACTACTAATTGTAAATAAACAAAACAAATTTCAGCATTCTTTGATTTTCCTCTCCTGAGGGAATATAAAGGGGTTCAAAGTTTATACTAACGCAGGCTCAAAACTACTGAAGCTAGAAAGTTGGAACATGCAAAGCCGTAGATATACAAATTATAAAAAGCATTTTGACATATTCAAATTCTAAGGGGGTAAAAGAGGGTTGAACGTTTATATGGAGATAATGTTTAATTTAAAGCGAGGCACTACTTGAAACTTTGTGAATACATTCCTAAAAGTTTTCTTTGGTATAAAAAAGGTTGAAAGTTTGTATTAACGCAGGTTCAAAACTACTAGAGCTAAAAAGTTGGGATTTGCACAGTAGGCTACCTAAAAAGCGAGGTTGAAATACTTCTTTTTCTTTTCTACCTTTAAAGACTTTGAAAGAGGTTGAATATTTTACCGAAATCTATTCAATATTTAAAGTATAAATACGAGAAAAATTACTTCAGCATTTTTGATTGATTTTTTGAAGGGATTAAAAAGGGGTGAGTTTTCCGGCGCATACGACCTACAAAGCAAAAGGCCAATAAATGCTAAAGATCTTACTCGCGTACTTCCAAATACGCAACATGCCAAACACACGAATTATCAAATCTTCATTAATAATTACGCATAGCATAATACCTAAAAACTCACATATCATCTTAATAAGCAATATACCACAAATGCACATGATAAAAACCCTAAAAACGCAGATGCCATAAGAAAAATATCAATTTAGGCCATTGCGTATTTGGAAATTTAATAACATGGTCATTCACAAATTGACGAAATTAAACACGCGATCGGCCAAAATACATGAAATGGCCTTTTTCAAAAATTCTAAATGGTCGTTTTTGGTCGTATGCGCCATAAGGTTTCAAAGTCCATTTGTCTGACTACTAATTGTAAATAAACAAAACAAATTTCAGCATTTTTTGATTTTCCTCTCGAGGGGATATACGAGTAAAGGGGTTGAAAGTTTATACTAACGCAGGCTCAAAACTACTGAAGCTATAAAGTTGGAACATGCAAAGCCGTAGATATAGGTAAAAATTATAAAAAACATTTTTACATATTCAAATTCTAAGGGGGTAAAAGGTGGTTGAAGGTTTTTATGGAGATAGTGTTTGATTTAAAGCGAGAGACTACTTGAAACTTCGTGATTACATTCCTAAAAGAGTGATTTTATGTATAAAAAACCGGCCAAGTGCGAGTCGGGCTCGCGCACAAAGGGTTCCGTAGCAGCAAATATAATAAACTTATTATGTCAATTTATACACCTGGTGAATGGAGCCTAAACTCTCCCGATATTTTGCCTTGTACTTTTATGTATGAATATTAATTTTAACTTAACCAAAATTACAGTTAAATCAACCTATCTCAAAAACTATAAGAGATACTTTGATCAAACCAAAAATCGTTGAAAGAGTTAATTAGCATGCATCACCTCTATTTTTTTTAGAATTTTATACCCCGTAGTTATAAAAATAGAGGGGGGGGGACATACTTTTTACGACTTTGAGAGCTGATATCTCAAAAACCGTTCACTTTAAGAAAAATGTTTTTTAGAAAACTTTATATCATTTTAAAAGACCTTTCCATTGATACCCCACACGGGTATGTACATCGAAAAAAAAATTTTCATCCCTCAGTTACATGTATGGGGGGCCCCACCCCCAATTCTTTTTTTTACTATTTAGTGTCATAATTTTGTAGCGGTTCATACAACACATATTCCCATCAAATTTCATCACTGTAGTACTTATAGTTTCCGAGTAAATCGGCTGTGACAGACGGACAGACGGACAGACGGACAGACGGACAGACGGACATGACGAAACTATAAGGGTTCCGTTTTTGCCATTTTGGCTACGGAACCCTAAAAAGGTTGAAAGTTTTTATCAACGCAGGTTCAAAACTACTAGAGCTAAAAATTTGAGATTTGCACAGAAGGCTACCTAAGAAGCGAGGTTAAAATACTTATTTTTATTTTCTTCCTTTAAAGGTTGAACATTGAACCGAGGTCTATTAAATATTTAAAGTAGGTATAAACTTCTAAAATACCTACAAGGAAACTAATTTTTTTTTAAACCGTCTTTAAAAAATGAAAACGTTCTCATTTCGACTGTATTTTTGGTATGGGATTACTACAAACCGTCAAGTTGGTCTCATAGGAATTATTCCTAATGTGATATTGTGATCCATTACCAAATTAGGTAAAGTCCTCAATTTACGAAGGCATGATAACTACCTAATGATAAATTGGTACCTGATGATAAATTGGTACCTGATGATAAATTGGTACCTGATGATGAATTGGTACCTGATGATAAATTGGTACCTGATGATGAATTAGCGCGCATCTTCTCATGTAGTTAAGCTCTTCTTCTTAACGTTTTCCCGGCATATGCCACGGCTCAGGGTCTGCTGTGGCAGATAAGCCCAAGATTTGGCGTAGGCGCTAGTTTTACGAAAGCGACTACCATCTGACCTTCCAACCCTAGACCTTATTGGGATTAGTCCGGTTTCCTCAATATGTTTTCCTACACTGAAAAGGGATTGGTAAATATCAAATGATATTTCGTGCATATTTCGAAAAACTCATTGGCACGAAATGGCAGGAATTGAACCCGCGACCTTCCGATTAAAAGTAGCACAGCTTCCACCAAAGCTTCACATGCAGGTAAGCTGATATTTCCTACCTCCTAAACCAAGAAATTGCTACATATCCTAAAAACAAAACCCTGCTTGTTAATCCATTAAGCGTGCATAAATTATTGATAATAACTACTGCTACGAATTAGGATCCCCCCTCTGCTCCCCTTGCCACCTCTTAATTGGTATTCTTAATCTACAAACGGTTACTAACGAATTTATCCGAGTGAAAGTAGCTAATACCTTTGCTTGTTGTCTTTTGTTGCGGGGGGCTTCACCCCCGCACCTCCCTACTTTCTCTCGGTCTGGTTTGTTACCATAAAAGCTTACTAACGAATTAACCTGGCTGGAACTAGCAGTGCTGTCTATAAACTATCTAAATCGGAGAACCCTATCATCTTAAAATTATCTTAATAGGAAAACCCTATGACCATATAAGGAATCCCTTCAATTTCTCCAGGACCCCATGATCAGATCCTAACTTTAGGACCAAATCGAAAGCATACCCTATAATAATAATAAAATCGGTTAAATAGTCTTTGAGTAATCGGTACACAAAAAGAACATTAAATATTCAGACGAAGTGAGAACCTCCTCCTTTTTCTTAAAGTTAAAAATAAAATTCTACGCGTACAAAGTCGCGGGTGAAAGCTAGTACTAACTGTATACTGTATTATATCTCTATGTTTTAGTTCAGTCTGTTTGTCTGCCTACCCTCCTCCTTTCTCATTCGGGCTGGGACCGACAATGGCGGAGTTAAAGGCATTTAATATTATAGTATTTTTTTCCAATTTAGCAAAAAAAATTTTTAACATGATAGTAAGTTTTAAGTTTTATGATTTTATTTTACATATATTTTATTTTAGGTACCTTAATAATATTAATTACTAACAACTTAGTTTTAAAACAACAGAATAAATGTATACTAACACAAAATGGACCATGTTGTCTGAAATAAAATATTTGAATTTGAATTTGAATTATAGCATTTCTTTTTACACTCTCAATCCTAGGAAAAGAGAAATAGGACCAAAATTTCCATTGTGCTACCGCCATACTAAATCTGCGACAAAATGGTGACGAAATGGCAATCTTGGGACACTTATTAAAATTATTTAGATTAAAAGAGCTCAGAATCAGAATCAGAATATCATTTATTTTCCTGCTTGGGTACGTAGCTCACTCGATAAATTTTGAGATGCTCGAAATTTGAAAATGGAACGCACCCATGTTATATGTTTTTAAAAAGCAAATTTATTTAAAAATAGAACACTAGTATCCAGTACACTCTAATTTCAAAAATAGATTAGTTCCAGTTGTTTTGCTACAACGTTTTCCGTGGGTTTTCTTTGAAACGATGGAGCTGAACCGCGAACATTTTCGTGCTATGATATATTACGATTTTAAATTTGGTTTAACCGAACAACTGACTTTGCAGCGATTACAATTGCATTAGGAGACTCTACTCCATCCCGGGCAACTGTTTTTAGATGGTTTAGTGAATTTAAAAGGGGCAAAACCAACCTCGAAGATGAACACAGAAGTGGTCGCCCTCAAACAGCAGTAACTGCAGAAAACGTATGGACTACTGAAATGTTAGTGCGAGAAGACCCACGAATTACATACACGGACATCGAGAAGATCCTAGGCATTAGTTCGGGGAGTGTTAATATCATCCTACATCAACATCTTGGAGTAAGGAAGCTTTGTTGCCGTTGGATCCCGCGTTTGCTCTCCGGAACTGAGAAACAGGCTCGTGTGGATTGGTGTCATGAAATGCGTTTAAAATTCGAAAACGGAACATCAAGATGTGTTTCTGAAATCATTACTGGTGACGAAACATGGATTTATCAATATGATCCGGAAAGTAAGCGGCAGTCGTCAGTATGGGTGTTCTCAGAGGGCAAGTTACCAACAAAATTACAAAGACCTCGAAACGTAGGCAAAAAAATGGTGGCTAGTTTTTTTTCTCGGGGGGGACATCTGTCGACTTCAGTGCTGGAAAATCATAGTTCTGTTAATTCGGAATGGTACACTACAGTAGCATTGCCGCAAGTTTTCCAAGCAGTGCGGGAGAGGAGACCAAAGGCTGGACTTCGGGGAATCATGCTGCATCACGACAACGCCTCTTCACATACGTCCCTCAGAACAAAGGCGTTTATTGCAGAAACTGGGGTTGAAACCTTGCCTCATCCACCCTACAGCCCTGACTTGGCTCCCTGCGATTTCTTTTTGTTCCCAACAGTGAAGGAAAAAATAAAAGGCAAGTTTTTTCGAGTGCCGAAGAAGCCGTGGCTGCCTATGAAGGAGCGATTTCTGACCTATCCGATCAAGACTGGCAAAAGTGTTTCCAAAGTTGGTTTAGACGAATGGAACTTTGTATAAAGAACGATGGAGAGTATTTTGAGAAAATGTAAAATAAATAGTGTTTATATCTTCAATAGTTTTTTTGTATCTCAAAACTTTTCGAGTGACCCACGTATTACATAAATGTCCCTATGGAGGTTTGGCTTGGTCAGCTAACATATGTCCTAATGGATTTGTTTCTGCTGTTTTCTAGTTATTCGCAATAAGTTTATAAAAACAGATTACGTGTTTTATTAATTTTGTGTGCTTACCGCCTATCTCATTTTAAGGGGACGCGGGGCTTTCGTTTTATCGATACCTAGGCCACCGCCTATGCATTTTTTTATTGGGGTCATACAATATTTCCCCTAATCTGTGATTAACCCTGAGAGTATTGAATTCACCTTGTGCCATGTAGGCGTCGCGGGGGCTTTCGAGGCCTGTTATTTGTAGTCTTGCGATATTTTCCAGCATCTTGGTATTGAGGTCCTCGGCACAAGGCTTCTATGTCAGCCATCTCCTAAATCGCTTCTGTGGGTGTTCGTCTCGGTAGTTTAGCAGCACTTTTTAATGCCGTTCTATATTGGCCTTTCGATTTTGCACAGCACTCGAGAGCAGTTGTACCACACCGTAGTCCAGCAGCGGTAGAATGCAAGTCTGTGTGATGGCCAGTTTCGTTTCTTGTTCGGTCTTCGCGTAGTATCCTATTATACCGGTTTTTGCCGGCGAGGTAGTTTTCAAAAATTTTAATGACGTTGACATCTTTACTCTGAAGTTTTTGTGATTTATCGAGTCGAATTTCGTTAGCAATGGTATCGGCGTCTTCTCCATAAGTCTTATTTTTAAGCACGATCCTGATTGCCAGCTGTCTGTCAGCCTTCGGTTTCCCTGCTTATCCCTAAAGTGTCCAGCGTAGCAAGTATATTTTTACAGGCCTTGGCGCTGTCCGGCTTAATTTTAATTTCACTGCCCATAACGTTGAGCGTTGAGCTGTTTTTTGCTACTGTGTCTCGGATTTTCTTCAGTGTTCTTTGGTATTTAGTTGCGTTTTCATCCCTGGTTATTATATTAGGTATGTCTACGCCGGTACAATTTCTTTTGGCTCCTCTGTTTTCTGCTGGTACTGTGTCGATTGGTACTGATGGTAGTTTTTCGTATTATATCTTGTGACACACCACCATGATGGCAGCCGAAAGTGCTGCGCACTGATTTTTCCCACACTTACAGATGAACCACTCCTCGGTTGAAAAATTCTCGATGGGTATGGTGGTCAGTTCTTTCATGGTTTACAGCTGACGCATGGTTCTTTACTCCGGTGTTCAGTACTGCCGTATACTTTGTCACTTCAGATTCCGCCGTTGTTTTTGGCATGTACACACCTTGCACTGGATTTTCCTAGTGTTCATTTGATTGGAGTAAAAATAAAATAGGAGAGTGTCCATCTGGAAGGTAAATTCACATCAGCACTGCACTATACTTTTATTAAAATCACATAAGTCTACTTTCAAAATTTTCAATTTGTCCTTAACTGTTTTATTGTCCGTTCCTGAACTAAGCGGGTGCGTATCCATATCACTATTATTGTCCAAACATACACTCCTGTTCTCCGATCCGTTTACACTATTAGGATTTCACTATTTGTGGCGGTTCCCGGGAGTTACGAGAGCCCCCGGGAATGTGAAAAGTTCACTTCATATCACAGTATTGTAATTTCCAAGCCTTAGTCGTATGTAAAAAGTGAGCGGTAGGATTTAAAAACCAGTCACCATTTGGGCATCAAAAAAATAAAAACGGCGGTAGACTGGTTGTCTGTCTACCCTCATTGTTTCGCTTTCGGGCTTGGGACCGACAATGGCAGATCTTAGGGCTCTTACGAGTACCATGACGTCTTAACGCGATTCACTTTAGGTTCAGCTTAGGCTCAGTTGTATGGCAGCGACTCAGTTTAGGTCGTCAACTGAATACACCCTGTTTTCTTAAGTCCTTTAATTTTAAGGGCAGATCCTGAAGGTTAACCGAAGTTATTTTCTCTAAAAAAACTATTGTTTGAATTAACTCTTGCTGTTTTTGAGATATATAAAATATTTATTATCTGAACCAGTGAAAAACGTTCTTCATTAGTTTTGTTTTGTGTTTTGGCAAGTCTTGTCATGATTAAAGTTAAGCTTTATTTATTTAATTAATCTTAATTGCATAGTTAATAATGTACAAAAGGCGAACTTAATGCCAGATGGCATTCTCTACCAGGCAACCTTCAACCGCAAGTCAAGCTTTGTAATTCTTGACACTTACGTTTTGTGTTACTCTTAAGGACCTGTTACAATGTAATATTTATTTATTATGTATGAAAAATTCGATAAAATGCGATGTACCAATAACTTGTATTAACGTACCAAGCAACGTGTCGAATTCAACAGAAATTAAAAAAACACGGTACTACTACTTTTATTTTTTCACACCACCATGAAAAGGTTTTTTCTGTTCAAGCTAGGAAGGAACAAAGTGGCACTTTTCTGTTCAAGGACTACACATTTTTATGTTTTCGGGCATTAACTAGTGGCATCGTGGTGTTGATATGATGCTGTTTTCGGCTTGGTTTATTTCCTATCAATTGGTGTGAAAAGCTGTATGTGTCGCACGCTCACACTGTATCAAAATTATTATCGTCTTTTGCGTTAACGCTTGAATCCCTCATTACAATGTGCGCCCGCGCCAGAAATTAGTAGTTTATGCAACAGTGATATAATAAGGGTTCTTAAAACTTGAGGGTCGCCGTTACAAAACGAGGCGAAGCTGAGTTTTGTAATAATAGACCTGAGAGTTTAAGAACCAATTATGAGCTGTTGCATACCCTAGTTTTTCTACGACAGCTAATATAGCGTAAAAAGCGAAATCTAGAAACGTGGCAGAATAGGGAAGATGTTCTGCCCAGTATAGAAATTAAAAAAAAACAACAGTGCTCATATATTGTATGAAAATCCATAGGAGCAGTGTTCTTATGGAATACCACAGACAACGTTATAATGTATGCTTTTTAAATATCGCTGTCAGTCATCTAATTGACAGATAGAAGTGCTGGAGTAGAAAAATACCATTTTGATCCTTTGTAACACAAACTACTATTTCTGTCGACATAAATTGTATGTGTATACGAAATACTGTAATGAAATTAATAGGTATCAAAAAATAATATGTGAACTTTTTTTTTTAAATACCTTGGCTTAACTATAGATAAAAACTTAAAATACATTTACACCTTAGTACACAAATAAAAGAATAAAACATTTTCAACATGTGTATTACATATATTACATAATACATATACAATATTTGAATACAATTTATATAAGTACGTATACATACAGCATTGTCGATATAACTTTATTATCTATTAGTGATAGGAATATATACCTATATAGGTTATTTTTTTAACATTTCATATTTCATTGTATTACTTAAATACGTAGTTTATTAATAACTATAATAACATCATAAATTTTAAAAATACTTTTCGAAATTATATAACGAGCAAGCAAAGCGAGTCAGTTCTCCTAATGTACTTAAAAACTCCGTCGTGGATGGAGCTGCTTATGTTTAGTCAAGAAAAAATAGAAGAATATATATTTTTTTTGGTTTAAAATATTAAAAGTAGTAACATAAAATAGCATGAAAATGTGCTCGTTTGAGCCCCACCGTGTCTCAAAAAAAAAGTTGGAATCGGTGATCTAAAATGGCTGTAAAATTCTTATTTATATAATTAGACAAATCTTTCTACTATTGTTCTACTTCCAATAAAATAAGCTTTTAAAAAGCATATTATTATAATACATGACCATACCATGTCCAGATTTCGAGCATCGAATTTCTTTCTTAGTGATCCACGTACATAGTTTATTACTTATGCTGTGATATTACCTCGACTTGACAACATAAGATACAAATATGTTCGGAATTTAAGTAGGGTAAGCAGTACAATCATTGGCCCTTTAAGGCGAACCTCGAGTTTCAACATTTTTCCTTCCCAAATAAGATGCTAAATAGTAAACCTTTGATGACAAAACATCCCTAAAAATGTTGAGAATTTCAATAAATCACAACAATAAATATATTCACAACCAATTGTGAACTATAATACAAAAACCAGAAAATGGGACGAAAGTATAATCATTGGCCCCTAGGGTACATATATTGGCATACCAAGAGTACAATGATTGGCATGCTTTGTGCTTATTGGCCCTGCCAATGATTATACCACGGTAGGGCTATACTTGTTTATTATTATAAACGATAGTGATGTGCCGAGCAGCTTTTTAGAAGATTCGTTGGTACAATTATTGGCATAGGTAAAAGTATAATGATTGCCTGATTGGCATGGCCAATGATGAGAAAGTATAATCATTGGCCCTGCCAACATTTAGTTACTGCTATTTTAGACGAAGTACTATTATTGGCACAGGGGCTAATCAACTAGACGTTCATATAAGCCATAGCATAGGTACAAATCATAGCCGGCCTTGAGTCTTTTTTTTCAAGAATTACGGTTTACAGCGCTAATATAAACTATAACTAATATAAAGGAACACAAATATTACATTTTGAATACCAATAAAAAGGGTAAATAACAGTTTAAAAGTACTCAATTCTTATGATTTTGATAAGAAAACACACCTTTAGCTTCGATCGTTGCAAAATGATTTTTTTACACGTGTTCTAGCTATTATGCTGGAAAACTATCAATAACACTGTATTGTGTTGTCAACGAAGAAAAATATAAATATTTATTTTTACCTTCTACTCAAACGTATATATAGATTTAATAAATAGATTTTGAGTTCAGGGGGCCAATGATTGGGGGAGGGCCAAGATTACTACCGCTTACCCTACTTACTTAAAAATAAAACTATCCATGTCTGTGTTCTTACAGGATTGTGGTATACAGGGCGTTCCACGGCTTTGCCACATGGAGGGGAAGTACCTAAAATACTGCAGATAGGAAAGTTTACTGAAAGAAGACTTCATTTTTAAAACAATACCAACTGCAGTAGGGATTGGTGCGTTCTGGATCAACCTAGTAGGGATTCGTGCGTTCTGGGTTAACCTGAAAGGGGGACCAAGTACCCAAGTTGGGTGATGACCTTTTTTTTAGCAGCCACACCGTCAGCGCCTGGTACTGGGGGTGTTGGCTCAAGATGCTAAATAGAATCTATGCTAAAAAGGATAGTTGATATTTTTACTAAAGGGAGTCATCATCGAAATCTAAATGTCTTTTACATAACTCAAAACCTATTTCATCAGGGAAAAGGACAACGTGATATATCATTGAACGCTAACTACATTATTTACTTTAAGAATCCTAGAGATAAAACTCTAGGATTCTTAAAGTAATTTTTTTATGTACTACTATTTAATTCAAATAATATTCTAAACATTTGACTTATAGTAACATCATTACTTATGCTATTTACAGTTGAGAAAACATTAATAAAATCATTCAATTTAACATTTTTCGTTTTTAAATAAAGATAAACTAAACAGTATTTTCCGCAAACTGATGTTATATAACTTTGCAGTTGTTGATGATTACAATACCACTTCTTAGCATTTCTCTTTAAAAACATTTTATGATAACCTTCCGGTTTACGACCGAATGAATCAAAGTATTCACCAACACCATTAGCATCAATATAAATGGCTATCCAATGTGAGCCCGGTTTAAAATCTGGATCTAAATTGCTTATAATGTGAACGGGTAGTTGAACAACCATTGGGATTCTGTTCGCCGCAAATACATTCGATTCCATATCTATATTTATTTTACTCATATAGTGTTGAATTTCTTCTGTATCCATCTTGAGTTACATTACATATATGATGAAATAAATCTTTGCATTTTTGATTTATTTAGTAATTAGCTATTGTAATCGACACTTATATCACGATTTTTATTGATTTCTATAACATTGTCAAACTCTGCATAAATGATGCAATTGAGCGTTGCTGTAAACGCTTTATCAAAACGAACTTCTAGCCTTACACTACCACGTCTGACTAAGTTCCAGTGTGAGGTTGAGCTGGCCAAAAGATCTGGAGTTAAATTAAAAGCTAGTAAACAATAACCTCCTCCAAAGTCTTCTCTACCAATCGAGTTAGCTTCATTGAAAAAGTGAATACCCGTTCCAGAAAACAATGTATGATAAGTTGATGCAAATAAACCTTCTTTGAATAAGGGTTGCAATGTTTTTGATGGCACCTGTTGACCATCAAAATATAAACTAAATAGGTTAATTTCATGATCATCGAAGTTAAATGGATTTTATTTGAAATCACCATTAAAAGCTGATTTTTTTACAAACCCTATAAATTTTTTAGGGTTTAAGACATCTTTTAGGAACTTGCCCCAGAAATATGTTATCTAATGCTTTCCCTTGAATTCCAGTTGGAATCGTTAGAACTTTAACTTCTGCTCTAGTGATAGATTACTAAGCAGTTGTTGAGGCTAAAACTTTTTGAAGTGCCAATAAAACAGATGGATTGATACTAGCCTTTCGAATAATACAGGTTTTTTGTAACCACGTTTAGCGGGTTCGATTCCCGGTTCAGACAGGCAATTTTTTTAAATTCTTTGAATGCAGTTCGTTTTGTTTTAAAAATAAAAGTGTAGTCTTCTTTCAGTAAACTTTCCTATCTGCAGTATTTGAGGTACTTCCCCTCCATGTGGCAAAGCCGTGGGACACCCTGTATATATTTGGACTGATTCTGACTGAAAATCCAATGTACGAGTATATAATGTATCCAATCTGTGTCTGTTATACAGTGGGATTTTCACCAAAATCAACGACAATGTATTGAAGCTGAAGATTAAATCTAGTTTTTATGGATAATATCCTATAAATATCTACATTTTTCATTTAATTCATTCTACACAGTAATTTTTTAAATATTTCAGATTAAAACATGAATCTCTAGGTAAGATTATTTAAAATATCATCTAAGTACAGAAACATTTTTTTTCTGACATTTACGCACCCATTTTTGCTTTACGTACTCGTTCTACATCCATACACATGATTTTCATTTCAGTTGTTCTGCAGAGAATTTTTTCAATTCACTCGTTCTACAAGACAAATTTTTTAATTAACTCATTCTACAAAGATATTTTTCATTGCACGCGTTCAACAGAAACATTATTAATTTCATTCACACACTTTTCGTTCTGACTGCAGATACAATTTGACCAACGACGTTTTCCCAAATGGTTGAAACACCAGTTCTTCAGCCGATAGATATTCTGTAAAGATGGGTAAATATTCTTATGAATACAGGCCATTTTTCCATATTTTTCGAGTTGATTACTGGGACCAACTTATGTTGGTCCTACTAATCAAAACTAATTCGAAATCACACACATAGTAACGAAATCAAATTTTCCAAAATGGTACCTGTATACTTAGGGTCAATCCGCGGCAATAGTAACGTGAGTCACAGTTTTTGGAATGTTCCTTTTATTCAAGTGATAATTTATTTATAAGGAAGTGTTACTTTCCGTAGATATATATTGATTCATACATTTGTATCTGTAATTCAAACAAACACGCATTGAAGTCGTGACTCGCGTTACTTTTACGTGGATTGACCCACTCAGTAATTGTTATATTTGACTGGAATTATTGTAACCTTGTACGGCCTTGTATGCCAGAAAACTTATCAAATAAAAACTGGTAAAAAGTTTACCATTTTCTATTTTTTTTTAATATAGAAAATGGTACACTTTTTTTTTTAATGCTCATTTATGAAAATGGTATAAGAAATGTCACTTGGCTATACAGGCAGACGTCGTCAAATGTTGAATCTCTTTTTCATTGGAAATGCACAGCTTATTTACACAAAATTTTTAGTGGAAGGCTTTTAGGGTTTTAAATAGTTTTATATATATTGACGGTCTCCATTGATGCTCAAATGCCGCCTGCGGACCTGTGAAGGGTGTGTTCGGACAAAACCTGCGCAAGCACATCCTCACACGCCGACAAACGGCCAATATGTTATTTAAATAAATAAAATCTTTATCGCAACTTAAGGTATTACATAAATAATTGGTTCACGGGTTTGATTTTGTTACACTCTGTATATTGCTCGTTTATCTTACCGTGTTTTTCGTGAACTGATTTAACTTTGGCATGTAGCTTCGTATAATTGAGGAAACAAAATGGCCTAGTCAGTTTTAGTAAATTCGTAATGTTTTGTTTAATTTTTCATAATAATTACATGTTGCATCAAGCGCTAATGTTAAACGGGCATTATAATTAACTTTACTAAGTAAATGACAACTATGATAATATCAGTGTTAAGTCGAATACTCATACTCATAAAATTAAATTAGTGATTATCTTCTAAATGGAGCTAATTAGAATACCAGTGTCTTTGACAAATTAACTTAATTTAAGCTAAAGAATGCGCCCTTAAAATTAAAGTTGTTTTTACAACAAGTACGAAAAGTAAGTGATTTCCGTCGAGCGGCATAGTTAATCGTGAGCGAGCGAGTGTATGTATAAGTCGACACGCGACGGAAATCAACTTTACGCTCGTGTTTCACAAAATATTTTAATATTAATAAAATCAATTTGATAAAGCTAAATATAGTTGGACCATGCTTAGTCTTCGTGCAAAGTTTTACGTAAAAAATGGCATTATCATACAATGTCACTGCCAAGTGTACCAAATCCGTGCAAAGTTAGCGTCGCACTCTATCTGCCATAACCCCATGGAAATATTTTGGTCTTAAATTAAATACATTTCACCCTCCGGCCGGCAAGCAGGCAATTGCAGCCCGCTACGCTAAACAAATTCGCCGCTAGCCGACTGCGTCGAGCAGAAAAATAGTGTACAGACCTCTCCCACTAAATAAGAAAACCTAAGATCACATGTTTTGTCGACGTCTTCGCTTCGGACGACAATTACACGAGATCTAAGACATTTCTTACTTTACAGGCCTCGGTACGTCATCTACTATTTTTATTCCATTTTCTGAAGTGCCAAAATGGCGTCTAGTCGCAGAGTCCAACCAAGCGGCAACTAAGTTTTGTAAATTTTTTTTGTATTTTTTTCAATCTTCCAGCACACGATGTTTTGTTCTGTTCTAAAGGATGTGTTTAAGTGTGTGTTATTCGATAGAAAAGCTCACGAATAGACCGCCATTTAAACACTGACCTCTAGTAGCAGAATTCTTCATACAACCGTAGTTCAGGTATGTTTTATGTTTTATGTTTTTTTATTCACCATAAAGTAACATGTACATTACATTGTATGTCATTACAGGAAATCAATAGGTTTGTTTAAAACAATAAAAGTTATAAAATTACAATATAACAACAATAAATAAATACTAAATAAATAACTAAATATTAATTAAAACTATTCATGTCAATGTCAATATCACAGTGTAAATATTCGTTAACCGAGTAGAACGCATGTCTCCTGAAATAATGAGATATCGGTAACTTAAATTGTAAAGGGTGTAGCAGGATAAGCCTTCAAAAATTGCACCTAAAGCTTTGAGTTCAAAACTACTACCAGTTAATGCCCCGTCAGATGAAAATAATCCATTTAAATGTTTAACCCTCTACTGCCACCTGGAATCCCATGACATTCATTTAACCCTAAAACGTTTTTATTTTTTTTCTCCAAGAGTGTAAAAAGGACAATTATCAAATTTTTCACAAATGTTGATGTGATCAATATAAACTATCAAAAATGATATACCACACTCTAGGGTTGAAATGAAAAAAAATCACCCCCTCTTTACGTGTACTCTAAAAATAAATTATAACCACTTTATTTGACCACTTTGTTGGCGTGTCCGATATACACATTCGTACAAAATTACAGCTTTCTAGTATTTACAGTCACTGAGATTATCCGCGGACGGGCGGACGGACGGACGGACGCCAACCGGGAAGCGGGAAGCGGGAAGAATGAATGAAACGCATTAATACTTATTCGAGCCAGCGAACCCTAAAAAATGGCCCTCGGCATAGATGCCGCCCGTGTTCGATTTTTGAATATTTTTTAAGTAAAATAAACAAAAACGCTGGCTCGAATAAGTATTAATGTGTTTCATTCATTCTTCCCGCTTCCCGCTTCCCGGTTGGCGTCCGTCCGTCCGTCCGCCCGTCCGCAGATAATCTCAGTGACTGTAAATACTAGAAAGCTGTAATTTTGTACGAATGTGTATATCGGGACACGCCAACAAAGTGGTCAAATAAAGTGGTTATAATTTATTTTTAGAGTACACGTAAAGAGGGGGGTGATTTTTTTTCATTTCAACCCTAGAGTGTGGTATATCATTTTTGATAGTTTATATCGATCACATCAACATTTGTGAAAAATTTGATAATGGTCCTTTTTACACTCTTGGAGAAAAAAAATAAAAACGTTTTAGGGTTAAATGAATGTCATGGGGTTCCAGGTGGCAGTAGAGGGTTAAACATTTATATGGATTATTTTCATCTGACGGGGCATTAACTGGTAGTAGTTTTGAACTCAAAGCTTTGGGGGCAATTTTTGAAGGCTTATCCTGCTACAACCTTTATGTTTGATTTTAAATATTTGAGATATAAAAAATATATAGTCTGACAAGCCAGCGAGCGTAGTAACAGTAGGATAGAGAGCATCACACTGTCTTTTTCTTATGCTAGTATTACCACTCCGAAAAAAGGGATAAATATAGTATTTTTGTCCTCCTGTTACTCCGATATCGCTAGCTTTTCAGACTATAAAACAAACTATAAACTTATACCCACTAAAGAAAAAGTGACTAATATCGGTACCATTAGTTGTACTTAACTGTAGGCGTTAACGACTGCGCGTTTCTAAATTATGTCCGTCTCGCTCCTGCCAGAGTAGTGGTAGGAGCTCATTGTAAGCACACTGTAGAAGTGTAGACCCTTAGACTGGGCCGATTCCATAGTGTTTGCATATCATTATTTTCTATTAAAAGCGAGGAAGATGTAATTATCGAATCGCGCAGTCGCTATCGACTACGATTACATAAAACTCATGGTAAGCACTCAAGTATACAGATATACATTCGCAATGAACACGTATATAATATTAGGTGGAACTGCATATTGGGCCGGTTTAGAAAAAAGTGCACTATTTTAAAGAAAATGTGTTCTCAATTTTCCATACAAAAATAAATTGTCAGTTTCGTAACGGCTCATACAAAATGTATGAAAAAATGCGTTACGAAACTGACCAAAGATTCATGTTATGGAAAACCCAAAAATTCCTATATTTTCAAAAAAAATATTCAAAAAATGCCGTTGGGTGTTTTTGCAAAACAGTGACTTCCTCCTGGCGGCTTGTGGGCACATTGAATGTCAAATATAACATTACCGCATCAATTGTGACAACAGACGTTATATTTTTTGTGGATTTTTTACGATTTTTTTTTGTGGCTGAGTATTAAGACGAACGTCTTTAATTAAACAGCGATCGCCTAATTTTCGAGAATACTAAAAAAATGTTACATAACTAATTCATTTTCCGCGGGATACGCTACATAATTCCGAAAAACAATATGCCGATTTCTCGAATTTTAAATCCGATTTTGAAAATCCCGACCTATCAAAACTCGGAGCATCGAAATTCCGACTCATGAAAGCACGAATATTTATAGTTCCTAATAGAAAAAACCGATTTGTAAAATCCCGAACAACTTAATGCCGAATCAGTATTAGATTCGGGATTATGTTAAGAGTCCGGTACACTTTTTAAAGTGAAAATCGTTAAAAAAGAAAAAAAACGCATATAAATTGATATTGTTTTTAAGTATGAAGTACTCGTATTGAAAAAAAAAAAATTTTATAAATATATATTATTATTTAGTAAGTAATTTAAGCTAATTTAGAGATCAACACATAAATATAGGCATTTTCTGAAAAAGAAAATTGATCCCCGAATTTCCATACAAAGAGAAATCGTCAGTTTCGTAACGGCCCATACAATATGTATGAAAAAAAGCGTTACGAAACTGACCAAAAATAAAGGGACACTCTTTTTCTTTTTTTAAATTAATAGTACTCGTGATTCTGCTTATAAAAACCCAAAATTTCCTATATTAAAAAAAGAAAATGGTGCACTATGAAAATGGTATAAAAAATTTCGCATGGTTATACGTACGAGTACACAGGCAGCTCACGTCGTCAAATGTTGAATCTCTTTTTCATTGGAAATGCACAGCTAATTTACACTAAATTTTTAGTGGAAGGCTGTTAGGGTTTTAAATAGTTTTATATATATTGACGGTCTCCATTGATGCTCAAATGCCGCCTGCGGACCTGTGAAGGAGGGTGTGTTTGAACAAAACCTGCGCAAGCACATCCTCACACGCCGACAAACGGCCAATATGTTATTTAAATAAATAAAATCTTTATTGCAACTTAAGGTATTACATAAATAATTGGTTCACGGGTTTGATTTTTGTGACAGCCTGTATATTATTCGTTTATCATACCATTGCTTTAACATTGGCATGTATTAGCTTGGTATAATTGAGGACACCAAATGGCATATTCAATTTTATTAAATTAGTAATGTCTTGTTTCATTTTTAATAATAATTAACTGTTGCATCAACCGCTAATGATAACGGGCATTATAATTTAGGTACTAAGTAAATAACAACTATGATAATATCAATGTCATGTCGAATACTCATACTCCGTTTACACACTTGCAAATATCATATGAGATAAAATTAAATTAGTTATTATCTTCTAAATGGAGCTAATTAGAAGTCTTTGACAAATTAACTTAATTTAAGCTAAAGAATGCGCCCTTAAAGTTAAAGTTGTTTTTACAACAAGTGAGGAAAGTAAGTGATTTCCGACGAGCGGCATAGTTATTCGTGAGCGAGCGAGTGTATAAGTCGACACGCGACGGAAATCAACTTTACGCTCGTGTTTCACAAAATATTTTAATATTAATAAAATCAATTTGATAAAGCTAAATATAGTTGGACCATGCTTAGTCTTCGTGCAAAGTTTTACGTAAAGAATGGCATTATCATACAATGTCACTGCCAAGTGTACCAAAGCCGTGCAAAGTTAGCGTCGCACTCTATCTGCCATAACCCCATGGAAATATTTTGGTCTTAAATTAAATACGTTTTACCTTCCGGCCGGCAAGCACGCAAATGCGGGCCGCTACGCTAAACAAATTCGCCGCTAGCCGACTGCGTCGAGCAGAAAAATAGTGTACAGAGCTTGGCCAGTAAATAAGAAAACCTCAGATCACATGTTTGTCGACGTCTTCGTTTCGGACGACAATTACACGAGATCTGAGACATTTCTTACTTTACAGGCACCGGTACGTCATCTACTATTTTTATTCCATTTTCTGAAGTGCCAAAATGGCGTCTAGTCTCAAAGCCCATCATTTCGCATTTTTGTATTTTTTTTTTTAATCTTCCAGCACACGATGTTCTGTTCTGTTCTAGAGTATGTGTTTAAGTGTGGTCTTCGATAGAAAAGCTCACGAACAGACCTCCATTTAAACTCTTACCTCTAGTAGCAGAATTCTTCACACAACCGTAGTTCAGGCTGTTCAGGTAACATAAATTGTTAATTTATGTTTGTTTTTAATTATTTGAGATGTAAAATATATAGTCCGATAAGCCAACGAGCGCAGAAACAGTAGGAAAGAGAGCATTACACTGTCTTTTTCTTACCCTAGTACTACGACTCCGAAAAAAGAGATAAATATAGTTTTTTTGTCCTTCTGGGCCCTTACCATGACGTCTTAACGCGATTCAGTTTAGGTTCTTAACCGTGCTCAGTTGTATGGCAGCGACTCAGTTTAGGTCGTCATTTGAATCGCGTTAAGACGTCATGGTAAGGGGGCTGTTATTGCGCTCGCTAGCTTTTCAGACTATAAAACAAACTATAAACTTATACCCACTGAATAAAAAGTGACCAATATCGGTACCATAAGTTGTACTTAACTGTAGGCGTTAACGACCGCGCGTTTCTAAATTATGTCCGTCTCGCTTCTGCCAGAGTAGTGGTAGGAGCTCAAGGTAAGCAAACTGTAGAAGTGTAGGCCGTTAGGCTGGGCCGATTCGATAGTGTTTGTATCTCATTCTCTTCTATTAAAAGCGAGGAAGATGCAAATATCGAATCGCGCAGTCGCTATCGGCTACGATTACATAAAACTCATGGTAAGCACTCAAGTATACAGATATACATTCGCAATGAACACGTATATAATATTAGGTGCAATCATAGACATAGAAAATAAATAGACGTAGTGTCACTAAGAAGAAACTGTGATTCCATATTACGCCCATATTACGCCTGTCACCTTGTTCCGATAAGAACGCACACATGCACAGACAAAACATTACGCTTGTCATCTGTCAGTGATAACGAAACCAACCGACAACAAACATCTCCGTGAAAATAATGTGAAAATGCCGACGTGCGTAGTTTTACATTGTAAAAACGCAACCGGTCACAAAAACAAGTCACATGGAATGACCTTTCATCGGTAAAATTATAATTGACACGTGTTTATGCAAAAAAATCGAATATTAACTTCATTACGCGTAGTGTGACCAGCAGCTTGAGTTTGGTTATATCCCGAAAGTCGCGTAATTGCTTACTTCGTATTGCGTATTTCATATTTATGGAAATATGAAAATCCATGAAATGGTACCTTTACTAATATATATATTAAATTTTGTATTTGCATCTTAAATTTTGGCCCTTCTTTCCCTGGAATACGTTCCAAAGTGTATATTTATAGACGTGACTATACTACTACTACCTACCTTCCACATGATCCCCAATCATCACTTGTCGCATGAATGTTGTTTCAACATTGTTTAGAAAGAGAATTACCTGCCTTACTGTAATCCGTATGAAATTGTTTACTATACCTATTAAAGTAGCTTTTACTTGTAAATTATGTGTATATTACATATTTACGTATAATTATTTATAAGCACAGAAATAATTTTCATAAAAACAAATATTTAACTTTCCATTGAAACCTCGGTCATCAATTCGATTTGATTATATTCGGAAAAAAAAATTCACATGGTATCACTCGGCTGCACGCACACATATAAATCGGCCGCCATTGCTGGTCACAACACGATGTATCCGAGTGTTCACTCTTGATACTCTATGGGTGCAATTGCATATTGGGGCGGAGCGTGAGGAAAATAAACGTCAGATTGACAATGTTCAGTCAAGACATGCAACTTTTTTATTAAATGGCATCCTGCCCATTCAGCCAGATGAGGCCAATTTTCTAACAATTAGATTATATCGTTCATATAATCACATCAAAACCAATTTGATTGACCTGTCTGTACGGACATGTCTAGACGGTGCGTTTTGTCGGGCCCGTCCCGTCGTACCCTACTATGCAATACAGAAATAGGCAATGTGAGATGAAGGGAGTGCACGAAGGACGATGGCGATGGCGTGACGGCTCGCGATAAATATCATGTTTAAACAGAGCCAGAACCACGTTCAAAAACTCGTACGTTTTCATTTTTTGATATCTCTCACATTTAAATTTTATGATTTCTATTTTACATTTATAAGTATAAGATTTACCATTTTGTTGATTCACGTTTCCTCACGTGTAAATCTGTAGTAAAATAATTTCTACAATTTACCATTTACGTTGCTGTGAACGATATCTAGTATCCGAACGCGATTAAAAATAATAAAGTGTTTCGGCTGTCATCCTCAATTTGAAAATTTCCTCAATAGCTTCTCTTTTGAATTGCTTTAAAAATAGAAGTTATCTGAACTGAAAACATGAGTGATACTAGTAGTGATAGTGATGAAGCTACGGCAACACCCGAAGAATTGAAAGAAGCGGTCAAATACGCCGAATTAAGTTTCCTCCCGGCCGAATCGCGGGTAAAGGTAAACTACTTTGTTGGTTGTTAATAAGGACGCAAATGCCATAAAGATTAATTTGAAATCTAACCTCATGTTCTTAAATTTAGTAAAAGGTAATATTTTGTTAATATAATATGTAATTACTAATTCAGTTTAGTAAAAGATACCACTAATTTGTTGATAAGGTACTTTAGAATCATTATGGCATAAGCAACTTATCAACAATCAACAAAGTGGTATCGTTACCCGAAAAACGTCACGTATAAGCAATACTAATGTGTAGTATTCTTAAATTAATAAAGCCTTCCTGTCCGTTCATTTTGGTTTTAATTTATTTTTCTTCCTGCTGAGGTGAAAAGTTGTATGTTCAACTCGAGACCAAAGTTATTTGCATCTCGTGCCTTTGAGTCCTTCACTACGCTCAAGATTCTAAATTATAGAATATTTCGCTTGCTCAGGACTCAAAATTGGCACTCAGAACAAATACGAACTTTGCTCTTTTGTTGTACAAATAACTATTGAAATTGGAAAAAAGTGTTCCATTTATTCCATAGACGACTCATTTTTTAACACAAATGTTTAACTATCAATCATACCGGTTTGATATCATTTTGATAATCAGAAAGCCTCCAGTACTTACCTCTTCGAGCGATAATCGCGAAACAGTCCTCAAATTTAGGTGCATTATCAAAAATAGAAAAACAAAAAACAAAAAAGTAGTTCGTACATTCCATTTGAATTAAAATTATCTTCTGTAATATGTTAAAAAAAATACAGAATTCTTGTTAGTTGCTGAAATATAGTATGAAAAATTTGAGCACAATCGTAATAAAGTACTTATACCGGACTCTTAGCGGAATTTTGAATGTTGTGATTTTAGTCGGAATTTTAATGATCGGAGTTTTGATAGGTCGGAATTATAAAATTCGGAAATCTGATATATACGATATATAAAAATTCGGGATTATAAAAATCGGAATTATGAAAACCTTAAAACAATATTTCGGAGCATTTGGGTGATCCCGTTTCCAAGAGCCCAGTAACTTTCAGTATGGTCTAATATAGTTGTATACCTACTCAAGTGGCGATTAAGGATGTGGTGCAAAGTAACTGGCGAAGAAAAGTTTTTAATACCGCCCCACGACACTCCCCCCTTTAAGCAACCCCTTTTTGCGCCACAGGTGGTTTGCCCAAGGCTTCTGCAAAGACATCGGTTTCTTTAGCCTGCACGATTCCAGAGTATATTGCATCCTGCTCTTTCACATTGGTGGCAGCGAGTTGCAAATACTTGAGAATAGAGCGTGAGCATTAGGCTCAGGGAGCTTGTATGTATTCTACATATGGTATCAGTTAATAAAAAAAGGTTTTAAGGGTTCCGTGGTCAACAAGGAACCCTTATAGTTTCGCCATGTCTGTCCGTCTGTCTGTGAGTAAGCTCAGTGACCGTTAGTGCTGAAATTTGGTACGAATATACATACAAATCACGCCAACAAAGTAGTATACTTTATAAAAAGAGGAAAAATCATTTTTTAGGGTACCTCCCCCCTACACGTAAAAGGGTTTTTTTTTTCGTTTGAATCGTTTTGTTTCGTGAGGTATCGAGTATCAAAAGAGTATTATATTAATAGGTATGTATTTATAGTTTTTGGATAGAGTATGACCTAAACTTTATAATTGCATATTCATTTATTTGAAAAAAGTTCCTGTTTAGGGACAAAACTTGGCTGATGTTCGTGTATTTCTACCAAAAATTACCAAAATTTTTTACTCAATAATTTTGTGTGAAAATGTTCAAAAGGGGTTTATTTATTCCGTAGAAGAAAATAAACTTAACAAGAAAAAAATGGTAAACTATTTTTTATGATTATGATTCAATAGCAATAAGATCGATAACCAGATAGATATTTGTAGCTCGCTCATCAAAAATGATAAAACAGCTGTTAGAAAATGGTGGATTTTTCAAAAACTAACAACGATTTTGAAAAACTTTTTCATTTATTCCATTTAAATTGACATAATTAAAACATGTAATATTTTTTTTATAACTATGAAAATTCATGGCAATAAGTTGAACTGAATCGGCCAAATTTATATACCGGGCTCTTAATAGCTTATTGCGCAGTGTTGCAGAGTAAAGTATAGAAGCATGCATTTGAAGAATTAATCCTAAAATGCGTTTAACCATTCTCTAGTCATTGCCCGGTAGTCCCGGGATCTCGCCCCCCGGACGCTTTTGTAACGTATAGCTATTCATTTTACAATTTAGAAAGGCGAGCCACCGAACAACGTCCAACACGTATACGATACGATATTTAGAAAAACTTGACATTGGCAAAATTGTCCAACTCTCGGACAGAGACCATTATTTAAAATAGAAGAAGACCTATATACGATGTATAATCTCAATTGTTAAAATATTCTACGAAAACATAAATACTGAACCCTAAAAAGGATTTCATTTGTTTTTGGTTCTGTTATAGAAAAATGTCCTTTCAGGGCCTGTAATTTTCATGCTGATGACAGACAAATGACGTCAAGCTTCATTCATCATATTTTAAGTTTTACGTTTGAAAGAATAATGGTGTCATTGAATATTGTCAAAACTATTACGTTCGACGTTAGAATCGAACGTTGATACACTTTATCTGTCATTAACTTATTTCGTGTTTAATCATCCTCCGTGTTTATATACGTCATTATGACGAAACCGGCATGAAAATTACGGGCCCTGCGTCATAAGCGTATCGTAGTTATATCTAGACAATGACAGCATGCTTAGCCAAGATGCCAATCGCTCACGCTTAATAACGTATCGCAGCTACCTCTCTCTATCACTCTTCCTTATTAGTGTAACAATGACAGTTGCGTTTCGTTCGCGACTGAGCGCTAGAGATGGTCATCTTGGCTACGCACACTGGTGACGTTGTTATGACGATGATTATGTGGCTATGACGAAGGTGTTCTACGATGACGATGGAAAAAAGCTGTCATCTAGAATATAAAATATTGTACTAGGATTACATAAACCAATAACAATACTATATCCTCGATAACAAGCTTTTAAACTGTGGACCGAAGGAAACTGAAAACTGTATGAGGGCATTTTCTAAAAAACTGAACCTACCATTTCTTTTTTTTTTTCATATAGGAAGTCTTGGGTTTTTAATAAACCAGAATTACGAGTACTATTGATTTAAAAAAGAAAAAAGACTGTCCCTTTTTTTGGTTAGTTTCGTAACGCATTTTTTTTATACTTTTTATATGGGCCGTTACGAAACTGACAATTTATTTGGAAGGAAAATCAAGGACCTATTTTCTTTAAAATGGTCCCCTTTTTCTGAAAATTCCAATGAAAAAAACGCTGAAAGAATATTCTTTTATGTTTAATGGCACAAAAAAATGATAGTGTTTAAGAGAAATGTGTTACTTATATAACCATTGTAATATTAAGAAACTTATGGGTAATTTTTTTACTAGTCTTCCCCACTTTTTTTAAACCCACACTCGTGCTTAATACCTCTTATTATGTATCAGTTGCATAAATTACTACACTCGAGAGCAAAAGTTCCGGGTCACTAGGATATATTTGTACATAATCTTGAAATATAAGCGAATACAGGTAGCGTATTAAAATAAATTGATCCTGATACAGAATTTAATTGTCTTTAATAAAATGTATATAAACTTATCAGCCTCTCCTAGCCTAACTAGTTGGTAGTGACCCTATCTACGAAGCTGGAGGTCCCGGGTTCGAATACTGGTAAGGGCATTTATTTGTATGTTTATCACGAAAATTTGTTCCTGAGTTATGGATGTTTTCTTTGTATTTAAGCAGTTCGGCATTTTCAGAGAAAAAAGTGCACCATTTTAATGAAAATGGGTCCTCGATTTTCCATACAAAAAATTGTCAGGTTTGTAACGGCCCATACAAAATGTATGAAAAAATGCGTTACGAAACTGACCAAAAAAAGGGACAATCTTTTTCTTTTTTTAAATCAATAGTAGTCGTGATTCTGGTTATAATAAAAACCCAAAACTTCCTATATTAAAAAATAATGGAAATGGTACCCTGTGTTTGAAATTGCCCATATGTATCTACCTTTTATATATTTCGTCATGTATGTAGTACCCACAACACAAGCTTTATTGAGTTTACTGTGGGACTAGGTATTTGTGTAAGATTGTCTAAAAATATTTTTTTATTGTATTTTGGCTACTTTTTAACCCCCATAATGATCTTTTTGCCACCTACTTTTTAGGACTGCTTGTGATCATTTGTTAATGTTTTCGAGCCCAATTATGTGTCGCATTATGATGTCGCTGGATGAAACCATACAGGACGTAATGAAAATGCTGTTGATCCATTTTATGGTGTAATCAGTAGCCGGACATATATATACGTTCGGACATATCTGCCAGATCTGCTAATCAATATATCGGAAAGTACCTTTATGCAGATCCAACGTTGAATAGAGGGTTGGCCTATTAGAATATAATATATAACGTAGAATATAATACGTCAAATTTTTTTTAACCCTGCATGACTGGATAATGTAAAAACATTTTATATACCCACATGTCATTAGCTCTCAATAATGCGTCCAAAAATCGCATATAAAGGTCCCCATAATAATTAACTCTTTTGTTAAGACAAATTTCTTATCTGTGATAATGTTATAATATTATCGTTTTCGATGATATTATTTTTGTTCAAATTTCGAACACGTCTGACACAAGATAATTTGTTCTGACCTCTATTCTTATTTCAGTCGAGATGACGTATAGTTAGAAACGAAATTGTCAATTGCATACAATGACGCACGCAAGTCGCACGTTGTTTTGATATCGAACGATATGAAAATTGGGCCTAACTCTAGTTTGTCTCTGAATTTAAAAATATAAATGTAAAACTTGAATGTCAAAAAAGTTTTTATTCCTGAAAGTCGCAATGGCGGTCGATACATATGCGCTTTGAACGCATCATGGAGAGCTTCATGATATGTGTGTATATAAAGCAGTGTATGTAATTGTAAATAATTAGGCATTATATACAATCACATAAACTACTATTAAACCACATTCGTTCGGAAAGACGCGCTCCTTAATAGCACGTGAAAACTTGCATAATATAATATATAATATAATAATTGCATAACAAATAAATATTGTGCAATTTTAGAGTCCTTTGTTTACGTTGCCGGAAAAATCCTGTAGTTATGATTTTTAATGTTACGATATATTTATACCAGATTTATTATTTACTGCTTATATTTTCCTCGCGATGTGTGGTAAAAAATGTTGTGCACCCGGCACAAAGTTTGTTTACCACCCGTGCCTTAAAGACCCTCGCAACGCTCAAGACTTAAAAAAATCATTCGCTACGCTCAATTTTCAATGTTTCAATTTTCCTTCAGCTTTTAATATCAGCACGAATGGTAAACAACACTTTTGCTCTTTTGTGCGTGGGTTTTAGGTACCAAATTTTGTTATAGAAAGTCGTTATGTGATTTCTGCTCAGGATTGCGAGCTCTTTCGACCCTAGTATAAGAAAAAGTGTCCCTATATTCTTTCCATTTAGTTTTTCGTATATGCGCGCAATGGAAAGTTTGAAAAAAGTATAGACATTTTGAGACACTATTTTCTCCCACTATCGAAAGACCTCGTGATTCTGAGGACAACTCACAAAAAAAAGAAAAGTTTGGCAAAAAACGCCCACCCGACTGTTTCCTGCTTTTTCTCTGAAGCAAGAGTAACAATTTTTCAAAACAGGTGCCCTTACCATGACTTTTACGAAACTGCACTCGCTAGCTCATGCGTAGATTCACTGTTAATGGATCACTTTCCCACCAACATATAAGTTGAAGTGAGATTCACTACGAGTGAGTTTATGCAATCGCTAGCAAATACGGTTACGTATAGGAAATTCAAACCAGTAAAACCGGTAATTTTCTTAAAAAATATTAACCGGTTCCATTCTACTGGTTACGTACAACTCATGGCAAGGACAACAAACACAGAATATAAGACAACTCGCTTTGTCAACTACAAAAATACCAAATAGTAGTCCATAGAGTTCCTGTTACATAATTGTATGAACTACACTCGACAGAGAAAAAAAATAGTAATTACATGAAAAGTATGATATCTTACCGTAATTCATTTAAATGAGAAAATAAAATAAAATCATATAATCCTATATTTTTTATGAGACTGGACAGCACCAGTTATTATTATTGAAAGAACCGGTTAATACCGGTTATTACAAATGATAACCGGTTTTGCAATCTCTGAGTAATTTACGATACGATTTCGAATAAGGGAAAGGGGATCTGACGCCCGCGCGGGTTCGTACCTGGTGCAAAGGTTGTCCATCGCTATTCAGCATGGGAACGCGGCTAGTGTGATGGGTACCTTTGCGCCAGGGACAACTCGAGGGGGACTTTTTGACTAGGCTTAAGCTAATCTTAAGTTTTATTTTTACTATTTTGTGCTGACATTTGTTTATTATTAATAAAATATATATATTAAAAAAAAAAGTTATTTACCGAAAGAGAAGACGTTAATTTTTTAAAGTTGCCATTTGAAATATGTCAGAGAAGCCCTAAAAATATTTACAGCCAACCTTGTTCGTATATAGATATATAATAAATATGTACTAACAATGACCTTTCTTCCAATTTCCAATATACACTAGCACCTAAACCGCTATGTTAATTTACTAATTGATTGATTATTATTTGCTAATTATCTAAATGGACTGACTTTTTAACAAACGAGTGTATATTATCACATCATTTATATGCTATAAAGTTAGAATATTACATTTGTGTCCTCAGAAATAATTGTTTAGATATTGGCACGATCCAATTAGCCAATTTATTGATTCTGATTAAAAAACGCAGTTATTACTTCTTCATTACAGATTTTGCGAGATCTTGGAAGGCAACGGTCATTGTTTCACAAAGCGCAACTTGCACCAACCGGGGTTAGCCGCTAACCCCGTATTAAGAGTTCATCATTTGAGCAAAAGAGAGCGGGATAGATATAATTGCAAAAGCATGCGAAAAAAGAATAGGCGCTAGTAGTATAGTTATTATCAATATAGAGGTCTAGACGTCTGAATGATTAAAAATTTGACCACTGTGGCCTCTTAAGTGTTAATAGAGTATGGAGTTTGACAGCTAACTCCGGGTCCGCTGATTAACCCTGGTTAGTGAAAGTGGCCCTCAAATATTAGGTCTACACTTACCATTGGGACAGCATAAGTAGGGAAGAGTTGTGTTGAATCCGAAGTAGAAATTTTGCGTGGAGTCGTCTTGGCATCTACGAAATAGAAAAAAAAATTTAGATCTACGACATAGATAAATACTTATATTTGGCGCCCATCATGACTCAGCATAAGTGACCCTGCCTGCTAAGCCGATGGTCCTGGGTTCGAATCTCGGTATTGGCATTTATTTGTGTGATGAACACAGATATTTGTTCCTGAGTCATGGATGTTTTCTATGTATTTATGTATTTGTATATTATATATATATATCGTTGTCTGAGTACACAAGTCTTCTTGAGCTTACTGCGGAACTTAGTCAATTTGTGTAAGAATGTCCTAAAATATTTAATTATTATTTATTTATAAAAAAAAGTTACAAACTTGATATTAAAAACAGCAATTCAAACTTTTAACCTATTTTACCACTTTTAATAAAGTATAATTAAATCATATACACCGTGTTTTTCTTATATTTCTTTAACTTCGGCATGTGCTTGGTATAATTATGGAAACAGAATAAAATAGTCAAGTTTATTAAATTAGTTTCTTTTCCTTTTTTTGCAAAATAATTATATGTTGCATGAACCGCTATTGTAAAACGGGCATTACAATTAAATTTACTAAGTTCGTGACAACTATAATGACATATCAATGTCGAATACCCATACACCGTTTACACACTTGCAAATAAAAATTAAATTACTGGTTATCTTCTACATAAAAGATATTTACTAAAATTTAGGCAAAAGAATGCGCCCTTATAGTTAAAGCAGTTGAAAAAAAACACGGTTTATATATCATTTCTTAGTGAAACTTTACGACAGTATTATGTTCCAACTTATAACTTTAAGGGGCTGACAACACCCCATTTAACTTTTAGAAGTAGTTTTTTTAAGAAAAACTATTTATTTTAACACTCCATTTTTTTTACATTGCATTATATTTCAAAAACCGTAGAAGTGTATGGGTGATTTATTTTTTCGTTTCGACCCTAAAGTGTGAAGTATCGTTGGCAAGTCCGAAAATTATGAAAAAATCACGAGTGATGAAGGAATTTTTTTTACATGATCAATTAAGCCATTTTTGTTTTATAAATTTACTAAAACGGGACTTTAACGTGAAAAACTATGAAAACAAACCTTTCGAGTCTTTTTTCGGGACAACGGGGGCAATGTCGCCCTTGAAACGTCGGAGGTTCGTCCATAGTTTTACACGATTAAGTCCCGTTTTAGTAAAATAATGTGTGAAAATCGTCAAAGTTTAAATAAGTAATTTGCATTTTTGTTTTGTTTAAAAAATTTCATATTTTCTTAGTAAAATAGTGTGTATTAACTACGGAACCGTACACTGAGCGTGGCCCGACATGCTCTTGGCCGGTATTTAACTTTTAAAACCAGGCCCGTCAGTGACAGTGCGAATTACTCCGATACAAATAAACTGACTGAGCTTTTGTCCGCCCCGAAAACTCTACCCATGTTTTTATATATTTATGGCGTTATTCATAAACGCACTTCAACAACAATTTAGCTGAATAATTGTTTGTCTTTATCTGTCACTTTGACAATCGCGTTTGTCAGAATGGGACAAAACATAATTTAACTAAAGCTTCTGTTAACTTTTTTATGAATAAAGCGGTTAGACATTGACTTATTCAAAGAACTAGACACACAAAGCCGAAAAAAAACGTTAAAAATTTTGGTCAAAATGGCACTAGGGTACAATTCCGCATTTATGGTAATACCATATATGTTTCGTACGAAAAAGAGCTTACTGACGTAGGCATTAAGTGTCAAATTTATACACAGGACTAACCATCACTTAAAACTTTAGGCTGTTGGCACTTAACGAAACGTCACGTTCCAAACACGTCTATATGAAAAAGTGCCGCAACAAATGCAATTAAAGGCACTATGGCGTATTTTCGGCTGATTGGGTATCCAGTTCTTTCATTCTATAGCGGACCATATACGTTCGGGAATATCTGCTGGATCTTTCGATAAATTCATGGGAAATTCGTCTGGCTATACTATGGAAATAAGACAGATTACCCGAGCGTATATGGCATATATGAGATAATAATTACTTACCTAGCGATTCACATAATCAAGCACCATCGGGTAAAGCATAGAGTTGTTGCAGTCTTTAAAAGTGAAAAGCAACCCTCGCAGTAGGTCGTTAACCACGGCGTGTTCCAGGAACGGCCTTAGAAGGAAGACGTAAATAACCGACGCATAGAAGACTATAGTATGGGCAGATAACACGGCCACGTAAAAGTATAGGATGGTTAGGATGGTACGGAGCGGGTCCTCGCTCATACCCATTACGTGCACTATGAAGATGAAGAAGGTGAGACGAAGTACAACTTCAGAGAGGTCTGGGAACATTGTTTTTTATGTCGATGATAATCTGCAACACGTTTTTTGTGAAAACCGGTTCGATTAAAACCGGTTTCGATATCTATTATATCGAAACCGGTTTTAATCGAACCGTTTTTATACGTTTGTGGTGTTTTGTTTAATTTATTTTTATAATTTGTTTGATGATTCTTTTTTAACGATTTTTCGTCAATTTTTTTGAATAATAACTGAGTCTATTAAGATGCAAGTTTTAATTTAATAATTATAATTTTTTTGTGGCACATAAAATTTTGCCTGGTTTTTTTTCGTCGAAAATATTTTTTTTACGAATGGATTATTTTATAAGCTCGGTAGTTAATTTTTAATTTTAATAATATAATGAAAATTATAAACTTTTTTGGTAATTATAATCGAAAATATTATTTATTTTATAAGTCATTCGATCAACAGGTAAAACTACAACTGCTCTAGTGCTTTAAACATTTTAAATTACTTATCAATATTTTAAAACGTCATTTCTAATTCAAATAAATTTACAAATATCATTTTAAATATTTAGTAAGCAAATATGATAAAAAAGTTACTTACAAGCGTTTAAACTTGTTAAGTTTTGCCGCTCAGAGCAACAAGTGGTGCTAACGAAGAGAAATATTTAAAGAACAAAGGACTTTAATATTTAATTTAATATTTTATAAAATCATTCGCTTCGAAATCGCTAAATTATTAACGCGTTTTTCGTTTAATTTTACTAAAATCGAGATTAAATTATTGAATAGTAATTCCACAAATGTCTTTTACACTACTTTACAGCTCAAAAAACGACTTAAAACCCCACACGGCGATTCTACATTTAAATTTACACTTCAAATTCTAGAAGAATCTCACTGATTTTAGGACCTAGGCCGTCTAGTGCTGCGCAGGATGCACCGGGATCCCAGCCAGAAACTGCCGAACGAATGACATCCTGCGATGCAGGTCCTTTAAATACACTGGCCAGGCCACGCCCCCGGGGCGGAAAGTGCAGTCTAGATCCTAGTATATAAACACTACTACATAGACACTGGCTGCTAGGAATGAGGTGGCCACCCTGTGCCTAGGAAAAGCTACGCTGCAGTAATGTAATCAATAAATCTGGGGACATATATTTTATAATAAATAGTTAGCAAAACACTTATTGTACCTTTACGATTTTAACACATTAATATTAATTAACTAAACGGGGCCTAATCGTGTCAAAACTTTGAAAACAAACTTCCCAAGATTCAAGGGCGACGTCCCCGTGGTCCCGGAGAAACCACGAACGGACGTCGGAGGTTTGTTTTCAAAGTTTTTACACGATTAAACCCAGTTTTAGGACATTTTTAATGTAGTTTCAAGCAGTTGGGCATTTTCTGGAAAAGAGGTCCGAAAACTTTTTTTTAAACTGGTAAATTTAAATTTTTCGTTCTCAGAATAACGAGATCTTTCAATCCTTTTAAGAAAAAAGGAGCCCCATTTTTAGGGTTCCGTAGCCAAAATGGCAAAAACTGAACCCTTATAGTTTCGTCCAGTCCGTCTGTCCGTCCGTCCGTCCGTATGTCACAGCGGTTTTACTCAGTAACTGTAGTCTGTAAAGCATATTTTTCCATTCCGTTACATTTTCAAAACACTTTGTACAGCGGTTACAAGATATACGTAAAACGTTTTAAAAATTACAGCCCTTTTTAACACGCTTTATTTATTCTCCTAGTTGTTTTCTCCTAGATTGAAACAGCTCGTTATTTTGAATTAAATTAACATACCGTAATTTTTGTTTATCTTTTTTCGCAAAAATGCCCAGTTACACGACGATATATTAATGTAATGATTATTTCAGCGTGGCAATGCTGGCATGATGGGGACCTTCGGTCCTAGCATGGCTGAGAACGAGCTTAATTTTAGCTAGTTTTAAGGATTTTTCCTTCTTATTTTATTATTTTCTTTTTTACCAGAGCTCTGTCATTTTGTTTATTATTGATATGTCTCTCCCATCACGGAACAATGGTGTTCCGGACCTTTGGGAGGCGTACGCGGAGCCGAAGCCAACACGCAGAGTCCCTTTCAACAATTTAATGAAATGTAAAGGGTACACCGAGCGAATGTTGCACCTGCCCGAGTTATGGGACGCACGCAGAGGCAGCACCCGCCAGGGTGTTTAGGCTATTGAGATTTAATGGAATCTAAAATATACTGGACTATTAGGATGAAACTGGTGGACTAAATACTGGGTTATGGAGAATATATGTTATTGATATGATTATTACATACATCTGTCTCAAGGCTTGATACTTTGAACTCCCGACAGATTATAATTTGACTAGGGATATTATAAACTAACCTAACCGATCCGTTTGTTTACGATCTCGCGTTAGTTTATAAACTAACGGTCCTTAAAATACAAGGTGATTTCAGGGTTTCCAAAATTCGTTTCACAAGGGGTTAAAAATAGGTTGAAAGATTGTATGGAGGCTATGTTTTGTTTTAGGTGAGTCTTGAAAGCTTGTCCGTAGACTACTGATTGTAAAACAAGAAAGCAAATTTCAGCGTTTTTTGATATTCCTCCCCAGCAGTGATAAAAGAGGGTTGAAACTTTGTATTAACGTAGAGTCAAAACTACTGAAGCTAGATAGTTAGCATTTGCACAGTGGGCTATTTATACAACGTGTAAACAATTAGAAGCGAGCTTAACATTTTCAATCCCTAAAGGGTGTAGGTATTTTAAATGAGAGAATTGATACTTCGTGTACAGATTTCTTACTAAAATACAAAATAAGTGATTCCTCAAAAATAAGGGAAATGTGGAAAAATACATGACCTTCGGCGGAACTCGAAATCCGACTGAGATACCAGCCCACCGCTCTGCCAGAGCGCAGGTTCGAGTCCCATGGACTACTTATATAAAGACTCTACACGATAAAATCCGAGCATGCGCGATCCGGTCTATTTCCAAAACCACCGCTGATTGTAATAGCGTAATTTTACACTAATATACCTACTAAAGAAAAACAATAGAACCCTAGTAATATCTCAAGGTGTGAGTAAGTTTTCACCATGCATATTTCATCTCACCTAAATTATTTTGTGCATTGTATGTTACAACAATTTTCTTGGTCTTTATTTTAAAATTAGTAATTTTCTTTAATGTAATATACCATGTTGTACCCTAATAAATAAATTGTGTTTGCAAAAATGCCAATATTTATTTAATGAGTGTGAAAGCAGGAGGCCGCTGTGAGTCAAAACATTTAATAAATGATTTAATTCGTGCTTTACAATTATGAATAGAATGGTGACGTCACCCTCGCTTCTAGTTGAAAATAATCCGTAAAGATTATCTAGAAAGGCAGCACTAGACGTAAGTCTGAGCTGTAATATTGGCGTTTAAAATAAGAAAGGATTGCATATACTTAGGAAATTCGGACTCTGGCTGCCGTGATCGGGTAGCCCAGTAGTTAGGGCGTCTGCTGCGAAAGCCCAGCCCTGCTCACCGGGGGCCTTGGTCACTTTTTCTGTAGTATATGACATCTTTTTCAATTTATAATCGTATAATATTGTAAATATTGTTGTGCATCTACCAAAGAAAACCGTTAAATATTTTCAAAAATTGCTGGACAAAAAATCATAGGGAATGAATCAAAGGTGCGCTGTCTCCATTCGGGCGGATACCTTTGACACTTTGGTCACTTTCTCCTCAAATATGACATCGATTTAAGAGGCTGATAACAGCTTAATCATCGTACACTTTCTATTCGTATCAGTACGAGATAGGACTATCACCAGCCAACCTGGCTTTAGAAACAAAAAACACGAAATCTATGAAAATAAACAAAACCGTGGACTGCTTAACACAGCAAGTAATCCAAATCAACCTTAATTCAAAGATTTCAAGTCCTAATGCTTGTTATTACAAACTACTACGCAATAAAATATCCACGCCCATTTTTCTAGAAAGAAGGAAGCCTGCCTTATGTACTTTTATCATACGCCCCCCGCGTAATAAAAGTAAATAAGGTAGGCACCACCTCGCTTTTCTCCGAAATTTCTAAAATGTCATGACCTAGATCCTAGAAAAAATCAATACGATGTGACAAGTTTCACTAGGAGGTATGGGCACAGCGGATGCATATCGTTTAGTGTGGTAGGGCACAGCACAACGAATGTCGTCTCGCTCAAATCTGGAGCAGAGCCCACCTGGGGAAGTACCTCCACCTTACAGAAAACCGCAGCTTAATAACAATAGACCCTACTCATAGTGTTGTGTTTCTGTAAGGTCGCCATTATTATCATTAGCAATTATTTATCAAGCGCTTTGGTAACAAATCATCAAGGCCGGCAATTTAACGTTATGCCTCTCCTACATATGGACGGATTCATCGGCAGAAGGCCGATTAAATATATAGATCTATGACTATAATTATATGCTTCCCTTTTTCTTCGCGTGGAGGAATCTATTATCATATATTTAATGTGTAAGGGCCGTCACACACAACCGGGATCAAAGACAGAATCCATAATATGAATTCGTAATCCGAATCCAGTTTGCCGGCATAATATTTAGTGGATAGATTTTTATTGTATCAAAGATTTATTTATTTCATTTTTATATTCCCTGAAATCCGAAATATCCATCATTTTATGTAAATAATTACAAATGAAAAGTTATTTTAATCTGTGAAATCTGTTAATTTCATACATTTAGCGCCATCTAAATTAAACCCTGAACAATAATTGGTTGGGTGAAAAGCTACCGAAACGTAGTAAACGCTTTTGTATTTTAAACATGGCGAACGGGCGTAAGTCCATTTTGACACAAAGTAAAAGGACGTAACTCCATAAATAAGAACTACTAGGGCTTAAACGAACTAAAATTGATAGCTACAGAATTGGACTTGACAGTACCGCTCTATTTCTTCATACTTTTTGATTGTATTATTGCTCGATTGTAAAGCATGGATTAAATCATTTATTATTAATAATAAATGTTTTGATTCATATTTTTAAATAGGCACACTACTATATATAAATTATAAATTGAAAGAGATGTCATATACTACAGAAAAAGTGACCAAGGTCCCCGGTGAGCAGGGCTGGGATCGAACCAGCGACCTCCTGCTTTCGCGGCAGACGCCCTAACCCTGTATTTTGTAGTAACCTGTCTGCTGTTGTTGCTCTGTAAAAGTTACAGTTTTAGCCTGAAATAAGACAAATTAATAAAAATAAATACATTTATTGAAATTTTATTGAATTGAATAGCCTCAGTTTGCTTAAGTATGTTAATTATCTTTTGACACCACCTATTCATAATAGGGTTTTTTCTGTTCAATCTAGGAGGGATCAAAATGGCACTTTTCTGTTCAAGGACTACACATTTTTAAGTTTTCGGGCATTAACTAGTGGCATCGTGGTGTTGATTTGATGCTGTTTTCGGCTTTGTTTATTTCCTCTTAATTGGTGTGAAAAGCAGTATGTGTCACACGGTATCAAAATTATTTTCGTCTTGGGCGTTAACGCTTGAATCCCTCATTACGCTCAAGATTCTACTTTAAAAACCCTCACTACCTTCGGGATTCTATTGTAGAATCCATCGCTTCACTCGGAATTCAATGTACGCCCTCGCCGGAAATATATCATTCTGATCCCCTGTAACACAAACTACTCTTTTTATCGTATCTTTCCACCAAATCCTTCTTTTACCTTTTTTCCCCCTTTAAACACGAATAAGTTTTTTTTTAAATCATACACCATTAAATGACCGTTCCGCCAATTATAATTAACGCGGAATCACGAATAAATGTGACATTATCTGTCTAGACGGTTTATTTACAAATTATGTTAGATTGGCCGCCTTAGCAGAGTTTTGCGTAATATTCCATATTCCGTGTATAGCAAAGAATATGTAGCTGTATAGATTGACAAGTTTTTATTTGACCCCTGCCATGTTGCGAATTTTCAGATATATCATACTAATTTGTTTTACTGGCAAGGAGTACTCTTTGACAACACATCGAATGTCAGTCATGTAAACAAGAAGTAAATATTTTAAATATTCGAACGGTTTTATCACAGATATGCCTAAAAGAATACAAAAAGAAGCTAAAAAAATTATACTGAATGCGATAAATTACTTACAACAAAGAAAGGATGAAGGATTACACAGCATTCGGATAGACAATGTTCTGAAATTGGTTGTTGATTTGGCACTGACACTTTATAGTGCGGTTGTACTGAAGTGATTAGTTGGTTTCGATTTAGTTTAATAGTTTTTATTTACTAATTTAAGATGTTTGTAGCTCTACGGTAAAAATATTAATCGAAATAAGTAGACTGTTTCATCATTGCCACTAGTACAAAACAAGGTCCCACGCAAAAATAAAATATACATCGACGACTTCGATAAATGTGCCATAAGGCACAAGATTCATGAATTTTATGCTGTGCGGAAACAAGTACCGTGTCTTAAAACCTTGCTCACTGCTTTGCAAAAAGACATTGGCTTTACAGGCCAACTATGTTTTGATAATAATAATAAAAATCCTCTTTGCATTAGCAGCCAGTGGTCACATGCACTGGCTGCTAAATCTTTCACATTGACACGTCGCATCATTATAAAACAAACAAAGAACAAATTCACAAAACAGAGTCAAATTATAATACGAAAAGTATCGAAATTACATGTAAAGCATATCAAATCATGGAATTCCTAGAACGCATAAGCAGAACATTCGAAAACATAAGAACCACAATCAAATGTAAGGACAGTGCAGAAAAAAATGCCGCATTACAAAGAGATATTCAATCGCTTGGATCCGAACTGGTGGTTCTGGGTAAGCAAAACCGTGTAGACTTTATACGTGGTCTCGCTATGGAGGGCTACTTAGCGTTACTGACAGCAAAAGTGCTCCCAATCTCACTGGTAGAGAAAAGAAACGTTCTCCAGACAACATTTGAAAAGCTCAAACCTTACGCACTTCGAGACGAATGCTTATTCATATATCTCCGCATTCAGAATCTACTATGCTACTATCTGATTAATTTAGAGCAATTACAACTCGCGAGGGAGATTCTAGAAGCGACGGAAGACTTGTATGACAAGATCAGTCCGAAAGCTGACAAGTATTTGGATGCCGAGTACATGTTTACGTGCGATCCGCTCTCCAAGGTTCGTGCCATCAGCCCTGAGAAGATCGACAAAGTTATCACCAACAATGTTCAAATGCAAGCGTTTTTATACAACAAAATGAACATACCAGATAAGTATTGTCTTTACAACCATACCGCGCTTAGAAGACAGTTGGATTTGAAGGAAGGGACGCCGCAAGACTGGGCTTTAAGAGCGGCACGTCTTGGCAATTATTTCACCTATTTACACAAACTGGGGAACGCTCGCCATCATCTCTCCGCGGCTTACCACGTACTCCGAACCTGTCATGACAACTACAAACTCATGCCGGAAGAATACGTGCTGCAAAAGGCGGACTTCGAAATCCACTTTCTCGAACTTGGTCACCATTTCGTCAAATACGGTTTGACGTTGTTCAAGCTGTCCAAGAAGGACGTTCTGGATAAGTATTTTTCGGAAGGAAGCTCGAAGGCGGATCTGTGGAAGAGTGTGAATATTGGTCCGGAGAATTTAGAGAAAGAGATGGAGAAGTCACAAGGAGATATCGCTTCGGATGACGTATTCTGTTTTGCATCGCTAGATTTGAAGGATATTGAGACGAGGGTGCCATTGAATTCAATAAGCAATGCAAGTGAGGCGCGTAAGTTGTTCGCTTTCACACACAAGTGGATAATGCGCACGAAGCATTATTACGACTTCGAGCATCACCCCGCGCAGTACATATCCTGCTCTCTTCAGCTAGCTGAACTGTACGAGCACTTGGCTTTCTTCGAGAAGAATCTGGACAACCAATATAACATACAGAAGCGCCGCGCTGAAGTGCTCGAAACTTTGAACTGTCTTCTAAAGACCTGTGACAGTGTGATGTCCGTTCAGATTGACGTGATTCGCGAGCTGTCCCAAGTGCAGTTGGAACTGATGGCGTTGAACTTGCAAAAGTTGTGGAAAGAGGAGTCCCAGACGAATATGTTCAATGTGGACGCGGATGCTGACTCAATCATCAATTCCCTGGAATCTGACTCGAACAAGACTTTGACGGAGAGAAATTTGAACACGTCTTCGAAGAACATGTTCTTGAGGAAGATGGAAGCTGCTACCTCCTTGAATGGTAAATTGTTTAGACTGAGCGGCCAACTCGGGGAGCCGAAGGTATCTCAAATCAGCCAGCTAAGCTTCGGTTGGCTCTCACCTTAAATGAAAAAAACTCAACAACAATATGTCAAACAAATGAAACAGCTGTACTTTCAAGATTGTGTGAAAAATTGTGTATAAAATGCTAGATGTATTTGTATGCGTCAAGACGAATGAAATATATTTCTGAAAAATGTTCCGCCAACATAATTAAAACAATCTAAATTGATTATGTAAAGAATGTAAACTGAATATTTCTAAGAATAAAATACTCACGATTCATTGTTGGTTTATTACTGTTTCTAATTTTTTGTTTATTTCGCAAAAGGAATTAACGAGTGTCTACAAAAAAACCGACTATGTGCGAGTCGGACGCGCGCACCGAGGGTTTCTAACAAACTTTGTTGCACCTAGAAATGGAAATTTGACATCAGCCCCATGTATAGTCAAACACAAAGATATATACAGCCAATGTGCCAAAAATCTGTATACAGGACTAATGCCTGAACATTAAGGTCGTTGATACACTTTGGCACTTTGACTGTATTTATATATTTGCAGTCTGTACTTATCGAAAGATTGGGTCATTCCACGGCGTTTGATATTATTTTATTACGTAAACCGATTTTTGGGTTCCGTATCAAAATGGTAAAAAAGGAGCCCTTATTGTGTGTTGTCTGTCTGTCTGTAACATCATTAAACATCTCGAGAAACTACTTAAGCTATCAATTTGAAATACTATAGTTGTGTTAGAAACAAAGTTAACCCAGACACATTGAGAGAGAACTTACGAGTATCACATATTGTTTTTTTTTTTCTCCGGGGATAAGAAGGCTGGTAGCTACCTCGCCCAATGCATAAGTATTGCGATACAGCGAGGGAACGCTGCCAGCATTCTTGGGACCATGCCCCAGGGGCTATTAGTTTTTTAGTTTAATTTTGTTCTTAGTTATTTTATTTAAGTTATTTTTAATTAATAACGAGTTTCCATACAACTGAGCCTAAAGTGAACCTAAACTGAATCGCGTTAAGACATCATGGTACGGGGGCAGGTCTCATCAGGTATCGGCATCATATCTGATAATCTTGGAAAACGGTAATGTAATCGGACGAGAACATTAGAAAGGGTAGTTTCTTTCGCGTCAGCAACGGCAGTGGAACTAAAAGCTTTTAGAAGGTACTTTAAAAATGGCATACGTCAAAGATCAAAAGACGATATTAAAAATACAGGTTCAGTCGCGACACATTTCTAAAACGTTTTTAGGGTTCCGTATCTCAAAAGAAAAAAACGATAATGATAAGATAATTATTGTAATAATTTTTATGATGTACGGAACCCTCGGTGGGCGAGTCTGACTCACACTTGGCCGGTTTTTTTAATATGATCCTGAAGCTGAAGGCATACACAGTACAACAGTATTGTTGTGAATGTGCCAATGGCTTGAGAACAGTGGGCTGCTGTGATTCACTACCTATATGTCACACGGCAGATACTTATCCGAAATTCCGCGCGCTTATGAAAGGCTCAGGTCCCTTTATCAAAATGAAGACTTAACCGTAGCGATTGAGACAGTGATGACCATTAGTAATAATGAATAGATCTCAAAATCATTTAAACCATGCGCTTATGTTAACACAGTGTTAGACAATAGACATGTTAAGGCCAATAAATGTATGTATACCACAAGTTTGTTTCATTTTCACCCTGTTGAGCCAAGTGAATGTTTAAAAAAAATATGTTGTAGAATATTATTTTATGCATAATATACAAAAAAATTGGAGGTGTCCTTCTGTCATAAATATTTAAAAAAAATTTAAAACTAAAATTTCACTACTTATAAAGATATCAGAAACTTATTTTATTTTAATTATACATCCATTTGACTTACATAATCTGTATAAGTTACAAAAAAAACTATGCAGTAGTTTAGACACAAAAATTTAAAAAAAAGTATTTTAATTTTTTTTCTCTAAAACTTGTAGCATTTTGGACCTGAAATTTGGTGAAATATCATCTTACATCTGGGCTAATAAATCAAAAAAACGGCAATCAAATCGGCTTCTAGGGCCGATGCCCCATACAAACACGGTTAGGCCCTTTAAAATCGGTAATTTAAGTAGTTC
This sequence comes from Lathronympha strigana, assembly GCA_949128165.1. NCBI lineage: Eukaryota > Metazoa > Arthropoda > Insecta > Lepidoptera > Tortricidae > Lathronympha > Lathronympha strigana. Next base: position 2,578,688 of record OX421901.1, on the reverse strand, counting down.
TTGAGATATTCAACGATGTGACACCAGACAGATAGACTGTCGACAAGTCGCACCATAAAGGTTTCTTTTTTTACCATCTCGCTACGGAACCCCAAAAGTATTAAGTATTAAGTATGCAGTCGTTGGAGCAATATTTCCTTTAGCATTTTTAAAATCCCTACATACGCAAAGCTACTTAGCTTACAAACTTAACTTCTGATTGGTTTACGAAGTACTTATGGGATCAGTCCGGCCAATAACCCAGGAAAGATACGGTTTTGACAGACATTAAATTATAATAGCCTGATTTTCTCCGATTACATTTGAATGGGATATTTATAGATAGTATAATGCAAAAATCCTACAAACTTTTCTTCCGGAAGTAGATACTTACATAGTAAAAACATAAAAATGAACCAAGACCATTTTTTTTTAATTTACCGTAATAAATATTTTTCTTTTTGTGAACATGAAAACATATTTGTATTCGATCTGTTAAAAGCGAAACCGAAGAAAACTTATTCCAGTAAAACCGTTCAATCTACAAAATTTACGGCATAGATGTGATAATGATAAGATAATTATTGTAATAATTTTTATGATGTACGGAACCCTCGGTGGGCGAGTCTGACTCACACTTGGCCGGTTTTTTTAATATGATCCTGAAGCTGAAGGCATACACAGTACAACAGTATTGTTGTGAATGTGCCAATGGCTTGAGAACAGTGGGCTGCTGTGATTCACTACCTATATGTCACACGGCAGATACTTATCCGAAATTCCGCGCGCTTATGAAAGGCTCAGGTCCCTTTATCAAAATGAAGACTTAACCGTAGCGATTGAGACAGTGATGACCATTAGTAATAATGAATAGATCTCAAAATCATTTAAACCATGCGCTTATGTTAACACAGTGTTAGACAATAGACATGTTAAGGCCAATAAATGTATGTATACCACAAGTTTGTTTCATTTTCACCCTGTTGAGCCAAGTGAATGTTTAAAAAAAATATGTTGTAGAATATTATTTTATGCATAATATACAAAAAAATTGGAGGTGTCCTTCTGTCATAAATATTTAAAAAAAATTTAAAACTAAAATTTCACTACTTATAAAGATATCAGAAACTTATTTTATTTTAATTATACATCCATTTGACTTACATAATCTGTATAAGTTACAAAAAAAACTATGCAGTAGTTTAGACACAAAAATTTAAAAAAAAGTATTTTAATTTTTTTTCTCTAAAACTTGTAGCATTTTGGACCTGAAATTTGGTGAAATATCATCTTACATCTGGGCTAATAAATCAAAAAAACGGCAATCAAATCGGCTTCTAGGGCCGATGCCCCATACAAACACGGTTAGGCCCTTTAAAATCGGTAATTTAAGTAGTTCTTGAGATATTCAACGATGTGACACCAGACAGATAGACTGTCGACAAGTCGCACCATAAAGGTTTCTTTTTTTACCATCTCGCTACGGAACCCCAAAAGTATTAAGTATTAAGTATGCAGTCGTTGGAGCAATATTTCCTTTAGCATTTTTAAAATCCCTACATACGCAAAGCTACTTAGCTTACAAACTTAACTTCTGATTGGTTTACGAAGTACTTATGGGATCAGTCCGGCCAATAACCCAGGAAAGATACGGTTTTGACAGACATTAAATTATAATAGCCTGATTTTCTCCGATTACATTTGAATGGGATATTTATAGATAGTATAATGCAAAAATCCTACAAACTTTTCTTCCGGAAGTAGATACTTACATAGTAAAAACATAAAAATGAACCAAGACCATTTTTTTTTAATTTACCGTAATAAATATTTTTCTTTTTGTGAACATGAAAACATATTTGTATTCGATCTGTTAAAAGCGAAACCGAAGAAAACTTATTCCAGTAAAACCGTTCAATCTACAAAATTTACGGCATAGATGTGATATTTCGCTAGAAACAAATGGTAATAGGTAAAAACTGATCCTGACCCATTTTAAACAACTAAAAAAACATAAATACAAAAAATTCTTACAAGAAAAACGTTTGTTACATGTGTAGGTACTTATACATATTTATGACGATTAGCATGTAACGATATTTTGTTGTATTTTGTTACCTACATAATACTAGACTCACGATATATCCATTACACTAAAAAAATGAGCTAGTATAAATTATTTCCCAAATAATCAAAATTTCCATACAAGCTGTCAGTTCAATGACTGGATTATAAACACTTCTCTCTCTCAGGAACCATTTGACGTTGAAAGCTAAAATTTTACGTACCGTAAACCGGGGTTACTTTGATCAATTTTGAAGTTTGACACTAATTTCTGACGATCCCATTATACATAACGTACGTTGACAGCTGTCAATGTCAACGGTCTAAATTTAAATTGTTCTCCTCATTAATATTTGTTTTTATTATTTAATTACAATTTTAAGTGACATTTAACGTTAATTAAACCATTTTGACCTATAATTGTACGTAATAATCAAAAAACGACAAGAAAAATGCCACAAGTCAAGAGCAAAGCGACTACAACTACGGCGGCTGTTAACAGGTTGGTGGACACGGTACTGAATCTCTCAAATGAAATTACTAGCATGAGGGACAAATTGGATAGATGCCATACTATAATACTGAAGCAGCAATCACAACTTACCAGCCAGAACGAGAGTATCCAGACCATCCTTAGGGCGCTCACGGGCACAATTAATTCACCAGCACTGCCACAATCAGTTCAAGCTACACGACACCTCTCGTTAAACGAGTCTGGACCTGAGGGCTTTCTATTTTTGACTGATGAGGGGCACGACAAAACGACTGTTACACCGCCGCCCGCAGTCACGCCGCTTCATTCTATTCGTCAAGCAGCGGGGCCACCTGAACCAGAGCCCAAAGTCCGCCGTCCTCGACATCGTCGTGCAGCCAACGACACGACCCAGCAGCAGCAGCAAAGTGGTCTGCTTGCGGCCGAAGATATGGCTCTGGCTCCCCAGTGTATCATGCCGAGGAAACAACCATCCCGGTCGGCTGGTGCTTTAGCGGCAGCAGTGCCGGCACCCACCCCCATGGAATCTGACCCACAAACAGCACAGCCGCGTCCTGCGGCACCACCTCTGATGGCTGCAGCATCGGCTTTGCAACCCTCCCGCGACACTTGCGCGTCAGGTCTACGTGCAGCTGGTCCAAGGATTACGAGCCTGCACGTATTTAATCTCAGTGAGGGCACCACAACCGATGACGTGATTCAACATGTGCAGCGGATGGGCGTCGCGACGCCTGTGTGCGAGCAGCTGGTGGTCACAATGGGCAAATACTGTTCGTTCCGCCTTGATGTACCAGCCGAAACGCAGAAAATAGTACGTGATATAAAAAATTGGCCGACTGGCGTGTCGATTCGTTTGTTTAACGTTGTGCGGGCAAAAAACTGGCCACCAAAACATCACGCGATGAAAACCAATTAGAAACCAAATTTGTAATTATACACCAGAACGCGAGATCTATTAATGGTAAAACATCACTCATAGATCTATTAACAAACACCGAAAAACCGCACGTTATTGGATTTAGTGAGACTTGGTGCCGTAAAAATGAGATTGCACGAGTGAAATTAAGAGGGTACTCGCTCGCCGATTATTATTGCCGATCTACCGTCGCTCACGGCGGCACTGCACTATACGTACTTCAAGGTATAGATTATCGGGTGCGAAATGATCTTCTTTCTTTTGTTGTACAGTTTCATTTTGAATATGCAGCAATTGAAATTACTTGTTTAAAATTAATTATAATCGTTTTATATAGGACCGGAAACGGAAATTTTGATATTTACTTGGACAATCTAGAATTAGTGTTAAAAAAGATTAGTGACGAAAATAAAAGGTTTCACATTATGGGCGACCATAACGTGGATTATTTAACTGATAACAGCATGAAACGGCGTACTAATGATGTGTTAGCATGTTATGGATGTCAAAATAAAGTATCATTTCCCACTCGCGAGACTGCGGACTGTGCGTCGTCCATTGACTGCGGCATATCGAATTGCGCGAGCGACGTGCTCTCAGTAACACCAATCGATACCGCGATAAGCGATCACAGTGCGCAGCGTTACGAATTCGTTTTAGAACACACTACCCAAAACAAAGATCGCGGGATAGTTGAGCGTCGCTTATTTAAGGAAGAATCAATTCTATTATTTTATTCTGACATTTTTAATTATGATTTTAATTTTATATATAATAATACTCTTGACATTGACTATAAATTTAATAAACTATTTAACATACTAATATACTATATTGACATTCACTTTCCATTTCAAAAACTGCAGAGCAAAAATAAATCTAAGGTGCCTTGGCTGAGCGATGAACTGGCGGAGTTGATTAGCAAACACGCCGATCTTCACGAAATGAGACGCCAATACCCTAATAACCAAATACTCTCCACATGTATCGACCACTACTCCAACTTGATAAAATCAGCAACATTAAAATCACGACAAGATTTCATTGAAAAAAGATTGGCCGACAGCGAAAACAAAACTAAAGAAATTTGGAAAATAGTTAATGAGGAAGTTGGTGTAAAATCGAAGTCGCAAAGTGTTTCCTTACGTGACCCTGTGTCGAAGCAACTAATAATAAAAAAGGATATACCTAACACATTTAATGCGCATTTTATTGGTGTACCGTCTAAGTATATCATAGAAATTAATCAGTTGAAATCCACTGAGTACCTACATAAACATTTAGGTTCGTCGGACGCTCCCACTTTCTCTCTGCCGGTCATCACTCGCGATATCTTGGACAAGGCTTTTTGCCCAATGCTAAAGAAACGGAATACTGTGGATGCCTTCGACATTTCGCCGAATGTTCTTTCTTGGATATGGCCAGTTGTGAGCGATGTACTTGTCGTGCTCATAAACCAGATGTTCGAAACTGGTACATATCCTGATGTTTTAAAAAACGCCAGGGTATGTCCGGTTTTTAAAGGGAAGGGTGACAGGTATGACGTAAATAACTACAGGCCTATCACAATTGTCCCGACCATATCCAAAATAGTCGAATCTGTCTTGTCGTCCCATCTTATGGGTCACCTGGAATCGAACAACCTGCTCACAAACAACCAATTCGCGTACCGACAGAAAATGTCCACAACCACCGCGGCGTACAGGATGTTCGATTGCATTGTGTCTGGGTTGGACGACAAGAAAAAGATGGCTGGAATATTGTGCGACTTGTCGAAGGCATTTGACGTTATTAACCATAGTTTACTTTTAAATAAGTTAAACCTCTATGGAGTCCAAAGCAAAGCCCACCTATTGTTTTCGTCCTTCTTATCTGGCCGAAAACAAGTAGTAAAAATACTTACGGATGGTAAACAGCTGCAATCTGACGCAGGCAGCGTCAACACTGGTATTCCACAGGGTTCTTCCCTCGGAAATACCCTATTTTTGCTGTTTATTAACGACCTGCCGACGAACGTTGCAGCTGGTTCATCCGTATTATTTGCGGACGACACAACTGTGTTGGTAAGTGCGGAATCTTACGACCAGCTGAGTGTAAATATTGGTGATGCATGTAACCAGTTAAATTCGTGGTTCATAGCAAATGGCCTATTACTTAACAGCACCAAATCAAATATTATTCTATTCTCTGGTCGTAGAGTTCCATTACCAACATGTGTGGCCAGCTGTCCGATGCCACTGTGTGACGTAAGTAGGTTCCTTGGGTTTATAATTGACTCTAATCTAAATTGGAAGTGCCATGTTGACAGCGTTTGTGACAGGTTGGGTAGTGCCGTCTTCGCGTTGCGAAAATTGAAACCGCTTATCTCGAATGAAGCACTTAAACAGGTGTACTTTGCTCACTTCCATTCCATAATGGCATACGGCACTCTCATTTGGGGTAGTTCCACAGACGCTAAAAGAGTATTAATTGTGCAGAAGAGAGCAATACGTACACTTGTTGGAGTGAAACGACGTCACCCATGCAGAGAACTTTTCATTTCGCAGCGCATACTGACGCACTACTCACAGCACCTGTTTGACGTAATAATGTTTGTCAGATCTAACATGTCGCAATTTTCGCGAGTAGACTGCCCTGGAAAACTGCTACGCTCAACGGGGCGCCTTAGAACAGTCCCTCGTCGCATGGCACTTTCAAAAAGGAATCCACGTGTCATAGGACCAACTTATTTCGAGCACCTGCCAGCCGAACTAAGAAACGAGCCATGTGACGAAACATTCAGGCGCCAATTGAGAAACCTTTTATTGAATAATCCATTGTACTCAATAAAAGAGTACACGGAATTACAACTTTGATTATGTATTATTGTTTTTATTTTTGTATTTTGATTATTGTCTGTGTTGTTATTATATTGACAATCCTTATTGGGAGATATAATCTGAATGTATTGTTTCTTTACTTGTTGACGATTCTTATTGGGAGATAATGATTGCTTATTTTTATTTCTAACTTGTTTAATTGTTTTTTTAAATCATGTATTGACATTTGTATTTGAATTAATTGATTATGTTTGATCTGTAAGTATCTACATACTTACTTATACTTTTATTTTGTTTTTACCTGTTATTAAAATGACGATCCTTATTGGGAGACTGAATTATATAATGATTTGTTAATATTATTACTATTCTTATTTTCATTGTGACGATCATGATAAATATTCGTATAATTTTGACATGTAACGCAAATTTATAATGTAATGTTTTTCGTGAAATAAATAAATCTAATCTAATCTAATCTAATCATATAATTATCGGTTTTTTCTCTTATTTCAATACACAAAATAAGAATAATTATGGACTTATAGTTTTGTAAAAAAAAAAACGACACGATCAAAGTTATATTGAGAACTTTAAAAGTTACTTTAAAACTACCACTTTTTTACCTTTTTTACAATGAAAGTACAAACTAACTCCGTTTAAAAGCTCGTAAAAAATACAAAAAATAAAAAGCGGTTAAGTACTTTTTGCGTAATTTATATTCATAATGAATGGTGTGGCTTTGATATGTCACCCCATACATTATGTACTACTTATGTTTTACTTTGATAACATACCAAATGAAACAAACAAGCGCTCTGTTAGATTATTTATTGCAAAAAAACGTATGTACTTCGCTTGAACAGGTATAAAAGCACTTAAACGCACTTTAGCAACCTTTTAATCACAGATATAATCAGCCTTTTTTGCTCAATTTCACCACGTATAAGTGATCAAAGACACCCCGAGCCATGGATTCCCCGGCAACGTGCGCGTGTATAGGTTATCGGATTGAGTTTATTTTTTTTCAATTCACGAATAAACACTGATTAACATAAGACACCTTAAAAAACACATGTAGTTATTATTGGCACAAGTATAGTCAAAGTTTTTTAACCTTAAAAATCAGTAAGATAAGCGTACTTACCACTAATATTTTTTTTCTAGACGAAATAGTTGCACTACACACGTGTCCGGTTACTATGCGCTGGAGCAACTATCAGTGATGCCAATAAAGAAAAAAAAACTGCTTTGGCGTTTTTCAACTCGTTTAAACGAACGTTTAAGTAGCGGATGGAAGTTGTTATCAAAGTCGACCCGCAAATCAAAGTAACCCCGGTTTACGGTAGGTACCTATAGCTAATACAGGTGTTGAGCCAATCTTGGGCCATTTTGACTTATCTTTTAAGGGGCAATTTAGGGGGTCGGGAGGGGTTAACTGTTATTTTTTATCCATTTGTAAGGATCGTGCGTGGTACCTATAGAAAGCTTGCAAAAAATTAGGGCAACTGTGAAATTTTGAGTTTGAGTATACGTAGAACCATAGAATTTGTTTGTTTTAATGTCGCAAGTATCTAGTGGTCGTTGGCTGTATCAGCTGTATGTAATTTTTCCTTTGTCAGTTTAGTGTTAGTACGCAAATTAAAAAAGTTAGAGCAGCGAACAATAATGTTTCGTTCATACTTACGCCATACATTACTTCACTGCCTCCGGCCAAGAAGTAAATGGGGGGAGCCGTAAACCAGAAACTTCATGTCTTGATTTCGTGACATAAATGCATACATTTCCGATCATGTTTGAGAAAAAGCTTTTAACTGCAACTTGTAGTTTAGTTGTAAACTGCAATTATCTGATTACGCGGTTTATTTTGACTCGCCCGCGTACTATTGCCTTTTCATTTTTCGCGTGCTCTTGCAATTAGATCTCACCCGCTCATTTTAGCTCAAGCATATGGACTCTTAAGTTGTTGGCTCCTATAAAATGGCACACAAAAGCGAAGGTAAGACGGCAATAAACAATATTATCCCACTTTACCGCATATTGCCCTTATAAGGCAATATTTCCCGGTCTTCATGTAAACGATGTACCTAATATTGATTTAAGGGGTGCAGTTTAATGAATTGTCTCAGAGATTGGATATTAGATGAATGTATCGTGTTCAAAAGTTGTGTTGCAAATAACGTGTTATTTTTAAACCCGGGAAAATGTGGGTGTAAGTTTAGCTTGTGCATTTTATGGCAGTCTACTTGGACAATTTCACAGAATAAATAATAGGTACTTATAATAGTCGAGATATTGGCGTTTTAAGCCACATTTTAAAGCGAGAGGAAGAGCGTTGTCTACTTTTGGGTCAAGGTCGAGCTCATTATCATGTGTGCAATTCTTGAAATAAAGTGAAAAAATTTACACGTATTAAGGAGAACCGCCCAGTGGAAGACACTGAGCCACTGTTTTGCAGTTTATTTGAATAACAAGAAATTCGTGAAAATATTCCAAAAACAACAGCTATACTAGTGCCATCCGCGAATTGTGTTGAAAAAGTTTCATCGATTCATTTAATAGGTAACTACTATTATTTATACAATGTGTAAGTCTAATACGGGCGATAAATTTAACCAAACATAAAATTCATTAGTGTTATCAATAGTTAAAACATATTTTTAAGTTACACTGAATTATGACCCCATAATTAATTTTTTAATAAAATTTTCAGCAGTAATGTACTATAAAAACTTTGACGCTGACAGTTGCGGGATGAATTATTTTCTATGGATAAAATTTTAATTGCAGTTCCATTTTAAAGTTACCTAATTACATTTCTTATGCCCTATACTAACCACCGTTAAGAGGTTCGCCCGTATTCAATTTACACACTGTAGATATTTAAAAAAATAACTGTATTTAAAAAGTATTAAAAAGTGAAAGTGGGAAAAATTGGGGGAGGCCTTTTCCGCATAAAGGACGTCCAAAAAAAATAACAATAATATATTAAGCATAAATAAATTGTAAAATTTTGCATGAAATAAAGGCTACTATTACTATTAGTATTACTATTATGTAGAAAACGTAAATATGAGTGTATAAATGATAAACCAAAACTGTATATATATAAATATAAACTACTTAAAAATATATTTACATCTCGCTCCCCGCCGTTCCAAGTGCAAATTAAAAGTGGCCATAATGCTAGCGGCATTGCCGCGTTGTATAATTATGGACAGCCTTTGCACCTTTCCGGTGGCGAATGCACTAGTCCCGTAACGCACTATTAGTCAATACACTCTATTTCGAAAGCCACTCTTCTCATAAGAAACTAGGCCCAAAACACCATATTTCCAAAAAGGCTCATTCTCGATTTACACAAGAACCATTGAGTCCCAAAAAAAAAACACTCTAGTTCCAAAATACCCTTTTTTTTTGGAATGTCTCTTTGTGATTGCTGTCAGCCGTAACCGTTAACCCGTTTGACGCCAAGAGTATTTTTTGCAAAAACAGGTTTTATTAAAATATTATTTTGAGCTATACAGGGTGTAATCGTTAAGTACCTATCGCCAATCGCTCACGCTCAGTCGCTAACGAAACGCAACTGTCATTGTCACACAAATAAGTAAGAAAGATAGAGAGAGGTAGCTACGATACGTTATTAAGCGTGAGCGATTGGCATCTTGGCTACGCACGCAGATATCAGAAAATTTCAAATTGATATCGCCAGTAGTATTCATGCATTTATAGGCTGTTTGCTCTATTTTGTACATTTCCAAGCCTTTCTTAAATAATTTATTAAGTATTAGGGAGATAAAAATGGTCATGCATGATACTAAAATTAAAATGTGAATTTTCTTTTGTTTGTAAAAAAGTCGTGGAGCATATATCTACTGTAAGTAACTGGAAAACCTAGTAATTTAAATGTCTGACTAATCGCGAATAATTTTATTATTGACATATTAAGAATAACATAAGTAAATTAAACGTTATTATGTATTATGAAGTATATTTATTAATTTTCAACCGACGCAAATGGCAAAAACGGAACCCTTATAGTTTCGTCCAGTCCGTCTGTCCGTCCGTCCGTCCGTATGTCACAGCGGTTTTACTCAGTAACTATAAAGCATATGGTAACGATATTTATGTTAGAGGTGTATTTTGTGTGCCGCTACTTAGTTTTGCATATAAATTGCGGAAAAAATATGTGTTGTGGGGATACATGTAACTAAATGTCAAAAAATATTTTTTTGCCTAATATCTACACTAGGTACTTCATTTGATAGGTCTTAACAAATAACTTACAGGTTTCTTGAATAAAAATCAGAGATAATCGCTCTGAAAGTCTGAAAAAGTGTGTCCCCCCCCCCTCTAACTTTTGAACGGGAGGTGCGAAAAATGTAAAAAAATGCAGGAAGATAGGATATAAGACGAACTTACCACGAAAATTATTTTGAAGTAATTTGGTCAAGCCGTTTTTGAGTTTTTGCCAAAAAACTTGTTATGTAGTTGTATCATGTCAATCTTTTCTGTTATTATAATTTGTGACTTATTTGATCGGTATAAGGTGCACTTTGTTTTGTGCGTGACATGAAAATGACGATAGTGTCGTGGAATGGTCGTTGCACACATAAGAGTACTAAATTGGAGCATCTATCCTATAGCCTCGGCGGCTCCGTATTAAAGCGCTTGACCTGAAAGTTCGAATCACCTTTTTAGGGTTTTAGGGTTCCGTAGCCAAAATGGCAAAAACGGACAATGGCAAAGACGAGGTAGCGTATTGGACGTACAGCTAACAAATCTACTTTTCATTTCGAATGCGAGGAAAGTAAAAAAAAAACAACTATAAAGCTAAAACTACTCGTGTAACTTTTTAAAGAAAATCTCAAGGGAAGCATTACAAAAGTGTAGAATATTTAACAAAACAACGGCATTATATAGGTATTATGTTATATTGAAAACAAACATACGTAATTTTCATTTACTGTTCAGGTTAACTTTCTATTGTACCTACTTGAAAAGTAATCAGAATAAATTCTTAAAATTCTACAGCAATTGCCTTGAGCGGGTGGTAAACTCACAATCGGTTTTCTTGGACTCCATTCAGTACTCTTTCCCGAGTTTATCATGTAATTTAATACTGAAATAAGGAAATAATTTCATTCGAATTTCATATATCAAAGTTTACAGTACAAAAATTTGAAAACCTAAAACCTAACCTCAAAATATCCCAAAACAAACATCACATATCATCAAATAATATTATACCAGGTATTGTATTGAGTATTGGCTGCTATATTCCTTGAACTAATTACATTGTTGATATCAGATAATACTTTAGAAATCGAAAACTAAAATTTGTAAACAACAGCAACAAGCAATCTTTTTAACTTTCGTGCAACAATATTATACCTAATTCTGTATTCGAAAGATTTCTCGCAGATTGACGCTGTATAAGAAACATATATTTTATCAGGTGTTTAATAAATTGAGTCCGATTTCAGTCTATCCAGCTTTTAAGTCATAGTTGCTGAACTGAAGTCTGTCGTCAGGTATACTATACATCTCCTCTAAGTGAATTAAAAATGTCGGAAACAATAATGAATAACTTAGCCTATATTTTGAACCCTGCCAATGTGCTCGAGGATGATGTTGTGCGCTTATTCCATGATAAGTTAGCACAACATACAAGTTTCCGGCCGCGCGAGGTGGGGTTGTTTAAGTACCCAGAGCTGATAGAACCTGTCCCGAGAGATGAGTTACATTTACAAATCATCTTCGATGGTGACGTTGGCAACTTAGGTAAGGTAGGGTACTGAACATGTATTTTTTTTAAATAGGTTTGAGACAGCAGATAGTGTAATTTAAATCTGCTGGTATCGAGGTAAACCTAGTGGTAGTTATTGTATACTACTGCTGCTGGGTGTGGCGTGTGTGTGAATTACATAATAGCAAATCATTCTGTAGCTTCAGTTAGTGTTCTAAATAGTTGTCTAATATATTTTAGCACCCTATAATTACTACGGAACCCTTCATTGTGCGTGGTCCGACACGCACTTGGCCGATTATTGAGTTTTTGCCAAAAAACTTATGTAGTTGTATCATGTCAATCTTTTCTGTTATTATAATGTGTGACTTATTTCATCGGTATAAGGTGCACTTTGTTTTGCGCGTGACATGAAAATGACGATAGTGACGTGATGGTCGTTGCACACATAAGAGTACTAAATTGGAGCAAGTACGGATTATGTAGATTCTGCCGTTGTTGTAGTTTGTATTGTCAATGATAGATGGCGCTGCCTTCTAACTTTCTTTTGCTTTTTACATATTTCTCTTTAGCTTCACTTTAGGCTAGGTCTCACCACAGCATTGATTTAAGACGCCCAAAGCAGAGCAAAAACGTCAAATAATGTGGGTCAGAGTTTTTAGCTTACTGACGCATTAAGCATTAACAACACACATGTTTTTTCCTGAAATCCGTCTATTTTTTTTTCGACGATGGATTACACTAAATAAGTTGTTCCCACTAATTCAAGGTATTGTATCCAGGTCCTACAGACCTAAGTTGGGTTTCCACGAATGTTATCTGATAATGATAATGCTATAAGTTCATAAAAATATATGGCATCAGTCAGTAGTGCCAATACACGGTCGAGTTGCTCGAGTTGCAAAGGAACTGGATTCGAGTTACTCCAATTAATTTTATCTAAATAGAAAACTACGTCAATATTTATTCAAACACAATATCAGTATATCTTTTTCCTCGTTATACTCTCCACAGAGTCGTCATGGCCATTACGTAGTAATTTAATCGACTTGTGTAACGATTCGTCGCCATTCCTCCCGTAAATCTGTTCATTGTAAGCACTCGTTTCTTGTGGCGCACACTGGCTTTGATCTGGTCGATCTTCCTCTAACCCTGACACCTACTTTTCCTTCCACAACCAGACGTTGTCTCGTCACGACACATGTCCAAAGAAGTTAAGAATCTGAGTTTGGACTGAAGAAAGAAAACGATTTGTTGCCAAGCTGTATTTTATATAGCTTTATTTTTATCCTTGAATAAGAGAAGTCTATTCATAAATATACCTAACCTTAGAAGATTAAACAAGCTGCTCGAACAAAAAAATAAAAATAGAAATAAATATCGACTTATGCGTGAAAAATAATAGTATTATATTTTACCGGTTTATTCATACCGGTTATACCGTTTATACTATACAACGTGTTTTTGAACAATTGCTTTAAATTCAAGGGTGCATTATTTAGCTTCAATTAAGTTAAAGACACCGGTATTCTAATTACCTCCATTTAGAAAATAACTACAAATTCAATATTATCTCATATGGGATTTGCATGTGTGTAAACGGAGTATGAGAATTCGCCATGACATTGATATGTCATAGTTGTCACTTACTTAGGAAAGGCAATTCTAATGCCCGTTTTACATTAGCGGTTGATGCTACATTTAATTATTTGGTACCTACTGGAAAACGTACAGCGTAGCTTCACTAAAATACCAAGGCAGATTAAGAGACTACCGTACGAAAGTAGACTGGAAGCACTGAAGTTGACTTCGCTCAAAGAACGAAGAGAGAGAGGAGACCTTATCGAAGTGTACAAAATTCTGAATGGACATTATGATTTCCAAGACTTCCAATCGCTACTTAAAAGAGACACTAACACCAGGCTAAGAGGGCATCACTTAAAGCTACAAAAACACTGCATGTCAAACAACAACCCACATAAACACTTCTTTGCTAACAGAGTAGTCTACGCGTGGAATAAACTTCCAGAGGAAGTAGTCTCAGCACCGAACATCAACATTTTCAAGAATAAACTTGATAAACATAATAGGAAGAGACAAACCTAGAAGAGGATATCTGGATACAGGCTTACATCAGTTGTCTTCAACTGCCTGCCTGAATTATATATTATATTGGCTACATGTTTAAAGTCCAGTGACACCTCTCTACCCCCAGCCCTCATACCGGTGTTGCCCTCGAGGCATCTTAGATGTCGCTTTTTGTGGGGGCCCATCTTATGTGGGCGAGTCACCGTCTGCCGGAAATAAAATTGATTACCGTTTTGTTAGGCAGACGTCGAATTTTATTCTCCATAACCCAGTATTTAGTCCACCACATTCACCTAATAGTCCAGTATATTTTAGATTCCATTAAATCTCAATAGTCTATACACCCTGGCGGGTGCTGCCTCTGCGTGCGTCCCATGACTCGGGCAGGTGCATCATCCGCTCGGTGTACCCCTTACATTTCATTAAATTGTCGAAAGGGCCTCTGCGTGTTGGCTTCGGCTCCGCGTACGCCTCCCAAAGGTCCGGAATACCATTGTTCCGTGATGGGAAAGACATATAATAATAATTATTATTTTCTATGACACCCTTGATATATATATCAAGGGTGTTCTTGAGCATTTGCTTAATTTAACTTCGTCATGAGCCTTGGTGTTATTAAGGAAACAGAATGGCATATTTAGTTTTATTAAATTCGTTAATTTTGATTTATTTTCATTTCTCATAGAAAATAATTACCAAATAATTAAATGTAGCATCAACCGCTAATGTAAAACGGGCATTAGAATTGCCTATGTCTGTAGCAGAAGATATTTAAAATAATAGTGCTTGTTTGATACAGGAGGCCTATTCGAGCGTGCTAAACAGACATTTGGCATATCCACTTCATATTCCCTACGTCATTATCATGTCAAATTATTTAATTATTATCAAGCATTTCAACGGAACTTAGCTTCGAAACACGTTCGAATAGCTCTCCAGCTCCAAATCAGGGTTTCCAGACTTCAGAAATTCAGCTGGAATTCGGGTTCCGTCGATGCCCGGTAACTTCGGCTAATATGGATTTTATACGTAATGAACAGAAGAGGTCTGGGTACTCTGCCATCATCTTACGGAAACCAATTTTGTCCAGTAACAACACCTGTAAAAAAAAGGTAAATTACTTTACTACTTACATACTTATTCCCTACCTACATACGTATAAATCGCCAGATCTTTTTATATGTAAAATTGATGTGCTTATACATAAATAAAC